>CM075069.1:46651090-47953590 GCA_037428765.1 Rubia yunnanensis | reverse complement strand
TATCTGTTGGTTGCTAAACATAAGTGGTATTGGCCTTTGAGACCATACAAATTTTAAGATGCTATGTAGGGGACCAAAAAAATAATTTAGTCCTAAAAATATAGGCAAATCTTGGGAAAGACCATATTTCCATAGGCTTATGGAAAGACAGGGTTTAATTAGAATAATAAAGGATAAAGATCTTAGTCACAATATTAAAATTTATTATGTAATCCAAAAAATTTATCTCCATTTCTTCTAATTTGCACTTTAAACCTTGGTCTTTCCATGACTTATGGAAAGACCATCTTTCAAGAGAAAAACTCAAAAATATATCTGTAAATTTTAAAATACACAATATATTATAGTTTCTAAACCACTTGGTTGATCACTTATTTTTTATATTACTTTATACACTATTCAAAATATTTCGAGATATGTTAAATAATTCACCAGAACCTACACGATCATCGAACTGGTAATATCTTGAGTTTTTTAGATTGTGATCATGTGTAACATAAATATTATCATAAGAAACAAACGAAAATAAGTTTTATTAACATTTTTTATAAATAATTTTACTTGATCAAAATTTAGAAAATCAAAGTTAAGGTACAATCATACCAAAAAATAAAACTTATTTTGAAAGTTGGTGGTTTGATTGCTCTAGTTATTGATGACAAACATATAAAAGCAATAAGATGCTTAAACATAGTTTAATCAATTATGATCTTAGTGCACAATTCATGAACTCTAATTCTTATTTATTCCTGCACAAAATATGCACTTGAAAGTCGCAAAAGTCGCAAGTTCCCATAGCTGATGATAATCCAAGATTGTTTTTTATACTTGAAGTTGTTCTCCCAATTGCAACACATATGTGTTGGATTCATTACACCACCTTTAAGAAAAAAAATTACTAGTAGTCGTTCCTCATAAATCTATATGTTATGAAGTGAATGGTCTCATAAATTCTAGCTTTGTCCCACATATCCTATTTTAAAACATGTACCATTGAGCCCACTTCTTTTGTGGGTCTCTCCATCCACATTCTTATTGCCTCCTTCATAAAAACAACTGGCCAGGTGCTTGTTGAGAAGAGAAGATGCAGCTTTAAGCATGAAGAAGCTTCAACTATGGGATCCATGTGTTCCAAGAAACATGTCATTCTCCTGAATGGGATCCAATTCTTGCAAGGCATATTGCTTCTTCTCTAACTTTGATTAAACCTTCGGCCGCCATTAATACTTTCAATGCTACAATGAAAAAGGTTGCTCTCTTTGCTCTTCTTAATTAAGTTTTGTAAATGTCGTAAGGTCATAATATCTCAAATATAGAAAATAATTATCTCCATCTAAGATAAAATAGAAGAACCCAAACTCAATTATTTCTAAAAAGATGTACTTGAAGATAACTAGCAACCTAAATTCTTTAGAGATGATGCACATTCATTCTCTCCATAATCTCTTTAGGATAACAATCTAAGGTACAAGATCACGCTAGGGGATAAGCAACAATTTTGATGAGAAATACCACACACATTATCTACAATAAATGTGCTCAATAAGCGAAATTGCAAATGATGGCTAAAAATATAAGTATAAAATATAAAAATAAAACTTGAATTCTAATTTCTAAAAAACTGATTAATCACTTGTTTTTAGATTCATTTACACACAATTTAAAATATTTCGAGATATGTTAAAAAATTAACCAGAATATGCACGATCATCGCAATTGTAATATCTTAACGTGTTGACAGGTGATCCATGCTAACATAAACACTATCTTAAGAAACACTCGATTACAAAAATGAAAATGATTTGATTTACATATTTTTTAGAGTTAAGTGCTCATATGGCCCTATATTTTAGTCAAAAGTGCCAATATGACCCCGTAAAGTTTGAAAGTGCTATTGTAACCCTATGTTTTGCTTGAAAGTGCTCATATAACCCTGGAAGCCTGAATTTGACCAAAATTTTTCAAATTGACTATTTTGCCCTTATTTTAAAAATAATAATTTTAAAACTTGGAAAAGACTATATTGCCCCTCCAAACCCTAAATTCTTGTCATATTTTCCACCTCCCCCTAAGCTCCTGAAGCTAATTCCTAACAAGTTCTTCATCATCATAACGATCTCTCCTAACCCTTCTCTCATCTCCCCATCACCTCAACAAATCTTCCCCACTGTCGACGAGCGATGGAGGAGCGGGATTCAGAAGTGAGGGCAGGATGGATCTGGTGCTAGGTGGGCCAGGGCAGGGCGGAGCTCAAGGATTGAATTGGTGCTGACGACCAGTGGAGGAGCGAAATTCAGTGAATTGAACTCTACTCTCATGGTGGCAATGACTACGGTGGTGGGACGATGGCATTTTAGGTTTGGTTCAACAGAGGTCGTGGGGATGGTTATGGTGCTATTGACAGAGGTAGCGATGATAGGGACGGTGCCGGAGCTGGTGGCAGCAATGATGGTGGGCTCTGCATTTTGCAGAAGGCGGCAGAGAATCAGTTGCTTTGGAGATGAGGATATGAAGAAGAAGAAGAGTGCGGCGGTGAAGAGAAGGTGGAAGAGCGGCGGAGCATCAGTAGCTTTGGAGATGAGGAGATGATGAATAAGAAAAGTGCAGCAAGGAAGCGGCCGAGCACGGTGGCGCAGAGGCGAGGTAGCGGCTAGGTGCGGTGGTGCAGAGGCAAAGCAACGACTTCTTCTGTTACATTCCTTTATGCCATATTCGATTAGCAGTTGAGCGATTCTTTGAGTTTGCTGCTTAATTTTTCTGGTGTAATTGCATGTTTTAGTGGTCGAAGTGGTGGAAGCGGTGGATTCAGAGGCAGGGCAGGGGCTGGGTACAGTGGTGCAGAGGCGGGGCAGCGACAACTCTGATTATTGGAGATGAAGAAGTAGAAAACATAGGGGTATTATTGTCTTTATATTTTTTAGATTTATGACTAGGGGTATTTTAGTCTTTTTGTATTTGGTCAATGCTAGAAATTAGGCACTTCTTATGCAAAAGACAGGGTAACAATAGCATTTTCCAACTTCACATGGTCATATTAGCACAAACAACCAAAACATAGGTTATATGAGTATTTTGCCCTATTTTTTATAAAACATTTTGCTTGATCAAAAACTCAAACAAATCAAAGTTAAGATACAATCGGTCAAAAAACTGAAGAAAAAAAATCAAGGGTTGGTGATTCATTTGCTCTAGTTCATGCTAACAAACAAATAAAAGCAATATGTTGCTTAAACATAGTTTTATCAACTACGATGTTAGTACGACAATTCAGATACTCCTCCCAGCCTCGTCCTTCACCAAGTCTACACTTGAAAGTCACAAAATTCACAGTTTCCCATAGTTGACGATACCCCTAGAATCTTTCTATATTTAAAGTTGCTTCTCCCAATGGGAACACAAGTGTGTTGAATTTACTACACCCCCTTTAAGAAAACTTTAACTATTAGTTATTATTCCTTAGAAATATGGAGTATATGTAATGAAGTGAATGGTCATATAAATTCAAACTTTTTCATATTAATCTTGCTTTTTAGCCTGCATCTCTACATCCCATTGGACCTACTTCTTCTATGGGTATCTCTGTCCACGAAACTCAACAACAATATGCCAGCTGCATTTTTTAGATATTAGGGGCATCTTTAAGTTTGAGGAAACTACCATTATGATATCCATGGGTTTAAGAAAATGTGCCATCCTCCTGAATGGGATCACAATTCTTGCACAACACACTACATCTTCTCTAACTTCGACCAAACCTTTGGCCTCTATTAATATACTCCAAGTCTACGGTGAAAAAAATTTAATCTATTTTCTTTGTTTAATTAAGCTTAGTTAAGATAGTAAGGTCATAATATCTTTAATATTGAAAATAATTATCGACATCTAAGATAAAATAGAAGTTTCCAAGTATAACTATTTCTAAAAAGACGTGCCTGAAGATAACTAGCAACTTGAATTCTTTTGAGACAAGACATATAATATATGAAGGATAACAATCCAAGGCACGAAATCATGCTAGTTGGTCGGCAACGATTTGACTAGGAAACCGCGCACGTTATCTACACTAAACATACCCAATAAGAGAAATTGCAAGTGATAGCTAAGAATATAACTGTAATATATAAAACAAAACTTGAATTCTAGTTTCTAAAACACTTTATTAATCACTCATTTTTATATTCATTTAAGCACTATTCAAATATTTCAAGATATGTTAAATAATTCAGAAGAACCTACACGATCATCTCATGGGTAATAATTTAACGTGTTCAAATTGTGATCCAAGGCCATATGAACACTATCATAAGAAACAATTGTATACAGTAACAAAAAAATATTTCTATCAACATATTTCTCATAAAACACTTTAAATGACCTAAGTACCAAAAACAATTAAGAAATAATCATGCAAAATATGAAAATTGTTCCAGAGGTTGGTGGTTTGTTGCTCTAGTTAAGGACGATAAACATATAAAAGCAATATGTAGTTGAAACACACTTTAATCATTTATGGTGTTAGGACTACAATTCAAGCACTTCACTTTGCCTCATTTCATCCTGCACCAAATCAGCACCTCATAGTCAAAAAAATTCACAGCTGCCCATAGTCGATGATACTCCAAGAACGTTGGTATATTTGAAATTAGTTCCCCCAATGGAAACATGAATGTGTTAGGTTCACTACACCACCTTTTAGAAAGTTATACTACTAGTCGTCATTCATCTAAATTCTATATGTTCTTAAGTGAATGGACTCATAAATTCGAGCTTCTTCCCATTTGTCCTATTTTTTAGCCTGAATCTAAACAACCCACTGGACCCACATATTCTATGTATTTTACTATCCATGAAACTCAACAAAAATAGGCTTGTCGCTTTTTGCAGAGAGAAGGGGTATCTTTAAACTTGAAGAAACCCATCCTTTTGAATGGGATCCTAATTCTTGCAGAGCACACTACTTATAATCTAAGTTCTAAAAAACCTCCAGTCGCCATTAACAAACTCCAAGTCTACGTTGAAAAAAGTTTCTCTCTTTGCTCTTCTTAATAAGCTCTGAAAATTTAGTAAGGACAAAATATCTCAAATATTGAGAATAATCATCTCCGTCTGAGATAAAATAGAAGTTTCCAAGTACAATTATTTCCAAAAATATATACTTGAAAATTACTAACAACTTGAATTCTTTTGAGACAACCCAAATAGACTATGGGTGTTGAGCCTAGGTTGTAGGGTCAAATTTTGGGCTTGGGTTATCGGGTCAAATTTTGGGTACGGGTTGTCGAGTTGGGATTTAACCCCGAGTTATTTGGGTTTTGGGCCATGTTGGTTGGTCGGTCAAGTTTCAGGTCCAGGTTGGTAGGGTGAAATTACTGGCCTAGGTTGGTTGGGTCAAGTTTCAAACCTAATTTTTTGAGTGAAGTTTTGGGCCTTATTTTTCGGGCCTGGTTTTGGGCCCATGTTTTTTAGTAAGGTTTTAGGTCTAGGTAAGTTGAGCCATGTTTGGATCTATGTCGGTCAGACTTTTGATTTTGGGTCTGAGTTAGTCGGGTCAGGTTTTGGACCTAGATTGGTTGGGTCAAGTTGCGTGCATTGGATTAGTATGGTCAAATTTTGGGCCTATGTTAGTCGAGTCATTTATACCTAGTTTGTTGGGTCGGGTTGAGTCTCGGGCCCGGTTTGTTGGGTTGACTTTTGTGCTAAATTTTTTATTTGGGTTTTGTTCCCGGGTTTTCGAGTAGGTTTTAGGCTCGGGTAAGTCTGGTTGGTTTTCAAGTTGGACACACTTTAGGTATTAGGCCCAAGTTGTTGGGTCGGGTTTTGGGTTTGGGTTATGGAGTTGAGTTTTGAGTTTTGGTTAGTCATGTCAAATTTTGGATCCCAGTTGGTCAGGTTATCGATTCAAGTTTTTTACTTAAGTTATTCATGTTGAATTTTGGATCCCGATTGGTCAGGTTGGGTTTTGAGTCTGGATTGGTCAATATAAATATGATAGTATATGTTGGGAATAAAAGCTCCCGTATAAAAACAAAATTCCATACCTTATGATAGAAAATTAATCGCAAGCACCTGTTACCCAACCCAACCCTAAACGGTTACCCAATCGAATCAAGCCTATTAATTATGGATAATTATTTGATCACTGATCCAATACATCTTTCCCAATAAGTTAAAAAAATATACTTCTTCTATCCCACAATAAACTTTTAAATTGCTTTTGGCTCGCAAGCTAATGTGGCAGCATCTTTTGATGTCAAAAATCAACTTTTGTAAGATTTGCATGAGTGTTGTCATGAAAAATGTCGAAACGTAGAAAATAATAGTAAATTTGGAAATTTAATAAAGGTAAATTTAGTAGATTGAATGACTTTATATGAAAATTTTACAAATACGAAATTATTTGTGCAGCATATTAAAAAATAGTATGAAGTTTATCGAAAGGATTATATGGGTAGAGTGATTCCATTGAATAACTCAACTCATTTATCACCCCTTTAAAAAGTTAGTAATAACTAGCGGGAATCCCACCGCATGTTGCACGGTGTTTTTGAGTAAACGTTTTGTGTAAGTAACTTATAATACTTGCATCTCACATTAAAATTTTAAAAAAATCATTTAAAAATAACTCTACAGACTATAAAGTGAAATGATTAATTTAGATAGAATTTATTAAATAATGAATAAAATAAAATAGGGCTTTTTACATTTTTAACCCTAACTTTAGGCTAAAAGTGTCAATATAACCCTGGAAAATGAGAAAGTGTCAAATTAACCCTAACTTTATGATAAAATGTACAGTTATAACCTTTTGGTCTATTTCCAACGTTGACTCAAGGAATTAAACGTTGACCAACCCCGGAATAAAAGGAGTGGTGAACCAGCGACTCCACCGCAGAGTCGGCGGTAAGACGCAACCCGAGTACCTTGGTGAGCCACTGGGCGAAGGAGCCGACATCTGAAGAAGAATAGAATAAAAGTTGCACTGAAGAAGAAAGAATCTGACATCTGAAGATGAAAAGAAGAAAAGTTGCGCTGAAGAAGAAGAAGAATGTTTTTTTTCTTTTTCTAATTTCAAATTTAGGGATAAAATTGTCATTTCCTTAAAATCCGCCAAATCTCTCGTTGACAATTGAAGTCAACAATGACAAACGTTAGATTGGCACATACATCAAAAAGTTAGTGTTATTTTGTTTTTTTTTTATTTTGCTGCATTATATTGAGACCTTTAACCTAAAGTTAGGCTTACTTTAGCATTTGAATCAATAAAATGATTATTTTTTGTAACTTTTCAAGAAATAATATATACAAAGTATATGGAGTAAAATATATCTTTAAAAATGACATTTAATTTATAGAGAAATAAAATTAATTCTCTAAAACACAAGTAATTAACGTAAAATAATGTAAATACATATTCACCGTAACTTCTCAATTTCCTCATCTTATAAAGCATTATCAAACACAGGATTTGTGAATAATAGTGAGGACTCAATGAAAAATTTTCTTCAGGTTATTTTTTAAAACATGCATCTCGATTGACATGAAATAGTGACGACTTAATGAATCATTATTTTTTATGCCAACTCGCAAGCCTGTTATGGGAAAAAGTGTTTTATATTCTCTCTACGCATGTGAAGACTTTTCCCCATATTTCTTATGTGATGTTATGGTTTTGGTCACTAACTATTTTCTCTAAAGGAAAAAATAACCTGGCCCATGTATTATCTAATGTACTTGTTTGGATCCTTTGGGAAAGTATAAACAAGTGTTTATTTGAAGGTATTAAAGTTCTTTTTTTTGTCCATGACAATGGAAATGTATAAGTTGTGCTCAATCATTTTTACCATTCACCCACAACATTTAAAGGCGGACAATGTAGTGTTTAAAGAGAGAGGTTTGTTTTCTAAATTCTCACACCTTAAAGAAAGATAACAAAGGCCTATAAATGGATTCCACCCTAAAGGGGGTTTTAAATTGAATACAGAAGCATCTTTTTCTTCCTTCAACGTCCCAAAAGCTGGTTTTATTTTTAGGAATTGGGAGAAATAAAGACTATGGGCTCTAAATGATTAAGAGATGTATGTGATGTTGTTCATGCAGAATTAAGAGCTTGTATTCAGGGTCTCAAAATATGTTTGCATAAATTCTCTCCACTGATTGTGGAACTTGATTCTTTGCAGGTTGTTCATTAGCTTAAAGGAGAAACAAAAATCCCTTGAAAGATGGAGAGGGACCTACGGAGAATTCAATGGATTCAGCAACACATTCAAATGACCTTCCACCATGTGTACAAGGAGCAAAATCAAACTGCACACCACTTGACTCAACAAGGACACTTCATAGATGAAGGTCTGCATCTAAACTGGAATAACATTTTAGCAGCGGCAAAAAATGCAACCAAGGGAGATGATTTGAACCTATCTACAATCAGGAAACATTCTATTTGACACCCAACCTAACAATCAATAACACCTTAGCATCAAATTTAACCTAAATTCATCAACACTCTATCACAAGTTAGTGAAGATTTTTTTAATACTTTGCTATCTCGAACCCCTTTGGTGGAGGGTCTCAGTTGACAGCTACATCTTCGCTCCTGAATCTCATTACCGACTAACATTTTTGGAGCATTAAAAACTCATTTTGGTAGTTAGGATTCTACTTTCAAAAACTTAGTTTAAATTTAGAAATCACAACTTTAATGTTGGGACATATAGTATCTTTCTTTATCCGCTCTTATATTGCTACTTTTTCCTGGGTTGAGGACCCTTATATATATCCATCATCAACATTTCTATTCATATACATAAAAACTTCATAACATTTTTTCAAACCGTGTGTCAAATTCCTCACAGTTTGATCGTCTAACTCTACTACATTCTACCTTAATTTATTTAAATTGCCTTCGATATAAGCTGGTGCATTCATTTTCTTTCACCTATTTAGCCACGGTATTTGCTTCTCCACTTTTAGCCACGACTTTCAGTTTTTCTTCTTCTGCCGCCTTAGCTTTTGCCTCTTCCCTTTTCTTGTCTTTCTCAAATGCATTGAATCAATCTTTCCACGCAAAAAATTATCATCCTCTCTGGGATACTTATGCCTCCAATTCTCATCAACATCAACAGGGGTGATATTGGTCACCTCAAGTAAACTCACGACGTTTGAGAACAAAACATGGTACTCAAAATTTGGGTAAATCTTTCAGATCTCCTTATCCATCATGCTACAACGAATCAGGGCTAGATTGAGCTTCTCAACATAGTTTATCATGAAAACAATAATCCTTTCTCCACCACAGGATGACTAAAACCAATCAATTAAGTTTTGGAGCCCTGAGAGAGTAACCTAGATGCCCCTCTTGCTTTTGTCCAATTTTTTCCTTCATCTTTTTCCGCAATTGAGGTTTCCTTGTCTTCGTCTGATTCCTTCTCCTTCTTCTTCTCCTTCCCCGCGTCCCTTGGGCCAGTCAAGTTAAGGGAGCAATCAATATCTTCAATCAAAATGATCTATTTGCTCGATGTATCGATCAAAAGCTTCCTCAAATCAGTGTTATGTTTCACCAAAGTGAACTCCATATCTTACACATCATAGTTCAATAAATTAGCCATTGCAGCAATCATGGTGGACTTTCCTGCATGGGAAAAACCATCTACATTTCAGCGTACGAGCACAATAAATCAAAGTATTCCAAGTATTCACTGTTAATTAATACATGTTCCTGGAGAACCATAGAGCAGATAATTGCCTTCCAGACCTTACCGATCTTCACGTAGTAATCCTTTGCCTGGGTGAAACTGATAGATCTTCAATGATCTCCTGTTTCTTCTTTGACTCCACGGGTAGGGTTTCAAAACTCACTGAATGCTTGAATATAACGTGACTCTACATTTTCTTCAAACCATAACCCCACCCGCTCTCCCATAACTTGTTGTTCGTGTAGAGTTTACATCGTATTTCCTTAAACTCGTATCCTTCCCTTGTTCCAGAACATGTTTCAGATACTCCACTATCACCAGCTCTCGATGCTTCTTGTGGAAACTTAGCTTGAAAGTCCTCTTCTCATCCCCACTGCAAAGCACAACAAAAATGATCTTTAAAGTGCACTTTTGAAACCAAGAAATCAAAACACAACAAAAATGTGTACTTGTGAAACCAAAAGAAATCAAAAACAACAAATATGTGTACTTTTGACACCAAAAGAAAGCAAACACAGCAAATAAAGCTGACTGCGTGCGATTTTCACACACTGAGTGTGCGATTAGAGTCAACGGCTCTGTACCTTCGTTTCTACAACCTCTGGCACCGCTGATATGGCGGAGCCACCGCCTACCAATCCTCCAATTTCATACGCCCAGGCAGTGAACCAAGAACTCTGCGAAGCTCTCAATCTTTCGCCTCCAAATCACCCTGATGTTCACAGCGCTCCCTTCACTCCAAAATCAAGAATTAATCACCTGGGCAAACCTGGCCTCCATTTCACGAAGGGGGGATGCCTACAATTGGAGGGGCCCCTTAAATGGACGTTGATTGGGAAGTTCTCGCGCAGCCGACCACAACTAGAAAAGCTTCGGAAAGACTTTCACACTGCTGGATTCAAAGGTCACAACAACATCACTTTGCTGGATAATAGACAGGTTTTGATATCTTTTTCTCTACCTGATGATTATTATCGATGTTGGCTTCATAAAGTTTGGAACTTCGGTTCTTACTCTATCAGGATAACAAAATGGGTTCCTAATTTTATTCCCAATGCTGATTCCCCAATTGTCCCAATATATATTTCCCTCTATGGTCTGCCATAGTAATTTTTTGATTATAATGTTCTTATGTCCATTGGCAACATCATTGGAACTCCAATTAGGGTAGATAGGGCCATATCAATAGGACTAGACCTCATGTGGCAAGGATTTGTGTTGAATTAGATGTAACTAAACCTATGCTGGAACGAATTTGGCTAAGCTTTAGAGATATAGGTTTCTGGCAATACATTGAATATGAAGGTGTGCCTTTTTACTGCTCTCATTGCCTCAAACTAGGACATTTAAATACAGCTTGCAGGTTTGAAAAGAACTCATCCAGATTCACACCATGGAAACCTCAAAGTAATTCATTTAAAGAAGGTAATAAAACCATTTCCATTGATGAACAGGGCAGACATAAAGGTAAAGGAAATGGTCCTTCTTCTACTGGTATTTCTGGTCCAAAGCCACATTTTGTTTATAAGATTAAAGGTGTTAACAATGTTCAGCAGATATCTCAGGATACTAACTCTTCACCAGGAGACTCACAGCAGAACAAAGGTGCAAGTTCTGAAGATTCGATCCTTAGACAAGGATCACAGGTTCCCTCTAATACTCATGAGACTGCTAACATATCTCTATATCCTGAAAAACAAATTGTAGTTACAGATATGGCCCTAGGGCAGGAGGATAAGAATGAAGCAAATCAGTTAAAACAGATCGAACCAATTAGCATCTCAGCTGTACCTCCCAATTTGAGCTCAAATATCAACAATCCCACCAATGACCACATTATCCCTAATTTTTCTGCACTAAATCTTTCTCAAGATAAAAATAGAGTCCTACTCCCAGGAAAGTCTAATGCTATACAACATCAAAATTACTCTACTGATTCAATCACCTTAGATGATGATCCTGATATGTTGGCAAAATCTGGTTTTAATACACAGGAAACAGAAAGGGGGGAATTTATATCCAATGCTAAAAAGAATACCCAAGAAGATATCCAAATCACTAATAACTCTGCTGATACTCTTGACTATATAGAAATAAATGTAGGTAATTCCCCTCTTCTATCATCAAGTAAGAAATCTCCCAAACCTCTGGATTGGATTAATACAGAAACTTCCTTTAAGCAACAGGAAAAAATTCTGAAACAAAGGAATCTTAACTTAGATGAAATAAAGGAAAATCTAATTAATGATCAGCTAAGATTAAACAACATTCTCAAATTTAACCAATCAGAGGTCAAAAATAAACAGAGGAAGTATACCAAAAAAGACTATTCCTCAATACCTAAAACGGTTTTCACCCGTTCCTCATTGAACCTTTCCAAAACATATCCATGATTAGTCTTAACATATATGTATGGAATATTAGAGGAATAGGGAACAAACCTACTCAAATCCGTTTAAAAGATATTAAAAGACGTAATTCAATCAAACTTTGTGCTCTAATAGAACCTTTATTGAATACTGATCAAATCCAAAACATATCCAAAGAGTTAGGTTTTACCAAATCTTATGCAAATCCAATAAACAAAATCTGGGTAATGTGGGATGAGGACATTTCAGTAGACATATATAAAGTGGAAGATCAGGTGGTTATTGTGAAAGTCAAAACTCCAAATCTGTCCACTGAATGTCAGCTTGGATTTATCTATGCTAAGCACACAATCCATGAACGGAACAAATTGTGGCAAGTCTTAGCAACTCTAAAAAAATAATCCTTGTGCTTAATAGGTGATTTTAATGTCATTAAAAAATGAGGAATATTTAGGGAAATCAACTCCTAATCAGAACAGTATAAAGAACTTCAACACTTTCCTTAATGATCAAAACTTCACTGAAATCCCTACTTCTGGCAGCTTGTTCACTTGGACTGGTATGAGAACAAAGGGCAGGGTATGGAAAAGGCTTGATAGAGGGATATCCAATAATTTATGGTGGTCTAATTTCCCTAGCTCTAAAATTAAAACACTATCTAGAGAAGGCTCTGACCATACCCCTCTAATTCTATGTGTTTATAATACACCCTCTATGATTACTTCAAAACCCTTCAAGTTCCAAGAATGCTGGGTAACTCATCCCACTTTCATGAAACTAGTTGAAGATGCTTGGAGAGTACATACCAATCATCAGGGGATGAAAAGATTAATTTTCAAACTTAAACATTTAAAGAAAGCCCTTAAAATCTGGAACAAAGAAGTATTTGGCAATGTTTTTTATGCTGTTCAGATAAGTGAGGATCTTCTGGTTAATGCTGAAAAAGATTTACAACAGGATGAATCCAGTAAAAACTTACAAGCCTTAAATCTAACTAAAGCAAAGCTGAAATTAGCTCTAGATAATCAGGAAATATTTCTCAAACAGAAATCAAGACTAAAATGGATGAAAGAAGGTGATGTAAATTCAAAATTCTTTCATCAATCAATTTTAAGTAAACATAAAAGGCAAACAATCTCCCTAATCAAAACTAATGATGGGAACTGGCTAAATAATATAGAAGATATAGAGAAAGAAGCGGTTAGCTTCTTCTCCAATCTTCTTACTGATGAACCATTGGATCCATCAGGAGTTCATACAGCATGGATACTGGAAAATATTCCAAAAGTTGTAACCAATGAAATGAACTCTAACTTACTTAAACAAGTTAGTATGGAAGAGTTAACTAACATAGTTAATTCCATGGATAGCCATTCAGCTCCAGGACCTGATGGTTTCTCAAGATGCTTTTACCATACATGTTGGGATATTATAAAATCTGATGTCATGTTGGCAGTGGAAGAATTCTTTGCTGGAAAAGACATTCCCAAAGCCATCTCGGCAACTCAAATAATACTAATACCCAAAAAAAAACATATGCTCATCATTTAAGGATTACAGACCTATAAGCTTATGCAATTTCTCAAACAAAATTCTTTCAAAAATACTCTCAACGAGACTTAAAAACTATCTAGATATTATAATCATTCCAGAACAATCAGTATTTGTTTCTGGAAGGGAAATAGTGGATAATGTTCTCCTCATGCAAGAATTCACTAATCACATACACTCAAAAATAAAAGGGTCCAATATGATTATCAAATTGGACATGATGAAAGCATTTGATAGAGTTTCTTGGTCTTTCTTAGCCAATATCCTTATCAAGCAAGGCTTTTCCAAAATCCTGGTTGACCTAATTATGAGGAATATCAAATCCGCATATTTCTCAATACTGATTAATGGGAAAACAGTTGGTTTTTTCCCTGCATCTAGGGGTTTAAAACAGGGTGATCCTTTATCACCTCTGCTTTTCATACTGATGGTTGAAGCCTTTTCTCAAAACCTTAATTTTCTATACCAATTCGGAAATATTCAGCCTTACAAACTACCCTTTGGGATGAAATCATCATCGCATCTTTCCTATGCAGATGACACAGCAATCCTTTTGAAATACACAAAACAGGGATTATAAACAATAATGAACTTTCTGAATTCATATGAATTGGCTTCTGGTCAGAAAGTGAATTTTGAGAAATCCACTTTTCATATATCAAAACACACACCTAACAGAATCATAACATTAATCAAAAGGGAAACAAATATGCTGGAAGGAAACATTCCATTTAAATACTTGGGATGTCCTATTTTCACAGGAAGGGTTAAAAATTCACTCTTCCAGGGCATGCTACATTCAATTCAAAATAAAATCAATCACTGGCAGAATAAGCTACTATCTCCAGCTGGAAGGACAATACTAATTAGAATAATAAAAGGTAAAAGGTCTTAGTTATAAGTCAAATTCATAAAACCCTTGCTAGATTTTTCTAGAAGAATAACTCAGACAATACACAGAAAAACATAATTTGGAAATCTTATCCTAAATTATGTTTTCCTACAGGGGAAAATGGGTTAAAAATTTAAACACACTAACAAAATCTTTCTCACTAAAAATGTGGTGGAAACTTCAGAAAGGAAATTCTTTATGGGCTAAAATCATGTGGTCTATGAGTGACACTCATAAAACTTCCAGAAGTTGGAAAAGAATCAAAGAGGTGCAACACATAGCTTTAAGTAACACAAAAGTCCTTCTTGGATCTGGTTCAGTTTCTTTTTGGAGTTCTAACTGGACTTCTATGGGACCTCTAACTGATTACTTACTTAATCCATCTGAGCTTCCATATCAAAACTTAACAGTGGCTGAGTACATACAGAATAGAATTTCTTATTCTGCCCACATCAGGAATTGCCTCCCTGATCACATTTTCCAAATTCTGGAACTGGAATATAAACTATTTCCAAGTTATGATGATTCCCTCATCTGGAAACCTACTCAGACAGGAGATTTTACTGTCAAATCAGCTTATGAGCTGATAAGAGAAAAGAAATTGAAGATTCCCTCTTACACTCATCTGTGGTCTAAACTTTTACCAAAGAAAATTAATTTATTTAACTGGAAACTGTTAAATAGACTTATAGCTTTTCCGGATGTGCTGGAGGATTTCCAATTTCATCTCCCCTCATGATGTTGTTTCTGTTTTAACGAGTCTGAATTAGGGGAAAGGGTATAAGAATGGGACCTATTATGCTTAGGTTTCGTTTCTTCCTCCCGCGCCCGGCCCGCGTAGCTTCAAACGTAGAGCTCGCGACGACTTCGAACGCCATACCAACTTGGTGACCCTTATTTATATTATAAGTTTATAAGGTTCCTAGAGGTTGGTTGCTTTTCCCAAAAAGTTCTCACTTTAACATCCAACAAAAATATGTCATTCATCTGTGGTCGAGCAAACATAAACAAATGAAGCATCTAATGCACCTGCGTTTTCCCTCCCTCGGTTGGGGCCGATGAAGAGACCTCCGGTCTCTTCATCGGCCCCAACCGAGGGAGGGATGTTAACTGTTCGTATTTCGTTCATTCCATCGGTATGCTCTCAGGTACCTGTAATTGTGATCCGATTAGATGATATTGGTCTACAAGTGAAGGACCCTACGATGGAAGTTAATTTAGGCTTGGGTAAAGAGCATCAGCAAGATCTGTCCTTGTCAGCGTGACAGGAGACGGCTATCTCAAGGCACATCACGACCTACAGGTAACACCGGCGAGACCTGGGAAGGCAACCCGATTGGGAGTCAGAGGATCCATAGTACCTGCAGCCTCCCGGACAACACTGATCCCCGGAAGCAGCACCGGTAAGAAGCAGAATCAAAAAAAGAGCAATTCAACACCTGCGGCACAAACCCATTTTTGACCTATTGGTCCTAGTATCATAGGCGACCGAACGGCCGCCCCCTAATTACTAGCTGGCTAATCATACGCAGCAGGCTCAAAGACCCCTGGTTATGGAAGGCACATGAGTCCTGGGTTTTCAACAAGCTACTGCTACATCTATTTCATTAGGAATTGATGATCTTTTAACAATACCTTCAAAGGGATGCCTAGTTCAAGATGCTGAACAACAAAGTTTGATTTTTGAAAAACACCACCGAATGTACATGCAGTAGAAAAATTACGTCAATCTATTGAAATCTGGTATGCTACAAGTGAATATTTGCGACAGGAGATGAATCCAAATTTTAGGATGACTGAACCCTTAAATCCCGTTCATATAATGTCTTTTTCAGGCGCTAGAGGAAATGTATCTCAGGTATATCAATTAGTAGGTATGAGAGGATTAATGTCGGATCCTCAAGGACAAATGTCTTTTGTAGTCTCTGGGAGTGATTTTCCAGCCTTTACAATTGCAATTGCCGCTTTGGGTTGTGGGGCTTACTTCCTAGCCCCAGTGGGAGTAGTGACTAGCGTTATAGGTCGTTGGGCGGCCGGAAGGTTGAAGAGGGAAAGCCCAACGAATGTCAGATGCAAAGCCCCGCACCTCATTAAGATCATATTGGCATACTCTCCCAAAAAAAAATCTTTCTGCTCGAAGCTCTCTCTTCCTAGCACACGGAAGAAATGAACGGGCATACATTGCTGGAGTGATGGGCACATGCTTTTCAGTACTAATTCGTATGGAATTAGCACGACCCGGCGATAAAATTCTTGGTTGGATCCGCGAAGGCAATCGCTCGGATGTTCCCCTAACCCAACCCGAACTATAACCTGCATTTTTACTAGTAAACCGGTGAAAGCAGTTAAAGATCCTAATATATTATTATATATATTATGAAAGAGCTCCTGGCTGATTTCCCCTAGCTTATGGTGCAGGTCCTACTACTGCTACTGGTATGTGACTGGGCGCCGTATTCTCATTGGTTTCATTTTTTTATCTGATAAACTGGGAAAAGCTGGAAGAGCTGTCACGTCACGATAGCGAAGCCTAGAGAGGCGGAAGCAGTAGCTTCTAGGAAACAGTAAGAGTAGGCTTATAGAGAGCGAGTGGTGGAAATGAAAATCTGAACTCTTATGTCCTCCGAGTCGCACGGCGTTTTAACCGAAATAACTTCTTGCGCAATTCATGCGTTTCTGTTTTTATGATCATCGTGATGCCCGCGGACCAATTTACGATGTCTCCGTCGCTGCCTTTCTTTCCCATGACGACTAGGAACAGGAAAATAAAAATTAATAGATATCGGCAGTTGTCCGGTCGTACCCAAACGGATGGATTCTATTACAACGGAAAGTCTTTCTGTTAACAACGGGGCTGTAGTTCCCTACACTTCTTAAAGCACTACATTACATAAACAACCACATACTGCGGAGCGGGCAAAATCCTCTTTGAAATTCTGTCCTGAAGTTTGGATATTAGGTTACCAAAGAAACATAGATAGTAGATAGTCGAGAGTTCGACTAGCAACTCTCATCCTGTTGATCCCTCCCAGTGGGGATAGATCCTTCCTTGTTGGTTGTGACCCATTAATCAGAATATTACCTTGTGTGGTACTTTGGTACCTGTGGTGTGCCAGATGTACCTACATATTTGAGGGTACAAAGCCGGATATATTGATCATTTTTAAACGAATTTTATTTCATTTCAATGATACCTTGTTGGCTTTCAAACTGGACTTCAAATGGGCTCTATCTCATATACCAACATTGCTGAGTCAGAAACCTATAAGACATAGACCAATAAGACTCATTAAATGGTTACTACCTTCAACATTCAAACTCAATACTGATGGCTCCTTTCTTTGCAATGGTGCTGCTGGTATCGGATGCATAATCAGAGATCATGTTGGTCAGGTAACTATAGCTTTGTCAAAATCCATCTCGGCTGAATCTGTTTTGCCGGCTGAATCTATTTTGCAGGCCGAAACCACTGCTCTATTACATGGTATTCATCTTGTTCAAGAACGAGGTATCCTGAGTATTGACATTGAAACAGATTCAAAAGTCCTACATGGGATGATACAACAACAACTCAAGATCCCATGGAAATTACTGCCAATGATGAGGGAGATTTGGAATCTACCTCAAGGAATGACTTACTCGTTGCAACATATTTTTAGAGAAGCCAATGGTGCTGCTAACTCACTCGCAAAGATGGCTAGCCGCAAGCAGGTAAATAACATCTATGTTTCTGCAGGTTTGCCTACATTAGTGGCTGGACAAGTAAAGCTAGATGCGGAAGGAACTCCTCATGTTAGATTAGTGTAATTGGATAACTATGTACTTATTATTCCAAGGTTGTATCTGTTGATCTTTAGGTTTAGCAGGTTATTGTATAGTTTTCAAAGATCATCAGATGAACTCTCAGAGGTAAGGTATTACGCCCCCTCTTTTTCTGTATCTTTTAATTTAATTAATAAACAGGTAGGGGTCTGCCAAACCCCCCACCATCACAGGTGGAATTATCTAAAAAAAACAAACACAACAAAAATTGTGCACTTTGTGGCTTATCTAAAGAAATATGTTTTCCTCCTCTACCTTCAAATCTGAAGTAAAGGATATTAGATACAAGGAACAAATTATAGCCTTATACATGTCCATGGTAACTGTGAAAGTGAAACTATTGTTAATTAAAAGAAGTAATGTACTTTTTACGTCTCATATTTATATTAAAAGTAATTATGTAGAATTCTAAAATTTAGACATCTAAGAAAAACTATATATATTTGAAATTAAACAATCAAGTTAAAAAATTATTAAATAATGAATAAAAAATATGCTATTTTAATAATATTTTATAAAAATTATTTTTTTGTTTTAATTAAGTTTATTTTAATATTAAGGATATTTATGTTATTTATATTACCTCTCTGCTGAAATATTTTGAACAGAATAGAAATATCCGACAAAGATTTGAGTTGTACTTTTCATTAGAAAACTAAGATAAATTTTTATGTACTCTCAACCTAACAATTTTGTTAAATTCTAAAATTTAATCATAATATGACTTTGATCATACCTTACGTATTGAGCAATGCATTTAATCCGCTTTTGAATTTGTTCAATTTAAAAAGGTAGTTAAGAAATATACCAAATTAATAACTATTTTATATTAGGGAAAGTTCTAGGAAAGGCGGTATATCCATAAGGTTATGGACCGTCCGCAGAGGCATTTAACTTAAATGTTGTAATTTTTTATAAATTTAAATATTACATTTTATAAGTTAAAACAAGTAATAATATGTATTTGAATGTGAAAATATAAAAATATATGATATAAAAAAATATTTTCAAAAATTTTAAAATTTGTATGTAATTTAACAAATGCAGTATATAAGGTAAGAAATATGTGGCATGTCCATAAGCTTATGGACAGGTCACCTGTTAGGAGACCTACTCTTTATATTCATACTTAATTTCATTTTAAAATTGGCAAAGTCTTGAAAAAGACCGTCTTTCTATTTACCTATGGAAAGACGGGTTAATTAGAATAATAAAAGGTAAAAGGTCTTAGTTGCAAAATTAAAAGTTTATTATGCAACATGTCATAGTTATAAAGTTTATAACCTGATTCATTCAACCCAAAAATTTTATCTTGATTTCTTCTAATTTGCATTTTAAATCATGATTTTTCCATGGTTTATGAAAAGATCGTCTTTCAATAGAGAGACTCTTTAAAATTCGACTAACTACCGTAAAATAGTAAAATTTTAAGTATAGTATGTTTAAAAAACATGCAATTATGAATTAATTTTTTGCATGAAACTTTAATTTAGTATACTTTTATAAGATTTTTTTTGAGAAATATTTTTATAAGATTTAATTAATATAAGGGTGAACGACTTGGGAGGTCCCTGAACTCCCTCCATCGTCCCCTTTTAGCTCCTTATCTTCTTCTTTTTTGAACACTTTTGGCCCCTCAACTAATAAAACTGCTAAATCGTAGTCCTTTCGCCTGGTTAAAACGTTAACTTCAGTCAAAAACCTCACTTTTAAGGGCAAGTTAGTAATTTTACATTTTTCAATTTTCTTTTCTCATATTTATTTTATTTTTCTTTTCAACTTTTCCTTTTTTCTTTATTTTTTTCAATTTTCTTTATTTCGTTGGTATCGGCGTTGAGGAAGGTGTTGATCTCCACTGCCACAATCTCGTTGGTTAAGCTTCCGTTGGTGGTGCAGTTAAATGCGCCAAGGAACTCAGAAAATGGAGAAATTTCCAATCGAGCAGTCCTGCATCGGATGCTTTCTCTTTGGAGCTGAGAAAACACCATAAAAAATCTTGTTGTGAAAGTGGTGGATGGAGGGAGTGCAGGCGGCGGTGAGGTGGCGGCAGGCGACGGAGCAGGGGGGTGGTGGATGGAGGGGGTGCACCGTGCAGGTGGCGGTGAGGTGGCTGCAGGCGACGGAGAAATGGGCTGAAGAGGAGAAACTCAATGGGAAGGGGAAAGGGTTTGAGCAAAGGAAAATAGAAAGAAAATGAAAAGGAAATAAAGAGGAAGAAAAAAGGATAATGAGAAAAGAAAAAATAAAAATGTGAACTTACTAATTTTCCCTTAAAATTGACGTTTTAACTGAAGTTAACGTTTTGACCAGACGGAAGGACCACGATTTAGCAGTTTTGTTAGTTGAGTAGTCAAAAGTGTCAAAAAATATAAAAGGCTAAAAGGGGACGGTGGAGAGAGTTCAGGGACCATTCACCCTTATTATAATTTGTAACTATTACTATTCTTACATTTTATTTTATTTTTATAACATTCTTCAATTGAGAAAAACTTCAATCGTAGACAAACATACATTGTATTTGAGAGATAAACACTCTATAGTATAATAATTAGAGTTTCAACTTTAGATTAATTTCTTCTTTTTTTAAAATTTTAGGGGATATTTATTAGGTTCCCCAAACCTATTTAGAACCAAAAGATGTACAATGTTGTTTTGGAAATATTACATTGATAAGGAAACCTCGTTGCCCTCAAAAGAAAGGTCTAATACTAGTGGACTAATGGTTACGGAGGAGAGGAAGTAGTACTTGGTGGCTCGAGGTCTCGAGGGCTCAAGGCTCGATGGTTCGAGGTTCGAGCGCCTAAGTGCTCCTTGGTTCGAGTGCCTGGTGGCTCGAAGGCGGCAGGGCTCGAGAGTTTGAGTGTTCGAGGGATCCAGGGCTCGATGCCTCCTATGCTCGAGGGCTCGAGATCATGAGTGTTCGAGGTATCCCGTGATCGAGGGCTCTACATCTCGATGGTATAAGGGCTCGAGGGCTTGGGTGCTCGAGGGGTCGAGTGAGAAACTCTAGTGCTCGAGTGCTTCAATGATCGAGGGCTCCAGTGCTCGAGGCTCCAGTGGTTGAGGGTTCCAATGATCGAGGGCTCCAGTGGTCAAGGGCTCCAGTGCTCGAGGGCTCCAGTGCGCGAGGGCTCCAGTGCTCGAGGGCCCCAGTGATCGAGGGCTCCAGTGCTTGGGAGCTCCAGTGCTCGAGGCCTCCAATGTTCGATGGCTTCAGTGCTCGAGGGCTCCAGTGCTCGAGGGCTCCGGTGCTCGAGGGCTCCGGTGCTCGAGGGCTCCGGTGCTCGAGGGCTCCGGTGCTCGAGGGCTCCGTGCTCGTGGGCTTCAGTGCTTGAGGGCTCCAGGGCTCGTGGGCTCCGGGGCTCGAGGGTTCCATTGCTCGAGGGCTCCATTGCTCGAGGGCTCCAGTGCACGAGGGCTCCAGTGCTCGAGGGCTCCAGTGCTCGAGGGCTCCAGTGCTCGAGGGCTCCAGTGTTCGAGGACTCCAGTGTTCGAGGACTCGCATGTTCGAGGGCTCGAGGTATCCAGTGTCTGTGGCCTCCACGGTTCGAGGGCTCGAGTGCTTGAGTGGTTGATGGAGGGATCGAGTACATGAGTGCTCAAAGGTTTGAGTGCCTGATGGCTCAAGGCCGACGGGGCTTGAGAGCTTGAGTGGTCGAGGGATCAAAGGTTCGAGGCCTCCTAGTCTCAAGGGGTCAAGAGCTTGAGTATTCGAGGTATCCAGTGCTCGAGGGGTCCACAGCTCGATGGTTTGAAGGCTCGAGTTCTTGAGTGCTCGAGGTTTCAGGTGCTCGAGGGCTCCAAGGGCGGCAGGGCTCAAGAGCATGAGTGCTCGAGGAATCCAGGGCTCGAGGGCTCCTAGGCTCGAGGGCTCGAGAGCTTGAGTGTTCCAGGTATCCAAGGCTCGAGGCCTCCTAGGCTCGAGGACTCGAAGCTTTAGTGTTCGAGGTATCCAGTGCTCGAGGGCTCCAAGGCTTGAGTGCAGGCTCGAGTGCTCGGTAGCCATCGCGAAAGAGCAGAACTCAGGTCAATGTCCATGCTATGTCCCTGCAAAAGAAATAAAAAAACTCCAGCAGTATCTATCCTCTGGTAGCATGCTTCTATGTTCGGATGTAAGGGAAATTATTAATGTCCAGGTGAATAAGGCCTTTGATGATTGGTGGGATGTTAGAGATGCTGATGCTTGGTTGTGAAGGTTTATGCTTTGAGATTGCATCAGCCACTGCATTACTTTCTCTAAAGACATGCCTGAGTGTAGCCTTCTTAAGTTCAGAGTGGATTTCGAAAGTTAAAACATATAAAGACCATTTGGCATTTCTGGGATTGTTTATCATGTTCACCGCAAGCATGGCATCTATTTCCACTATGTAAGAACAGCCGGGGTCCAAACTAGTGATGCTCCTAGCTGCAGCTTGGATAGCTTTCATTTCAGCCTCTAATGGTGTACTAGCAGTGATAGTTAAAGATTGAATTAGGCAAGGTTTACCAGTCCAATCTCTAGCTATAAGGCCAATTGTCGACGTGTTGGAAGACCAGGATGCATCTACATTCACAGTTATGGTGTTCTGTGGTGGCTTCTTCCAGAAAACAGTGGATATAGAAGGCTTAGGGGGGGGGTCTCAGGGGTGGGATTAGAGAGGAAATGGGATAACTTCTATTAAGATACATATTGGAGTGACCAGGCTTGGATGAGAAAGAGAGGAAGATAAGATCTCTCACTTCCTTACTGATTAGAGCTTGTGAAAATTTTTTGTTGTCATAATAAAATGCATTCCTAGCTTTCCATAATGACCAGCATATCAGAGATGACAACATCCTACATATATCCCAATGAACCGAGGACAGTTCAGTATTATTCCAAAATTTAAAAAACCTTAGGGTCAGGCTGTCTAAAGCCTGTAGTTTAATCCCCAGAATATCTGAGAAAATGTCCCAAACATTCTGAGCCAGATGCCATGGAGTGAAAAAATGCTCTATTGAGTCCGGTTGAGTGCATGCAGGACATTTCAAAGCTAAACTAAAACCACATTGGACTAAGACATCATCAAAAGGTAGGAGACAATTCAGCAATTTCCATGTGAAAATAGATTTTTTTTTTTGGCAGTCTGGGGTTCCAGATGTGTCTAGTGGCTGGGAAGTTACCTGGTTACTGAGTAAGGGCCCTATAGGTTGATCTGAAGGAGAAAGTGCCTGTGTCTTCCAGTTTCCATGTAAGTCTATCCTCCTTTTCAGTGTTAACCTGTGAAACCTGTAAAAAAACTCAAAGTATCATGTTCTAGATAGGGGGAGGTATGTTGCATTATCTGACTTTTTTCTCTGATGAAGCCAGCAATAGTGTAGTAGTAAAAAGGTGAGATGACTAGAGGTGCAACACAATTAGAAAGGGGACCATTTGGACACCAATTTGCATTCCAACAATTACTCGTTCCTTTGCCATGTATGATGAGAGAGTTTTCTTCTGCAAAGGGGTTAATATCACATATCATTTTCCAAGTATGGGACTTCTTATGGGACTGTGATAAATCCCATAACAGTTTGGACCACATAGTTATTCCCAATTTTCTTTTCCACCACAGTTTGGCAGAACATGCATCTATTATTGCTCTTACAGATCTAAATCCTAGACCATTCTGGAATCTATGTGTACTCAGGTCAGCCCATTTTCTCCATATTTTGTGTGATTTACCCTATATTTCCCCCCAGAAGAATCTTGTCATTTTCTTTTCCAATGCCTTTATTATCTGTTTGGGGGGCTTTAGGACAGACCAGATATGCTGTGGGAGGGAGTATAGACAAGATTGAATAAGCACCATTTTGCCTCCCAGGCTTAACCATCTGTTTTTCCAGTTCAGGAGATTTCTATCTACAGCTTCCAACAAAGGTTCAAAATAGAGTTTTAAGGTCCTACCTTTGAATATTGGACAGCCCAGGTATTTAAATGGAAAAACTCCTTTCTTCATCCCTAGAATCGATTTTATCTGATTTAGTTTAACAGTTGTTGCTCTTGAACTAGTATAGAAGTCAGATTTGTCAAAGTTTATCTTTTGTCTAGAGGTTAGTTCAAAAGTTTCTAAGAAAGCTTTGATTCTGATTAGATTAGATTTAGAGGCTTGCAAGAAGATAATAGTATCATCAGCATAGCTCAAGTGGGAAGTTGATAGTAACTGAGTCTTTTATTCATGAAAATAAACGATAAGCTTCTGGAGAAAGCTTCAGAGAAAATATTGAAAAGAAAAGGGGAAAGAGGATCACCTTGTTTGATGCCCCTTGTGGCTCTGAAAAATCCAACAGGGTTCCCATTAATGAGAACTGAAAAATAAGCCTGAGAGAGGTTGTTCATTACAGCATTTAAAAAACTCCCTGTGAAACCAAACTTACTAAGAACCTTTTCCAAGAAAAGCCAATTTACTCTATCAAATGCCTTTCTAAGGTCTAGCTTTAAAATACAGTTTGGAACCCTATTTTTTCTGTCTAAAAACTTAATCATTTCCTTTAGGTATAGTACATTATCTGAAATGTCTCTATTTTTCATAAAAGCTGTCTAATTTGGGGATATTAAGTTTTCCATATAGGGTTTCAATCTTTCCATTAGCACCTTAGAGCAAATTTTATTTGCTACATTTGAGAGACTAATAGGCCTATAGTCATCAAAAGAGGAGGGTGTCTGCTTTTTTGGGATTAATGCTATCCATGTACTACTTATTCCTCTTGGTACTTCTGAGCCTAACAAGAAGTCATTTACTGCATCTATTAGGTCCTGTTTGATTATATCCCAGCATTTAGCATAGAATTTTGTAGTGAAGCCATCAGGACTTGGACTACTATTTCTGTTCGGACTCATTACCACTATTTTTAATTCCTCTTCTGAAACTGGTTTAGACAAGGACTGGTTATCCTGTGGAGATATTACTGTTGGGATTTGGCTGAGAAAGTGGGAGTAATATGTGGAAGGATTTGGCTGGTTTGGCTCAGAGAGCAGATTAGAGGAAAAAGATATAGCCTCTTCCTGTATGTCAGTATGATTATCTAACCAAAGTCCTTGTCTATTTTTAATTTTTGAAATGTGTAGCTTGCAGTTTTTTTCCTGAACTAATTTATGGAAAAATTGAGTGTTATTATCTCTAAGTTTGGTCCAGTTAATTCTTGATTTCTGCTTCCAGTATTTTTCTTTTTCTTTTAAAGCTTTTATTAGCAGTGCCTTTTTCTCATTTAGCTTAATTAGATCTATTTCTGAATGGGTGGAATCATAGCTTATCTCCTGCAGTCTTAGATTTTCCTCAGCATTTAGTACATTGGAATCAATGTTTCCAAAGGATTCCTTGTTCCAGATTTTAATTATCTTCTTAAGTCTAATTAGTTTAAGATAGAGTCTGAGTATACCTTGATAAGGGATTGGTTTGGCCCAATTATTTTTAACTAATTCAGTAAATTTTGGTCTGTTGAACCATGTATTTAGGAATCTAAAGGGTTTAGGGTGGGTGGGAACTGTGGATGAGATTTGTAGAAGAAGGGGGGAGTGGTCTGAGGATTGTCTATTTAGTATTTGAATGGAAGAGGATGGGAATTTGGTATTCCATTGCATAGTACTCAGACCTCTATCTAATCTTTTGAAAGT
Organism: Rubia yunnanensis; assembly: GCA_037428765.1. Lineage (NCBI taxonomy): Eukaryota > Viridiplantae > Streptophyta > Magnoliopsida > Gentianales > Rubiaceae > Rubia > Rubia yunnanensis. The sequence goes on along the minus strand of CM075069.1, from coordinate 47,927,649 downwards.
GGGGTTTCTTAGCCTAGAATTAGTCCATGTGTATAGATTCCCTATAGTATTGATTTCCTGGATTCCCTTAGAGGTTATCCAGCCATTGAAATCTCTTATACTGCCTAGATTGGGGGTGGAAGGTCCTCTATATTCTGTAAGTGAAGAAATTGTGTTAAAGTCCCCTATAAAGATAGTTTCAGAAATAGGAAGGTGACTCATATCTTGCCATAATACCTTCCTACCTTCCCTATTCCTAAGGTCATAAACAAAAACAACATCCATTTCAATTTTTGTTGCTACATGTGCGACTTTTACATGTAAGAATTGCTCATGTTGTGAAAGTAAAGCAACATTTAAAGAAGCATTCCAAAAAAGCCAATTTTTTCCATTTTCAAGGGGCAGGAAATGAGAGTATATGAGTTTCTCCATATAGGAGTGACATTTATTATTATCATGCATAGGCTCTATTATACACAGTAGCTCAATCTTTTTTTGTTTAACGAGGTGTTTCAACCTAAGCATTGAAGTCTCTAAACCCCTAAGGTTCCAGACTAGAAAATTAATGGTAGTGGCGTATGTCATTGTTCACCTGATTTATGGCTTTTAGTATTTGATCTCAGCATCATCTTGTTTAACTGATTCAGGTAAGTGTTTTTTCTAGATTTAGACTTACCTGTAGAGTTCACATTACCTGGTGTTTGGGATTGAACAAATATCGGCCCAGGCTTTGGGATTGTGTCATCCAGGAGAGGTTCTTCTTCCTCTATCTCTTCTAGCAATGTTTGGTGTGGAGGGTGTTCCAGTTCTTCCTCTACTTTTAGGGGTTCCTCTGTGACCTGCAAAATAGAGAATCTATTTGCCATCTTTCTTCGTTGAGAAATTGGGGGATTAGTGTAAGAGAATTTGTGAAAATTAAGCTTTTGGGACCCTATCTGTATATCATCTTTAGCATAAAGTTTTGGGGTCTTTTTTTGGCTTGGTTGTTCTGTTGCATTAATCAAATCTGTGGTAGGTGAATCTGGAACAGCATAGGGAGGGTCTATGAGGTCAAGAGCTGGGGAGGGATAGGGTGAAGGTGTTATATTCCTTACAGGACTAATTTCTTGTTGTGTTCTGTTTCTAGCAGGGCTAATTTCCATGGACTTGGGCTTGTAAGAGGATGGTTGCAGTGTAGGGTTTGTAGTGGCTTTTTTATGCACTAACTGCTCTTTGAGTTGGTAGCTGTTTGTAGGTTGTAGTTCATTGGCCATGTTAGGTATCTTTTCAAATCTGTTCCCTATGGGTTGCCAATGTGGAGCTGTATTATTTTGGCCTAGAGCTCTACATTGGTTCAATGAGTGTTTCAATTTAGCACAATTTTCACAATATAGGGGTATGTCTTCATACTCAATGGTATATTTCCTATTGTTAGAGACAGAACCTAACCTAATGAACTTTAGATTAATTTCGTTTCTTTGTGAAATTAACTATGTGTTATGCTCAAAAAATATAATTGATAGCATCTGCTTGTCAAATTAGCAAAATATTACATAGTTACTTATGGCTCCATTTGTCATTGGCTTTATGATTGGCTTTTGGTTGTAAATGTTTTCACTCGGTCAAACCACCAATGAATACGAAAAAAAAAGTATTTGATTGCTTGGATTTTCCACGTAGCGTTTCCACCAAATACGAAATGCTAGTATTAGTAGTTGTAGAGTCAAGTGGTTTTCATTGAATATTTTAATTGGCAATTTGTGAACAAATTTGGAAACGAAAAACTTTCCATGTTGGAACATGTGAACAAGACACGGTTACGCAAACAAGTTTTTATGGAAGAATATCAGAATATTATGGTATTTGTGATTTATGGAAATCTGAATATTCTGCAATATGTTAGGCGATGGTAGAAGCATATTTGGTTTATGGAAAATTCCTACAAATATGGATTGAGTTTATCAAATATATGGGAGATATTGTGATAAGGAAAATTAATTTATTTGTGGGATTTGGATATGTTTCAAAAGCATTTATGGAATGAGAATATTATGGAGATAATCATGGAGAGTTCCGATCTGATCATGGTTTTAAAAGGGGGCATCACGGCTGCATTAAACTCACGAATTTAATTGAGAAAATCTGCACACAGATTTTCATCTTTTTGAGAATCTTGCAAAGAGCCAAATCTATATGTTCCAACATGTGTGACCTGCCGTTCAAAGTTCAGAATTGTATGCCTTAATTCCTCGGGAGGAAGAGATCCAGTGTCGATGAGTTTTGAGGTCAGAGAGAGTCTGATCAAGGCTGATCAGTAGCTAGGGGAGCTAGCAGAATTCACACGTTTAATTAGTAAAGATAAGTATTTTGTATGGTGTACTTTGTACTGTATCTTTCTGATTAAGTGGATTTATTCTGAACTGGGTCAGGCCCCGCAGATGTAGGTGGATTTCACCAAACTGTGTAACCAAGTCTCGTGTCTTTTATGCTTTATTTTATTGCATACTTGGTTAGATAGGTTATGTTGGAACATACTAGTAATAATGAAGAAAATTTGGTAAAACCAAATTTTACTTGATATCAGAGCTTGGTCACTTATTTTTCCCTTGGTTGTGTCAAGGAAAGTGTGATCCGGCTTTACCCTGGTGACCAAAGAAGGAGCTTTGGTGTCCTGGCACTAGAAGGAAACAACTACAATTATTAGAAGGCACGCATGAGAGTTTTCAGCAACTCACTGGATGAACTTGCTTTGCACTATGTAGAAAACGAGTGGAACCACCCTACTGAGGATGTTGATACAAGCTCAAAGGCGAAAGAATGAGAGTCAAGTCAATGGGAGCAGAAACTCAGAGAAAAATCTACTTGGTCTCCTGATGAACTCAAGGCCTCACTGGCAATTTTAAAAGCACTAAATGCTATCTTCACGGCAGTTGATGAAAATCAGTTCAAACTCATCTCTACATGTCATCAAGCCAAGAAAGCATGGGATATTCTGCAAATTGTTCATGAAGGAACTAGTCAAGTTTGAGAATCTAAATTATAAATGTTGGCTACAAAGTTCGAGGAACTCAAGATGAAGGAAGATGACACTATTGATGTATTCAATGGAAAACTCAGGGAAATCTTCAATATGACATATCAACTTGGAAAATTCTACAAAGAGGTGAAACTGGTGAAAAGGATCCTGAGAACACCTCCTAAAAGGTTTGCAATGAAGGTTGCGAAGAAGCAAGAGATGTAGCCACCATGAGCTTAGATGATATAATGAGATCATTACAGACTTATAAGATGCCATTCCAACACGCGACAAAAAAGATTCTAAAAGGAGTTGGCATTCAAAACATCGTCATCAAAGGACAATCACGAATCTGACAGTGATGATGAATGTGAAAAACTTGCAATTATCACAAAAAATTTCTCAAGAATGCTGAAGAAAGTAGTAAACAAGAAATCTCAGGAAAGTTTTGGTGGAAATATACCAAGGCAACAAGAATTTGGAATTAATCGTGGGATAAGATTTGAACAAGGAAATCAGTATTTTTCCAGAAATCAAAGTGGTGAACCAAAATAGCCTGGACGAATTTAATACAGAGAATGTGAAGGATATGGTCATATTCAGGCTGAATGTGCAAATACCCAAAAGAAATAGGGAAAATCATATGTCACCACATGGAGTGAAGACGAAGAGGACGAGAAAGACGAAGAGGAACTTACAAGTAACTATGTGGAAATTGAAGCAAAAATTCATAATGCATCGGATGATGAATATTCCAACACATCAGACAGAATTGAAGCAGTATGTTCCAACATAGAATCGCATGAGGTGTCTAGTGATGATGATAGACTTGCAGTGAGTGATGAAGAAATCTACAGTACATACGAAAAGATGTATGCTATGTGGCTCCAAGTAGTTGATACAAACAAAGTACTGAAGGAAGAAAAAACTCATATGGCGGAGATAGAAAAGGATTTGCATATGGAAGTTTCTAAACTCATAAAGGAGAATGACAAGTTGAATGTGAAGCTAATTTCAGCAACCAAGAGAGCTGATACGTCTGAAGAAGCTATTACTAAGCTGAACTCAAGAAAAGCAAAACACGATGATATTCTAGTTATGGGAAAGAGCTTTGAAGATCGACACAGGATTGGGTATGACAACCCACCTAAGAGAACAGTAACTCTCAAGTCAATGATTGAAGAGATAAAGATAAAGTTCGCCAAGCCTCATCAAAGGAAACCTATCATATGCAGCTACTGCTAATACCAAGGGCACACAGAGGAACAATGCCAGAAACTTCTCAGAGACATCATGGCAGGATGTCAACTCTTGGTATGTTCCAACATAGACGAGGTCCAGAAATCAAAGATGGACAGAAAGGTATGGGTTGTCAAAAGCTCTAGTACGTGCCTTGTTGCACATACTTCTCTTATAGCACATTCCAGATATTCGTGGTACTTTGATAGTGGATGTTCTTGCCACATGACTGGCACTCAGGAATTCCTCACAAACATTACACTATACGATGGTGGTTTTGTTACTTTCGGCGATGGAATGAAGAGTAGAATAGTTGGAAAATGTGAACTACAAATTGAAGGATTCCCAGTATTCACCAGTGTTTTGTTTGTTGAAGACTTAAAGGTCAATCTGCTGAGCATAAGTCAACTGTGTGACAACAATATGATTGTGTAATTTTATAAAGACAAATGTATAGTGAAACACGGAGATGCCAAAGTCCTTTAAGGAATTTGATCATCGGATAATTGCTATTTTCTGGAACAGGAAGTGAGGTGTATGATCTCTAAACAAGATGAAGGATTTATGTGGTACAGGAATGATCTTTAAATAAGATGAAGGATTTATATGGCACGGGATGCTCGGTCACATCAATTACAAACCTTGGTGAAAATAGCAAATGTAAAGGCAATATGAGGTATGCCTACATTAACAAGAAAGGGACCATGTCAACAAGGTAAATAAATTCGATCTCCCCACTCTTCAGTTCAATATATAACCACCTCAAGAAATCTGGAATTATTGCATATGGTCTGATGGGTCCAGTCAATACACCTACCATAGGTGGCAAGAAATATATATTTGTATGTGTTTATAATTTCTCCAGATTTACGTGGGTAGCATTTCTAAAAGAAAATTCTGATACTGTGGAAGTTTTTAGAAGTCTTGTGATAAAATTACAGACTAAAAAAGGAAGTTCAGTCGGGAAGATTATTCAAATTCATAGTGATCATGGTAGAGAATTTGAAAATTCTCAATTCAGTGACTTCTATGATGAGCTCGGAATTCAACATGAGTTTTCTGCACCAATCACTCCTAAGCAGAATGGTATTGTAGAACCAAAAAATAGAACTCTGCAGGAGATGGCTCCAGTCATGTTTGCCAAGAAACAAATTCACAAAAAATGGTGGGAAGAAGCCATTAACAGAGCTTGCTATACAATCAATCGAGTGTATCTGCATCCATTCACAAGAAAAATGTCTTACGAGATTTGGAAGGGCAGGAAACCAAATGTCTCATACTCTCATGTGTTTGGAAGCAAGTGCTACATCCTCAAAGATAGAGAGCAATTGGCAAAATCTGACAATCGTAGTGATATTGGAATCTTTCTTGGTTATTCTATGAACAGTCAGGCTTATCATGTTTACAACCTTCGGACAAACACACTCATGGAATCCATAAACGTTATTGTGGATGATTTTGAAGAAAACAAGATTCATATGCTGTAGAAGATGAACCCGATAAAGATCATGTTCTAACACATCCTAATCAACCTGACAAGTTAAACCCATCACATGTTGGAACATCTGAGCAGAATGATTACCCTGCTAAACTAGATGATATTGAGTATGTTGGAACATCATTCCCCACTGCCTTATTCTATATTCCAACACAGGAGCAGCCTGATCTAATGACAATGAGTACTCGATCAATCCCTCGGGTTAATTACAAGAAGTTAGTAGGATTACAATGCTTCATCTCTCTCATTGAACCATAAGAACTACAAGGAGGCATTACTAGACGAATACTGGATTGCAGTAATGCAAGAAGAACTCATTCAATTTGCACGAAATAATGTATGGTATCTCACTCCTCGCCCTAAAGGTGTAAACGTTATCAACACAAAGTGGATCTTCAATAAAAAATCTGATGTTGATGGAAAAATTACTTGAAACAAAGCCAGACTGATAGCTTAAGGATATACACAAGTTGAAGGAGTCGACTTTGATGAGACATTCGCACAAGTTGCCAGGTTAGAGTCAATTCGAATTTTACTTGCTATTGTCTACTCTATGAACTTTACTTTGAATCAAATGGATGTCAAGAGTGCTTTTCTAAATGGTGTGGTAAATGAAGAAGTATATGTGGAACAACCTAAAGGATTTGAGGATCCTCATTACCCTTATCATGTGTATCGCCTCAAGAAGGCTTTATATGGCTTAAAGCAAGCACCAAGGGCATGTCATGAACGACTTACAAACTTTCTACTTAAGAAATGTTAACGCACTTTATTTGTGCTTGAAAAGTCATCAAAAATTCTGATTGCTCAGATTTATGTTGATGATATAGTATTTGGCTCTACTTCACCATCTATGGTACATGATTTCGTCACTATTATGCAGTCTGAATTTGAGATGAGCATGGTCAGAGAGCCCACATATTTTCTAGGACTGCAGGTTAAACAGGGAAAAATGACCTGTATATAAATAAGAGTAAGTATGCCCTGAATTTAGTAAAGAGATTCGGTCTAAGCAATGTCCGAGCAGTTTGAACACCTATGGGAGTTTCTGATAAACAGATAAAGCATGAGAAAGGAGTCGCAGTTGATCAGAAGTTATACAGGGGCATGATTGGGAGTCTATTGTATTTGACGGCAAGTAGACCAGATATATGTTTCAGCGTAGGAATATGTGCAAGATTTTAGGTTGATCCAAAGGAATCCCATATGATTGCAGTCAAAAGCGTTATTCGATATGTAAGTGGAACTTTGAGTATAGTGTTTAGTATTCTAAGAATCAAGATTCTGATCTAATTGGGTACAATGATTCTGATTGGGCTGGTAATGCTGATGATCGTAAAAGAACTACACGTGGATGATTTTTTATTGGTACGAATCTATTTTCTTGGTATAGTAAGAAACAAAATCTGATCCCTTTGTCTACTGCGGAAGCTGAATATCTTGCTGGTGAAAGTTATGCACAACTATTGTGGATGAAGCAAATGATGAACGACTATGGAATTCATCAAGGCCCTTTGAAGATCTTATGTGACAACACAAGTCCTACTGATATTTCTAAAAATCCAGTCCAGCACTCTGGAACTAAGCATATTGACATCAGACATCACTTTATTAGAGATCTTATTGAAAGAAAGGAAGTTGTGGTAGTCTGTGTTCCAACATCTGAGCAATTTACAGATATCTTTACAAAACCATTGGACATTGCCACATTTGAAATTCTTAGACAACACTTAGGTGTTTGTTAGATTTGGGGTAATTTTTGCCTTTATTTATCTGTAAATAATTTTTTCTCATATTTTTTGGAAAATTGAAAAAAAAAATTAAAAAGGGGAAGGAAGAAAAAGCTACCAAAATTGGAGTTATGGTATGTTGTAAGTTCAAGAAGGTGTATCTTGAGTTAACAAATGAGAAAAGTAAAATCATTACTTTTCTTGGAAAGGCAAAAAGCTTTTAGCGGAAAAGGAGGTAAAAAGTGGAGAGTTTGTGTCTGTTCAAAAATCTCCATCTCTCCATATCCCTCTCTTTTTGGCATTCTCTCCCACATTCCTTGGTATTTTTGGATTCTTGTTGCCAAAATATGTTGTGTGTGTATATCCTGAAAAGGCTAAAGCAAAATCTTCCTTCTCACAACAAACCTCTGCCGAAAATATGTCTTCAAGCCCTAAAATTTTCATGGTCGAGAAGGAGACTCAAGAAACTTCCCAACATCCAGAGAATGACAATGTTGAGAAAATGGAAGAAAAAATGGAGGCAGACCTGAACTGTGATGGCGGCCAGAGTGAAGAACCCAAAGAAAAAGTCCACTGATAGGATGCCGGTAGGATTTTATGATGCTAAGGCTGCTCATAGGATATAGGAATTGAGAAAATCTGTGATAATATAGATTACTGATGGTGAAGAAGGAGATAGTGTTGGGCATGTTCCAACACAGAGGGCAGATTCAGAAAAGGCTGAAGATATAAAGATTGATGATATGGACATGGGAGGTCAAGACCAGTTTGATGTCACTGGTAATGCATATGATGATTTGGAGTATTCAGATGGAGGACATACTAGAGGATTTAATTTAAGACAAGAAGATTCAGACAAAGAAAATAATGTTGGAACACAGGGCAGGGTAGAGACTGCTGAGCAAGAATTAGGTGTTGGAAAATATGAGTATGTTCCAACAGAGGAACCTGCGTTGAACTACTCCAGCGATGAAGTATTGGATGAATTCTTCTAAGCTGCGAGGGGTAAGAGAAAGATGCATGTTGCTAAGGACTCCCCACCAACCAAGAAATCCAAGAAAACTCAAGCTACTCCCAAGAAGAAGTTGCTGCCACCTCCTCATGTAATTTAAGCACTGTCTTTTTCATATTTGATATAAATTGTGAGGAGATGGGAGAGGTGTTTACTGAGAGGAAGATAATCTCTGAGAGACCAGTAGATCTAGAGGCATATAGGGCTAGCGGTTTTTCTAATTTTTTGGAGACAATTGGGATGAAAATGGCTGCTACAGTACAACTCCAGTACAACAAGCAGGTGGTCACTGAAGTATATTCTAACCTGGTGGCTGGAAACTTGGAGGTTGAATCCCCATGATTTGAGAGGGTCTATGCTAGGGGGAAGATTATCGATTTCTCTGCTGCCAGGATGAACAAAATTTTGGGGATGAAGACTCCAGATTTTGAGGGAGTTTTTCCAGATAGCTTGGATGTGTCTGATGACAGAATTCTGGAGGTAGTCTCAGGAGGGTACAAGACAGAGTGACCCAAGACTGGATACTCACATGTTTCCTGCCTATCCTCTAAGTTTTTTGGTCTATATCAGGTGGTTGTGAACTGCTGGATGCCATCTTTCAATACTACATCACTGACAAGAGAAATGGCGAAGTTGTTGTACTGTGATTATTCACAGAAACCAGTCAATCTGGGATTATTTATCCAGCAGAGTCTGGTTAGGCAAGCCACTGCTCCAAAGGCTAAACATGATCTGGTATACTCATGTCTGATATCTGCGTTAGCTAAGAGTGCTAAGGTGAAGGGCAAAGCAAAGCATGTGATCATTGATACAGAGTTTCTCCGGCCCAACAAGAAGACATTTGGCAAGCGGCAAGTGCATGATCTTCCATGGAACCCTGAAGCTACAACCTCTGCAGATGCTCAAAAGAAGGCCAATTTAGTGGTGCTCAATGCAAGGTTGTGTGCTATAGCCATCCATATTGCAGCTCTTAAAGCAAAGAAGGCCAGACTTGAGGGGTATAAGGCTCAGATTGAGGATGTTGCTCCTGAACAGGGTTGATGATCTTGAAGTGTCTATGTTCCAACATAGATCACATGTTGTGTTCAGGGGGAGCTGGTATTCTTTTTTCTTTTTTTGAAGTTTATTGTCTTTGGCATATTCATGGCCCCTGGGGGAGAAATTTTGGTGATTTTGAATATTATTTTTTTTGGATGACTGTAATTTGAATATTATCTTTCGGTATTCTGGAATTCTAGTTTTTGAATGGTATTCTTTTATGATCAGATTCAGTAGTGTGCATATGTTCCAACATAGGTGGATTTCTGGAAGACATATTTGAATAATTAGAAGTTTTTCATCGTGTTATGATTTCCAAAATGGTTGGGTCCATAAAATGCCAAAGGGGGAGATTGTAGAGTCAAGTGGTTTTCATTGAATATTTTAATTGGAAATTAGTGAACAAATTTGGAAACAAAAAACTTTCCATGTTGGAACATGCGAACAAGCCACGGTTACCAAGTTTTTACGGAAGAAGATCAGAATATTATGGCAATTGTGATTTATGGATATCTGAATATTCTGCAATATGTTAGTCAGTGGTAGAAGCATATTTGGTTTATGGAAAATCCCTACAAAAATGGTATTGAGTTCATCGAATATATGTGAGATATTGTGATAAGAAAAATCCATTTATTTATGGGATTTATATATGCTTCAGAAGCATATATGGAATAGGAATATTATAGAGATAATCATGGAGATAATCATGCAGAGTTCCAATCTGCTCATGGCTTTAAAAGGGGACATCACGGCTACATTAAAATCACTAATTTAATTGAGAAAATCTACACACAGATTTTTTATCTTTCCGAGAGTCTTGCAAAGAGCCAGATCAATATGTTCCAACATATGTGACCTTCTGTTCAAAGTTCAGAATCGTATGCCTTAATTCCTTGGGAGGAAGAGATCCAGCGTCGACGAATTTCAAGGTCAGAGAGAGTCTGATCAAGGTAGATTCGATAGCAAGGGGAGTTAGCGGAATTCACACGTTTAATTAGTAAAGATGAGTATTTTGTATGGTGTACTTTGTACTGTATCTTTCTGATTAGTGGATTCATTCTGAACTGGACCAGGTCCCGCAGTTGTAGGTGGATTTCACCGAATTGCGTAACCAAGTCTCGTGTCTGTTATGCTTTACTTTATTGCGTACTTGGTTAGATAGGTTATGTTGGAACATACTAGTAATAATTAAGAAAAATTGGTGGACCCAAATTTCAGTAGCATTTTTGCTTAGCGTTTGACTTTTATCTTTAACAGTTACTTTTCATCCATCTACCTTTTTACCTTTCTCTACACTATTAATATACGACATCGTTTTATGTGTTTTGGGATTTAAATATAACTTTTTCATCGATATTTTTTGGGATTTAAATTTTTTAACAGTTAAATGATTAATGCAATTCCCTCTCTTATTTCAGTATTTATCCTTTATTCAATCTAATTGGCGATAGGAGAATATTAGTTTGAGATTCCATCTCTTGAAAGACGGTTTTTCCATAAACCATGAAAAGACCAAGGTTTAAAGTGCAAATTAGGAACGAAGATAAAATTTTTGGGTTGCATGAATCGTATTATAAACTTTAAAACTAATACATGTTGCATAATAAATTTTTAATGTTGCAACTGCGACCTTTTACATTTTATTATTTCAATTAAACTTCATCTTTCCATAAGTTTATGGAAAGACGATCATTCCCAAAACTCTGCCTTAGTTTGATAAGTGTATATAGAAAATTTTTAAAATTTTACCTCATTAGATTTATGTGATTTATTAATACTAATATACATTTTTGGTACGAACTAATACTAATATAACTAATAATTATTTTATAAAAGTTAGATATAAAAATAGTTAGATATTTTTATTATTTAAAAAATAGTTAGATATAAAATTATTTTAAAAATAAATATTTTTAACTTTGTATAAATATTTATATTTAAAATATATTTAAAATTTCTTATATTTATTAAAAGACAAAATTTTGGGAAAGACCGTCTTTCCATTAATTAAAATAATAAAAGATAAAATGTCTTAGTTGCAATATTAAAAATTTATTGTGCAATGTGTATTAGTTATAAAGTTTATAACCTATTCATGCAATCCAAAAAAATTATTTTCATTTTTTCTAATTTGCACTTTAAACATTAGTCTTTCCATGGCTTATGGAAAGATCGTCTTTCAAGAGACGGACTCTTAATGAAAATAAATCAACTAATATAGTTTATATTTGTTCTCTTATATTAATGCTCATAATGAATAATAGTAAAAAAAATTGAAATGAATTAGTAAATATATTGTTTTCAATATTAGTGAATATGTTAAATAATTTTTAAAAAATTATATTAATATTAATTAAAATAACATTAATAAAATATGTAAAATAAGTTTATAAATAATGAATGGTCATCATGTCCTTAAATGTTATTTTGCATAAAACCACTAACAGTCAACAGTTACATTTGTCAAACACTTTTGTAAACAGCTAATGGCCAAATAGCTAACACAAACAATTAACACAAACAGCTAGTTAAACTAGCTACATGAAACAGCCAACAATCGATTGTCAAACAAGGCCTATAGCTTTTAGTTTTCCCATTATTTAATTCTGACAATTTTGAAGTTCATGTTGTTTGATATTTCTAGATTGTTTAGCTGTCGGGTGTAATCTTTTAAAACTTTTATAATGTTTACAACACTTGTGCATGTGAACCAAGAAAAACCAGAAACATATGAATTGACTCCCATGAAAATCAAAGCATAGGTTTACAATTAAGGTATTGATGGAGCTTTTGTACAGAGGATTTCATCACAAGAAAGTGAAATAGTTGAATAGGAGCCATAGATGTAAAGGTAATTCATCATCTTCAAGTATTCATTTCAAATGCCCCACCATGTTGCTAGGAGTTTTCCAGTCAATCTCATCTTATTTGCTTTCTCCTTTGCCTTGAACTCTTCCTTTTTCCGGTTTTCTGTAGCCTGTAACCTTGCTCTTCCAACAATATTTTTATTTCCTCTCATTAAAATCCCTCAGTTAGACCGGCGTGATAGATGACCTTACGAGGAAATCAACCCTGCTACAGCCACAAGAGCCATTGTCGTTCTGCGTCAAAAGGGGAACATATATCAGATCTGCAACATGATATTCCACAACTATTACATATGCGGCTTTATGTGCATTTAAACAAATACCAAGAGCACTGGCACCTGCAAGCAAACCACTCATGAAGTCAACAGTTAAACTACAAGTCTACAACCTTTATGTAAAGAATTTATTTTAAGGGTTTAAGAAATGCGTCAACATGAAAGTACACTGTAATTAACAATCTATTTTATTTTTTGTAACTCCACTATAAAATGGTTATATTATAGAGGCCTACTAAATAAAAGAGCTCCTAATTTACATGTTACTTTCTTAGGCATTTGTTACACATCATACCATCAATGCAATGTAGAATATCAATATGCTAACATCAATGACAAAATACTTATCCCGATTGAGTATCAGTCTGTCAGAAAGTTTAATTTTAGCTGGGAAGCTGCATGAAAGAATGATTTCCTGTGAATATTGTGTTATTACTGAATGAAATATATAGAGTACAAAGAGATACGCTATGACTAATATAACTCTAGCCTAGTTAACAAGATAAACATAAATCTAATATAATATAATCATCTAACTGACTTATTCTAACACACCCCCTCAAGCGAAACGTCGGATGCTCACCGATGCACAGCTTGGATCTGAAGAACTCGAACACCAGTCGAGAGAGCCCCTTGGTGAAGAAGTTCGCAATCTGAAGAGAGGTCGGAACATGAGCAACGTGCAGCTTGCCAGATGTCACCAACTCACAAAAAAAATGGTAGCCAATATTAATATGCTTCATCCTCTTGTGTGCCACCGGATTCTGTGCCAAAAAGATAACAATGTTATTGTCGCATAACAGCAATGGTGAACCAGATAGTGGAACCCAAAGATCATGAAGCAAATGAGTGAGCTAAAAAACCTCTAAAGCAGTGTTGGCAAGAGCACATTACTCAGACTCGGTGCTAGAGTGAGAAATGGTGGACTGTTTCTTAGCACTCGACGAGACCAGATTCCCACCAAGAAAAATAGCATAACCGTAAGTGGACCAACGAGTCTCCAAATAACGAGCCCAATCAGCATCTGAAAACCCCAACACCTCAGGAGAACTAGCATAATAGAAGCTAAGTCCAAAATGAAGGGTGCCACGAACATAACGTAGAATCTGTGTGACTGCAGCAAAATGGTCATCTCTAGGATCCTGAAGTTACTAACTGACCGTGTTTACCAAAAATTCCAAATCAAAACGATTGATTGTAAGATACTGAAGTGCCCCAACAAGCAAACTATACAAAATCATATTTCTGAACGGAGGACTGGTTAAACTGTGCAGCTGAGAACCAGGCACAAGTGGCAAAGAGACTGGTGCATCATCAGACATACCGGCCCGAGTCAGAATATCTCGAGCATAATTCACTTGACCAAGAAGTAACCCTAAAGAGGTAAGAAAAACTTCAAGGCCAAGAAAGTAATGAAGAGCACCAAGATCCTTGATCGCAAACTCTCTATGTGTTCGATCAATGAACTGTTGAAGAAGAGTCAAGGCATTGCATGTAAGGATGATGCCTCCACATACACAAGGAGATACAGTAACGATGACCCTCTTGAGAGAACAAATAAAGAAGTATTGGTTGAGTTGCACTGAAACCCAAGTTGAGTCAAATAACTGCTAAAGCGCTGGAACCATTGGGAGGTCGTTGCCGTACCTCTCAAAGTTAATACTTTTAAGCCCTTATGTTTCCTATCTACAATTAAGTAGATAATGGCAAGTCGGGGTCGTCCACGAGAAGAGGGATCTTTTTAAAGGTTTAAACACATATAGGAGAAAACATACTAGGCATATACATATATAGATACATATAAAAGCATGTAAACAAGGGGGGTTGGTTTTTAAGCCTAAGTTATCAAATTGAAAGTCAACAATGAGCAAGGCAAGAGAACTATGCTAATCATGCAATACAACTAAAGATACGGTTTAAATGATAATTAATGCAGCCTTGGGGGCAGTCGACTTCCACTTCCAAACTTTCTCTAGAGCATTGATTCATTCACTCATTCAATTACATTTATTCTATGGGGAATGTTATCACTTCTCATTCAAAGATCAACGTTCATTCCTCCTTAAGAGTAGTTTGCAAAGACAAACAACAACCATTTGCAAACCTCATTGATGATCACCAAAGACAAACAACATCATAGGGGTATTTCATTAATGGCATTTCACCCAAAGGACCATAGGTTTGATAACAACAAGCCTTCTACCAAAGACATAGTCATTTAACCAAACAAAGCATTTATTAGGTTAAACTTAGAACAAACAACATTCAAGGTTCAACCTTTCTTTGCATCTATATGACAAATATGAAAACAATCCACATCAACATACTCCTCTAGCAAGAATTGCCACACATTATACACAAGAAGTTCTAAATCCATGCTTTTGGATTTCATATCAAATGAGTTAATAAATTTGCAACTTTCCTAACACTCTTAACATTTCAATCTTACAAACATTTCATATACTCAAACAACCCATGGTATATATGAGGTAAAACACAACATTAATGGCATAATAAATGCTCTCCAATAAATGTTCATAAATGAGCAAATACAGAATCTTACTACATAAGTTTGGAAGCTTCAATCAATTGCTCCCAAGAACTAGATTTAGCTACAAGAGTTCATACTAATTCATGCTAACAAACCAAACACAGTACAAGATAATTTAAAGATGAAAAATGGTAGAAACTAGGGTTAAAACAGTACCAAAAATGCAGGAAGAAGAGATGTGAATGAGAGGAAAGAGAGTGCTATTTATAGTACAAAAAGGATAAGGTTAGGTTTTGGCCACCCGTTGGTCGCGACTCTCTACGGGCGCCAGAACTTAACCTTGTTTTATTTTCTTCTTCTTGTGGTAAACACTTATCTTCACAATGATTCCTCTCATTTTCCAAGTCTTCAACTCTTTGAAGAAAGTCTTCAAAGTCTTCAAAAATGGTCTTCGATGGCCTCCGGTCTTCAAGTCTTCGTGTCTTAAAAGCAAGTCTTCAAAGCCTTCAAAAAGTGATCTTTTAATGGCCTCTGGTCTTCAAGCCTCCATGTTCTTCCTTTGTCATGCAAAATCCACTTAGAAGAGGTAAAAGAGCGTAAAGTTTCTCTTACCTCTCCTAAGATAATTTCAAGGTAAAATGCAAGCTCTTGATAAATAAAAGAGCACAAAAGTGACCCCAAAAAGTACTAAATTATGCACATAAAATGGACATATCAACCATGTTTGAGGGGCTTGCTTAAGGCCATAAAAGGCATTTCGCAAGCGACAAACATAGTCTGGATGAACAAGGTCCTGATATCCAACGGGTTGCTTTATATAGAGTGGAGTATCGAGAACGCCATTAAGAAAAATGTTCTTGACATCCGGCTAATGAAACGGCCAGGAATGCATGGTGGCAATGGCGAGAACCGCTCAAACAGTGGAGGCTTTGACTACAGGACTGAAAGGGTGGATAAAGTCAAAACCCAGAATCTGTGAGAAACCATGCACCACAAGTCTAGCCTTATGACAATCAATAGTGTCATATGGTCGATACTTCAGTCTATAAACCCATTTGGAGCCAACAATGTTAGCGTCTGAATGGGGAGGCATTAAATCCCAAGTGCGCTAACCACGAAGAGTTTTCATCTCATCATCCATAGTAGAAACCCAAGCCAGATTTTGAAGGTTAGTGCGATCTGTGGGCCCAGACTGAGCAAATAAGGCAGTAGCAAGACCATGGGCGACAATATCTAAATAATCCCCGCAATGTATGGCCCCAGTACCTGACCTAGTAGCCATCTTATGAGTACAAGGTCGAGGAGGAAAAGCCGGAGGAGTAGAGTCGGCAGAGGCAACTGGTAAAGGGGCGGCCGAACTGGGCAGAAACTGGGCAGCCGAACTAGCCACCAGAGATGCAGGTGGTGCTGGCTGATTAACTGGAGCCGGATATATAGCATAAATGGAGCAAGGGCCGAAGGAGATGGAGTTGGCACAGGAGAAACTGTAGGCAAAGAAGGTGCCTAATCAGAATTATAATAAAGAAATGTAGAAATATCTAACATTGGAGGTGGAGAACCAGTCGCGGAATGAATGAATGGATGGGGCAAATGAAAAACATGCATCGTCAAAACGAGCATGTCGAGTGATATAGACTCTACCAGTGCTTCGATTGAGACACCAAAAACCTTTATACAACGAGTTGTAGCCAATAAATACACACGGAATACTTTGAGAAGACAGTTTGTGGTCAGTAAAAGGGTGAACAAATGGGAAGACCTGACAACCAAAAGCATGAAAATTGGTGTATATAGGAGCTCGGCCATTAATAACTTCATATGGTGATTGTCTGGCAAGAACAAGAGTAGGCAACCGATTTATGGTATAAGTGGTTGAAGCAAAGGTGTCAAGCCAATGAGAGAGAGGAACATGAGAGTGATATAGCATCAACAAACCCATCTCATCAATGTGGAGGTGCTTGCGCTCAGCCCGACCATTCTGCTCAGGAGTATACTGGCAAGAAATCTAATGGTGAATGCCCTTTGTCTGAAAGTGAGAGTTTAAGTGACCATTTACAAACTCAGTCCCCCCGTCACTCTGAAACACCTTAATGGTGGAAGAGAACGGGTTCTCCACAAAAACTTCAAACTGGCGACAAACATCCCAAAAATCAGACTTGCGGCGCATTGGATAAAACCACAAGAGCCGAGAATGATCATCAAGGAAAATGGCATAGTAGGCAAAATCATCAGCAGATAAAATAGGAGAAGGTTCCCATAAATCACAATGAACTAGATCAAGTACCCTAGCAGCACGTTTATCATTTGTACGAAAAAGATAAACATTTCCCTTTAGCTTTAGATTAAGTAACCTAGCAGCACGTTTATCATTTGTATGAAAAGATAAATGTTTCCCTTTAGCTTTTTCACACGCTTCACAAAGGGTGGTTTTAGGAAAAATCGATGAGACAACTAAGGATCTAGAAGCACGCAAACCAGAAATAACGAAATGCGGAACATGACCAAGAATAGCATGCCAGATTTCAAAGGTTGCTTATAACTTATTTGACTCCACAGTAGACAGTAAAGCAGATGCACCATAGTCGAAGACATAAAGACTATCCTCAATGTGACTGTGACCCAATGTTAACCTAGTGATTTTATGGCGAATAATAAATGAACAGTCATCAAAGCAAACAAAAGCATTTAAATCTCGAGTTAATTTGGTAATCGAAAGCAAATTTTTAGTGATATTGGGCACAATAAGCACATCATAGAGATATGGATTTAGATATCCGAGAATCCCCAAAATGAGTAATAGGGAGTTGAGAACCATTACCAACATATACGCTGGAAAAACCATGATAGGTGTGACATGATCAACAACAGCAGGGGATATGCCATGTGTTTTGTGGTGCCAGAATCTACAATCCACTTGGAGCCATCATGTCGTCGATGATGAGAAAGACCAAAAATATCTCAAAATATCACACCCTCGAGAACCAAATTGAGCCATATCTCAAAGGGCAATCAAAATTCAGCAAAAAAACTAAATTTTGCCCAAAAACCCGCAAGGCGCATGTAGGGACACGCGCTAAGAAGTTGCCGCTCGTGGAGGTCACGCGCGAGTGTGAGGACACGCCGAATGACCTGTTGGGCGCTTGAATTTCACACGCGAAGGTGGGATGCGGGGGATATGGCTCGGGCGTGTGGATCTCACGCACCTTGTTGTCTGCTGAACTAGGAGAGCCGCTGCCAGAGTAACTAAATCGGACGTCGAAGACTAAGATGTCGTAGACCAGTGGAGATGATGACGGTCTTCATCTTTGCTAGAGATTGAAATATGTCATCGGAGATGCAGATATACCTTCGTAGTCGTTGGAACTGGAGGTCGCCAACGGACTGGAACTCTCCGGGAATGGGAACCCTGGAACTGAAAAATTCCGGTGATGACTCAGGCCGGACAATAGAGAAAAGGATTGATAGAGAAAAGGATTGGCGGAGACGAGGAAAGGGGAGCCCTAGAGAAAGCCGACGGAAGTGAGGAGCAGATTAGAGTCGCCGGAACGCTGATATATTCGCCACATAAGAAGGCCAATTGCCAAAACATTATTGCTGGGATCTGGATGGAATCTGACCGGAAGTTGACCGAAAACCGATGGTGGTTTGGTCGGAAAGGGGAGGGAGGGAGGCGGCCAAATTAAAAATTAAATTTGTGGTTTAGGATCAGAACTTGCTCTGATACCATGAAAGAATGATTTCCCGTGATGATTGTGCTATTACTGAATGAAATATATAGAGTACAAAGAGATGAATTATGACTAAAATAACTCTAGCTTAATCAACAAGATAAACATAAATCTAATCTAATCATCTAATTGACTTGTTCTAACACGGCATTAAAAAGGATAGGAGGTAGGGATACTATAAACAAGATTGAGCAAACATACAGTAATAGTGTTTGAATCCAGGATCCGAGTAATAAACTTTATGGCCCCAAATGATATCCTCGGTGGAAAGGTAAACTCTGCAGCAGAAATCAGAACATAAAAAATTATACTCTTAGAAACCGCATCCAGGTCTGAATGACCTTGTGTAATAAACAAAATAATCACACTAAAAAGGAGTGCATATTGTAGTGAAAGACCCTTCTATTAACATCTAAAACACACAAAATCAACAAAAGTTCAAACATGAGTACTTACAGCAACACAAGAGAGCAAGTAATTAATTGCCATTCCATTGATGGAATTGAGAGAAATAACTCCTTCGTCCTGGAAAATCCCGAGATGGCCAAAGGCAACATCTAAGTTCCTCTAATTTTAAGATACACGTATACCTTATCACTTAAAGTGAAACATCTTCGATGGAAGTCTACACTGGAATAAACGCTTTCCTTGGCAGCATATATTCCAACAGGACCAAGATTATCACACAGAACATACGGTTGCAAATCAATCCGATTAAGGAAAATAATGACTATACATTACCTTATATGTGGATTGAAGTCAGGGAGTCGTACAACAATTCACTCATCATACCTGAATCCTACTACAGGATTTGGTTCGACTCCTAAACTTGAGATGTTTCAATCTTCCATCTAGTACAAGTACATTTGGTTATGGTTATGGTAATATAAACCTCATTCAATCTTAATCATATTACCTTCCAAATTAGAGGACTCACGGATTTAACAATATACCTATCAGTGATATGCATAGACAATTTGATTGACTCCAAAGTAAATGCATTCACTAAATTCATGACCAGCAAATACTTACAGCACCAGGTATACAAAAATGGTTTAGCCAAATCCCAAGAAGAACCATCTTTCTGACACAGTAAACGATAAACACAAGAAATGATTGTGATTCATTTATGCTGAAAAGAACACAATCGTTAATAATGTGCTAAATAAAGTAAGAGAGAACAAATGATTGGAATTTATAAAACTACAAAAACCATAAAAGTAATCAATTAAATAGGATAAGAAATGTAATCAATTCAGAAACAGAGAAGACCATTTTTATATCAAAATGAATCAGAGAAGGCCGAATATGACGAAGATTCTGAGCAAAACGAGCCAAACAATGTGCACCACCAAGAGCGCTTGGTCGGAGTCACCGTTTCCAACCCCACAGAGCCCTACCTTCGCCACACGTGTGTCGGCATAATGTCCGTCCACACACCCGCACCAATACGCCATCCTGTCGACGCTGCAGGCCGGATCGGTACACGAGCTCTTCAACGGGCAGGATTGCGGCCCCTCACCGAAGCGCCGAGTGCAAACGTGAGTCATCAGATTCCGACAACAGTCACCGCAGTAGATTGAACTTCCCCGACGACGATACCGATGACGATCGGACGGTGTCAACGGAGGAAACCGCCACAGCAAGGACGACGACAAAGGAGATAACCGCTACGGCAACATAATCTCAGAAGGAATTCAAAATCTCCAGCTCAAATTAACGATTCACATGGAGGAAGGGAAATTGCAAGCCCTAGGAATTTTGGGGGTTTAGGGGTTGATGAACATAAATCAATGTAAATTGGACTAAAGCGTGGAATCACAACGGTATCGTTTTAGATGTATAGGAATGTCAAGACGATTGCATAAATACTCCTGGTTGATAACAAAATGCAAACAATCCTTATTATATGGTACTTTAACGTAAAATAGCACTTTATTATTCTGAGCATCATGCCACCAGGGATAATACTCAAAGTTCAAACTAAAAGAATTCGACAGGTCCTAGGTTCGAATACAACTTAGAATACACCATAAACATATGATAATGTCAAGTTCAGCTACAAGGTTGCTTCAGAGCATCAACGGTATACCTAATCTCAACAATGTCTGGCCCGCCATAAAATTTCTTCACTTTTAAGAGACCGCTTGTGATCGGTAGCAAAACAGTAACTGCTCAGCAGACATAAAGCTAAAACACGAGGGTATGAGTGAAGCACCAGGATTAGAAGAGCCGGCGCAGAGATCCCATCCTTCTTTTTCTTAATCGTTCAGCAATGATAAAAGACAGTTCTAAAGATTGGGAAGCATTTAGTCGAGGATCACAGTGTGTGTGGTAGCGAGAGCTAAGATCATCAAATGTCACTGTTCTTGAACCACCGATGCATTCCGTCACATTTTGCCCAGTCATTTCTAGATGAACTCCTCCAGGGTGGCTCCCTTCTTGCTCATGTACATCAAAGAATGCTCGAACCTCCGCCTGCAAAAACACGCAATGTCATGACAACATTTATGTAGGTCTACTACAAAGACAGTAGAAACATAGAAGACCCCATTGAGAGTATTTAAACATTATATTCTCCATGGGAACAGACCTACATTTAGTCACATGCAAATCAAAACTGAGGCGATCCCACTAATCACTATCAAGTGTCACTCAACTATGTAAAGATCCTTTAAGAGTGGGCCCCTTGTTAATGAAGATTTTTGTTCCCAACTACTACCAATCATTTATGTATTTTTGTTCAAGGAATAGTACCAATAATTGAAATGCAAACAAGCACATTAGTACCCAATAATGGATTGAAACGGTCCACTTAGTTGCCAAGCTCTCAAATTTAGAAGTTACTTTATCGGTCTATCATGTCCAGAAATTTATTTTAAACCCAAAATGACTTTAAACTGAACCAATTTCACACTGCCTCAGTTCCAAAGGACTCGTCCTGTGGAACAGAGGGAGAACAACATTTTCCTGGTGCCAGTCTAATTGGTCCGAATACACTGGACACTGAACGTACAGGTACAAAATCAATCCAAGAATTAAAGAAGAATTACGTACCAAGATAGCATCAAAAGCACGAGTTTTGAGTCCGCAAGGTGCTTTGATGGTGTTTCCATGCATAGGATCACAAACCCAAGTAACAATCTGTCCTGCTCCACGAACAGCCCTAATCAAATGGGGAAGTTTAACCCTCATGTTCTCAGCACCCATCCGAACGATTACAGTTATTCTCCCAGGCTTGTTAATGGGATTAAGAATCTCAATGATGTTGACCAGCTCTCTGGGATCCATTTTCTGGCTAACCTGCAATGCAACATTAATTTAGGACACAAAATGCAGAGAACTAGCTCTTTAGGTCCTCAGAGTAGAACAAAAGCTATAAAAACTAGCTCAGTATAGGGTGACACATGTTTCTTTATATGATGAAGAAAACATTCACAAGCGAATTTCAGGAGCGCATGCCAACTTCCGATTTGACATATCCTAAGCTGTGATTTAAGCAACACTTGAAGAGTAAAATAACATCATAGATACCTTAATTCCTAATGGATTAGCAACCCCTCTGAGAAATTCTACATGGGCACCATCAAGTTGCCTAGTGCGCTCCCCGACCCAAAGCATGTGAGCGGAGCAATCATAGAAGAGGCCACTAGTAGAATCCTCCCTGGTAAGTGCTTGCTCATAAGGCAAAAGCAAACACTCGTGTGATGTCCAGAATTCAGTCGTTGACATGATAGGGTGCTCAATTGTAAGTCCAGCAGCAGCCATGAAACCCAAGGCCTCATCAACCCTGTGAGCTAATTCTTGATACCTGGAGAAGAATCAAGTAGCAAACCTTGTCAGCAAAGGCCACCTTAACAATGGAGATTTACGCACAAATCAATCCACTGAGTGATGCACATCTTTAAACAAAGAAATATAAAATCAAAAATGAAAAATAAATATGAAGTCCTGATTTCACATCAATCCAGAAACAAGGAATGCATGTTCTTAGTTTCTTTACCATACCTATCTCCTTGTTCACTGTTCTCGACAAAATCAAGATTCCACTCTATAACTCTCTGCATTGCAGCATAACCACCAGTGGCGAAGGCTCTGAGAAGATTGAGAGTAGCCGCAGATTGACAATAAGCCCTTATCAGCCTCTGAGGATCAGGAAGTCTCGATTTCTCATCAAAAGTATCGCCATTGATGTTGTCTCCCTTGTAGCTGGGAAGCTTAACACCATCTATCTCCTCAAATGAGTCAGATCTCGGCTTTGCAAACTGGCCAGCCATTCTCCCAACCTATT
The DNA here is from genome assembly GCA_037428765.1 of Rubia yunnanensis. Taxonomy (NCBI): domain Eukaryota; kingdom Viridiplantae; phylum Streptophyta; class Magnoliopsida; order Gentianales; family Rubiaceae; genus Rubia; species Rubia yunnanensis. The sequence continues at coordinate 47,904,503 of CM075069.1, read as the reverse complement.
CCAATTGTAAAGCAGTACCAGCCCAAGTTAACTACCAGAATCAATTCATTTCAAAGCTTAATAAGAATTTAAAAAATGAAATTTCTTCAAAAGGCTTCAACTTTAATACTTGACCATATGTATCAAGCCTTACTCCAACAACTGATATCATAATCTAGAGCTTAGAATCGGATTCTAAATAATTTTGACCTTTGAGGACATCACCATCATTTATCAAACTCTGAACTTTCATTCGTTATCAAGACACTTGCAGTATGTTTTCCCATAAAATACAGATTCTAGTAGAAGATTCATCACCCAGATACATCAACTTTCAGATCAAATCTGAACTTTCAATCAGCATCAAGAACATAATATTTTTCCACAAAAGAACAAAACTTTTCAGAGAAGGGCCCACTAAAAAACACAGGAATCCAGTTCCAACCCATACCATAGACATATAAAACAGATCCAGCAAACTCAAACAATTACCTTAACAATAGGCATCTGACCACCAAACATGAGGACAACACTCATCTGAAGAAGAATCCTGAAAGTATCCCTAATGTTATTGGCGTTGAATTCCTTGAAACTCTCGGCACAATCCCCACCCTGAAGAATAAAAGCATTTCCCATTGCAGCCTGAGCAATCTTCTCCTCCAAGCTCCTAGCTTCCCCAGCAAACACCAATGGAGGATAAGCCTCGATGATGCTCAGAACATTCTGCAAATCCTCTTGGTTTGGGTATTCGGGAAGTTGCAGAGCCTTTCTCTTCTTCCAGCTGTCGGGGCTCCATTTCCCCTGTTTACCGTCCACGGAAGAGGCCGCGGGGGTGGGCGTCGTGATTGGCTTCTTGGAGGGCTCCGCTGCGTGCACCGCGGATATGGGGCGGCGGGCTTTGGGCCTGAGTTGGGTTTTGGTGGCGGCAGAGGTAGGGAAGAGGAAATTTGATGTCGGCTGGTTGTTGCATGATGGGAAAAGTGATCTGGATGTTAATGTTGATGCGTTCGATAGAGCCATTTTCCTTTACACCCTCCTGAAAAAATGGCGGTGTCGGCGGCGGCGGGAGGAGGAGAAAATGGAGGTCCTCTGCGGCGGCGGAGGAGGGGAGAGTTGTTGAGAGTTGATGGAGAATGGTAAGAGTTTTGAAGGGGCTAGATTTTATAAATAAATGTGGTAGACTGGTACTACGTCTGTAATACTGTACCATGACTTTTATTTCACTTTATTTTATTTATTGTTGGTAAGAAAATTGAGGCTGGACTTTTGTTTTATTTTATGGGACCGTCTCTTCTGAGATCGTCTCATTGTGAGAACAAGGACTAGAGGCAAAATAAGAAAAGAACAAACTAAATTCGGGAGTAAAAAACTAATAGAACTAGACTAAATTGCAAATTATCACAATTACACACATTAAATTCCTGAACTTTTAAAACATCAATATGAAATCTCATATTGAAATCTTTGCAATTTAATCGCCGGTCTCACCGTGAGACGGTTTTATACAAGACTTTGTCTTATTTTATTGGATCAGAATTCTAATGCTAGTACTAGTTTAACATGGAAATTCAACTCCATTTCAATTGAGAGAGTCTCCTTTTAGGCCGCTTAATATTATTATTTTTAATGAATTGCCACCAAAGGTGGGTGGGGTTATTTAAGAATCTACAAACCTAATATATCCCTTGCAAAATTACATGTGATGTTCAAGCTATACTAACTTGACAAAGCAAAAGATATCTATGATATTGTTTATACATTTATATACAGAGCTATTAAATGATGTTTCCACTAAAACTATCCTCACCCCATGTATTAACAGTTTTGAGGCCGGATTATTTAAGTGCTATAGCTGTAATTGTTGGTGTTTGGGTTCTCCTTAATCACCCTTGCATTTGTTTCCTGATTTTGGTTCAACTATGTCTTCCTTATGCTTGCATCAGAGTATGTGCTTTGGCAAAGCATCCATGTATCTTGTTCAGAAAGTGACTCATGCGCCTTCCTTTTCCTTTGTTCGAGCTTCCGTGGATTAAGTCCCTTAGTTTGTCTTGATTTTGTACCTGCAATATGTAAAAGACAAAGACTGAGTAGTCTCTGATTCATACACATATTATAGGTGTTCCACATTGGTCTAAACAAATAAGGCATCTTGCTCTTTGGTCCAGCATGTCAAATGTGAGCTGATCATTTCTGTTAACATTCAGTGCAAGTCTGGAAAGGTAATCAGCTACCATATTGTCTTGTCTGAGTGTGTGAGAAAGAGTGATCAATTTCATTTGTTCATAAATAGAGTGCATAAGATTATACAAATTCCATGGACCTTTCATTGGTGCTCTATATAATTCAAAGCCATTATACAGTCTGATTCCAAGATGAAACTGTGTAGCCCCTAATCTTCTACCAAATTTCAAGCCATAGAAAATTGCAAGTAATTCAGCATGAAGACTTGATGATGCTCTAGCAGTTCTTATGTAAGCATTGCTAAAAATTCCATTTGCATCTCTAATGATGATACCTAAACCAGCAATCTTATGTAAACTAGACCAAGAAGCGTCCAAATTCATTTTATAGCCTGATAGTGGTTTAGACCATCTGACTACTTCAATTTTTGGCTTAGGTGGTGGTCTAGGTTTTGGAAATAAACCTAGGGAAAACCAAACCCCTCATACCGCTTAATCATTAGATCAGACTCCGATAAACTTTTTCTATAATTTTTGGGGTAAAATCATAAGTATTTTATTTTAAAAATATATTGAAAAAAGTACTTTTATAACCCTACCATATTGACATAAGTGCCAATATGACCTTTCAGTATTTGAAAGTGCCAATATAACCATATATAGTTAGTTAAAGTGTCAATATAACCCTCTCTGGCAACTTTTAGCCGGAATTTAATAAAATTACATGTTTGCCCTTCTGAAAAAAATTAAATACAAAAAAAAAGGAAATGACGTTATTACCCTTAGACCGCCGGTGAAACAGGTAGGATTATATCAGCACATAATGAATCTTATTGGGTTATATCAGCTCATTCCTAATGTTTGTAGGGTTATATCAGTATATTTCTAATGTGTGTAGGGTTATATCAGCAAATTCTTAAAACTTATGGGGTTATATCAACACATATTATAAATATTAAGTGTGTGGTACTCGGTTGGCCTTAACGGGTGACCACATCATCATATACACCATTATAACATCATAAGAATATCATATACAACATAAAATTTGACATCATGACACCATCATTAATATTAAACACCATTATCACATATGATTGCCTCATTTCAAAACTTATCAACATTAAAAACCCTAGGTCGAAGAACACAGCAAAATAACAATCACACACAACACCAAAGGTCATCGAATCATCAATCTGGACTGAACACAATAAAATAAACAAAAAATCATCAAAACCCTATATTCTACAGTATGTGTTGATATGACCCTACATTTTTTACTAATGTGCTGATATAACCCTATAAATTTTAGGCATGTGCTGATTTAACCCTACCAATTTTCATAATGTGCTGATATAACCCTACCTAATCTGGCGGCAGTCCGGTGGTGGTCCGGTGGTGGTCCGACGGTGGTCTGACAGTGGTCCGACGGCGGTCCCGCGGTGGTGCGGCAGTGGTGCGGCAGTGGTCCGGTGGTGGTCCGGTGAACTATGAGAGTAAAATTATCCACATTATTTTAGAGTTAGCCCAAAGGGTATTTTGTCAATTTACATAGAGTCAATGCCGGAAAACTGAGGTCAATGTCAAAAATGGGGTATGAGAGTTATATTGGCACTTTCATTAACTAGATAGGGTTATATTTGCACTAAAAATTATCATAGGGTTATATTGGCACTTACTCAAGTAGATAGGGTTATATTGGCACTTATCCCAAATATATTTTATAAGATTTCTAAAAATATGGGAACATTTATGCAAATAACATAACAAAATACAAAATTCTAATAAAATCGAGAAGTCCTTCACATAGTTCTTCTCCAACACAATCTCCTCTCCCCAAAATCTACGATTACAAATCAATCAATGAATCAAAATCAGGAAGTTGCAGCAATCCTAATTATTGAAGACGTATCGCACATGATCAATGAAGAATCAAACAAATAAATCATACAATTCTTCTCAAATCAGATAAAAGTGAAAATTCCAATGCCAAAGGATTTCATCATGACATTGATCTTAAGATTGTCGATTACTGATGTTATTAGTCTATTCTATCTTCTACACACAAAAAAATCAAAACAATCAATTATGATGGACAACGTGAAGGTTAAATATGCAATTTGAAGATTGCTGAAAATTTGATATTGAAGATGTAGAATTTTAGGAAGAAGGGCATAACATCATGCAAATAAAAAAGGTTTAAAAATCTAATTCCATATTAGTGTGGTTGTTGTACATAACGATGTGTGTCGTTGTGATTTTTGTTTCTGTTGAATTGGTAATAATCAAAGTAATTTTTTTTTGTGTTAAATTGATTACCATCAAACTAATTGTGGTTTGTACATCACTGTTTCAAAATATGTGATGTTGTCTGTTTCTCTGTTAATTCCTGGAAATTATAATGTTTGAAAATTGTATAATGATTGAAGAAATCATAATGGTGTTTCTTGTCCTTTGGTTGATCATTGACCACTGAGCACTGATATTTAAAAACACAAAAAAATTAGATTACTCTAAAATAAATTATTGCTAAATGCATGTATTTTTTGAAACATCTAACATCTCTTTTGTTATATTTTGGTTAGTAGATTTCTAGATTTAGTTAGGTTTACATCATAAGCGGTTTAGATGACTGTTTTCGATTTTCGTATCTAAATCTTTCATTTTGTAACCAATTTTGAGTGTAATGGATTTTTGTCTTACGAGCATCTAGATTCTATTTTGTTAGCTTATTTGTAGATCACTCGTAAGCACTTTCCAAGGATGGTAGAAGACTGAAGGGCACAAGTCAAAATATGGTAGAAGAGAGAAAGGCCAAAGAAGGAAAACAAAGAAGAATTGTGATTTGGGAGTTTGAACTATGTTCTGGGAACGATCCAAGAAGAATCATCCCTCGAGGGTGGCACCATTGGATTCGTCTTCTCAAGCGCTATAAAATCGACTACAAGAAATCCCAAATCAAATTAGCGGTTCACTTGTAGCGGCACAAACAAGTTGAAAAAAAAGTCAAGTTTTGAAAGTGTCGAAGAAGGTGCACGACCCATGCCAATGCTCCATGTCAGCCAAGTTGAAGCCCAAGTCGGGCCGTGTAAACTTGTACGACATGTGCACGAAGAACATGTGGAGATTCAAGTCCAAACGACAGAACGTGCAATTTGGCACGCCATGTGTGCTCAAAAGGCTTGAAACGAAGACTCAGACGATGGGCTGTGCAATTTGGCACGACCCGTGCACTCAGACTGTGTTTTGCAGGCACCCAGAAGATGCCCCGTGCACGATTGTACGGTCCGTGCTGATAGTGCCATGCATTCTGGCACGGCTCGTGCCAGTGTGGCACTAGGGCTGGCACTAGAGTTCCCAAAACTTGGGCTTTTGAGGCCCATTTATCTCCCCAATAAAAGGAGCCTTCAGTCTACTAGGTTTTAAGCAAGTTTCCATAATGTAGATTTTAGAGAGTAGTGGTAGGAAGAAAGTGGAGAATTCTCTCTCTCTCTCTCTCTCTCTCTCTCTCTCTCTCTCTTGATAGTTCTTTTTCCTTCACTTAGTTCTTAGATCCATGCCATTTAATTCAATGAATGGCATGGATTTAATAGTAGTAGAATAGTTTATTTTCTTGGGGTGATATTTGTATTCATAACTTCATTAGAATTTGTGAGATTCTATATTGCCCTAATTTTCTAGACTTATGAATATTGTGCATGATTTGAGATTTCTATTCTTATATGATTTATGCCATGATATGGGTTATGATGCATCCGTCAATTCATTCATAGTATAATATCGTGCTAGGCTATAAATGCTAATTTGAGAGTGTTAGATTAACGTTCTTGTAGGCTCGAGAGTACCAGGAAGATGAGTGCATTTATGCTACCTTGAGAGTACAGAGACGATTTTTATACGTCAATTCTAATTGGCTAGTTGTGTAAGTGATTGCATGTTAGAAGTGGTAAAATGGGGGGTCACTGTATAGAAATTCCTAACAGGGGAAGCCCTGCTTACCCCAATAATTGAGCATTGTATTTTGTAGTAACTGTGATTATGTTAATTCTAGAGTTGTCACAAGGCATCAATACATTTGCCTCTCTAGGCCTAGGGTTGGTGTCCATAGTGGAGAACACGGTAATGTAATATCCTTACTCTCGCATTTAACGGTTGCTACGTACGCAAGGCTTAAGTATTTTAAGCGGCGCGCATTAGCACCAGGAGTGAGATGATGGGGATGAAATGCAAAGTCGGAAGGATTGGAGAACTTCCCTAATTACGGAGTTGGCAAAATGGTTTTAAGGGAACTGAACCTCCGTGTGACAGACATTGGAAATTCCCGGCCATCTCCACACTTTGTGACATAAGCATGAGATTAGGTTTATATGTCTATATGTGATAGAATCTAGAATCAAATTCATATAATGGTAATGTTACACAAATACCCCCAAGACTCATTAATTGATATCTTACTTCGCTTTAGTCATATGCTCTTAGTTGTTAGTACACCCTCCCAATTATCTGTTTAGTATTAGTTAATCCCGCCACACAATTGCGGTGACACCCGATTGTGGCTTGTGTTCGGATAACTTTTAAATACTAGTATCTATGTGGACGACCCCGGACTTACCACTAGCTACTTTGTTGTAGTTAGCAGTGAGTAAGGGAGCAACAATTGCAAATTTTATCTTTGAACGCATCTCGTGGGTAATTTGGTAAGAAGAACGAACATGCGGGGTGTGAGTCACATGTATTATATATGATGTTTAATATATTTCAACTGATGTTTATATATTATCCACTAAGATATCAATATATTAAAACCAAGAAACATTATTATTTCTGAACAAGTCTACTTCTAACATTTAGAAATCCAGATTAATGTTTATTAGTATCATTCTGATGTTCCTTCCATTCTAAATGGTTCCTTCAATTAGCAGGGGAAGGTAATGAAATTCAAGATTTGGATATCTACGAAAACATGAAAGGAATTACAACAACATTCAAGGAAGAATGAAAAATTTGTATCAACGACTTGCTAATGCAAAAGGATTTAGCATTAGAAAAACATGTAAGACAGGTTATGGTGTAGAAAAGGATAAATACTACACTTTTTAATGTCAAGGGAAAACATAAAATATGTCAATTACACCAATAGTAGAAACTAACAGTGGGAAAAGAAAGGAGTTCTATATTACAAGGATTGGATGCAGATTCTGAATCAGGATAAAACTCTTCGATAACATGTATGTGGTCAAACACCCCTTCCTTGATTACAACCACGAGCTAACAATGGTTGAATGGCAACCCCTACAACCCAGTGAGAGGAAGATCAAAGAGGGTATTGGAAAGACGATCGAAGAAATGGATGTGACGATCGAAGCAATGGATGTGTATACGATCGAAGCAGCCAGTCTGACACCTGCAGCTATTTATACACACACACACACACATATATATATATATACATATATATACACATATATACACACTGTTCATTATCCCTGGGAATATTTGGTTTTAGGGTTTAGGGTAATGAACAGTAGTACAAAATATTCATTGTTGATGTTGATGTTTAGGGTTTAGGGTAATCCAAAGAAACCAGTATATTCCCAGGGTTTAGGGTTTAGGATAATCCATTTTTATATCAAATAACCCCTTTTAAAAAAACTCAAGAAGGAATTAGTACAAAAATATTAGGGAAATTTTTTTTTATTATTAGTCCTCCTAGCCAAATCGAGCTACACTTATTACAATCTAATCCTATATATAAGAAAATATGTGTTTTAAATAGAAAACAGAAAGACATTCTATTTTTAAAAGAAGAATTAAATAAAAATAGAAGAACAATTGGACAATAAAGTAATAAAAGAAAAAATAAAAAATTAGAACAGGATTTTCAAAATCAAGTATGTTCAAACCATCCCAATGCCTTTTGGGATAGAAAAAAAACATATTCTTTCATTACCCTATGACAAAGAATTTAATGAGCAACATATTTCCACTAAGGCTAGACCTATTCAAATGAATGCTGAATTAATAGAATTATGTAAACAAGAAATTCAAAGTCATTTAGAAAAAAGATTAATAAGGAAGAGCAAATCTCCATGGAGTTGCTCGGCATTTTATGTAAATAAAAATGCAGAAAAGGAAAGAGGAATACCTAGATTAGTGATAAATTATAAACCATTAAATAAAGTTTTACAATGGATTAGATATCCTATTCCCAACAAGAGAGATTTGATTAATAGATTAGTTAATGCAAAAATATTTTCAAAATTTGATTTAAAATCAGGATATTGGCAAATTCAGATAGATGAAAAAGATAAATATAAGACGGCATTCGTTGTTCCATTTGGCCAATATGAATGGAATGTCATGCCATTTGGATTAAAAAATGCACCATCTGAATTCCAGAAAAAAATGAATGACATATTTACTCCTTACTCATCATTTGTTATTGTATATATTGATGATATATTAGTTCATTCAAATACAATTGATAGTCAATGCCTTCTTCAATATTAATTGTTTGGCTCTACAATAAACAGATTTTCTCACTGTGTGCAATTTTCCTTCAACTGTGTGCAATTTTCCAAATCAGGGTCTCACTGTGTCAATTCAGCACTTTCTTCCTTCTTCATCACTACTCCTCCTCCCTCTGTAGATTCATTTCTTATAGATTCTGGTTTAGGTTTAGTCGCCGGTAATGGCTACTGTGCCGATAACGGCTAGTTCGCCGTTGTCGACCATGGCGGCTCCGGAAATCCCTAACCCTAGCCAAACTCCACCACCACCTCTATCCTTCGCCGCTGCTGTACAGAACAAATCTCCTCCCTTAGCCAAAATGCTACCAAATAACCCTGAGTTAATTCCCAAATCCCAACATCTAGATGATGTCGCCTGTCTTTATTCCGACGAACAGATTGCAAAGTTGTCGTCCCACTATGCTAATGCCTTGGTTGGAAAATTCACAAAGGGGAGATGCTCAATGGAGAAACTGGAGCATTTCTTCAAAACGGTGGGTTTCACATGTAAGTATCAACTTGGCTCCTTTGATTACAAGCATGTGCTCATTAGGTTTGAATTACTAAATGATTATCAATGAGCATGGATGAAAGGAATTTGGAATTTTAATGGGATACTCCTTAAAATGCTAAAATGGACTTCTGATTTCTCAATTCATAAAGAATATCCTATAGTCCCAGTTTGGTGTACAATTAGAGAAGTCCCATTGTATTACTACAACTCGGCTGCAATTGAATCAATTGGTAATAGCATAGGTAGCTTCATTAAAACGGATCCTGCTACGGATTTGCTTACAAGACCTTCAGCCATTAAGTTATGCATAGAAATTGATCTTCAAAAACCTATCTGTAACTATATCAGACTTGGTTCTGTAACTAATAATAGAAAATACCAAGTAGATTATGAGGATATACCCCTTTACTGTGACCATTGCTCCAAATTAGGGCACTCCAAATCTCAGTGCAGAGCTTCTCCCCCAAATGCTAAAACCAATACGGTTGAACACATAATAAATCAGGCACAACCTCAATGGCAGGCTACCGGGAAAAAATTTGATACTCCTCCACTGCTCTCCTCTGACGATCAGATTGTCTTGGAAATACCTATGAGTACTAAGCAACCTAACTCTGACCCCATACCCACAGCTCCCCTTAACCTGGAAACCAACACCCCCCTAGAGACTTCTAAAACCCCTGTACTGGTTAGGGATAATTCATCTGCCAGTCTCTCTAGTCCTACTACTCAGGTTTCACTAGAAAATTCTATATCTAAGCTGCTAGAAAGAACTGCCTTTAAAAGTTATACTCCAGTAGCCTATGCCTCTGATGATATCTAAGTTGGGACCTCTTCTCCCAGTCTGAATAGGAAAAATGTGGTATCCCCTTTTCTCCTAGACAGAATGGGGAACAGGTTCTCTGTTTTGCAGGTGGACTTAGATGAAACTGCTCAAGACCAGGATGATATCTTAAATCATCAAGCTAGCTCGAATTCAACTCCATTACAGGGGCAGAACCTTCAGCCAGGTAAGGAAAAAGGTAAAAAGACAAATTACTTCAGTCAAATCAATAGAATAATGCTTAGATCTTCAACTAAAAGTCATAAGTCTAGTGAACAATGATAGGTTCTCTCTCAATAAACTTCTTGGTTTGGAATATTAGGGGTATGGATACATCGATGCTAAGATTAATAAACTTAGTCAGGATTAAAAAGATTAAATTATTATGCATCATTGAACCAATGCATGATAACTCTAAATTTCAATCCTATATGGATATACTAAAATTTGCTGATGGATTAACCCTATATAATGGAAAAATATGGCTGATGTGGTCTAATTCTTTTGCAGTAAACCTTCTTTCATCTCATGACCAGTATCTGCATGTGCATATATCTCATAGATCTATAATTCTTCATATGGATGCTATTTTCATTTATGCTCTTAGGAATAAGGAGGGTAGAAAGACATTATGGAGAGACTTAGCAGCAATAAATCAGGGTGATACTATTTTCATTGGAGATTTTAATACCATTACTTCCCTTACTGAATATAGAGGTCCTAGTTCTCCCCCTCTAGGAAGTATTAGAGATTTTAATACTTGGATAAGCATCTCGGGAATGCAGGATATTGCCACTGTTGGCAATTTATTCACTTGGTGTAATTCTAGACTTAGGAACCCCACCTCCAAAAGGTTAGATAGAGGATTAAGTACCATCTCATGGAACCAGAAATTCCCCTCTTCCTCTATCCAAATTTTAAATAGACAGACTTCGGACCACTCCCCTCTGCTTTTAAATATTTCTAACCTATCTACCCTGAATCCAAGACCCTTCAGATTCCTTAATGTTTGGTTTAATCGTCCTGATTTCACCACTCTTATTCAGAACAGTTGGGATAAACAAATGGTAGAAAAAGGTTTGCTAGGATTCTTCCTGAAACTGATTAGGTTAAAGAAGGAGATAAAAATTTGGAATAGGGAATGTTTTGGTAATATAGACACTAATTTGATCAATGCTGAAGAGTCTCTTAGGATTCAAGAATCGGTCTATGACTTAAATCCCTCTCAATCTGAACTCATTAATTTAAATCAGAAAAAAACATTATTACTTAGAGCTCAGAAAGAGAAAGAAAATTTTTGGAAACAAAAGGCAAGATTGAAATGGCATAAATTGGGTGATAATAATACACAATTCTTTCACAAGGTTGTACAGGAGAAAAATTGTAGATTACAGATCTCAAAAATTAAAAACAGAGATGGGCAGTGGTTAAATTCACAATTAGATATCCAGAAAGAGGCCATATCATACTACTCGAATTTGTTATCTGAACCTAACCAGGGACCAAATCAGACTTATTATGTACATTTTCTGAGTCAAATTCCCACTTTGATTACTGCTCAAGATAATATTGAATTAGCAAAGCCAGCGTCTGAATCAGAGGTTGAGGCAGTAATAAAAGGTTTAAGCAGTAACCAAGTCCTGGCCCTGATGGATTTACTAGTAAGTTCTATTCAAAATGCTGGTTCATTATAAAAAAGGATCTAGTAGATGCAGTGAACGATTTCATTAGGGGCTCAACCATACCGAAAGGAATATCTAGTACATGGATTACATTAATACCTAAAAAACTAACCTCGAGTTCATTCGATGATTTTAGGCCTATTAGTCTTTCTAATACTATTAATAAAATATGTTCTAAAGTTTTAATGGAAAGACTAAAACCCTACATGGATAATTTGATCTCCCAAAATCAATCGGCTTTTATGAAAAATAGAGATATCTCTGATAATATCCCCTATCTTCAGGAATTGGTGATATTTTTGGATAAAAAGGCCAGAATTCCAAATTGTATTCTTAAACTGGACTTACAAAAGGCATTTGACAGAGTTAATTGGGACTTCTTAAGATGTGTACTTAGGAAATTTGGTTTTGATGGTCTCTTTCTTAATGTTGTAATGTCGAATCTTTCACAAGCATATTTTTCGGTTTTAATTAATGGAAATCCAGTGGGTTTCTTCCAGGCCACTAGAGGAATTAAGCAAGGTGATCCTCTTTCTCCTTTCCTCTTCAATATTTTTTCAGAAGCTTTTTCTAGAAGTTTGTCATTCATTTTCAATAATGGTAAACTCTCATATTATCATATGCCATCTTCAATTTCACCAATCTCTCATCTTATGTATGCTGATGATACCATTATCTTGATGCAAGCCTCAAAACCTAATTTAACCAAAATTAAGGCTTTTTTGGATATTTTTGAACTCACTTCGGGCCAAAAGTTCAATTTCCATAAATCTGACTTTTACATTAGCAAAAGAGCATCTAATATAAAATTAATTCAGATGAGGTCGATTCTGAAAATGAAACAGGGATCTTTCCCTTTTCAATACCTCGGTTGCCCTATTTTTAAGGGCCGAACTTTAAATAGATATTATCAACCTCTGATGGAAAAGTTAGATAACAAGTTGAAAAACTGGAAAAATAAGTGGTTAAGCTCTGGGGGCAAATTAGTCTTGATTAAAAGTTGTTTGTACTCTCTACCACAGCATTTATGGGCTGTGACTAATCCCCCAAAATATATTATCAAATTATTTGAGAAAAAACTAGCCAAATTTTTTTGGGGTGAAACTGATGGGAAAAGGAATAAGATATGGAAAAAATGGTCAGATCTTGCCAAACCAACAGCTCAGAATGGCTTAGGGTTTCGATCTATCAAAGGCATAGTTGATGCATGTTCCCTCAAGCTATGGTGGAAAAGCCAGTTAGGTATAACTCTATGGTCTAAATTACTATGGTCTTTGCCAGACTCCTACAGAACTTCAGTCACATGGAAAAGAATCTGCTCTATTAATCCCATAGCTGAGGAAAATTCTATTGTTATACATGGTAAAGGTACTTGTAATGCCTGGACCTCTAACTGGTGTCCTAATGGTCCTCTAATCAATAAGATCCCAAGTAATATCCTGGAGGCATTTCAGCTGTATTCAGTATCTGATTTCATTAGGGATAAATATGTGATTCTTTCTCAGATAACACCTTATCTGGAAAATGATACTTTTATATTTCTGCAGGATGCGGCGGTTGTGGAAGATAGAGATGATAAAATCGTATGGAAGCCTAATATTACAGGCAAATTCTCATTCAAAACTGCATACCATACCCTCACAAACTTTACAGGTAACTTCCCGGTCTCAAAAAATGTGTGGAATGTACTGCTGCAAAAAAGGATTTCGATTTTTACATGGAAATTGCTTCATTCATTCCTTCCCTTTGATGATGTACTGATAACTTGTGGTTTTAGTTTGGCTTCCAAATGCCCTGTGTGCTGCCACTCCGACTCAATAGATCACTTTTTCATATCTTGTACACTGGCAAAATTGATATGGAGTAGATGGCTTCTCTGATAGATTTCAACTTACCTCATAATCAATCCCTCTCTCAGAGATTTTTTTCCTTTTGGTTCTGTCCAGACTTAACTAAAAGTCTCTAACTGATGTGCAAAATATTTCCTTCTATCATTTGTTGGAGTCTTTGGAAGGCTCGAAATAGATATATCCTTGACCAGGTTCCCTTTTCTGCTGAGCTTATATGTAAAGAGATACTGGAACTCATTAGATTATCATTATACTCATGTCCCACTAAGATGTGTCCTACTACTGAATTTCCTCCAACATTTAGACATCTATTACCTCTTCTTAGGCCACCTCCAAAACCAATCTTTAGAGCAGTCTGGTGGGGAAAAACCTGACATTAACTCTATCAAAATTAACACTGATGCATCATGGTTCTCTCATACAGCTGCATCTAGGATTATAGTAAGGGATAGCTCAGGCAAGCCTCTTCTCATTAATTCAATCACTATTGAGGCTGTATCTCCTCTCCATGCTGAACTCTTAGCCATACTTGCAGCTTGTCAAGCTTTCCCTCATAGAGATATGCCCTTAATCATTGAATCAGACTCTAGTCTAGCTATTAATATGATTGAAAACCCATATTCTGCTCACTGGAACTTTTTCAATTTGGCCTATAAGGTGAAGAGTTTACTATGTGGTGCTGTTCTAAAGCATGTTTATAGAGAATGTAACTCTGTGGCTAATGCAATAGCGAAATATCATTCTACTCATAATCAGCCATTAAACTTGTATAATCTGCCTGGCCATATCAGAGGTCTCATTTCCTTAGATATGAAGCAATTTCCTCATGTTCGAATTCATAAACGTGGCCTTAATAGGATATGATACTGCTGATGAGATTTATATTTGTATGCAGATCAATTTGCTACGCATGGTGTACTCTTGCTGATACTAAGATGAGTGGAGCTGTTATTCTCCTATGCCTGCCAATTTCATTTTCCAACTCATCTGCACATTATGGGACTTCAACTGATGCTGCCAACTCTTGTGCAGCTCTAATCCTCCAATCTTTCTTTTGGTTTATGAAATTATCAAGCTTAACACTTGAATTACTGTCTTTGAAGTTGCCTGGCCAAGGGAGAGAATTAACACGAGGGGTGGAGATTCTCTCTTTTGGATCGCAACTTCACTACGAACCATGTCACTTTGTATAGATGTTCATATATCCTTAAATATAGATAGTTTTAGGACTTTTGGAGGCAACCATGTTGCCTCAATGCTTAGGGAACTAAAAACAATGGATGTACTAATGTTTTGATCTGGTTATAAGGCCTGGGGAACCTTAATACATATCCCTCACCTTCGGGTGTTTTCATTAAAAAAAAATACAATTGATAGCCATTTCAAACACTTTTATATTTTATTTATGAAAGGAAATGGTTTGGTCATATCCGAACCTAAAATGAAACTATTCCAGACTAAAGTTAGATTCTTAGGATTTGACATACATTTAGGACAAATTAAACACATTCAAAGATCAATTGAATTTGCAGATAAATTTCCAGATGAAATTAAAGATAAAAATCAATTACAAATATTTTTAGGATGTGTCAATTTTATTTCTGATTTCTTTCCCAATATTAAAATTATATATAAAGATCTATATGAACGATTAAAATCCAATCCCCCTGCATGGTCAAAAAAACACACTAATCTAGTAAAAGAAATTAAATTAAAAGTCAAATCATTACCATGTTTAGGTATTCCACAACCAGAAGCATTCATGATAGTAGAAACAGATACTTCTAAAATAGGATATGGAGGCATATTAAAACAAATGCATCTAGGAAAAGTATCCATAGTTAGGTATTATTCAGGATTTTGGACAAATACACAAAAAAATTATTCAACAGTTAAATAAGAAGTGTTATCCATAGTTTTATGCATTTCAAACTTTCAGGATGATTTATATAATAAAAAAATTATTAAAAATTGACTGTAAATCGGCAAGACATTTTGCAAAAAGATGTTAAAAATTTAGTTTCAAAACAGATTTTTACCAGATGACAAGCTATTTTATCAGTATTCGATTTTGATATTCAATTTATCAAAGGAAAGGATAATTCTCTTCCCGATTTTCTAACAAGAAAATTTCTTACAGGTCATCATGAGTAAAAATTCAAGTTCTCCAGTTCTTCTAATTCAAGATCAGCAAAAGATTATATTCCAAAACCATTGACTCCAATCACTCCTTCTCAGGATTTTCCCCCATTGACATATTCCACTATAGCTCAAACTCCCCATTCCAGGCTACATTCTACATCAGACTCCATTCCTTCCAATTTAACTTCAAATTTCACTCCTCTACCCAGAGCATATACTCCATTACCTAGTACCAAATCATTTCCATCAGGTTCCAAAACTCAAACTTATTTTGATAAACCCAATCCTGAACATATTATAGTTACTCATTTTGGATCTGAACTAGATATTCCACAACTAAAATTTTTTTGTTTCAAATCTCTTTTTACTATCCTCTCCCTGGATGGCTGATGACATCCATAAGACTCAACAATATTACGAACTTATTTTGGTAGATACCCAGTCCATTGACATCCAACATATTCCAAATAAAAATGACCCTAGTAGGATAGATTACTCAAAAATATATATCAAACAAATCCTTAGCACTCATCAATTCTCCAATATTCATTCCCTTAATACTTTTTCAGTTGATTATTTCCCCACTGGATAAAATTATGTTGATTACATGACAGCTTGGTATAGAGCTTTCTTTTTCATGTCATTTGATCATTCATGGTTTATTAATTTTCACCAAACATTCAATAATCATATTTCAGTATGGTTTATCGCAGATTTGGGCCATCTACGGACATATACCCAAAGCCCATATTAGAAGGATTTCAAACATTCCAGACCCTTAGCACTAAAACACTCAGCAAAATCAAACCTTTCGAAAAAGACATTTTATTTCATGCCATTTTTCGAGTTCCTTGGATATTTACTTGGAGCTTCCAAATCAAACCTATTCATTCAAATAGACCCTTCTCCTTAGTTAGGCAGTATAAAATTAAATGGTGGGGTAGCTATAATCCAGAATTTTGCTCTCCTAAAGCAGTCACTCATTATTTCCAAACAGGAGAGAAACTTAGAATTCCACCAAAACAGGGTAGTACTTCCATTATTCCAACCATCATTCAACCAACACCAATTCAGCAATTTCCTTGCCCAACACAAATTCAGCAGATATTACAACCACAACACATTCCAGGATCTCCGATTCCAGCAATTGAACAAGATGAAGATCTTCAAAAAATTTTAGCATTTTACAAGCAACTCAAAAGTCAGGAAAAAACCATTAAAACTGAAGACAGTCAAATGTATGATTAAGACAGTCAAGATCCATTTAACCTCTGAGTGAGATAAGCAATGACGTATTCCAGAAGATAGTGGAGGGACCTACACTCCACTACGGCACAAAGCAGCAGACATGCAAAAGTGGTGGATCCCAGCATCCACAGAAATTGAACCCAATAATTCAAAGAAGCAGCAGAAGTGGATCCCAGCTTACACTATCTTCAATCAACCAGACAGAAGAAAGTGGTGGGCTCCAATCCAAAGCAAAGGCCCAGATTCAATAGAGAAAAACAGAGGACCAGATCATTTCGGACTTCAAAATTTTATCCAATCTTATGTAATAGATTAGAATCTCATGCCTATAAGTAGGATGTTTCATTTCATTCAAAGACACGCTTGAATTATCGCCCTTCTTGTAAATCTTACAACCTCTCCACTCTGAGCTCAACGTTCATACTTGAGTTCGCAGCCTTGTAAACCTTGTAAAGCTCATCCATTCCCATTCCATTTGTAAGTTATTCCAAATTGAAAATTATTCATTCCAGTACTTGATTGCTCTTTTATACTTAATTTTTGCTACGGTTTTACTATTCACTATTCATGATTACTATTCACTAATTATGGATTACTGTTCACTAATTTTACTATCACTAATTACGGATTACTGTTCACCAATTACTGTATACTTTAAAAGTTTACTGTTCATTAATTACTGTTCACTGTTACTGCACACTTTACTATTCACTACTGTTCATTATCCATGGGAATATTTGGTATTACTAGTTTCTTTAGGAATCCAAAGAAACATCAACAATGAACAGTATTTAGTACAAATAACCATATATAGGGTGAGTTCAATTGACACCCTGTTTTAATATATATATATATATATATATATATATATATATATATATATATATATATATATTAAAACAGGGTGTCAATTGACACCCTATTTTAACACCATATTTTACACCAAATCTAGACCACTAATTTAGGTTAATCTCATCCATTGATTAACCAAATTTCAGCAAATTAACTAATTAGTATTATTAATTTCCCTGGCTTTCTCAATTCCACTAACGCCGATTTCTTCTCTAATCAACCGCAACGACAACAGCGAAAAACAGTGGAGCAATGATAATCAGGTGCTTTGCTACTGGTGTTTCGGGAAGCCTGACGAAAAGTTTTTGTATTCCCTTCGAGAGCCAGAGCTCCACCAAAGCCGTGTACAAGAGCCCCGGCGGCGGTTCCTTGGTTAAGTTCACCAAAACCGAGAAGGCCGGCGGTTTCGTGGACAAGAGGTCAGGAAACTACGGCTACAAGCAGGAGGTCAAGTACTAATTAATTAATACATGAATATTATGTTTTTCTGGATCTTGTTTTCATGTTCATCAGGCGTTGGAAGAAGGGATGGTTTAATTATTCAGATTGATGAACATATTGCTGTTTAATCTTAATGAAATCAGTAGTATTCTCATTTCTAGTTTGTTTTAAAAAAAACAGAGGTTGCGCAGAGGAAGGAATCCGAACAGCTGCGATTGATGGAAAAGAGAGGACGCTAGTGGGATTTAGAAGAGCAAAGTGAGAAATATTACTAATTAATTAATTTACAAAAATTAGATTAATCATGAGATTAGACTTAATTAATGGTCTAATCTCACATAAAAGATTTATTCTCACGTAAAAGAGTGTTCTCATATTAAAGTGATGTTTCCATGTATATATATAAATATATTCATATATAAAAAGAGTCCGTCTCTCAAAAGACGGTCTTTCCAAAGGCATGGTTGGAAAGACCAAGGTTTAAAGTGTAAATAAGAAAAAATGAAGATAAATTTTTGGATTGCATGAATCGGTTATAAACTTTATAACTACTACATATTGCATAATAAATTTTTAACATTTCAATTAAAACTTTTTACCTTTCATTATTCTAATTAAACCAAATATTTTCATAAACCTATGGAAAGACGGTCTTTCCCAATACTTTGCCTGTAAATATATATATATATATATATATATATATATATATATATATATATATATATATATATATATATATATATATGAAAACCATTGGATCATTCAATCTAATGGTTATTGGCAAATAAAAGGATTGGAAAATTTTCAGACGCAGCTATTAAATAAAAGAACCATCCCGCCCACTACTTTGTCGGTCTTCGTTAAATATAAGCTAACTTGCTGAGTGAAATTTATGAAAGCAGAGCTACTACGTACACTACTTTGTCTTAGTTTAATATTTTTGCTTCTTCTTTTCTAAATGGCAAAGTCTTGGGAAAGACGGTCTTTCCACAGGTTTATGGAAAGACGGGGTTTGATTAGAATAATAAAAGGTAAAAGGTCTTAGTTGCAATATTAAAGTTTTAGTATGAAACATATAGTAGTTATAAAATTTATAACCCGGTTCATGCAACCCAAAAATTTTATCTTAATTTCTTCTAATTTACACTTTAAACCTTGGTCTTTCCATAACTTATGGAAATACCGTCTTTCAAGAGACGAACTCTTTCTAAATCCCCTTTGAAAAATATTTTAATAATAATAAAAGCACCTACATTCATAACATGAATCATCAATTGCTATAACTTTAACCACCTACCAGTAATACTTCAAACACCTAGAAATTACAATTAAAAAATTTACAAATATAAAATAAAATACTTACAAGTGTAAATTGAAGAACCTATAATCAATTCTTCAAGCACTTAGAAACTAAAGCACCTACAACTATAATATGAAGCACCTACTACCATAATTTAAAGCACATACAAGAAATACTTCAAACACCTTGAAATTATAATTAAATAATCTACAATTATAAAATGAAACTCTTACACATGTAAGTTGAAGTTATAAGTAATACTTCAAGCCCGTAGAAACCAAAGCACCTACAACTATAATATGAAGCACCTACTACCATAATTTAAAACACCTACAAGGAATATTTCAAACACCTAAAAATTACAATTAAAGAATCTACAATTATAAAATGAAACACTTAGAACGGTAAATTGAAGCACCTATAAGTAATAATTCAAGCACCTTGAAACCTAAGCGCCTACAGTTATAATATGAAGCACCTACTACCATAATTTGAAGCACCTACAAGTAATACTTCAAACACCTAGAAATTACAATTAAAGTGTCTATAGTTATAAAACGAAACACTTACAATTGTAAATTGAAACACTTGTAAGTAATACTTCAAGCTCCTAGAAATTAAAGCACGTACAAGATATACTCGAAACACCTACAAGTCATAGTCTTATTTTTTAAACATCTTTCATAAAAGAAAACAATTCAAACCACAGGACCCTGTGATTAGAACATATTATTTGTGGTTCTTTTCAACTTTATATGAGGTATACAATGTAATAATTTACTTGACAATATGGTTCAATATGTAAATTATGTTTACTTTCTTCTGCTTTTTGTCTGGCCATGGTTCAATCTGTGAATTATGTCACTTTCTTCTATTTTTTGTCCTGCCATTCTTTGCACTGCACCGCAACCTTTGTGTTCACGCTAGCATGGAAGCCCGGGTATGGCTCGTAGCCAAAGAACGAAGACCATCCACCAGCACAAATAAGGGTGCCATGAAAAAGGCTTGAACAAGGTTGTCTAATAGGGATGGCACTCGTTTCTCGAAAACACCATGGCCAATGAACTGTCTAGTCACAAAATAACTGAGCTGCCAAAGCAACCTTCATAGCCATAGAGTACCCCAGCCGATAAGAAACAGAGCTACTAAAAACCCAGCATCCAAAACACATCAAAGCAGCTAAAGAGCCAGCTTTCTTGTCCAGGGCGATGTAGAACAGTGAATAAATCACTGTGAGCACCCGGTATTCAAAAATCAAAACTAACGAACTGTGGTCCTACAACTCAATTTGGGGCACTGACTTGAAGATTACAGGGCTGAAATATATATATATATATATATATATATATATATGCTAATGTTATACTTCAAACCTACAAGTTATAGTTCAAACACATACATGTTATACTTGAAGCCCTTCAAGGCACACACGAAGCGTTTTTTATATCAACTTTTTCCAAGGCATCACGACCACTGGACTCTGTCAGAGCATTGACGGATGCAATATCGATGCGCTTGGGCTGAAGTTGTTTGTAACGACATTACTGGAACACTCGAAACTATGCTCTCCAACGCTGAATTCCACACACAATGAGTCACAAAACATCCCAGAGAAAAATGTGTAAGAACCTGAAGCCGTGAACACCACGCAACTATCATTCCTTTTTTCTCCAACTCAATTTATCTTCTTACGTATCCTCTTGTCAATCTCCCTATGCTTGTATCACCACATAAAAGGCTGCCCTTTTTTCAGCATGCCACTTCTAATATCCTCCATTTGAAATTATGCATAAATTACCGAACCAACATCTTTCGAATCCAACCATTCTTTGTAATCTTTTGACTTCCGAAACAAATTGCTTCCGAAGCAAGTATCAGCTGCATCCAAGAAAATTGATGGTGACAAGGGTCCAACAACAATCATATTGTAACTCTGAATAACTTTGAGTGGTTCAGGCTCAAATGCATTAAATCTATGTTGTAGTCCTGCAGTTTGTAATCCTCTGACCCGCTCCGACCTGGGTCGTTAATACAATCATAGCAAACACAATTTAATTAACCCAGGCCGAGGCACTAGTCTCGTGGGATGGTCAAACATAAGATTTATAGATCAGCACCCGTTTCTCGCTGCTAATACCACCAAAGGGTAGTAAGCGGCAAGTCCTGAGCTTGTCCACGGAGATGCTAGGGTTCAAGTAAAAGTCAAAACACAGTCTCGTGCGAGTCGTCAATCTGCACGAGTGAAAGGAACAACTAGTAATGTAAACATGCAAGTTGTGAGGAGGGGAGGGTGTTTGGTATTTTCAACTAACAACTACCAAGCATGAAATCAACAAACAAGTAAACTATTTATACTAGGCACTTGGGACTAATCTAGCAACATAGTAGTTCTAATGTTTCAATCCTCGATTCATTCACATATAGACATACAAAAGACCTATCAGTTTGTTCACAACACATGGTGTGGTCGATGGCATACACTCCCCATCCCTTTCACGATGGGTGCGCTCGCAACTCCCCATCGACACCGCCATCGTAATTAGGGGAGCACAACAAGGTCCGACCATTGTTGTGGTTCTTATTCTTCCCTGTGCTATTACGTCCTGGGATTCCACCATGAATGCACTAATTCCCAATGGTTCTCTATACGCGAGGTCTTAGGTTTATAGGCACCTTATCTATGATACTAGGATTTCAACACAACACCTAACTTGCTACTATCAACTATCTCTACTCGTAACCTCTCAGGCAACTTTACGAAGCCAGCTAAGACTGGTGTGACAAAAAATAGGTCAGAGCATTCTCGAATCCCCCATGCACACACCCACGCTGACGCGTTCTCCCCTGCCCATTCAAACATCCAGGTTTCTCTTCCCAAAGGGGTATCAATAAATGCACGATACATGAACATAGCCCAAGTGTGTGCTTATATGTGGTGTATTGTTCATGCATTTATAACATTCAAGAACAATCACAATAATATCATAAACACAAAGATAGGATGAATCTACTTGAATCTCATAAAGCAAAAGAAACTACACAAGTGCCAAATATGTCCCAAGCTAAGATCTACTCTACAAAGATTAGACCCATGGAAATTATTGGGTAAGATGACATGAATCTAGGAAAATAAGATGAAAACAGAAAAAAAAAGTACAAAGATAAATAAGAAGGAAAGGAATGAGAAGAAGAACTCTCCTCTTCATTCTCTCTAAACTAGAAAGAGAAACTAATCTACATTATTTTAGCTTCTATTATACCTGGGGTTTAGTAGAAGACTAAGACTCATATATATAGTAGTAGGAGATTGGGCCTAAACATAAGCTCAAAGTAGGCCAAACATAGCAAAACCCTAGCCACTCTTTCCCTTTAACTGCTGAACCTTTCTTGAATAAACTGCTTAAATCCGTGAATTATCTGGAGCTTAATTATAGTGCGTTGGATAGATCTCATAAATATGAAGATTTCTATATATGGTAGTGGGAAATCAGATGAAAATTGAGAGAGTTATGGCCAAAACGGTCAGCCACCAAGGTTTCACGAACGACACATTCAAGCACGAGGTACCAGAACTGGCACGATCCATGAACATTTATTGTCGTGGCATGCCATGGTCTGTGAAACTGGGCTCGTGCCACGGTTTGTGAAGGATTTCATGGACCACGAACAGTTTATGGTTTTTGCTCAGAAGTTCTCACGGTCCGCGAGCAGCCTGTGATCTTCGCTCATAACTTTTGTCACGGTCCGTGAAGGTTTTCATGGACCGGCTCCATACTTAGCCACATCTTCAATTCTTCATCTCCAAGCTCCATACGGGCTGATGTCGTTGCCTCGTGAAGGTCTCGTGCAGATCTTCACAGATTCTCTCATGTCCCTCGTGTAGTGTAGGCCGTTTGGTTTGTCACGGGCCACTGTTGCTTTTACCATGTGTGGTCCATGAAGTGCCACTGGTGCTTCGTCGACTGAACTCTGTTTGCTTGCTACGGGTGAACTATTAGTCTGAATTGGGAGTTCTAGTAGCCAATTTTGTGGTACTCAAGAAGATGAATCCAATTGAACCAACCTTGAAGGATAATTATTCCTAGATTGTTCTCATACTAAGGCAACACTCCTCGGACCACGATTCACCATTTTCTCCTTTGGCCGTCTTGAACTCCGAAGCTGTCTATCTTTGGCTCCAACCTTTTTCTACCACGCATTGATGTTCGTGGCCTTCATCTTCTACCATTCTAATGTGAATGGGCATCGTCTCTTCTACCATCCTTACAAACGGCCTTCAATCTTCTATCACCCTTGCGAACGACCTTCACATAGAATGTAACCAAAAAGTACCCATGAGCGACCTACTAAAGATGATCAAAATGAAGACTAAGGAGCCCGTGGATACAGGGTGTCCATTGGTACCAACAAGTCTACAAAATGCGGGATTTAGACAAGAAAACCAAACATGGCCATCTAAACCCCTTGTCACGTAAACTCAACTAATAATAGCAATCAACCAACTAAAAGTAACTAAAAACTAAGTCAAATGCAACGGTTAATGCATGCAAAACAAAGCAGATCATTCTACAATTCCTTATACTAAGTGTATGGGTTGGTCTTCACTGGAAGACCTTCCAATTTATCCCCTTCCTCCTTCTTCTCCATTTTCGTAGCTCTGTTCTCACTTTTATCGCCATTTTCCAGTTTCATGCGCTTTGATTTTTAGGGCTCATCGATAGTCAATTTATGGTGCATTTATTCATTGCGAACTGGTGTCAACCATTATTGTATGAACCCATGTTGGCACTCAAGTGAAGAGATGAAACCAGAGGTTGCAAGATGTCTCTACAGTGACGCCATGGAAGAGATGCGGATGTGGGTGACGCCATTAACCTGTGTTTAGTTTCCACAATATATGTATCATTTGGAGCTATAGGATTGAATGATTGAATGTTCCAAGTTTGTTCTCACATAAGTGTTTGTTCTCACTTAAGATGGGTGTTCTCACTTAAGATGGGTGTTCTCACATGATCTCAATGATGTGGGGGGTGAAGAACAGTTAGGGCACACAATGAGAGACCACATAGGCTATGCCAACAAATGCAGAATGAAAAAAAATGGAAGGATTCAATGTGCAAAATGTCATAGATAAGCTCAAAAAACTGGATGAAGAAAATGAAGGATTTTTTTCCAGAGTGAAGCTGGACAATGAGGATGGGAATTTGTGAGCACTATTTTGGAGAGATTCAACCATGGCTGAATATTAAAACATATATGGAGATGTCATGGTATTTGATACAAAATATCATACCAACAAGTACAACCTCATGTGTGCTCTATTTATAGGTATGAACAGCCATCATATGAACATAATGTTTGGTTGCGCATTCATCAAGGATGAACATGCTAAAATATTTTTATGGTCGCTGTAAATGTTCAAAAAGTCTAGGGGGAAGGGGGGGGTGAACCTGTGACGATCTTCATGGATCAAGACCTTGCAATGTCAAAGAAATTAAAATAGGTACACATTTTCTTCCAGTTCCGTTCTAGTCTAAAAAAAATTGAAAAACGTATACTGATAGTGAATCAGATATTCTATTTAATGTTCACATTATTCTGTATGATATTGCTTATTCTTATGCTGATGTTTATAAAATAGTAGTTGATGTTTATACATTATTGTTTCAGATTTTGTGATATTATACAAAAACATATAGCAATTTTTCATCATCTACTACCTGTTAGCCTCATGTTTTATACAAAACTCAAATTTTCAACGCCATAAGGCATTGACGTTTCTTATGGAACTTGAAGCAAAATGCTATGAGTCACTATGGAAACTTGAGGGGTAATACATATTTTAGCTTGGTAATTGACAAGTACCGGATGCACTATGTAGATGAAGAAGAATTTCAAGTACCATGGGTAGAAACAATCACCAGATTTGGTCTCCAAGATCATGTTTGGTTCAAGCGTTTTTACACACTCAGACAAAAATAGTGCACGGATCTAAGCGATGACTACTTTTCAGCCATAATGATATCTTCTCAGAGAAGTTAGAGCATAAATGCTACATTCATGGTCAACACATAAAAGACAAAAACACTCACCAAATTCTTCTCAATCCTTAACGCAACAATCCACCAGTGGAGAACCAAAGAGAAATATAAAGAATAGTACTGTGCCAAAGAAAAACAGAGAGATGAAGAAGAAGAACCTAGAATACTTAAACACGCAACTAGAATATACACATACAAGATCTTCAAAGATTTCAGGTTGCAATAGAATTCAACAATGACATGAAAAGACAATGTAGGGATGGATGGTGGAGCTACAAAACTTCATGAATTCAGTAATGAAAAGGATCCCACAACAGTAGAAACAATTTACTACTCAAAAACAGCTGAAATAGTAACCGCAACATGTTCTTGCAAGCATTTTGAAGATATTGGGTTCTTCTATTGCCATTGTTTGTGAGCCCACACATGTACAATGAAACAAAAATACATTAGGTTTATATATTGAAATCTTGGAAAAAGATGGCAAAAATGGAATCGTGGAACAGATTACATAAAATAAATACAAATACACCTCAACGGTTAAAGTTTTTGTTAATGTAACTTTTTTTTGTTGTTTTATCTTTAATGATGTTCATCTCTGTCGCATATAATGATAAACAAACAGTAATTAGGAACATTATTAATTTATGAGCCACTGTTCTTGGTTGTGTATGGAAAATTATATATACTCTACATATACTGGTATAATCTATGAAACATAATTTTTAACACAAACCAGAAAATGATTGTGATGTTTCTGGTACTGGAAGTGATGGTTATTACTTTTTTTAAAAAAATGAATTATTAAACAATGATGTTTGTTCCAGCTGTTCTCATTGTCTATGGTTATTCAATTGGCAGGCACAACTGAAGGGAAAGATTCCTTAGCGTTGTGTAATGACAAGAATATACTACATTTTTGTGTTATAGAACGAAGGAACCATCTATGCAAGAAAGGTGTTAGAAGACTATGTTGGAAGAGATACAAGTACCATCAACACTATAACTTCGTATTGATTGACAACCTTACGGCAAATAATGAGTAGTAATTCATATTGTATCAACATGGACAACAAGTTCACTGACATGATGTACCTCATTGTTCTTGGACATAATGTCTTTATTGGGGAATTCATGAGTAGTATCATGAATAGAGGCAATAATAAAAGTGGGATATATCCTTCATGCAATAAATAGGGTGTATGGTTATGACCCCTCAATCTAGTATAGGGAATGAGGAAAATATTAGGAATGAATAAATATGGAGCCGATGATCATTGTATGAAGTTGATTTGTGGTAATTGTTGGATGAATTATTTTTATTATTTTGAATTAAATTTGTTAGTTTAGTTTCTTGTTTTCTTTAGTTTTAAATTAATAAACAAATTTTCCAAAACCTCCCTTATACTTGTGAAGAATTTGGCCGAAATATTTTGATGAGTAGGAAATAGGATTATCTTTTGGGTTCGACCATTACTTGATTGTGATATTAACTTAATAATATTGTGGGTTAATAAGAACTTATAAATGTAATCTTGATACGATATGGTAGTTTAACGACCTGCTAAACCCATTGTCACTACCCGTTAAGGGTCGATTTTGAATACTCTCCCCACAAACCTTCATTAACAACCACTCAAAACACTAGTCGAGATCATATTGTCACCCTAAAAGTTTCACTAAGCAAATGGAAATTCTGATCATAGTAAAAGCTCTACCCAGAAAATTTTAGGAATAACGTAACTATGAAGAATGGAAGCTCAACCAAGCCTATTAAACACGAAGTGAACATAGCATATATCGAACACAAAACCTATTAAACACGGGCCGGTTATTCAAGAATGAAAAACTCATAACTTAATTTTTTAAATGCTAATGAATACTTTATTAGATCAGGAACTTAGAGGATTATAAGAACTAAGTATTACAACGTTCTTTATGCTAAAAGCTAATAGAATCGTCCAAAGACTAAAAGAAATTTTTGGTGAACCTATACGACTTCACAACCTTGGAAATAAACTCTTATGGTCATATTTCTCCACAACGATCTCAAAACCTCAAGGGAGAAATATGTGCTTAGATGCTATCCCCCTCTTATGCGAGGTAGGAGCAAAGGTAAACAATGGTCGTTCGTTCTCTCACTGTACCTCCTCTATTTCCCACAAAAAATCCAGCCACACGAGCTTGTGAAGGGTCACCATTCTTCTCGTTGAGTAGAGTAGGCAAAAAGCCAAGCA
This sequence comes from Rubia yunnanensis, assembly GCA_037428765.1. Taxonomy (NCBI): domain Eukaryota; kingdom Viridiplantae; phylum Streptophyta; class Magnoliopsida; order Gentianales; family Rubiaceae; genus Rubia; species Rubia yunnanensis. The sequence goes on along the minus strand of CM075069.1, from coordinate 47,876,705 downwards.
ATGGTCGCCCATTCTCCAACTATACCTCTTCCGCTCTATATGCCAATGAAACGAACTCATGAAGAAGCTCCTCCTTCACAAGTTTTTCAACTGATTAGCCCATCTTCTTTCCCTACATTAACCGCTCTGAGTTTGAATGCCTCGCTCGCATTGGTTTCCTTCAGTGCTAAAGAGCCTCACATGAATAGGAAAAGGATTCCTTGCATCCTTCACCTTGATCCATATTCTACCAGGCTTCGCCTCGATTAGTGTCAGGCTCACATAGGCACCTACACAACAACAATGTTAATATCTTGATTCAAAACCAAACGTGCATGCACACACACACATACACAAATAACAGTAATTAAAGAAGAATACACAAAGTAAGCACAAAGATTTCCTTAACATCCAGCCAACCCAGCAAACACTTCCACCAATTGGGGCAAGGCCCCCTCTCTTCACATATTGCGATTTATCTCTTTTCTAACAGAACTTCACACTTATTCCACAAGCGTTTCCAACACAAATATCCCTATAACCATTAAACCCACATATCCCCGAGATATAACAAACTATCACTCTCGAAGAAACCCTTTGATGTAGGAAATTCCTTCTGAGTGATGATAGTACTCGGATCAGCTCACGATGAGTCATTGCCTCTTCGAATACTTGTGAATGTCCATGGGTTGGTCTTAGTGTTAAAGCTCCAATCCTCAAGTTAATATGGCTTTACTATGTGTATATTTTTGGAGTAAATGTCACTTGCCTTTTTCAGTGTTTCCTATCTTTATTTGTTGGTTTTCAATTGCGTGAGCATGGTCTGATTATTGTGCTTCCCTCTTTGGATCCTTGTCGGACTATGGAGTGTCTTAGCGAGTGTTGTCTTTCAATATTTTTGCAGTTTTCAAGTTAGTGGCATCGTTCTATTTCATGTCTTCGTGGATTTGGTGAACTGTCGTGATTCAGTGAAGCAGTTGCAATGCACGCTCAATTTAACTAAGTTGGACTGGATAGGTTAAATATATACTCCCTTCGCCCCACCTCATTTTGCTTATTTACTTTTTTTTACAGTCCTTAATGAGCATGTTTGACCATAAATATCTCTAGTTACCTATAATAAATGCCACACAAAAAATATATTTAAAAAATAGATGTTAAGATGAATCTAACAATATCTCGCATGATATATTTATTTTATATGACTTAATTTATATTTACAGTCAACATTTACAATGTTTGACTCCAAAAATCAATTAGGCAAAATGAAGTGGGATGGAGGGAGTATACCATAAGCCCCCCTAGCCATGGATTCATGTAGAATGAATCATAGAGAGATCGGTTGTGTGATGTGCACGGTGTGATATTTGGTGCAATGTGATAATAGGGGAAAATATTCATAGGATAAATGAGGTTAAACAGTATAATGTATGCAAAGTTTAAAATGACTTCGTGGGTTGAAAATATTAAAGTCCTTAAGTATAAATGTAATGGCGTGCAAATTGCATGGTAACTGTTAAGTATTCCCCAAATCTTGGGAGTTGGTTGATAATGAGCCAAAAATAAGGGAATAATTGTTGCATAAATCAAACGTTATACAAAGTTATCATTACAAAGCGTATTTCCCTTATTGACGTGTGACGTTTCTGATTTGCATATGACATAAATAATTTATTGCAACAAAAAGGTACACATTCTGTAAAGTTACTTTATCAATTTGTTGCCTCATTTAACTCAAACAAATTTACAATCTCTATTTCTTTACTGGTATGTGTTATTTTTTCCCGAAAGCCAGTTAACTCCCTCCAAAGAGCTCATTTTTTTAGAAGGCTTATTATTTTTCCCGACTTTTCTATTCTATAATCATTGTACTTGTTCCTACAAAGTCTCCGCCTTCTGCTGACCATAATGTTAGTAAGTGTTGAAGTGACACTACTCGAAGTGATGTAAGTGTTAATGATGAGGGTAACATCAGGTTGTATGTCGTAGGGGAAGAAGAAAAAGTTCATGTGATTGAGGGAGGTCAGAGTGTTTTGACTGAACGCTTTGAATGAGCAATGCCCATTTTTAGATGATTATGAGGTTAAAGTACCGAGTTTAGGAGAAGAAGTATGGAATTCCCTGCTTAGTTATTTTCTGGTGTATTAACACCATTTGTTTTATAGATTAACCATGCTCATTCCGGATTACGTTGTAAGCGTATTGGAGGCTTATGAGGTTTCGCTGGCTTAATTTCATCCTCGAGGTATGGCTATGATCATAGGTTTTAATGAGGCATGTAGTAGGGATGGAAAGAAATTTAGTGTTGTTTTGTTCTCCGATTTCTATCAATTTCATAGATTGAAGAACAACGAGGATTTGTTTACCTCTTTTACTCAGGTATTCCAAGAGTTCATGTGGTGAAGGATTTTCCTTGCAACTGTGTGTTGCAATAACCCGCAATATTTAGCGGGTGTTGTAGCGATATTCAAATTGATAGCATGCTATTGGAACGTATATTTTTTTTATCTTTTTGTGCATGGAACTTAAAGATACAAGGTCGTTGGAGTTGCTCTTAGCTCACCCGCTCTGTGTCCCCTGACGAAGACATCGACAATTCACTAATGATATTGTCATCGTCGATACCGCACAGGCTACCCTGTCATCAACGCCATCTTCACCGATGACACAATAGTGTAGGTGCCACCCCGATGCCGAATTCACACCACCGATGCATCACCGTTGATTTGTACAAAAGTGGTGACGTGATTTTTATACAGACATCTCAGAATTTGAGCTGAACCACTGATTGGAGTCTCGACGCGGAGGAGGGCGTGGTTGATTTCAATATCTTGGTGATCGCAGCGTAGAAGAGTGGAAACGGCGGTTGTGGGAATGGGAGAATTAGGTTTGTAGAAAAAGAGAGAGAATCATAGTCGGTAACTTTTTATGTTTTATTGCAAAAAGAGATTCTCAAAATTTAATGTATCTGTAATAATTAACTCAAATTTAAAATATTTACATTTTAGCCTCAAAAATATAGATTGTTTTAATAGGGACTTTATCTAACGGTTAAGCAGTCTAATAAGAGACCTTTTCTTTTCCACATGAGCACAAAGTTATGAAAAGTATGTCTCTTGAAAGACGATCTTTCCATAAGCTATGAAAAGACCAGGGTCTCAAGTGCAATTTTAAGACAAATGGCTAAAAAATTCACGGGTCCAAAACAATTAAAATCTGGGTCAAATTCGAGTTATAAGTTATTTGGGTAGACTCACGTTGTAACACCCCAGTTTTACGAAAGCAAATTTAGAAATTCAAAATTTAACTTACTATTACAGTGAAAGTATTTATACAAGTATTTTACCGGGGTTTTAACGAAAATACAGACAAAAGTTTTAAAAGATCCGGCAAGGATCAGTTTTACGTTAAATATTTTACATTATTACAACAAAACTTAAACCACGTGTTCTAAAGGTCCATCCAGGATCCTTCCCCAAAAGAAATAAAGACGTCACCGTACTTCATTCTAACTGTTCTGTTATACCTGTTAAGGTTGATTAACTAGGGTAAGCTCCTTGCTTAGTGAGGTTTCATTGCCAATTTTCACCAAGTGAAATTTAGTTATCACATTATGCAAATAGCCACATAAATCCTAGCACTTAGTAAAATGATACAAGTTGGTTATGCCAAGACGCAGTCAAGTTCCTATACGGCCACTGTGACTGACATTAGGGCATAAACTCTTCAATAGTGCCCGAAAGCTCATAATCCATATTCACCAACCACGCTCAATATGTTCAGTTACGAGTTCTCACCTTCTAGCATTTTGAAATTAGTGCAATTCCGTCATTCCTATCCGAATAACTAAATTTCTCTGTATTTTATTTTTTGTGAGGGGTGGGAGCAATTTCTTCATAATGAATTCTAAAGAAGCCAGTTCCTTCTCCCCGTATTTATACTACCACTCAGGTCACCAGTTTTGGCCGCCTTAACCATTCAAGGTTGAATGGGATATGCGTATGTGTCCCATTTTCCCTTTATGTAATAAGGCTGACTAAGCCTTGGATTGCCAACAAATGAACATGTGGGATAGGGTTTGGCATCCCACCCTAATTCTCTCTCTCTCTCACACACACACACATATATGCATATATATATATATATATATTTCTAATTATTTTTATTTTAAATTATAACAACTATATTTTATAATTTAAAATTGGTAGATAATTGTAATTTCGATGTTACGAGACTTTATTATTCAATTCTAATGGCATAAATATTTAATTAATAGCTCAAATTAGTATTTCTTACTTGCTTATTATACCTATTGTTCCTTTAAATGTGTGAATTGTATTTCTCGCTTCCTTCCTGATTTGACATATTATTATTCATTTCCTCTTTCTTAAATGAATCTCATAATAAAATCAATATTTTATCATTGTTTATATCATTATTATTATTATTATTTTATCTATTCATTTATTTATCTCGTTTTAATTATTTTATGCTAAAATTTCTTGTAGGAGTTTGATATAAAAGTATAGAGGAAAGTAGTCACATAAGTTGAATAAAGGTTATGTTCAGGTTTAAACTTAAATATTACATAGGTATTGAATTCATTAAGGTCGGGGGATTATACACGCGTCAAATTAAGGTAAAATCTCAACTTTCTTTCCTTTTTCCCCAAACCTTTCATCACATCAAATTTCATTCTTTTATGATTTAGGGTAAAAGTAATTCATACCCCTCCCCCTTCGAGTTCCTGGGTTTTTGCAAATGTACCCCCTAATTTTTTAAAAGTGCACATATACCCCTTGACCAGCGGTGACTGAAAACTCATATCCCTATAGCCGGAGACCAACGTTGATCAAACTAAAAATGATCAAAATACTCCTATTCTATTTTCACTATAATTTCAGACAATTTTACCCATGGAATGAGCCCCTACGTTAGAATATGAACATGAAATCCAGGGTTATATCAACACATATTTTAAAAATTCAAGATTATATCAGCACTTGTTTAAAATTTAAGGGTTGTATCAGCACTTATGTTTTATACACTTATATTATTTCATATCGTTATTATTAACATCCAAATAAAATTACAAAAGAAGTTTAGACAATCAAAATTTAAGAACAAGTTCATCTCTTTGCTAAGAAATCTAATCTACGCACAAAATAAGTACAACACATAAAACTTGGGCTAACAACACACCCAACTTCAATACCAATAATAAAAAATACAGCTCTTTCTTGTGTTTCTTTTCTTATATGTTGAAAGAGTGGGACAACAAAGACAAGAGTACTATTGGATGAAAAGAGTGGGAGCACTAAGCAGACCTCTCTAATCAACTGAGCACTAACATTCTCCATAGCATTGGGTAACTCTATGGCTCGAGCTATCGTCACACCATCATTAACCACCAGGGATCACCGTACTCATCCAACACAACATTCCTTCCTATGGTTCATTCATTTGATTATAACATAATTCAAATTTAAAACTACGCACCTACAGTAAAACAGAAAAAATTGACTGACTAGCATTTCAATCCTATGTTCTTACACTGCAAATAATTTCATAATTAATAAATTCATAAAATAATTTCATAATTAATAAATTCATAAATTAATTACCTCTGGGGTCGAGGGCGAGGCCAACATCATCAAAGAATTTATCGATTCCAGCTTGCATAGCAGACATATACTTCTGGTCGAATGCGATATCTTTAGCTATAGCCTTCACAACAAACCTACTCTTGATGGGTCTGGTGGAAATACAATTAAAAATTTTTCCTTGAGCTTGTTCGCCTTCCGACCTCTGAAATCGTCTTACTAAAAACAACATTCAAACAACTCAAATTTCAACATAGAAACCATCAAAAACAGGGTGGATGGTGAGTTTGGGTGATTGGATAACCTGCTTGAAGGTAGAAGCGATTGAAGTAGTAGAAATGACGTTTGCATGAGCCATTTTGGGTGTGGATAAAGAAGAAGGGTTTTGTGAGAGGAAAAACAGTGTACTAAGGCTTAAGAGATAAAGTAAAAGAGAAGCTTATGAAGATGAAATGGGGAAAAAATATGAAGGTAAACACATGTAATATGCGGAAAAATGCAGTACCTTCAACTCACCTAGAGCAGTACACTTCAAGTGAGCAGCGCCATTTGAACCGAGAACGGAGGTTTGTTTTCTTCACCGACCTCTTCGCCGAACAAGCTTCCCGATCCCTCAGAACTCGAACTCAGCCCTCAAAGTCTCAGAATGAAATGAGAATGAATTGGGATTTAGGATTTAGGGTTTGGGAGGACAAAATGGTCAATATAAATTTTAAGTTTTTAAAAATATTTTTAAATAGGGGTAAATCAGTCATTTTAACTAAATCCGACAAAGATCACAGTTGACCAAATTTTCAGGTGAGGCCAGGGGCATATATGCACTTTAAAAAAAACGGGGGGCACATCTACACAAACATAAAGACTATGGGGTATTAATGCACATTATTCTATGATTTAATGGCTATGTTTCAACCTAAAGTTATAACACTTTATACAGAACAATTTTAGAAGATATTGGAAAATTGCAAAGAGAAGAAGAATCATAAAAAAAAAAGTTAACCGAATATGCAAATAAATAACATATAACTTTTATATTTTACTCTAAATATGTAGCGTTTCTAATCAAAACTCAAATGCTTTATTTGTAAAAACTATAAAGTATAAAACTCGAATTTTCTATTATTCTACTTAAATCTTATATTTTCACATGGAAGGACGATTTTTCTTAATAATTTGTCAAGTTATATATAGTGACAACTAAGGACAAAAATCATGCTTGTTGTGTCCGCTTTCCCACCAATTATCTATGATATTATTTAAATTGTATAGCCGTACTTGACTATAGTTTTGAGAGTGTCTTAGTCAAACTTGAACAACAGATCGTATACATTTTTATTTTTTCATAGAATTATACTAGAATATTCGGTCAAAATTGGGTTCCCAGCTCGTCCAAACCGACTTTAAGTTCCTTTATTTTTCAAGTTGTTAGACTGCTACTTTGAGTTTTATCAAGACAGGAGGATTGAGTATTGATTCATGAAAGGCTCGTTTCTTCTTTTTCTTTAATCTGTTCATGAAAGGCTCTTTTTTTTCCCACCCTTTCAGCTAATTTGGTTTCGTGAACTATCAATTTTTAATGCCTACATGTGTAACAATGTGTACTCAAAATGAATTAATCATAATTAATGAACCATTTATTGTAAAATTTGAAATTTTATATCAGTATGAATTGAATTTGGCAAAATTTTGGAAAATATCGTCTTCCCATAGGCTAATGGAATAATGAAGTTTAATTAGAATAATAAAAAGGTAAAAGGTTTGAGTTCATCTTTTGAAAGACGACATTTCCATAAGTCATGGAAATATCAATGTTTAAAGTGTAAATTAGAAGAAATAAAAATAAATTTTTTGGGTTGCATGAATCAAGTTATAAACTTTATAACTACTACATGTTGCATAATAAATTATTAATATTGCAACTGAAACCTTTTATCTTTTTATTATTATGATTAAACCTCGTCTTTCCATAAACCTATGGAAAGATGGTGTTTCCCAAAACTTTACCAAAAGGTTTTAGTTGCATATTAAAAAAAATTATTATGCAACACGTAGTAGTTATAAAGTTTATAACCCGATTAATGCAACCCAAAAATTTTATCTTGGTTTCTTCTAATTTGTAGTTTAAACCTTGGTCTTTCCATGACTTATGGAAAGACCGTCTTTCAAGAGATGGACTCATTGGATTTAGATTTTTTTTGGGATAAAATAGTAAGAGAGTTTATAGGGTTTTCATCCATTTTCTATTAAGTTTAATTTTGCACGATGTTCGATTACAATATATGATATGAGATAAACTCATATACACTAAGTCGGTGATTAAATAATACTAGTAAAACTCTAATCTAAGTCCTTCGGTAGTTAAAAGAAAATACGCAAAAACACTAGTTGATATTACAATACAAAGGTCTATATGGCAATGAGAATGACACACCAAAAATAAGTGGGATTACCATTAGAACCAATCACAGGGAAGTATAAATGAAATGCACGCAAAATGTTCCGTCCACACTTCTGATCAAACATCTAAGGCAATCAAAACAAAGCAAATAAAGCTCCCAAACTAAATATCTAGTCCATCTCCATTTAAACCGTTAAGACCATTTCCCTAAACTAGGAGGCTAAAACTAATCATTTTAATTGTCAAAAATATTTTTCTTTAGTGCATAGAAATCACTTATAATGCGTAGAACTATCTCTAATTTGATCCCAAAAGACTCTAAAGACCAATTAAATTGAATTAACAATATAATCGATCTGAACAACCTAATGGACAGCATCTATAAATCTAATTTAAATCCTCAGAAATAACAATATCACCACAGGTCCATTGTTTTAACGACTTTGACTTGGAATTCTCTTTACCGTTTCTTTGGACATGAAATATGAAGTCAATCAAATTTTACTGGGATACGTGTTGTCTTAAGAATAAGCATTGATAGAGACAATGCCAACCCGATACATAAATAAATAAAACCAATTTAATTACAACCTTTTTAAATGATAATCTGTTCACAAACAAAAATAAAAAAAACTAAACGAATGGAAAAAAAAAGAAGAAAATTACAGAATTAATAGTCCCCCACTCTGAAAAAACAAAATAAATAGTAAAATAATAATTAAAAAAAACTACCCCTCGTGACCGTCATCGCTGGAGAAAGCTACTAGCACTCGTTGTAATCACTGTAAAAATCTGGCAACCAGATTTTAATAAACTTTTGTGCAGCCTTTGTTTGTTGTTGTCATCGAAGCTATGCCGGTGAAAATGACATCACTGCATCGTAAAAAACTAGAAATACCTGCCGTCATTGCGATGATGTCCTGCTGCAAGGAAGAGTAATCTTCTAAAAATATGCCACGCCGTTAAATTATCCAACGTTGCCCAATGATGAGATTACCTCAACTCGACCTTGACTCGAACGTTGGCTCGAGCCTTGGCTCATCCTTGGCCTGACTTGGACTCGAACACAGACTTGGGTCGAGTTGCGCTGACTCAGACTGCCGTTTGACGCAACTCGGATCTGGAGAATTCGCTAGACCACCGCTTGACGCAACTCAAATTTGGAGAAACCACTAAACCGTCAGTGATGAATCAGATCCGGGATGCCGCTTGACCGTTGCTAATGTACCAGATCTGGAACTGCCACTTGATCATCGATGAAATCGGGTCTAAAATTGCATCCTGGAATGGAACGTTGTAAACCGACGCAAGCCTGAGGACCGAGTTGTTAGCCTTAACGAAAAGCTGCATCGTGAATCTGCCGGAGAAACCAAAGAATTTGGATCCTGCGAACGTCAGAGAGCCCACAACGTGGATCTACCAAAGACGCCAAAGAAGTTTGGATTCGCCAGAGAATCTTTGAAATCTGCAACATATTTCTTCGCCTCTGCGACATATATCTTAAGAGAATGGTGGGTATGGAGGTAGGGGAGTTAAGGAGGGTGGGGGAGGGAAACCGCCGAAGGTGGTGGTTAATGGCGGCGTCCCCGAAAAAGTTGGCTAGGGGTTTTTTTCTTTTCACAAAGCTATGTATATATTTTTTTGAGATGGAGTATCGTATAAAACTGTTTACAGTGAGATTAGAGATTGTTTTGTTATGAAGAAAATCTTGACTGAGAGAGGATATTTTACTTTCAGGGACTAAAGGTGATATTAATTAGATATTGCACATCATTCCTACATTCAAACTAATTACTGTTCACCTGCCACCCTCACTATTTCATTTTCTTGCGTGTTTTGCAACTGATTTTTCTCTTTCATGTCTTTTCATATTTGAAAAAAACTGAGGTGGCAATTCTGGCAGCTAAACTAGTATTCATAGCGGCATAGTTTGTATTTTTCTATTACAGTGTAGCTTGTTGATTTAATTCGTCATTGTTGCGATTCCAGTGACAAAATAGTGACTCCTTAAGGTCTGAAATGTCGATGTCTCATATATTTGATTCTTGTGCTATATAATTATTTCAAATAATAATTTGTGCTTGTGATGTTTGCATTGATGAATATTCACTTTTACATTGTTTCTTAATTGTTTCTTAAAATCTGGAGTGTTGAACAATCACGGTTACAATTTGTTGTTTATGTTTAGTATAGCTATGGTTTCGACAAGTTTTTATGCTAATCCAGTGCTTATTACTTAGTTTTTTAATATTTTGAACAAGGATGTTCCTTCGGATGCCTTAGATGATATTGTTTAGGACATTGCAAAGTCATATTCGCAACCATCATAAAGTTCTAAAGTTGGGGTGCACAACGTGAATACGCTGCGTCTTCTCAATACCACACTAGTATATTTTTTAGTTGGAATATTTGAATGATTTATAATAGCATTGTTTTCTCAAGACTGCACCCGTGTTAAGGAAGACATGTAATTTTTCACTTGTGTCGCTAGATGGTGTGTTTCCAGGTGTATGCAAAGTTGTGGGCAATCTTCCTGTATTTGTGGCTGGGTGTGGTTGACTTTATTTTCGAGAGAGTCCATAGGTGATTTGCCTACGTGTGTTGTTTCAATAAGTAATTATTGTTGGAACGTGGTTTCTTTGTGTGAAGGGGCTGGGGATATGTTAGGTTTTTATAAAATTATTGATTCCGAATGTGAGTAGGTATATTTGTCTTATGTGTTATGCCGGTGTTCAAGTGGGCTGGTATTTAAGTTTCTTGTTCCATTCAAGGGGTAGTGGACTTGTGGATGGAAAACAATGCCACGTGGGCATGATCTATTCAGATCTTTCATGTTCAGAATGTAGAAAATATGGCGTTTTATTTCCCAAGGCTGAATAATCAATAAGAAAGTTATTGGGAACCGCATGAACACATTTTTTTGAGTGTTTTAATAATGATGATTTAGTTTCCCTAGGCTATATTGTGCCTATGAAGGGGTTTTATTAGGATATTTGCGCATTTTTGGTTGTGAGTTATTATTTTTGAAGAAGAAAATTTTGGTATTGTAATTTTTTTTCATGTATTTATCCTTATAGGGGATGATGGTCCATGTGTTTTATGATTCACATTTTTTTGTTTGGAATTTTGGGACTATCTATCCATGGTTTGGGATGGGCGCATCACCGGTTATATGACGACCATAATTGTTTTGGAGGGTTTGCTCCAATTGACTGAGGTGCAAACCACATCCTTTGTGGGGTGGCTGAGGACCCCAATATTTGTCGTAAGTATCTATTTTGAATGTTTTGTTAGGTGTTTTATCTGTTATTGGATTCTAATAAGTGTTGTGTTTTTATGATTTGGAGCATGAAGGACAAATGAAATTAGCGAATTCGGAGGTGGGTGGAGGATGAAGTGGAAATATCATTTGGGAGACTCGTTAATATGGGCCCGAAGAAGAACTAACGTGGTATTAGATCTCAACTCTTATTCAAGCTAAAGTCGGGAGAAGAAGATGCATAGCGAAGGCGGTGAGTGTTTTTGGCAATCCACTGAGTGGACTATGGTATGGTAGGGTTGGTGTACCGGGAGAGTGATACTGGCACTTGCTAATATGCATTCCCTACTGGTTTAGGTGGATAGTGCCTCATCAATGGGGACACTTTTCAAAAACGAAGGGGAAAATGGAAGAACATTCCTTGGCGTCCCCCATTGGGCCTTATGGCCTCACTAGCATATAACTAGGGACTTAAGTAGTTTTTGATGTAATAGGTTTGCAATTTTTAATTTTTCATATGGAAATGTTTGTAGTTTGGGAATGTAATTCTTGCAGTAATCCTTAGTTTTTGTATCGAAACTTTTAGATTAATAAATCTTTTACTACTCTTGCGACCATATCTTTTTGTTATATTTTTTCCATGTTGTAAATATTGTTCTGTTTACTAAAGCTTTTTTTGTCTTCTTTTGCTTATAATGCTTAAGGCTGGTTTGGTCATCAATACTGTTTGAACTGAAAGTGCTAGATTGACAATTTACTGTTCCTGTGTGCGAAACATAGTGCGAAAAACACATCTCACATACTATTCACATTTTCTGTTACTGTACTTCTTCTACTTTCCTTCTTTTTCTGCCTAACGGCTCTTTTCCTCTGTTGCTGATCGAAGGTCATGGCGTCTCCGACGCCTAACAAATCTTCCGATCACAACCCACCTGTTAACAAAAGCTTCCTTCAAGCTTTGAACACAAAAGCTTCTCCACTAATATCCTCTCTTCCAGACACGCCCAATTTGCACCCAATTACTGAATATAAGGGAAAATTGGCATTCATCCTTCCCCCTGAGGAAGGCGTGATTCTGGCATCTCATTACCAGAACGCCTTGGTCGGAAAATTTAATAGGGGGAAACCCCCAATGGATAAACTTGTTTCAGCTTTCAAATCTATCGGCTTTAAAGCAAAGTGCCAATTGGGGTCAATTGATTATCGACATGTTCTTATTCGATTTCAGGATAGCGAGGATTATCAACGCTGCTGGATGAAGGGCCAATGGATGGTCCAAGGAGCAACAATGAAAGTCCAGAAGTGGACTCCTGATTTCTCACCTACAGCTGAATCCTCAATTGTTCCAGCATGGGTAACCATTCATCAACTGCCTTTACACTTTTACAATACCTCAGCAATTATAGGCATTAGCAGCCAGATTGGTAAATTTCTCAAAATGGATGCTGCAACTAATGCACTAACTAGACCTTCTGCAATTAAAGTGTGTGTAGAAGTGGACCTACTGTCTCAACTCCCTAACTCAATAGTTGTAGGAATTGGCAATAAAGTGGCAGACTACCTAATTGAATATGATCAGTTGCCTTTGTATTGTAAGCACTGTAAGATAATTGGCCACAGTCAGGCAAACTGTACCTTCCTGCATCCAGAACTGAGAAAAAATAGTATGACCTCATCTAAGTTAAATGTTAATAAGGTTAGACAAGATACTGTTAAGGATGATTCTCAACCTGCTGCAATCCAGAACAACTCTGGTCATGAATCTAATGTACCATTGGAAAGAGAAGGTCATTCTAAATTGTCAGTTTCCCAAAAGGAATTTGATTTCCAGATCCAGAATCTGAGATCAGATTCTAAACTGGAAATAAATATTCATAGAAAAGAAACTCAAGACACTCATGTGAAAAGAAATACACCTTTCTATTCCCTGGACGATATCTCCAAACCTATCACTAACTTCTTTTGAAGAAAAAAGACTCAACAACCAGAACTCTTTCCTATTCATGAAGAGATAGTTAAGCAGAAAATGGTTTCTATATCAAATGCTTTCCAGTCTTTAACTAACCTACAGGATGATGACATTGATGCCCAAGAAGATGATGCTGTAGACATCTTTCATGAATCATTGGAAACACAGGAAACTCTGACAACTCAGACAGGTACTGAAAAAGTAGACATGGTGGATGTACCATCCACTCCTCCAACTGTACAGAGTGGTTCAGAAGATCAAGCCCCTGACGAGGTGCAGTGTTTTCCAGAAGAGAAAGATCCTGATGCAGAGCAGAGCATTCCTGAACTGCAAGAACATTTCCCTGGATCTCAAGACCCAATCATTTTGGAAGAACTCAGTACAACTGCAAAGCAAACTGCTCTACCACAGGTAAGTATTACCCCTTTAGGTGTTTTGAAGAAAGGTGAAGATAAAAGGGGTAAAAATACAAATCTCTCAGTAAATACACTAAGGAAACTAAGATCATCACAAAAAGCTACCCCCCTAGTTTTAAATGATAAAATACACCAAAATTGGGAAAATAATGGTTTGGAATGTTAGGGGTTATGGCACTTCACTGGATAGATTAAAAACTTTAATCAGGACACACATGATAGACATTCTTTGTCTAATCGAACCATGGCATGATAATCAGAATTTAAATGTTTTGAAACATGAACTCGGTTATAATAATGCATTTCATGCTCACACAGCCAAAATTTGGCTGCTATGGAATCAGGTTTTCAGTTTGACAATTGAAAACGAATCTGATCAGTATATACAGGCTAGAGTAACAGATATTGCTTCTTCTGTCCATTGGAATGTTAACTTCATTTATGCTAGTGTCCATAGACAGTTGAGAGAGAATTTGTGGTCAGATCTGCTAAGTCCTACACTAGATCCATCAATTTATATTGGAGATTTTAATACAGTAGCATCTGTCACAGAATATAAAGGTAGGAAATCCACCCCTAGGAAAAGCATGAAACAATTTAATGATTTCCTCACTATGATGGACTTACATGATATCCCCACGGTTGGTAACTCCTACACTTGGAGCAACAATAGATATAGAGACAAAGGAAAGGATCTACAGTTCCAAAGGTTAGACCGGGGAATAAGTAATCTAGAGTGGCTAGACCTTTTCCCTAATAGTTCTATCCAGGTTTTAAATAGGATTACATCTGATCATTCTCCTCTTCTATTAACTATTCAATCTGCTGTAGAATTAGTTTCAAGACCATTTAGATACCAGGAAATGTGGTCAAATAGAGAAGATTTTCATGAAGTAGTTGTATCTAACTGGAACTTACCATCCCCTCTGTTTGGAATGAATAATTTTGTTCATAAGTTAAAGAGGCTCAAGATAGTAATAAAGGATTGGAACAAAAATAATTTTGGGGATGTAAATAAGAATCTTTCACAATCTGAATTAAGAGTCAATGAACTGGAAATACTTTACCAACAGGTTCAGGATGAGTCAGTTTTAGAAGATCTTCTGAAAGCAAAAGCTTTACTGCTAAGATCTCAGAAGGAACACAACATTTTCCTGAAACAAAAAGCTAGGTTAAACTAGTTAAAACAGGGTGATGCAAACACAAGTTAATTTCATCACACAATCAAGGAAAAGAAAGTAAGATCTAGAATTGTTAAAATTAAAGATGGTGACGGAAACTGGATAACAGATCCAAGTTTGATAAAAGTAGAAGGTGTGAGATTTTTTCAAAAATTACTGAATGAGGATACATCACAAAAAGAAGGGAATTATCTAAAACATTTTCTGCAGGAAATCCCTAATGTAATAAATGATCAACAGAATACACTTCTGCTTACCCCCATTGATACACAAGAACTGAAAACAGCTATTTTTGACCTCAATAGATCTAGTTCACCTGGATCAGATGGATTCTCGGGAGATTTTTACATCACTTTTTGGGAAATCATTAACCAGGATCTGTTAGAAGCTGCTAATGATTTTTTAAATACTGGTTATATTCCCAAAGCTATGTCTAGCACTTGGCTGACCTTAATACCAAAAAAAGCCATTCCAAACTCTTTTGAAGACTTCAGGCCAATAAGCTTATCAAACTTTGTAAATAAGGTTTTTTCTAAACTATTAATGGAGAGGATTAAACCACTTATGCACTTAATGATTTCCCCTGAGCAAAGTGCCTTTTTTAAAGGTAGGGATATTTCGGATAATGTGATCCTCATGCATGA
The DNA here is from genome assembly GCA_037428765.1 of Rubia yunnanensis. Lineage (NCBI taxonomy): Eukaryota > Viridiplantae > Streptophyta > Magnoliopsida > Gentianales > Rubiaceae > Rubia > Rubia yunnanensis. The sequence continues at coordinate 47,861,256 of CM075069.1, read as the reverse complement.
AATGACCAGATTGCTATCCAGAAAGTCTAAGATTTCAAATTTGATTATCAAACTAGATATGCAAAAGGCCTTTGATAGGGTCTCTTGGTCTTTTCTTAACTCAGTTCTACTACAATTTGGTTTCCATGGCAAATTTGTTAGACTTATCATGCAAAATATAGTTTCTGCCACCTTTTCAGTTTTAATAAATGGGCTCATATCTGGTTTTTTCTCTTCCTCCAGGGGAATTAAACAAGGAGACCCTCTCTCCCCATTTTTATACAATATTTTATCAGAGGCTTTTTCTAGGGGGCTGAAGAAATTGTTTTCCACTGGGTATTTACAGTATTTTAGTCTTCCCATTTCATGCTCTCCTCTTACTCACCTTATGTATGCCGATGACACTGCAGTCTTTCTGAACACTAAGCCCAAAAACTTGAGGCATTTCAAACTTTTTCTGAAGGCTTATGAGCTCACTACTGGTCAAAAAGTAAACTTTGCAAAATCAGAATTCCTTGTTTCACATAACATTCCTCTTCAGCTAATACAATCTGTTAAAAGGCAACTAGGGATGGAGAGAGGTTCTTTCCCTTTTAAATACCTTGGAGTTCCTATTTTCTCTGGTAGGAATTTAAAGGTGCATTATTTAACTGTAATTGAAAGAATGGATAGATTGATACATAACTGGAAGAATCGATGGTTAAGCTCGGCTGGTAAAATAACTTTGATTAATCATTGTTTCCTCTCAATTCCAACACATATTTTTGCAGTTTTAAAGCCCCCTAGGATAGTTCTAAAAATAATGGAAAAGATGGCATCTAGTCTAATTTGGGGAAAATCTGATTTGGCCGATGGGAAAAGATGGAGATCATGGAAAAGAATGAGTTATCCAGTAAATGAAAATGGTTTAGGTTTAAGGGATTTGAATGCCATAGTAGATGCCTTCTCATGTAAATTATGGTGGAAGCTCCAAATGAATGATACTCAATGGTCTTCACTTTTATGGACATTACCTGCCACTTACAAAAAATCCCATATTTGGAGTAGAATCAGTGGAGTAACACCTATGGCAAATAGTTTAACTAGGATTATCTTTGGCAAGGGGGATTGCTCTTTTTGGAATGCAAATTGGATGGGAGATGGGGCCCTCTGCTATAATTGGCCTGAGGATATGGACATACCTTTTGAAGATCTTTCTTTGAGCTCTTTTATTATGAACAAATCTGCTTTTTTACCAAGCCTGGAGCCTTATTTGGCTACCAACATCACTCATATTTTGCAGGAAGTAAAGCTGGAGCACCACCATGAGGATCAGCTAGTTTGGACCCCTACAACAGATGGGAAATTTACATTTAGCTCTGCCGATAACATTTTTAGACAGAGGAACCCTGTAATACGGCACATACAAAAGGTTTGGTCTCCCTACATTCCTAGAAAAATGTCAATACTTATTTGGAGAGCTTTAAACTATATCCTCCCATTTGATAACATTTTGAGCAGGATGGGTTTTTCATTTGCTTCGAGATGCCCTCTTTGTTTAGTCAATAAGGACAATCTTGATCATTTTTTCAATTCATGTCCTTGCTCCTGTTCTGTTTGGCATAATGTTCACTCTCTTTTAAAGCTACCACAAATTGATTTTCTGAACCTAAAGAGCAGGGTTGAATTTTACTCATCTTTCAAGGCTGACTCTAAGATACACTCAAAATTGATAACTGCTGCTTTTATTGCTACATTCTGGTCACTTTGGACTAGCAGAAACAATTGCCTATTTGAAAATAGACCTTTCTCATTGGAGCTCTGTGTCTAATATATTAAACAAATGATTTACACAATCTTCACAGTTCACAAATTGAAAGGTAATAGAGATAGGCATAAACACTGGATTCAGAATAAGATCATTCCTCAAATTTTTCATAAAAATAGACCTACAATTACAGTAGCTACATGGGAAAAACCACTAACTGGCTATAAAGTTAACACTGATGCTTCATGGATTTCTAGTGGTTCCTCTTCTGCTGCAGTAATTGTTAGGGACTGGAGAGGAAAGGTTGTTAAAATGAGAGTTAGAAATTTTCAGAGCTCCTCTCCTCTAGATGCAGAATTATTTTCAATCAAAATGGGATATGAAATCTGCTCTGATCTAGCTTTAGTAAAATGTGTAATTGAATCTGATTGTTTAACTGCGGTAAAGAGTATTCATAATCCAAAGAGATGCCCCTGGAGAATATTCTCTATGTGCAATGCACTTCATGTTGATCACTCCTCACACCCAATTCAACACACATCTAGACAAGCTAACATGTCAGCTGATTTTTTGGCAAAATTTGCAAGGGAAAACAACTTACAAGGTGATATAGATATCAGATCAATCCCCACTTTCCTTAAAGGATTGTTATCATTAGACTCTATTGGTTTCCCAGCAATTAGGGTTGTTCCTCCTATGGATACAATAGGATATAGAAGAGGATTCTTTCTTTGTATTCAGGTGCTTACTGTATTTTATTAGTGAGTTTTAAGCACAAATAAGTGAGTTTCAGTCACTGTTTATAAGCACAAATACTGCTAGTTCTTTCCTTTCTGTGATTTCAGGTACTTGGCCAGGATGTTTGGAGATGGTGTGGAAACTGATACAGGGAATCGGGTACTTACCCTACTGACCGAGCTTCTATGAGATAATTCTGCTTCTTCTCCCCTGATATGAACTTGCTGAATGGATTATACGCTACCGAACAATTGCTGCTAGACCATATTTAGGTCAAGAAATGAAGATTCTAGATCTTAGATCTTAAATGCACATATCTGTGTAGACTCTTTTGGCTGGAACTCCGTTGACAAATTGGGGTCTCGAACCTTCGATTCCCCGTCCTGTTCGCGGAGTCTCGGCCATAGTTTTTTTCATAGAGAGACTACTCTTTCACAGGGTAAGCCAAATTTTAGTACTAGAGATTCCACTCTGGAAACTCTTTTGCAGTAACAGCTTTCACAACTATTGTGGATCATCTTCATGTTGTAATTTCAATGAATCTTTTAGCGCCAACTTTTGGCTATTAAAACGGCAAGGGGAGCCTAATAAACACCCCCCATCCTTGGATGGTTTAACTTAAAAAAGGCTGGTTTGGTCATGAGGGTGGGGTGCGCTATCGGGTTGGCGAGTTGTATTTTCATGACGCTTCGTGGAACTTTTTCTTATGGGGGTCAGACCGTCAGTTCATTTTACTCAAATCACTCAACTAGCGTGAGCATGAATTTTCTAGGCTTCCCTAGAGCAAAATCTAACGTGCCCAGTTCCATGGCTAAGCAATTATTACAACTACATCTTTTGGGAGGATGGGGTTTATCATAACTCTTTAAGTTATGTATCAATTTATACGCATTCCAGCTGATTGCCATGTGGGAGCGTAGCTTTGTACCAAGTTTTTGAGCTTGTGTTTGTGCCAAGCTTGCATACCTTTGGGGCGTGCCAAGTTTGCAAGTGTGTGGCTATGCCGTTATTGCGATATCCCTTGGCCTTTTAGGCTAACTCCTTTCTAGTGCTAAGTGTTGTTGTTCTATGACTGCAATATTCCTTTATTTTTGTTGAGTCGATCTCCTATCCACCAGCTTCATTGTGTGTTAGATTCGTTATCTATTTGTTTGCTGGTTAGGTGGTGACTTTGATTTGGGCTCCGACTTCTTTGAGCGACCATCAAAACTCAGAAAGAAAAATTTCGATCCAAACAGACAATGCCACTGATGCGGGAAACTTCTTACAGGTAGTGATAGCTCCTAAGATCAGTCCGTCGAGTCCAGCCTCTTCGAGCACCTCCAAGGAGAATTCCCCCATCGAGTTAGTATGATTGTCTTGTTATGAATAGATTGGGAAGAGTTGCTTACCTTCATCTGGTGTTTACTGTTTCTATTTATATGGGTTTTTTTATCTTGTGATCGTGACTGTCGTGACGTGTTCATCTCTGGTAGATTGTGGCCTAACAAAGAATATCGTGGTGAGTGGTGCTCTTACATCCTTCCTGGGATCTATTGCTTATCGATGAAGCGACATGGGTTTGTCTATGGGTTAGTGAACTGATTTCTATACTAGAATTTTTTTAAGTCTTATATAAACCACTAGCTCTCTAATTGGTAAATTATCTAATTCACTTACCCTTAACCTACAATCTACTACAAATATAAGTTCCAGGTATGCTAAAAACAAGTATAAACTGAGCACATCAATTTTCATAGTAAATATCATGTAACATCTTTATAACCAAGACTGAATTTTAGAGAAAAATTCAGATATAACCATATATAATTGAGAAGATATAGATATAATCTTGCGCTAATTGAAAGTGAAAATATAACCCTATATATTCAGGTTATGTGCAAATATAACCTTTTCAAGCAGTTAGAGGCCGGAATATGCTTAGATGATCGATTTACCCTTTATAGTTTTATAAAAATTGCAAAAACCACCAATGATCAATTGACAATATTAACCCCATGGGGTCATTAATACCCCATTTTTGTCTTCCATTCCCATCCTAACTGAAACCCACTCATCTTCCCACCCTTCACACCGTAAAACCAACCCAAACCTAAACCCGTTGTACCCGTTCAACCCATTCCCGCCGCTCCTGGCCAATCTTGAGTCAAATTCCAACGACGATGTAAGGCACCCATTGCGTTCATGAAGTGAGCCTGGTTGTGGATGTCGCAATTCAAAGAAAACTCATATTTTCTACAGTGAAACCCTAAAGAATAGTAAGTGTTCCTAAAACCCATGGGAATTTGTAGACTTTTGCTATTTAGAGTCCGATTTTGTGTATTATGACCTTTGAATATAGAAAGACTCCATACTCCTTAAGAAACCAGGGTTTGTAAACCTTTTTTTAATCGATTTTATTGTGTATTATTCAGATTGATGATTAGAATATGTTTATTGTTGTGAGTGTGGCTGTTGTTGTGCTTTGTTTCTATACCTAGGGTTTAAAATGTTGAACAGGGTTAAGTTTTTGTGGGGATAATATGTTTAGTGTTGTGTGGCTATTATGGTACTCTTGATTGAGGGTTTCATGATGTAGATTTTTTTGGTATTGTGTCAAACTGTGTGTTGAATGTGCTAAAATGGTATTATTGTGGATGATGTTAAATGTGGTTGGGATATATGAATTGTTGTGATTGTTCTTAGGGTGTGTGTGATAATTTTGAATGATTGTTGATAATTGTCATATAGTTGTGTAGTATATGGAGTGGTTGGTATGGTCCAAGTTGGTGAACTAGATTTAGGAATATCTTGAATGTTGTAGATGGAAAATCTCGTGAAGTTATGTATCCAAATTATGAATGTTCAATGTTTATGTGATGATACTGAACCTGGACATTAGGCCTTGTTGTTGTGTAACCAAACTTTGATAGCAAGTTTGGTGAATCTTATCTTATAATTTGTGACATGTTAGTGCATATACAACCCTACATTTTTATTATATGTGCGTATATAGCCCTGTATGTTTCTAAAATGTTTATATATAACCCGGTCTGTTTATGATAGGTGCATATATAACCCTGTCTATTTCTTATATATTCATATATAACCCTGACTGTTTCCTCTATGTGCATATATAACCATGCGTATATCTTATATGTTCAGATATCACCCTAAATGTAATTATATGTATAGAAATAACCCTTAGTGTATAATTTTTTAAATTTATAATCATGGATTTGTTTTTCAATGTTGTAGGATGAAGTGTACACAATTATCCTTCCTCACGGTACCCATTGGAAGATGCTTGACGGTATTGATCCCGACAGATACTCTCTTGTGGTCTTGAAATCAGATTTCATGGAGCATTTCCTTGGTGACACTGAGGTATGGAAAACTCTGGAATTGAAGCTGAGTTATTGTGATGCTAGAGTCATCCTGCAATCAGAAGATGATGTCACAAACATGTTTGCTTCATGTCGTGGAGGAAAATTTTAAAGGTATATTGTGAGGTTGTTAACCCTCTAGAAGGTGGTTCTCGGGGTGAGATCAGCAAAATGGAAAAGATGGAAAAATCAAGGAAGAAAGACAACATAGAAGTTGGTAAAGCTTTGGTCAAGACATTGATGGAAGAACACAACTCTGAAGATGAAGATTATGTGAAACCCAACCCTAAATAAGGGCTTTTAGACCAAGATCGGGACTGGTATTATCGGTACATTGATGAAGGTTTTGAAATTGAGTTAGACGAGAATAGTGGCAGTGACACAACGCGGGATTTGGACGAATTCTCGGACACTGACTTGGAGGAAAATCCCATGAAGAATTGCACCAACAAGGAGAAGCTTGATATCAAAGACGGGGACAAAATAAAAATTTTCAAAGGGATGGACTTTCAGATCCAAAAATATTTAAAGGATGTGTTGATCGACTACTCGGTACAAGAGGGCTTTGTGTATAAACATGTGAAGAGCGAGAAGAGTAGAGTAACAGTAATTTGTGTGGCTCATAATTGTAGATGAAGGTTCCATAGCTCGACACTCCCCGATGACCATACTTTTTGACTTTGCACAATGTATGGTAAACACACGTGTAGGAAAGAGGTGAAGGCGCCGTAGGGATAGATAGCGAAGTGGCTTGTTAAAATACTTCAGGCTGATCAGTAGGTGTCCAATGATGTGTTAATAGAACACCTGAAATCTTTTGGTGTTCAGCCAAGCCGTTACAAGCTGATGAGAGCAAGGCAACTGGCCGAATTGATGCTAGATGGTAGCCACGGTGAATCATTCAAAGACCTCCACAATATAGCGAAGAGATGATGAAAAGCAACTCGGGCAGTCAAGCAATGATGCAGTATGATTCGGGCCAACCAGTGCCATATATGAAAAGGTAATTCATTGGATTTGATGCTGTGAAGAAAGGATTTGTGGCAGGATGAAAGCCATTTTTAGAGTTTGATGGCTGCCACCTTAAAGGCCGGTACAACGAGGTTTTTCTTAGTGGAATTGCCAATGACACGAATGATGGCATTTCCCCCCTCACATTTGCTTATGTGGAGTCTGAATCCAAAGACAGTTGGCTATTTTTCTTCAAAGAAATGGGGTTTATCTTGGGAGGATTTGCAGAAAACAAACTCTGGACATTCATGACTGACCGGCAGAAGGTGAGTTATGATATCCCTTTTATTTTGGAGTTGGAATTTTGTAGTTAGTGGTTAAGCTATGTGAATATCATTCATGACTATTCTAGTTTAGGATTTTTAGGGTTAAATTGTGCAGATTCTGCTGTTTCTTGTATTGTCAATGGTTTTATACACAGTAAGGAATTTGTGCTGATATCACCCTGTATGAGTTAAATATGTGTAGATATAACCCTGTCTGAGTTATTTATGTGCAAATATAACTCTGATTGGTTTAATTATGTGTAGATATAACCCCGACTGAACTTATTATGTGCATATATAACCCTATCTTATTTAATTATATACATACATAAGCCTATTTGATTTAAACCTTTTATGATTTTACCCAACATGACTTATGCACTGTATGTTCTTGTAAAACAGGGCCTTGATAAGGTGATTGATGAGATTGTGCCTCATGCCACATAGAAGAGATGCAGCCGTCACATCTATGCCAATTTCTGTAGAAAGTACCCTGCTGATATTTTCAAGAAGTTTTTTTGGAGAGCTGCTATGGCATATAACAAAAGGGATTTCACAATAGCAATGGAGCAAATGAAGGAATTAAATCAGGAGGCTTATAAGTACTTGAATGACCTTGGTGGCAATTTGTGGGCTGGATACACTTTCTCCATGGCCTTGAAGTGTGACAACGTAACTAACAATCCAGTAGAGTCTTTCAACAATTGGGTTGGAGGGTTGAGAAACCAACCCATACTTACGTTGGTGGAGGAGTTTCAGAAGAAGTTAATGGCAAGGTTGGATGATCGTTACAAGAAGTGTATAGCTTGGGATAGTGTAATGTGTCCACAGACAGAAGAAATGCTGAAGCTTGTTTCAAAATAGTCTCTCCAAGCTACCTTCACTCCTTGCTCAGATACAAATTATGAAGTAGTACACGATAATTATCATCACAAGGTGAGGCTTGATAGGCGATCATGCAATTGTGGTGTTTGGGATCACATTGGGGTACCATGTAGATATGCGGCTGCGATACTATTGCACAAAAGACACCCCCTCCACAAATTATGTGATCTCATGTTATCGAAAGAAATACTTTTGAAAGCCTACTCCTACATGATCGAGCCCTTACCTCACAAGGTGTTTTGGAAAAAAAGCTTGACTGCTCAACTGTGCCAACCTCCAAAATTACATCGTCGAATTGGGAGACCAAAGACAAAGAGAATAAAAGAGGACTGAGTGGGAGAGGAAAACAACAAGAAAAGTAAGTGTAGCAAATGTGGAGAATATGGTCACAATATAAGGGGGTGTCAAGGTGGACCCACGCCCAAAGAAAGAAAGGCAACTGAAAAAGCTAAATCTGCTGCAGCATCCTAGGTATTTTGAACATGTTAGCCATTTTTTGTCCAATAATTGTGAGCCAAATAATTTGTAAATTTCATGATAGTTTATCCTTATGTGGCAGCGAGTGGATGCGAGTTCACATGCCACTCCACAAGGCACTTCACAAGGCACTTCAAGCGCTGGAATCAAAAGAGGCAGACCAGTGGCCAGGCAGATTTCTGAGCAACTGCCAAAGCAGACAAGAGCTACAAAGGGTTCAAATTTTAGGGAGCCATCAAAGTGAGGGTAAACAACAGTAAGTACAAAAATGCAAAGAAAGGTAGAATTAGTTACTATGCTCATTGATTGAGTACATTACTAACTCTTTCAATTTCTAATTGTATGTAATGAATATATGTTGATTGCAGAAAAATTCAGCTGATGATGCAGTACAACATGATCCAGCAATTATAGTCAATGTCAAAGATGTATTTTTAGCAAATTCTTGTTAGTTTTTGATCATTTTGTGGCTGCCTCTCACTAAATTTTCGTCGTACAGGTCCAAGAAGGTGGTGAACCTGAAGTTCAATTCAGAGCATAGACGAGGCTCCAACTGATTCTAACCAGGCTGTCGAGGTATACATTTTTAGTATGATGTAAGTTATATATGCACTGACTAGAATTTTTTAGGGTTATATTTGAACTGACTTAAATTATGTAGGGTTATATCTGGACAATATAAAATTACATAGGGTTATATTTGAGCTTAATAACATTATGTAGGGTTGTATCTGCACAAACTGATATTATATAGGGTTGTATCTGAACAAACTGATATTAGTAATTAATAAAGTCACTATTGTATTATGAGCTATAGGATAATGCAGTTGATGATACAGAGATGCAATTTGATACGGAGATGCAAATCCCACCACCTAGTTTGAATGAAAAAGAGATAAACTTCATGGTCTTCTCGACACTTCATGCATTTATTATAAGATCATCTTAGTAATATGTCAATATTCTATTGTAGATAATGGATGTGATGCTAATCATTCAAAAAGTGGTGAATGAAATCGATGAACCGGAGCCACAACTAAAAAATGAGAAGAAAATAAAACAGACTAGGAGGATTAAGCAAAAGGCGAGGTGTAACATACAAGAGGATGCTATTGCGAACGAGGTCAGACACAACTTTATTAATCAAAATCATGCATGTTCTTATTGCTAAATTAAAATTCTAACTGGCACTCTTCCTCAAGTACAAGATGAGTTGTAGGGTAATGATCAGGGTGAAATGATGATGCTACAAACATTGGATAGTTCAACAGCCAAGAAGGGGATACTACATCCAATGTCCACGACAGGAAGGGGATTCATATGCAGGCTCCTATGGAGGAGCCACCGGTGGTGATGGAACAACCCATGGTTGATGTTCCAGTCCAAGACAATATGTTGGAAGGACAACCTTTGGTTAAGGTCCAAGTTGTTAGTTGGATTGGCGACAGCGAGATTGGCAGTCGATGGCGTCTCCAAGTTGTGGGGTTAAATATGCACTAAATGAAATTAGTTAGGGTTATATATGCACATCTTCATATTAAGCATGGTTATAATTGCACATCTATATATTATGTAGGGTTATATATGCACATCTTCATATTATGTAGGGTTACATCTGCACATCTTTATATTATGTAGTATTAACCTGCATCGCCTATTATTTTCAGCTATCTGGGCCCCACCACCAAGAGAGTTTCCTGTATTTGGTACTAAAGTGGAGGCTACCCGCAACGAAATTTGGGGAAAGACTTTTCTATACAGTGAGAGGACTGCGAGGTTGCTTGGCACAACTTTAGCTCCGTTGGTAAATACCACCCCAAAGTTGATGTCCCACATTCCAACTCACCACCACCTCCTTCTGTCACACTTGGTCCAGACAACGAAACAGGAAGTCTAAGAAGAAGTGTGTCACAACCACCACCAACTCCATAGCCCTTGACATTATCATCACGTCCTTTGTGCCTAATTTATGTCTTGAAACTTGACAAAATACTATTTCATTTGTGCACTTTCCATTAGTCAGAACCACTGCCCTTAGTACTACGACTCATGTAGGGCACATTCTTTTGCCTATTTTGCAACATTTGTTGCATTTAGCAAACATTTATAGGAACTATGTGGCACACTATATATTTGGTGTGGTCCACTTCCATTGTCAAAAAGTTGAACCTATATTAATGTAGTCTGATGTTTGTTGTTGGAAAATGTTTTTCAAATTATCTACTAAACATGTGTTGGTCATAATTGAATATGGTTGGATCAGTTTTTTTCTCATAAACAAACTAACTGAACTAGGGTAGTATCACTGTTATATCAGGACTTGTACTATATATGTAGGGTTATATTTGCACATCAATGAATTAGGTGGGGTTATATTTGAACTTAAATAAATTAATCGGGGTTATATATGCACTCTAATGACATAGGCGGGGTTATATCTGCACTTTAATGATTTATGTGAGGTTAAATCAGTACTAGTATATGTTATTGAATCACAATATGTACTTCTTTACAACTGCAACAAACGATCAAACAAAAGGTAGCTAACAAGTTCCAGTTTGCACCTCGCAGAAAATGGAGACAAACATTCGACATGTCTAAACCCTGTTAAAATACACATAGATTAAACAGAATACACACCAAAACAACAACTAGAACATGTTTTCTCCAAAGTAAGAACTAATTGAAGCCACCAACATTCACTTTCCCAGCAACCCCAACAATAATATGGTCGTGTTCGCACCAAGCAAAACCAAGTTCAATACGATCAATACCTTAAGAATGAATGAGTAGTTGCAACCATTTTACGGTGCAACATAACCTTCACCTGGAACTACCACAATTTCTTTGACCTCAACATGACCAACAATACTGCCTCTTGGACCTCTACTACGAAACTCGTGCTGCGGCATTGAACTTCCATTACTGCCTCTTCCGGAGTCAAATATATCAGGCATAACCCAAGCCAGAAATCCATGATTGCGAGTGCATCGATAATAAGTCTCATTGGATTGTTGGCTGATTGGGACACACAAAAAAATCGTTCCCTTCTTACAAACCAGGCATTCAAATCCTTCGCAATGCACATGATTCAGAGTGTAGCTCGACGAAGCCATTCTAATCTCTCGTCAACAATATAAACAACAGATTCCTCAGAACAATACTCAAAACAACAATGACAAACATATTTACAGCAGTCTACTCGACGGTAATAAGAAAATCAATTCTCCCTAATTCATATCTAGGGTTCAAGTGAAGAAATTAGTTACCTTAAGCATGGGAAGAACGATTTGAATCTATGAGAAGAGAGGCTGAAACTATTGACACGAGTTTGACGGGAAAAAGATGGAGGAAAAACATCGAAGGGAACCGCAGTGGCAAAGTGGAGGCTGAACATGACGGCATGGCGACTTGGGTTTATCGCTGATGATGGGAGAAGAAAAGAACGGGCAGATTTTTCAAACGAAAGGAAGTTTTATAATGTTTTTATGGGGTCCACATTAATAAGGGCATAATTGTCCATCTCATTTAAGGGTTTCAACATAAGGGTATTTTAATTTTCGCAAGTGGATCAATGGCCGAAAATTCTTAGTCAACATTGGAATTATGGTCATATGGTTATATTTGCACTTTCATTCAATAGTGAGAGTTGTTTTTGCACTAAAAACAACTTAGGGTTATATCTGCACTTTCTCCAACATATAGGGTTATATTTACATTTTACCCAAGTTTTTATTACTTTACTTGCCATTTCTAGTTTCCATTCTCCCTCGAATAATATTAGGCTCTGTTTGGCAGAAGTTTTAATTTGTTATGCTTTTTAAGCAAATCACTTTTTAGTGTTTGGTAAAATGCAAAAAAATAGCTTATTTTGAAAGCATAAGCTATTTTTGGGGGAAAAATCAATAGCTGATCTCCCCCTACTTAAATAAAAAAACCAGCTTTGTTTCTTAACACAGATTTGCCAAACATAGCCATAGTGTGACAATATCCTTCTTTATCCAATTTAACACTCTGGACTGTGACATGTTGCATCTTTCTGGCCTAGCCCAATTGAAGAAGATTAGAGGGTATAAGCCCATGCATTACTAGTGCAACCGCCCCGACAGCATTTGAAGCACCAACATTGAACTCATCGAACCCAATCTGTCTTGTCTGCCGTTTCCGTCATCTTCACTTCAGTTCAACCATTCCCTGTACTATGTCTTGCGAGCAAAACTTATGATCCTTCTACAATGTCAATCGCGTCCAGTGACCTTTTCAGAATTCCAAATTCACAAATTAGCATCGCATTCTGCTCATCAAGAAAATCCCACCTCAAAACTCCATATGTTTCCCTCGGATTAGCCCCAAAAACCTTGTTAAACCTCTCACGTTTCCATCCCCGGAAAACCCATTTCACCATTTTGGGGAAGGCTAAACATGGTTTTGGTTACAGTGATTGGTCCCTTCAAGTGAAGCCCATTGACTTAGACGGGGCAACAGCCCCTTTGGAGAGGGAGGATTATAGTTTCGATGCAGTTTTGTCACTTGTTGAGATCATTTGCTTGGCTTCTTCAGTTTCCATTTCGGTACTTACTGCTGTGAATTCCCGGCGTCGGACGCTGATCTTACCGTGGTTAGGAGAGAATGGTTTGGTGTGGCAGTGTGTGTTTTTGGTGGGAGGGGCATTTTTGGGGGCAGTTATTAGAAGGCGGCAATGGAGGAGGCTATGCGAGGTGGGGTTTCTTTCTAGGCCGGTGAATCTTCTGGAGAGGATTGAAAAGGTGGAGCATGATTTGAAGAGCTCGAGTACCATGCTCCGGTTTATGTCTAGGCAGTTGGAGAAGCTTGGGATTCGGTTTAGGCTCACTCGAAAGGCTCTGAAAGATTCCATTGCCGAGGTATCAATGCCCTGTTGATTGTTTGTGTTTCTTGTTAATTTCGGCGCATTAATTCTTGTTCTGCCATTTTCCTTCATTTGAATTAGTTTCCATGAACTCAAACCGGGGGATACTGGTTTTGGTGGACAAACATTGCTTTCTTGCACCCCTCTTAATCTGCTTAACCTTTTAGTGTAATTACATATGATCGGGTCTTCGTAGTGTCATGTGATTTACATGGGTGGTGGCGCGTGTTTTGTTTGTATGGCGGCTTACCTTTTTCCCATAGTTTGGACAGTGTGTCTTTTCGCTTAATAATTTAATTTGATTGAATTCTCTTACGTAGAATGTAGTGATGTGGAGATGGATCTTTCGATGATTAGTTATTGTCAAATTCCTCTTTATACTGATGCTTATGTCATATGTTTCTGTTAGCATGTGTGTGACTCCAAGAGGCAAAAATGTTGTGTGTTGGGTTATTTTTGAGAGGACTGACATGGCTTAGTAGCTCTTTGTGAAGTTTTACAAAAAAAATAATTTATCATTTAATTTTTTTAAAAAAATTCTATTGCTTTTGAAGGATTTAGCTGATGGCTAAGAGTGTAGGGTCTGAATGAGATGTATAACAGTTGTGATTTTTATGTTGATGGTCAGATGCAGTAGTCAGTGACCCTGTTTACAGGTTAAGCTCAAGTATGTTGCATGAAGATTTGCCGTTGCAGTGTGAAATGAAACTTAATGGTGATTCTGGAAAAAAATTTATCTACTTATGACTAGTCATAATTACTTTAGGTAGTGGCATTTGAATCCTTCATTAAGGCACATGTTAGGATGTTTTATCATATCGTATCGGGTTGCTTACTTCTCTCGCCGTACACTTTGTTAAAATTTATCTTTCACAGACTGCTTTGAAAAATGGTGGAGGAATTTGTTTTGTTTGTATCATGGCTTACCTTTTTCTTCACAGTTTGGGCCGTGTATCTTTTGCCATAGTATTTTATGAACGATTGAAAGTTATTGTCTGAATGTGACTTATTATTGTTTACTTATAATGTCGTCACGTGGAGAATAACTTTTTATCACTTATAACATACTTTCAAGAACTGTTTATCTGCTTGCCGACGTGTGACTCCAAGAGGCAAAAGGCTGGATGTTGGCATTGCTGTTGAGAGGACTGACTGGCCTTGGTAGCTCTTTGTGATGTTTCAGAGAAAATACCTGCTTTCAATTCTGTTACTTGTTTAGGGTTTAGCTGGTGGCTAAGGCATAAGAGTGTATGATCTGAATGAGATTTATAACAGGTCTGATTTTTATGTTGATTGTAAGATGCTGGTCATCTCTCAAAATAGAGGTAGTCAGTAATTCCCTTAACGGGTTAAGCTCAAGAATGTTGCATGAAAATCTGCAGTATGAATCTTGACGGTTGTTCTGGCAAAGTTTTCATCTACACATGACTGGTAATGATTACTTTAGGTTAATCCTTTTAGGCAGCCAGATGTTAAGATGTTTTAGCATATCATATCATATCACGTTGCTTACTTCTCTCGTCGACATCGACGTACACTTTTGGGTTCTATGTAATGTATGGATTCATTTTTCACAGACTGCTGCTTTGGCACAAAAGAACTCTGAGGCAACTCGAGCATTGGCCATGCAAGAGGACGTGCTGGAGAAGGAACTTGGCGAACTTCAAAAGGTTCTACTGGCAATGCAGGTATGGGAGTTTTTTTTTGTCATCTTCTACAGCTAGTTTTTCTTGCTCAGTTGGTGTGAACTGTTTTTTTTCCCCATATATACTATTATATGGTTCTAGTTGCATGCTTAGAACGGTGAATAGAGTTGTTACTTGTAAATGGTAGTTTTCGAAGGAGGTGTAGAAAATAGATGGTTGCAGTGTAAAATGTTTTTGACCTGCTTATGAAGAGTTCCACATGAATGTCAAACAACTTTGTGTGATAATGGGGTCTATCTATTGAAAGAACTGAAGCAGTGTCAAATGAGGCCATTAAAATATGAATTTCGCATGGTGTGATGCTGGAGTCTTGAGTGCTACAGCTTGTCTAAAGAAGAAAAGCTTACTACCTTTACACCTTTCTACCTCCTTTTAACACCATGAATCATTTTTCCACGACAGTCTAGAAATTTGTCTTCTTTTTTGGATACTTGACCAAATAAAAATTGAAGGGAAAAGGTTAGTCATGATGCCATTTGACAATGTGAGCACATCAGTCTAGGCATCAACTTTGTCCATAATTTTGGTTTAGAACATTTTGGTCTCCAGGGTATGGTTAAGAATTGTTTGTTAGACCTCTTATTTCATGAATTCGATTATGGGTTTAGGGCATGATTATTTGTCCAAGTACAGCCGCTGATAAGTAACCTTCATCCCTTGATGAGAACAAAGTCATTTTTTAAAAAAGCAACTGATATACAATACATTGCTTTCCATCCACTTCAAAGCCTGACAATGATTTATTACATGTATATCATTTATAGTCATCTGTTCACATTCATATTTAATGCTATCACAATCTTGAGTTATTCTTATGCACAGGCTTCATTCTCGTTTAGCTGTAGCGCATAGTATCCAGTAATCATCACATTTATAGTCTTCTTCTATCACAATCTTAATTTTTTTTAATTGAATGGAACTAAATTCTGGTTTCTGAGTCTTCTTCTGTAGGAACAACAACAAAAACAGCTTGAGCTCATTCTTGCCATTGCAAAAAGTGGAAAATTATGGGATCATGATAGGGAGCAGAGTCATGGAAACTACACTGCCGTTGCTTCAAACCCGCCTGTTGATGGAGTCCCACTCTTAAAGAACCAAAAACTCAATGTTGATAAAGTGTAGTACCCCCATCAAAGATAAAAACAACCTATATACTTCTGATGTGAAGCCAATCTCTTGTCCTCTGAAGCAATCGACCTCTTATAAAAATGAGTTGGGTGAAAGATTGCTTAGCATCCACCGCGATTTTGCTCTTGTAACTTTTCGTTTATTGATGCAGCAAACTGTAAACAATTTCTTGGTGTAATAAAAGTGGTCCTTATTTCCTTCTTAATATAAACGAGAAGAGTTCAGAAGGCATTGGTTCCAGTCTTTCGGGAGCTAGGAAGCTAGGAACTTAATGGTAGGGGAAATTTCAATGTGCATCATGCAATGTATATGCACAAACGACATTAGATGCAAACATGATGACAATGTTACATATTGTTCCTCCCATTGTTATAGAGTTCTAGAAGTTGTGTGTTACATATTGTTCCAAAATCCAAAGTTGTATTGTTTGGAGTTTTTGCATTGTGTGAGGTACCAGATTTCTCATAATATTGAATTTGGTTGCCCGTTAAAATAGAACGATAGAACTACAATGCTAAGAGCATCTCCAATGCGGGGTTCGTTAGAGTAAACTTTAATTGCCACGTAAGATTTACTAATGCCTATCATTAAATTTAATCTCCAATCCATGAATTGGAGGTGAACGTCGATATTACGTGGCTAAAAACTTATTAAAAACATAAGTGACCCTGTCGAAATAGACTTCTATTCTCCGACGATGATATCGAAGGCCGCGCTTTGCCAAATCAGCCACAAAAAAAACAAAATTGCCTTATTTAATTTTTTTATTGGGGTAGATACTTTGGTGTTTTGATGTAGTTTTGTTTGGAAAAATTCTCAAATTCACGTTTACCATAATTTTGTACACCACTAAAAATAAACCAAACTGCATTAGAAAATGAAATGGCAAAATTAATTTTAAACGTTGATTTATTTTTATATATAAAATAAAATAATTATTTAAAGAAATTTTAAAATATTTTCAATATATGTGGTAATATATATATATATATATAAATTTATACTCAAAAAATTATAAGTATTAGTCTATTAACATTAGAATTCAATTTTTTTTCAAATTCTAAAAAGTAACTGTGAATTTATAGGTTATAAAATAATTGAATGATGTATTTTAATAATAATAAAAAATTCACATGTTAAGTGCTAAATATATTCATTTATTTTTAATAATATATAAATAATAATGATGCATATATTATAGATTGGCAAAAATAAAAATTAATTTCAAAAATTTTTTTTTGCTCTTTCTCCATAAAAGTAAAATTGAGACATAAATTAGAAAGTTTCTTAACTCATTGTCTATTTAATAATTAGTTAATTTAATTAGAATAACAAATTAATTTCTAGAATAGAATCAATTTTATTTTAAATTTGAACTAAAAATAAGTTAGTGCCGATTAATGTTATACTCGAGTTCATAAAAACTATTTTTATTGAACCAATATAATTATTTATTCTCCATCATTACTCTTGTCAAATAATTAGATGCATCCAAATATAATTAATTGTATGAATATAATATTTGTTGAGATCAAATACAATATTAAAATACAATTTCAATATTATATGTATACACGTCACATAATAATTGGGAGTTTGTAACATATCTACGTTACATAATAATTATTATTTGAGTTAATAATGCTAAAAAATCCGTCATCGGTTTGAGAAATATTGTAAGTTACACTGTTGCTACGTGCGATTTCGGTGCGATATACACACACTCTGTGCTTTCTTCCTTCTGTTTTAGTTTCTTTTCCCTGTTGACATCAATAACGGTCATTTCTGCGTTTCCTCCACCCCATCCATGGCGGCTCCTCCGCCTGGCCGTGGCGGACCAGCGCCGGCCAAATCATTTATACAAGCCCTAAACAATCGATCACCTCCATTATCAGTCTCACTCCCCTCTAATCCCGAGATAATTCCTAAAACCAATTACAAAGGTGAGATCTCTTGCTTGGTAACTCGGAAGGAGGCAGAGACTCTGGCCTCTCACTACCACAACGCTTTGGTGGGGAAATTCGCGCGTGGGAAGCCTTCCATGGTTGCTCTCAACGACGCTTTCAATTCAGTCGGATTCAAAGGTAAATTCCAACTGGGCTCCATAGACTATAGACACATTCTGATACGCTTCCAGGACAAGGAAGATTACCAGCGTCTTTGGATTAAAGGTCAGTGGAATTTTAATAATGCCCAAATGAAAGTTCTAAAATGGACAACTGATTTTTCTCCTGAAATTGAGTCGTCTATAGTTCCGGTTTGGGTTACTATTCATCATGTGCCGGTTTTTTTCTATAACCTTGCTATGTTAGAATCCATGGGTAATCAGATTGGGAGTTTTATTAAGTTGGATTCTGCTACTGCTGGCTTAACTAGACCATCCGCAGTGAAGATGTGTGTAGAAATAGATTTGAAAAAAAGACAACCATCTTTTATTAGAGTGGGCATTGAGGAAGATGGCTTTGAATATAATGTATCTAAACTGCATCTTCAGTTTGATGATCTTCCTTTATATTGTCATCAATGTAAGGTTATTGGTCATGATGACAATCTATGCATCTATTTACATCCGGAACTGAGAAAACCAAAGATGAATAAAATGGCTAACACTAATCCTATGCAAAGTGTCCTTGGTAAGGATCACAAAAAGCCAATAGATGCTCAGGAACAGGAGGTTGTTAATCAGTTTCATGATAAAGTTAACAAAGCTGGAGGGTCTGGTCTCTCAGTAACTGACAAGTTTAATGCTATGTCAACTCAAAACCTTAGATATGTACCTAAACAGAAGGTAGGAAAGGATATCATCAATAACCAAAACCAGTCTGATGATTTCAGTCTAGTACAGGATAAATCTCCTACTCATGTGACTGAGCAAGCAGACCCTGTCATTTCTAATTATGATACTGGGAAACCTGACACTGTTTTTGTCCCTGGGAATCCTGAGTATGCTTATGTCCCTGGGAATCCTGAGAAGGTTAGTGTCTCTGAGAAAGTTTTTGCCCCTGGAATTGACTGTACTATGCAGAATCCTGACCTAACTTCAAATCTAGAAACCTCAGATGTAATATATGTTCATTCTGAATCCATGGATAACCCTATTACTTCTCATGTACTTCCTGATCCTGTACTTCAGTCTCCTATTCCTTTGTACAAACTATCTCTATCAGCTCCTCCCCAACTCCACAAAAAGGTAGGCCTCGCAAAAGATGACATCTCAGGTATAAGAAGTAAGTCTTCCTCCCCTTTTAACCCAATTGCTGCAGCAAAAAATTTCATTTTTCCTCAACATAAGCATAGGCAAAACATATTTCAAGCTCTGGATTGTGAGGAAATGCCAACCCAAGTGGTTTCCCCTGCTGTCACCACACACTCTGCATCTTCTGAATATGGAGATGGTACTGGGGAGTCTCTGGACATTCAGGTTATCTCTTCAAACTCTCCATCTGGTTCTTCCAAATTGAAAAAGGATAAACAGAAAAAGCTAGTTTCTAATCATAGGAATGAGACCTATTTAACACAGTTAAATACTATCATGACTAGATCAAAAAGCTCTAACAATGTTTCTCTATGAGTAATACAACAATTCAGATAAAGTTCTTGGTGTGGAACATTAGGGGAATGGATACTTCTATGTTAAGACTTAAAAATCTGATTAATAGGCACAGATTTGATCTAATATGCTTGATAGAGCCAAAACATGATAACTCTCAATGTGAAGGTTACAGGCATGCTTTAGATTTTGATAATTGTATGTATGCTAGTAGTGGTCAAATTTGGCTCTTTTGGAATTCCAACATTTCTTTGACACTAAAGTGTGATAACCTGCAGTTTCTTGCTGTCAATGTGCTAAGTTTAACTCTCAACAAAAGCATGGATGCTTTTTTTTGTTTATGGCCTACGGACCAGAAATGGGAGGAAGTCCCTTTGGTCAGATTTAAAATCACTAAATCATTCTGACTCCATTTTTATTGGAGATTTTAATGCCATAACATCAATAAATGAGTATAAAGGTCCTGCTACTCCTAAACTAGGTAGTATGAAGGATTTTAATGATTTTATTAGTGTCATGGCATTAGATGTAATCAATACTGTTGGGAACTTGTTTACATGGAGCAATAACAGGCTTAGGTCCCCTACTATTCAAAGACTGGATAGGGGATTATGTAATTCCTCCTGGTCTTCTAATTTTCCTTCCTCATCAGTACACATTCTGAATAGAATCTCATCAGACCATAGTCCCATGTTACTTACTATTGGTAGTGATGTCCCCTCTTCTCCTAGACCTTTCAGGTTTATTAATACATGGTATAAAAGGAGAGAATTCACTCAGGTGATCAAAAATAATTGGGAAATGCCTATGAATAACTCTGGTATGTTGAGGTTTTTCCTTAAGCTGATTAGATTAAAAAAGGAGCTCAAGATATGGAACAGAGAAAAATTTGGTAACATTACGGATAATGTTACAAATGCAGAAACTGATCTCCTAGCTCATGAACAGAACTATGACCTGGTTAATTCTGATCTGAACTTACTGAAACTGAAAGAAGCCAGAGCTAAATTAGTTAGATCACTTGTAGAGCAGAAAAGTTTTTGGAAGCATAAGGCAAAGGTCAAATGGCTTAAAGAGGGGGATAATAACACAAGTTTTTTCCATAAATCTATTAGGGAGAGAAACTGTAGATTAAAGATTACAAAAATCAAAAATAGTAATGGCCTATGGGTTGATACTGCTCAGGAAATTGAAAATGAGGCCATTCACTATTACAATAATCTTTTAGCTGAGGATAGCTCTTCTGATTTTAATCTCTACACATCACACTTCCTCAGCCAAATTCCTAAACTGATTACTCAGGATGATAATGATGGTTTAGTTAAACCAGCCTCTCTTAATGAACTTAGAGATATTGTGCTTAATTTAAATAAGCTTAGCAGCCCGGGCCCTGATGGTTTTACTGCTAAATTTTATATTCACTCTTGGGATATTATTGCAGATGATTTATTGTCTGCTGTAAATGATTTTCTATCTGCTACAAATATTCCCAAAGGTATTAGCAGCACCTGGATCACTATTATCCCCAAAAAATTAACTCCTACATCTTTTGATGATTATAGACCAATTAGCCTTTCCAATGTTATAAACAAAATCTTTTCAAAGGTACTGATGGAAAGGCTAAAGTCTATAATGCCAAAAATTATTTCACCACATCAAACTGCTTTTCTTAAAGGTAGAGACATTTATGATAATGTCATCTACCTACAGGAAATGGTAAGGTTTTTAAACAAAAAGAAAAGAGATCCCAATTGCATTGTTAAACTTGATCTTCAGAAAGTTTTTGATAGGGTTAAATGGTCATTTCTATACTCAATTCTTGCTAGATTTGGTTTTTCTGCTAGATTCATCTTTATCATCATGAAGAACTTATCTCAGGCATGGTTCTCAATCCTCATAAATGGTAAGCCTGTCGGTTTCTTTCAGGCCTCTAGGAGAATTAAACAGGGTGACCCCCTTTCCCCTTTTCTCTTTAATATATTTTCTGAATCCTTCACAAGGAGCTTAGCTTACATTTTTCTGAATGGTAAGCTATCATACTATCATCTTCCAGGTAACACCTTTCCAGTTTCTCATTTATCTTATGCTGATGATACAGTTATTTTTCTAACTGCAAATAACCAATCTTTGATCAGATTTAAAGCTTTTCTTACCAAGTTTGAGGAGGTCAGTGGACAAAGGATTAATTACTCAAAGAGTGACATCTTTTTAGGAAAGCATGTTTCAGTAGATAGGATCAGTAATATCAAAAGGGTGTTGGGTATGAAAATAGGCAGATTCCCCTTTACATACTTAGGGGTTCCAATTTTTACAGGGTCACCCAAAAAAATCTATTTCCAACCTATAATTGAACAGATTGAAAACAAAATAGGGGGTTGGAAGAACAGGTGGCTTTCTATGGGGGGTAAGATCATCTTAATCCAGTCATGTATATACTCCATCCCCCAACATATTTGGTCAGTTTTAAAACCTACGAATGAAGTTATCCTCACCATTGAGAAAAAACTTAGTAGGTTTTTCTGGGGCACAACTGATCAAGGATCAAAAAGAACATGGAGAAAGTGGGATTTACTCTGTTATCCCATTGATCAAAATGGTCTTGGGTTTAGATCTATTCATACAATCCTAAAGACATGCTCTGTTAGGTTGTGGTGGAAATTCCAAAAGGGAGAGGTACTTTGGTCTTCCCTTCTGGCATCTCTACCTTCATCCTATAGAACCTCTCAAAATTGGAGGAGAATTTGTGATATTAATAGTTGGGCAGAAGCTAACTCTAGGGTTATAGTGGGAAATGGAGACTGTAACTTTTGGACTTCAAATTGGTTAGGTATAGGATCGGTTGAGGATTGGTGTAATCTTATTACTGTAAATATCCCTCAATCAAGCACTGTTTCTGACTTCATCAAACATAAAGCTTCTTGGCTTCAAGAAATTGCTCCATTTCTCCCTTCTCATGCTGCCACTTTATTGCAGGAAGCAACCCTATCTCCGCATAGAAAGGATAGACTCATTTGGAAACCAGGTACAAATGGTGATTTCTCCTTTAAAGCTACTTACATATTGCTACGACACCAAAGAGGTAATATTCAATCTGCTCAGTACTTGTGGAATACTAGAATTGAGAAAAAAGTTTCTATTTTTATGTGGAAAATGATGAATTCTTTGCTCCCTTTCGATAATGTGCTGCGCAAACTGAGTTTCTCATTGACTTCAAGATGTTGTATGTGTAATAATCATGAGGACTCTTTAGACCATTTTTTCAACTCCTGCACATTTTCAATTCAAATTTGGGAAACTGTTCATTCTTTCATGGGGATTACTGCTGCTGATTACTCCTCTATTTGGGAGAGACTCTCTTGCTATCTAACTATCTCGGGTAGAAGTGCCCTTCATAATGATATCATAAAATCTGCAGCTGTTATAACTTGTTGGCAATTGTGGAAAATGAGAAATAGAATCATTTTTGATTCAGCTTTGCCTATGACAGGTTTGGTGATAGCAAGCATCAAAGAACAAATTTTCTATATGTTCACTGCTAAACCTGCTTTCATTAGATCAAATTTTGACAAAGATATTGCAAATCACTCTTTTCTGCCACTGATCAAGCTCCCTCCTAAACCGAAAATCTTTAAAATTGCTTGGTCTAAACCTATCAGGGGATATAAACTAAATGTTGATGCTGTTTGGAATTCCCATCTGAACTTGACTGGATTTAGCATGATCCTAAGAGATAGTAGGGGTAATTTTATTGTTGCTCATACTCAAATTTCAAATGCTAAATCTCCTCAAGAGGCTGAAATAAGGGCAATACAGTTTGCCACATCAAAAATTGATGGTTCTATGGTAAATGTATGCATAGAATCCGATTGTAAGAATGCTGTCTTGTCAGCATCAGATCCGTTACTTGCCCCTTGGAAATTGTTCCAACTTGCGGATGAAATTAAACAATCTCTGAGTCCGTTCAAACTTACTCATATTTTGAGGCAAGCAAATCTTGTAGCTGATGCACTAGCAAAGAAATGCCTCAAAGATGGGACAAGTGAATCCTTTTTCTCTTTTCATATGTTACCTAATCATATTCAGGGTCTGATTAGGCTTGATCAGTTAGGGACTCCCTCCTTAAGAATTTCACATAGTATGGATGCTACTGATTAAATGTTTTCACCTTTTGTAGGCACAAGGAGGCAGTTTGATTTTACTAGGACCACAAGGATGCACAACATGGAGATTTTCCATGGAGATTCAGGAATGCGCAATGGTTAATTGTCCTTCATTGCTGGTTTGCTTGATGCTTGAGGGATGCTACTAGATGCTTCATGGCTGCTCTCGGTTACAGTGATGAGTTGCTTGATGGAACTTTTTTTGGATATCGAAGCTTTTCTTTCCACTGTTTATCTTTGTAGGGGATAAGCTTCTTAGTTTTAGATGGGGTGATTTTGACTGACCCGTGTTTCGTCATTACGATCCACTAATAAGTTCGATGATCTCCATTTTCAACTAAGAGTTTAGTAATCCTCTCACAATTAGCTATACTCTTTTATTCATTTTGGAAGCAACAAATGTTGCTTCAATGAGCCTATGGGACACAAATGTACATATCAACTAAGCCAATGGCTTCTCTCTTTCTTTACCTTTCAGTTTTTGTTTATTTTACGGCTTGGGAAGGCCTAATATAATTTCCCCCATCTAAGGATGGTTTAATTAAAAAAAAATACATAATAATTATTCATTTGAAGTTTGGATTGGAGAATGATTTCAAATGAGACCCACAGTCGAAACATTTAATATTACGTCAGACTGAAGGTGAATCGATGTTCCAATCAGATTCTACCATTTGTACCCGTTAAATAAGGTTAATCCTCCATGCATTGGAGATGCTCCAAAGTATACCAATTGTTTGTCGCAATTAGAGCAACTTCCGGCAACAATATTTTTCAAACAGAAATTAGGCTAGAAAATATCTCATATATAGTACAGTTAATACATACTAAATACTAACAAATGCATCATATAGTAAACAAATGAAATTCCTAATTTAAAATGAACAATCAACACAAAAGAAAACAAAAAGGTCATACATAGTACCTAACAAGTCCATACAAAATATTAACAAATAGAATATGTAAGTAAACAAATGCAGTTTTTAATTCAAAATGAGAAATCAACTACAAATGAAAATAAAAAATCGTAAACAATACAACTACCTAATACACACCGAATACTAATAAATGCAGCTTATAACAAGATGCATATACTTTGAATACCGTTTGAATACTGTTTGTGTGGGCGATTATAGTGCGATTGTGTGTGCGTTTGATTCCCTACCTCTCTTTAACCTAAATCTCGTCTTCTTCCCCAATTATATATTTCTCTAAGTCTGGTCCGAATCAATTTCTGATTGCCGGTAACGGCTATACTGGCCGTTACGGTCACCATGTCAGAACTTTTGATTGCCGGTAACGGCTATACTGGCCGTTACGGTCACCACTCTGGAAGCCAATCCCACCCCTCCTCCGGTCTCCTTTGCTAATATCCTGAAAAACAAAGCCCCGCCACTATCCACAATCCTCCCGAGCGCGCCTGTCTTTACTCGGAAGAACAAATTGCCAAACTATCCTCCCACTATGCAAACGCCCTGGTTGGAAAGTTCACCAAAGGTAGATGCTCGATGGAGCAATTGGAACAAGTCTTCAAGACAGTGGGCTTCACAGGTAAATACCAACTTGGTTCTCTTGATTTCAAACATGTGTTCATTCGTTTTGAATTGCTAAATGATTACCAACGAGCTTGGATGAAAGGTGTCTGGAACTTTAATGGGATTCTTTTAAAAATGCTAAAATGGACTCCTGATTTTTCAATACATAAAGAATCTCCTATTGTTCCTGTTTGGTGTACAATTAAGGAGGTTCCTTTGTACTATTATAACACTGCAGCTATTGAGTCCATTGGCAACAGTATTGGGAATTTTATCAAGACTGATCTGGCCACTGATAACTTAACTAGACCTTCAACCATTAAACTTTGTGTCGAAGTGGATCTTCTTAAACCTATTAGCACCTACATTAGGCTGGGATCTTTGACAAACAATAGAAAATATTACATTGAGTATGAGGACATCCCATCATACTGTGATCATTGTTCAAAATTAGGTCACTCCAAAGCACAATGCAGAACCTTTCCCCCGAGCCTCAATGCTAAGATTGATGATCCTATCATACCTCAGATTCAACCAAAATGGCAGGCCACTGGGAAAAAATTTGACACCCCACCCCTCATATCCACTGAGGATCAGGTAGAGCTATTACAACCTGAAATTCCTACAAAATCTAACCCAGGGTCCCCTCCCTCCATCCTTGTTAATCTGGAAACAGATACTGACCTTACAGTGACTGAAACTCCCACAACTGTTAGGAACAATCCTCAAACTCTCAGCCCGAAGCCTTTATCTCGGGTCCCTCTAAATAACTCCCTTTCCAAACTGCTTAATGATACTGCAATAAAAAAATTTACTCCTACGGTTTATGCTACTGATGATATCAGCATTGGAACTCTTCCAAATGCTGGTAAAAATAGCAATGTCTCTCCCTCTTTTCAGCACAGGTTGGGAAACAGATTCTCTGTTTTGCAGGTAGACATGGAGGAACTGGTTACTGACCAAGAAGCTACCTCTAACATGCCAGGAACCTCAATCTCTTCACCGATGCTCAATTAGGGCCTCTTTCCAGGTAAGGCAAAAGGTAAGAAAACTAATTATTTTACCCAAATTAATAAAATGATGCTGAGATCATCTACTAAGAGTCATAAGTCAAGTGAGCAATGATAGGTCAACTTTCAATTAATTTCTTGATCTGGAACATTAGGGGAATGGAAACTTCCATGTTGAGACTAATTAGTTTAATCAAATTGAAAAAAATTCAATTTTTATGCATTATTGAGCCTATGCATGACAATTCCAAAATAAAATCCTATATGGATATGCTTAAATTCACTGATGGCCTAACCTTGCAAAATGGAAAAATTTGGATCATGTGGGATAATGGTTTCTCTGTTAACCTCCTTTCATCTCATGAGCAGTTCCTACATGTACATCTCACCCATAGCTCTTGTAATTTAACTATGGATGCTGTTTTCATTTATGCCCTTAGAAATAGGGAGGGCAGGAAAATATTATGGACTGATCTATCTTCTCTGTCCTCGGGAGATACCATTTTCATAGGTGATTTTAACACTATATACTCCATTTCTGAATACAGGGGTCCTAGTAGCCCCTCCCTTGGGAGTATTAGGGATTTCAATTCTTGGATTAATACTTGTGGTATTCAGGAAATATCCACTGTTGGCAATCTATTTACATGGTGTAATTCAAGATTAAGAAACCCTACCTCCAAGAGGCTAGATAGAGGATTAAGTACTATATCTTGGAATACTAAGTATCCTTCCTCTTCCATTCAAATTTTAAACAGGCAGACTTCTGACCACTCCCCTCTACTACTTAGTATTTCCAATCTATCCAGTTTTAATCCGAGACCTTTCAGATTTCTAAATGTATGGTTTAAGCGCCCTGATTTTATCACTCTCATTCAAAATAACTGGGGCATAAGACTGAGGGAGACTGGATTGTTAGGTTTCTACTTAAAATTAGTAAGGTTAAAGAAGCAGATTAAAATATGGAATAGGGAATCTTTTGGGAATATAGATAATAATTTAATTCAAGCTGAAGAATCCCTAAGAATCCAAGAGGCTATCTATGATTTAAACCCTTCTCAAACTGAGCTCATTAATTTAAATCTGAAAACGGCATTACTGTTGAGAGCTCAAAAAGAGAAAGAGAAATTTTGGAAGCAAAAGGCTAGATTAAAATGGCATAAAATGGGAGACAATAATACACAGTTTTTTCATATGGTTGTAAAGGAGAAGAATTGTAGACTACAGATTTCAAAAATAAAAAACAGTAATGGCCAATGGCTTAACACTGAATCAGAAATTCAAAATGAGGCCATATCTTATTTTTCATCTCTATTGACTGATCCTAATCAGGAACCAAATAATACCTACTATTCTCACTTTCTAAGTCAAATCCCAAGTATAATTACTGCTCAAGACAACTTAGATTTATCAATCCCAGCCTCAGAATCTGAGGTGGAGGCAGTAATTAAGAATTTAAGTAAGAATAGTAGTCCTGGTCCGGATGGCTTCAGTAATAAATTCTACTCTAAGTGCTGGCCTATTATTAAAAATGATCTAGTGGAAGCAGTTAATGATTTCATTAGGGGATCCCCTCTACCTAAGGGCATATCTAGTACATGGATCACCCTAATACCTAAGAAAGCTACCCCTTCATCATTTGATAACTTCAGGCCTATCAGCCTTTCAAATGCTCTTAATAAGATCTGTTCGAAGGTGTAATGGAAAGACTTAGGCCTTATATGGATTCTTTAATATCACAGAATCAATATGCTTTTATGAAAAGCAGAAACATTACAGATAACATTCTTTATCTTCAAGAAATGGTCAGATTTCTAGATAGGAAGGCTAGAACTCCTAATTGTATGCTGAAATTAGACTTACAAAAGGCATTTGATAGGGTTAATTGGGATTTTCTAAAATGTGTACTGATGAAATTTAGATTTCAAGGCTTATTTTTAAATGCAATCATGTCTAACCTTTCACAAGCACATTTTTCGATTTTGATCAATGGTAATCTGGTTGGTTTTTTCAAAGCCTCTCGAGGAATCAAACAAGGTGACCCTCTCTCCCCCTTCCTGTTCAACATCTTTTCTGAAGCTTTTTCAAGAAGCTTATCTTTCATTTTCCATAACAGTAAACTTTCATATTATCAGATTCCATCAACTGTTTCTGCAATCTCTCATCTTATGTATGCGGACGATACTATAATACTGATGCAAGCCTCGAAATCTAACTTAATTAGGATTGAGGCTTTTCTAGACATATTTGAATTCACTTCGGGCCAAAAATTCAACTTTCATAAATTTGAATTCTTCATTAGTAAACGAGCTTCGACCATTAAACTTAACCAAATGAGGCACATCCTGAAAATGAAACAAGGTGTTTTTCCTTTCCAATACTTAGGATGCCCTATCTTTAAAGGTCGAACCTTAAATAGATATTTTCAACCACTTATGGAGAAGTTGGATAAAAAAGTACAAAACTGGAAAAATAATTGGTTGAGTTCGGGGGGGGGGGGGGGGGAAATGATTCTGATAAACAGCTGCCTGTATTCATTGCCACAACACTTATGGGCAGTAACAAGACCACCTAAACATATTACAAAATCATTTGAGAGAAAGCTAGCTCGGTTTTTCTGGGGTGAAACTGATGGGAAAAGAAATAAGGTGTGGAAAAAATGGAAAGATTTGGCCAAACCAAAATCCTTAAATGGCTTAGGTTTTAGATCAATTAAGGATATAGTAGATGCATGCTCCCTCAAGCTTTGGTGGCACTGTCAGCTAGGAATCACACTTTGGTCTAAACTCTTATGGTCCCTTCCACCTTCACATAGGAATTCTGTGACTTGGAAATGGATCTGTTCTGTAAATAATATAGCAGAGGAAAACACTCAGATTATTCATGGTAAAGGGACAAGTAACTGTTGGACATCCAATTGGTGCCCTCATGGTCCACTGACTAACATGATACCTCACAGTATCTATGTCACTTTTCAGTGGTACTCCATATCAGACTTCATTAATAACAAAACCGAAGTTCTACCTCTGATATCTTCCTACCTGGAAAATGATGCTGTGGTTTTTTTACAGGAAGCTCAAGTAGTGGATAACAGAGAAGACAGGCTCATCTGGAAACCGGATACCTTGGGTAATTTCTCACATAAATCTGCATATCGCACCATTACGAACTCACCAGGTAATTTCCCGGCTACTAAGAATGTGTGGAATAAGATGTTGCAGAAGAAAATATCAATATTTACATGGAAATTGCTTCATGCCTTCCTTCCTTTCGATGATGTGTTGATAAAGTGTGGTTATAGTATGGCTTCAAAATGCCCTGTGTGCTGCAATTCAGATTCAATTGAACATTTTTTCATATCTTGTACACTGGAAAAACTGATTTGGCATAACCTGACTTCTCTGATTAATTTTAATATGGCTGATCAACATACTATAGCTCAGAGATTCTATGCTATGTGGAATTGCTCAGATCTACCGAAAGGTTTCCAGATGATATGTAAACTTTTTCCATCTCTTATTTGTTGGGTCTATGGAAAGCTAGGACCAGATACCTTTATGACCAAATTCCTTTCTCGGCTGATCACATCTGTAGAGAGATTCAGGACCTTATTAACCTCTCCTTTTATTCCTTTCCTGTGAACTTTAACCCTTCATCTGGCTTCCCTAATTCACTTAGGCACTTAATACCACTACTGAGGCCACCCCCGAAACCAATTATTAGATCGGTCTACTGGGAAAAGCCAGTTACTAGTTCCATAAAAATAAATATGGATGCCTCTTGGCTGCCACACACTGCTTCTATTGGGATTATAGCGAGAGATAGCTCTGGCTCTCCGTTGTTCATTCACTCGGCCTCAATAGTAGCAAACTCCCCTATACATGCCGAATTATTAGCTATTCTCTCAGCATGCCAAATCTTTCCTAGTCGCGATCTTCCTGTCATATTTGAATCGGATTCCCTCTTAGCAATCAGGATGGTTCTGGATCCTTACTTAGCAAATTGGGATCTTTTTAATTTGGCTTTTCAAATCCACAGCCTTCTAAATGGAGCTGAACTTCATCATGTTTATAGAGAATGTAACTCTGTGGCAAATGCAATTGCCAAATACCATACAGCCAACAACCGGCCACTCCCCCTTAATAACTTGACAATGCACATAAAAGGTCTCATTTCTTTGGATACTGAACAGGTTCCTTATATAAGAACCTGCAGTCGTGGCCGTATTTGAACTTGATACTGCTAATGAAAATGTTGGTCATGCAGGTATCCTGGTTTTAATGCCCACTAGAACTGGCTGTATCAGGACTTCTGCAAGTGCTTCATTTTTGCAAATATTCTACTCTACTAAAGTTTCTGCATACATTAACTACTTACCAATTCATCATGATTATGAAGACCCTCCCTTCTCTCCGGAGTACTTACCAGTTTTTGTCTGTAAACTAACTACTTCTTGGTGCCTGTACTTTTCACCTCTACTCGTATTTGTTGGTATATCTACTTAGTTGCCTGGCCAAAGAGCGAATTAACACGGGGTGTGGAGATTCGTTTTTCTTTGGAATCGCAACTCATGGATATATTAATAACCCTGTATAGCCTTACTTATTTTGTGGCAATGCTATTGCCTTTTGTACAAACTCAAGTCATTTCCGATGGCTACTTTTCATGGTTTGGGGCGCCAATATACAACCCCCACCTTAGGGTGTATCTATTTTAAAAAAAATGCAGCTTATAAGTAAACAAATGCAGTTCTTAATTCAAAATGAACAATCGACAACAAATGAAAATAGAAAGTCATACACAGTACAACTAAAAAGTACACACTTAATACTAACAAATGCAGCATAAGTAATTAAATACAATACTTAATTTAAAACGAACAATCAACAGCAAATGAAAACAAAAATTTATACACTATACAACTAACTAATACACACTAAATATTAAGAAATACAACATATAAGTAAACAAATGCAGTTCCTAAAAAAATGAACAATCTACAACAAATAGAAATAAAAAGTTATACACAGTATATCTAACTAGTACACACTAAATATTAACAAATGCAACATATAAATAAATAAATGCAATTCTAAATTCAAAATCAACCATCAACAATAACTAAAAAAAAAAAGAAAAAAGACATGGTATTGAAGCAAATTTGATTAGCATCTTCTGATCATATAGAACTATATGATTTAATGCTCAAAAGAATCATTCATATTTTGATATTTTGTTATAAGCAACCTATAGAACCTGACAGGGAGGGTGAGAGTTCTATAGGTGTTCTCGGCATTTCCATCTTCTTATTCTTTAATAAATTAGATATTAAAAATCTAAATTTTCTTTAATTACAAAATAAACCCCATTTTGCAAAATGATCCCTAGCCTATCCATAAGACATGCCACATTTCCTGAGACTTTCTCAAACGAGAATGATGAAGCACTAGTCATAGATATTGGAAAGTATAATTGGTTGATTGTATTCTTCATAGACCGCTCCTATTAGTAGGGTAAGTATAAGAGATCAAAGGCCAACTGGAAAAGACAACTACACTAATCACATATGAAAAAAGATTCTAATCGAAACATATTTACCTAAATCTTATGGGAAAACAATATTACAGAATCTAATCAGAATATTTACAAAATATCCTCAATACTTCTCCTCAAGTTGGAGCGTGTAAATCCAAAATGCCAATTTGCAAAGTAGTAATCGAAACGGATGACGACCAAGTGCTTCAGTAAAGATATTTGCTAGTTGACTTGAGGTGTCGATATGATAGTGACAACCTTACTAGACTGAACAAGATCCCGAACAAAATGACAATAAATTTTAATATGCTTCGTACGCTTATGAAATAAAAGATTAGTAGTAATGTGAATAGCAGCTTAACTGTCACAAAATAAGCTCATAGGAAAAGAGTGACCAACACCAAATGAATGAAGAAGATATTTAAGCCAAATTAACTCACAACAAACTACAACCACGACACAGTATTTTGCTTCCGCCGAAGAGTGAGAAATCGTAGGCTGCTTCTTATTCTTCCAAGACATAGAGGAGTCACTAAGCATCGCAAAATTTCAAGACAGAAAATGCTGAGTAATGGGAATCACAATAAGCAGTTAAGTGCAAAGAACTCTTAGCAGAAAGAAAAAGTACGTGGCCTAGATGATGCTTCAAGTAGTGAAGAACCTCTAATGCTGCATGCCAATGTGTCACACGAGGTTCTTTCATAATTTATGCAAGAGTGTGAAATGAATAACTTAACTCAGGTTGAGTAATAGTGAGATAAATTAGTCTCATAGTTAGACGACGGTAGCACACCGGATCCTCAAGACACGGGCCATTCATACACGCAAAATCATATCATTGTTCCATCGAGAGGTCAATTGGCTTAGATGCTAATAAACTAGTATCAGACAAAATGTCAAGAACATATTCCTTTGAGAAAGAAACATCCCATTCGGACTACGAGCAATCTCAATTCCAAAAAAGTACTTAAGAGTACAAAGATCATTCATGTGAAAACATGAACTCAAGTACGTCTTGAATTCATTTATAAGAGTAGGCAAATCACCATCAATAATCAAATCATCAACGTAAACCAAAACATATAAATCCTGGGAATAACGAGTAAACTAGAATGAAGAATAATCTGCCTTACTCTGTAAAAAACCAAAAAATGCAAGAGCACCTTCCAGTTTAGAAAAAAATGTGAAAAGCCTAACGGAGACCATATAAGAAGTTCTGAAGCTTAGAAACAAGAACAGGAGCAGGTACCTTACAACCTAGAGGGGCGCATGAATACCTTCCCTCAAGGTCGCCATGGAGAAAAGCTTTATAAACATCCATCTGATAGATATCCCAACCTTTAATAACCACAACATCAAGAATACTCTGATAGATGTCATTTTACCAACATGATAAAAAGTTTCGATAAAGTCAATCCCTTCAATCTGACGAATACCCAAAACACACGACGAGCTTTATAATTCACAATAGATCCATTAGACTTGTATTTAGAACGAAAAACCCACTAACAACCAATTTCAAACTTGTTAGGTGGGAGAGAAAACATAAGCCAAGTATGATTGCGTTCAAGCACATCAATTTCCTCCACCATAGCAGCTTGTCAATGCGCAAAACAAGAAGCTTCTGCATATGGAGAAGGATTCGTGCTAGAAGTAACTGCACCCAAAAATCTAGATAACATATCACATGAAACATAATCAACAATAGGATAAGTAATACCTGAAGACAGTGAGGAAAGAAGAGAAGGCGAAACAACAGGGGGGTCTTGGAGATAGCTGAGTAAACATAGTCTTGAAGATGAGCAGGCGGACGGCGAACATGTAAACTCTGTCGAGTAGGACCGGTCGTGTTCTCTGAGTCAGGTTCATAAACCATCTTGTCAGAGGTAGCAGAATTCGGTGGCTCAACCTCAAAGAAGACCGAGCCATAGAGCTCAACAAGAGGCACAGTCAAGTTGTTAGCTTGATTGGCGACATTGGGATTGGCAGTCGATGGCGTCTCCGACAATGAGACAGGGGTGGCGAATGGTGATTGAGGAGCTGGCAGCAGCCAATCGGGAGATAGGTGTTGGCATCCAGCGGAGATCGGTGAGGCAGGAGCGGACAATGCAACAATGACATAGGTGTTGGTGGCGGGCAGCATGAAAGTCGGTGGATCAATGGAGACGACGACTATGGTAGTAACATCTAACAGTGCAAGAAACACATCATCGAATGGCTGTTAAACAAGCTCAATTCGCAGCTCGAATTCCAAATTAGTAACATAAGAATAAAGGAACTTATCTGCGTAGAAGACAAAGTTACAAATATCAAATAATGACAGAATGACCGAGAGTTAAGATAAAACACACTCCATGCCTTCTTTCCTGTAGAGTAACCCAAAAAGACGCATCGACGACTCCGAGATGCAAGTTTATTGTGGCGACAAGGAACTTGAGAAGCAAAGCTTAGATAGCCAAAAACTTGGAGAATTGAAAATTTTGGTTCTTCTCCATGAAACAATTGGAAAAGAGTGTTTCCATTCAGCAAAGGTGTAGTTCTGCGATTAATCAAATAAGATGCAGTCAAGACACATGTTTTTGCAAATTTCAATAGGTAGATGAGGTTGAAAGCGAAGAACATGAGCAACATTGAGAAGATAACGTTGCTTGCATTCAACACAACCATTTTGGTGAGACATACCAACAAAAGAAATCTTAAATAAAATTCCTGTCTAGGCAAAGTAAGACCACAGTGGTAAAAATTCCGTGATATTATCACCTCAAACTCTACAAATGTGGTGCCAAAACTATCTCAAAATAGAGCACAAAATTCTTTGAATCTGGTAGCAACTTCTAATTTCGTCACAAGTAAATGAACCAAAATAGCTCTGGAGTTGTCATCAACTATGGCTAAAAACTAAAAGGCTTCACTAGTAGAGGGGGAATTATAAGGCCCCCCCAAACATCACAATGAACTAACTTAAAAGGACGAGTAGTTTTATTCAAACTTAACAAAATACTATTTCTAGATTGTTTTGCTTAATGGCAGATGGAGAAGGGAACAATATTATTAAAATCTAAATGACTATCATTAAAAAGAATTAGAAGACATCACCAAAGTGGAAGAATGACCAAATTACTAACGCTAAAGACTCGCTGAAACAAATGACTTGGAGACGATAAAGACCACTGGTGCGCATTACAGAGAGGAAAAATCTTTGAACGTGCGCAGCCAATAAACCCCACCCATCTGTTCACCCATGTCAATCATTGTCCTTGAGCTGATATCCTGTAATATGCATATATTCTTCATAAACACAACTAGACAATTAAGATTAACAAGTATCTTAGCAAAAGATAATAAGTAACAATGTAATTCAGGGATAAGCAAAACATGTGGTAGAATAATATTCCCTAGACGTAAAGTGCCTTGGTAAAAAATAGTAGATATGGTTCTATCAGGAAGAATAACATAAAAAAATTCAGCAGGGATAGTATCATGAAGAAGCTCATTGTCATCGGTCATATGATAAGAAGCGTTAGAATCAATGATCCTAGGTAAACAAGACTTACCTGAATTATTATTAGTGGTATTGAGTTTAGAAATAAGATTTAGTACTAAATTCCACTGTACATCAGGTAGATTTGGTCTCATACCTAACGATCAAGGGCATTCAGTGAAGAAATCAGAGGGGCAGTGATGGCAGTTTGATTGTGGCCGACGATGGTGGTCTAGTTTTCTGGCTGCTGCTACTCTTTGCACAATCCATGTGCTTTGGTGAACTAATCCGAAAAACCATGGATCTTAAAGCAGGTGGTAATATTATGTCCTTTAAGCCCATAATGGGTGCACAACAGATCCTTGTAATCTATTTGACTTTAGGACATATTAACGCTGATTGACCACGTATCGCTGGGGAAGCGAGTACCACTAAGTAAATCTGAGAATTATGAGATCGTACCATGGTCTTGTGATGCTCCCCTTGAACTGCAAGGGTGTAAACTTGAATGAGAGATAATAATGGTTCTTGGGATATAATGTTCAAACGAAGAGTGTTGTAGCCATTATCCAATCCCATGAGAAAGTGGTGCACAATCTCATTCTCACGATCAGTGATAGCATTGGCAACCCATAGGCTGCATTGGCAGGTACAGGTTCAACAA
Organism: Rubia yunnanensis; assembly: GCA_037428765.1. NCBI lineage: Eukaryota > Viridiplantae > Streptophyta > Magnoliopsida > Gentianales > Rubiaceae > Rubia > Rubia yunnanensis. The sequence continues at coordinate 47,825,131 of CM075069.1, read as the reverse complement.
GCACAAGGACAAGGTGACAGATGTGGACTCAGCTTGTCCCATTACTTCTGCCATTTTCCAAAAAAGTAGCAATTTGTTTTGGCAAAAATTCACAATATGAGAACGAATATGCATAAGTCTAGGCACATTCCCAGTTGGAAAACACTGAGCAAGATCGTCCCATATATGCTTAGCTGATTCATGATAAATAATGGATGACCAAAGGGATGGCTAAATGCTTAGAGTTAATGACAAACCTTGTTTCATAATCTAAAGAATCAATAATAGGACATATAATTGTTATTTCTAAGAACCCCATCTTCCGCCTTCCATGGAAAGCATTGCGAAGAGCTGTCTTCCATTCACGATAATGATCACCTTTCATAATTATCAGAGTGACTAGTATAGTCAGATTATCTTAAACATGAAGGAAAAGAGAGATGTAAGTAATGGTGCAAGAGTGTTGAAGGAGTTGCTGATCTTCTTGGAGGCATCAGTTTCTGCTCAAAGACGATCGACGATGGTGTGGAAATTTGCAGCAGCAATATTTCGACAACAACAACATTCTCGGTGGCTCGTGCAATGGCAGCGGTGACATCCTGCGCAGATTGAAGATCGACGTTGGTCAATGCCTGATTTAAGGTGCAAGACTGCTCGATTTCATTAGTTATAGTTGGAAAATTAGTGTCGGCCATGGTCGGTGGAAGTAGAAGTGAAGGCCGTTTTTGGAATTTTAGTTTTTAATGGTTTTCAGGATTTTAGCTTTAATACCATGTAAAATATAATCAGTTGTTGTATTCATCATAGAAGGCCCCTAATTACGGGGCAAGTACAGGAGAACAAAGTCCAACAGGAAAGGCAACTTGTGAACTCTCGACCTTAATGAATACAGTACGTGTACAATCGTTAACCTTAGACCATAATTATATCCTTTTATTTTCCTTCTTTGACTACTTCACTCTTTAATTTTCAACTCAAACCTACAAAATTGTTTTTTATAAAATAAAATAAAATGGAGATAATATAATAAAAAAATAATAATAATGTAAAATGTTGGCTATATTATGGAGTTCATTCTTAGTTAAGGGTATGGGTTTCAGGATAGGTGTGAAGCCAAAGGGAATAAAGACCGAAATATAATACGTCAAATTAGGAAGGAAGCAAGAAATAAAATTTGCATATTTAATTATAATAATTATTATTATCAAGTCAAAAATAACAATTTAAGTTGTTAATTAAATATTGATATAATAAATCATATTGAATTTTTTTAATGAAGCCCCGTGATGTCAAAATTACAATTGAAATCAATATATATATATATTTTTGAAAATAACACATATTATGATTAACGACTAAAATAAGGATTACATAGTGATTTTCATAGACTATTGGTCACATTATGTTCATTAGAAACTAAACAATGAGAAATCTTAATACACTTGAAACTACTTTAAAAATTAAAGTTTAAGTAGAATTTGATTAACTATTCCCTTAATTTCCCATAGAGTTGAGCTCGGTTTTGAGAGTGAATTTGCTAAGATGTTGAATCACTATAGACCAGCAGATTCAAAGGTTCACTTCTGAGAGTTGCCTGTATTGCTCTGAAGCAGGCTTATGCTTCTGCTTGTAGTGAAGAATTTGCTACAAAGAAATTAAAACCCAATATATATTTTTGTTTTCTTGTAGGATCCACTTAATGAGATATAGTCCATGCCGTCATACCTTGGTGGCTTTCCTTTCGGAACGATCCATCTACTGTGCATATCTGTTTACCTGCATATACTGCTCATGTACATTCATTTGCTGCCGATACCTGTTTTCCATTTGTTGCTATTGTTGTTGTTGTTGGTTATCAATATAATCTTCCTGATTACCAGTCTCCATTGTGCCTGCTTTGGATTGATTCATGATAACAAAGTCGTTCACATTTTACAAACATTGTGTCAGATCTTGTGATTCCCTATTCATCACCTTCACATTTCTTTGTTTCCAAATTTCCTAAAGAATGCAGATCAATAGCTCATTCGTATCCTTATCAGGTGATAAAGTGGTTCATTGTATGAACCACTTCCTCACATCCTGCTATGGAGCAGCATTGAAGTCAAAGCCTAGTGAAGAAATTCTCTAGATTCGCTTAGAATACTCACAGCCAACGAAGAAATGAGTTTCATCCTCCTCATGTGCTAGACATCTAGAGAAAATTACATGATCCATTATTCCTCTTCGACATAATTTTTTTTGTTGTCGGGAGGGCTGAGCTAATAATCCTCCAGATAAAGACTTGAAGTTTATGTGGAATATCAAGGTACCATAGTAATTTCCAGAATTTCCTTAAACCTGAATCGACATGATCTTTATTGGGCTAGATTTTCTTAAAAATCAAATGATAGGGATTTTTTACTGTATAAGAACCATCATTATTTGGCTTCCATACGGGTATGTCTTGTGTTGATGAAGATACATTCGTATGTACAACTATAATGCTTGGAATTGTTTCACGCGGAAAGATTTATTTGATCAGTGGCATTCTCCACTGATTCCGTTCTGTAATAAGGTCACTTACCTTGAGGCTGGTATAAGATTCAATTATTGAGTGAGTAGAAAACGTATTTTGTATATTTGGTAGCCATTTATCGGTTACTTTGATCTTTCTTCCATTTGTAACTTTCCAAGCTAAGTTATCCTTGACAATTGACTTAGCCCATAAGATCGATCTCCAACCCTAAGAATCCCGTGATCTTGGAGAATTGTGAGAAATTCTTTATTTCTCAGATATTTCTCCTTATATACGTTGCATAGAAAAGTGTCTTTCTTCGCAACTATATTCCATGCATGTTTACCTATAAGTTCCTTGCTCATTGCTTCCATTGAGCTCAGACCAAACCCACCATCTTCTTTTGATTTACAAATATTTTGCCATGCTTTCCAGTGCACCTTTTCCTTTCCTTCCTCACCTCCCCATATAAACCGTGCTATTATACTGTGCAATTTTATGAGTATGGTTTTCAGAATCCTAAAGATTCTAAGAGGATATATTGCCACTGATGCTAACACATGTTTAGCAAGGGTGATTCTGCCAGTCAAAGGTAATAATCTAGTCTTCCAAGAGGAAAATCTCTATTTGAATCTGTCGATGAGGCTTGTAAAGATCTGTACTTTAGGGGCTCTAAAGCAAATACCCATGCCCAGATACTTACAACCCAAACCACTTCCTTGAATATTGAGTGTATACCTTGAATATTGCATCAAACTCTGTGATGTGTTTGGACTAAACATCTTTTTACATTTGTCAAAATTAAGTCTCTGACCCGAATATCTTGCAAATAGATTAATAGTCTTAACAATGTCATCAGCCAACCTTGTGTTGCATTTTGAGAATATAATACAATTATCAGCATACATTAAGTGACTGATTTTTGGACCCCTCTGAGAAATCTTCATGCCATGCCTATTATTCCACTGATCATATGCTCAAACTAGGAGGACAAAAATTGTTGACATAGTATGAAGAGATACAGAGACAAAGGACAGCCCTGCCTCAATCCTTGACCTGGTATAAAGAATAAGGACCTTTCTCCATTCAGTAGCACTTGATAAAAAATTGCTGAGACACAAGACATTAGTAGCTTTACCCAGTTATTTGGAAAACCTGTCTTAAGTAATACTTTTTCCAGAAAATTCCATGAAACCTGGTCATAAGCTTTGCTCATTTCAAGCTTAATGGCCATATATCCCTTAGCTCATTGAGTTTTCCTTTTATTCATAATATATACTTAATCCTTTATATTATGATGTTTAAGGGGAACGTGTGAAAATAACGAAAGTTCCAACCTAACTCTGCAAAATCTGAAAGTGCAAATCTAACCCTAAGATTTTGAGAAATTGTGCAGATATACCCAAATTGCACTATCCCAGAGTGAACTAAAGGAATTCAGGCATTGACCTAATCTAAAAAGACAAAAATATCCTTGAGTTTAAAAAAGAATTTGTGTGGACTATTTTACCCTTACCCACCACCGTTGCTCCACCATCTTGCCACCGCCCACCAGCATCTTTCCATTGCCCGCCACTGCTCAAGCTCTTCCCAATTTTGTTTTCATCTGGCCGCTTGTCACCATTCCACCACCAAATCAGGAATCTTAGCCATCTCGACTCTACCACCCGCCACTAAATCTGAAAACCCCCTCACACTCAAGCTCATTTGATATGAATCTCCTTGCAAAGACTTTGGATTGCAAAATTTGATTGGATCTTTGACCATATTAAGGGAACTTGCAAACCCTAATAAGGCCGCACAAATTGATCACCAACTAGCCCTTGGGATTGTCTCTTAATTAAAAATTTTCCCACTAACTAGCCCACATGATTAACTCACAAATAAAGGGTATTGATACTTAACTAGCCTGCGGGATTAAGCAACAATGAAACTCTCGTAAGCAATTGATTATGAACTCAAAAATTCTGAATATATGATTGACAAAAGTGTATCCAAAATTGTGAATGGCCTACCTTATTTATAGGATGAAACTCGGCCAAACCCTAATCAGAAGCAGAGCGGGATTTGGTAACTTCTGTTAGAAAATAAACTGAAAAAACTTATGGCAACTTTAAAAAGCAAAAACCATATCTAACTAGAATACCTAAAATAAAAGGACTATATGGCAGATTTCATCAAGATGAATCTTGAATGAATATTGCCTTATCTAATCTTACCAAATCTAATTCTAGTCAGAACAAAACTGAATATTCTAAACCTTAATTGGATTGATAACCAAAAGTAAACGTTTGAAAGCCCACATGGCCGAGTTTAATGACTAAAAATTCAAACTGAAATAATTTACAATGATCACACTACCTCATTAAAAAATACAGTGGGAAAATGAGTATAGTGTTCTTCACGATGTCTTCAAATCCTAGACATTCTTAAACAATTATTCCAAGACATTGTCGATGTTGCTTAATTCTTTAATTCTTCAATTCTTCATCATGAAGTTGATCAATCAAAACATTTAAAGCCGCATCTCTAAGCTTCATTCTTGCCCTAGTCATGGGACCTGCCATGTCACTTATAGGATCCCAAACATATTCTTTAAATGTCTGATCAAACTTTGGAATGCTGTCATCTATGTCGATAGTAGTCTTGACTTTTACATCATTCCTTCCGTGGTTGAAAGGTTTCACCCTCAAAACTGAATCATCTTCAAAGGTAAATGTAGGTATATCAGCAACATTGAACGTGGTACTAACATCGAAGTTGCCAGCCAAAGCAATCTTGTAAGCATTGTCATTCACATATTCCAGCACTTCAAAAGGACCATCACCTTGCGGACTTAATTTAGATTTCTGAGAATTTGAAAACCTTTCTTTGTGCAAATGCAGCCAGACCCAGTCTCATTTTTTTGAACCTCACAAGTTTGCGGCCCTGGTTTTCATTCTGAGCATTTGTCCATTCAATCCTTAAGCACACCTTCTCGTGTAACTACTTCAGAAAATAAGATTTCTTTTCTCCATCAAGGTTCCTAAAATGTTTAAAATTCAAAGGAATTAGATCAAGAAGTGTCATAGATAGGAAACAATAAAAAATTTTCAAATGGAGATAAAGAAGTAGAAGAATGAATAGTGCAATTATAAGCAAACTCTGCTATCATAATGCACATTTCCCAATTCTTCAAATTCTTTTGTACTAAGGCACGAAGGAGAGTTCTAAGAGTATGATTGGTAACCTCCATTTGTCCATCATTTTGAGGATTACAGTGTGTATAACATTGCATTTTTGTCCCTGATTTGCGCCATACTATTCCAAAAGTAGGATAAGAACTTAACGTCGCGATCAGACACTTTGCTCGCAGGAATGCCATGTAATCAACCACTTCCTTAAGAAATAAATCTGCAACATTCTTTACATCATCTATTTTCCTAAAAGGAATAAAATGTGCCATTTTCAAAAATCTATCAACCACAACAAAGATAGAATCATTATCTAGTTGAGATTGATGCAAACCGAGGAAAATATCCATGGAGATATCAACCAAAGGATGTGTAGGAACGGGTCATGGAGTATAAAGACCACAAGGCTTATTTTTTTACTTAGCCTTCCAGCAATCAATACAATTCCTACATATCCTATCAACAGATAGTGCCATTTTTGGCCAATAGATAAGTTTTAAGTGCACCAAAATGTCCTATAAGACTACCTGAATATGTTTCCTTAACATGTAATTCTATCATAAAACAATGAGGAACACAAAGCCTATTATCTCGAAACAAGAACCCATCATGTTGAAACAAGCTATCATAAGCACCATTCTCGCATGCAGCATAAACAGATGGAAAATCAGAATCAGTGGCATATAGTTCCTTCACAAATGAAAACCCTAGCATGATACATTCTAATCTTGTAAGTAAAACATGCCTATGACTCAAAGCATCAACAAAAACATTTTCTTTTCCATTCTTATATCGTAATACATAAGAGAAATATTCAATAAAACTAGACCATTTAGCATGATGCTTATTCAACTTTATCTGAGACTTCAAGTATTTCAAAGATCCATGATCACTATGAATGACAATTTTTTTATGCAATAAATAATGTTTCCATGTCTCTAAAGCTCTCACAATAGCATAGAATTCTTTGTAATATACAGGATAATTAAGAGCACCACCCTTTAACTTTTCACTGAATTAAGCTATAAGTTGATTCTCTTGCATAAGAATAGCACCAATTCAAACACCAGATGCATCACGGTGAATTTCAAAAGTACCATTAAAATCAGGTAAAACAAGTACATGAGCATTACATAATTGTACTTTAAATTCATTAAATGCATTCTCTTGGCTTTCGCCCTACACAAATTTCATATCCTTTCTTAAATAGTTCATTTAAAGGTGCAAAAATAGATGAAAAATCACCCACAAACCTTCTATACAAACAGCTAAACCATGAAAAGATCTCACTTGATTTGTATTTGTAGGGATCGGCTGATGAGACGTCAAATGCATGTATTTTCCAAAGCATTTAACATCTCTTTTATATAAAATTCATTTTCATGTTACGCTTACCTTGTTGTCATCTAATTTTGTAAAAGTTAATCCAGTCACTGAATCCTCTCCTGCTACAGTAACTAATTTCCACTTTCCTTCTCTCTCTCGCCGGTAACGGCTCCCTTCGCCATTAACGGCTAGTTTCTGCCGATCACGTCCAACGAGAGACACGGCCTTGCTCCGCCGGCCGCTATGGTGGATAGCAACACCAAGCAAGCCACACCAAAATATTTCATTGCTGCCCTCCAGACCAAATCGCCCCCTCTAACGACATCTCTGCCTAACAATCCTGAGCTAACCCCCAAATCTGAACACCTAGGTGACCCATCTTGCCTCTATTCCGATGAACAAATTGCCAAACTCTTTGCACATTATGCTAATGCCTTGGTCAGAAAATTCACAAAGGGGAGACTATCGATGGAGCAACTAGAGCTAGCTTTCAAGACGGTAGGTTTTTTCGGTAACTATCAGCTAGGCTCTTTGGACTACAAGCATGTGTTGATTAGGTTCGATCAAGTCAATGACTACCAAAGGTGCTGGATCAAAGGGATTCTGAATTTCAATGAAATCCAGCTGAAGATGCTTAAATAGTCTCCAGACTTCTCTACTCACAGGGAATCCCCAATTGTGCCAATTTGGTGCACTATCAGGGAAGTTCCTCTGTACTACTATAATTCTGCATCTATTGAGGCCATTGGAAATAGCTTAGGATGTTTTATTAAGAATGATCTAGCTACTGAAATGCTCACAAGGCCTTCTGCTATTAAATTGTGTGTGGAAATTGATTTACAGAAACCTTTGTGTAATTTCATTAGATTGGGACCAGTCACTAATAATAGAAAATACCAAATTGAGTTTGAAGATGTTCCACTATACTGTGATCATTGTGCTAAGTTAGGACATTCCTTGAACCAATGTAGAGCCATCCCACAAAACATAAATGGCAAGCCACTGGAGAACCATAATCCCACCCCACAAAGCCAAACTCATACACAGTGGTAGGCTACTGGAAATAAATTTAGTAAGGCACCTGTGATCACCTTAGAAAATCAGACTGCTACCCCCCTCCTAGTAAAGGCCACTTAGTACACCAGAGAGCTACAACAAACCTCTCCCTCAACCCTTCCTCCTACTTGCTTACAGATATAAATAGAGAGCTTGAAAGTGATCCCCTGCAATCACCAAAAATAACACCAGTTCAATCCCCTGGCATCCCACCCCTAGAAAATTCTCAGCCTTCCCTCTCAAAACTGTTAAATGGCACTGCATTGTCCAAACCTACTCCTATAGCCTATGCAAAGGATTCCATTCAAATTGGCTCACTTAGGCTTAATCTGCATCAATCCACCCCCACTAACCCCCCACTTTCTCTGCAAGGAAAGATGGAAAACAGGTTCTCTGTTTTGCAGGATTTAGACACTCTCCCCCAAACACAAGAACTAATGGAACTGGAAGTGCATGATCTAGTAGAGGAGGCTGCTAACGGCCACCTTGCCCTCACAGCACCACAGCCTATGAATCTCAAAGGTATCACTGAACAACAAGGTAAGTCTAAGAATAAAAAAAATAACTACCTATGTTAAGATCAGCTACTAAAAGTCATAAATCATGTGAACAATGATACACACTTTAACTGTTAATTTTTTAGTATGGAATTTTAGAGGTATGGAATCTTCTATGCTAAGACTAATCCAATTAGTTAAGCTGAAGAAAATTCAACTCCTTTGTATAGTTGAACCAATGCATGATAACAATTAGTGTCAATCCTATATGGATAAGCTCAAATTTTCACATAATCTCCCACTGCAAAATGGTAAAATCTGGCTTATGTGGAATGACCCTGTAACAGTCTCACTAATCTCTCAACATTGATAGTTTCTGTATGTTAAAATAGCTCACCTAACTTTAGACATTGACATGGAATCAGTATTTGTTTATGCCCTCAGGAATAAAGATGGTAGAAAAACTTTATGGAATGATCTGAGAGTCATACCTAAAAGTGAAACTATTTTCATAGGAGATTTTAATACCATCACTTCACTTTCAAAATATAAAGGTCCCAGCTCCCCTTCCCTAGGTAGTATTAGGGATTTCAATAATTGGATTAGCTCTTCTGGAATTCAGAAAATTAATACAGCGGGGAACCTATTTACTTGGACAAATTCAAGACTTAGGAATCCTACCTCAAAGAGATTAGATAGAGGACTTTGTACTATTCAGTGGAATACAAAATTTCCATCATCTTCTATCCAAATTCTAAATAGACAATCCTCATATCACTCTCCTCTCCTCCTTCAGGTGTCAACTCTAGTTAGTTCTCACCCTAAACCCTTTAGATTTATAAATACTTGGTTTAATAGACCAGAATTTATAGACCTAATTAGGGAAAATTGTCAATTCCTAATCCTCAGTCTGGAATGTTAGGTTTCTACCTAAAATTGATTAGATTGAAGAAAGTGATAAAAATCTGGAATAGAGATTGTTTTGGAAACATTGATGCTAATGTGATCACTGCAGAGGAAGCACTTAGATTACAGGAACTAGTCTTTGACTCTACTCCCTCAGATTCAGAATTAATTAAATTAAATGAGAAAAAGGCACTATTACCTAGAGCCCTAAAGGAAAAAGAAAAATTCTGGAAATAGAAAGCAAGATCAACATGGCATAAGCTAGGAGATAATAACACTCAGTTTTTCCATAAGACAGTACAGGAAAAGAGCTGCAAATTACAGATCTCTAAAATTAAAAATGGGCAGGGTCAGTGGCTTAACTCACAGTCAGATATTCAAAAAGAAGTTGTAGCTTATTTTTTTGATCTGCTATCTGAACCTAACCATAGGGCTAACAATACCTACTACCCTCATTTTCTTAGCCAAATTCCTTTTTTTTTATAAACCATCCAGAGACGGGGGAAATATATATTAGGCCTTCCCAAGCCATAAAATATACATAATTAAAAGATACTGAAGAGTAGCCGTAGCTAAGTCAAAAGATATACAATGTTGAGCGCTAGGCTCATGAAGCAACGCTTGTTGCTTCCAAAAGGATGAGATACAACCAAGCTAAACGCTAGAGGATTCCAAAAGCTCATTAAAATATGTGATAGATGATCAAACTTATTAGTGAGTCAAAAGAAACACAAGGCAGTTCAATCATCTCAACATATAGAATGAGCGTATCCTCTACTAAACCAAAAGAGATGATCCTAACTATTTCCAAGAATGCAGTTCTTCGTCGGCCATGATATGTACACAAGAGAGCTCCAAGTAAATCAGTTTGTACCATGAACCTAGAAGTTGTAATGAAACCAAGCTGATCTTGTATGAATATGAGAGCTGCATGAATTTACAAAAACATCTTTGATGTAGCCATGGCCCGGTGTGTTGTACCTGCAATTAAACCTCAATCAGTAGCATCCGATCAAAATCCCATCCTGAGAGATGGTGTTCCCATTTGATCTAGTCTAATCAAGCCTTGGCAAGTATTAGATAAACAATTAAAAGAAGCCAAGAAGGAATCGGACTTAGTAGTAAGACATGATTTAGCAAGAGAATCTGCCACTAAATTGGCTTGTCTGTGAATATGGACTAGATGTATATCTCTCAGAACTTGGTGAGCTTCATCAGCCAGTTGAAACATTTTCCAAGGAGCTTGCATAGGATCAGAAATACAACGAACAACATTAATACAGCCTGATTCAATGGAAATAGGACAAGAGAAACTTAAGGATTTACCCAAGGCAAAATGAATTGCCTTCATTTCAGCTTCCAAGGGGGAGAAGGCTTCAGTGTACATAGTATATGCAGCAATGAAACCTCCCCGGAAGTCCCTAATCATCAAACCAAGTCCACACATATTGGAGGAACTGCACCAAGCAGCATCCACATTGCATTTATACCCAGTGCTTGGCTTAGTCCAAACTATTTTAAGAATGTTTGGCTTAGGAGCAGATTTTATCAAAGGCAGGAAAGAGTGGTCTGCTATACTATGATCTAGGGCAGAGGAAATGAAAACAGGCTTAGAACAGAAAATGTAGAAAATATCTTCCTTGATTCTTCTAAGCACTAACACCTCAGTTGGCAAAACTGAGTCAAAGAGGTAGTTATTTCTCATTTTCCATAAGTTCCAAAAAGTAATCACAGATGAAGTTCTAATCATGACAGAGTGTAAAGAGCTCAATCCCGGATAAGTAGAATAACATGAAATTCTATCCCAGATATTGGGGAACAACCTATCATTTATCCCCATAAATTGATGAACAGTTTTCCAGACTTGTAGAGCAAAAGAGCAGGAGTTAAAGAAATGCTCTAAGGAGTCTTCATGATTATGACACATACCACATTTAGAAGGCAAACTGAATCTCATTTTTTTCAGAATATTATCAAAAGGTAAGAATGAATTGGTTAGTTTCCACATGAATATAGAAATCTTTTTTTGCAGTCTTGGATTCCAGAAATGTTGGATAGAGTCAATTGTGGCTGTCTGATTGCAAAGCAATCTGTATGCAGATTTAAAGGTGAAATTACCTGTGATACCAGGTTTCCAAATGAGTCTGTCATTCCTATGGGAATACAGTCTTGAATCCTGTAACAGGGAAATAGCATGAGATGGCAGCAAAGGAGATAAACTATGAATCCTGGCCATTTTATCTGAAAAGAATTCAGATACTGTGCATTCAGCAGAGATATTCACAAGTTTGTAGTCGCAAAGATCAATAATAGGACCTATGTCTAACCAATTTGATGTCCAAAAATTACAATCACCTCTCCCTACTATAACTCTTGTGTTAGATTCTGCCCATTCGTTGAAGCAACAAATTCGTTTCCAGTTAGGAGAAGTTCTAGATGATGGTGGCAAAGAAGCCATCAGATGTGTCCACAGAGTTGTAGCCATTTGATATTTCCACCATAGTTTAACTGAGCAAGTATCTATAATGGTAGTAAGTGACCTAAAACCTAGTCCATTTTGGTCAATAGGGAGACAAAGAGCATCCCATCTTTTCCATCTTCTCTTAGGTTTAAGATCAGAGTACCCCCAAAAAAATCTGCCCAGTTTCTGTTCAATGGTCCTAATAACCTCCTTACTCGGTTTTATGACATACCATATGTGCTGAGGGATAGCATATAAACAGGATTGTATGAATGTAGTTTTCCCCCCTGAAGAAAGCCATTTATTCTTCCAATTGCCAATCCTATTATCAATTTGTTCAAACAGTGGCTGGAAGTAAATTTTTTTTGGTCTTCCACTGAAAATAGGTACCCCTAGATATGTAAAGGGAAAAGCCCCCAATTTCATTCCAAGAGTCCTTTTAATATTACTAACTGAGTGTGCAGAGGCATGTTTCCCAATGAAAATGTCACTTTTGTTGTAATTTATCTTCTGACCAGTGACATCTTCAAATTTAGCTAGGAATGCTCTAAATCTAATCAAAGTATTTTTGCCACCTCTAAGAAAGACAACTGTATCATCAGCATAAGAAAGATGAGATATAGGGAGAGAATTACCTGGAAGATTGTAATGTGACAGCTTACCATTAGAGAAGATAAATGCTAAGCTCCTAGAAAATGCCTCAGAGAAAAGGTTAAATAAAAAGGGAGAAAGAGGATCACCCTGTTTGATCCCCCTTGTAGGTTGGAAAAATCCAACAGGCTTACCATTAATTAAAATGGAGAACCAAACCTGTGATAAGTTTTGCATGATAGGATAGATAAATCTCGGATGAAAACCAAATTTAACCAGAACATTATACAAAAAAGACCATCTAACCCTGTCGAAAGCCTTTCGAAGATCCAGTTTGACTATGCAATTAGGGACTCTTTGCTTCTTATTTAGGAATCTAACCATTTCTTGTAGATAGATGACGTTATCCGAGATATCTCTCCCTTTAAGATAAGCAGTTTGGCTGGGAGAAATCAGATTTTGCATTAAAGGTTTTAATCTTTCCACTAGCTATTTTGAGCATATTTTATTTATCACATTGGAAAGACTAATAGGCCTATAGTCATCAAAAGAATTAGGTGTTTTCTTTTTTGGAATAACTGTTATCCAAGTACTAGCAATACCTCTGGGGATGTTATTCCCATCTAAAAAATCTTGGACTGCAACAAGGAGATCAGTAGAGATTATATTCCAGGATTTTATGAAAAAGTGAGCTGTGAAGCCATCTGGCCCTGGAGTACTGCGTTTATTGAGATTAAGGACAATGTTCTTAAGTTCAGACATTGAGACCCGTTGCAGTAATCTATCATTCTCTTCCTGAGTAACAAGATTAGGAATCTTACTTAGAAAATGTGACTGAAAAAAGCTACTATCAGGAGTACAATCATTTGTCAAAAGTTCCTGATAGTAACTAATGGCCTCCCTTTCAATATCCTGAATAGAATCAAGCCAAAGTCCAGTACTACCTTTAATTTTTGTGATCTTAAGCTTGGAGTTTCTCTCTTTAACAGTATTATGGAAAAAATTGGTATTATCATCTCCTTCTTTTAGCCATTTAATTTTGGCCTTATGTTTCCAAAAGCTTTTTTGTTCTGCAAGAGCTCTTACCAAATTAGCTTTAGCTTCTTTAAGTTTGATCAGGTTCCCAACCGAAGCATTCAGGTCATACAGATGTTCCTGAGACTCTAGGGCAGATTCAGCCTTTAGTACATTTTCATGCACATTCCCAAATTGTTCCTTATTCCAAACTTTAAGCTCTTTTTTCAATCTGATCAGTTTAAGATAAAAGCCTAGCATTCCTGAACTATTAATAGGCATATCCCAGTTTTTTTGTATGACATCATTAAAGTCTTTCCTTTTATACCAAGTGTTAAGAAATCTAAATGGCCTAGGATTGGAAAGGATTTCACTCCCAATGGACAGCAGCATAGGGTTATGATCTGAAGATATCCTATTCAGAATTTGAATAGAGGAGTTTGGAAAATTAGTTGACCATGAAGTAGTGCAAAGGCCTCTATCTAATCGTTGAATAGTAGGATTTCTTAACCTATTATTGCTCCATGTAAACAAATTACCAACTGTATTAATCTCCTGCAAGGCCTCCACATTTATAAAATCATTAAAGTCCTTCATACTACCCAGTTTGGGAGTAGAAGGACCTTTGTATTCATTTATAGATGTGATGGCATTAAAATCACCTATAAATATAGCCTCAGAATGATTAATGGACCTAAGATCTGACCATAAGATTTTCCTTTCATTTCTGGTTCTAAGGCCATAAACAAAAAAAGCTTCCATGGATTTATTAAGATTAAGACTATGTAAAGAGACTGCTAAAAACTGTAAATTGTCACTAATCAATGTAATAGATAAACTGGAGTTCCAAAAAAGCCAGATTTGGCCATTCAAAGCAAACATACAATGATCATAATTGAGTCTAAGTCTGTAAAATTCACATTGCAAATTGTCATGCATTGGTTCAATTAGACATACCAGCTCAAACCTATGTCTAGTGATCAAATTTTGAAGCCTAAGCATGGAGGTATTCATTCCCCTAATGTTCCATACCAGCATTTTAATCTTGAGAGATGTGTTATTCATTGGGAAACATTATTGGAGCTTTTTGATCTAGTCATAATGGTGTTCAGCTGAGTAAGGTAAGTGTCATTACTATGATTACCCACCTTTTTAGATTTGGCAGTTTTGGAAAATGAAGAAACTACCTTACTATCTTGGGAAGCAGGACAATCAGGAGTATTGACTAGAGTAATCGCTTGAGGATCTTCAGAGGAAGCACCAAACTTCACCACTTCCTCAATGATTGGGCCAGTAAATTGCAAATCTTCTACACTGGAGACTTCATCAAGAGCTAGCGGTAGAAATCTATTCTGTCCCTGCTTCTGCTGAGAGAAAAGGAATTTTTTTGCACAATAATGGAACTAAAAGGCGAGAAGGATTTAGCTCTTTTGATAGGCAAGTCATCTTTGGCATATATTTTCCTTGGAATGACTTGTGGTGGGGCAGAGTGAGAGTGTTTCGGATGATCAAATCTATCTAAATGCACAGACTGTGAGTGATCACCTCTAACTAAATCCACATGATCAGCTCCATCTAAGTCCACAGGTTCATGTTGACCTGGTGTATTAGCCACAATTTCATCTTCTACTAGGGGAGCAACCGGAGACAGGTCAACCACAGGATGCAATTTCTCTATTTCATTAACATGAATTACCTCTTGTTCAGGGACAGTGGTAGGAATCATTTTGAGCTTTGGAACATATTTAAAGGACTGTAAGGATAAAGTTCTCATTTTTTCAGCAACAGAAACTCCAGAACCTCCAGCAATATTGTTGATTACATGATCATCAGTTCCTATTTGTTGGTCTTTGGATTGAGGCTTTACTATTTCTTCTCCTAGAGTCTTATGGGATGGAATTGGTTTTGTCATCTTATAAACTCTAGGCCTCTTAAGTTCAGGATGCAAATGAATACACAGATTATCATCATGGCCAATGGCTTTGCAGTTATGACAGTATAAAGGTATGTCTTCAAATTCTAGAGGAAGCCTAACAACGTTAAACTCAGTACCATCTTCCTCTATTCCAACCCTAATAAATGCCGGAAGTTTATTTTTAAGATCAATTTCCACGCACATTTTCACAACAGAGGGTCTGGATAAGGCAGCCGTAGCTGCATCCATTTTTATGAAATGTCCTATTTGGTTTCCCATAGATTGAATCATAGTCGAGTTATAGAAAAAGATAGGAACAGCTGGGATATTTACCCACACCGGGACTATGGAAGATTTAACCTCCGGTGAGAAGTCTGTGGTCCACTTGAGTACCTTCATCAGTGCATGATTGAAGGTCCACTGACCTTTGAGCCACATTCGCTGATAATCATCCTTCTCCTGAAATCTAATCAGAATATGTCTAGAATCAATTGAACCCAATTGGAATGTACCTTTGAACCTGACTGATTTGAAAGCATCATTGAGGACGACCATCGAAGGTTTGCCTCTTGAGAATTTGCCAACTAAGGCGTTCTGATAGTGGGAGGCTAAGGTTTCTGTATCTCGTCGGCTGACCAGACAGGCTATTTCACCTTTGTATTGAGTTTTCGGGATGATTTCAGGGTTCGATGGCAGTGAGGTATTAAGTGGTGGGGGACGGCTACCTAAAGCTTGGAGGAAAGATTTTCCGGTCGCGCCGCCGCCGCGAACAGGCGGAGGAGCCGCCATGAGTGGTGGGAGAAAGCAAAGGAAGATGACCGTTATCAGCACAGAAACGAGAGTGTGTTTCGCACCCAAACAGTAATATTTTCGCACGTAGGAACAGTAATATTTTCGCAAACAGAAGAGAAAAAAGGACGACTTATAACCAAACTCCTAAGAACAGTAATATCTTAGCCAAATTCCTACTGTCATTACTAAGCAAGATAACCAAACTCTATCTAGACCAGTCTCAGAGAAGGAACTTAAATCAGTGATTAATTGCTTAAACAAAAACAGTAGTCCAGGTCCAGATGGTTTTTCCAGTAAATTCTATATTAAGTGCTGGGTCTTTATCAAGGAAGATTTAACTGATGATGTCAATGAGTTCATCTTAGGCTCTGATATGCCGAGGGGTATTTCCAATACCTAGATAAACCTGATTCCAAAGAAAGCCACACCATCCTCCTTTGATAATTTTAGACCTATTAGCATCTCTAATGTTGTTAACAAAATCTGCTCTAAGGTTTTAATGGAAAGATTGAAACCTTACATGGAGAATCTAATTTCTCCAAATCAAACTGCCTTTATGAAGAATAGAGACATTTCAGATAACATACTTTATCTGCAGGAAATGTTAAGATTCCTAGATAAAAAGAATAGAGTGCCTAACTGTATTCTCAAATTGGACCTTAGGAAAGCTTTTGATAGGGTTAATTGGGATTTTCTGAGGAACATACTAGGTAGATTTGGTTTTACTGGGAATTTTTTGAAAGCTGTTATGAACAATTTATCCGAAGCTCATTTCTCAGTTCTTATTAATGGCAATCCAGTGGGCTTTTCTAAAGCCACCAGAGGCATCAAACAAGGTGATCCCCTTTCTCCCTTTCTTTTTAATATCTTCTCAGAGGCTTTCTCTAGGAGCCTCTCTTTTATATTTTGGAATAATAGCCTCTCATACTTCCAGTTACCTTCTACAATCACACCAACATCTCACTTAATATATGCTGATGATACCATCATCTTCATGCAAGCCTCTAAATCTAACCTGATTAAGATTAAAGCCTTCTTAGAGATCTTTGAATCTACCTCGGGCTAGAAATTTAATTTTGAGAAGTCTGACTTCTATATAAGAAAAGGGGCTACAGTTGCTAAGGTAAATCAGGTTAAGATGATCTTAAAAATGAAAAAAAGGATCTTTTCCTTTCAAATACCTAGGTTGCCCGATCTTTAAAGGTAGAACCCTTAACATATACTTCCAAACTTTAATGGAAAATCTGGACAAAAAGCTGATGAACTGGAAAAACAAATGGTTAAGTTCAGGTGGAAAATTGACCCTAATCCAATCCTGTTTATACTCCTTACCTCAACACCTATGGACTGTTAACAAACCCCCTAACCACATAGTTAAGACATTTGAGAATAAGATGTCTAATTTTTTCTGGGGTGAGCAGATGGTAAGAAAAATAAAGTTTGGAAAAGGTGGTCTGATTTAGCTATGCCAAGGTCTCAAAATGGTCTAGGTTTCAGATCAGTTTAGGCTATAATTGACTCCTGTTCACTTAAACTCTGGTGGAAGAGTCAATTGGGAACTACTATGTGGGCTAAAATGATCTGGTCCTTACCTCATACACATAGAAAATCCATGACCTGGAAGAGAATTTGTTCAGTTAATTCCTTTGCAGAAAACAACACTATGATTATTCATGGCAAAGGTAGCTATAATTTTTGGTCTGCTAACTGGTGCCCTAATGGGCCAATAATGAACCGTATCCCCAGCTCCATCTTTTCCCCATTATTATACTGATCTGTGGCTGAGTTTATAAGTAACAAAGCCTCTATTTTACCACATATTTATTCCCTCCTAGAACATGATACTCTCTCCTTTCTTCAGTCTACAGAAATTACTCAAGATAGGGAGGATAGATTGATCTGGAAACTAGAAGTGACAGGTGCTTTCACTTTCAAATCTGCATACAAGAAACTCACTTTCTCCTTAGGTAACTTCCCTGCTACCTAGCTTATATGGAATCCTACAAAAAAAAGGTTTCTATTTTCACATGGAAACTGTTGCATTCTTTCCTACCTTTTGATGACGTGCTAATCAAATGTGGTTATAGTCTTGCTTCAAAGTGCCAGCATGGCATCACTCAGACTCTCTTCAATATTTTTTCATATCCTGTCCCCTTGCCCAATCAATATGGAATAAAATGGCATCTTTGTTAGATTTTGGTCTGGATTCAATAAATGAAAGATTTTTCTTGTTCTGGAATAGCCATGATCTTCCCAGATGGCACCAACTGTTATGTAAAATTCTCCCACCACTGATCTGCTGGTGTCTCTGGAAGGCAAGAAATAGTTTCTTTTTTGATAACAAATGGTTTTCTTCAGAGCTCATATGCAAGGAAGTTTGTGATCAAATTTATCTATCTCTCTCAGCTAAACCTTGCCACCACAGTTCTACCCTACCTATTACACCTAGCTTTTCACATCTAATCCCCCACCCTAGACCACCTCTGAAGCCTACTATATCTTTTGTATTCTAGGAAAGGCCAAAGCCAAACTGCATAAAGATTAATGTTGATGTATCCTGGTCCTCTAATAATGCAACAATTGGCCTAATTGCTAGAAACAGTGATGGAACCCCATGCCTTATAAAATCCACTGCCATTACTACAGTTTCTTCACTTCAAGCAGAGATTTTAGCTATTATATTTGCCTGCCAAACCTTTCCAGAGCTAGATAACTCTTTCACTATTGAATCTGATTCTTTGCTAGTCGTGAACATGATCAGGGATCCCTACACTGCTCATTGGCCTTTTTACAATCTAACCTCTAAAGTGCATTCCCTGTTAAAGAATGCTGAACTTAAACATGTTTTTAGGGAATACAACTCTATGGCGGGTGCAATTTCTAAGGATCACTCAGTCCATGATCTGAGTTTAAACCTTTCTAATTTACCCACCCACATCAAAGGCCTCATTTCTTTGGATAGGGAGCATACTCCCTATATTAGATTGCATAGGCATGGCTCTAGATAGAATTGATACTGCTAAGATTTTGTCATTTGATTTATTACAGGTACTGCAGTTTTGTACTCTATTTCAAACTCCCTTCTGAAGCTCAGCTTCTCTCATATAGAAATCCATCCAAAATGGTCAACCTCTCCAGCCTGCTGCGGACAAGAGAATGGAATGCTCCAAAATCATATTTTTCGCAACTCAGTGATCCAGCATTTGGTTTCTGTTTTTAACTTTTAGTCTTGAAGTTTTTAGAATGAAGTTGCCTGGCCAAGGGAAAGAATTAACACAGGGGGTGGAGATTCTTTCTTTTGGAATTGCAACTTTCATACCTATCCTCCTTTGTACTCGCTAGAACCACCAGTTTTACTAGTAGATAGGTATTCTTTTGGAGGCAACTATGTTGCCTCAATGATCTTAGTGTATGAACTACTATTTTGTATTCTTCAGTTTTTCAATTAAGGCCTGGGGAACCTTATACATAATCCCCCACCCAAGGGTGTTCTCATTAAAAAAAACATCTCTTTTATTATATTTATGTTATAAGATTGCTACATTTATGTGGGTTTACTTGATAAGGGGTTAGATGACCATTTTCGATTTCTATATCTAAATCCTTCATTTTGTAACCTATGTTTAGTCTAATGGATTTTTGTTCCTTACGAGCATCTAGATTCCTTTTTGGAAGCTTAATTTGTAGATTGCTCGTGAGCACTTAGGAGTGGTTTAGTGAAGGCCATTCGAAAGGATGGTAGAAGATGGAATGCCACACACAAAGTGGTAGAAGATAATCTAAAGAAAGGAGAGCAAAGAAAAGGGTGAAGAATGATCTCTGTTTTGAAGCAGTGTTCTAAGAATTTTCCAAGAATAATCAGCCTCCTAGAGTGGTACCATTGGATTCCTCTTCTCGAGCACTAAAAAATTGACTATAAGAACTCCCAAAATGGATCAACGGTTCACCCGTGGGAAGCAAAACAAGAAGCCGTGGGCGAGGCCATTTCTGAATTTGGGCTGAGACCTCCGCCGCCCGGGCGAGCCCATTTCCGCCCGGGTGACGTCAATTCCACCCAGGCGACACCTGCTGCATTTTGACCAACTTGGGCTATAAATAGCCCCCTTCTTCCCCATTTGCCTAATCCCGACTTGGGGGATCCAAAACCCTAGTTTTTTTACCATTTTTCTTCCATTTCTTCTTCATTCTTTGCAGATCTTTGTCCTATGTTATGGGTTTTGATTATCTAGCTTAGTTTTATCTTGGGAGCAATGGATTGAAGCTTCCATATCTATGTAGTAAGAACCATATCTATCTATTTATTGCTTTTGCTATTGTGCATTTATTGAGCTTTGAATGTGAATTGTTAATTACATTGATATTGTTGGAAGCTTGAGTATATGAATTTCTTGTATGATTACTTGTTAGGGTTGGGAGAAAGTAGCTAATTCTCCCCTCTTTTAATGTGGAATCCAAGAGCATGAGTTAGAGCTTCTTAAATGATGTTGGTGTGTTGATAATTGCTAGATGAATGTGATGATGTTGAACTTGTTGTCATGTTTATTTTAGGTAGCAAATGAGAGAAGTCTATGAATGCCGATCGTTCTTGACTAATCTTATGTAAATGCATGAATTGGTTAAATGCTTAGATACAATGTAGTATTTATAAGTGTTGCCAAGCTTGTTGATTCTTCGTGCTAAATGCCATCAATGGGATACTCTTAGTCCTAAGGGAGTCATTGGTGATGTTTGACAAGAGATGTCGAATTCACTCTTGCAAACTACTATCTAAGAAGGATAGAAGATTTATCTTCACAACAAGTGGTTGAAGTAGTGAATAGATTGTTTTACTCATTCTTGAAGCCTTTGTTATTTAGTATTCATGTGTTCTTAATGCTATGTTTTACTTCATTTATGCCATATGTTGTTTGAGAATAGGAAGTGTTTTTATGATTGAAGTGTTAGAGTGTTAGGAAAGTGACGAATTCCTTAGCTCTTTTGCATAAAAATTTACAAGCATGAACTTAGAACTTCTTGAGTATAATTTGCGGTAATCCTTGCTAGATAAGTATGTAAATGTGGTTTGTTCTCATGCTTATCCTATAGATGAAATGAAAGGTTGAACCTTTAATGTGGTTTGTTCTAGGTTTAGCCTAATGAAAACTATGTTTGGTTAAACGGCTATGTCTTTGGTCGAAGACTTGTTGTTATCAAATCTATGGTCCTTCGTGTCTATTGCCATTGATGAAATACCCCTATGGTCGTTATTTGTCTAGGGTGATCATTAACGAGGTTTGCAAATGGTCGTTGTTTGTCTTTGCAAATTACTATTAATAAGGAATGAATGTTAATCTTCTATTAGCATTCCCCATAGGTAATAGATGTGATAGGATGAGGGAATGGTTCAATGATCTACATTTGGTTTGGAAGTGGATATCAATTGCCCCAAAGGCTTTATCTTTTGTAGTTTTAAAACCCTTTTTCTTAGTTTTGTTTGATGATTAGCATAGTTACTTAACCTTGCTAGTTATCTTGTCTTTTAACTTTCATAACTTAGGACCACCAAACAACCAAACCCCCCCTTTTACTCGCTTTTATATGTGTACATATATCTACTTCTAGCCTAATATCAACCTTTTGTGCCTAAACACTTAGGAAGATCCCTCTTCTTCGTGGACGACCCCGAGTTGCCGCTATCTACTTAGTTGTAGATAGTAAGCATTTAGGGCTTATAAACATTAACTTTGAGAGGTACGGCGATGGCCTCCCAAATTTTGGCACCGCTGCCTGGGAATAGGCGTTTATTTTTATGTGTTTAGGTGTATTTGGTTGCATATTAGCTAGTTGTTTTTATTTTCCACTCCTTGGTGGTTGTTTTTGTTCGTAGTAGGTATTGCTTGAGTTCTTGGTGATTTTTTATTGAGAACACTTGCAATATGATTTCAGACTTTCGAAAATAAATAAAAACAAAATATATAAAAATGGAGCATCTCACCTTGAGGGAACTCATGATGAGAAGAGAGGCTCAACAAGCAAGGTTTTGTAGAATGTGTCATTCCGACCATCCTACCAAGTCTTGCTATTTGTTGTGGGAAGAGCACTATAGGGGAGAAAGAACCCTTGGTTTCCAAAACCAAGGATATTATGAAGAGTGCTACCAAGAGGTAGGAGATGTTGGTTTTCAAGAGCAAGAAGCTCAAGATTGGTATCCATACCACGATTCTTAGAGGTCGTTTGGTATGCGTACCATACACGGTGATTATAAATTCTGCGTATTTTAGGATTGGTAGAACTGTTTGGTTGACGGAAAGTAGTAAATACATGGGAAGTTGTATTTCGGAGGAAATTAAATTTCCCACATAACGTGGGAAATATGTTACCGAGTACCTCCTCGGTCTAATGCAATTCTGCGATGCTTTTGTGTGATATTACACTTTTATCCTAACTATGGCGCGTAAAACGTTATGGTTTCCCTCCTTCACGCGGCAATTTTTCATTTCCTTCTACTTCATCGTCTTCTCGCATACCCATTTGTGTCTATAAAAGACTTTTAATCCACCCAAATTTTCATTCGCACCAGTACTTCCATCTCCGCCAAACTCTTTTATCTGTCCATTACTGTCCATTACAGGTTCGTCATAAAAAATTGACGTATTAAAAGAGTTTGAATTCCATACTCCATCTATTATCACGTTTGATAATCGCAACTCGTTTTGGCCTATCTATTTGTAGGTTCTGCAGCTGTTCGACATCCACCAACACATCACCACCAAAAATTTGAGGTTTGTCATTATTTTAATTTATATGTTTTATTGATTGTATATGAAAAAAATTAATTTATACACCCAAATTATATAATGTTTTTGATTGTGAATTTCTATGATTTTTATATTCTTGATTGTTAGATTAAAATATATTCGAGTAATGTTGGGTTGATTTCAATTAATTTGTTACCAAATTTTGTAAATGTTATACAGTTATGGCTCGTATGACACTAATTCAACGTAAGAAGATTGCAGCAACATGTATGGCAATGTATTGGCAAATGTTGAATCAGGTTATGAAAATGATGATTGAAATCACCCACCATCTAGCTACCATGAACATTAAAATTCCAAAAGCCATCTCTTATAAATTTGATGAGTCATCGGAAGACAGATATTATGCTAGAATTTTTAATCTTAAGGCTATGATTCAGTGGAGTGATGTAGCATGTGTGGATAATCTTAGGATGGATCGGAGATGTTTTAATAAATTGTGTGAGATGTTAAGAGATGTTGGTAAGCTGCAAGGTAATAGAAATACCAGTCTAGAAGAGATGGTTGCTTTGTTTCTTTTATGCCAATAATTAATTTGATATATTTTTATATAATTTCATGTTTTATTGTTTAATGGTTCATATTACAGAGTCATAAGAATGCTGCCGGATTGAGAAATAAATCTTTTCCGTATTTTGAAGAATTGGGAAAAATATTTGGCAAAGATAGAGCTGTGGGGAATGAATCGATGAATGTGTTTGATGTGATAGACAATGAGAATGATGAAGGGAGGGCTGAAGAAGAACAAGACATCCATGTCGAAGAGATTGGTGCAAATCCTACTATGAATCCCATTGAACCCCAGGCTTCTGTAACACCTCCCACTGTACGAACGAAGAAGGCAAGGACAGAAACTATTGAAGCTTTGAAAGAGTTTTCTACCAAACTTGAAAAAATGAATGATGTTATGGAAATAGCAAGTGGACACATTGGACGACTTGCTAATTGTTTTCAACACGAGTCTGATTCTGCAGAGAGGCGGCTGAAAGTGACTTCCGAGGTTATGAAAATTGGAGGATTAACCCCTACTGAAGTTATTACTGTTTCAAAGAAGATTGCTCTTAATCCCCTAGAAGTTGATTTCTTCTTCAGTCTCCCCAAAGACTATAAATACACTTATGTTCAGGGTATGTTACTTTCAGATTAATAGGGAAAGGATGATGCGTTTAAATTTTTATATGTTTTTTTGTTTTTTAGACTTTGAGTGGAATAGGTAATTGTTATTGAATTCGATTTATTTTTGAATTTTATATAAGACAGCAATAAGTTTTTTTTTCCAGATTCGAGTGAGTTATGATTAAGCTCAAATTTATTTTGTCATGAATGTTTGAAAATTATGATAAGTGAATGTTGTGTTGGAGTTAATTTGAATTTTTTGAAAAAGTAGTTACAAAATCGTTAGATTCCAAAGAAACAAATGAAGTCAACCAAACAACATGCAGAAAATTAATTCATAGGAAATATAGAATCCGCATGTGCAACCAAACACGATTTGTGTATATCCTAGAAATTTGATCACGGAAACAACTTCCCATGAAATACAAATTACCGCAGAATTGAATTCCCACATGAACCAAACGACCCCTTACAATCTGGAATGGAGTGGTAGTCTGGATTAGTGGTATGAGAATGAGCCAGAAAACCAACAATACGAGCAAAATAGTTGGCCATCACCACCTTGCACCATACCCCAAAACCAAGCCCAACAAGGAAGTTCAAGTTTGACACGTGAGGAAGTCATGAATACAATAGCAAACTTGAACTACTTTACTAGTGAGGAGCTGGACACTCGGCTCTCCTTTAGTGTTGAGGCTATTGAGGGGCATGTGAGGAGTATGTTAGAAGTGTTGGCCCGAATGGAAGCTTGTGATTCCAAAAACACATCATCCCAAATTGAACTCGAGGATTCAGGGAATGAGGTCACCTTGGGAAATAACTTTGAGTTTGATGGGGATGAGGAGTTGGTTGTTGAGGATAAAAAATTGGTGGAAGAGGTGATTGTGCTACATTCATTAGCATCGTCACCCCTTCCCCCACCTAGTGAACCAACTCTACCATTTTCGGAAGTTTTTAGGGAGACAAGGGAGGAGCCAAAAGACTACCCTAAGCCTCCTAACCACCCAACTCCCTTTAAACCATCTCCACCTCAACAAAAATTTCCTCTTGAAAGTATTATACCCCCACCTCTCTACTTTTGGATGCTCATGGTGAAGGGGTTCAAGCCTTCACCATATGGATAACATTAGGGTCGTGCCGACGACCTTAAAAATACGGAGCTTTTCGGGAGGCAACCCGAGCTTTTTAAGTTAGGTTAGTGTTTTCTTTTTTTTCCTTTTTTCTTTTGAAAAAAAATTCCTCAACCATGTCCTCAAACCCTTACCCAAAACCACAAGAATACCACCACAACCCACCACTAAAAACCACTACCAAAACCACCATCTAGGAGTACTACTAGTTGTTGTTTTTTGTGAGTGTTTATTGAGATTTGCATAGTTGTGGCTTCGTAATGGATGGATCAAGGTTGCATGTTGGGTGGATTTCGAGAACATGGGGGAGAGAACATTCATTGAGAAGTGAGCATAGCCATCACCGGGAAGGACCTTCAAAGTCCAAGTTGTGAGTATTTTTTTTCTTTCTCCCTTATTTCTTTATCTTGTCCTTTTCACATTGAGGACAATGTGTGTTTCAAGTGTGGGGAGGTAAAGAGAAATGTATCTCATTGTATTGTATTGTAGTGTGCATATGCTCCACTTTGATTTGTATTGTTTGAAAAAAAAAAGTGAAAAAACAATTCCCACTAAGTTGTAAACCCGAGAGGGCAACTTAGGAAAAAGTGGGAGGCCCGGGGAGGTTGAAAACACAAAAGGGCAACCTATGCAAAAATGAGAGGCCAAATGGAGAGGGAAAATGTGAGGGTGAGTATTGAAAAAGAAAATTGTGTGAAGCTAGGATGAAACCCCGAGAGGGCTCCTAGGCAAAATGAGAATAAATGAGAGAAATTGAAAAAAAAAATGCTTCTCTTGATTTGTCTATTGAGTGGCTTTTTTGGTGGAGTAAGTTAGCTTGGCATTATATGTATACCTCACTTTTGTTATGGTTTGTTGGTTGTTTAGATTATCTTAGGCTTTGGGATGTGAGAGTGTGAGAGATTCTTATGTCTTGGGGGTTAGGGTAGTCTAGGAATATGATGTTGGATGTTTTGGGAAAACTTTTACATGCAAGTATACGCTTTGATCTTTGCTTGTTCTTGTTTACTCGACGACGAGTAAGGTTTAAGTGTTGGGAGATTTGATGAGACGTCAAATGCATGTATTTTCCAAAGCATTTAACATCTCTTTTATCATATTTTTGTTATAATATTGCTACATTTAGGTGAGTTTACATGATAAGGGGTTTAGATGACCATTTTCAATTTTTATATCTAAATCCTTCATTTTGTAACCTATGTTTAGTCTAATAGATTTTTGTTCCTTACGAGCATCTAGATTCCTTTTTGTAAGCTTAATTTGTAGATTGCTCATGAGCACTTAGGAGTGGTTTAGTGAAGGCCATTCGAAAGGATGGTAGAAGATGGAAGGCCACTCACAAAGTGGTAGAAGATAAAGAAAAGAAAGGAGAGCAAAGCAAAGGGTGAATAATGATCTATGTTTTAAAGCAGTGTTCTGAGAATTTTCCGAGAAGAATCAGCCTCCAAGAGTTGTACCATTGGATTCCTCTTCTTGAGTACTATAAAATCGACTACAAGAACTCCCAAAATGGATCAACGGTTCACCCGTGAGAAGCAAAACAAGAAGCCGTGGGCGAGGCCATTTCTGAATTTGGGCTGAGACCTCCGCCGCCCGGGCGAACCCATTTCCGCCCGGGCGATGCCAATTCCGCCCGGGCAACACCTGCTGCATTTTGACCTTCTTTTTGACTAACTTGGGCTATAAATAGCCCCCCTTCTTCCCCATTTGCCTAAGCCCAACTTGGGGGCTCCAAAACCCTAGTTTTTCACCATTTTTCTTCCATTTCTTCTTCTTTCTTTGTAGATCTTTGTTCTATGTTATGGGTTTTGATTATCTAGCTTAGTTTTACCTTGGGATCAATGGATTGAAGCTTCCATATCTATGTAGTAAGAACCATATCTATCTATTTAGTGCTTTTGCCATTGTGCATTTATTGAGCTTTGAATGTGAATTGTTAATTGCATTGATGTTGTTGGAAGCTTGAGTATATGAATTGTTTGTATGATTACTTGTTAGGGTTTGGAGAAAGTAGCTAATTCTCCCCTCTTTTAATGTGGAATCCAAGAACATGAGTTAGAGCTTCTTAAATGATGTTGGTGTGTTGATAATTGCTAGATGAATGTGATTATGTCGAACTTGTTGTCATGTTTGTTTTAGGTAGCAAATGAGAGAAGTCTATGAATGCTGATCGTTCTTGACTAATCTTATTTAAATGCATGAATTGGTTAAATGCTTAGATACAGTGTAGTATTTATAAGTGTTGCCAAGCTTGTTGATTCTTCGTGCTAAATGCCATCAATGGGATACTCTTAGTCCTAAGGGAGTCATTGGTGAGGTTTAACAAGAGATGTCGAATTCACTCTTGCAAACTACTATCTAAGAAGGATAGAAGATTTATCTTCACAACAAGTAGTTGAAGTAGTGAATAGATTGTTTTACTCATTCTTGAAGCCTTTGTTATTTAGCATTATGTGTTCTTAATGCTATGTTTTACTTCATTTATGCCATATGTTGTTTGAGAATAGGAAGTGTTTTTATGATTGAAGTGTTAGGGTGTTAGGAAAGTGACGAATTCCTTAGCTCCTTTGCATGAAAATCTACAAGCATGAACGTAGAACTTCTTGAGTATAATGTGCGGTAATCCTTGCTAGATGAGTATGTTAATGTGGTTTGATCTCATGCTTATCAGATGAGTATGTTAATGTGGTTTGTTCTCATGATTATCAGATGAGTATGTTAATGTGGTTTGTTCTCATGCTTATCCTATAGATGCAATGAAAGGTTGAACCTTTAATGTGGTTTGTTCTAGGTTTAGCCTAATGAATGCTATGTTTGGTTAAACGACTATGTCTTTGGTCGAAGGCTTGTTGTTATCAAATATATGGTCCTTCATGTCTAATGCCATTGATGAAATACCCCTATGGTCACTGTTTGTCTAGGGTGATCATCAACGAGGTTTGCAAATGGTCGTTGTTTGTCTTTGCAAATTACTATTAATAAGGAATGAATGTTGATCTTCTATTAGCATTCCCCATAGGTAATAAATGTGATAGGATGAGTATATGGTTCAATGATCTACATTTGGTTTGGAAGTGGATATCAATTGCCCCCAAGGCTTTATCTTTTGTAGTTTTAAAACCCTTTTTCTTAGTTTTGTTTGATGATTAGCATAGTTACTTAACCTTGCTAGTTATCTTGTCTTTTAACTTTCATAAATTAGGACCACCAAACAACCAACCCCCCCCCCCTTTACTCACTTTTATATGTGTACATATATCTACTTCTAGCCTAAAATTAACCTTTTGTGCCTAAACGCTTAGGAAGATCCCTCTTCTTCGTGGACGACCCCGACTTGCCGCTATCTACTTAGTTGTAGATAGTAAGCATTAGGGCTTATAAATATTAACTTTGAGAGGTACGGCGACGGCCTCCCATTGGCCAACTCTTGATTGCTTTGATCTTGGTTTCATCAACTTTGATGCCATCTCATGATACAACAGAACCAATAAAAACAACTTCCGAAGCACAAAAAGTACACTTCTTTATATTTGCATACAATCTAGACTCACAAAGTGCAAGAAGAACCATCTTAACATGCTCAATATGTTCACTAGTCGATTTAGAATACATCAATATATCATCAAAGTAAACCCCAAAAAATTGACCAATAAACTTTCTCAAAACATGTTTCATCAAGCACATAAAAGTACTAGTTGCATTAGTTAAATCGAAGGCATAACAATCCATTCATACAACCCAAACATAGTTTTAAATGCAGTTTTCCATCACCTTCTCTAATTTGAATATGATGGTATCCCTGAGTTAAATCAATCTTAGTATAAATCATAGAACCATACAATCTTCAAGAATGGAAAAGTTAGAAATGGGCAATCCTTAAATGAAATACACATAATATAGTCATATGTAGATGCCATTTATCTCAATCGGAAAAAAGTAACATGTCTTATTCAGTACGACATTGCGTACATACGTCATCAATGCCGCACTGGTCGACGTACTGAGCGACGTCGACCGGTCATAGTTATTTCAAGCATTTTAGAGACTTGTGCGACGTCGGTCTTTGTTTAGTACCATATCGCAAGGGCTGATTAACAGTGACCAACATCGCACGTTTAAAGTGTGTTGTTACAATTATTGTCCACAATTAGCACTAATATAAGCCATTTTTTTCTCACTCCTGACAAACATGGCATTATCTTCACAACACAAACACTATACCCTATATAACATGTAACACAATCATCATTCTTCATGAAAATATTCAATCTTTGTTCTATGAGAAAAAGAGCATATACAAAATCACTAATAAAATTGCAAAATGAACATGGAATGGATGGAAAACTATCTCAATTAATTTGAACTCGGAGATGGTCCATCCTCGGATACTTGTTGATGTTAGAGATGAGCAATTTGATTGAGCACTTTAATTGTTGTAACGGAGTGAATGGAAAGGGTCTTGTAAAGTTTGGTTTGGAGGAAGTGTATTTGAGATGTGAAATGGGTGCTGGTGCTGAATAATAATGAGATGAAATAGGGTTGGGGGGAAATTTTAGTTCAAATTTTCAGCTCAAATTTTTGGTTACACCTGCAATTTTCAGGTTGACCGATGTTGGTTGCGGGTCGGTTCTTGTTTCATTCCAATCAATATTCTTGCAGCGTCACACACAATGACCACAATGTAATTTTTGAAAAGTGTCGTATAGTAGTCAATGTTAAGATTTCAGGCCATTCCATTTGACCCGTTGATGCCCAAATCATAATAACACTGTCATGACAATGTGAATTACAAAAGGGTATCTCCAATATTGCATTTTGACTTCTCACACTTTATTGGAGGGACCTAAGTGCAAAAAGTAAAAAGTTCACCGATTGTGCCAAATTCAATTCCGATCATCCCGGAAAGGAACTTTGTCATCCCTAGTCAAACTTATAATAACCGAGTGTAATAAAGAATCTAGTCGGATCCCATTGAGACTTTCACAAGTTCTTTCTATTAACCCCTGTATACTTATAAGTAATCATCTTTAATTTACTCTAGACCACGTACTAGCACTTACTAAAATTTGATGGAAAAAATTTTGTTATCTTTTCATTTCATAAAAAACCAAAAATATGTATTTTCGTGTGATTCTATATGGTGAAAATTACCGTTCTCATAACGCTTATCGTAATGGTATTAATGGAATACTAATAAAAATGAGGGAAGATTATCTCGGTTCACGTCCCTCTTAAATAGTAGGCATAATCTCCATATGAAAAAATTTATCCTTATGTTCGGTGCAGAGAGTTGTGAAGCGTAAGAAATTCAAGGAAGTTTGGGCCATAGTGTGATTTTCAAAAAGTGTTATCAAATACTGTATGTGAATATTTTGGGCCCCCTTTAGTGACCCATTGATGCACAAATTGGAACAACATGGTCGTGACATTGTGAATTAGATAAGGATATCTCCAATTTTGCATTTTGACTTCTCTCACTTACTTGGAGGGACATGAGTGCAAAAACTAAAAAGTTCACCAGTTGTGCCAAAATCAATTCCAATCAAACCAAACACTAATAAAGTTTATAGACATTTATAAATTTCAATTTGTAGTTTCAAATATATTATAAAATGTTATAAAAGTCAATTATATTAGTTTTGGTCAAACACATGCCCATTTGTTATGCTAGCAGGCTGAAATTGTTAGGCCCACACTTAGGTATGCCGACGTCGGTTACAGTTTGGTCATTTGTCGGTAAGGATGATTGATGTGTAACGTCACACATTTCAATGAACTAGGGATTGGGCCTAAAATTTGTTGAATCCCTAAGGTTCTATATGTAGTAGTAGGAGAGATTATGCCTAAAAATATGCCCAAAATAAGCCAAAATTGGGTAAAGCCTAGCTCAGATGCCGCCCGATGTGTGGGAACACAAATGACGCACCCCACGGATGTACTTTGCATGAGACGCAAGGCCTGGCGCAGGTTGCGCCACTTCATGGATGCCGTTCTTGAGCGTGGTGTGGATCTTCAACGTGGCACGAGGTGCGGGGGTTGGTACGGGTCGCATCTGGCACTTGTATGGGCTGCATCATCACCTATGGGGCACTATCAGAGTGCTAAAATTTGAGGTCCTGAACCCCGTACGTGGCCGTTGGCGCGGGACGTTGTTAGGCTTGGTGCTTTGCTCAGAAAACTTGGCATTGGCCGTGTAGATTCCCACACCCTGCTGATTGGCCTTGACAAAATGGACTTGGAACAGTGTGAGATGCCTAAAATAGGATGTCCCGCACCCATACTTAGCTGCGTGGATGAGTTCCCTGCTCGGTGTTATGGCCTATCGTGTCTAATGCGGGTTGTGTCAATGCCTTGCATCGGTTTCCTTGGCCCAGGGTGTTTCCTATGGCACGGGCCGTTAGTGCCAAACCATGCACAGCCCGTGCCGTCCCGTTGGTGCTTTGGCCAGCTGAACTAGTTTCCTTTGCTACGGGAGTACCGTTAGTCCAATTTGAGAGTTTGAGTAGTTGATTTTATAGTACTCAAGAAGAAAAATCCAATGGAACCAGACTTGAAGGCTAATTATTCTTGGAGTGTTCTAGGATTGAGGCACAACTCATCGGACCACAATTCCCCATTTCTCTGTTGACCGCTATGAACTCCATAGCCGCCTATCTTTGGCTTCAATCTCCTTCTACCATGCATTGATGATAGTGGCCTTTGTCTACTACCATTCTAATGTGAATGGAATTCAATATCTACCGTCCTTGCGAACGACCTTCAATATCTTTTACCACCTTACGAACGACCTTCACATAGAATGTAAACAAAAAGTATCCACAGGCAACCTACTAAAGATGATCACAAGGAATGTCAAGGAGCCCATGGATACAAGATGTCCATTAGTACCAATTAATTCTACAAAATGCGGGATTTAGACAAGAAAACCAAACATAGCCGTCTAAATCCCTTGTCACGTAAACTCAACTAATACTAGCAATCCACCAAGTAAAAGTATTTTAAAATTATGTCAAATGCATTAATTAATGCACACAAAATGAAGCAGATCAGACTCCCTACACTTAACCGTTTACTCGTCCTCGAGTAAATATAAAACAAGACAAAGAATCAAGAAAAATGTAGCGTGCAAGAGTAAGTTAACTGAAGCATTCAACTTATTCCAAGATTACCCTGTTTCCCCCAAGAAAGTAAGAATCGAAAGACATAAGTAATCAAACAACCCAAAAGAAGTGTGGAAAAAGGTAAGCCAAAAAAGATAAGTGTCAAGCTGGCTTAGCTTTTCCGAAATGATCCCAAAAGCAATCAAAGAGTAGTCTTCAAAAAACAATCCACCGCGGAAGCTTGCATTCAACCTAGTTTTTTTTTCTCTTAATTTCTCTCATTTTTCCTAGGAGCCCTTTTGGGTTTTCATCCTAGCCTTAACACACAAAGGGTACTCACTTCTCACATTTTTCCACACGACCCCTCATTTTTTCCTAGCCTCTCATTTTTACCTAGGTCTTTCGACATATCTGGGAGTTTCCTCATGTTACCCCATTTTTTTTCAATTTATTTTTGGTGTAGCATAAAAATGCCCCAAAAGTGGGCTTCATACTACAAAAGATAGTCAAAACATAATAATACACCACCAATTTCTAAAACATCCCCAAAACTATAAATGATGCCCTCACACCAAAAACACAAAGAGTTTAATGAGGGAAACAAACAAAAACATGAAAAAGATAGTTATTTAGAATCCAAAACAGTAGAATCATAGGTTGAAAGAGATACTAGCAAAGGGGGTACCATAATATAAGATATTCCAACCCCTCCCCACACTTAGTTCTTGCATTATTTATAATGCAAGTAACTAAGTGAAACAAAGGTTGGAGCCATATAAAATATCAGTCTCTCATGCGACGTCTGGCTCCTTGGCCCTTGCCGTGTGGAGGATCCATATAGCATTTCCCTATGCCTGCATTCCTCAACCTGTCACTGATGTCTGTCATCCCATCTCGGAGTGCTCCTATGTCTTTCGTCTGATAATGCAGATGAACATCCACTCTGTTGAATCTGTTAACTGTGTCCTCGTGGGGGGTCAACCAGTTGTGCTTTGGTGGTGGCCATATCCTATCTAACTTCAAAAATCAATTGCTCCAAGGATATGGCCCAATCCAGCTGATACTTTGGTGGTGGTTGTGCCCACATAGGATAGTAAGCAGCAGATTCAAAACCTGGCGACACGTGCTCACGGAAGGAGCTGTACTATGGATGCTGCCATGAGTGAGCTCCCTGATGAGAATGCCCTGAAACATTATGTCTGTGAGGCTCAACAGAAAGAGCGGACCTCTGGTTGTCATGCTTACTATGCTCTGAGAAATATTAATAATGGGAGGAGGTGTTGTGTCTATGGGCACTCATAGCGCCATGCCCTGTAGAGTGGAAGGACTCCTCGCATATATTGATTGGCCCCAGAAAAGGAGGTGGCACTCCTGATACATGCTGGAAAGGTGGTAGTAGCGCTATAGGGTGTTCCATAAGCGGTGACACAACATGAGATGGACCTGGCTACTCAATAGTGATCTCAAGGGGAATCTTCTCCTCTGGCGGCTCTGGAACCTGATCCCGGTGCTTGTACTCCTCCTCAAGATCCTCATCTCCTGGGTCATGCTCTCCCAAAACTGCCCCCAAACCTTCATCTGGCTCAATGATAAGATCTTCCAGTCTGAAGGACTTCCCCAGCTTGGTCTTCTCATTCTGGGGAAAACTCGTGAACTTTTCCCCTATGTATAGCAAGAAAATAGAACCACACTCTCTCTTTATCATTTTATCCTCGGTCATGACTCATAAGTCAATCGTAAAAGTTGCAACTGGGTTCTCCCTCATTATGTCACTCTCTGGAAGGGCAAAGTATTGAACCAGAAGTGTAACCAGCCCTCCTATCAAGATTTTACTGGTGTGGGCAACTGAGAAAGTCAGATCTATATTCCCAGCAACAAACTCTTTTACCAAGTTGGTACAAGTCTTCCCTATGCACACAGACTAAAGAAGAATTGTACAATCCTCATCCGAAGAGGTGGTGACCTCCCCATGGCAGCTAACTACCACGCTCAATAATCTAGCCACATATCTGAGTGCCGAGTGCACTATATCACTAATCTTGCTATCCTTGCTCCTAATCTGCCTGGTGATGGAACTCTAAAAGGTGGGCAGATTGCATGTGTTAGGCTCCCTAAACCCTAATACTTTCTTCTGTTCCTTCCATTTGAAGATTTTCCCCACATCCTTGTAGGTCAAGGTGGGAGGTTCATCTCCCAAATGGAAACTAATGTATGACCTTCCCTGCTCATCCCAAAACTTCTCGGACAACTTTATGAAGTTGGCTAAGACTGGTGCGATGGTAAGTGGATTAAGGTGACCTTGAATCTCCTGTGTACACACCCACATAGACACGTTCCCCTCCACCGATACAAACGTCCAAGTTTCCCATACAAAGTGTGTGCTTATATATGGTGTAATACTCATGCATTCAAACTCAAAATAAAAATCACAATGATATTATGAACACAAAATTAAGATGAACCATAGAATCTCAAAAGGCATAATGATATAACCAAGTCACTACAATTATCCCCAAGCTATAAAAACTACTCCCTTGACATGGAATTCAAAAAAAGATTTGAATTCCACATCTTAGGATTAAAGAAAAATGAAAAGAAGAAAGAGTTTCCTAAGGAGAGAATCTCCTTTACTCTTTAAAGTGAAAATGAGATGTAAAGTATGAAAAAGTCTCTCTAACCTAGTAGACTAAGGTTCTATATATAGTAGTAGGAGATCAGACCTAAAAATAGGCCCAAAATAGGCCAAAAATAGGGTAAACCCTAGCTTAACCGCCTCCCGGCGTTGGGCATCATAGATGATGCGACCCATAAATGTACTTGGCACGTAACACGAGGCCTGTAGTGGGTCGCGCTGCCACATGGGCATAGGTCACCTATTCTTGAGCATGGTGCGGATCTTTAATGTGGCACGATGTGCGTGGTTCAGCGTGGGTCACATCTGGCACTGTTGCGGGCTGCATCATCTCCTGCAAGGCGCCATCAGAGTGCTAAAATTTGTGGTCCTGATTTGCACTCGTAGTTGTGGGAGCGGGTCATGGATAGACTTGGTGTTTTACTCAGAAAACTTGGCATGGGCCATGTAGATTCCCACACCCTTTAGCCTGGTCTTGACAAAATAACTTGGAACAATGCAGGATGCCTAAAACGAGACGTCCCTCGACTGTACTTAGCCGCATGGAGGGGTTCGCTGCTTAGTGATGTGGCTCGTCGTGTCTAGCGCGGGTCGTGTTAATGCCTCGCATTGGTCTTCTTGGTGATGGGCATCTCCTCTGGTGCCGGCCGTTGGTGCCAAACCATGCACGGCCAGTGCCGTCCCATTGGTACTTCGGCTGGATGAACTAATTTCCTTTGCTACGGGAGAACCGTTAGTCCGATTTAAGAGTTTTAGTAGTCGATTTTATAGTACTCGAGAAGAAGAATCCAATGGAACAAGCCTTGAAGTATAATTATTCTTGGATCGTTCTTGGACTGAGGCACAACTCATCAGACCATAATTCCCCATTTCTCCGTTAGCCGCTATGAATTCTGTAGCCTCCTATCTTTGGCTTTAATATCCTTTTACCATGCATTGATGGTCGTGTCTTTCGTCTACTACCATTCTAATGTGAATGACCTTCGTCTCTACTACCGGCCTTGCGAACGGCCTTCAATATCTTCTACCGCCCTTATGAATGGATTTCACATAGAATGTAAATAAAAAGTACCCACGGGCGACCTACAATAGATAATCACAAGGAAGATCAAGGAGGCCGTGGATACAAGATGTCCATCAATACCAACTAAGTATAAAAAATGCGGTGTTGGCATGCCTTGAATATGTATTAGCCGCTTCGATAGGATGGTACGGGGGTCTCGTGTCCTCTATTTTGGCTGTTATTGGCATTCTGTCTCCTGTTCTGGTTTGGGCCAAATTGTTTCTGGGCCCAAAGCCGTTAAGGTTTAAGGTGGAGAGGACTATATATATAGTGCCTCGTCTTTTATTGTAACCTGTAAGAGATAGGATTTGTAGAGAGTAGGAAATCTGTAATTCTAGCCTTTCTCTCTAGTGGAATCCGATCTTGGTCGGCCGTGGATGTAGCCAATTGGTGAACCACATAAAAATCTCGGTGTCTTGTTTTTCGCTTTATTTTCTTTGCTTGTTCTTTCTCGGGTATTCCGCACAACATGCGGGATTTAGACAAGAAATCCACACATGGCTGTGTAAACCCCTTGTCACGTAAACTCAACCGATACTAGCAATCCACCAAGTAAAAGTAATTAAAAAGTATGTCAAATACATCGGTTAATGCACGCAAAATGAAGCAGATCAATTATCAGATTTTTTCTATAGCACGAACTTATTCGTGCTAACATAGTATCATCGTACTCGCACGAACTCTTCCGTGCAGATGCCGTATCAACATAAAAATTTATTCTATTTGTTGTCAGATTTCTTTTATGGGTAAAATTTCAAATTATACGTATGTGAAAAATTATTAACGCACCAAAATAGCAAACATGTGATTTGTTTCTGATAAAGATAGTTGTTCCTCATATTTTAATCGTTATGATATTTATGTGCATAGAAAAAGGGTTGACGGAAAGGTTAACAGTTCGCATCACAAAAGTACCTTATGCCATATTTTGATCCCCATTTGCAAATCAACCCTCAGACAGGACCAAACAAATTTAGAACGATTTGTTTGGTCCCCAAAGGTGGTTCTCAGGGAAAGTCAACAGTAAAATTGGTCAAAATATATAAAATGACCATTATACCCTTAAAGTTAAAAAATAAAAAAAGGTTTTTGTCTTCTTCGCTTTTCTGCAGCTTCAATTTCTTCTTCTTCTTCCGCAACGTCTTCTTTCGCACCATTTTTCTATGCCTCGTCTTCTTCGCTTCGATTTCTTTGATTTCTTCATCTTCTTCGCTTCAGTGGCGGATTCTTCGCCTTCCACAGCCGCTTCATTGGCGGATTCTTCACCGGCGTCACAACTGCCTTTACAACCTCAACCGCTCGAGACAAACTTTGGGCCTCGCCGCAAATCCTCTGTTGATACCCAGCCCGGGTGAAATATGCTCAACCAGATCGGAGCCTGTCTCGAAGCTTGAAGATGGAATAAAGTACCTGAGGCTGCGACGGAAAAAAGTACTTCAACCGGAGAAGGCCTTTGACTAGAGCCCCTTATTCTGTCATGGAGCCTGAAGACCTTCTCATCTGTGGTGGGCTCGAGTTCAATGACCGCACCTATGGCCAAGTCAGAAGGCAGAAGGCGGCGGAATGTGGCTTTGGAAGGCGAGGCAGAGCAAACAGGTGAAAGACAGAAGACGAGCGATGGATACCGGCGATGGCGGCGGATGGCCCTAGCAGAGCTCAGCGGTGAAGGCGGCGGTGTTTTAGCTCTGCCATTAACTGGTGAAGGCAGCGGTGGAAACACAGAGAAACTTATCGTGAAGGTGGTGGGGAAGGCGGCGGAAATTGAAGGCGGCAGGCAGGCAGCGGCAAGCAGTGGCGGGCGGCGGCGGAAGGTGGAAGAAAAAGAAATTTTAAAATTAGGAATTTTTAATTGAAAATATTTTTAATTAGTAAAATTACCATTATACCCCTGGATATACCGGAAAACCATTTACTCTTACCTGAAAACCACCTTTGGGGGCCAAACAAATCGTTCTGAATTTGTTTGGTCCTGTCTGAGGGTTAATTTGCAAACGGGGACAAAAATATGGTATAAGATACTTTGTAGGGGACTAAAAAAATAATTTAGTCAAAAATTTAAAACTTATATTTTAGTTTTATTATAAAATTAATTACATCATTAATATATAAATATATGTATATAAATTTTTATTTAATTATTTTAAATTGTGCATCGCAAGGATGTTATATGTTATTCAAATACTTATAATTAAATACCATGTCTGCGAGAGTGATATGTCACGTCGGTCACAAAAATAACTGAAGTAGGGAAGTCAAACATACGTGCGACGTTGGTCATTTGTGTTTGGGATAGGTACGTGCGACCTCGATCACAACGTCAGTAAGATAGACATGCGTGAGATATCGGTGATTTCTTTTCTGCGAGTGGTACATGTGACGTCTGTCACAACGTTGGTAGGACATACATGCGTGCGACGTCGATCATTCTTATTTGGGATAGGTACATGCGACCTCGGTAAGCCAAATATGCGTGCGAAGTCGATCATGCAGACTTTTTACCTCCGTTTTTTTAACCGAGGTAAAAAAATATTTTTTTATTTAAAAAAGAACACAACCGAGGTAAAATAACGTTTTACCTCAATTTTTTAGGGTTAAGGAAAATTTAGGTAAAAGGGGTGAAGTAATAGGTGTTGTTTTTTGTAGTGCACGAAATAACTGAATCTGACCTTGTTGGGAAAACTAGCATGGAAGATAATCATCGACTAGGAGTCATTCTTCTCCAAACTATTCCTCAACAATTACTGCAACAATGAGGATTTCCTGGAGGTGAAATCTAAATAGGGATCCATATGGGAACGTAGGAAAATTCTATGGGGACAAGACCTAATCAAGACTGGTCTCAAATCGCAAGTGTTGAATGGTTGAGACATAGACATCTAAGATGAATGGATCTTGAGTCACCGTAATTTGATAAGGTATGACCGACAAATTCTACCTTTACTTGGATTCAAAGTCAGTGACCTCATAGACAATGACAAGCAATGGCGCTTGTCATTACTAAAGTTGTTCTTCCAGCTAGAGATAGTGAAAGACATTGTAGGAATCCACATCCCCCTCGCCCCTCTTGGATAGAACAACTACCAATTCTGGGATAAAGATTGGCTCAGAAAGTACACTGTCAAAAGCGGTTACAATGAGGCTTGGAATAAAAAGAATAGCCAAAAATTGTCAAGCTCTACCACCACAACAGACACAAATGCTGGCCAAAATCTCTCGAAGAAGCTCTAGCATTCGAAGAGTCCAAAAAAGTAAAATTCCTAGGATGGAGATTGGTGTAGAATGCGGTCCCCACATGGCTAGCTCTAAGAATTTGGAACATTGAGGTATCACCTTTCTGTCAAATGTGCCACAACCAGGTGGAAACACCCCCACACATGATACTAGAATGCGACATTGGGAGAAGGGTCTAGAGAACATCAAGGCTAGACTTTGATTTCTGCCAAGGTGCTCCACTACAACTTAAAGCTTGGCTTCAACAATGGTTCAAGGAAGCACCGAAAAAGAAGGATATTTACCTCACTTGTGTCATTATATGGGTGATTTGGTGTGCAAGGAACAAGGCAACAATAGAGAAACAAGAACCGTCAGTGGAAAGCATTCTAGCTATTGTCAAAGCAATGCAAATAGATAGCCACGTACTTGTCAAGGCAAAGGCCAGCGGCCAAACCTAACACAACACAGGCAGGAAAACCAAAACAAGTGCAAGTGGGAGACATCCATCTTTTATGGCACAAGGAGGTGGGACATCTGGGCCCTGAATATAACAGCTAGTCGCATATTAACACGAGTGTGGCATACCGAGCACGTGATGGCAAAGCGGTAGCAGCATGGTGTGCCATACAAGGAGATAATGTAATCCGCTGGCAGGGATCACAAACCATTCAAGCGGCAGCAACAGTTCAAGGAGAGCTCATTGTTATACATGAATCAACAAAAGATGTGAGACATCGGGCAGTCACACAACTATGTCTACACATAGACTGTGAAATGGCACAGAATTATATCCATAGCTTACCGAACGGTCCACCAGATTTAAAGGGACTATTCAAGAGTACCATAATTAGCGATGATGTTCAAAAACATGCAGGTATTGAAAGGCTCTAGATCTGTTGTAACGAACGGTCACAATGTGGCCTGTGATGTAATTGGTGGTATAAACCACCAAACCCCCATGGTAGTATAAATATGAAATGCGCGAACTCTTGGATTCAAAAACTAGTTGGAGTCCCACCGCGCATTGCACGGTATTTTTGATAAAAGATTTTGATTTGAATAAATTTTGTTTTTAGATTTCAGAGATTAAGTATAAACTAAAATTAAATTCTAAATATAATGCATCTATCTTTTGAAAGACGTTTTTCCCATAAGGTATGGAAAGACCAAGGTTTAAAGTGTAAATTAGAATAAATCAACTTTGTTAGGCAGTCTAATATGAAATATTGTCTTTTATTTTTATTATAATAATCTGTGTATGAATTCCACAAATAAATCAAGTAGTACTTGATTAAGTTAAAAGAATGATAAAAAAGGTAAACATTATAGTAATTAAGAGGAAATTTATTCTCTAACTAATGCAATCAATACATATCTCATCATTATGTTAGTAAATAAAATATGTATATCATTCTTCATTAAAAAAGAGGAAAATAAAATTAAAAAGATAAATATGATTCAAATTAAATTCAAAACAATAAACTAAAATGGAATAGAGAAATATAATGGAATAAGGATCATCCTCGATAATGGATAAATTTTGAAACCTATGTCATCCTTCTTGTCTTTGAGTTTGGTTGCTCTTCATCTTTACTTTCAAGTTCATCTTCACTTTCAAGGCTTGACATCAAATTAAGTTGGACCTTTTTATTTCTTCCTCTTGAGTTTTTGACTATGTAACAATAAAGAAACAACCTATTAGCTTATTAAAAAGAAATTTGTATAGCATATTGGTTTAAGAATTTACCTTTATAGATCCAACTAACATTAATCAATCAACTTACGTTTATCAAATCATACAAAAAAACAACAGCTCGTGAATTAAGGAAATTGTTACGTGAGTAGAGAGGTTCAAGTGGAGAGGGTTCGAGGGGTAATGGGTTTGAGTGGAGAGGGTTCAAGAGGTACTGGCCCGAGTGGTGAGAGTTTGAGTGGACTGAGTTCGAGTGGTACTGGGTTCGAGCGGAGAGGTTCGAGTGGTACTGGGTTCGAGTGGAGAGGTTTGAGTCGAGGCAGATGGTTGATGTTTGAGGGGTGGATGGTTTGAGTGGTGGTGAGGCAGATGGTTGATGGATCAAGGGGTGATGCCTCGAGGAGGATGGTTGATGGTTCTAGGACCTCGAGGGTTCATGAATCAATGGAGAGGTCCGAGTGGTACTGGGTTCGAGTGAAGAGGGTTCAAGTGGTGAGAGTCGAGTGGAGAGGGTTCGAATAGAGGATTTGAATGGTAAGGGTTCAAGTGGTACTGGTTCAAGTGGTACTAGTTCGAATGGTGAGGGTTGGAGTAGAGGTTAGAGTGAAGAGGTTAGAGTCGAGGGGTGATACCTTGAGGGGTATGGTTGATGGTTCCAGGGCCTCGAGGGTTAATGAATTGAGTGGAGATGCCTTGATGTGCCCATTTTACACGGTTATATTAGGACTTTTAGGATTTACGTTTGTACACTTTTGTGCTCTAAATATGACATTTTGCCTTGAAATTCTCTAAGGAGGGTTAAAAGCGACTTTTATGCTTTTATTACTTTTCAAGAGAATTTTGTGTGACAAGGTAATTTGTTTGAAGACTTTGAAGAATACCTTTGAAGAATTGAAGAAGTGAAGAGAAGAGGAAGATATGAAAGAAAAAGAAGAAAGAAAAAATGGTGCTGGAACTGGAGTCCGTCGCGAGGTCGTCGCGACTCGCGATGGACAAATGGCCAAAAATGCTAAAAATTCTTCTTGCCTTTTGTACTATAAATACTCACCTTATCCTCTCCTCTTTAGGACACGAATACAGCTTCTTCTTCTTGCATTTTTCTGGGTTCAAACCCTAGTTTTTCTTTCTTTCTTTTCTTAGTTTTTGTTCATGTCTTTTAATTATCCAGCTTAGTTTTATCTTGGGATGAATGGATTGAAGCTTTCATATCTATGTAGTAAGAACCATATCTATCTATTTAGTGCTTTTTCTATTGTGCATTTATTGAGCTTTGAATGTGAATTGTTAATGGCATTGATGTTGTTGGAAGCTTGAGTATATGAATTTCTTGTATGATTACTTGTTAGGATTGGGAGAAAGTAGCTAATTCTCCCCTCTTTTAATGTGGAATACACGAGCATGAGTTAGAGCTTCTTAATGATGTTGGTGTGTTGATAATTGCTAGATGTGATGATGTCAAACTCGTTGTCATGTTTGTTTTAGGTAACAAATGAGAGAAGTCTATGAATATCGATCGTTCTTGACTAATCTTGTATAAATGCATGAATTGGTTAAATGCTTAGACACAGTGTAGTGTTTATAAGTTTTTCCAAGCTTGTTGGTTCTTCGTGCTCAATGCCATCAATGGGATACTTTTAATCGTGTTTCGGCTAAGGGAGTCATTGGTGAGGTTTGACAAGAGATGTCGAATTCACTCTT
Source organism: Rubia yunnanensis (assembly GCA_037428765.1). NCBI lineage: Eukaryota > Viridiplantae > Streptophyta > Magnoliopsida > Gentianales > Rubiaceae > Rubia > Rubia yunnanensis. Next base: position 47,782,482 of record CM075069.1, on the reverse strand, counting down.
GCAAACTACTATCTAAGAAGGATGGAAGATTTATCTTCACAACAAATAGTCGAAGTAGTGATTAGATTGTTTCGCTTGTTCTTGAAGCCTTTATTGTTTAGCATTCATGTGTTCTTAATGCTATGTTTTACTTCATTTATACCACGGGTTGTTTGATAATAGGAAGTGTTTGTATGAATTAAGTGTTAGGGAGTTAGGAAAGTGATAAATTCCTTAGCTCATTTGCATGAAAATCTAAGAACATAAACTTAGAACTTCTTATGCATAATGTGTTGTGATTCTTGCTAGATAAGTATGTTAATGTGGATTGTTCTCATATTTATCATATAGATGCAATGAAAGGTTGAACCTTGAATGTGGTTTGTTCTAGGTTTTGCCTAATGAATGCTATGTTTGATTAAATGACTATGTCTTTGGTAGAAGGCTTGTTGTTGTCAAATCTATGGTCCTTCGTCCATAGGTAACAATTGTGATAGGATGAGTGAATGGTTCAATTATCTACATTTGGTTTGGAAGTGGATATCAATTGCCCCCAAGGCTTTGTTTTTGTAGTTTTAAAACCCCTTTTCTTAGTTTGTTTAATGATTAACATAGTTACTTGACTTTGCTAGTTATCCTGTCTTTTAATTTTCCTAACTTAGGACCACCAAACAACCAAATCCCCCCCCCCTTTACATGTTTATATATATATATATATATATATATATATATATATCTATTCCTAACCTAATATCAACCATTTGTGTTTAAATGCTTGAGAAAATCTCTCTTCTCCGTGGACGACCCCGACTTGCTGCTATCTACTTAGTTGTAGATAGTAAGCATTTAGGGCTTATAAATATTAACTTTGAGAGGTACGGCGATGACCTCCCAAATTTTGGCGCCGCTGCCGGGGAAGAGGTATTTATTTTTAAGTGTTTGGGTGTATTTGGTTGCATATTAGCTAGTTGTTTTTATTTTCCACTCCTTGATGGTTGTTTTTGTTCGGAGTAGGTATTTCTTGAGTTCTTGGTAATTTTTATCGAGAATCCTTACAATATGATTTCGGACCTTTGAAAATTTTTAAAAAAATAAAATAATGGAGTGTCTCACCTTGAGGGAGCTCATGATGAGAAGAGAGGCTCAACAAGCAAGGTTTTGTGGGATGTGTCATTCCGACCATCCTACCGAGTCTTGCTATTTGTTGTGGGAAGAGCACTATGAAGGGGAAAGAACCCTTGGTTTCCAAAACCAAGGGTATTATGAAGAGTGCTACCAAGAGGTAGGAGATGTTGGTTTTCAAGGGCAAGAAGCTCAAGAATGGTATCCGTAGCACAATTCCTACAATCCGGAATGGAGTGGTAATCTAGATTGGTGGTATGAGAATGAGCCAGAAAACCAACAATACGAGCAAAATAGTTAGCCATCACCACCTTATACCATACCTCAAAACCAAGCCCAACAAGGAAGTTCAAGTTTGACACGTGAGGAAGTCATGAATACAATTGCAAACTTGAACAACTTTACTAGTGAGGAGTCTGGCACTCAGCTCTCCTCTAGTGTTGAGGCTATTGAGGGGCTTGTGAGGAGTATATTAGAAGCGTTGGCCCGAATGGAAGCTCGTGATTATGAAAATACACCATCCCAAATCGAACTCGAGGATTCGGTGAATGAGGTCACCATGGCAAATGATCTTGAGTTCGAAGGGGATGAGGAGTTGGTTGTTGATGATGATAAAAAGGATGAAGAGGTGATTGTGCTACATTTATTAGCATTGTCACCCCTACCCCTACCTATTGAACCAACTCCACCATTTTCAAAAGTTTTGAGGGAGATAAGAGAGGAGCCAAAAGACTACCCTAAGCCTCCTAACCACCCTACTACCTTTAAACCATCTCCACCTCAACAAGACTTTCCTCTTTAAAGTTTTGTACCCCCACCTCTCTACTTTTGGATACTCATGGTGAAGGGGTTCAGACCTTCACCATATGGATAACATTAGGGTCATGCCAACAACCTTAAATATACAAAGCTTTGCCGTGCCGATGACGTAAATAAACTTGGCCTTTTATTTTGGTTTTTGATTGTTTAGGTTTTGTTATTTTGTCTTATTCTTTTTACGGTGTATTTTTCTGTGATTTTGTAGCAAAGTGAAGTGCATTGCATTGGAGGAGATGAAGGAATTAGATCCATGAGAAAGGGAAGAAAGCTTGGAATGTTGGTAAGAAAAGATTGAATTCTTTCTAAATGCTGGGAGGTCTTGTCATCGCGATTCGCAATGACCTTGCGATGCCCTCGCGATAACCTCGTGATGAACCATGACGAGTTGCGATGTGATCAGAAGTTTTATGCTAAAATTTGACTCCCAGCCTCCACTTTCCACGAGTTGCGATAGGCCGTTACGAGTCGCGACTAACGGGTCTTCGAGACAGCATCCCCTCGAGACCTCGAGGCAGCAAGCCCTTGGCTCGAGCAGAACTTGAAGGCTTCATCACCCTCTCGAGGCCAGTTCTCGAGACTAACCCTCGAGTCATCATTCCCTCGAGACCTTGAGGTAGCAAGCCCTCGACTCGAGCAGAACTTAAAAGTCCATCAACCCTCAAGACTACAATCCCTCTACTCGAGCCAAACCCAAAAAATCCATGAGTCCTCGAGACCATCATCCCTCGAGATCTCGACTCGAGCCGAACCCTAAAAGCCATGAGTCCTCGAGACCATCATCCCTCGAGACTATCATTCCTCGAGTCGAGCTGAAGCCCTCGAAACCTCGGGTTCTTGAGGCTGCAAGCCCTCGATTCAAGCTGAGCCCAAAAGTGCATCATACCCTCGAGACCTCGGGTTCTCGAGACTGCAATCCCTCGACTCGAGCTGAAGCCCTCGAGACCTCGGGTCCTCAAGGCCACAAGCCCTCAATTTGAGCAGAAGTCCTTAAGACCTCGGGTTCTTGAGGCTGTGATCCCTTGACTCAGGCTAAAGCCCTTGAGACCTTGGGTTCTCAAGGCCACAAGCCCTCGAGTTGAGTTGAAGCCCTCGAGACCTAAGGTCCCTCGAGATCTCGAGTGCTTGAGACCAGAAGCCCTCGAGACTAGTGAAGCCTTGTCAGCCACTCGAGACCAACGCCTCTCGAGATGTCATCTTTCATCCTCGAGCCCAGCCAGACCCAAGCTTTCTCTACCTATCTCGACTCGCGACGATACATCGCGAGTCGCGACCAGTACTGTCGCAAGTCGCGATGAGAAATCCAACCTTTTCAATTAAGCTTAAACACTACATAATCATTTCTCATTCTCCAAATACTCCCAAGAACCACCACATATCCTCCACCATTTCACATATATTGACATATGAAAATTCTTGCATCTTTATAGTATCTTTGTTGATTGTAGTATGCCGACTACATCATTGAGTCTTTAATTGCTATATTCTATAATGATGCTTGGATATGTGTCGATATATGTTAGATATTTTTATTGGAAAATCTTATAGTGGTGATTGCGTGATGGATTGGTTGTTCTTTGATAATACTATGGCTATTAACTCTTGATGCTAAACCTAGTATTACAAATCCTTATGTACTTGTGAGTTTGATGTTGTTCTTTGTGGTGTTAGTCTTGATCAAACGGCGCCAAGGAGACAACGTTTTGCTCGAGGGGTGAGTTCCTCTACGACACTTTTGCTCCCCCTTCCAGCTCTGAAACTAATTTTGGGACCGATTCTATACAAGTACATTGGATTGCGCCATATCACCAGTGACTATGCGGAGAAATGGGTGTCACTCTACCTCTTACCTTGAGTTTTATTATTCTTTCCTTACATGTTTACATTGAGGGCAATGTAATGTTTTAAGTGCGGGGAGGGGTTAGAGGACTCACATGCGTGCTAGTTTCATTTGGAATGCTTTTTGCTACTTTTGATAGGAAAAATATGAGAAAAAGAAAGAAAAATATTGAAAAATTTGAAAAAAATAGAAAGTGAAAAAAATAGAAAGAAAAGGAAACCCGCTAAGTTGAAAACCCGAGAGGGCAACTGAGGCAACATTGGGGCCCCGGATATGTCAAAAACCTGAAAGGGTGACCTAGGAAAAAATGAGAGGCCAAATGTGCGAAAAAAAGTGAGATGTGAGCCCAAGAAACATGATGTGTGGCTAGGATGAAAACCCGAAAGGGCTCTTAGGCAAAATGAGAGAAAGAGAGAAAAAAGAAAAAATGCTATGATTTCACTCATTTGTCGGTGTTGGAGTCATAAGGTTGCAGTTGTCATATGGATGGATCGGGTAGCTCAATCTTTAGACCTCTTGGGATTGGGTAACTTAGTGGGTTGAAAAATGAAGTATGGTTATGAAATTCTTGATTGTTTTATACTTCGTTTTGGTTGATATATTGGCATTGGGTGAAGTATGTGTTTAAACCTTTTCTATGGTTTTGACTTCATTTTGTGTCATTGGATTCTGGTTGATATATTGGTATCAAGTGAAGTATGTGCTTGAACCTCCTATATGGTTTTAACTTCATTTTGTGTCATTGGACTTTGGGATTATCAATTCGGGACTTTGAAACGTTTTTTATGAGTAGTGAATTGATAAGTGGTAGGTTTGGTTAGATTTAAGAATTGAGGTTGTGTGTGTGAAAAATTCTCATGAGAAATAGACTAATGGAATTCTCGAGAGGTCACACATCCACCCCTTTAGAGTACACCAGTCCTCGATGATACACCACCCCTCGAGAGAGTATACCACTGAGAGTGTCGAACCATCCACATTAGCTCTCGAACCATGACCCACTCGAGGCATATACCTCTCGAACCATCCACGACACCACCATTCGAACCACTTATCCCTGAAACACCAACCATCCATTCCTAGAACCATCACCCCTTGAACCATTAGTTCTTGAACATCCACCACGCCACCACTCGAACCATCCACCTCTCGAACATCAACCATTTGCCTCGAGGCCTCCCTACCACTCGAACCATTCACCCTTTGAACATCAACCATCCACCTTGAGGGGTGTTCATTCGAGGCATCTCCACTCGATTCATTAACCCTCGAGACCCTGGAACCATCAACCATCCCCCTCGAGGCATCACCCCTCGACTCAAACCTCTTCACTCTAACCTCTACTCGAACCCTCACCACTCGAACCAGTACCACTCGAACCCTTTTCCATTTAAACCCTCTCCACTCGACCCTCACCACTCGACCGCTCACCACCCACTCGACCCCTCTCCACTCGAACCCAGTACCACTCGAACCTCTTTACTCGAACCCATTACCACTCGAACCCAGTACCACTCAGACCTCTCCATCGATTCATTAACCCTCGAGGTCCTGGAATCATCAACCATTCTCCTCGACGCATCACATCTCGATCCATTAACCATCTGCCTCGCCACCACTCAAACCATTCACCCCTCGAACACCAACCATCTGCCTCGACTCAAACCTCTCCGCTTGAACCCAGTACCACTCGAACTTCTCCGCTCGAACCTAGTACCACTCGAACCCAGTCCACTCAAACCCAGTCCACTCGAACCCAGTACCACTCGCCCTCTCTACTCAAACCCAATACCCCTCTAACCCTCTCCACTCGAAACTCTCCACTCGAACCCTCTCTACTCGAACCCTGTCTTTTTCCTCCCTCTATTGCTACTTTCATGACTCCCTCCATTTTCCAATATACCAGCCAAAACTTAAAGACCTCTTTTCACATCAGATTTGGCCTTCATAAGGCACACTTTTCTTGATTGAAATGAGACTCCTCCAATAAAACAGCCCACTACCTAACAGAGCTCGCTATCAAGGCTTAGATGCATATTGGTACACTATCTTAAAAAATTTAACCCAAATCTTAGCATTCAAGAAATAAGCCAACCTACATTCTTATCCTACATCGTTTTCATGATTTTACCATTCAATTAAAATAAAACACAGAACATTTCATGATGCTATATGCAATCCAACCAACAAGTTTAGCTATTAGCTGACTAAGAAGTGGCACATTACATCACAAATACTTTCTCATAGAACTTTAAAAAGCAATCTAGATCACCCACACGTAATAAAACTGGACAGAGTGGTTCAGGAGTAGATTGGCGCTGACTGAGCTCAAAGAGATAGCTGTCAGGATTCTTAGCAAAAGCTATGACGGTCGAACCACCTCTCACGGGTCCAGGCTCAAAATATCAAAAAAATGCAAACACTGTATCTTTACTTGCTAGAAACAGAGCTAAATGCCAAGATCAATTCAAGTTTGAAACTAACAAACCTTAACTGAAGCTGAAAAAATAACATGAGCAATTCAAAATGGTCCCATGTTCAACAAACGAGGGACCCTTGATGAGGTTCAGTGGTCCAAACACATGTAGAAAACAAAATGATCATGTATGAACTTTAGTAACAGATGTAGATTCAATTCATAGATATTTCGAGCATATTGCCCTTGGCCTTTATATCTTCAGCCAACCTGTAAACCTGGAAAACATGAGTAAACAACACAGTAATGAGTTAAGCAACCTGATGACGTTAAATAACACAAAGTAATCCCATAAACTATTTAGTGTTTACTCACATCTGGGGTTGCAATAGCAAAATGGTCAAGAAATTAAACAAAACATACCCTCAATCTCTTGAACTTTTCAGGCTCCAAAAACTGGGTGAAATGATCATCTAAAGTGGCAGTCATCTTCTTTATCGCCGCATATGAAATTACAAGAATTAATGAATAAAACATACGAAAGGAAATTTTGAAATAATGGAAAAAAAATTCCTCACCTGAGACATCTAAGCCCTCTTCTTGTAGTAGCAATTATGAGCACAGAGCAGAGAGTCAAAATATACCCAGTGTACTCTTCTTTCGAAGAGGAATGACCCTTGTACTTTTGAAAAATTCGATCCCATAACCAGAGAAAATAACTATATCTTCTGATAACAATCTTCTCCGGACGTTGATACTCAGGAAGATTAGTCTGCAAGACCAACTTCAAAATCATCACCCACCCAACCGATCCACTCATTGAGATAATTAATGTAAATTCGAGAAGCAGAACATACAAATAAAATCAGTATTCAAACCAAAAAAAAATTCTGTACAAAATAATGGCAATGGCAGTGGAGGAGACAATGGCAGAAAGGTCGACGTTGGGTGAGGAGGAGACAATGGGAATAGTTGTGGAGGAAACAGAGGTCGACCTTGGATGTGGAGGAGATAAGGAGAATAGCCGATCGACGCAGATGTGATTGGAAAAAATGGTACGGCCACGTGACTGGGCAAAAAGGTACGTGCACGAGGGAATGCGGTGGAGAGGTTGAAACAGTGAGGCGCAAGAAGTGGAGGAAAGAATTGTGCGAAATAAGAGGAAAAAATTGTGCGATGAAGAAGATGAACAAACAGTAAGTTAGAAGTTGAAAAAATGGTGTCGTTTTTGCAAGGTAAGGAAATTAAATAACTACTCAAATACCCCCAATTTACAGACAAAAAACAAACAATAGATAATGGGAAAGTCTCAGGAAATGCGGCCTTTCCATAAGGTTATGGACAGTCCTCAGGGGCATTTGTCTTAAATGTTGTAATTTTTTATAAAATTTAAATATTGCATTTTATAAGTTAAAACAAGTAATAATATGTATTTGAAGGTGAAAATATAAAAATATATGATATAAAAAAATATTTTCAAAAATTTTAAATTTTGTATGTAATTTAAGAAATGCAGTGTATAAGGTAAGAAATAAGTGGCCTGTCCATAAGCTTATGGACAGACCGCCTGTCAGGAGACCCACTCATAGATAATATCTATTATACGGTGTTGGAAAAAAAATCAAAAATCAAAATGTCCTCTGCCATTATGAGACCTCTTTGAGAACTGGGCTAGAGATGGGCTCTGTATATCCAGTTTCCAACAAGCCCAATAACGTGATCCTCTGAGAAGACACAGCCACCGCACCGGTGATCGTAGTTCCATCTTGGAGCCTGAGATAGACTGTCGCAGCAGCAATGGAAGGGCTAATGAGGTTGGAAAAATTGCAGAAACTTATGGACCTAATGGAATCACATGGAATCATCAACTCTATGGAAGACGGGGATCCCGACTCCCATCTCTTCCTTGCAAATTTCGCTCTCTTTCTGGTAACTTTCCATAAGCACACGCCGACTTCTAATTACAAGTCTTTAATGTCACTTCCTGACCTTCAATTGGCTTGCTAAAGGTTGAATCATGCACCGAGCTTGACATGGAAGCCAAATGTCGGTTGATTTCTGAACAACTACCAAAGGTTAGTATACTATAGAGGCAGATGTCACACCTTAGCTTTTGGATGATTCAACTCATTTTATTCTGTCAATTTCGTAGATTTCAACTTCTTTCTTCACCGAAGCGCATAAATGGGTTGGAGAAGAGGGTAATCAATTGCTCGCTGTATAATTGTAGCTAAAACTATCCATTCCATAAACTAATTGTTCAAAAAAGGTGTACTATGTTTCTCTCTTTACTAATGGCAGGTAATGAAAAGAATGAGAGTAATGTATTACTTCACTATAATGATAAGCTAGATTATAATTCATTGATCGGAGAAGCTGCTACAGTTGGACTGGAGGCAATGCAACGAGCAAATTCAACCTTAGAAGATTTTGTGAGCTTCATTTTCTTCTTTGAAGCAAATTTAAGTAAAACTTTCCTTTCTCTGTAGATACTTAAAAATCACAATTGTGCATGATCAATGATTACTGCAGTCCTCTCTCTTGTCAGTTGAGCTTTTAGTTTCTTTATGCTGGTTTTATACAAAGAATGCCTATAATGAAATTTTACTCAGTACAGCTGGTTTAATGTGTTGCATCAACAGTGCAGGTCATACTGCATGTTTCACGGCATGGATATACACCAACCGCATGTATTATTGGAGAACTTGCCAGTACTTTCATTTACGGAGAGTTATATATATCAGGTAGTAGAGTAACTTCATTTTTTCTGTGATTCATATTCGTGTGGCTTATTGCCTATATGTTTGTGACATTATGATTATATATCTTGACTTTAACTTCAAAGGTGGTTGCTTATTGAAATCTTTGCATTTCATGCTTTGGTGTGCTAATTTGATTGCTCAAGCAAGTGCCTAGATTTCCTTTTAGGAAGTCTCGGTACGTGTATGATATTACTTGGTCTGCTAGATCATTAATGCAACACTTTTGGTTTTAGGAAATGTCATAAGAAATGCATCCAAGTTACTGTTGGTAAGTTTTGGTAGAATATAAAACCTACGAATTCCCCTTCCAATAACTCATTGCCTGCTTGCAAGTAATTTACTCATTTGCTCTTTATTCTAATTTGAGATTATTTTTCACCTACTTTTTGCCCTCCCATCTTCTTTAGAAAATGAGCAACCCTCTTGCTGCCCTTAATATGAAACAAGGAGGTATACTTTTACAAGACCTGTAAAAGTGTGTGTGTATATATATATATATATATATATACATATACATAAATATATATGCCTTTTTACTACTATTTATGTCAAATACACCAAGTCTTTAGCTTCACAATATGTCACATACCAGTCTCTATAAAATGGAACTCCTAGGGCTAGTAGGTGGAGTTGTCTGCACGCAGAGTAAGGAAGACTTGGCTGAGGGGTTGCCTACCATTGGTTGTAGCTTCTCCCTTGACATTCTTCCTACTCACACTTGGTCAAATATTTAGTTAGTGGATGATTTCCTCATGTACTTTATGCTAACGTCATGGAAAGATATACAAGGAAACAATACTTTTCTTGATTTAATCAAAATCAAGTCAAGGCGTGGTTATTTAAAGATCAAATGCCTATGCTAATAACTAAAGTTTCGATGTAAGATTTTGTTCTTCAGAATTTTTTAAATATTTTGGTTCCTAAATTTGTTCGTTTTTATGTTATAGTTGGATACTTTGAATGAGATGCTAGTACTACTGCAGTCACCAGCTTATGAAGTTGACCTTAAGGTGGGAGAGTCTGATATGGTAATTGAGTAAGTACTGCATATGGAGTATGGACTATGGACCAATGCTTAAATTGTTGAAAGTTGACTGTTCCTAATAATAATGCCCAGGATTGTAAAGCAAAGGAACGATGGGAAGTTAGAACCTTAAAGTTGTTAAAAATTGACCCATTTAAACCTCTTGTAACACTTCTCGAGCATCGGGGGCTCGTCACTGAACGGTCTATCTCTATTTCTGATCTCTATTTTCATTTTCTCTATATTTTACTTGCTTTTATTTATAATTAGTTGTTAATATATGAATCAGTTATGTGTGGTTAAACTCTACAGCATCATGGACGAGCTCAGGTCCGGATTAGAGTACTGGGCTCTTGAAAGAAAATTATGTTCTTCATCTTTAAAATCTGATGAGGTATTGTCACCAACTAAATTAGTTTAGCTTGATAATAATATTTGTTTTGACTTAGCATTGCAGCTATTTACAGTGATCTATGTCTTCCTTTTCCTTTTTATTGTTTTAAAAACGTCAAGAACGGCCACTGAGTAGTTAGCAGGCTTGTTTGTGCTTTTATTTAAATTGTAACAAAGAACTATATGTGAGGGATACTTCTATTTGTATGGTTTACGTCTGTAGCTCCAGTGTCATAGTTTAAGTGGAAACTTATCATGAATAGGTGATCATTGTAGTTAGTACATCATTTTAAGCACTATGACAATCAGAAGTCAATATCTTTAGAATTAGGACAACATTTGATTGTACATGAAAAAGAATTGTGCTTTTCCTCATCAATATATATACCTAGATGAGACAAAATCATCTAAGTTTCAATGCAGGATTTGCTAATCTTAACCCTTTCTATATCAGGACCAAAAAAAAAAAATGCTTGAGAATTTTAGTCCACGACATCATATGGCTGAATTCTTGATCTTGAGAATTTTATATGGGTTCCTACAATCAACTACAAAAGCCTTGTCTTTGAATGCAAATTCATTTAGTCCACAACATCATAATCGTAGTCAAACGGTTGTCTTGAAACCCACTGATTGAAAGTTGAAATGTTTAGGAAGAGTGTTCTAAAATGGGTGTTGTTAGTGCCAGCATTCTAATCCTATAAAATTTACTTTTGGAATCTGCTTCTCCTGACATCTTGCGAGCTGATTGTTGTCAGAGTATTATAGCATGGGTATTTTTTTTGTCTCTTTTGACCTTTGATGAAATGAACTCTACTTTCAGGTTACTATTGAAGATGTCATGAGGGCCATTCATCTGAAATCCTTCGATTATCGTGTACTTAATCTTCTATTGTATCAATTGCGGAGAGAACAGGTACATACCTGATTGCTTATTCTGAAGCCAACTGTGATGCTGACTTTCACTTGATTTTTGCCAAGAAATATTCTACACCTTTTGTTTCCTTTTCAAACTATTTCAAGTTAAGAAACCTTTGAAGTCTGTGGCTCTATGTTTTGTATAACCTATCTGTTTATATCGGTTTATAGTGTATATTTCATTCTTCTTTACTTTCTTCTGATTCACTGTTTCGAAGGTGAATGAAGAGCATATGGAATTCCTATCTGTATCCGAGTTTCTTGTTGAGCTATCTGATGATCTGTGAGTTGACTTCCTCTTAAGGTTTTACTGATATGTATCATCATATGCTTTTATGACTTTCTTTATTGAGAGAAGTTACATGACTTCCTTTTTTATGATATGTGGAGGAAGCATAATCCAGATATTTTCATCATTGCATGACAATGCTGTAGGTTTGACTATGAGGTGAATAACCTGCTTGGTAATTTCCTTTTTCTTCTCTGGTAGTCATATGGATCATCTTCATCATAAAACACTGTTTTGCCTCTGTAGGATGATGTGGTGGAAAATAATTTCAATAGTCTGCGCATGTTTGTAAGAGTATATGGACCTTCTAGAGCACCGATGATGCTGGTGAGTATATCGTTTTTCAGAAGACATTTTTCAACCTCCAGTGAAGCTCATGGAATATTTTTTACGTGCTTTGACTCATAAATTGATCTGCCTTGTTCATCCGCGTCATTTATACCTTATAAATGTCAAAGAAGATTTGATTTCTTCCCTGATTTGGAGAACACACACCCACAAAAGAATCTAACACCTGATCCCCATCATTTTCCCTTCCACAAATCAGTCTGGTTCTGCTCCCTACGTAAGTAAACATTCGTATCAGTATTGAATTTGGTTGTAACTTGTAAGAGTACATTGCTGTCTTTTACCGCAGGCAAAGTGTATCACTGAAGCTGAGGAGAAGTATGAAAAATTGCTGAAATTATTGGATACCGAGTTGTCCATAAAATATTTGAAAAGGTGTGAAGATGCTACCAGAGAAGGTATAGTTTATGATGGAAATGAAGTTTGGCGCTGTTTTAGATCCATGCAATCTTGTCGGTCCTGATAAACTCTATTTTAGTGGTGCTTTAAACCACTATCAATTACAACACATGTTTCTTAAATTTAGGGGGGAAGACATCAGGGCCTTCTCTTGGGACGTGGAATATTCCAGCAATAATACAAGATGAGGATTCATATCGCTCCAAGATTTTGAAGACTAAGCCGTCCGCTGTAGTAATTCCCTGAGAAAATTCTGTTCAGACCGTGCAAGGTGAGAAGCCACCATAGTACCACCTGAAAATGCATGCTTGCATGGCTTGTTCAACCTAGATCATAAAGCCACAGAAAATAGAAGAGTTAGGTACAACTGAATGGTGATTTCTAGGTACAAGTCCATATGATTTATTGCATGTTTTACTGATGCTGAAAGGTCATTTTATGATGCTAGATAGCTGTGAATGAGAATGCTTTTCCTTTTCTTGCGAGTCCAAGTCCAAACAAAGGGAATAGAAACATAATGTTCTTATTCTACGTAGATTCTCTCATTTTCTTACAAATGTCCACTAAGATGTCTAAAAAATGAAAAGGGAATTTGATTCTGTTAATAAAGAAAGATTCCAAAGGGGTGATTTTAATCAGAATCGCAGAAGTTTCAAAGGGCAGGAAGAATCAGACAGTTTTGTTGCATTCATTTGGTGTCTGAAAGATGCCTTTTAGATATCACGGAGGTGAAGGACGGCCCTATGGGCGTCACACCTTCCTCTTTTGAAGTCAAATTACAGGACCACACCAGCCATTATTATTGTGGCCTTCAACCTGCACAATTTCATGAGTTTTGTTTTCTCGAGTTTTATCGCAGTGGGCCTCCTTAATCATTCAAATATCACGGAGCATGTTCCTCACATTTGTAGTCACAGTCACAATTTGACGTTACAAATAAAACTCTACTCAATTTTGGCATCACTTGAGTTGAGTTGTTTGTACCATTTTCTTTTACTCTCAAAACTGAATTCAATTCAATTTGTTTTTAGGGTTTCAGTTCAATTTGGACCCCTCTCCCTATACTGCACCTGAAATTGAGAGGAAAGTGATGATGAAAAATGGACCCTAGAGAGTTGGACTTAATGTTCTCTGTGGTGCAATGTGCCCTTCTGCTTTCTTTTGACTTTGTTGCATATCCTCAGTCTCACCGAGGAAACATAGATGGTTTGTTCATTGTTGTTTTCAGACTGCAAGTATTCCCTGAATTTTTGCACATACTTTCACATGTCATGTGCGCCCTCTGTCTTGTCCAAGGAGCGGGTGGTTGTAATTGGCAAGCATGTTGTACCATATACTGTCACATGTTTGGTTTCACTAATAATGACAATCTCGTACGATAAAACTTAGGTTATATTTGTCCTTTTATTTTAAGTTTCAACATTCTCTTTTAATTCTCTTCTTATATTTACACTTGCATAAATTCTAACGTTAAAAAGTAAAAATCTTAGAATAAGGCCATGTTCTCATGAGTTTATCAGCACTTCAATTCACCATAGTTCAAATAAGTTCAATTCAGTCTAATTCATATAAACTATAAAGAACAGGGTCTAAGCGAGGACGGAGTACTAATTTAGCTGAAGTTGAGACAGTAGACTATCTTATGACTTTTCCTTATACAAATCAAACAAATACTCACAGAAGTTTTGAACCAACTTGCATTACACCGAATCATGAAAGGAACTTTTTTCTTCATCAAATGCTGTTTGTCTAACATGGCTATATAGAGAATGGTAAAAAAGCAACAATTACTTGTATTCAACACATCACATGTTGCCATCTTTTTCACACAATAGTACTAGTCAAAACACATCTGAAATATCATGACCCCTTTATTCTGTGGGTATTGTCCTCTTCTTCTTAGAGAAGAAGAGGAGGAACAACAAATCTTTTCTTTTTTTTCAATATGAAAAAGAGAAGAGAAGAAGAGCCAAACTCTCGACAAAGTTAAGGAGCAACCAAAGCACAAACTCGATGCTATCATATTTCAGGAGGAAACCATGTTTCTTACAAGACAATCCGCTACGGAAGACAAGGAACAACGCTGTTTATATATGTACATATTCAACATTAAGCAGCTTTTATATTAGCAGCACAGAACTGTAATGGCATTGCCAAGACAACACAAGGGTTCAAAAACTGTTGCATTTCCTGAGAAACTGTTCTGCACCCTCATGGAGAAAGTGGCCAGTCATATCCACCATCTTCCGCGACTTGCTCAGCATTGTTGTAGAACCACATCCCCAATTCGTCAACTGGTTGCTCGTATGCCCAGTCCTCAGCTGCATGTTCGATGTCGTAGACGTATTCTTCATAGTCATCATCAATATCGTCTCCCACAAAATCCCATGCCAAGTAGCTTGAAGAATCTGAGTAATCTGAGCAGCTTTCCCACCCATTCAGATCATAGTAATCTGTCACATGGGGGCCGATAAGTTTCAGCTTCGGAAACTTCTTCACGAAGTTCTCATCAAGATCCACACTCCAGCATCCCCGAACATCTAGCAGTTCTAGCTGTTTGCATTTTGTGAGTACCTCGATCACACTCGGGGTACTAACAAGCAGGTAGGCAATCTCCAGATGCTTGAGCTTGGGCATTGTAGACGCAATAGCAATAACCTCATCGTCTTGAGAGAGCTTGTCAATCACCTCCAGCGGGTGCATTATTCGGCGCAAGCCAGTCAGAAACTTGCAGTTATTCCCAATCGCTTCTAGCGCTGGGGCTCCTATCTTTGAGCAGTAGCTCAGATCCAGAAAGGTCACAGCAGACAGCTTCCCAGCAACTTGTTCCACAATCGAATTGCTTATTTCACTTCTAAGCAAACTCAGTGTTTGCAATGATTTAGCACTTGCAAAGACAAAGACAAACTCGTTTGTTTAGAAAACCATCTCCAGTAACAACAAAAGCGTGCAAGAAATCCTTTTTGACAGGCAATTGTGAATGTTTCCAGAATCATAAAACCCCTGCAACTACTCATGGCTACTGCAGCATAACTTCTCCGGGGGGGGGGGGGGGGGGGGGGGGGGAACATAAATGGACTTCCTTTACACACAAACTGACACATATGCAGCACAGCAAACTAAATGAATCCAGATTCATGAGCATCAGACACTCAAATGCAACTAAACAACCTCAATCTGAAAACACAATTAACATACTCACCACACAACATACAATAAATTCAGATGCATGCAAGGGTGTTGTACAAATGGAAATGCTATAATGGCAGTAGACTAACTGGTTGGCGAGAAAAGCGAAGGTGGAATCAGTAGGGACGCCAGAAACACAGAGCTTGCGGAGGGAGCCGCAGCTTCGAGTAACGAGCAATTGAAGCATGCGATCGACTTCATCAGGTTTGGAATGGCGGCTCCATTCCTCGATATCGATCTCCTGCCAGCAATACGGCCCCGCCACCGCTCTATTCCAAGATTTGCACACCACAGGAACCACCGTCAGAATCTCCTCCAGAGACAAATTCCGGAAAATCAGACCCAGCGTATCAGGTATCAGCTCATCCCACCGCCTCAAGTTACTCCCCTCCTCCATTTCCAATCGCACCTGCAAAATAGCGATTACAAATCCTTCAAAAATGGAGAAAAACTGCAACAAAAACAATCCGATTCAATCAAACATACCAAGAGAATGCAAGCTACCAACACTAGTCACATTGAATTGCAATCTACAAAGATTCGTCACATTATATAGAAATTACCAGAGGAATGGGGATGTGGATCTACCGCTTTATCCGCCTAAAATAAAGGGAGCCTTTCTTTCTTTCTTTCTTTCTGTCTCTCGAGAAAAAGTGGAACAACAGGAAACGAACAACTGCATTTTTATATCGCTTTAATTCCCCATCTACTCAAATCAATGTCTCTCCCCCAATATTTAATTAACACATTCCAGCAGGTTCCCAAAGTCCAAATTTTTAACTACTGTGAAAAAAGCGTTGGAATTAATTTCACAGCAAATAATCTAACTTGTTAGATGTTTATATAGGGATGGGGATTTCATAATCTAGAATTTTAAATTTAAAGTATGACTCAGAAAGTACATAATCATGCATTATTCATGTGAACAAAAAGACGTTTTAGTAAAAAAAAGTGAGATGAAAACGTTTTTCTGCAGGTTAAGGATGAGGATGGGTGACTTCATTAGTTTAGGTGTGAAAGTTGGCCATGGGAATCGTGAGGCCTGGACTCCTGATGTAATCCTGAGCTCAAAGCTGACATTTTCTTCTTCTTTTTCTTTCTTTTCAACTCTTCCTAATTTATCCCCTTGCCATATATCAAGGTTTTTCAAAGAAATGTAAATAACACTCCATCTTTTTCATAATAGTATCACACTTATGTGTCCACAGAGTATAACTGTGTATCCCCGATCTCATTTCAATCTGTAATTTAATTATTCATTTTATTAAAAAAAATTAAGTATAATACTAAAATTGAATTGGTATATAAATATGAATATTATTGTTTGATACATTGCTAGATTGTGTATTACATATATTTTCAAAATATCAAATTTTCACAAGTTTTAATTATCTTTAGTGAAAAATATTAAAGATCAAACATTTTTCAAATCAAATGTTAAAAGTAAAAAAGTGAAACTTAAAATGAGACGGAAGGAATAACATAGTTCTTTCAATATTAAAAATTTGTTAGATTGATAAAAGGGTAAATACAAATGTAACCCTATTATTTTTCAAAAGTGACAATATAACTCCGTATAATCTGAAAGTGCGATTATAATCCTAACTTTTGCATCAAATGTGCAGATATAACCTTTTGGCACTATGCAACATTGACTTGGTATTTTCTGGCATTGATTAAACCTAAAAAGACTAAAATATGGCTAGTCTTAAACCTAAAAATTTAATGATAAAAATACCCCTAAGGTTCTTCAATTTCTTCATCTCAATAAGTACAGCCACTGCTCATCCACCACTCCGCCACCAGAATCTGGATTTCCGCCCCACGCCGTAGTCAAAATCCAAACTCAATCAATCTGAACCAATTCTCCGACAGATTAAAATTTAAAAAAAAACAATAATCACCAAACAATACATGGAACACACCAAACCCCCAATTCCGGAGGGATCTAATACGAGAGGCGACAACAAAAATCAAGAAGATAAACCAAAGTTACGATGTACACTTACCGCCCAACACCACTGCTGCCACCTAGCACCACCACCACCACCCATCTCTAAACTCTACACTAGTGGATGCAGGTCTATTAAAGACAACCCACAAAGGTGGTTTCCCTTTTTTTGTAGAAGCGCCTTCCCTGACTAGTTCTAAGGTCGGAACTCATGTAAATCGGGAAGAAAAATTGATGGAAGATGGTTCAACCGAGAAAGAGGGCAGTTTTCCAAGAACCGCCTTTTATAGATGACATTAGAAGGTGGCTCAATATTGAACCACCTTTAATTGTGTACGGTAGAAAGTGATTATGCCAAACCGCCTTTAATCGTTACCAGTTCTGAATAAGGAACATGTACGGGTCATTGTCCCGAGCTCGGAACAACTATAGCTGGTGTAGAAACACAGTTCTTGAATCGGATAGTATTTCTGGAACTTGTTCCGAACTCAAAATCTTTAGTTTGGGACTAATGATCATCCTTGTAAGTTCTGAGTTCGGAACACCTTATAATTGAGAAACATATACAAAACCCAATTTTTGTCTTCATTTTTCAAGAAACCCCATTTAGTGAAACAAATTTGGAGTTTGGGCATCATGAAGATCTAGCAATTTACAAGTTTGGCATTGGTAAGGTAAGAACTTTTGAATTAGACTTGTGTTAGGAGATTGAATTTAGGTTGAAATTTTTTGAGATTTAATTTAGAAATGATTGTTGATGTGAATGGTTAAATGTGAATGTTTCTTGCTTAAATGGTAATGTTTGTTATTGTTCATTTTAATGGGCTTGCTAATTCTAATTCAAATATAGGTAATTGATTATGGATTGAATCGAATTGATTAGTAGGGACTTGAGAAAATCACCCGATTACTTCCCGTTGATAGAATCGTTTCTTGTGGTTGCCTTTGAACATGCTTCCCGTTGATAGAATCGTTTCTTGTGGTTGCCTTGTGGTTGCCGTTGATAGAATGGTGTGGTGCACGCCCGTTGCCTGTGTACGTATTGTAGAAATAATGTTTATTTGGTTAGGAAGAAGTTACGTGAACATCTCATAATGAGAGGGTTTCAAACTATTTACATTTCTTGGGTGTGGCACAGGGAGGATGGAACAGGTACGGAGGAAGAGCCAATTTGTAAGGAATCAGATTATCCCTTTATGAATGAGGGATTCGATGAGATGGCGGAGAATGTGGCTAGATATTTTCATGGAAAATCCGAGGTCCTTGAAGCTTTACATAACGATAAGAAGACGCCTTTATACAAAGGTGCGAGACATTCGGTTTTGAGAGCCATATTGCAATTAATGAATTTGAAAGAAAAATATGGTTGGGCTGAAAAAGGGATGACAGAGACTCTTGAATTGCTTCTTGATTTGCTACCAAATGGAAATCTATTGCCTGACTGATCGTATGCCGCTAAAATAATTCTATGTTCAATGGGATTGGAATTTTAAAAAAAAGCTTGCATGTCCCAGCGATTGTATGTTATACAGGGGGAAGGAGGACAAGATCCTAGATAATTGCCAAGTTTGTGGTGAATCACGTTACAAGTTAAAGCATGGTGGAATCACGGTTGGTTCTGAAGTAAGGTAGACTAAGAAGAAAAAGACACTGATAAAAGTTGTATGGTATCTCTCCCTATCATTCCTCGGTTGAAGAATTAGTTTGGTTCCGATGAAGATGCAAAGTTGTTGCAATGGCATGCTGAAAGGGAACGACCGGGGAATGACGAGATTAGTCATACGTTCGATGTTGAATAGTGGAAGAAACTTGATTCTATGTATCCCGAGTTTGGTGGTGAACCGCGACATTTCGACTAGGGCTTTCCACAGATGGAATGAATCCATTTGATAATATGAGTAGCCACACAACTCTTGGGCTATTATAATTGTGATTTATAATCTACCATCTTGGTTGACAATGAAAGGAAGTATGTGTTACTATCTATGATGATCTCGAGGCCTAAGAAACCTGGTAACGACATAGATTTTTACCTCGCTCCATTAGTGGATGATTTGTTGACCTTGTTCACTAGTGGGGTCCGGACATATCATGGAAGTGCAAAAGAATAATGGACATTGAAGGCTTTGTTGTTTTGTACAATAAACGATTTTCCCGCATATATGAACTTATTAGGGTAGTCGGTCAAATGACACAATGCTTGTCCGGTGTGTGAGAAGGAAACGACTTTCTGTCAGTTGAAACACAAGTGTAAAACAACTTATCTTGGCCACATGTGGTTTCTTCCAGTTGGTCACCCATGGCGTGTTGCAACGGGGAAGTTGAGTTTAGAGGCCCACCATTTCCATTGACTGGTGTTGATAATTTTGATAGAGTTAAATCATTTGCCAAATGATTTCGGGAAAAAAATGCGGAAAGCTTCTTGCGAGGGAAGTTGGAAGAAATGTTCAATATTTTTTAGTCTCCCTTATTAGAAACACTTGGAAGTCAACACACTGTCTTGATGTGATGCACATTGAGAAGAATGTCTATGACTCTTTGGTTGGGGCTTTGTTGAATGCACCGGGTAAAACTAAGGACGGGTTGAAAGCCCGGCTTGACCTTGTCAAAATGGGTATTAAGAAAGATTTGGGTCCTGTTAGAAATGACGATCATTGTTATCTTCCCCCTTCATGTTATTCTATGTCTGAGTTGGAGAAGAAGTTATACTGTGAAATCCTTAGTGGTGTGAAAGTTCCAACATCTTATTCTTCGAACATAAGTTCATGTGTTTCTCTCAGCGATTTGAAGTTGGTTGGTTTAAAATTGCATGATTGTCACAACTTGATGCAAGAGTGGAATACCATCGCGATTCGTTTGTCTCTACCATCCCATGTGAAACCGTGCATCACGTAACTGTGCCTTTTCTTCAAGTCAATATGTTCAAAGACCATTACTATTTCCAAACTTGATCATTTGCAGGCGATGATAGTTGAAGTTCTATGTCGGATGGAGATGTACTTGCCCCCTCACTCTTTGATAGTATGTTTCACTTGATAGTACACTTAGTGAGGGAGATCAAATTTTGATGTCCCATATTTCTGAGGTGGATGTACCTCTTTGAGAGGTATATGAAAAATTTTAAACACTTTGTTAAGAACCATTATAAGCCCAATACAAGTATTGTGCAGCGTTACATTGCGAAGGAAGTTATTGAATTCAGCACAGATTACATAAAGGAAGTTAATTATGTGGGCATTCCAAAATCGAGGCACGAAGGGCGGTTAGACAGGCATGGTGTTAGGCAAGGGAAACTGTTAAACCCTAGTTTTGATGATTTATGTGCAGCCCACCTTTATGTTCTTTGCAACCATGAGGATGATGTCCTATACATTGATATCCACGTGGAGGCCATTAGGGTGATGCATCCCAAATTCAATGAAGCCCGTGTTTTGTAACAACACACTAGTACTTTTGCGTCATGGTTATGGGATCATGTAGAAAGAGGTTATCATCCCCTTACTGTTAAATGGTTAGCACGCAAACCATCTGGCATAGTTTTGTCACATGAATCTTTTGATATAAATGGATTTACATTTGGGACAAAATCTATGGATGAAAATAATGTCTCACAAAACAGTGGTGTTACTCTCTTGTTTGAGGCATTACATGTTGTGAGTGGTAGTGACGAAAATCCCTCATCCGCATTGTCCGGCTTATGAGCCTACTTATGGTTAACCAAAATATAATTTTTCTTTGTGAAATAACCCTTGTCAAACCACTTGCATTGTTTTTCCTCGCCATGGAATGTAAATCCTTGTACCCTCTTCACAATCGGTGAGATTATGTTCCCATATGGGAGAGTTTTTATCACCCACTTCAACATCCCGATGTATAGCATATTCCTAAATATTATAGCTCCTACATTTCCTCCTACCCTCTATTATGTAGAAAAATATCATGAGGGACGCCATCGTAGGTGTGGTGATGTGGCTAGAGGTTGGTACAATAGTCCTACCAATTATTTCATACATGATGCGCTGGTCTATGGTTAGGGTATTTAGGCTAAACTATCGGGGTTCCCTAGGTTATCTGGATTACGTCAAAAGTATCTAACACTACATGCAATCGGGTTAATATGGGGGTACTCACTTTCAATAGGCCAACTATCCCTATCAGTGGTGAAACCAGGATTTTTTTCCAGGTGGGGCTGGAGAAGGGACGGTGGTGGGGCAGCGTCCAAAGTCTTCGGCCGGTGGCGGGACAGCGGCTGCGGTGGCGGGACAACGGCTGCAGCAGCGCCCGGAGCTGAGTTGGTTTTTTTTTGAATTTCGATCCTCAAATTTTGAATTTCATTTTTTTCTTCAGTACTAATCAAAACGACGTCATTCGACTTGAACCAAAACAATGTCGTTTTGATGAAATATGGGCAAAAAAGGCCTTCAACGGTCTTTTTCTTCGAGTTCCAGTGGCCTGAAAAATAGAAATTACGCTAGAAAAGCAAAGCACCCAAACTATGAATGTCGGAAAGCGCAATCGACCATTACTACCATGGTGCTAGAATCTCAGGTAGGTTTGGAGCCCTACCATGCGCTATGGTGGTTCCGCCCCTGATCCCTGTGGTATACATCATGTAAGGGGCCATCTATTTTTTGAGGAAAAACATCTTCGGGTCCTTTATACGGACAATCCAAATGTTTGTTAATAATCCATGGACTTAAATCTATGTCAAATCAACTAACCTTAGTCCTAAAACCACCCCCATCAACCTCATGTAAGTTGCTGTAAAATCGGCATACTTCATCAAAACGCCAAGGTTCATTCAAGGTTAATAACTTTAAAACATGTTGATGCTCAAATTTTTAAAGTGGATCATGTAAACTGATACTGTGATAAATATTCAAATCCAATAAGTAACAATCCAATAATCTGCCACTCTCACACAATTCATTGTACCTAGATTGAGCAAGAGGGGAAACAAACATTGCCCTTTCGTAATATTTTTCTCTCCCATGCCTTGCATTTGTAGATTTCAAACGTCCTTGACCACCTCGTGTACCTTGCTTTGAAGTTGACATGCTAGTGTGGTTGATTTTTTAGTGCAATTGAGATTGATTTTTTTAAATGAAAGTAGAGAATTCCTGCACCGTAACCCCCACTTCCAAAATTGGGGTTGGGAATTTGGGGGTTATACGATTTTCTTGCTAATTTTTTAATACTGGGAGTATGTTCCGATTGAGGAACGTGTCCCTGACTGATTTTTCACCCGTGCTAGTCCGGAAAATGATGCTCGGAACTCACAGTTCCTATTGAGGAACTGAGTGGGATAGATGATCATGTTTGTGCTGGAAAGAATAGATAAATAATTAAAATTTTCACTATCTTCACACGACTTCCTCTCTCGAAAGTTTGTCGACGCACATGATTTTTTTTGGCCTGAACAGTTTCTTCATTCGGAACAATAGAAAAGATCACCACAACGTTAACCAAATAGTTCCAAAAGCGGAACTAGGTCCCGAGTTCGGAACATAACCTGACGGGCTTTATATCAAAAACATTTAAATCATTTAAATTTCCAACTACACCAAACCCTAGTGTTACAACTCTTTGGGGATCATCAATCCAAGATGAAGATGGAAAACGAATTTAGGGTCAAGGTTTTGCAAGACACAAAATCTTTATTTGAGGTATTCTCATGTACAAGATGGGATTGAGTTTTTGGATCTAGGTTTTGTAAGGCACAAACCAATGAAGCTCGTTTTCTCAATGATTTGTATGTTTTCTTCTCAAATGGTTGAATGAGTAAAATTTAGTTTATTCCTTGTTCATGACATCATAATGTTTTAATGATTTAATTAATTTAATTTTTTCCCTAATAAATACTCGATTTCTTTAGATTGAGTTCTTATTTTCTTACCATCCGATTGGTTAAGATACTATCCTTGTTGCTAGGTTTTAAAATGTCAAAAAAGGAGAGGTTACGGTTTGAAGAAGAGGGCAATGAATACGTTATCCAAGAGTTTCTATTTCTAATGTAAGTGCTTGCTTAGTTTTATTTGTTCACTATATAATTAATCAAAATAAAAATATATTGAGGCGTAATCTACGTATTTTTTATGGAAGGTACATGTAATACTTTACCAATCATAGGGGAAAATGATGAGTGAGCTATTTGTGTCCCTTGATGACTCAAGGAATTTGATGTACGGACCAGGACCAGATTGAATACATACGCAAATGCTTAAGCAGGAAGGATATAAAGTTCTACATATTGCACTATACACAGAGAGGTGGTGTTTTCAATTTTACAATTATTAAATATGTTGTTACATTAAAGATTCACAAATGATTTAGTAAAAACTCCATTCCAATGTAGGGGTCATTAGTCTTTCATATTGATTCTCCTGGAAGGATGTATGGTTGGATTACCTAGAAATTAAAAAAGTTGAACTTTAACTTCATAGGTATGTCAATTATTTGAAATTATCGATAATGTTCTTATATGTGATCAATGTTCTTATATTGTAATGTCAACGGATTTTTCCAAAGGAACAAATACCGTATTCACAAGATGACATAAATGTGGCAAGAAAATTGTGTGGCAAGACCTCCTGGGAGTATGTTCGATCGCAAACTATTAGAAGACCTAAGGTGGTGGTATAACAAATATCTCATCACTAGTGACATGTTTTGCGGAAGAAAAATTGCTTGTATTCTATTCCAATCTATAGATAGTTGCTTGATTAGCTATGTATATAGATTTTTGGTCAAACTACAATCATGTAGTGTAGTATTACGTTGGCTAATATAGTTAGACATTGTGAGTGTAATAGAATTTAGTTGAATTTTATTCCTATGTATAGATAAGTGCTAGTTTAGTGGTATCTATACAGTTTTGAAACATTGCACAATCTTAGACACATTTAGTGCAAGAGAAATTTGTGATTTGCGACAAATTTTGGTCAGCTATGAAAATTTTGCAGCTTTTACTATTGCTCCAGATTGTCCTTCCGACGTTGGAAGTGGTTCACCATCATTTTGTTTAAAATTTGTAAGAGACGAGTATCAGTTCCTCAATCGGAACCACATGTGAGACTCCCAGTTCCTCAATCGGGAGAAAACAATACATTGCGAGTATAATCTAGGGTAAAAAATAGGTTGGCTCCGGATTTGACACACGAATTAGGAACCCAAATAACAACTCCGACGCAAGTCCAGGTGCCAAGTTTGGAACCCTACCTAGCAGCTGAGGATGCTTGTGATGTTCCAAGTTTGGAACTCTTTTAAATGCGGTTCCTCCACCTTGCCAAAGACACATAACCGCCTTTAATCAGCCCATTTAAAGGTGGTTCTAGGAACCGTCTTTAATCATCGACGATCAAATTTGGGGCCAGAGAAGTCACCTCCAAAGTGACTTCTCTGGCCCAAAATAGCCGCCTTTAATCACTCCACCCTCCACTAGTGCTAGCACCACCACGATGAATCTCTGCGGGCGGTGGAGCACCGCAACCACGATGAATCCATGGTGGAGGACGTCTAATTCAAAGACCAAGGGAAGGTCCGACGAAGACCACGATTGAACCCAATAAACCCGACGAAGACCACGATTGAACCCAATAAACCCGACGAAGACCCCGGGAAAGATCCGGTGAAGACCGCGATTGAACCTGACGAAGACCCACCACCACCACCGCGGTTGAAGACCGCAATGAAGACCCGACAAAGAGGCGATTGAAAATCCACCACCACCGCAACGAAGACTTGGGAACCCGATGAAGACCTGTCACCACCGGTGAGTTTTCAATTGCCACCACTTCGCGGGTTTTCAATCGTCGACTCCAGTCTATTCATCTACCTAATTTTACCAAATTCTGACCAGATTCGTTGGGGTTTTCACCGGGTTCCGGTGTGAGAAGATTTGGGAGGGGGGCAGAAGTATGGCCGAAGCAAGGATCTGGTGTGAGAAGAAGATTTAGGGTTTACAAGGGCAATGTAGTCTTTTCCAAGTTTTTGAATTTTTATTTTTTTAAAACAAGGGTATGATGTGTCCATTTTAGATGCATTATTTAGTAGTATTTAGGATCACTTTTGTGCTCTTTTATTATCGAGAGCTTGTGTTTTACCTTGAAATTCACTTAGGAGAGGCAAAAGCAACTTTGTACTCTTTTACCTCTTCTAAGTGGATTTTGTGTGACAAGGGAAGAACACGGAAGCAACGAAGACCGGAAGACATTGAAGACTATACTTTCGAAGACTTTTGGATACTCACTTCGAAGACATGAAGACCGGAGGCCGTTGAAGACCATTTTTGGAGCCATTGAAGACTTGAAGATTGAGAGGGATGGCTATGAAGAAGACAAAGAAACAATGCAAAGTGCTGGCCCCCGTCGCGACACCATCGCGAGTCGCGACCAACACCGTCGCGAGTCGCGACGAAACTCGTCGCGAGTCGCGACCAATGGGCAGCCAGAAATCTATTTTATTTTCTTTGCACTATAAATACCCTCTCTTTCCTCCTCTTCTCCAGACTTTTCCAGCCCGTTTTCTCTCTGGTTTTTGGGCGAAAACCTAGGTTTTTTCTCTTCTTTCTTTTCTTAGCTTTTTCTTAGTTTAATTATGTCTTTTGTTGTTCTAGAGTAGTTCTTGTACTTGGGAGCTATGGATTGAAGCTTCCACTTCTATGTATTGAGAACCATTTCTATCTATCTATTTGGTGTTTTTGCTATTGTGCATTTATTGTGCTTTGAATGTTAATTGTTGATTCCATTGATGTTGTTGGGAGCTTGAGGATATGAATGCTTGTATGAATTGCTAGCTAGGGTTTGGGGGATTTGGGTTAATTTCCCCCCTGTTCTTGTTAGGAATGTATGAGTGTGAATTAGAGCTTTTGATTGTGTTAGTGTGTTGACAATGTGCTAGACGAATGTGATTGATGTTGAACTCTTCGTCATGTTTGTTTGTGTAGCAAACGAGAAGAGTTATATGCTCATGGTCTATGAGTGGTCGCTCTTGACTAATCTCGTGTAATTGCATGAATTGGTTAAATGCTTAGTCACGGTGTAGTGGTCATAGGCATTGCCAAGCTTGTTGGTCCTTCGTGCTAAATGCCACCAATGACACCTTGAGTCGTGGTCGCGACTCGGGAGTCATTGGTGAGGTTTGACGAGAGATGTGGAACTCACTCTCGCAAACTACGAACTAAGAAGGATAGGAGTTTAGTCTCCACGAAAAGTAGTTGAAGTATTGAATAGATGATTTAAATTCATTCTTGAAGCATTTGTTATTTGGCGTTTATGTATTCTTGACGGTGTGTTTCACTGCATGTGTGCCATGAGTTGTTTGAGCATAGGTAGTGCTTGTGTGGTTGAATTGTTTAGGTGTAGGAACGTGACGAATTCCGTAGCGCCTTTGCATGAAGATCTATGAGCATGAACTTAGAACTCCTTGTGATGTGTGTGTTGTGGTACTTGCTAGATGGGTGTGTGAGTGTTGGGTCCTGAATGCTATATGATGGAATGTGTGAATGATTCGATGAACTACATTAGATGTGGAAGTGGATATCCGTTGCCCCCAAGGCATTTTATCTTTGTAGTTTAAAACCCCTTTTCTTTAGTTTTGTTTGATGATTAGCATAGTCACTTGACCTTGCTAGTTATCTTGTCTTTTTATCTTTGTTAACTTAGGAAACCAACCAACCAACCCCCCCCCCCCCTTTACTTGCTTTTAAGTGTGTGTAAATATAGTTACTCCTAGCCTAGTATCAACCATTTGTGCTTGATTGCTTAGGAAGATCCCTCTTCTCATTGGACGACCCCGATTTGCCGCTATCTACCTAGTTGTAGAAAGTAAGCATTTAGGGCTTATAAATTATCTTTTGCACGGCGGGCGCGACGACCGCCCGCCCGTCAAAATGGTGCCGTTGCCGGGGAAGAGGCGTTTATTTTTAAGTATTTAGGTGTATTTGGTTGTGTATTAGCTAGTTGTTTTTATTTTCCACTACTTGGTGGTTGTTTTTGTTCGGAGTAGGTATTGTTTGAGTTCTTGGTGATTTATTTTATCGAGAATCCTTGCACTATGATTCCGAACTTTCGAAAAAAAAAAAAATTTAATGGAGCGTCTCACCTTGAGGGAACTCATGATGAGAAGAGAGGCTCAACAAGCAAGGTTTTGTAGGATGTGTCATTCCGACCATCCTACCGAATCTTGCCCTTTGTTGTGGGAATAGCACGATGACCGAGAAAGAACCCTTGGTTTCCAAAACCATGGGTACTATGACGAGTGCTATCAAGAGGTAGGAGATATTGGTTTTCAAGGGCAAGAAGCTCATGAATGCTATCCATACCACAACTCTTACAATCCGGAATGGAGTGGTAGTCCGGATTTGTGGTATGAGAATGAGCCGGAAAACCAATATTACGAGCAACCTAGTTGGCCATCACCACCCTATACCATACCCCAAAACCAAGCCCGACAAGGAAGTTCAAGTTTGACACGTGAGGATGTCTTAAATAGGATAGCAAACTTGAAATCCTTTACTAGTGAGGAGCCGGATACCCAGCTCTCCTCTAGTGTTGAGGCCATTGAGGGGCATGTGAGGAACATATTAGAGGTATTGGCCCGCATGGAAGCTCGTGATTCCGAAAACACACCATCCCAACTTGAACTCGATGATTCGGTGAGTGAGGTCACCAATAAAAATGATTTTGAGTTTGAAAGGGATGAGGAGTTGGTTGTAGAGGATAGAAAAATGGAGGAAGAGGTGATAGTGCTACATCCATTAGCATTGTCACCCCTTCTCCCACCTAGTGAACCAACTCTAATATTTTCGAAAGTTCTGAGGGAAACAAGAGAGGAGCCAAAAGTTTATCCCAAGGTCACTAACCACTTAATTCCCTTTGAACCATCTCCACCTCCACAAGACTTTCCTCTTGAAAGTTTTGTGCCCCCACCTCTCTTATTTTGGATGCTCATGGTGAAGAGCTTCAAGCCTTCACCATACGGATAACATTAGGGTCGTTCCGACGACCTTAAACATACGAAGCTTCGTCGTGCCGACGACGTTAAATAAATTCGGCATTTCTTTTAGTTTTTGTTTCTTAGTTTGTGTTTCTTAGTTTGTTTTTGTTGTTGTTTTGTTTTGTTCTTTTTATGGCTTGTTTTTCTGTGATTTTGTAGCAAAGTGAAGTGCATTGCAATGAAGGAGATAAAGGAACGAGATCAATGAACGAGGGAAGAAAGCTTGGACAGTTGGTAAGCAAAAGAAAAATTTTAAGCCTGGGATACCCTGCCATCGCGAGTCGCGATGGGCTTCGTCGCGAGTCGCGACGAACAGGGGAGAAAAATCACTCCCAGCGCCAACTTTCCGCGAGTCGCGATGACTTCGCGAGGCTCGTCGCGAGTCGCGACACACTTCGTCGCGAGTCGCAACGAGCTCAGAAATTTTTGAGCTTCCGGACTCAACTTCCGCGAGCCGCGATGACATCGCGAGGCTCCGTCGCGAGTCGCGATGAACTTCGTCGCGAGTCGCGACGTGATCAGAACTTGTCAAGCTTCCGGACTCAACTTTCCGCGAGTCGCGATGACTTCGCGAGGCTCGTCGCGAGTCGCGACACACTTCGTCGCGAGTCGCGACGAGCTCAGAAAATTTTGAGCTCTCGGACTCACCTTTCCGCGAGTCGCGATGACTTCGCGAGGCTTGTCGCGAGTCGCGATGAACCTCGTCGCGAGTCGCGACGTGCTCAGTAACTGTTGAAAATTTTTTGAGCCCGGATTTCAAATTTCCAAGCTTCCATGTTTCCAAATGATTTTAAACATTGCATGATCCTACCTTCTTCTCCACCCAACACTCCCAAGAACCACCACATACCCACTCATTCCTCCACCATCCTACATATGTTGACATATGAACATTCTTGCATCTTTATAGTACATTTGTTGATTGTAGTATGCCGACTACATCATTGTAATCGTAAGTGCATATCCTTTAATGATGCTTGTATACATGTCAATATATGTTGGATATTTTTCATGATTATTCTTATAGTGTTGGTTGGGTGTGATTTGGTTGTTCTTTGAAAATACTATGGTTAGTAACTCTTGATGCTAAACCTAGTATTACATATCCTTATGTACTTGTGAGTTTAATGTGCTCTTCGTGGTGTAGTCTTGATCAAACGGCGCCATGGAGACAATGCTTTTCTCGAGGGGTGAGTTCTTCTACGGCATCTTTGCTCACCCTTCCGGTTCTGAAACCTATCTCGGGACCATCCAAGTACTTGGATATCGCCATATCACCAGCGAATTTGCGGAGAAATGGGTGTCACTCTAACTCCCTTACCTTGATTTTTATTGTTCTTGCCTTACGTGTTTACATTGAGGGCAATGTAATGTTTTAAGTGTGGGGAGGGGTTAGAGGATTCAATGCATGCTATATTGTTTTTGAATGCTTTTTGCTACTTTTCATTGGAAAAACATGAAAAAAAAATCAAAAAAAAAAATTTTAATAAGAAAAAGAAAACCCGCTAAGTTGAAAACCCGAGAGGGCAACTTAGGCAACATTGGGGGCCCGGATAGGTCGAAAACCCTTAAAGGGTGGCCTAGGCAAAAATGAGAGGCTAAAATGTGCGGAAAAAGGTGAGATGTGAGCTAAAGAAACATGATGTGTGGCTAGGATGAAAACTCGAAAGAGCTCCTAGGCAAAATGAGAGAAATTGACAGAAATTGAAGAATGATATGATTTCACTCATTTGCCGGCGTTGGAGTCATAAGGTTGCGGTTGTCACACGGATGGATCGGGTAGCTCAACATCTATAGACCTCTTGGGTTTGGGTAGCTTAGTGGGTTAGGAAACGAAGTGTGGTTATGAAATTCCTTATCTCTTTCTGCTTCGTTTTTGGTTGATATATTGGCATTTAGTGAAGCATGTGTTTGAAACTCTTATATGGTTTTAGCTTCATTTTATGTCATTGGATTTTGGTTGATATATTGGCATTAGGTGTAGTATGTGCTTACACCTCTTAAATGGTTTTAACTTCATCTTGTGTCATTGGACTTTGGGAATATCAATTCGGGGCTTTGAAATACTTTATGGGTAGTGAATTGATAAGTGGTAGGTTTGGTTAGATTTAGGATTGGGGATGTGTGTGTGAAAAAATTCTCATGTGAGCTTTTATTTTGGGATTTTTGATATGGAGAGTTTTTGTGAGGCTTTGATTGGGGGATTAGTTTAGGTTTTGGATATATCATTTACTCCGTGTGCTTGGTTCTTTTCTTACTCGAGGGCGAGTAAGGTTTAAGTGTGGGGAGGTTTGATATGTCCATTTTGTGTGGTTATTTTAGGGGTTTTAGGATGTGGATATGCCATTTCCTCCGTATGCTTGAATCTTTTCTTACTCGAGGGCGAGTAAGGTTTAAGTGTGGGGAGGTTTGATGTGTCCATTTTAGATGCATTATTTAGTAGTATTTAGGATCACTTTTGTGCTCTTTTATTATCGAGAGCTTGTGTTTTACCTTGAAATTCACTTAGGAGAGGCAAAAGCAACTTTGTACTCTTTTACCTCTTCTAAGTGGATTTTGTGTGACAAGGGAAGAACACGGAAGCAACGAAGACCGGAAGACATTGAAGACTATACTTTCGAAGACTTTTGGATACTCACTTCGAAGACATGAAGACCGGAGGCCGTTGAAGACCATTTTTGGAGCCATTGAAGACTTGAAGATTGAGAGGGATGGCTATGAAGAAGACAAAGAAACAATGCAAAGTGCTGGCCCCCGTCGCGACACCATCGCGAGTCGCGACCAACACCGTCGCGAGTCGCGATAAAACTCGTCGCGAGTCGCGACCAATGGGCAGCCAAAAATCTATTTTATTTTCTTTGCACTATAAATACCCTCTCTTTCCTCCTCTTCTCCAGACTTTTCCAGCCCGTTTTCTCTCTGGTTTTTGGGCGAAAACCTAGGTTTTTTCTCTTCTTTCTTTTCTTAGCTTTTTCTTAGTTTAATTATGTCTTTTGTTGTTCTAGAGTAGTTCTTGTACTTGGGAGCTATGGATTGAAGCTTCCACTTCTATGTATTGAGAACCATTTCTATCTATCTATTTGGTGTTTTTGCTATTGTGCATTTATTGTGCTTTGAATGTTAATTGTTGATTCCATTGATGTTGTTGGGAGCTTGAGGATATGAATGCTTGTATGAATTGCTAGCTAGGGTTTGGGGGATTTGGGTTAATTTCCCCCCTGTTCTTGTTAGGAATGTATGAGTGTGAATTAGAGCTTTTGATTGTGTTAGTGTGTTGACAATGTGCTAGACGAATGTGATTGATGTTGAACTCTTCGTCATGTTCGTTTGTGTAGCAAACGAGAAGAGTTATATGCCCGTGGTCTATGAGTGGTCGCTCTTGACTAATCTTGTGTAATTGCATGAATTGGTTAAATGCTTAGTCACGGTGTAGTGGTCATAGGCATTGCCAAGCTTGTTGGTCCTTCGTGCTAAATGCCACCAATGACACCTTGAGTCGTGGTCGCGACTCGGGAGTCATTGGTGAGGTTTGACGAGAGATGTGGAACTCACTCTCGCAAACTACGAACTAAGAAGGATAGGAGTTTAGTCTCCACGAAAAGTAGTTGAAGTATTGAATAGATGATTTAAATTCATTCTTGAAGCATTTGTTATTTGGCGTTTATGTATTCTTGACGGTGTGTTTCACTGCATGTGTGCCATGAGTTGTTTGAGCATAGGTAGTGCTTGTGTGGTTAAATTGTTTAGGTGTAGGAACGTGACGAATTCCGTAGCGCCTTTGCATGAAGATCTATGAGCATGAACTTAGAACTCCTTGTGATGTGTGTGTTGTGGTACTTGCTAGATGGGTGTGTGAGTGTTGGGTCCTGAATGCTATATAATGGAATGTGTGAATGATTCGATGAACTACATTAGATGTGGAAGTGGATATCCGTTGCCCCCAAGGCATTTTATCTTTGTAGTTTAAAACCCCTTTTCTTTAGTTTTGTTTGATGATTAGCATAGTCACTTGACGTTGCTAGTTATCTTGTCTTTTTATCTTTGTTAACTTAGGAAACCAACCAACCAACCCCCCCCTTTACTTGCTTTTAAGTGTGTGTAAATATAGTTACTCCTAGCCTAGTATCAACCATTTGTGCTTGATTGCTTAGGAAGATCCCTCTTCTCATTGGACGACCCCGATTTGCCGCTATCTACCTAGTTGTAGAAAGTAAGCATTTAGGGCTTATAAATTATCTTTTGCACGGCGGGCGCGACGACCGCCCGCCCGTCAGGGTACAATAGTCCGTTCATTTAATTCAGGCCAAATTAAGGTTCCCAAGGTTAGTATGACGTTTCAAGCAAATAATAGGGTTATAATCACACTTTCAAATTTTAAAGGATCATATTAGCACTTTCGACCAAATTATAGGGTCACGTGGACACTTAACTCTTGATAAAACGAATGACTTCAGGGGCCCTCAAACTATTTCCATTTGACCCTTTTGGCCCCCCCAATTTTTTTCCGATCACTTTCATCCCTGAACTAACAAAAGTGTTGAATCCTCATCCTCCCGTTTGGTCAATCCGTTAAAAGTGATGTCAATACTGTTAGTTTTTGAATTCTTAACAAAATGAAGGGTAAAAGAGACTTTTCATATTTTATTCAATTATAATCTAGCCCTCACTTTTCTTTTCTTCTTTTTTATATTTTATTTAATTACAATCCAGCCCTCACTCTTTTTTTCTTCTAGCCCCTCCCAGCTCTGCCATTCCTGCCGCACCACCTCTATGAACTCCATCTTCCGCCACCGCCGCCATGAACTTCCATGTCTTCCCAATCGGCGACTAATGTGTTTCTTCCTTCAACCAATAAATGACAAACTCGAAAATAAATTTCTAAACAACCTTTTCTGAGCCTCTGGCAATTTTATTCACCAAAAAATATTTCTTTTCAAGAAATTCGTATGCAGATTATCAAATTGATGAAGATCATGACTCATTTGCTGCAACTCCAACCACCCCAACCTCTGCGCTGGGTGTCCCCTGCCTCCAGCGACCCCAAACTCCTCCATGCCACCACTACCTCGTCGACTCCAGCAACCCCATACACCACCACGGCGTTGCGAACAAGGCGGGTTAGGGCTTTCAACTTTGGTGTTTCAGAGACGGGGAGGAGGAATTGGATGGGAGGGAGAAAAGAAGCAAACGAGGACAAGGAGGGAGAAAAGAAGAAGCAGATGAGGACAAGGAGGGAGAAAAGAAGAAGCAGACGAGCACAAGGAGGGAGAAAAGAAGAAGCAGGCCGGAGTACCCGTGGCTGGGATCGGCGCCGAAGCTACTCGAATCAGAGAAAAGAAACAAACAACGAGAGAAAAGAAGGAAAGAGTTAACAGACGGCGATTCTGGAGAAGAAGATAAGGAGAGGAGAAAAGAAAAAAAGGAAAGAAAAGAAGGAAAGGAGAAAGAAAGAAGGAAAGAAAAGGAGAAAATAAGAAAGAAAATGAGAAATTACCATTTTCCCTTAAAATCAACGTTTTGACCAACACTTAACGCTTTGATTGGACGGAAGAATGAGGATTCAACACTTTTTTTAGTTCAGAGACGAAAATGATTGAATTTTTTTTCTGGGGATGAGGGTGGGAGCAAAAAGGTCAAATGGAAAGAGTTGGAAGGCCCCTGAAGTTGTTTGCTCTAAAACATATCAAAAGAGAAAGTATAGTAGAAAAACAATAGGAGTAGGAGCGTCTTCAAAAGGCTATCACACCTAGCCTTAGGGTGCCCATGCCAGCCGACCACACAGCCATCACATGAGAGGTAAGTCACACTGACCCAGTACCATGGCCACAGTGCTGGTTCATACTTGCCCGTCACCAGGAGGGTCCCACCGCCACGTGCGCGTTGCCACGCACGCTTTGGGAAACACTCTCCCACACGGCCGTAGCGAGCTTCGAACCGTGGGTATCCCCACGCTGCCCACTACCACTTGGGCTACACATGCGGTGGTGAGTAGGAGCGTCTTCAACGATTATACTAATAAGTACTAAATTTTAACTAGCGGGTGGCTACCTATATATTCTTTTAATTTGTATGTCTTAATACTTCCCCCGCTTCTCATATAATGGCTCATTTTTATTTTTGAATAACATTTTTTTAAAAGAAATTTAGCTCCTTCATTTTTTTGCAAAATCCTAAATTGTTTAGTTAGCTAGTTATTTATCTAGACAGATCACCACCAATTGTTTTAACCAATCAATCAAACTACTAATTGGAGTGATTTTTTCCGAAAGGTTAAGTAGGAATAACCAAATTACATACTCTCTTCGTCACACAATTAACTTCTTACTCTTCATCACACAATTAACTTCTTACTTCCCCTGTTTCACTATGTTTGATTCCATAGATTTATGTGTTCTTTTTTTTTATAAGTTGAAATGTGTGAAGGAAATTGAGTGAGACACCACAATTTAAATCTATTGAAACTCAATCTAATTACTTATAAATATCATATTCTATAACTTAACTAGGGACATCCAAATAATCCCTACTAAAAATTTAATCTAAAATTCACAATTCTTAAAAGAAATGTGATTTAAACCCTAAACATTAGAAAATGGATTGATGAGTGAACCAAGTCCTAATTCGCTTTTTTTTTTTGAATATACACTCTAATTTTATTATCACATTCAAGTTGCCTCACACAAAGGGGGTTAGGCTCTCCTGTGTCCCACACAAAGGTGGGGTGAGACTCCTACATAACTCACACGAAGTGAGGCTCCTACACCTAACACGGTGTATTTGGAGACTGAATTCCAGAATACTGCCCCAGGCCGGAATTGAACTTGGGGTGCATCTGGAGTGGGCGTACACCCTGGTCACTGGGCTAAAGCTAGTGGTTAATTCACTTTTACTCTCTTCAGTAACGAGAGAAGTTTAGGTAACTGAGTAACTCTTAGAGATGGTCCAATAAACGGACGTGACAAACTTATTGTGATGGACTGGGAAAGAAAATAATAAACACAATTTTAATGGAGTACTCTGCTCCCTATGTCCCATCTTAAATTGAACAGAATTGTTTTCTCAGTTAAATTTATCGAAATTTGACCATATATTTGGATAAGTAAACGATCAATAATATTATCGTATGAGATACTATTAGATTTACCGTAGCATAAAATTTTAAAATATTAACTTTTTATGTACCGTTATTATACGTAATTATATATATTTACTGGAGACGGGGAAAAAAATTCCGTGCATTTGAACCGGAACCGAGGAAGTAGTAGAAAATGTAATTTGAAGGGAGTGAATGCAAAAGATATGAAAACAAAGGAGAGTACTTAGTAAAGAAATCATAAATGGTGCGTGGGATAAATGCAGTCTGTTGAGCAGTAAACATTTATGGGATGGGAGGGTCCAGCTAAGATTGAAGAAGGTACGCAAGGAATCTGTCCTGAGGTGTAAGCAGCCTCTACACGCTGATGTCACCTTATTTTTCAAATTTCTCTCTATTTTCCTTAAAAGCATCGTTAATGATAGTCCATTTTAAAAAATGATCTTTCCATAATTCATGAAAATATCAAAATTTAAATTATAAATTAGAAGAAATTAAGATAAAATTTTTGGGTCGCATTAATCGAGCCGTAGACTTTATAACTATTACATATTGCATAATTAATTTTAATACAACAACTAAAATCTTTTACCTTTTTATTATTTCAATTAAACTCCGCCTTTCCATAAGCTTATGGAAAGAAGGTCTTTCCCAATACTTTGCCTTAATGAAAAGTTAGCATTTTTTATTTGGAATTTTAGTATATACATAAAGTAAATTAATTGAGAGTCTTATTTGAATTTACATTTTCAATGCTATTATTATAAGAGTAATAATAAATAGTGAAAATTTATCGTGAAACTACACAGTGATTGATGTTACAATATTGAAAAAATAAATGTATCCCCAATTAGTTGCACCTTTTAAGGAAGGTAGTTAGTTATTTAGGTTTTTACTAACATTCACATAATTCTCTATGATTTTCAATACGAATTTTCATCCTCCCTGTCATCACTTTTATTACAATTATAACTTCGGTATGATAGGCAAATCATTGATTGGATAAAATTTTAGTTGGGCTAATGCATATTTATGAAGCTCTATCATTCTTTCAAAACATAATATAATAGAAATGCTTTGCTTTCTATTTTGGTGTTTTGGTCTAGATCTGCAGTCAACAAGGGTATTAAAGTCATTTTGACTAATCAAACCTCAAATTGTCTAAAAATAACATACCACCCATATTATTGTATGTTGTTGATTTTGTTTATTTACTATATATAATCAATCATATCTTATTAGATTATATACTCCTTTCTTCTATTAGTGGTACACTTGCCTTAATGAGATATTTTTTTAATATTGGCACGCTTTTCATTTTTGGCAAGATTGCTTCATTTCCATCCACTCATTCTACTTTTTACTTTCTACATTCAATTTCATCCACTCATTTTTCTCACAAAATTATAGCGTCTAAACCTATTGTGACACTAATAGAGGAACATAAGGAGTATAACTTTTATACTCACTCTGAAGGTCTGAGGCAACCCATAGTCACACTAGAAAAACCTCTCTTGACCGCCGCTCCCTTTCTAAGAAACACCCTACCTTTCTTCCAATCTTCTTCTCCCCTTCTTCACACTGTGGGAAATGAGAAAACAACCATTTATTTTAATTGATGTTCTTCTGTCATTGAATAAGTGTGAAATTTATCTCCATATATTAGTGTGGTTTGAGTTCCCAAAACGATAATGACCTTGAGCCACCAGAATGATCTCTGCAAGAATCTCTCGGATTGTATCAGAGCGAGAATCTCCGATGATAAAGTCAGTTTTATGGAGTTGAATGTTAAAAGTGCTATTGTTGTTTCTTACCTTGGAACTTTCATCTGGCTTTCATTTATATGGCCAGTTTCCTTATATTCCCGGTTGTTTGTGTCCACATTGGTTGTGCCAACTTATCTGCTATTATGGGCCACAATCCCTAACTCGTGGCTGCTGCGATGTGTTATACGAAGTCACCTCTTGTGAGGCTCACGATCTTTGTGATGTTATTTGAAGTTGGCTCTCGCGAGGTGTTCCCATAGTTTACTACGTGCTGTGCTTTGCACTCCTGGTTCCCTACGTACTTACCTATCCTATACCATAAACCCCTTAGTCAAAAAGGATGGGGAGTATAAAGGTTGGAAGTGTGTAGTCCTTCGCAAATTTATATATTCTGTTCCCGATGTGAATAACTTTTTGTGGTTCCACCGCATTAGACATCTGCCAATATTGAATAATTTGGTAATTGTGTTGCTTCTGCTTGGTATTTCTTATAAAAGCCACTGACTTCTCTCATATTTGATAAATGTGAGATTTATTTTTTTAGATCTTGTGATTTGCCATATCCCAGGTTTCTTGCTTGAGATATGTTGTTGTTGCTCAGTGTATTGATGTGTCCATTTTAGATGGTTATTTTAGGCTTTTTAGGATTAGGTTTTGTGCAATTTTGTGCTCTACATGTGGCATTTTGCCTTGAAATCATCTAAGGAGGGATAAAGGCGGCTTTGACGTTTTTATCACTTTTTAGATGATTTTGTGTGACAAGGTGATTTGTTTGAAGACTTTGAAGACCTTTATATTTGAGCTTTGTGAAGATTTGAAGAAGTGAAGAGATGAAGAAAGGAGAGCAAAGCAACAGATGAATGATGATCCAGGGTTCTCAGAATTTTCCGAGAAGAATCAGCCCTCAAGAGTGGCACCATTGGATTCCTCTTCTCGAGCACTATAAAATTGACTACAAGAACTCCCGAAATGGATCAACGGTTCACCCGGAGGAAGCAAAACAAAACAGGGCTGGATTTCAC
Organism: Rubia yunnanensis; assembly: GCA_037428765.1. Lineage (NCBI taxonomy): Eukaryota > Viridiplantae > Streptophyta > Magnoliopsida > Gentianales > Rubiaceae > Rubia > Rubia yunnanensis. The sequence continues at coordinate 47,744,160 of CM075069.1, read as the reverse complement.
TGCTGGTCGCAACTCGCGATGGAACTGGTCGCGAGTCGCGACGACAGCGCGAATCCAGCTCTGCAGCAGCGTTTTTCTCCCCCTTTTGCTTCCACTATAAATACCTCTTCACCCCTTCTTCTCCACAGCTTTTGGCCACTTTTCTCTTCCATTTTTGGGCCAAAACCCTAGGTTTTCTCTTCTTCTTTTCTTAGTTTCTATGTCTTTTCTTGTTCTAGAGTAGTTGTTGTACTTGGGAGCAAAGGATTGAAGCTTCCATATCTCTATGTAGTAAGAACTCATTTTATCTATCTATTTGGTATTTTTGCTATTGTGCATTTATTGTGCTTTGAATGTTAATTGTTGATTTCATTGATGTTGTTGAAAGCTTGAGCATATGAAATACTTGTATGAATTGCTAGCTAGGGTTTGGGGGATTTGGGTTAATTTCCCCCCTGTTCTTGTTAGGAATGTATGAGTATGATTTAGAGCTTTTGATTGTGTTGATGGATTGATAATGTGCTAGATGAATGTGATTGATGTTGAACTCTTCGTCATGTTCGTTTGTGTAGCAAACGAGAGAGTTATATGCTCTTGGATGAATGTGCGTTGCACGTTCATCCAATCTCGTGTAATTGCATGAATTGGTTAAATGCTTAGTCACGGTGTAGTGGTCATAAGCATTGCCAAGCTTGTTGGTTCTTCGTGATTAAATGCCACCAATGGGATACCTTGAGTCGTGGTCGCGACAACGGGAGTCATTGGTGAGGTTTGACGAGAGATGTCGAACTCACTCTTGCAAACTACGAACTAAGAAGGATAGGAGTTTAGTCTCCACAACAAGTAGTTGAAGTATTGAATAGATGATTTTAATTCATCCTTGAAGCATTTGTTATTTAACATTTGTGTATTCTTGATGGTGTGTTTCACTTCATTTGTGCCATGAGTTGCTTGAGCATAGGGAGTGCTTGTATGATTGAATTGGTTAGGTGTTAGGAACGTGACGAATTCCGTAGCTCCTTTGCATGAAAATCTATGAGCGTGAACTTAGAACTTCTTGTGCATAACGTGTTGTGATTCTTGCTAGATGGGTATGTTGATGTTGAGTCATGTAATGCTATATGATAGAATGAGTGAATGATTCAATGACCTACATTAGATTTGGAAGTGGATATCCCTTGCCCCCAAGGCTTTTTATCTTTGTAGTTTTAAAACCCCTTTTCTTAGTTTTGTTTGATGATTAGCATAGTCACTTAACCTTGCTAGTTATCTTGTCTTTTTACTTTCGTAACTTAGGAAAACCAACCAACCAACCCCCCCATTTTACTTGCTTTTATGTGTGTGTATATATTTTATCCTAGCATAATATTAACCATTTGTGCTTAAGCGCTTAGGAAGATCCCTCTTCTCCTTGGACGACCCCGATTTGCTGCTATCTACCTAGTTGTAGAAAGTAAGCAAAAAGGGCTTACAAATTATCTTTTGCATAGGGGGTGCGACGACCGCCCGCTATCATGTATTTTCATTCTTCTTTCTGTATGGGTCTATCAAAGATAATTGCTTCTGTGCCGTCTATATTCAACCCTCTGACCAAGGCCAAGATTGAGGGTGTGACAATTCCTTAGACTGTAGGCTAAGGGAGGAAACGTGACCTTCATGCAAGTGTTGATTCTTCTATTGATAATGTCGAAAAAATTCTGAAGATGTCCCCTACTTTCTCTTCCTGTCAGGGGAGAAATGGACCTGATGAATGGGTAACTAGTCACGTCAATGTGTCCGCCCGTTATGCTGTAATATACTCTCGCAGTTTGATTGTGTTTTTTTATTTTTGTGCTTTATTTTATGATGTTGATACTGGTTTGCTGATTGGTGCTGATTTTTTGGCTCTGGAAAGTCGTGTAAAATAGATGGAGCTTCTTGTTCAAGAGTTTAGTAGAATAAAGGCCTAACTAGATGGTGCTCGTGAACGTTTCCATTTGTCCGAGGAAGAGGTTTTACGCCATCAACATGAGATTGAACGTTTAAAGCAAGCAAGGTGTCCTCTTAATGGTTATGCTCGGGTTGTATTTTAATGGTCTTACAGTCCCAGGGATTTGTGAGTTTATTTGTGAGATCACATATGCTACTTGTGACCCGAGAGGTATCTGTGTTATGAGTCGATACAATCTTCTAACCCCAGTCGTGTATGCAATCTTCCCATCATATAGGATATAAAAGGAGGCTTAATCTGGCCCAGCAGTGAAGTTGACTGACTATACGAGCTAAGGTAGATGATAGGGCTTTCTCTTTTCCTATCATGGATTTCTTAGAGGGCATCCTGAAATGCTCAGCATGGAGGAAGTACGTACATGTACTGTGGATGCACGAAGACCTGACACTCTGATTTCAAATGAGACTATTATCGAGGACAATGTGAATTCACCCTTGAATGATGAAATTCGTAAATGATGATGTATCTGATGTATGGATAATAGTTAAATTGTTGTTGTCTAGATTCTTGTTGTGGTCTTCCACTGATGTGTTGTTACTGCTTTCATTATTTTTTCTTCTTTTTAGGTTCTTGTCCCGTGTGGAAAAGAGTGGATATTCTTCGACTGTTGATATCAAATTCCCCTCTGGATGTCCAACTCTTGAGAGCTATTTGAGAGCAATGTGTATTGGTCGCTCTATACCTTTTCACATTAGAGATATATTGTATAAGCGTTTTCTACGTTCCAGACCGTGCGTAGTTCCATTGCTGAGTTTGTTTCTATCAGGGAACCTGCTAATGCTCAACCCCAGACGAGTCATTCTTTTCACTGTGATAGCTTGGTTACAACCATTCATAATAGCCTAGATGAGCTTGTCGAAATGTTTAAGCTTACTAGAATTATGTATCTTGCACCATAAAGAGAGAGGTTGGTATGTTATGTATGAGGTTCTTTGAAAGGTGTGCAGACCTAATGTTTAGAACTTTCATCATCGTGGGACCCGAGGAGAAAGGACTATAAGGCTTGTATTACTAGATTGGAGAGTGATTACCAAGAAGTGAGGTTTGCTTGTTGCATCCAGAAGGAAGAGTTGCAAAAACTGCGTTATCAAGAACGAGAGTTGAGGCATGTTCTGTTTTCTAGTGTGGCTGAGTTGCAACATAAAAGCATGATATTGGAAAAGACTTTGTCTCATGTAGACAAGGTCTATCAGAAGTGCAATATTGTCAAGGTTGAGCTTTCTTCCACTAAGAATTTGGTACCAGAGTGGCAATCTAGATATGACGCACAGCTGGCTCTGAACCCGAGCCTTGAGTAAGCGAACTAGCAGCTTACTGAGGAAAACCATAGCTTGGGATCGTGAGATGGGTTAGGGTCTTGATTCATCTCTTCGATTCTCCTCATGGGATGTTTGCAATATACCTGCAAGGACCTCTAACCGTACTCACAGACCGACCACCTCTTGCTGATAGAAAGATTGTAAGGGGTTGGTGGTAGGTACGTCTGTTTACCTTTCACCCTAGGAGCTAAATCAACTCTTATGCCAAGCTCAACTAGGTCGTTCCGTGCATTCAAGCTATCCCTTTTCTTATCTGGAATGTTAAGCAGAGTACCAATTAAACTCTCACACACATTCTTCTCTATATGCATCACATCGAAACAATGGCGAACCTCCAGAGTCTCCCAATATGGTAAATCGAAGCATATCAATCTTTTCTTCTAAGGTCCGTCATTTAAGGCAACCATTTTGATATCTTCTTTCCTAGAATAACATTTAGTTTTTTCACCCTGTAGTGGATGGTAATCCCACTCAATATTCTTGGTGTCTTCCTCAACTCCCTCCCCAAAAAAAAACTCATCTTCTAGTAACTTGTGCTTCGCCGGGAGGAATTTCCTATGACCAAGATAGACAGTTTTTCGACCATTTTTAGCTTTGTAAAATCACTTGCTTCCTCACACATGGGACATGCCTTGTGGCCTATAACACCATAACCCAAAAGATTACCATATGCAAGAAAATCATTAATAGTGCAGAACAACATCACCTTCAGAGTGAACTTTGTCCCACGATGACCATCGAACACCTCGACACCATCCAACCACAACAGCTTTAAATCTTCAATGAGTGGGGCTAGGTAAGTATTGATGTCATTTCTGGGTTGCCCCAGATCGAAAATCATTAATGGCATTAAAATATATTTCCTCTTCATGGATAGATAAAGAGGCATATTGTAAATACAAAGCATAACTGGCCATGTTTCAATGACATATTACCAAAGGGCTTCATACCATTAGTACACAGAGCCATTCACAAATTCATGGGTTCTTTAGCAAACTTAGGATACCTATTGTCAAAGTTATTCCACTGATCCCCATCCGCTGGGCGACTAATGATATCATCATCAACACAACCCCTATCCTTGTACCATGTCATGATTTTTGCATCCACAATGTTCTTGAACAACCTCTTCAGCTTGGGGACAATAGGAAGGGACCACAGCTATTTTGCAGGGACCTATTTCCTTACCTGCACACTGGCCTCTTCATTAACAACATCATTTCTTCTCTGCTTATAACGAGATGCCTTGCATACAGGGCAAGCCACCACTTTTTCCAATGCATCCTTATACAAAGCACAATCATTGGGACATGCATGTATATTTTTATACACCATTCACACTGGGCAAATAATTCTCTTTGCATCGTACATGTTGCTCGGTAAGCCATATCCGGGGGGAGCTTCTCACTCAAAAACTTCAACAACTTATCCATGCTAGTATCAATCCATGATCCAACGCCTTTCAGGTTGAACAACTCCATCAAACATGACATTACAATGTCTTTCTCCTTGCAACCAGGATACAACAATTTGTCCTTCTCATCAATAAATTTTGACAAAACCTCAAGCCTCCCCCTAAATTCATCCACCACCTCCTCACACATGTCATCCAATTTCAAATCCCCAAATTATTCCCCCTTGCTACCTGCAACCACGCCCAACATCAGTTTCTTCTCATGAAAAGTCCAAACCAAATAATCCTTTGAGAACCCTCTCATGTACAAATGGAGTTGCAACAAATCTCAATCATCAGTACGCTTACGACTCTTACAATCATGACAAGGACTAGGATGCATGTTTCACAACTAAAAGAATATTCCAAGAAGTCCCGAACAAAAGCAACAAATTCATCACTCACCAAGCTAAAATTGTGATAAACATGCTTACGCCTCTCAATGGCACGGTGTATGTCTACAATGTAATCAATTTGCAACATTTAAACATCCAAAGGAATATACAATTACGCCAAAAACTATAAGCTCATTCATAACACACCCTATAAACATGCAACATGAATGATCACACAATACTAAAATCCTACCACACACCATACTACAAATCACATGCAATCAAAGCCATACATTACATCAACAACATTTGCAAACCAAACCAATTCATCAACAGTGTCAAGAAACATTACAATGTTCAAACTCACAAGATATTTGTAGAAACTTATCATTCCACACATATTCCACCTTAAATGATGATTTTTTTTTTTTAAAAAAGAACATACCTTCAAGGGAACCCATTGATGAGCATTCATTGTCTTCTCCAACCCCAAATTTCCATTAATGACATCAAAAACCTCCTCCTTTCTTTTTTTACCCGATAAGATTGGGGGTAGGTGAGCATTTGATGCATCAATAACACCGGTCTAAGCATATATTACCGGTGCTATTGATGCAGCTGAAGCATTAGCACTGGTATTTATACCAGTGCTAAAAATAAATGAAATTACTGGTGCTTAAAATTCACTTTTCCCGCATTTTTTCATATCTTCACTCAAACACACCGGTACATATTACGGTGCTTAAATATTTCCCATGTTTTACAAGTTTCAGCATTGGGACAAACAAACCGGTGCTGATTGTATACCGGTTCTACATGTTTTCCCGTAATTTCTTACTAAAACGCACCGGTACAGGAACAGTTACCACTACTATTGATACGAATTCCTGCATAAATGTTTTAGAGCACCACTTATCATCACTAGTACCGGTCATACAGGTGCTCAAAATTACTCACATTCATCTACATTCTAGTGATAAGTATCGGAATTGAGCACCAATATGTTTTTTACCTGTTCTATTACCTCTTGGGCACCGGTTTTTAAAACACATACATTTATACCAATGCCATAGGTGATTTATAGCACCGGTTTATCAGCACCAGTACATGTGTACCAGTGCCTATGCCCCCCAATTTCCAGTAGTGACTCTTGGGTTGAAATGACTCCAGTCGCTACACAACAACCCTAGTTGCTACAAACTATCATGCTCACACTATCAGGGTAAGCCGAGGGTTTCCTTCAATTAGGGCATCTATCACCCCTAACATGAATAGTTATTACACGAAGAGCCAATCAAGTTAGAGTCTAATGATCGGGACGGTATTCTTGGGATAACATGCATGCACTTACCTCCCTGGTACTCACAAAGCTACAATAGCTCTAACCCAACATTCCCAAGGTAGAAATTCAAGCCTAGCATGATATTACACTACCCATTGATGTATGGGTGCATCATAAAACATGGCATAGCATAAATCTCACAAGAATGTAAAGCATAAATCAAGCACAAATATTATTAGGATATAAAGATAGGGAAATCTAAGAATATTAAAAAATCAACACCAAGTCATAATAAAAATATTTCCCCAAGAAAATAAACTACTCTACTTCAATTAAATCCATGACATTCATTGAAATAAATGCCATGGATATGAGAACTAAGATCTAAGAGCTAAGAGCTAAGAGAAATAAAAAGAAGAACACTATAGAGAGAAAGAATTCTCCTCTTCCTTCCTACCTACCAAAAAAGTAAAATCTACATTATGGCCACTTACTCAACCCTAGGAGACTAAAGGCTCTTTATATAGGAAAAGATAAATTGGACTCTAAAGTCAAGTGTGGAAAAACCCTAGTGAAACCCTAGTGAAACCCCCAATGCAACATTAGCACGGGTCGTGTAAAATAACCTTATTGCCACGTCAACATGGGCCGTGTAAAAGCACCATTGGTGTCATATCGGCACGAGCCGTATAAAAGCACGTGGCCTGTGCCGCACGACCCACATAAAAACACGTAGGGAATGGACTGATGGCCCTTCTCAAGCATATTGAGCGAGTGCCCTGTGCAAAAGCACGCGTGTTGCGGTGTCATGGGTCACCCACTAAGGGTGCTAACCGTGCGGCCTAGCCATACATAACCGTGCCATGACTACCGCCTAGATCCCACATGCGTCGCATACCGCTCGGTTGCTCGCAGCACACCGAGCCTTTAAAGGGACATGGTCGAGTATGCAATGGAAATACACACCCGAGGGAGCATGGCTTCACACACACAAGCCAACATTGCAATATAAAGCCTAACAACAGGGGAGCAATTGCTAATAATCAGTATATTACAAAACGGTAACCGGATGTGGGTAGCTCAGTACTCCACATATATGCTGTGCAAACGTTATCACGAGTGCCAACTACATAGGCAAAATAAGGTCAAAGGCTAAAACGACACGTAGACCTGGACCTTGATCAAAATAACTATGCTAAACTAATAACTAAGCTATTACAAGTATTTACAAGCAAAAGAGAAGACTTATGGGACAAGGAGCTTGGGACGTGTTTTCTCGGGCCAGGGCGCAACATTAACGGTGCTAGCTAGCTGGGCGACTGGGCACTGTACGCACGGGCGTTAGGCATAGATGTCTTGGGTGTTGTGCATAGTGCATCATAGGCACAGATGGGGAACAGCACGGGCTATGAGCGGTTAGGCGGTCGGTACTGGATGACCTAGAGGCGTGTGCGGCATGGTCGAGGGAAACCGGTTCGCAGTGACACGTTGAGCAGCACGGGACTGCAGCATCATTTTGGCACCGATGCGGGCATGGGGTTGCCTTGAGGTTAGGTGATGAGCCCCACCCCATAACATCCTCTCCCACTCAATTCGGCGAATGTCCTCGGAGCCATTAATTCTCCAAGGTGCTTCGCTACCCACATTTTCCTTGTACACTTCTGCCTTAAGAAAGGGGTTGATTTAATTGCTGGCACTGGTGTACTCGGATGTAGCTGTGGTCCTTGGCCTCTCTTCCATTCCGGTTTGAGCTGGCTTGATTTTATAGCACCCACTCCTTGATCAATAACCAAAGGAATATCCAACTCTGGATGCTGTTCGGTACGCATCATCATCCGTTCACGTTAACAGATTTATAGCTCTCTTCAGTTTATATCTTTAAGTTTGATCATTCACAAGGTTCAAAGAAAGGGTGGGTGTTCTATACTCTCGAGGGAGATGGATTTAACATAGTATAAATAGATTCGGCAAGAGATTGCATGGCAAATTTTCTATGGATACAAGTTCTTTAATATTCAAAATTGTTCTTTAGTTGATTCTGGACCGCGTGAGTAAAAAAGATTGAACATGTGGGAGGATATGAACTAATTTTGCTTTCATTTCCCCCATATGGAGCACTGTGTTACTTACGCTAGGTCTTTAGCAGGCAGGCTGCCTTCTAATGATCGGACTACAACAACCACCCGGACGATCTCAAACTCAGTTAACAGATTCAACCACCTTGGTTCTCTTGATTCCACTATGGAATTGTACCGCAGGTTTAAACCATCTCAGGTTCGTCAAGCTTCAGTGCGGCCTTCCCTGCTTTCCTTGACCAATTTGTGGCTCTCTTTGATTGGACTGCAGCAACCACCCAGTCGATCTCAAACTCAGTTAACAGATTCAACTGCCCTGGCTCTCTTGATTTCACCATGGAATTACACCGCAGATTTAATACCTCCATGGAGTATGGAACTTCCTCTTGGGGCCCAGACTCCTCAGTCGGCTTTAACTGAACTACCTCGCTCAGTGCCTCCCTGATTTGTCTCAAGTCCTCGAGCAACATAGCAGTGATCCTCTGCTCTGTTGGACAATCAACAAGGGCTTGATCCCTTTACACGTTTCGGACACCAGTCATGCCTTCCCGGTTCGCCCATCCCACCTTGGTTTGGACACACTTGAACTCGCCGTGCTTAAACTGGGGCTTACCCCATTCTTTCTGACACCCAAATTGAACCTGAAGCTACATCTGCTCTTCGGACTGTGTCTAAAGTCTCCCCCACCTTGGGAGTACTTGCACCCACACCATTACCCACCTTGGTAATGGTAGAACCGCTTATTTCCCTATCAACTCTTTGCGATCTCTCGCTATTACAGTACTCTCGACTTCGACGAATGCCACCGCTGAGTTATAGTATGTGCAGCAAGCTCTCCTTAGCTAGAGCTTAGCCCACGGCTGAAGTCATAGAGTTTTTACTCCTTCGGATGGTTGGGAAACTCTAGCATACAAACTTGGGACACCGGCACGTACCCCATAATACGGCCGGTCGATGCAAACTTGGAACGTCTGCAAGTACCCCATAATATAGTCAACCCTAGCTTACAAACTTGGAATGCCGACACGTACCCCATAATACGGCCGGTAAACCAAGGTTCCCCATCTTAAGAAGCCCGTTCTCCAATCAAATCTTAGACATAGCGACGACCACTCACTATACTGCCCAAGTGCTGCTTGAGCTCTGATACCAACTGTCACGGGTCGCCCACTAAGAGTGCTAACCGTGCGGCCTAGCCATGTATAACCATGCCATGACTACCGCCTAGATCACATATTCGTTGCACACCGCTCGGTTGCTCGCAGCACACCAAGCCTTTAGAGGGACATGGTTGAGTATTCAACGAAAATACACACCCGAGGGAGCATGGCTTCACACACACAAGCCAACGTTGCAATATAAAGCCCAACAACAGGGAAGCAATCGCTCATAATCAGTATATTACAAAATGATAACCGGATGTGGGTAGCTCAGTATTCCACATATATGCTGTGCAAATATTATCACGAGTGCTAGCTACATAGGCAAAATAAGGTCAAAGGCTAAAATGGCACGTAGGCTTGGACCTTGATCAAAATAGCTACGCTAAAATAATAACTAAGCTATTACAAGTATTTACAAGAAAAAGAGAAGACTTCTAGGACAAGGAGCTTGGGATGTGTCTTCTCGGGCTGGGGCGTAGCATTAACGGTACTGGCCGACTGGGGGCGCTGGGCACAGATGGCTCGGGCATTGTGCATAGTGCATCGCTGGCATTTTGCATAGTGCATCGCAGGCACAGAGGGGGAACATCACGGGCTGTGAGCAGTTAGGCGGTCGGCACTGGATGACCTAGAGGTGTGTGCAGCACAGTCAAGGATAACCAGTTCACAGTGATGCATTGAACGGCACCGGACCGCATCATCATTTTGGCACCAATGCGGGCATGGGGTTGCATTGAGGTCGGGTGATGAGCCCTACCCCGTAACACGTAGTTTGTGGTTTTTGTCTCCGTCCTCCGAGTGTACGGCTGCACAAAATCTCGAGACTGTGCTCAGACTTAGTATCTTTGGCACTTGGCATGGCACAGAACGTCTAAATCTACACGGGTTGTACCGATTTTGACTCTTCCAAAACTTGGCTTTTTTCCTTCAACTTGTATGCGCCGCTACGGGTGAACCACTGATTTAGGTAAACCACAAATCTAATGGTGCCACCCTTTGAGGTTGATTCTTCTCGGATCATTCCCAAAACTTGACTCAAACTCATGGATCACAATTCATCTGCTTCTTTGTCTTCCTTTTTTGACCCTTCTATCTTCTACCATGATTTGACTCGTGGTCTTTCCTCTTCTACCATTCTTGCGAATGTCCTTCTACAATCTACTACCATTCTTATGAATGACCTTCTAAATAGTCTCAAGTGCCTATGAGTAATCTATAAGTAAAAGCTAACAAAAATGAATAGAGACGCTCACAGAGACTTAAAATCTATTAGATCTAAAGTAAGCTACAAAATAAGGGATTTAGATACAAAAACCATAAATGGTCATCTAAAACCCCTTGTAATCTAAACTCTCCTAAATCTGGCAATCTACCATACAAAACCTAACAAAAGATATGCTAAATGCCTTAGGAAATACATGCGTTTAGAGCCTCTTCATCAGACAGTGCGAATTCCCAGCCTTCTCCACATTATGTGACATAGGCATGAGAATAAGTTTAATGCCCGATTGTGGGTTGTGTCGAGCTAACCTTTAAATTCTAGTGTCGCTGTGGATGATCCCATACTTTCCACTAGCTACTTTATTATAGTTAGCAGTGAGTACGAAAGCAACTTATAAAAATTATCTTTGATCACTTAGCATCCTGTTGGTAATTTCTCCCAAAGAACGATCGTGCAGGGTATGAGTCAAATTTTGGCGCTGCTGTACGGGACACTAGTTTTAATTTAATTGTTAGCTTATATAACTTGTTGGTAGAAGTAGTTTGTGCTTTTTATTTTTGTACTATTTTTTGGTCATTGTGTAGGGCTTCTTTGATGGCTTTTCTTTGTTACCCTAATCTTGTGTGCTAGTGTTTCTTTGTGGACTAGTATTGCATTGTTCTTAGTTTATGGTAAATACCCGTACCACTAACAAAGGAACCTTACACTACTTATAAAAAAAATAGGTAGACGGAGAAGGGGAAGGCAAATGGTTAGTGAGGTAGTTCCGCAAGGGCAAATTGTAGAGATTGAGATTGAGAGACTGATCATGGTGGATAATAATAGAACACTCAGGGAGTTGATGGCTCATAACTTGGAGGATAAACCCCTGTGTATCACCTTCCCGCCCCTACCACAAAATGTGACATACGATTTGAAGAGTTGTATGATTCAGTGCCTACCTATGTTCCACGGGATGGCTGGCAACGATCCCAAAAAGCCCCTGTTCGAATTCCACTTGGTCAACATAAATATGAAGACATCAGGAGTCTTTGAAGAGGACTAAACCTTAAGGTCCTTCCCCTTATAACTTCTAGATGCGGCAAAGGAATAATTGTATTACCTTCCTCTAGGATGAATAACTTTGTAGGTGGATATGAAGAGGTGCTTCCTCAAAAAGTTCTTCCCAGCTTTTAAGTCAGCCAGTCTAAAGAAACACTTTTCCAATATATCTTACTTCCCAAACGAGATACTCTATAAGTATTGGGAAAGGTTCAAGAGGCTGCTTATTAGCTGTCCTTTACATCCTTTCAAGGACAAGGATCTAGTATATTATTTTTTCGAGGGGCTTTGTGACGATGATATGAAAATGATGAATGCCGCATGTAATAGTTCAATAGACAACAAGATTCCGAAAGATGATATGGCATTTTTCAAAGAAATGACTAATGAGCACATTAGTTTGGGACACCCGGATGTGAACTAAGGTGGTGGATGAGCCAACTCACTCCCCTAAGTTAAAGGAGTAGGTTTAAGCCCTCGCTTCTACGATGAAGTAGTTTATGAAGGGGAGAGCTAATCTGGTGAAGGTCCATGGAGTGTGTAGCTTGGATAGTCCGACAGATATGTGACCATAAGTGGTGGAAGAATTTGAGGAGCTAAAGGTCCTTTAGTATAATTGAGGAAATAAAAAATTTGGCAGGGGGTAAGACAAGGGTTCCATGGAAACCAAGGAGGAGACAACCACTAAGACCCCTACGCCAATTCCTTCAACCCTTGGTACCATGATCAACCAAACTTTTGTTAGCGCAACGACCAATAAGAGCAAGGAAATGGATACAGGGGTGGACAAGGGTACAATCAAGGAGGTGCTCCAGCATAACCTTAACGGATGTGTGAGAGACCTTCTAACAGCCGTGGTGCTAGCTACAAGTAAGAGATGGATGAAGTGTTGGAGGCCATTGCTCAAGTGACACAGAGTAATGAGATTTTTGCGGAGCGAACTAGGCACGATATAGAGGAGTAGGTCACGGGAGTGTTATTAAGTATAAAGAATCATGAGGTTCAAGTAGGATAATTGGCCACCTTGGTTAGTTGACTCGAGGCAAAAGACTTTGAAAAGAGACTCCGACAAGAGACTCTAGCAAGTTTCCTTCCTAACCCAAAATACACCCACAAAATTTGAGTGTGCTTAAATTGAGAAAATGGAAGGAGGTGAAAGAAGCCGAGATGAAAATAGTGCAAGTGGATGATAAGTTGATGGAGAAAGCTAAGTCCACTCTAGAAGAAAAGGAAGTTAATATTGAGGAGGAGTCTGAGTAAGGGTCCTCTACCATAAAGATGACGGAAGTCACCCCTCCACCTCCATTTCTGAAGGCGTTGGGGAGAAAAACAAAGGTGGCACCCAACGAGGAGTAAATTTGCCAAACTTTCAAGAAGTGTGAGGTTAGTATCCCTATATTGGATGTAATTGATCAAATACCAATGTATGCCAAGTTTCTTAAGAAATCATGTACTAACAAGAAGCCCAAGCCTATAAAAAGGTAGGGAAAGTGAAAATAGGGGGAATTTCCACATTAGCTCATAGAAGGCTACCTAAGAAATGTGATGATCCCGATATGTTTTCTATTCTCATTCATTTAAGTGGTAAGATAGTCGAGGATGCCATGACTGATCTAGGAGCCTCTATAAATGTCATTCCTTTTAGCATGTATAGGACTCTTGATGTAGAATTTCTTAGGGAAACTAGCGTAGTTGTCCAATTAGTCGATCACTCTTAAGCTAGTCCTAGGGGTCTAGTTAAGGATTTGATGGTTAGGATTGGAAAATTAGTTTTTCTGATGGACTTCTATGTCCTCGATATGTTTCACAATGGAGGGTCATCCACAATATTATTGGTTAAACCATTTCTAAAAACATCGAGGACCAAAATAGATGTCCACCTAGGAACACTAACCCTAGAAGATGACATGCATAGAATTGGCTTTGAAATCTACGGATATAGTCATGGATCGTCTAGATCCTCTTTTGCATGCAATGGTATCTATGCTTATGATATAAATGATCAATTTTAAATGTCTTGCAAGAATGATGATGTTGAGAGTCCTTGCATGATAATGATGAATACATGTTGAGAGCTTTAAAATTGATAAAAATGCTGATGACTCTAGTACCTTGAATGATCTTAGTGTTGCTTTTCCTTTGGAAAATTGTTTTTCCATGTCTTTAAACACTAACATGAAGTAGTTTGTGGAGCATGGGAAGGAGTTAAAACCTCCTAGGCCCCCTCCCAAACCCTAGGAGAAACTTAAGGTCTCGACATTGACTAAGGTTGAACATGAATCCCCAAGAAGAAATGAGCTTAAAGGTAAGGATGACTCTTTGTGGAGACCTCTCCACAAAGATTTCATTGTGGGTGGAGTCGCAAATGGAGACTTTTAAGACCCAATGGTAAGGTTGAATTGATTGAAATTTGAAAGTAAGAATAAGTCGTGAGGATGGCAACAAATGTACGATGATTTTGTTTGTTTTGATTGTGTTAGCTGTTTAGTTGTGTTTTTGGCATGTTGAAAAGAAATTTTTCTGGAAATTATGGTTTCATATTGATTCAAATCAAGTCTCGTGGTTTTTATTAGAAGGAATTAAAATTTGGAGCGAAAAAGTCGCAAAATGGGCTGAAAAATGCCTAGGAGTGTCCAGGGGCACGGGCCGTGCCAGCCGACATGGCATGTGTAAGAAGAAATGGAAAGAGGCCTTCATATGGCACAAACCTTGCTATGCCCTGTGCTAGATGAACATTACGGCAGACAGACAAAAATGCAGAATTTCGGCAAAAATAAAATTTTGCCAAAATGAGCACTTTTTCAACGTTGGATCTACAATTTTCTTCTTCCCTGAATTGGATAGTGCCAGTGGTACTACACCAAACAATAACACCTCCCATGAATTGAATTGATGAAGTTTTAACTCCCAAAGCTTTATTTTCTTCATAAACTGTTACTACCTTCTTATTTGTGTCTCTTTTCCAAACAACCCATTTGGAAAACGCCATTAATTCTCTGAATAAGATACTACCACATCTTCTCCCATCAATATAGAGCACTTAGCACTCTTCCATAACTCAAAAACGCTCATTTCCATTTCATAAAGAGAAAATTTTGAATTTGGGCATATTCTCTCAAGTGAGAGCATTCTTTGCCTTTTCTTGTGCGTTCTTCATCTCCTAGTGTTCAAATTCGGTAATTCTTTAAAACTTATGTTTACTTGCTTTCATTAGCATGTTTGTATTATGTGGAGGGAACTGAAATTTGAAAATTTTGGGTGTGTATAATTGTATATGGGTAGTATGCATGTTTGTATGGTGAACTAAGGGTGGAGGAAGATTGTGAATCTTTAGTTGGGATTATATGATGTTCTAAATGTTGGGTGTTTTGGTAACACGATTCTTGTTAAGTGAGGATTGTCTTTATGATTAAGAGTTTGTATCTTGCCATTACCATTTTCTCTTGTGTTTTGATAGAATGGGTCCTAAGAGGAGTCGATCGGAAAAAGGGACTACTTCCCCAGTTGAGAAAGAGAATAGTTCAGCCCAAGTTGGGAGACAAGGGCTGAACCCACTAGTGGCTTCCACTCCCGCAATTGTTGATAAATTTATGGGATTGAAGAACATTTCTGGGAGTGCGACATGGAGATGAAAGAACATATATTGGCAAAAGAGGGTAGTCTTGGAGACTAAGTTTGCATGCATGGAGACATTGGAGACACTTTGCCTACTCCAACTCGTGACTTACTTGTAAGGTTGGATATGTATAGAAGGTTTCCTCGAGATGCATTCCAAGAATTATGTTCATTGGACTTTGGAGTTCTTAGCCACCAAGGAGCAAACAATGGACAATGAAGGGAAAATAACCATCTCTTTCCACCTCGATGTCAAGGAGTATTCGATGACCCATTGAGAGGTTGCAAGAGCATTTGGGTGGAAGTACGGGAAGGAGGTGCCAAAGACACATAGGCAAGGTCTTCCATTCCCTTTGAGCAGTTTTTGGAGGAAATTAGTGAGAGGATAGGAATCATAGGGGAAGGAATGCTGCAATAGTACACCCAGCTTTGCGGTATGTCCAATGTTTCCTATCCATGGGTATTCTATGTCATGGAGAAATTGCTCATTTCCCTAACAAAGACGTGCAGATTCTTTGAGAAATGACTCCGGAGGGAAACATCTATCTAAACATGTTGGAAATGTTTGTGGAGGAATGTGTGTTCATGGGAAAGAAGAGGGTTGGAAAGATACTTGTGGGGGGGGGGGGGGGTATGGTTGTTTTCCTTGCGAGCTACCTTGGACATGAATCATCTTCCCGCCTTGCCTTGGAAAACTTGGGCCTTACGAGTACGAAGTACACCATGGAGAAGTTGGTGAAAGCTTCTATGGTCACCACCACCACTACAGGTGATCAGTAAGTATTGATTTATGGTGGCCCAAGTGTACGCAACTTCATGGTGCTTCCATAACCCGAGCATATGACCATCACTCATGATACCACTTTAGAGGAGCTCTTTATAGCCCTCGATCCTAAGTTCGAGAAGGTCTTCTATGACACCTTGTTAGCCCTGGATGTAGACCTTGGAGAGGAAAGAGAAAATCCTTCTAGAGTGAAACCTAGCCAAACTACCCTACCAACAGACTTCTTTGACCGATTTCTCTTATTTGGGGAGCAACTCGCGAGTTCGACCCAATTAGTGCAAGAAGTTATCCATACGGTAGCTGGGATGAACTTACAAATGGAAGAGTCCAGGATGAGGCTAGAAACTATGGATGGAGGCATGGGACACTGGGGAGCTAGGCTTGAGTCCATTGAGCAAGAGGCCAGGGAAGAGTTTTCCATAGAGGATGAGAGGTCCAAGGTACATGAAAGTCAATGGAGCAATCGATGGAGAGGTTGCATGCCTCCAACCTAGAAGGCTCCCGCAACCTTATTCCCCATGAAAGGAAAGAGTTGAGGCAAGAAGAGAGAAGGAGAATGCACGAAATGAGGCACATGAAGGTAGACCCTTTTGGGCTCAAGATTAAGTTTTTACCATTTCCCCTACTCCACTTTCGATTGAGGGGGAGGGAGTAGTTAGGGACTTAGAAATTTTCTAGCGAGATTTCTTTGTGACTTGTTTTTTTCCTTATTTTCCATGTAGTGCAAAGCTTACTATAGGGCCTTGTGTGCTACACAAAAACTCAAAAAATTGAAAAAATGAAAAAAATATACCCGGCTAAGTCGAAAATCTGAAAGAGTGACTAGGCAAAAATGGGAAGGTCCGGATAGGTTGAAAAACCTACGGAGTAGTGAGAAGCCAAATGGTGTGGAAAAAAGTGAGGGAAATCTTTGGAAAAGAAAAAAAATGTGAAGATAGGATAAAAACTTGAGAGGGTTCCTAAGCAAAATGAGAGAAAATGAGAGAAATTTGAATGATTCTATGCTCCTCTTGGTCTGTCTATTCGGTAGCTTCTTTGGTAGAGTAAGCTTGTTTTACACACACACACACACTCACACACACACACATATGTTGAACCTGACCTTTGAATGGTATGTTGGTTGTTTATATTGTCTTAGTTTTTGGGATGTTAGAGTGTGAAAAATTATAATACCTTGGAGGCTAGGGTAGTGTAGGAATAATATGTTGTGTGTTTTGGGTAAACTTTTACATGCTATATTGTGCATATGTCTTTGCTTGATTTTTTTACTCGAGGACGAGTAAAGGTTTAAGTGTGGGGGATTTGATGAGATGTCAAATGCATGTATTTTCAGAAGCACTTAACATCTTTTTATTGTCCTTTTGTTGATATATTTCTATATTTAGGTAGATTTACATTATAAGGGTTTTGAATAAATGTTTATCTTTTTGTATCTAAATCCTTCAGTTTGTAGCCTATTAGGTATTATGAATTTTTGGTCCATACGAGCATCTAGATCCTTTTTGTGAGCTTTATTTGTAGATCGCTCGTAGACACTTCCGATAGATTTTGGAAGGCCATTTGCATTGGTGCTAGAAGATTGAAGGCCACGAGTGTAAATGTGTTAGTAGATAGTTGCGCAAGGAATCAGCAAGTTCCAGAAGAGTCGAAGAATGACACGGGACATATAACTTGGCACAGCCCATGCCATACATTTTTCCAAGGGAACGGGGCCTAGTGTAAGTACTATACCTTCTAGC
The DNA here is from genome assembly GCA_037428765.1 of Rubia yunnanensis. Taxonomy (NCBI): domain Eukaryota; kingdom Viridiplantae; phylum Streptophyta; class Magnoliopsida; order Gentianales; family Rubiaceae; genus Rubia; species Rubia yunnanensis. The sequence continues at coordinate 47,726,163 of CM075069.1, read as the reverse complement.
ACGACTCGTGCTCAAGAGATGAAGAAAAATGAAGGCCAGACGATGGGTCGTGCACTTTGGCATGACCCGTGCCATCAGAAGCAAGGGAACAATGCTCTAGATGATGGGTCGTGCACTTTGGAATGGCTCGTGCCATAAAAAAAGTGAGGAATGCCCTCCAGTCCATGCCCGTGCCCTTTTGCACAGGCCATGCTAGCTAACACATGCACTATGACATGAGGGTGTCAGTGTGGTCTGCATGGCTGCTAGGGTTTTCTCTTCTTTTTTGGCCTTTTAAGGCCCCAAACTCATATACTATATAAGCTATCCTAGTATTATAGGGTTTAACAACTTCATTATTGTATTTTCTATTCTAGTTGGTAGGAAGTGTCGACGCTCTCTCCTCTCTTCATTTATTTCTCTATTTATAGTGTTATGTCATTAAATCCAATGATTGCTTTGGATTTAATGTCTATATAGTAGCTATTATCTTGTGGTATTATTTGTATTAATGTTATGATTTATGATTTTTTTGAGATTATAGATTACCCTATTTTTAATGTCCTATAAATATTTGTGTATGATTTGTATTTTCCATTCTTGTATGATTTATAACCTGACATGTTTTATGATGCATCCATAATTATATGCATAGTATGATATCGTGCTAGGCTGCAATGCTCTATTGGGAGTTGTAGGTTAAGGACATTTAGTCTCGAGCATACATGGGAGATGGGTGCATTCATGCTATCTTGATAGTACCGTGGCAATCGTTGGACCCCAATTCTATTTGGCAAGTTATGTGAGTGATAGTATGTTAGGAGAGCTAGACTGGTGTGCTTCATTATGCGTGCGTTAACCATTGCATTCAGTGTAACAATTGGTTTATTTTATATGCTTGATTGCTAGTATTAGTTGAGTTTCCGTGACAAGGGGTTTAGACGGCCATGTTTGATTTTCTTGTCTAAGTCCTACATTTTTTAGACTTAATTGGTACTAATGGACATCTTGTATCCATGGGAAAATAGATCTTCCTTTGTGATCATCCATAGTAGGTCACTCGTGGGTACTTTTCATTACATTCTATATGAAGGTCGTTCGTAAGGATGATAGAAAAGGTCAAAGGCCATTCACATTAGAATGGTAGTAGATGAAGGCCACAGACATCACATCGTGGTGGTAGAAGGATGGATCCAAAGATAGGTGGCATTGGAATTCAAAACAGCCCAAGAAGAAATAGAGAATCTAGGTCTGAGAGTTGCGCCAACTTCTGGGAACGATCCAAGAAGAATTAGCCTTCAAGGTTAGTTTCATTGGATTTGTCTCCTTGAGAACCATAAAATCAACTACAAGATCTCTCAAAAGGGAAGAACGGTTCATCCGTAGTGAAGGAAAGAATTTCACCCGGCTGATGCATAAATGGGTCGGCACAGACTGCTCATGGGTAGCAACAATGGCCCGCACCAGATGATGCGGCCCGCGCCAAGGGTTTTTGGCTCAAGCCGTGCCAAGGCCCGGCATGAACCATGCCATTCTCGATGGAAAACATGCTCAAGTGCCTGTTTTCACTCAAAACCAGCTAAGCATGAGAGCGGACCATCTCGTTTTTGACGGCTTGCGCTGTTTCAAGTGCAAAAGTGCAAAATGTCAAGACCAACTAGAGAGATGTGAAAAATTGAGTGGCTCGCACCAAAATACTGATAAAAATGAGGATTCTGAAGGCGGCCCATGCCAAACAACACTCACTATGAATCAGAAGGGCAAAAATGAGGTTTCTGACGGTGACCCGTACCAAACAACGCAGACCGCGCCTACACGACACGACCTACACCGACATGACCCACAAAGGATACCATGGCCTGCACCAAGGAGATGATGCATACCACGCAAAATCTTGTGGCCCACGCCAGTGCAGATCGAACGGTCTACGCCAGATCTGGCATTTCCTGTCGGTGCAAACCACGGAGGCAGCGTGGACCGCGCCATCCGCGACAGTCCCGCTAGTGGCGGCTGAACTAGGGTTTACACATTTTTGGCCTATTTTGAGCCTATTTTTAGGCCTAATCACCTACTAATATAAATATAGCCTTAGTTTACTAGGGTTAAAGAGTTAGATCATTTTTCATTAGTTCCTTTGTAATTTGGAGAACATCCTAGAGAGATAAACATTCTCTCTTCTTTCTTTCTTTCCTTTTTTTTAATTTTTTTTTCTTTGATTCCATGATGTGGAATTCAAATCTATATTTTGATTCTATGTCTAGGGAGTATTTTCCATAGCTTTGTGATAATTTTATTCATGTGTTGAATTTTGCTTTTGTGAGATTCTTAGTTCATCATAATTATTGTGGCTTGTTTTTGAATGTTCTAATTGCATGAATGATACACTCCATTGGTACACACTCTATTATACATTCATGTTGGTGAAAATATTTAAACCCTTAGGGAAGAGAAACCTCGGATGTGCTATGGGTAGCAGGGTCAGGGTCCGGGTCCATATGTGTGTGTGCACGTAGGTCTTTTCTAGGTAAAGATAGCGAAAGTAGTCTGATGGGTTACGAGTAGAGATAACAAAAAGTAGAAAGCTAGGGTTCTAGGAGGTCCTAGTGACATAGATAAGGTACCTACCCCCCTTTGCCTTGTTTATAGGCATAGTGAGTAGAGCATCCATTGTGGAGTGCCCGAGACGTAAATATACAGGGGAGAAGCAGACCCACAATAATGGTTAGACCTTACTTTAGCCCCCTGATTATGGAGGCGGTGCCGATTGAAGATTGCAAATGCACCCGACGTGACAGGTATGGGGTATTGCTGAATATTGGCCACTCCACATGTTGTGAGCACTAGATTAGGTTGTCTAATCTCACATGTGAATGAATCGGGAATCAGAGAATTAAATCAATCATGTTATGTGAATGAACCGGGAATCAGAGAATTAAATCAATCATGTTATGCAAGCATTCCCCAAGTGTTTAGCTAATATAGTTTACGTGATTTTACTTTCATGTTTTGTAGTTGCTAGTTGAAAAACCAAACCCTCCTGTTTACTATACTATCTATTTCTAGCAACACGTACATATGGAAATCCTACACGTGGTTGTGCATAATTGACCGTGACTCACCTTGACCCAGGGTAATTTATTGAAGCTAATATGTGGTGTAATACTCATGCTTTCAAACTCAAAAGAAAATCACAGTAATATTATGAACACAAAATTAGGATGAGCTATAGAATCTTAAAAATCATAAAGATATAACCAAGTCACTAAAATTATCCCCAAGCTATAGAAACTACTCCCTTGACATTGAATTCAAATAAAGATTTGAATTTCACATCTTAGGATCAAAGTAAAATGAAAAAAGAAAAAGTTTCCTAAGGAGAGAATCTCCTATACTCTTGAAAGTGAAAATGAGATATAAAGTATGAAAATTCTCCCAAATCTAGTAGACTAAGGTTCTATATATAGTAGTAGGATATTGGGCCTAAAAATAGGCCAAAAATAGGGTAAACCCTAGTTCAGCCGCCATCCGACGCGGAGCATCACGGATGACGTGGGCCGTGGATGTACTTGGCACGGGATGCATGGCCTTGCACATTTTGCACTACTTCATATTGTGGAGCACCTATTCTTGATCATGGTATGGATCTTTAGATTGGCATTGGGTGTGAGGGTTGGCACGGGTCACGTCTGGCACTGGCGCGGGTCGTGTCGTCTCCTACGGGACACCATCAAAGGGCTAAAATGTAAGGTCCTGATCCGCGCCCAAAGCCATTGGCCTGAGCCATGGTTAGAATTGGTGCATTGCTCTAGAAAATTGGCACGGTCCATGTAAAATATACTTGGAGCAGTGGGAGACGCATAAAATGGGATGTCCTGTGCCCATACTTAGCCGCGTGGAGGGGTTCTTAGTTCATGCTGCGACCCATCGTGTCTTGAGTGGGTCATGTCAATACCTTGCACCAGTATTCATGGCATAGTGTGTCTCCTATGGTAAGGGCCTTGGGTGCCAAACCATGCACGGCCAGCGCCGTCCCTTTGTTTCTTCGGCCGATTAAACTAGTTTCCTTCGCTACGGGAAAATCGTTTGTCCGATTTGAGAGTTTTAGTAGTCAATTTAATAGTACTTGAGAAGACAAATCCAATGGAATCATTTTTGAAGGATAATTATTCTTGGATCTTTCTAAGACTGAGGTACAACTCATCGGACCACGATTCCCCATATCTCCATGGGCCACTATGAACTCCGTAGCTACCTATCTTTGGCTTCAATCTCCTTCTACCATGAATTGATGATCGTAGCCTTCGTCCACTACCATTCTAATGTGAATGGTATTTTTCTCTACTACTGTTCTTTCAAATGGCCTTCAATATCTTCTACCACCCTTACGAGCGGCCATAACATTGAACGTAAACAAAAAGTACCCACGGGCGAACTACTAAAGATGATCACAAGGAAGATCAAGGAGTGTATGGATACAAGATATCCATTAGTACCAATTAAGTCTACAAAACGTGGGATTTAGACAAGAAAACCAAACATGGCAGTCTAAATCCCTTGTCACATAAACCTAACTAATACTAGAAATCCACCAAGAAAAATTAACTAAAAAGTATGTTAAATGCATCGGTTAACGCACTCAAAATGAAGTAGATCAGACTACCCACACTTAACCCTTACTTGTCCTTGAGTTAATAGAAAATAAGAAAAAGAATCAAGCGAAATGTAGCATGCAAGAGTAAGTTAACCAAAGCATTCAACTTATTCCAAGATTACTGTGTTTCCCCCAAGAAAGTAAGAATATCAAAACTCTCACACTCCCCAAAAGACATAAGTAATCAAACCACCCAAAAGTAAAGTGTGGAAAAAGGTAAGCCAAAAAGATAAGTGTTAAGCTAGCTTACTTTTCCCAAAATAATCCCAAAAGCAATCAAAGAGTAGTCTTAAAAAACAATCCACCGTGGAAGCATGCATTCAACCTATTTTTTTTGTTTTCTCTCAATTTCTCTCATTTTTCCTAGGAACCCTTTTAGGTTTTCATCCTAGCTTTAACACACAAAGGGTACTCACTTTTCACCTTTTTCCACACGGCCTCTCATTTTTGCCTAGGCTCGTAATCCTAGCTGGGCCTAGCTTCTCATTTTTACCTAGGTCTTTTGACCTATCTGGGCTTTTTCTCATGTTACCCAAGTCAGCCTTTCGGATTTTCAACTTGTCCAAGTTTTTGTATTTTTGTATTTTTTAAGTTTTTCATTATTTTTGATGTAGCACAAAAATGCCCCAAAAGTGGGCTTCATACTACAAAAGATAGTCAATACATCAAAATACACCACCAATTTCTAAAACATCCTACCCATGCAAATTAGTAGTCATAGCATAGCATGTCATACCACCAAATGTTAATCCAAAATCATCCCTCAACAATAACCAACATAATCAACAAACAAGAAAAACTACAACAACAAATCATGAAATGCACCAAGGAAATCCAAGAATGAAAACTCCTTAAGTGCTCACTACTCCCTCCACACACTTTTCCCATGCAAAGTGTCCAATGCACAAAAATCATGTCAAAAAGTTGGTGAGGTAGGGAGAATAATGATACTCACTCTCACGGCCCTAAAGGGCCTTCGTACTCATGACTCGTGAAGCTCCTATCCAATGTACCCGGTTGCTTGTAGTGTGGCCTCAATGCTATCCATCCATGAGCTAAGAGCTTTCACTTGCGAGAGCATTCCCCCTATCGCTTGGACTACCTCTTGCAACACTTAAGTAGAGCTCGAAAGCTTGTTCCCAAGTGAATGCAAGTGGACAATGATGTCCCTAGATAAGCGAGAGCTACTAGGAGGTGCTCTCGGAGTGGGCTCGCCCTCAGCCTCCTCAATATCTATCGCCGGGTTGGACATAAATCTATAGAAATCCTTCTCAAACTTTCGGTCTGGAAAAATGAATAGGTCATCCAAGCTAATATCATGGTCAATGGCGGTGCACTCTGGTTGGGGAAGAATCATGAAACTACACATACTCACTCTGGCATAGAGCCATACATCTCTACCCTTCGATATCGTCGGTCCCACCATAGATGCCTTCACTAACTTCTCAATGTTGTACCTTGTGCCCTATCTCCTCAAGTTAGCTAGATCCTTTTGTAAGATCGGATGACCTAGATGCTCCGCCAAAAGACCAACCATGCCTCCTATGGAAGTTTTGCAACTCTTTCTATCTCCCATCGCTAAACATCCCTGCACAAAGTACCCCACCAAGTTTGAGTAAAAGTTACCCTCAGGAGTCATTGCCTAAAGGCAATGAACATCCAAACCCATTGCATTAGTTCACTGTGGAAAAAGACTCCCAAAGCCAACAAACAGTGAACATAATGGAACGGCGGATGAACTATAGCCACACTTTTGCACAGGTTTTTCCGATCTGTGCCCGTCGGTTGCACCCAAAAATGCCCAAGAGAGAAAGGTAACCCTTGTCAATGTGTCTTCTAGATCTCCTTGCCATACCTCCACCCAAAGGCTTGCGCAACCTCCCGGTGGGTCAACTTGTACTCCTTGTCATCCAGGTTTAATTTGATCGCCTTATGTCTATCACCATCTACGACCAGCTATAGAGTAGCTAGGAACTCTAGGGTCCACCTAATTTACGTGTTGGATTATTTCTCGAGAAACCTCTCTAGACCTACTTGGCTCAACATGTAAGTGACTCGCTCGAGTAAGCCTAGAACCGCCAAGGTGCCCTAGCAAGCAAATCTAGTCTCCAAAATACTCCTCTTTGGCTCTCTCAAGTTCCTTCACCTTTGGGCCACAGTCTTGGAAATGTTGGATAAACCTATAAACTCCTCAGTAAAAATGGGGGGTTGTGAAGAATGGAAGTTTTCGGCTCGGGGTTTACACCCTTTATCAACTTCTTCCTATTCTCACCCCTAGTGGACTTGACCTTCTCCGAGGCATTATTCTTAGGTGGCATCGTAACAAAATAAGGACAAGAGTGGTGATACGATCATAAAAAAAGTATGCCCTACAATTCAATGAGATAACATTCTTCCAAATAACCCAAAAATTCATAACATGATATTCTAAGCATGTGGGCTATTCAAACAAGAACATTCCCCATCTAACATTAATATTATGTAAGTTATCACCAACCCATTCAATTAAATCATGCAACCAAGATTACTCTCTCCCAAATCACCAAACACCAAAGATCATATCTTTCAAGCATAATGGCACATCATTCCTTCCAACATCCTCTTCAATACAAGATCATGCACACAAACTCAAATACAAACGCATATCTCACAACAAACTCATTCAAAATTCATGCTTCAAATAACACCACCACAATGTCAAATAAAGCACATAGGCATAGAGTTCAATGGGTTATGCAAAATTTGAAGCTATGTTTTGCAAGACCCACAAAAGAAGAAGCAAAAATTGCCAACCTTTTGGAAGAAAAGGTTCAATTTTTTGAGTTCACCAAGAGTGTGTGAGTGAGTATTTCTTGAGAGGAAAGAATGTGTCAAATGAGAGAATTAGGTGGAGAAGTGTACTATGGAAATGGAAGTTCAGCCTAGGTGACTAGGGTGAGAGGTACAATTAGGATAAAAATGGAATTTAAAATGCTCAATTTAGGGGACAATAGTACAAGCCTATTAATTAGAAGAGATTTGGAAGTATTTTCAAAAACATCAAGGAATTAGTGAATTCCAAAATTCTTGAACAAAAAAAATGAAAATTTGAATTTGAGAATCAGAATTTTTGAAAATTTTGCATTATCAGTGTAAAGAAAATAGAAAGATTGATTTTAGGTGCACAAGGGCCTAGAGCGTAGCATAGCCTCGCACCAAACCTTCTGGCATGAGGCATAGCCTCGCACCAAACCTTCTGGCACGAGGCATAGCCTCGCACCATTCTAGTCCCAACACGAAGGATAGCCTCGTGTCGGCCTACCTGGCGCAAGGCATGAAATAACCATTTCCCTAATCCTCAATTTCCCTCTTTTTCAAAAGGCTATGTCACCCATCCAATGTAATTTCATTCAAAACACAATCACGAGTCTCGAGCTCAAATTTCCAAACCATCAAGAGTTCATTTCAAAAATCCACATAGCAAAACACAGATTCATGCAAAAACTACCTACTCACTAATCAAAACATGAAACCAAAACAAACACCGTGTATTTATTGTCATCCTCACGACTTAATTTTTTTTTCATGCATCCTAGTTAGAAACACTTACAGGTTGGTCTCCAGAATTGCCACCAGTGACTCCACCCACGATGGAATCATCGTGGAGAGGTCTCCACCATGACCCATCCTTACCCCTGGACCTTTTGTCCGCAAATAGGAATGAATCTCCATGTCTTGCCATTATTGAATCCATGAATGTCATTTAGGGGATTAAGGGAAGTCGAGGAGGTTTTAAACCATCGATTATCTCCCTTTCCCGCTGCTAATTGGTTAGTATAGAAAGACAATCTGGCACCGACATATTATCCATTGTATCATTCAATTCATCTCATTAATCATCATTATCATCAACATGGGACTCACTCAAACATTCATGCTCATTTGTCATGCAAGAAAATTCATCATGCTCATCACATAAGGTTACACATTTGCACATAAAAGAAGACTTTGTTAAATCATGCCTAGACTTGTAGATATCGAATTCCACTTTATCCATGTCATCTTCTAGAGTAAATGTTCCCAAGTGGACATCAATTTTAGTCCTAGATTTTTAAGAAAAGGTCTCCCAAAAAATTATTGGGGGTGCACTTCCGTCGTGAGCCACGTTTAAGACATAAAAGTCCGCTGGAAAAACCAACTCGCCAACCTTCCCCATCATTTCCTTTACTAGTCCACGGGGACTAGCTTGGGAATGGTCGGTAAGTTGGACAATTACTCTAGTATCCCTAAGCTCACCTATTTCTTTGCGTTCATATAGACTAAATGGGATTACATTAACAGTTGCACCTAGATATATCATGGTGTGTTCCACAAGTTTACCACCTAAAGAGATAGGGCTAGAAAACATTCCGAGATCATTGCATTTCTTAGGCAAGTTACTATTATTCAAAACAACGACACCTCTCATTTTCAAATGTCCCAATCTCTTAGTTGGTCTACCCCTTTTCTTTGTGCATAAAACTCTAAGAAATTTAGCATATGATGGAACATGTTCAATTAATTCCAAGATAGGAATAGTAACATTAACCTTTTCAAAGAATTTTTGAATGTTTGCATCATCGGTCACAACCTTTGGCTGCCCTCTCAAGGTATTTGGAAATGTAGGCAGAATAGTGATTTGTACCTTGGGCTGTGGAAGTTTCTTGGAGGGTGCTTCCTTCACTATAATATCCTCCTCTTCAAAGTGTCCTTTGGTAGCTTCCACTATCTTGTCATCTTCTTGCATTGTTTTCTTCTTAGTCTTGTGGACTTCCTTCCAACTTCTCAATTTAAGTGCGCTCACATTCCTCGAATTCACCTCCAGTTGGGAAGGTAGTTTTCCAGATTCCTTGTCTTCAGGTTGGCTCACCGAGGTGGAAAGTTTCTTGACTTGAACTTTGAGATTTTTTATAATTGAGAAATTTCTACTTCCAAGGTCCTCAATTTTTTTCCTTGTCCACTCTGCGAAGATCTCATGTTTCTTCCCCAATTGACAGATAGCTTCCAAGATCTCATCCCTTTCTTACTTGTAAAGTGAAGCATGATTGTTGGAAGGGCCTTCACCTCTAGGATATGGTTGAGGTGGAGCTTGTCCTCCTTGGTACCCTTACAGTTGGTTGTCCTCCCTCCAATGGAAATTAGGATGATCTCTATACCTCAGGTAGAATGAATTTACACAGGGGTCTGGCCTTGATTCTTATTGGTTCCCTCGGAACCCTTGAGGTTGACCCCTAGCAAATTGTGGTCTTTCCCGATTGTTGTAGTCAATTTCCTTCACCTCTTGTAGATTATCTACGAGTTTGGGGCACACTTCAGAATTGTGGTTGAGGTTGCAAACTCCGCACACTTGGACTTGATGCACTTTTCCATGCAAAAGCTCCTTCATCATGGAAGCAAGAGCTTGAACTTTCTCCTCAAACTTACACGAGTTTGTAGGTTTATCCAAAACCCTCACTCTGAATCTAGTGCCAAATTTCCGCATACCATTTTCCATTTCCACAAAGAGTGCCATTACGCCTTTGGGGGTTTTTGTTAGCTATCAAACCATTACATGCGGCATTTACCATCCGCGTGTCTTCATCGCACAATGCCTCAAAGAAGTAATACACCAAGTCTCATTCTTTAAATGGTTGGTATTAACAACTTTCCAAAAGTTTCTTGAAGCGCTCCTAATAGTCATACATACTCTCGGTGGCACCTTGGGTGTTATTAAAAAATTGCTTCTTCAACCCAGCCGACTTGGTTGCCGAAAGGTATTTTACGAGGAATCTCCTCTTCATGTCAATCCACAATCCAATACACCCCGGTGGTAGATAATAGAGCCAATTCTTGGCACTATCCTGGAGAGAAAACATGAAGGCTGTTAGGTTGTAATCATCTTCGGACACTCCTTGGGGCTTCACGTTTGTGCAAACCAAATGGAACTCCAAAAGATGCTTGTTCAGGTCCTCACCCGATAATCCATAGAATGTATGAAGGCAATGGATCATGCCACTCTTAAGCTCATAACTCACATTGGTGGGTAATGGAAGGAATGCGATGTATAGAGATTGATTCGCCAAGTTGGGTGCCATGAGCTCCCGTAGGGTGTCATTGTCTTCCACCAATGCTAACAAACCTTTTACTACTACTTCTTGCCTTGGTTGAACTTGTTCCCTAGTTGTTTGCCTCCTTCTCCTCCAACCATTTGTGTTCTCAGTTGGGTAGTATAAGACGCCTAGCTTAGTGGCACAGGTATGTACCATAACGTAGGGCCAACAATACCCTTATGAATACAAAACTAGCAAATGGATAACAAGGTAACAGAACAACTATAACAATAACTCTACCAAGAATCAAGAATATAAACAAATAAATAAAGAAAAGCTAACTTTTTTGACTCTACTAACGTGCTGTGCCTAAGTTGATAACTAGACTGATAGTATCCTCGACAACAGCACCAAAATTTAACCTACCTTGACCCGGGGTCATTAATTGTAGCAGAGCCGAGGATGGAGGTTAAAGATATAAATTTATATTCTGCACCCCAATCTCACTGTTATGCTACCTAGAGGGTAGTTAGCGGCAAGCCCTGGGTTTGTCCACAGAGATGCTAGGTCTAACGCATCAACTAGTCGTCAATCCATACGAGTGAAAGGAATAGCTAACAACTATAAAACATGCAAAGTAAATAACACAACTTCGATATATGACTAGCACTTGGGGAAATCATTGAGTGACTTGGTCAATCTAATGCTTCCATCCTTAATTATTTCACATAGAGATCTAAACAAGCCTAATAGTGTGTCCATAACACGTGGTGTGGCCATAGCATACACTTCCCTGTCCATGTCACAGAGGGTGCTCTCGCAACCCTCCATCGACACTGCCATCGGAATTAGGGGAGTACAACAAGATTCGACCATTATTGTAGGTTTGATTCTACCCTATGCGATTATGTCTTGGGCTTCAACGCCAAATGCAAATAATCACCTTGGGTCCTATCAATTAGGCCCAATGATTGTAGCCACCTTATCTATGATATTAGGGTTTCTTGTAACCCTAGCTTATTACTATTTAAGCTATCTCTACCCAAAATCTCTTGGAGAACTTTATGAAGTCGGCTAAGGCTGGTGCAATAGTAAGTGGATTAGGGTAACCTCGAATCTCCTGGGCACACACCCACACATACTCATTCCCCTCCACCTATACAAAAACCCAAGTTTTCCTTCCTAACGGGGTATCGATATTTACTCCTAGCATGAATACATCCCAAAATGTGTGCTTATTTGTGGTGTAATACTAATGCATTCAAACTCAAAAGCAAATCACAATAATATTATGAACACAAAATTAGGATGATCTATAGAATCTAAAAAAGTATAAAGTTATAACCAAGTCACTAAAATCATCCCCAAGCTCTAGAAACTACTCCTTTGACATGGAATTCAAATAAATATTTGAATTCCACATCTGGATCAAATCAAAATGAAAATAAGAAAAAGTTTCCTAAGGAGAGAATCTCCTCTACTGTTGAAAGTGAAAATGAGATCTAAAGTATGAAAAGTTTCCCAAACCTAGTAGACTAAGGTTCTATATATAGTAGTAGGAGATTGGGCCTACAAATAGGCCCAAAATTGGCCACAATAGGGTAAACCCTAGCTCAGCCGTCGCCCAACACAAGGTGCATGGATGATGCAGCCGCATATGTACTTGGCATGGAACGCAAGGCCTGGCATGGGTCGTGCTGCTTCATGGGTCCGAGGCATCTATTCTTGTGCATGGCACTGATCTTCAATGTGGTATGGGGCTTAGGGGTTGGTGCAGGTCGTGTCTGGCATTGGCGCGGGATACGTCATCTCCCGTGGGGCGCAATCAGAGTGCTGAAATTTGAGGTCCTGATCTACGCTCATGGTCGTTGGCATGTCCCGTGGTCAGACTTGGTGCTTTCCTTAGAAAACTTGGTGTGGGCCATGTAGATTCCAACACCTCGCCAGCTGGTCTTGACAAAATGGACTTGGAACGTCGTGATATGCCTAAATGGGATGTCCTGCACCCATACTTAGCCGCGTGGAGGGGTTCTTAGTTCACGCTGTAGCCTATTGTGTCTGGTGCAGGTCACGTAAATTCCTTGCATTGATCTCCTTGGCACAAGGCATCTCCTCCGGCGCAGGCCGTTGGTGCCGAACCATGCATGGCTCGTGTCGTACCATTGGTGCTTCGGCCGACTGAACTAGTTTCCCTCGCTACTGGAGAACCATTAGTCCAATTTGTGTGTTTTATTGGTCGATTCTATAGTACTCAAGAAGAAAAATCCAATGGAACTAGCCTTAAAGGCGAATTCTTCTTGGATCATTTTCTAACTGAGGCATAACTTATCGGATCACGATTCCCCATTTCTTTGTTGGCCGTTATTAACTCTGTATCTGCCTGTCTTTGGCTTCAATCTCCTTCTACCATGCATTGATGATCGTGGCCTTCGTCTACTACCATTCTTATGTGAATGACCTTCGTCTCTACTACCGTCTTTGTGAACGGCCTTCTATATCTTCTGCCGCCCTTACGAACGGCCTTCACATAGAATGTAAACAAAAAGTACCCACATGCAACCTACTTGTTGGTAGCAAAAAGTAAACAAAAGATGATCACAAGGAAGATCAAGGAGCTCGTGGATATAAGATGTTCATTTGTACCAATGAAGTCTACAAAACACGGGATTTAGATAAGAAAACTAAACATGGCCGCCTAAACCCCTTGTCACGTAAACTCAACTAGTACTAGCAATCCACCAAGAAAAATTAACTAAAAAGTATGTCAAATGCATCGGTTAATGTATGCAAAATGAAGCAGGTCAGGCTGTTAGGCCCTAGCATATCTATGGACATACCCAGGGCTTACCGATCTACCATATCAGTAGCATAGTAGTGAGTTGGGTGCAGAATATAAATTTATCTTTGACCCAATGCCTTCACTCAGTTTTTAACAATGCTGGGTAGAGGCTGGTCAAATTTTGGCTCCGTTGCCGGGGATGCTAATCAGCTTAATTGTCAATTAGCATAACGTGTCAGTAGAGTAGTAAGTATTGCTTTCTTTTTGTTTATTTTGTTTATGTTATTGAGTTCATGAGTGGGAAACCACCACTCAACAGATGAAACTTTTTAGGGTGTGTAATTTTGATCACACTATAGAGTGTTTCCCATGGTTGAGCAATTACAGGAGGGAAATGGAACTTGTAGTTCAGCAAGATCAATGGGAGCGAGAATGGTGCACGTACCATTACTCACCCAAGTTGAACTCGACCCCCAAGTCCACATGTGAGGAAATACTTGGATCTCTATATAATCTCTCAAGAAATAGTGAAAATCTTCAAAACTAAGTATCTACTTACATTTAGAATTGTGGGACCGAATCTCTCACACTATTGAAACAACAGGCAAGAAGGTGAACAAATTGATCATCAAGGTTAATCAAGTGATGGGAAGCCACATGCTTGTAGATGAGGAGGCCAATTACCTTTATAATTGGATGGTTCGAGAAAATGGGAGCCAATTGAGATCTACAATGATCATGAGGTTATTCCTATATTTATTGATGCAATTAACTTTATGCATGAATCCAAAGCAGCGTTGAAGAAAATGGGTGATCCTGAGCATGAATTTCAGCGTAGATGAATAAATCGGACTGTGAATTACCACCCCCTCTGGTTGATATGTATAACATTGTTGTTTAAGACATGTTTGATGTGAACAAAGGGATAGCCTTAGAGAATGATTCTTTGAATGATATATGCTTTAATTCTCTAGAAGCTAACATAGTGGGGGAGGGGTGTGGAGGAGGTTGATTCTCAAGGTGAGAATTGTGCAGAGGGATTACCCAAGAGCCTAGAGGAACTAGTTTAACCTAAGACCAAACCTTCAATAGAGGAACCACCTATAGTTGAACTCAAGCCTTTACCCGAACACTCGAAGTAAGATTTTTTAGGAGAGGAGAAACACTACATGTGATTATCTCTAATAAACTATCTAGTGACCAAGAGGGTAGGTTGCTCGAGGTTCTTAAGAAATTCAAGAGAGCAATAGGGTGGACTTTAGCTGACATTAAAGGTATAAGCCCATCAACTTGCATACACCATATATTATTAGAGAAGGGTTCAAGACCTGTACGTCAACCTCAAAGGTGACTAAACCTGCATATGATTGAAGTAGTAAAAGGTGATGCCCTTAAGCTACTTAAGGCTGGGGCAATATATCCTATCTCTGATAGTACTTGGGTGAGTCCCATCCAACTGGTGCCAAAGAAAAGTGAGGTCATAGTAGTGAAGAATAAGGATGGGGACTTGGTACCCACCCATATTCAAAATGGGTGGTGGGTGTGTATTGATTTCCGCTGCTTAAATGTGGTGACTCGTAAGGACCATTTCCCCTTATCGTTTATTGACCAAATGCTTGAAAGGGTGGCCTTCCATGCCTATTATTGTTTCCTCGATGGCTATTCGAGATACTTCCAAATAACCATCGATCCAGATGACCAAGAGAAGGCCACCTCACTTGCCCTTTTGGTACGTTTGCTTATAGGCGTATGCCTTTTG
This sequence comes from Rubia yunnanensis, assembly GCA_037428765.1. Taxonomy (NCBI): domain Eukaryota; kingdom Viridiplantae; phylum Streptophyta; class Magnoliopsida; order Gentianales; family Rubiaceae; genus Rubia; species Rubia yunnanensis. The sequence goes on along the minus strand of CM075069.1, from coordinate 47,710,948 downwards.
GTCTCTGTACGTAATTATTGTTGATGAAGAGTGCAGAAAGCTTTTGACTCTTTGAAAAAGTTGCTAGTGACCGCCCTAATCATCCAACCTCCAGACTGGTCTCTCCCCTTCGAGATCTAGTGTGATGCAAGTGATCATGCTATAGGAGCTATTTTAGGCCAGAGGATAGGTAGAGTGCCACACGTCCTATATTATGCGTCAGTAACTCTTAACTATGGTCAACACAAATACTCCACCACGAAGAAAGAGTTACTAGCCATAGTCTTTTCCTTAGGAAAGTTTCATCAATACCTCTTAGGAACCAGGGTCATACTTTATACAGACCATGCACCACATCGTCATTTAAGGATGAAGAAAGAAGCCAAATCTAGACCCATTAGGTCGATACTTATTTTAAGCAAGTTTAACCTAGAGGTAAAAGATAAGAAGGGCACTAAAGATGTAGTGGCTGATCAACTGAGCAGACTACCTTAATAAACATTCCAAAAACTAATCCGGATGAACTGTTTAATGCACGCAAAATGAAGCACATCACTACCCTAACCCCAAGACATAAGAATCTCTCACACTCTCACATCCTAAAGTATAAAATAGTCTAAACTATTATCACACCAATAAAAGGGAGGTATAAAATATGGACGCAGAGTGCAGACTTTGGCACAAGCCAATGGCTTGTCTTGGAATCTTTATCTTAGAATGGCGCGGGCCATCATTAATGGGACAGTTCGTGCCCATCCTTAGCCATTTTGGGAGAACTTTTGAACTTGAGCTGCATGGACCGTGGGATACGGTGTGGGTTATGCCATTGCCTCACGCTGGAATTGTTGGCACGAAGAGTCTCGTCTAGCAGGGACTTTTAGTGCGTGACCATGAACGGTCTGTACTAACCCGTGTGTCACGGGTCACCTGCTAAGGGTTCTAACTGTGTGGCCTATCCATGTACAATCGTGCCATGACTACCGCCTAGATCCTATGTGTATCGCACGCCGCTTAGTTACTCGAAGCACACCGATCCTATAAAGGGATGTGGTCGAGTATGCAGTAAAAATACACACCCGAGGGAGTATGGCTTCACACACACAAGCCAACGTTGCCATATGAAGCCCAACAATAGGGGAGCAAATGCTCATAAGCAGTACGTTACAAAACGGTAACCGGATGTGGGTAGCTCAGTACTCCACATATATGCTGTGCAAACGTTATCACGAGTGCTAGTTACATAGGCAAAATAAGGTCAAAGGCTAAAATGACACGTAGGCCTAGACCATGATCAAAATAGCTATGCTAAACTAATAAATAAGCTACTATAAGTATTTAAAAGCAAAAGAGAAGACTTCTGGGACAAGGATCTTGGGACGTGTATTCTCGGGCCATGGCGTAGCATTAACAGTGCTGGCTGGGTGGGCAGCCGGGAGCTATGCGCACAAGCTTTAGGCATAGACGGCTTTGGCATTGTGTACAGTGCATCACGGGCACAGAGGGGGACATCACGGGCCGTGAGCGGTTAGGCGGTGGGCATTGGAAGACCCACCGGTCGAGGGCAACCAGTTCGCAGTGATGCATTGAGAGGCACGAGACCGTGGCATCATTTTAGTGTTGATGCGGGCATGGGGTTGCATTGAGGTCGGGCATTAATCTCTACCCCGTAACATCCTCCCCCACTCAATTCGGGGAACGCCCTCAGAGCCATCAATTCTCCAAGGTGCTTCGCTACCCACATTTGTCTCATACACTTCTGCCTTAGAAAAGGGGTTAATTCAATTGTTGGCGCTTGTGTACTCTAGTTTAGCCATGGTCCTCAGCTTCTCTTCAGTTCCAGTTTGAGCTGGCTTAATTTTATAGCACCCACTCCTTGATCAATAACTAAAGGAATGTCCAACTCTGGATGTTGTCCGATACGCATCATTATCAGTTCACGTTTCAGCTTCAAGCCTTGTGGAACAACAAGGGGTTTCTGATGTGGATGATGAATTGTATTTCCCCATTGAGGTTTACATGGTTTAGCTTGATTGAATGACTCGAAACTAGAAGTTTGATGGGGCGCGCAGCCGGCAGATTTATCTTTTCAATCCAGATCTTCTTAGCAACCAACGAACGCTTCCTATACTCCACAGATCCATCGGGCAAACCTATCGCTGGTGTAGACCCTCCTGACCCTTCATTTCTGTTCTCCCCACCGGAATATTGTCTTAAGCACATGACGAGCTGCAAAGCCGAGAGTTTATCCACGGGTGATCTCTTTGTAGTTGTTTTAACTGTGCACAGATTGGTGCCTAAGATGTAAAGGCAGTTTCTATATTGGTATACGATAATCCATGCATCTCTTAGAAAATTCATGCCGATGACTAGACCAAATTATTCCATTTTAACGACATGGAAATCCGCTGTGGCTTTCTTGGTGCCAACCTGAACCGATCATCACCTCGCACCACCTAGTACCGTTTGAGCTACACTGTTAATGGCCTTCATTCTGCCCACAACTTTCTCCAACGTGAGCCCCAACCTAGATGCCTCGTTTTTGGAGACATACACATGGCTAGCTCCCGTATCGACTATCGCTCGGATGGGTTTTCCATTTGCGCGCAAGTCCATATGCATCAATACTCCATTGGGTTGTCGCACTGGTTTCACACGGACAATCTCAAGTTCGTCAAGCTTAGGTGCAGCCTTGCCCAATTTGCTTGACCAATTTATAGCTCTTTTGGATTGAACTACAGCAACCACCCGGTCAATCTCAAGCTCCGTTAATGGATTCAACCGCCCTAGCTCTATTGATCCCTCTATGGAATTACACCACAATTTTAATGCCCTCATGGAGCATAGTGCTTCCTCTTTGGGCCCAGGCTCTTCAGCCGATTGCTCCTGAACTACCTCGCTCAGTGCCTCCCTGATTTGTCTCAAGTCCTCGAGCAACATAGCAGTGATCCTCTACTCTGTTGGACAATCAACAAGGGCATGATTCCCTTGGCACATTTCACACACCAGTCACGCCTTCCCGGTTGGTCCATTCCACCTTGGTTTGGACACACTTAAACTCACCGCGCTTACACTGGGGCTTGCCCCATTTCTTCCAACACCCGAATTGGGCCTGAAGCTACCTCCGCTGTTCGGACTGGGTCTAAAGTTACCCCCCACCTTGGGAGAACTTGTACCCGCACCATTACCCACCTTGGAAATAGTAGAGTCGTCCACTTCCTTATCAACCCATTGCGATCTTCCACCATTACAGTCTTGAAGACTTTCAACGAACGCCACCGCTGAATTATAAACTGTACAATGAGCTCTCCTTAGCTCCAGCCTAGCCCACGTCTTCAATCCCTGGCGAAGCCATAGAGTTTATATTCCCCCGGATGGTCAGGAAAATCTAGCATACAATTCTAGAACGCCGACACATACCCCATAATGCTGCCGGTTTGCACCAAGGTTAGATGAAGTAATACCTATTTGTTAACGTTGGTGGGCATGAACTGTTGCCTCACCTTGAGCTTCAGTTCATCCCATGTGTCGATGGCTAGGTGTCCTGCCTTAATCTCCGCATCTTAGGATCGCCACCACACCATAGTAGAGCCCTCCAAGTACATAGTCGCAACAGTGACTTACTCAGCTTCCAAATCCGTCCCGATTGCCTTAAATTATTGATCCAAATCGTACAAGAAGTTATCAAGCTCTCTCGTGTCACGTGCCCCACCGTATTTAGGAGTTTTGGGGACTTTCAATTTATGCACATCATGGACACCACCGCCAATGTCCCCACCTTGGGACAAGTTGGCCACAGTTTGCAAGAGCACACTCGTGTGTCTGCCCAGCTTCTTGGTGATGTCCCTCAACTCGGCAACGCCTAACTTGCAGGATGCCAAAGCCTCCCAATCACCTTATCCTAACGTGCCACCCTCACCTTGGCCACTTCGATGTCTCTATTATGGCAACATCCATTTCGGTCCGATCGACTCGGTCAGCTAGGCTCCTGGACCCTTGTACCTCACCAAAGAGGACCCTCTGAATGTTCTCCAACCGATCCGTCTTCTTAGACATAGCGACGACCACTCACTATGCGCCCAAGTGCCAATTGGGCTCTGATACAATCTGTCACGGGTTGCCCGCTAAGGGTACTAATCGTGTGGCCTAGCCATGCACAACCATGCCATTACTACCACCTAGATTCTACGTGCGTCGCACATCGCTTGGTTTCTCGCAGCACAGCGAGCCTATAAAGGGACGTGGTCGAGTATGCAGCAGAAATACAAACCCGAGGGAGCATGGCTTCACACACATAAGCCAATGTTGCAATATAAAGCCTAAAAATTGGGGAGAAAATGCTCATAATTAGTATATTACAAAATGGTAACCGGATGGGGGTAGCTCAGTACTCTACATATATGTTGTGTAAACATTATCACGAGTGCCAGCTATATAGGAAAAATAAGGTCAAAGGCTAAAACGACACGTAGGCCTGGACCTTGGTCAAAATATCTATGCTAAACTAATAAATAAGCTATTACAAGTATTTACAAGCAAATTAGAAGACTTCTGGGACAAGGAGCTTGGAACGTGTCTTCTCGGGCTATGGCGCAGCATTAACAGTGCTGGCCGGGCACTGCATGCACAGGCTTTGGGCACAGACGGCTCGGGCATTGTGCACAGCACATTGCAGGCGCAAAGGGGGACATCATGGACCAGGAGCGGTTAGGCGAGCGGTACAGGATGATCCATAGGCGTGTGCAATACGGTCAAGCCGGTTCGCAGTGATGCATTGAGCGGAACGGGACCGTGAAATTGTTTTAGCATCGATGCAGGCATGAGGTTGCATTAAGGTCGGGCGTTAATCCCTATCTCATAACACCATGGTACCTTAGCCGTCTAAACTTGTTTACTTCGCTACGGGAGAACTGTTAGTACGGTTTTTGAGTTTTAGTAGTCGATTTTATTGTGTTCAAGAAGACCAATCACATGGAATCAGCCTTAATGAATAATTATTCTTGGATCGTACTCAGACTTTGGCTCAACTCATCTATGCATCCTTATCTTGGAATGGTGCTTGTCGTCATGAATGTGATGGTCTGTGCCCATACTTAGCCGCTTTAGGGTAAACCTTGGAACTTGAGCTGTGCAGATCGTGGCGTATGGTTTGGGTTGCACCATTTACTTGTGCTAGAACTATTGGCATGGGGCATTTCCTGTAGCGGGGACCGTTGGTGCATGGCTAAGAACTGTCCGTGCTGACCCCTGGTACCTTGGTTGGCTTCACTTGTTTCCTTCGCTACGGGAGAACTGTTAGTTTGATTTTTTAGGTCTAGTAGTCAATTTTTAGTGCTCAAGAAGACCAATCCAATGGAATCAGCCTCGATGGCTAAATATTTTGGGATCATTGTCGGACATTGGCACAACTAATCATACTACGATTCCCCATTTCTTCATTGTGTGCTTTGTTCTCGAATGCCACCTATCCTTAGCTCCAATATCCTTTTACCACGCATTAATATTCATGGCCTTTGTCTACTACCATTCCAGAGGTGAATGAACCTGATGTTAATTACTAATAATTAAGCCTGCAAAATGAGGGATTTAGATGATAAAACCAAACATGGAAGTCTAAACCCTTTGTTATGTAAACTCAACTAATATTAGCAATCCGCCATAAAATACATACCAAAAACTATGCCGGATGAACTAGTTAATGCACGCAAAATGAAGCACATCACTACCCTAACCCCAAGACATAAGAATCTCTCACACTATCACATCCCAAAGTCTAAAATAATCTAAACTACCATCATACCAATAAAAGAGAGGTATAAAATATGGACGTAGGGTGTAGACTTTGGCGTAGACCAATGACTTGTCTTTGTATCTTGATCTTGGAATGGTGTGGGCCATCATGAATGGGACGGTCCGCGCCCATACTTAGCCATTTTGGGCAAACCTTTGAACTTGAATAGCACGGACAGTGGTGTATGGTGTGGGTCACGCCGTTGCCTTGAGCTGGAACTGTTGGCACGGGGAGTCTTCTCTGGCGAGGACCGTTAGTGCGTGGCCATGAACGGTCTGCACTAACCCATTATACCTTGACCGGCTAAACTTGTTTACTTCGCTACATGAGAACCGTTAGTCCAATTTTTGAGTTATAGTAGTTGATTTTGTTGTGCTCGAGAAGACCAATCCAGTGGAATTAGCCTTGACAGATAATTCTTCTTGAATCGTTCTCGGATTTTGGCACAACTCATCTTGGCATCATGATCTAGGAATGATGCTGGTTGTTGTGAATGGGATCGCCTACTCCCATACTTAGCCTCATGTTGGAATTATTGGCATGTAGCATGTCCTCTAACGGGGACCGTTGGTGCTTGGCCTAGAACGGTCCGCACTGACCCCTGGTACCTTGGCTAGCTAAACTTGTTTCCTTTGCTATAGGAGAACCGTTAGTATGATTTTTGAGTTGTAGTGCTCAAGAAGACCAATCCAATGGAATCAGCCTTGATGGAAAAATCTTCTAGGATTGTTGTTGGACATTGGCACAACTCATCGGACCACGATTCCTCATTTTTTCATTGTCCACTTTGATCTCGAATGCCGCCTATCATTGGCTCCAATATCCTTCTACCATGCATTAATGTTCGTTGCCTTTGTCTACTAACTCCAGAGGTGAATGAACCTTGATCTCTTCTACCTTCCTTGCGAATGAACTTCAATATTTTCTGCCGCCCTTACAAACAGACTTCACGTAGAATGTAAACAAAAAGTACCCATGGGAAACCAACTAAATATGATCAAATGGAAGATGTAGGTGCTCATTGATTCGTGATGTTAATTAGTACTAATTAAACTTGTAAAACGCAGGATTAAGACAATAAAACCAAACATGGTAGTCTAAACCCCTTGTAACTTAAACTCAACTAATATCGCAACCCGGTATAAAAATCATACCAAAAACTATGCTGGATGAACCGGTTAATGCATGCAATGTGAAGCACATTACTATCCTAACCCCAAGATATAAGAATCTCTCACACGCTCACATCCCAAATTCTAAAATAATTTAAACAACCATCATAGCAATCAAAGGGAGGTATAAAATACGGACGCAAGGTGCAGACTTTGGCGCTGGCCAGTGAATTTTCTTGGCATCTTGATCTTGGAACCACGTTGGCTATCATGAATGGGACGGTCTGTGCCCATAAGTAGCTATTTTTGGGAAAACCTTTGAACTTGAGCTGCATAGACCGTGGCGTACGGTGTGGGTTGCGCAATTGCCTCACGCTGGAACTGTTGGCACAGAGAGTCTCTTCTGGCAAGGACCGTTGGTGCGTGTCCATGAACGGTCTATGCTAATCTGTGGTACATTGGCTGGCTAAACTTGTGCACTTCACTAAGGAAGATCCGTTAGTTTAAAGATTTTAGTTCTAGTAGTCGATTTTGTTGTGCTCGAGAAGACCAATCCAATGGAATCATCCTTCATGAATAATTATTCTTGGATCATTCTCATAATTTTGCACAACTCTTCTTAGCATCTGGATCTTGGAACAGCGTTGGCAGTCGTGAATGGGACTCTCTGCACCACACTTAGCCATTTTTGGGCAAACCTTTAAAGTTGAGCTGCACGGACCATGCCGTATGGTTTGGGTCATGCCATTCCCTCTTGATGGAACCATTTTCGTGGTGTCACGGGTTACCCACTAAGGGTACTAACCATGCAGCCTAGCCATGTACTACCTTGCCACAACTACTGCCTAGTTCCCATGTGCATCGTACTCAGCTTGGTTGCACACAACACACCAAGCCTTTACAGGGACGTGGAAGAGTGTGCAGCGAAAAATACAGACACGAGTTTAGAATAGGAGCATGGCTCTCACACACAAGCCAAATATGCAAAAAAAAAGCCCAACACCGGGGAGCAAGCACTCATAATTCAGTATATTACAGAAAAGGTAAATGGGTGTGGGTAGCTCAGTACTCCACAGAAATGCTGTGCAAATGTTATCACGAGTGACAACTACATAGGAAAAATAAGGTCAAAGGCTAAAATGACACGTAGGCCTGAACCTTAATAAAAATAGCTTAGCTACACTACTAACTAAGCTATTAAAAGTATTTACAAGAAAAAGAGAAGACTTCTAGGACAAGGAGCTTGGGACTTATTTTCTCGGGTCGTGGCACAGCATTAACGGTGCTGGCCAGGCAGGCGGCCGGGTGCTGCGCGCACTAGCATTGGGCACAGATGGCTCCGGGATTGTGCACAGTGCATCGTAGGTATAGAGAAGGACATCACAAGCCGTGAGTGGTTTGGCAGTCGGCACTGGATGACCCAGAGGTATGTCCAGGGTGGTCGACAGAAACCAGTTCGCAGTGACGCGTTGAGCGGCACAGGGCCGCGATATTGTTTAAACGTCGATGCAGGCATGAGGTTGTGTTGAGGTTGGAAGTTAATCCCCACCCCATAACATCCTCCCTCACTCAATTCGGAGAACGTCCTCGGAGCCATCAATTCTTCAATGTGCTTTCCTACCCACACTTTTGTCGTACACTTCTGCCTTAGAAAAAGGGTTGATCCAATTATTGGCACTGGGGTACTCTGGTTTAGCCGTGGTTCTCGGCTTCTTTTCAGTTCCGGTTTGAGCTGGCTTGATTTTATCAATAATTGAAGGAATGTCCAACTCTGGATGCTGTCTAATACACATCATTATCTATTCACGTTTATGCTTCCAGCCATCTGGAACAACAAGGGGATGTTGATGTGAATGATGACTCACCTTTCCTTATCGAGGTTTACAAGATTTAGCTTGATTGAAAGACTCAAAATGGGAAGTTTGATGGGGCGCGCCAGCCAGTAGCTTTATCTTTTCAATCCAGATCTTCTTGGCAACCGACGAACGCTTCCTATACTCCTTGTTCAAGAAATCTTCGTCCATTATAACTGGGGAGTGACCCACAACCTGCTCAGTCCTCAGACTTGCTTCACAAAGCTCCACGAATCCATTGGGCAAACCCATTGCTGGTGTAGACCCTCCTGACCCTTCATTTCCATTCTTCCCACCAAAATCTTGTCTTAAGCACATGACGAGCTGAAAAGCTGAGAGTTTATCCCCGGGTGACCTCTTTGCAGTCATTTTAACTGTGCATAGATTGGTGCCTAAGACGTAAAGGGAGTTTCCATATGGGTATACAACAATCCGTGCATCTCTCAGAAAATCCATGTCGAGGACTAGACCCAAGTCATCCATTTTAATGACATTGAAATCCACTGTGGCTTTCATGGTGCCAACCTGAACCAAGCATCGCTTAGCAACACCATGTACCAGTTGAGCTATATTATTAACGGCCTTCATTCTGCCCACAACTTTCTCCAACGAGAGCCCCAACCTTGATGCTTCTTTTTCGAAGACATGCACATGGCTAGCTCCCGTATCGACCATCGCTCGAATGGGTTTTACATTTACGGGAAAGTCCATATGCATCATTGCTCTATTCAGTTGTCACACTAGTTTCACACGGACTATCTCAGGTTCGTAATGCTTCAGTGCAGCCTTCCCCACTTTGCTTGACCAATTTGTGGTTCTTTTTGATCGGACTGCAGCAACCACCCGGTCGATCTCAAACTGAGTATGGCTCTCTTGATTCTTCCATGGAATTACACTACATATTTAATGCCCCATGGAGCATGGTTCTTCCTCTTTGGGCCCAGACTCTTCATCCGACTGCTCCTGAACTACCTCGCTTAGTGCCTCCCTAATGTGTCTTGAGTCCTCGAGCAACATAGCAGTAATCTTCTGCTCCGTTGGACAATCAACAAGGGCATGATTTCCTTTGCATGTTTCACACACCAGCCGTGCCTTCCTGGTTGGTCCATTCCACCTTAGTTTAGACACACTTGAACTCGCCGCGCTTACACTAGAGCTTACCCCATTCCTTCCAACACCCGAATTGGCATGTAGCTACCTCCGCCATTCAGACTTGCACCTGCACCATTACCCACCTTGGAAATTGTAGAGCCGTTCATTTCCCTATTAACTCATTGTGATCCTCCGCCATTACAGTTTTCCAGACTTTTGACGAATGCCACTGCTGAGTTATAGTCCTTGCAACGAGCTCTCCTTAGCTTGATCATAGCCCACAACTTCAATCCCTAGCTAAAGTCATGAAGTTTGTATTCCTCCGGATGGTCAGGAAAATCTGGCATATAATTCTGGAATGCCGACACATACCCATAATACTGCCGATCTGCACCAAGGTCCTTAGACAAAGAAATGCTTGTTTTTTCACGTTAGTGGGCATGAAATATTGCCTAACCTTGAGCTTCAGTTTATCCCATGTGTCGATGGCTAGGCGTCCTGCCTTAATCTCCGCATATTGGGATCACCACCACACCATAGCAGAGCCCTCCAAGTACATAGTCACGACAGTGACTTTCTCATCTTTCGAATCCATTCCGATCTCCTTAAAGTATTGATCTAACTCGTACAAGAAGTTATTAAGCTCTCCCGTGTCATGTGTCCCACCGTATTTGGGAGGTTTGGGAACTTTTAGTTTATGCACAACACGGACACCATGACCGATGTCCCCACCTTGCAAAAGCACGCTCAAATCTCTGCCCAGTTTCTCGGTGATGCCCCTTAACTCCGAAATGTCTCACTCGTGAGATGCCAAAGCTTCCCTCAGCTTGGCGATCAAGTCATCCTGACATACCACCCTTGCATTGACCACTTTGAGGTTTCTACTGATAATAGCAACATCCGTTTCCATCTGATCCAGTTGGTCAGCTAGGCTCTCAGACCCTTGTCCCTCACGAAAGACAACCCTCTCAAAGTTCTCCAACTGATTTGTTTTCTTAAACATAGCAATGACTACTCACTATACACCCAAGTGCCGATTGGGCTCTAATACCAACTGTCACTGGTCACCTGCTAAGGGTGCTAACCATGCGGTCTAGCTGTGTACTACCTTGTCACGACTACCGCCTAGTTCCCATGTGCGTCGCACTCTGCTTGGTTGCACATAACACACCAAGCCTTTAGAGGGACGTGGATGAGTGTGCAGCGAAAAATACACACACGAGTTTAGAATAGGAGCATAGCTCACACACACAAGCCAAATATGCAATACAAAACCCAACACTGGGGAGAAAGTTCTCGTAATTCAGTATATTACAGAAAAGGTAACCGGGTGTGGGTAGCTCAGTACTCCACATATATGCTATGCAAACGTTATCATGAATTCCAACTACATAGGCAAAATAAGGTCAAAGGCTAAAATGGCATGTAGGTCTGGACCTTGATCAAAATAGCTAAGCTACACTACTAACTAAGCTATTAAAAGTATTTACAAGCAAAAAAGGACTTCTGGGACAAGGAGCTTGGGACGTGTCTTCTTGGGCCGTGTCTTCTTGGGCCGTGGTGCAGTATTAACAGTGTTGGCCGGCCGGGCGCTGTGCCCATGGGCGTTGGGCACAGATGGCTCGAGCGTTGTGCATAGTGCATCGTAGGCATATAGGGGGAACATTATAGGCCTTGAACGGTTAGGCGGTCGGGACTTGATGACCCAGAGGCGTGTGCAGTGTGGTCGAGGGAAACCAGTGTGCAGTGATGCATTGAGCGGCATGGGACTGCATCATCATTTTGGCACCGAAGCGGGCAATGGGTTGCGTTGGGGTTAGGTGTTGAGCCCCAGTCTTCATTCCCTTGTTGATTGTCTAATAGAGGAGAGGATCATTGCTATGTTGCTTAAGAACTCGAGACAATCAGGGAGGAATTGAGCGAGGTAGTTTAGGAGCATTCGGCCGAGGAGTCTGGGCCCGAAGAGGAAGAACCATGCTCCATGGGGGCATTGAATCTTCAGTGTAATTCCATGGTGGGATCAAGAGAGCCAGGGTGGTTGAATCCATTAACAGAGCCTAAGATCGACCAGGTGGTTACTGCAGTGTGATCAAAGAGAGCTACGAATTGGTCAAGCAAAGCGAGGATGGCCGCACAAAAAATTGACAAACCTGAGATTGTCCATGTTAAACAAAAGTGTCGAACTGATAGAGTATTAATGTACACAGATGCGTTCATAAATGGAAAATCCGCCCGAGTCATGGTCGACACTGGAGCTAGCCATGTAAATGTCTCTAAAAAGAGGCATCAAGATTAGGGCTCAGGTAGGAGAAAGCTGTGGGCAGAATAAAGGTCGTTAACAGTGAAGCCCATCCAGTGCTAGGTATTGCGAGGCGATGCTTGGTCAAGTTTAGCACCATAGAGACCACACTAGATTTCCATATCATTTAAACTGATGACTTTGGTTTAGTCCTAGGCCTGAAATTTTTTAGAGATGCACAGATTTTCGTATACCCATATGGCAACTGCCTTTACGTCTTTGGCACCAATCCATGCATGGTTAAAGCAAATACAAAGAGATCACCCTGGATAAACTCTCATCTTTGCAGCTCGTTATGTGCATAAGACAAGATGAGGACTGCAGTTTAGCGGATCCCAGTAGGGAGAACATAAATGAAGGGTTAGAAAGGTCTACACCAGCAATTGGTTTGCCCAATAGATTTGAGGAGCTTTGTGAAGCAAGTCTGAAGACTGAGCAACTTATGGGTTGCTCTCCAACTGTAAGGGACAAAGATTTGTTGAACAAGGAGGATAGGAAGCATTCATCAGTTGCCAATAAGATCTGGATTCCAAAGATATATCTGCCGGCTGGCGCACCTCAGTAATCATTCACATCAGTAAACCCTTGTTGTTCCAAAAGGTAGGAAGCAGAAACATGAACGGATGATGATGCGTATCGGACATCATCTAGAGACTGACATTACTTCTGTCATTGATCAGGGAGTGGGTGCTATAAAATCAAGCCAGCTCAAACCGAAACTGAAAAAAAGCTAAGAACTCCAGCTAAACAAGAGTACACCAGTGCCAACAATTGAATCAACCCATTTCTTAAGGCAGAAGTGTAGGAGAAAAATGTGGGTAGTGAAGCACCTAGAAGAATTGATGGCTCCGGGAGACGTCTGCCAAATTGAGTGGGGGAGAAAGTTACGTGGTGGGGCTGATCACCCAACCTGAATGAAACCCCATACTCATATGCATGCTAAAATGGTGTTGCGGTTCCATACCGCTCAACGCATGCCTGCAAACCAGTCTCCCTCGACTACGTCGTACATGCCTCCGGGTCATCTAGTGCTGACTGCCTAATCGCTCATAGCCCCATCTGTTCCCACAAAACGCTGTGCACAACGCCCGAGCCATTTGTGCCCAAATCTTGTGCGTACAATGCCTGGTCTCCCACTAGGCCAGCACACTAAGTGTTGAGTCACGGCTCGAGAAGAAATGTTCCAAGCTCCTTGTCCCAAAAGTATTCTCTTTTACTTTTTAATAGTACTAGCTAGTAGATTAGCTTAGTTTCTTTACTTAAGGTCCAGGCTTACATGCCTTGTTTCCTTTGATATTCTTTGGTCATTGTACTCAATACTCGTGATATCATTTGTACAGCATATATGTGGAGTATTGAGCTACCCAAATCCGGTTACCATTTTACAATATATTGAAAATGAGCATTCACTCCCCAATTTTCGGGCTTTTTATTGCATTGTTGGCTTGTAGGTGTGAAACCATGCTCCTAATCTAAACTCATGTGTGTATTTCTGCTACATACTCAACCACGTCCCTCTAATGGCTTGCTGTGTTGCAAGAAACCAAGCTTAGTGTGACACACGTGGGTAATTAGGTGGTAGTTGTGACACTCTAGCATGGCTAGGCCACACGGTTAACCCCTCAGATGGTGACCTGTGACACGTTAGTCCGGGCCAAAGTTTACACCAAGCATCTGTAGTTTGTACCTCACTTTTTATTGGTATGATGGTTGTTTAGATTATTTCAGACTTTGGAATGAGAGAGTGTGAGAGATTCTTATGTCTTAAGGGTTAAGGTGGGGAAGTGCTTCATTTTGCATGCATTAACCATTGCATCCGGTATAGTTTTTGGTATGTTTTATATGGCATATTGCTAGTATTAGTTGAGATTATGTGACAAGGGGTTTCGATGGCCATGTTCGAATTTATCATCTAAATCCTATGTTTTGTAGGCTTTATTAGTACTAATGGACATCATGTATTCACGAGCACCTAGATCTTTCATTTGATCATTTTTAGTGGTTGGCCCGTGGGTACTTTTTTGTTACATTCTATGTGAAGGCCATTCGTAAGAGTGGTAGAAGATATTGTAGGCCGTTTGTAAGAACTTTAAAAGAGATCGAAGTCCATTCACCTCTAGAATTGTAGTATACGAAGGCCACAAACATAAATGGGTGGTAGAATGATATTGGATCCAAGGATAGGTGGCATTGGAGATCAAAGCGACCAATGAAGAAATGGGGAATTGTGGTCCGATGAGTTGTGCCAAAGTTTGAGAACGGTCCGTGAAGAATTAGCCATCAAGGCTAATTCCATTGAATTTGTCTTCTCGAGCACTACAAAAATTGATTACTAGAACTAAGAAAATTGGATTAAATGGTTCTATCGTGGCAAAGGAAACAAGTTCAACCGGCCAAGGTACCACGGGTCAGCATAGACCGTTCATGGCCATGCACCAAAGGTCCCCGCTAGAAGAGATACCCCGCGCCAATAGTTCCAGCACTAGGAAATGGCATGACTTGCACTATACGCCATAGTCCACGCAGCTTAAGTTCAATTGTTTGCCCAAAAATGGCAAAGTATAGGCACAGACTGTCCCATTCACGATGGCATGCGTCGTTCCAAGATCAAGATGCCAAGACCAATCGTTGGCTGGGGCTAAAGTCTACGTCATGTGCCTGTATTTTATACTTCATTTTTTATTGGTCTGATGGTTGTTTATATTATTTCAGACTTTGGGATTTGAGAATGTGAGAGTTTCTTATGTAATGGGGGTTTGGGTAGTAATGTGCTTCATTTTTCTTACATTAACCATTGCATTCGGCATAGTTTTTGGTATGTTTTATATGGAGGATTGCTAGTCTAAGTTGAGTTTATGTGACAAGGGGTTTGGACGGCCATATTTGGTTTTATTGTCTAAATCTTGCATTTTGTAGGCTTAATTAGGACTAATGGACATCATGTATCCACACGCTCCTAGATCTTCCACTTGATCATCTACAGTGGGTGGCATGTGGGTACTTTTTGGTCACATTCTATATGAAGGCCATTTGTAAGGGTGGTAGAATATATTGAAGGTCGTTCACAAGGATGGTAGAAGAGATCGAAGTCTATTCACCTCTAGAATGGTAGTAGATGAAGGCCACGAACATCAATGTGTGATAGAAGGATATTGCAGCCGGGGATGGCCGGTATTGGAGATCGAAGTGGCCAATGAAGAAATGGGGAATTGTGGTCCGATGAGTTGTGGGCATTGGATTTCTCCTTATGAAATCATCCCTCGAGCTAAAGTTCCTTGACTCCTCCGCTAGCTCCTCATATAATTGCATAGCCTCAAATGAAGTCTTGTTCCCAAGGGTACCACCACAAGAACTCCTCAGTAGTCTTTGGTCCTCATCAAGAAGACCATTGTAGAAATAGTATACCAAGTCTCCCTCTTAATAACCGTGATACGGAAAACTCGCGAGAAGATTCTTGAACCTCTCCCAATAGTCAAAAATATACTATTCATGCTATTAGAGGATGTCCTTCTTCAAAGCGGCGGAGTTTGAGGCCGGGATGTACTTGGCTAGAAATTTCATCTTCATGTCAAGCAAACTTTTGATGCTTTTGGTGGTAGGTAGTGGAGCCCATCCCTTGCATCGTCCCTCAATGTGAATGTGAATGCCTTTAACTTGTAAAAGTCTTCACCTACTCCGTGGGGGACCGTACCACCACACATAAAATGGAACTCGGTGAGATGCTTGTTGGCATTTTCCCCTTGCCTACCAAGGAAGATAGGTAGCATGTTTATAAACCTGATCTTGAGCTGGAAGTGCCCATTTGGACCAAATAAATAATATCCAATGCACATTGGTTGTTGATCAAGGTTAGGAGCCATAATGTCCCTCAACAAGGCTTACCCCAAAGGAATCTCCCTTCCTTGAAGAGGAGGATGTTGGGGGCCCTCCTCTTGGATGCTCATCTTCGTTCTCATGTTGATGCTCCATAGAATATAAGTATCCACAAAATGGTCACTAGGAGGGGTGTTATTTACACTTCCAAAGAAAGTCTCCTAGCCCATCTCAATTAAAATCTAACTCGGGGTCATAGTGTAGGGGTTCTTGTGAAGAGGATCACGTATGAACCATACACCAAGAACTCAAACATTATGAAAAAAGTCAACTAAGAAATCAAAACAAAAGAAAACTAACAAATATTTACAAATAGCACATAATAACACATAATATGCCTGAACATTTAAAAAAATGCCTCTTTCCTGGCAGCGGCGCCAAAATTTGGGAGGTCTTCGCCAGACATCTCAAAGTTAATATTTATAAGCCCTAATGCTTCCTATTTATAATTAAGTAGATAATGTCATGTTGGGGTTATCCACAGGAACATGGCTCTTTCCAAGTGTTTAAACAACATATATAGGAGAAAACATACTAGATATAAGCATATATATATATATATATATAAACATGTAAAGAGACCCGGGGTGGTTTTTGGTCCTAAGTTAAAAAATTGAAGGACAACAACTAGAAAAGCAAGAGAACTATGCTAATCATGCAACAACAACTAAACAGATGATTATAACAACAATTAACGGAGCCTTGGGGGCAATTGACTTCTACTTCCAAACTTCCTATAGATCATAGATTCATTCACTCATTCAATTACATTTATTGTCTATGGGAAATGTTATCACTTCTCATTTGAATATCAACAATCATTCCTCCTTAATAGTAATTCACAAAGACGTTCAACGATCATTTCTAAACATCATTGATAATCAATCACTTTAGACGTTCAACGACCATAAAGGTATATCATCAATGGCATTATACACGAAGAACCATAGATTTTATAACAACAAGCCTTCTACCTACGATATAGTCATTTAACCAAATAGAGCATTTATTAGGCTAACCCTAGAACAAACCCAATTCAAGGTTCAACCTTTCTTTGCATCTATATGAAAAATATGAGAACAATCCACATTAACATACTTATTCAGCAAGAATTGCAACACATTATACACTAGAAGTGCTAAGTTCATGTTCATAGATTTTCATGCCAAAAGAGTCAAGAAATTTGCAACTTTCCCAACACCCTAACTCTTCAATCATATAAATGCTCTCCAACCCATGATATAAATGAAGAAAAACACAACATTAATGACATAATAAATGCTCTCCAATAATGTTCATAAATTAGCAAATGGAGAATCTCACCACATAAGTTTGGAAGCTTCAATCAATTTCTCCCAAGAACAAGATTTAGATACTAGAGTTGATACTAATTAATGCTAACAAACCAAGCATAAAACAAGAGAAATCAAAGATTAAAATGGTGGAAAAATAGGGTTGGAATAGTACCAAAATCGGGCTGGAAGAAGAGGTATGAAAGGGAGGAAACAAAATGCTATTTATAGTACAAAGATATAAGGTTGTGTTCTGGCTAGCCATGCGTCGCAACTCGAGATGGGTTTGCTGCAACTTGCGACGAGCGCCAGAACTGAACTTTGTCTTCTTTTCTTCTTCTTGTAGCAAACACTCTTCTTCACAATAATTCATCTCTTTCTTCAAGTCTTCAAAGGATGATCTTCAACGGCCTCCGATCTTCAAGTCTTCAAATCTTTGAAGAAAGTCATCAAATCTTTGAATAAAGTCATCAAAGTCTTCAAAAGGTGATCTTCAATGGCCTCCGGTCTTCAATTCTCCATGTTCTTACTTTGTCACCCAAAATCCATTTAGAAAAGGTTAAAGGGCATAAAGTTACTCTTACCTCTCATAAGAGAATTTCATGTAAAACACAAGCTCTTGATAACAAAAGATCACAAAAGTGATCCCAAAAAGTACTAAAATATGCACATAAATAGACACATCAAACCTCCCCGAACTTAAACCTTACTCGCCCTCCAGTAAGAAAAGATCCAAGCACACAAAGGAACTGATGTATCCACATCCTTACTACTATTCCCCCAAGTCAATACCTCACAAAACTCTATATATCACACATCCCAATGTTAAGATCAAATGAGAAGTTACCCACAATCCCCATTCCCAAGTCTATCCAAACCATATCAACCTATCAATTCATTGATATCCATAAAACATCTCCAAATCCCAAATTGACAATCCCAAATCCAATCATCCTAAAAACGAAGTATATCAACAATCAAGACTTTCATAACTTACTTCATTTTTCCCGCTAAATTTCCCAATCACAAAAGGTCTCAAGATGTCAAGCTACCTTATCCATCCATATGGCTACCACGACCTTATGACTCCAATGCTGGCAAATGAGTGAACACATAACATTTCTTTTTCTTTTTCTCTCTTCTCTTATTTTGTCTATGAGCCCTTTTATGTTTTCATCCTAGCCACTCATCTTATTTTGCCTAGGATCCCTTTTGGGTTTTCATCCTAGCTACACATCATGTTTCTTTAGATTACATCTCACCTTTTTCCAAACATTTAGCCTCTTATTTTTACCTAGGTCACCCTTTCGGGGTTTCAACCTATCTGGGCCCCCAATGTTGCCTAAGATGCCCTCTTGGGTTTTCAACATAGTGGGATTATTTTTTTTCTTTTTAATTTTCAATTCTATTTTAAAAATTTTCAATCAAAAATGTTTCCATGTTTTTTCGATCAAAAAGAAGCAAGGTGCTTTCCAAATGTTAAGGCTAAGAAAAATATCAAAGCTAACATAATCCAAGTACATCAAAAGGAAAGCATCCCCAAAACAAAAGGGGGGAAATATCCAAAACAAAGCAAAAAAAATCCCAAAAGTAGCAAGTCTAGAAAAATATCCCCAAACCAAGCAGTGAAATCGGTAAGTACCCCTCCCCACACATAAAACGCTACATTTCCCTCAATATAGACAAAATATGGAAAAGAGTACAAAGTAAAGTATAGAAAGGGTAAGAATGTAATGCTCACAATCACTGCTATGAGGATGAAGGGCTGTCACTAAAATAACGATGCTGATAACGAGCCAGCCAATCTATGTTTCTCTGCCTCCTGGCTATACGTCTCTCTACTCCAGAATCTAGGCCTGAGGCACCACCTTCGTGGGACTACATCTCATGAATATGAGCTGACAGATGGCCAATCTCCTCATCCCTGTAGATCAAGCTTTGGGAGAAAAAAACATTGTGCTCCAATATTATGTTATCCTGGCGGTGGAATCCATCCTGCATAATCTTTGCATCATACGCTCATAAAAGTCAGACAGAGGCTTGGAGTAGTGAGGTGGAACATAATCCTCTTGCATAGGCTTGGTCTCTGGTGGAGGTTGTGGAGAATGCTGCTGCTATCACTCAGTGAAAGACAAGTTACTATCGTCACGCTGAACAGGAGCTGGACCAAGGTCATTGAGCTCGCGCTAAAATTTCATCCTGCACAAGAGTTGGGTGGAATTACTAGGTCCACAAAGGTTGTATCAAACTCCAACTTCATCTTGTTGGTCAGAGGAAGTGCCATGCAGGTTACCTTCCTGGCGCCATATAACCAGTGAAACACCCCCCGTAGTTCGTGTGGTGCCAAGCATTTCAAATTGCACCAACCTCTCTAAAGTGATGAGGTAGGAAATGCACCTCCCTAAATGCAGAAAATCAGCCATTGGGACGAATCCTAGGTTCTCCGCTAAGAGGCCGATCATGCCTCCAACAATAATCTTCCCCTTTGGCTTCACATCCACCTCTACAACCCTTTTCATCCACAGATCTGCCCATAACCTGTATCCCAACCCCTTACTTGTCAAGTGCCATAAGAAATGAATGTCGTTGTCTAGCACATTCATCGGCTTCACCAAGAAAAGCACTGTGGTGGCCAAAAGTCTGTGCAGATTACGGAGTGCGGAATGGATGATGACACTTCTCTTGTCATGGGAGTTCTTTGCCCTCATGCTGATGACACTCCAAAAATTCAAGTCATCCTCAATCAGTCGCTCCTGGGCCTATGGGTCCAACCTCACCCGGATCTCAGCCACGTTTCATCCAAAGGCTTCCTCAACCTGCGAGATGGTCATCTCTCTGGGTATATCATCTGAGTGGAAAGTGATGTACCTCTGGCATGGCTGATGATTCCTCATGGTGAATATCCTGACTGTGGACTAGATCTCTAGTGTGTACTATCAGTCAAGGCAGCACTCTTGCAAATGAAACCCTCCGACCCTCCTTTGGCGAGGAGGCATTGGACATGTAGGGTTAGCCCAAGAGCGTCCAGTGTGGGCACATTAACAAAGCTTGTCTCCTTCAGCTAGTTGTTGACCAAGGCATCCCACCTCTCTACACAAGTCCCGATAACCTGCGTCGAACCCATGTACCTATCAGGAGAAAGTACAGGACTCAACTTCGGATCCAGCGGTGGAGGTAGAGGTGGAGCGACGGTGCACCCACCACATGGAGGAGCCCTTGGTCTCTTGGTAGGGGCCATATCTACCAACCACAGTATACAAGTTAAATGCATAAGAATATACATACATGCAATATCCTAAAATCACACTCAATCTCAAACTAGTTTAGCCAGCACTACAAACCAAATCAAATTCAAGCCAACTAGTTCAAGTTCTAACCACAATTGCATATACAATCCATGTCACATTCAACATGCCCATAATTTCAAGTCCATTAGTTTGTCACATAGTTTAACATCCAATATGCTATATCTTACAATCACAGACCTACTTAACTAGTTTAGCTACCATTACTATGTTCATAATGTTAACATTCAAGTGCTATGGCTAAACTACCTTAAGCATGATGACATTGCATACAAATAACAACTATGTTTAATCAAGCCCATATGCTAAATCTCTAGTACAAGCCACAACCAAAGCAACAATATAAACACAATGCAAGCACAAAAAAAAATGAGAAAATCAACACAATCATAATTAGCACAAGATTATCCCACATCCAAAATTCCATATGAATATAATCAATTCAATCCACCATTTACTAATTAATACTCTTTAGAAAATATCTCAGTCAAACCAAATCATAAGAAAAATTTTCACAAGAATCTACAATGTTCCAACAATTTAAATCCATAAGGCATCACACATAATCCACACAATATCCAATAAAATAGATTATACAACATAATAACAATTTATGGGTAGAGATCGGGTATGATGGTTTGGGGTGTGGTGTAGGGCTATTTTAGGGTGGAGCAACAGTGATTGAAGGCTGGAGAGTGGCGGGAATTGGTGGTGAGGATGGAGGAGACGAAGGGAAGAAGATGAAAAATGGCAATTTGATGTGTTCTGCCCGCTTTTTAAAATAGGCATGTACGTTTGTCGCAACTTGCAAAAAGCAAGTCAACAGGCACCTCTGGTCAAAGCTAGTATCACAAATCGCAAAAAGTAGACCTGTGAGGTTCACATTTTGTAAAGGTTTTCTAATTTGGTCGCAATCGAGTTTAAATCGCTGCGACTTACGATGGTCCATCGCAACTCGCGACACGGCCATTGTGGCTCATAAAAAATTGAGCCCGAGGGCTCCTAAATTAGCTCAATTTTCTAATCCCATTGCGACTTGTGATGAGGTGGTCGCGACTTGTAACGTGCAGCCTACCTGGCACTTAGAAAAAAATTCTCAATCTCATTCATTTCAAAAAGTTTCCCTTCTTGACTCCAAGTATTTCTCCCTTCAAGATGCGAAGGCCAACCATTGGCCTGACCCAAAGTCTTCACCCTGTGCCTGTATTTTATACCTCAGATTTAATTCGTACGATGGTTGTTTATATTATTTTAGACTTGGGGATGTGAGAGTGTGAGAGTGTGAGATATTTGTAGGATGTGCTTCATTGTGTGTGCGTTAAACATTGCATCTGGCATAGTTTTTGGTATGTTTCGTATGGAAGATTGATAGTATTAGTTGAGTTTACGTGACAACGAGTTTAGATGGTCATTTTTGTTTTTATCGTTTAAATTCTTCTTTTGTAGGCTTAATTAGTACTAATGGAAATCTTGTATCCACAGACTCCTAGATCTTCCATTTAATCATTTTAGTGGGTTTCCTGTTGGTATTTTTTGGTTACATTATATGTGAAGGCTGTTTGTAATGGAAGTAGAAGATCTTGAAGGTCGTTTGCAAGGAAGGAAGAAGAGATCAAAGTCAATTCACCCTAGAATGGTAGGGGACAAAGGCCACAAACATCAATGCGTGGTAGAAGGATATTGTAGCCTAGGATAGGCGGTATTAGAAATGGGGAATCATGGTCCGATGAGTTGTGCCAAAGTCCGAGAACTATCATAGATGAATTAACCTTCAAGGATTATTCCATTGAATTTTTCTTCTTGATCACTACAAAAGATCTACTAGAAATAAAAAAATTAAACTAACAGTTCTCCCATAGCGATGAAAACAAGTTCAGCTGGCCAAGGTGCCACATATTAGCGCGGACCATACATGTCCACGCACCAACAGTCCTTGCTGGATGAGATGGCCTGCATGAATAGTTCTAGTCCGAGGAAATGGCACAACCCGCACCATACACCATGGTCCATGCAGTTCAAATTCAAAGGTTTGCCCAAAAATGGCTAACTACGGGCGCGAACCATCCCTTTCACGATGGCTTGAGCCGTTCTAAGATCAAGATTCAAAGACCAGCCATTGACCGGGGGCCAAAGTCTGCGCCTGTATTTTATACCTTACTTTTGACTGGTATGGTGGTTTTTTAGATTATTTAAGACTTTGGGATGTGAGAGTGTGAGAGATTGTTATGTCTTAGGGGTTAAGGTAGTGATGTGCTTCATTTTTCATGCATTAACCATTGCATCCAATATAGTTTTTGGTATATTTTGTTTGGCAGAGTGGTTGTATTGATTGAGTTTACATGACAAGGGGTTTAGACTGTGTTGTGTTATTTTATCGTCTAAATCTATTTTGTAGGCTTAATAGTAGTAATGGACATCATGTATCCATAGGCGCCTAGAGCTGCAATTTGATCATCTGCAGTGGGTTTAGCGTGGGTACTTTTTTGGTTACATTCTATGTAAAGGCCATTCATAAAGGTGGTAGAAGATATGGAAGGCCGTTCACAAGGACGGTAGAAGAGATCGAAGTCTATTCACCTCTATAATAGTAGTAGATGCTGGCCACAAACATAAATGCATTGTAGACGGTCATTGGAGCCAAAGATAGGTGGCATTGGATATCAAACTGGCCAATGAAGAAAGAGGAAATCATGGTCCGATGAGTTGTGCCATAGTCCGATAACAATCTGAGACTAATTAGCCTTCAAAGTTAATTCCATTGAATTTGTGATCTCAAGCACAACAAAATTGACTACTACAACCCAAAAATCAGACTAACGGTTCTCCCGTAGTAATGGAAACAAGTTTAGCCAACCAAGGTTCCACATGTCAGTGCGGATCGTTCATGACCATGTAACAATGGTCCCCACTAGAGGAGACGCCCTACGCCGACAGTTCTAGCTCGATAAAATGGCGTGATCCGCACTATATGACACAGACCACACGTATCAAATTCAATGGTTTGCCTGAAAATGATGAAGTATGGGTGCGGACCATCCCATTCACGATGACTAGAGCCGTTCCAAAATCAAGATGCCAATACCAGCCATTGGCCAGGGCCAAAGTCTGCGCCTGTATTTTATACCTCACCTTTTATTGGTATCATGGCTATTTAGATTATTTCATACTTTGGGATGTGAGAGTGTGAGAGATTGTTATGTCTTGGGCAATGGGGGTAGTGATGTGCTTCATTTTTTGTGCATTAATCATTGCATCCGGCATAGTTTTTAGTATATCTTGTATGGCTCATTGCTAGTAATTGCATGAGTTTACGTGACAAGGGGTTTATACGGCCATGTTATTTTTTATCATATAAATCCTGCATTTTGTAGGCTTAATTAGTACTTCTTGACATCATGTATCTAGGGGCGCTTAGATCTTTCATTTGATAATCTTTAATGGGTTTCCCGTGGGTACTTTTTGGTTACATTCTATGTGAAGGCCATTTGTAAATGCGGTAATGTTGAAGGCCGTTCACAAGAACGGTAGAAAAGATCGAAGTAAATTCACCTCTAGAATGATAGTAAACAAAGGCCACAAACATTAATGCATGGTAGAAGGACATTGGAGCCAAAGTTAGGTGTCATTGGAGATCAAAGCGGCCAATGAAGAAATAGGGAATCATGGTCCGATGAGTTGTGCCAAAATCCGAGAATAATCTGAGATTAATTAGCTGACGAGGATGATTCCATTGAAATTTTCTTTTCGAGCACAATAAAATCAACTGCTAGAACTCAGCAATTGGACTAACGGTTCTCCCGTAGCGAAGGAAACAAGTTCACCCGGCCAGGGTGCCACGGGTTAGCATAGACCGTTCATGGCCATGCAACAATGGTCCCCTCCAGAGGAAATGCCCAGTGCCAACAACTCTAATGCGAGGAAATGACGTGACCCAAACTACACGCCATGGTCGGCGCAACTCAAATTCAAAGGTTTGCCTGAAAATGACTAACTATTGGCTGTTCCAAGATCAAGATGCCAAGACCAGCCATTGGCCTGGGAAAAAGTCTGATCATGTATTTTATACCTCACTTTTGATTATTATGATGGTTGTTTAGATTATTTAAGACTTTGGTATGTGAGAGTGTGAGAGATTCTTATGTCTAAGGATTAGGGTAGTGATATGCTTCATTTTGTGTGAATTAACTGTTGCATCCGGCATAGTTTTTGGTATGTTTTTTATGGCAGATTACTGGTAGTAGTTGAGCTTACGTGACAAGGGTTTAGACGGCCATTTTTTTTATCGTCTAAACCTTGCATTTTGTAGGCTTAATCAGTACTAATGGACATCATATATCCATAGGCGCCAAGATCTTCCATTTGATCATATTTACTGGGTTTCCCGTGGGTACTTTTTTGTAATATTCTATGTGAAGGATGTTTGTAAAGGTGGTAGAAGATATTTAAGGCCGTTTGCAAGGACGGTAGAAGAGATTGAAGTCTATTCAAATCCAGAATGGTAGTAGACAAAGGAAACAAACATCAATGCATGGTAGAAGTACATTGGAGCCAAGGTTAGGTAACATTGGAGATCAAAGTGGCCACTGAAGAAATAAAGAATCATGGTCCGATGAGTTGTGCCAAAATCCAAGAACGATCCGAGATGAATTAGACATCGAGAATGATTCCATTGAATTTTTCTTCTCGAGCACTACAAAATCGAGTGCTAGAACTCAACAATCGGACTAACGGTTCTCTCGTAGTGAAGGAAACAAGTTTAACCAACCAAGGTGCCACAGGTTAGAGCGGACCGTTCAATGCCACGCACCAATGGTCCCTACCAGAGGAGACACCCTGCGCTAACAGTTCCAGCATGAGGAAATGGTGTGACCCACACCATTCACCATGGTCCTTACAACTCAAATTTAAAGTTCTACCCAAAAATGGATAAGTATGAGCGCAGACCATCCCATTCACGACGGCTTAAGCCATTCCAAGATCAAGATGCCAAGACCATCCGTTGCCCTGGACCAAAGTCCTCGCCTATTTTTATACCTCACTTTTGATTTGTATGATGGGTTTGTAGATTATTTCTGACTTTAGGATGTTAGAGTGTAAGAGATTATTATATCTTAGGGGTTAGGGTAGTATTTTTCTTCATTTTGCGTGCATTAACCATTGCATCCAGGATAGGTTTTGGTATGTTTTGTATGAAGGATTGCTCGTACTGGTTGTGTTTACGTAACAAGCGGTTTGGACGGTGTTAGTTTCTTTTATCTTCTAAATGCTACATTTTTTAGGCTTAATTAGTAATAATGGACATCATGTATCCATGGTGTTACGGGGTGAGGCTCGTCACCCAACTTCAACGCAACCCCATGCCCGCATGTACGCTACAACGGTGCTGCAGTCCCATCCCGCTCAATGCGTGCCCATGAACTGGTCTCCCCCAAATGCGTCACACATGCCTCTGGGTCATCTAGTGCCAACCGCCTAACCACTCACAGCCTGTGATGTCCACCTCTGCACTCGCATTGCACTGTGCACAATGCCCAAGCCGTCTGTGCCTAACGCCTGTGTGTGCAGTGCGCGGTCGTCTGCCAGGCTAGCACCTTAAGTGTTGGGTTACGGCCTGAGAAGACATGTCCCAAGCTCCTTGTCCCAGAAGTCTTCTCTTTTTCCTTGTAATAGCTTAGCTAGCAGTGCAGCTTAGTTCTTTGCTTAAGGTCCAGGTCTATATGCTATTTTTCCAATTGACTTTTTTTTGCCAATTTACCTGGCACTTGAGATAACATTTGTATAACATA
Organism: Rubia yunnanensis; assembly: GCA_037428765.1. Lineage (NCBI taxonomy): Eukaryota > Viridiplantae > Streptophyta > Magnoliopsida > Gentianales > Rubiaceae > Rubia > Rubia yunnanensis. Next base: position 47,684,569 of record CM075069.1, on the reverse strand, counting down.
TATGTGGAGTATTGAACGACCCACATTTGTTTACAATTTTGCAATTTATTGAAAACGAGCATTTATTCCCCAGTTGTAGGGCCTTGTTTTCTATTGTTGGCTTGTGCATGTGAAGCCATGCTCCTAATCTAAACTCGTGTATGTATTTCTACAGCATACTCGATCACGTCCTTCTAAAGGCTTGGTGTGCTACGAGCAACCAAGCTGAGTGCGACACACGTGGGAAATTAGGCATTAGTCGTGACACTCAAGCATGGCTAGGCCGTACGGTTAACCCCCTCAGAGGGTGACCCATGACAGTTGGTATCAGAGCTCAAGTAGTCTTTGAGCGCATAGTGAAAGACCATCACTATGTCTATGAATATGGGTCGGTTGGATAACATTGAGAGGGTTCTCTTTGGTGAGACACAACAGTCTAGGAGCCTAGCTGACCATGTGGATCAAACAGAAATGGATGTTTCCATTATCAGTAAAGACATCGAAGTGGCCTACGCAAGGTTTAACATCAGGATGAGGAGATTACGGAGCTAATGGAAGCCTTGGCATCTCACGAGTCAGACGTTGCCGAGTTGAGGGGCATCATCGTGAAGCTTGGTGGCGACGTGTGCATTCTCATGCAGGTTGTGGCTAACCGGACCCAAGGTGAGGGCAGTGGCAGTGCTGTCTCCCTAAACCTAAGAAATATGATGGGGCACGTGATGTAAAAGAGCTTGATAACTTCTTGTATGAGTTTAATCAATACTTTAAGGCGACTGGGATGGATTTGGATGGTGACAAAATCACTATTGTCACGATATACCTGGAGGGCTCTACTATGGTGTTGTGGCAATCCCAAGATGCGGAGATAAAGGTAGGATACCTAGCCATTGGCACATGGGATGGATTGAATCTCAAGGTGAGGCAACAATTCATGCCCACCAACATGAAGGAACATGCTTTGTTGGAATTAAGAACCTCGGTGCAGACCGGCAGTATCATGTGGTACGTATCGACTTTCCAGGCTTGTATGCTCAACTTGCCTGACCATCCAGAGGAATATAAACTCCATGACTTCAGCCAGGGATTAAAGTCGTGGACTAGACTCGGGCTAAGGAGAGATCATTGAACTGACTATAACTCAGCAGTTGCATTCGTCAAAAGTCTGGATGACTGTAATGGCATTGGATTGCAAAGAGTTGATAGAGAGGTGAGTGATTCTACTGGTTCCAAGGTGGGGGGCAACTTTAGACCCAGTCCGAGCGGCGGAGGTAGCTACAGGATCAATTTGGGTGCGGGAAGGAATGGGGGAAGCCCCAGTGCACGTGCAGCAAATTCAGTTGGGTCTAAAACAATGTGGGATGGGAAAAACCGGAAGGCTCAACTTGTGTTGGAACGTGTCAAGGGAATCATGCCCTTGTTGATTTTCCAACAAAGTAGAGGATCAGTGCTATGTTGCTCGAGGACTCGAGACAAATTAGGGAGGCACTAAGCGAGGTAGTTCAGGAGCATTCGAATGATGAGTCTGGGCCCAAAGAGGTAGAACCTTGCTCAACGAAAGCATTAAATCTGTGGTGTAATTCTATGGTGGGATCAATAGAACCAGGGCAGTTGAATCAATTAACGAAGCCTGAGATCGACTGGGTGGTTGCCGCAGTCCGATCAAAGAGAGCTACAACTTGGTCAAGCAAAGCGGGGAAGGCCGCACCGAAACTTGGAAAACCTGAGATTATCTGTGTCAGACAAGTGCTTCGGACCTATGGAACATTGATGTACATAGTCGTGTGCGTGAATGGAAAACCCATCTTAGCGATGGTTGACATTAGAGCTAGCCATATGTATGTCTCCAAAAAAGAGGCATCAAGATTGGGGCTCAAGTCGGAGAAAGCTGAAGGCAGGATGAATGACGTAAACAGTGAAGCCCAACTAGTGTTGGGTATTGCAAGGCGATGCTCGGTAAAGTTTGGCACCATAGGGACCACAGTGGATTTCCATGTCGTTTTAATGGACAACTTCAGCTTAGTCTTCGACATGAAATTTCTAAGAGATGCACGGATTATCGTATACCTACGTGACAATTGCCTTTACGTCTTAGGCACCAATCTGTGCATGGTTAAATCGATTGCAAAGAATTCACCCAGGGGTAAAATCTTGGACTTGCAGCTCTTCATGTGCATAAGACAAGATGAGGACCGAGGTTCAATAGATCCCGGTGGGGAGAACAGAAATGAAGGGTCAGAAGGGTCTACACCAGCAATGGGTTTGCTCGATGGATCCGAGGAGCTTTGTGAAACAAGACAAAGATTTGTTGAACAATGAGGATAAGAAGTGTTCATCAGTTGCTAAGAATATCTGGATTCCAAAGATATATCTGCCGACTGGCGTGCCCTATCTAACTTCCCATTCGAGTCATTCAAGCAAGCTAAACCTTGTAAACCTCGACGCGGAAAGATGAGTAACCATTCAGAACAATAAACCCTTGTTGTTCCTCAAGAAAGGAGGCTGAAATGTGAACGGATAATTATACGTACCAGACAACATCCATAGTTGGACATTCCTTTGGTCATCGATCAAAGAGTGAGTGCTATAAAACAAGCCAGATCAATCCAGAACTGAAGAGAATCCGAGGACCAAGGCTAAACAAGAGAATCCGAGGACCAAGGCTAAACAAGAGTACACCTACGCCAGCAATTGAATCAAACTCTTTCTTAAGGCAGAAGTGTACGAGAAATATGTGGATAGCGAAGCACCTTGGAGAATTGAAGGCTCCAAGGAAGTTTGCCAAATTGAGCGAGGTAGAATGTTACTGGCTGGGGCTTATTACCCAACCTCAATGCAACCCTATGCCCGCATGCACGCCGCAACGGTGCTGCAGGCCCATGCCGCTCAAAGCTTGCCTGTAAATTGGTCTCCCTCAACTGCGCAACACATGCCTCAGGGTCATCCAGTGCCAACCACCTAAATGCTCATGGATCGTGATGTCTCTATCTGCGCCTGTGACACACTGTACACAACACCCTAACCGTCTTTGCCCAATGCTCGTGCGTGCAGTACCTGCTCACTCGCCAGGCTAGCACCCTAAGTGTTGAGTCACAACCCGAGAAGACATCTCCCAAGCTCCTTGTCCTATAAGCCTTGTCTTTTTGCTTGTAATAGCTTAGCTAGTATTGTAGCTTAGTTCTTTACTTAAGGTCCAGCTCTACATGCCATTTTTCCGTTTTACCTTCTTTTACCTATGTACCTAGCACTCGTGATAACAATCGTACAACATATATGTGGAGTACTTAGATTCCCACTTCCGGTTACCATTTTGCAATATATAGAAAATGAGCATTCACTCCCTAGTTGTCGGGCCTTGTATTGCATTTTTGGCTTGTACGTGTGAAGCAATGCTCCTAATCTAAACTCATGTGTGTATTTCTGCTGCATACTCGACCATGTCCCCCTAAAGGTTTGGTGTGCTGCGAACAACCAAGCTGAGTACGATGCACGTGGGAAATTAGGCGGTAGTTTTGACACTCTAGCATGGCTATGCTGCACAGTTAACCCCCTCAGACGGTGACCCATGACACACGAGCACCTAGATATTCTATTTGATCATTTTTAGTGGGTTGCCTGTGGGTACTTTTTGGTTACATTCTATGTGAAAGAAGTTCGTTAAGGTGGTAGAAAATATAGAAGGCCGTTTGCAAGTAAGTAGAAGAGATCGAAGTCCATTCACCTCTAGAATGGTAGTAGATGAAGGAAAAATAAATAAATGTGTGGTAGAAGGACATTGGAGCCAAGAATAGGCGGCATTGGATGTCAAAGCGGCCAATGAAGAAATGGGGAATCATGGTCCTATGATTTGTGCCATAGTTTGAGAACGATCCGATATAAATTAGCCTTTAAGGTTTATTCCATTAAATTCTTCATCTCGAGCACTACAAATTAACTACTAGAACTCAAAATCGGACTAATGGTTCTCTTGTAGTGAAGGAACCAAGTTAAGCTAACCAAGGTGCTACGAGTCAGTGCACACCATTCATGGCCACATACCAACGGTCCCCATCGCAAGAGACACTCTTTGCTGACAGTTCCAGTGCAAGGAATTGGCATGACTCGCACCATACGACACGATCTGCACAACTCAAATTCAAAGGTTTTCCCAAAAACTGCAAAGTAGGGGCATGTACTGTCTCATTCACGATGGGCCGAGTCATTCCAAGATCAAGATGCCAAGACCAACCGTTGGCTTGGGTCATAGTCCACGCCTATATTTTATACCTCACTTTTGATTGGAATGATAATTGTTTAGATTATTTCAAACTTTTGGATGTGAGAGGGTGCGAGATTCTTATGTATTGGGGGTTAGGGTTGTTATGTGCTTCATTTTGTGTGCATTAACCATTGCACCCGGCATAGGTTTTGGTATGTCTTGTATGGCCGATTTCTAGTATTAGTTGATTTTATGTGACAAGAGATTTAGATGGCTATGTTTTCTTTATCATCTAAATCCTGCATTTTGTAGGCTTAATTAATGCTAATGGACATCATGTATCCACGGGTGTCTAGATCTTCCATTTTATCATCTTTAGTGGGTTGCCCGTGGGTACTCTTTCGTTATATTCTATGTGAAGTCCGTTCATAAAAGAGGTAGAAGATTTTGAAGGCTGTTCACAAGGACGGTAGAAGAGATCGAAGTCTATTCACTTCTAGAATGGTAGTAGATGATGGCCACAAACATCAATGCATGGTAGAAGAACATTGGAGCCAGGGATAGCCGGCAACGGAGATCAAAGCGGCAAATGAAGAAATGGAGAATCTTTGTCTGATGAGTTGTACCAAAGTCCGAGAATGATCCAAGATTAATTATCCTTTAAGGCTTATTCCATTTAATTTATCTTCTCGAGCACTACAATATCGATTACTAGAACTAAAAAATTGGACAAACGGTTCTTCGGTAGCGAAGGAAACAAGTTCAGTTAGCCAAGGTGCCACAAGTTAGTGTGGACCATTCATGGCCACACACCAACGGTCCCCGCTAGAGGAGATGTCATATGCCAACAAGTACAGCACAAGGAAATGGCATGCCCCGAACCATACACCACGGTCCGCGTAGCTGAAATTCAAAGGTTTACCCAAAAATGACTAAGTATGGGCACGGACCGCCCCATTCATGATGGCCCGAGCCATTCCAAGATCAAGATGTCAAGACCAGCCAATGGCCCATGCCAAAGTCTGTGCCTTTATTTAATACCTCACTTTTTGGTATGATGGTTGTTTAGATTATTTTAGACTTTAGGATGTTAGAGTGTAAGAGATTCTTATGTCTTGGGGTTAGGGTAGTGATGTGATTCATTTTGCTTGCATTAATCATTGTATCCAGCGTAGTTTTTGGTATGTTTTGTATGGTAGATTTCTAGTTTTTGTTGAGTTTACGTGACAAGCGGTTTAGACGGTGTTTTTTTATCATCTAAATCCTCTGTTTTAAACCCTTAATTAGTATTAATGAGCATCATGTATCCATGAGCACCTAGATATTTCATTTGATCATCTTTAGTAGGTTGCATGTGGGTTCTTTTTTGTTACATTCTATGTGAATGAAAATTGTAAAGGCGGTAGAAGATATTGAAGGATGTTCGCAAGGATAGTAGAAGAGATCCAAGTTCATTCACCTCTAGAATAGTAGTAGACAAAGGCCAAAAACATCAATGCATGGTAGAAGGACATTGGAGCCAAGGATAGGCGGCATTGGATATCAAAATGGCCAATGAAGAAATGGGGAATCGTGGTTCGATGAGTTGTGTCATAGTCCTAGAACGATCTGATATGAATTAGCCTTTAATGCTTATTACATTGAATTCTTCATCTCGAGCACTAAAAAAATTGACTACTAGAATTAAAAAAACCAGAAATACGGTTCTCCTGTAGCGAAGGAAACAAGTTCAGCCGATCAAGGAGCCACAAATCAGCACGGAGCGTTCATGGCCACATACCAACGGTCCCCGTCAGAAGAGACACCTTGCCCCAACAGTTCCAGCTCATGGAAATGGTGCAACCCGCACCATACAACATGGTCCGTGCAACTTAAATTCATCGGTTTCCCCAAAAATGGCAAAGTATAGGCACGGACCGTCCCACTCACGATGGCCTAAGCCGCTCCAAGATCAAGATGCCAAGACCAGCCGTTGGCCTAGGCTAATGTCCTCGCCTATATTTAATACCTTACTTTTGATTGGTATACTGGTAGTTTAGATTATTTCAGACTTTGGGATGTGAGAGGGTGAGAGATTCTTATGTCTTGGGGGTTAGGGTATTGATGTGCTTCATTTTGGGTGCATTAAACATTGCATCCGGCATAGTTTTTGGTATGTTTTGTATGGAGGATTTCTAGTACTTGTTGAGTTTACGTGACAAGGGATTTAGACGGCCATGTTTTATTTCATCATCTAAATCCTGCTTTTTATTGGCTTAATTAGTACTAATTGACATCATGTATCCACGGGCGTCAATATTTTCCATTTAATCATCTTTAGTGGGTTGCCCGTGGGTACTTTTTGGTTATATTCTATGTGAAGTCCATTCGTGAAGGAGGTAGAACATATTGAAGGCCGTTCGCAACGACGGTAAAAGAGATCTAAGTCCATTCACCTCTAAAGTTGTGGTAGATGATGGCCACAAACATCAATACGAGGTAGAAGGAAATTGGAGCCAATTATAGCCAGCAAATGAGATAAAAATAGCTAATGAAGAAATGGGGAATCATTGTCCGATGAGTTGTGCCAAAGTCCGAGAATGATCCAAGATTAATTAGCCTTTAAGGCTTATTCCATCGAATATTTCTTCTCGAGGACTACAAAATTAACTACTAGAACTAAAAAATTGGACTAAATGTTCTTCGGTAGCGAAGGAAACAAGTTCAGCCAGCCAAGGTACCTGAGGTCAACACGGACCATTCATGGCCATGCACTAATGGTCTCCGCCAGAGGAGACGCCCTGCACCAACAGTTCCAGCATGAGGAAATGGCACGACCCACAACATACGTCATGGTCTGTGTTGCTCAAATTCAAAGGTTTGCCCTAAAATAGCTAAGTATGGGCGCAGAGCGTCCCATTCATGATGGCCTGAGCCGTTCCAAGATCAAGATGCCAAGACCAGCAATTGTCCTAGGCCAAAGTCAACGCCTATATTTTATACCTCACTTTTTATTTGTATGATGGTTGTTTAGATTATTTTAGACTTTGGGATGTGAGAGTGTAAGAGATTCTTATGTCTTGGGGGTTAGGGTAGTGTTGTTCTTCATTTTACGTGCATTAATTGTTGTATCCGGCGTAGTTTTTGGTATGTTTTGTATGACAGATTGCTAGTATTTATTGATTTTAAGTGACAAGTGGTTTAAATGGTGTTTTTTTGTTTTATCATCTAAATCCTGTATTTTGTAGGCTTAATTAGTACTAATGGACATCATGTATCCACGGGCACCAAGATCTTCCATTTGATCATCTTGAGTAGATTGCACATGGGTACTTTTTGGTTACCTTCTATGTGAACGCAATTCGGAAAGGCAATAGAAGATATTGAAGCCCGTTCTCAAGGACAGGAGAAGAGATTGATGTCCATTCACCTTTAGAATGGTAGTAGACGAAGGCCACAAACATTAATGCATGGTAGAATGACATTGGACAAGGATAGGCAACATTGGATATCAAAGCAGCCAGTGAAGAAATGGGGAATCGTGGTTTGATGAGTTGTGCCAAAGTCTGAGAATTATCCAAGAATAATTTTCCTTTAATGCTTATTCCATTGAATTCTTCATCTTGAGCATTACAAAATTGACTACTAGAACTCAAAAATTGGACTAACCGTTATCCCGTAGCAAAGGAAACAAGTTCAACCAGTAAAGGTACCACGGGTCAGCGTGGACCGTTCGTGGACAGGCACTAACATTCCCCACCAGAGGAGACATCTTGCGCCAACAGTTCCAGCATGAGAAAATGGCGCGATCTGCACCATACACCAAGGTGGGAGGCTGTCGCCGTACCTCTCAAAGTTAATATTTATAAGCCCTGAATGCATACTATCTACAACTAAGTAGATAGCGGAAAGTCGGGGTCGTCCAAGAAGAAGAGGGATCTTCCTAAGCGTTTAGGCAAAAAAGGTTGATATTAGGCTAGAAGTAGATATATGTACACATATAAAAACGAGTAAAAATGGGGGCTGGGTTGTTTGGTGGTCCTAAGTTATGAAAGTTAAAGGACAAGATAACTAGCAAGGTTAAGTAATTATGATAATCATCAAACAAAACTAAGAAAAAAATTTGGGAGGTCATCGCCGCACCTCTCAAAGTTAATATTTATAAGCCCTAAATGCTTACTATCTACAACTAAGTAGATAGTGGCAAGTCGGGGTCGTCCATGAAGAAGAGGGATCTTCCTAAGCATTTAGGCACAGAAGGTTGATATTAGGCTAGAAGTAGATATATGTACACATATAAAAGCGAGTAAAAAGGGGGGGTCTGGTTGTTTGGTGGCCCTAAATTATGAAAGTTAAAAGACAAGATAACTAGCAAGGTTAAGTAACTATACTAATCATAAAACAAAACTAAGAAAAAGGGTTTTAAAACTACAAAATATAAAGCCTTTGGGGCAATTGATATCCACTTCCAAACCAAATGTAGATCATTGAACCATTCACTCATCCTATCACATTTATTACTTGACTTAACATTAACATACTTATCTAGCAAGAATCACAGCACATTATGCACAAGAAGTTCTAAGTTCATGTTCATAGATTTTCATGCAAAGGAGCTAAGGAATTCGTCACTTTCCCATCACCCGAACACTTCAATCATAAATACACTTTCTGTTCTCAAACAACCCATGGCATAAATGAAGTGAAACATAGCATCAAGAATACATAAATGCTAAATAATAAAGGCTTCAAGAACGAGTGAAACAATCTATTCACTACTTCAACTACTTGTTGTGAAGATAAATCTTCAATCCTTCTTAGATAGTAGTTTGCAAGAGTGTATTCGACATCTCTTGTCAAACCTCACCAATGACTCCCTTAGGACTTAGAGTATCCCATTGATGGCATTTAGCACGAAGAATCAACAAGCTTGGAAACACTTATAAATACTACACCATATCTAAGCATTTAACTAATTCATGCATTTACACAAGATTAGTCAAGAATGATCGACATTCTTAGACTTCTCTCATTTGCTACCTAAAACAAACATGACAATGAGTTCGACACCATCACATTCATCTAGCAATTATCAACACACCAACATCATTTAAGAAGCTCTAACTCATGCTCTTGGATTCCACATTAAAAGAGGGGAGAATTAGCTACTTTCTCCCAACCCTAATAAGTAATCATACAAGCAATTCATATACTCAAGCTTCCAACAACATCAATGCAATTAACAATTCACATTCAAAGCTCAATAAATGCACAATAGCAAAAGCACTAAATAGATAGATATGGTTCTTACTACATAGATATGGAAGCTTCAATCCATTGCTCCCAAGATAAAACTAAGCTAGATAATCAAAACCCATAACATAAAACAAAGATCTACAAAGAAAGAAGAAGAAATGGAAGAAAAATGGTGAAAAATTACGGTTTTGGAGTCCCCCAAGTCGGGCTTTTTCAAATGGGGAAGAAGGGGGGATATTTATAGCCCAAGTTGGTCAAAAAGAAGGTCAAAATGCAGTAGGTGTCGCCCTGGCGGAATTAGCGTCGCCCGGGCGGAAATGGGCTCGCCCGGGCGGCGGAGGTCTCAGCCCAAATTCAGAAATGGCCTCGCCCTCGGATTCTTGTTTTGCTTTCCACGGGTGAACCGTTGATCCGTTTTGGGAGCTCTTGTAATCGATTTTATAGTACTCGAGAAGAGGAATCCAATGGTACCACTCTTGGAGGCTGATTATTCTCATAAAATTCTCAGAACTCTGCTTCAAAACATAGGTCATTCTTCACCCTTTGCTTTGCTCTCCTTTCTTTACTTTATCTTCTACCACTTTGAAAGTGGCCTTGCATCTTCTACCATCCTTTTGAATGGCCTTCACTAAACCATTCCTAAGTACTCATGAGCAATCTACAAATTAAGCTTACAAAAAGGAATCTAGATGCTTGTAAGGACAAAAAAATCCATTAGACTAAACATAGGTTACAAAATGAAGGATTTAGATATAAAAACCAAAAATGGTCATCTAAACCCCTTATCGTGTAAACCTATGTAAATCTAGCAATTTTACAACAAAAATATGACAAAAGTGATGTTAAATGCTTTGGAAAATACATGCATTTGACGTCTCATCAAATCTCTCCACACTTAAACCTTACTCGTCCTCGAGTAAATAAGAACAAGTAAAGATCAAAGCGTAAACTAGCATGTAAAAGTTTTCCCAAAACATCCAACATTATATTCCTAGACTATCCTAATCCCCAAGACATAAGAATCTCTCACACTCTCTCATCCCAAAATCTAAGATAATCTAAACAACCAACAAACCATAACAAAAGTGTGGTATACATATAATTCCAAGCTAACTTACTCTACCGAAAAAGCCATTAATAGACAAATCAAGAGAAGCATAAAAATTTTCAATTTCTCTCATTTTCTCTCATTTTGCCTAGGAGCCCTCTCGGGTTTTCATCCTAGCTACACATATTTTTCTTTTTTCAATGTTCACCCTCACCTTTTTCCACACCATTTGGCCTCTCATTTTTGCATAGGTCACCCTTTCGGGTTTTTGACCTATTTGGGCCTCCCACTTTTGCCTAAGTTGCCCTCTCGGATTTTCAACTTAGTGGGATTTTTTTTTCATTTTTTTTTCAAACAAAACAAATCAAAGTGGAGCATATGCACACTACAATACAATACAATGCGATATATTTCTCTTTACCTCCCCACACTTGAAACACACATTGTCCTCAATGTGAAAAGAACAAGATAAAGAAATAAGGGAGAGAAAAAAAATACTCACAACTAGGACATTGAAGGTCCTTCCCGGTGATGGCAATGCTCACTTTTCAATGAATGTTCTGTCCTCCATGTTCTCAAAATACGTCCAACATGCAACTTTGATCCATCCACTACGAAGCCACAACTATGCAAATCCCGATCAACACTCACAAAAGACAACAACTAGTAGTACTCTTAGATGGTGGTTTTGGTAGTGGTTTTTGGTGGTGGGTTGTGGTGGTATTCTTGTGGTTTTGGGTAAGGGTTTGAGGCCATGGTTGAGGATTTGTTTTTCAAGAAAAAAAAACACTAACCTAACTTAAAAGCTCGGGTTGCCTCCCGAGAAGCTCCATATTTTTAAGGTCTTCGGCACGACCCTAATGTTATCCATATGGTGAGGGTTTAAACCCCTTCACCATGAGTATCCAAAAGTAGAGAGGTTGGGGTACAAAACTTTCAAGAGGAAAGTCTTGTGGAGGTGGAGATTGTTTGAAGGGAGTTGGGTGGTTAGGAGGCTTGGGATTGTCTTTTGGCTCATCTCTTATCTCCCTCAAAACTTCCAAAAATGGTGGAGTTGGTTCACTAGGTGGGGGAAGGGGTGATGATGCTAATGAATGTAGCACAATCACCTCTTACTCCATTTTTTCATCCTCAACAACCAACTCCTCATCCACGTCGAACTCAAACTCATTTCCCATGGAGACCTCACTCACCGAATCCTTGAGTTCAACTTGGGATGGTGTATTTTTTGAATCACGAGCTTCCATTCGGGCCAACGCTTCCAATATACTCCTCGCATGCCCCTCAACAGCCTTAACACTAGAGGAGAGCCGAGTGTCCGGTTCCTCACTAATAAAATTTTTCAAGTTTCATATTGCATTCATGACTTCCTCACGTGTCAAACTTGAACTTCCTTGTTGGGCTTGGTTTTGGGGTATGGTATAAGATGGTGATGGCCAACTATTTTGCTCGTATTGTTGGTTTTCCAGCTCATTCTCATACCACCAATCCGGATTACCACTCCACTCTGGATTGTAAGAATTTTGGTATGGATACCATTCTTGAGCTTCTTGCCCTTGAAAAGCAACATCTCCTACCTCTTGGTAGCACTCTTCATAATACCCTTGGTTTTGGAAACCAAAGGTTCTTTCACTATCATAATGTTTCTCTCTCAACAAATAGCAAGACTCAGTAGGATGGTCGGAATGACACATCTTACAAAACCTTGCTTGTTGAGCCTCTTTTCTCATCATGAGTTCCCTCAAGGTGAGACGTTCTATTTGATTTTGTTTTTTTTCTTTTTCAAAAGTCCGGAATCATATTGCAAGGATTCTCGATAAAAATTCACCAAGAACTCAAGCAATACCTACTCTGAACAAAAATAACCAAAAAATAGCAAAAAATAAAAGCAACTAGCTAATATGCAACCAAATATTCCCAAACACTTAAAAATAAACGCCTCTTCCCCGGCAGCGGGGCCAAAATTTGGGAGGTCATCGCCGCACCTCTCAAAGTTAATATTTATAAGCCCTAAATGCTTACTATCTACAACTAAGTAGATAGCGGCAAGTTGGGGTCGTCCACGAAGAAGAGGGATCTTCCTAAGCGTTTAGGCATGAAAGGTTGATATTAGGCTAGAAGTAGATATATGTACACATATAAAAGCGAGTAAAAAGGGGGTTTGGTTGTTCGGTGGTCCTAAGTTATGAAAGTTAAAAGACAAGAAAACTAGCAATGTTAAGTAACTATGCTAATCATCAAACAAAACTAAGAAAAAGGGTTTTAAAACTACAAAATATGAAGCCTTGGGGGCAATTGATATCCACTTCCAAACCAAATGTAGATCATTGAACCATTCACTCATCCTGTCACATTTATTACTTGACTTAACATTAACATACTTATCTAGCAAGAATCACAACACATTATGCACAAGAGGTTCTAAGTTCATGTTCATAGATTTTCATGCAAAGGAGCTAAGGAATTCGTCACTTTCCCAACACCTGAACACTTCAATCATAAAAATACTTTCTGTTCTCAAACAACCCATGGCATAAATGAAGTGAAACATAGCATCAAGAATACATAAATGCTAAATAATAAAGGCTTCAAGAACGAGTGAAACAATCTATTCACTACTTCAACTACTTGTTGTGAAAATAAATCTTCTATCCTTCTTAGATAGTAGTTTGCAAGAGTGTATTCGACATCTCTTGTCAAACCTCACCAATGACTCCCTTAGGACTTAGAGTATCCCATTGATGGCATTTAGCACGAAGAATCAACAAGCTTGGCAACACTTATAAATACTACACCATATCTAAGCATTTAACTAATTCATGCATTTACACAAGATTAGTCAAGAATGATCGACATTCTTAGACTTCTCTCATTTGCTACCTAAAACAAACATGACAATGAGTTCGACATCATCACATTCATCTAGCAATTATCAACACACCAACATCATTTAAGAAGCTCTAACTCATGCTCTTGGATTCCACATTAAAAGAGGGGAGAATTAGCTACTTTATCCCAACCCTAACAAGTAATCATACAAGCAATTCATATACTCAAGCTTCCAACAACATCAATGCAATTAACAATTCACATTCAAAGTTCAATAAATGCACAATAGCAAAAGCACTAAATAGATAGATATGGTTCTTACTACATAGATATGGAAGCTTCAATCCATTGCTTCCAAGATAAAACTAAGCTAGATAATCAAAACCCATAACATAAAACAAAGATCTACAAAGAAAGAAGAAGAAATGGAAGAAAAATGGTGAAAAACTAGGGTTTTGGAGCCCCCAAGTCAGGCTTTTTCAAATGGGGAAGAAGGGGGGCTATTTATAGCCCAAGTTGGTAAAAAAGAAGGTCAAAATGCAGCAGGTGTCGCCCAGACGGAATTGGCGTCGCCCGGGCGGAAATGGGCTCGCCCGGGTAGCGGAGGTCTCAGCCCAAATTCAGAAATGGCCTCGCCCGCGGCTTCTTGTTTTGCTTCCCACGGGTGAACCGTTGATCCATTTTGGGAGTTCTTGTAGTCAATTTTATAGTACTCGAGAAGAGGAATCCAGTGGTACCACTCTTGGAGGCTGATTCTTGTAGGAAAATTCTCAGAATTCTGTTTCAAAACATAGGTCATTCTTCACCCTTTGCTTTGCTCTCCTTTCTTTACTTTATCTTCTACCACTTTGAAAGTGGCCTTCCATCTTCTACCATCCTTTTGAATGGCCTTCACTAAACCATTCCTAAGTACTCACGAGCAATCTACAAATTAAGCTTACAAAAAGGAATCTAGAGGCTTGTAAGGACAAAAAAATCCATTAGACTAACCGTAGGTTACAAAATGAAGGATTTAGATATAATAACCAAAAATGGTCATCTAAACCCCTTATCATGTAAACCTATGTAAATCTAGCAATCTTACAACAAAAATATAACAAAAGTGATGTTAAATGATTTGGAAAATACATGCATTTGACATCTCATCACAAGGTCCACGCAACTCAAATTCAAATTGCGTGATCTGCACCATACGCCAAGGTCAAGTACTACAAAATTAACTACTAGAACTAAAATATCGCATTAATTGTTCTCCCATAGCGAAGGAAACAAGTTCAGTCGGCCAAGGCACCGTGGGTTAGCGCAGACCGTTCATAGCCATGCACCAACATTCCCTGCTAGTGGAGACGCCCCTTGCCAATATTTCCAGCACATGGAAATGGCACGACCCACACTATACGCCATGGTCCATATAGCTCAAGTTCAAAGGTTTGCTCGAAAATGGCAAAGTATGGGTGCAGACAGTCCCATTCACGATGGCATGCATTGTTCCAAGATCAAGATGCTGAGACCAGTCATTGGCCTGGGCCAAAGTCTGCTCCCTGCACCTATATTTTATACCTCACATTTGATTGGTGTGATGGTTGTTTAGATTGTTTTAGACTTTGGGATGTGAGAGAATGAGAGATTCTTTTGTATTGGTGGATAGGGCAGTGATGTGCTTCATTTTACGTGTGTTAACCGTTGCATCTGACATAATTTTTGGTATGTTTTTACGATGGATTGCTAGTATTAGTTGAGTTTATGTGACAAGGGGTTTAGATAGCCATGTTTGGTTTTATCGTCTAAATCCTGCGTTTTGTAGGCTTAATTAGTACTAATGGACATCAAGTATCCACGGGCTCCTAGTTCTTCCATTTGATCATCTTTAGTGGGTTTCCCGTGGGTACTTTTTGGTTACATTTTATGTGAAGGCCAGTCGTAAAGGTGGTAGAAGATATTGAAGGCCATTTGCAAGGATGGTAAAAGAGATCAAAGTCCATTAACCTCGAGAATTGTATTAAACAAGGCCACAAACATCAATGTGTGGTATAAGGACATTGTAGCCAAGGATAGGTGGCATTGGAGATCAAAGCAGCCAATGAAGAAATGGGGAATCGTGGTCCGATGAGTTGTGCCAAATTCTGAGAACTATCCGAGATGAAATAGCCTTCAATGATTCCATTGAAGTTTTCCTCTCGAGCACTACAAAATTGACTACTAGAATTCAAAAATTGGACTGACAGTTCTCCCGTAGCAGAGGAAACAAGTTCAACCAACTAAGGTGCCACTGGTCAGCATGGATTTGGAGGTTATGGTTGTATGTTTTGTGTGACAGATTGCTAGTATTATTTAAGTTTACGTAACAAGGGACTTTGACGGCCATGTCTTGTTTTCTCATTTAAATTGTGCATGTTGTAGGCGTAATTAGTACTAATGGATCTCATGTATCCACGAGCTCCTAGATCTTCCATTTGATCATCTTTAGTGGGTCGTCCATGGGCAATTTTTGGTTACATTCTATGTGAATGTCGTTCGTAAAGGCGGTAGAAGATATTTAAGGTTGTTCGCAAGGACAATAGAAGAGATCGAAGTCCATTCACCTCTAAAATGGTAGTAGACAAAGGCTACACTATGTGGTAAAAGGATATTGAAGCCAAGGATAGGCGGCATTGGAGATGAAAGTGGCCAATGAAAAAATGGGAATTCATTGTCCGATGAATTTTGTCAACTTCCGAGAAAGATTCTAGAATAATTAGCCATGAAGGCTACTTCCATTGAATTTTTATTCTCGAGCACTATAAAATAGACTACTAGAACTCAAAATTCAGACTAAAGGTTCTCCCGTAGCGAAGAAATCAAGTTCAACCGGCCAAGGTACCACGGGTTAGCACAGACAGTTCATGGCCACGTACAAACGGTCCCCGCCAGAAGAGACGCCTCGCACCAACAATTTAAGCAGGAGGAAATTACGCACCCCACACCATATGCCATGGTTCGCATAGCTCAAATTCAAAGGTTTTCCCAAAAATGATGAAGTATGGGTGCAGACTGTCCCTTTCATGACAGTCCGCGCCGTTTCAAGATCAAGAAGCCAAGACCAATCATTGGCCTGTGCCAAAGTTTGTGCCCTACACCTGTATTTTATACCTCACTTTTGATTTATATGATGGTTGTTTAGATTATTTTAAACTTTAGGATTTGAGAGTGTGTAAGATTCTTATGTCTTAGGGGTTAGGGTAGTGATGTGCTTCATTTCTTCGTGCATTAACCGTTGCATCCAGCATAGTTTTTGTTATGTATTGCATAATTGCTAGTATTAGTTGAGTTTACATGTCAAGGGGTTTGGACGGAAATATTTGGTTTTATCATCGAAGTCCTACATTTTGTAGGCTTAATTAGTACTAATGGACATCATGTATCAAAGGGCTCCTACATCTTCCATTTGATCATCTTTAGTGGGTTTCCCGTGGGTGCTTTTTGGTTACATTCTCTGTGAAGGCCGTTTCTAAGGGCGATAGAAGATATTAGAAGCCGTTTGCAAGGAAGGTAGAAGAGATCGAAGTCCATTAACCAATAGAATGGTAGTAGACGAAGATCACAAACATCATACGTGGCAGAAAGATATTGGAGCCAAGGATAGTTGGCACTGGAGATCAATATGGAAAATGAAGACACGGGGAATTGTTGTCCGATGAGTTGTGCCAAAGTCTGAGAAGATCTAGCCATAAAAACTTATTCCATTGAATTCATCTTCTTGAGCACTACAAAATAAACTACTAGAACTCAAAAATCGAACTAAGGCTCTCCTGTAGCGAAGGAAACAAATTTAGTTGGCTATGGTACCACGGGTCAGCGCAGACTGTTCATGGCCACGCACCAACGGTCCACTCTAGAAGAGATGCCCCATGCTAACAGTTCCAGTGCGAGGAACCCGTACCATACGCCACATTCTGTGCAACTTAAGTTCAAAGGTTTGCCCAAAAATGGCTAAGTATGAGTGCGGACTGACCAATTAACAACAACTCATGCTGTTCCAAGATAAAGATTCCAAGATCGTTGGCCAGCACCAAATACTGCGTCTTGCGCCTATATTTTATACCTTACCTTTGATTCGTAAGATGGTTATTTAGATTATTTTAGACTTTGGGATGTGAGAGTGTGCGAGATTCTTGTGTCTTGGAAGTTAGGGTAGTTATGTGCTTCATTTTGTGTACGTTAACCATTGCATCCGGCATAGCTTTTGGTATGTTTTTTTTGGTGGATTGCTAGTATTAAATGAGTTTACCTAACAAGGGGACGGAAATTTTTGGTTTTATCATCTAAATCCTGCGTTTTGTTGGCTTAATTAGTACTAATGGACATTATGTATCCATGTTCTCCTGGATGTTTCATTTGATTATCTTTAGTGGTCGCTCATGGGTACTTTTTGGTTACATTCTATGTGAGGCTATTTGTAAAGATGGTAGAAGATATCGAAGGCCGTAAGCATGGACCGTAGAAGAGATCAAAGTCCATTCACCTCTAGAATGGTATTAGACAAAAACAACGAACATTAATGCATTATAGAAGGATATTGTAGCCAAGGATAGGCGGCATTGGAGATCAAATCGGATAATGAAGAAATGGGGAATCCTGGTCCGATGAGTTATGCCAAAGTCCGAGGACGATCCGAGAATAATTAGCTTACAAGGTAGATTCCATTGAATATTTCTTCTCGAGCACTACAAAATCGTCTACTAGAACTCAAAAATAAAACTAACGGTTCTCCCATAGCGAAGGAAACTAATTTAGCCGGCCAAGGTCCCACGGGTCAGCGTTGACCGTTCATGCCTATGCATAAATGGTCCCCGCCAAAATAGACGCCTTGCAGAAAAAAAAATCATTGAATGGTAGAAGAATGTGAGAGTGTAAGAGTTTCTTGTGTCTTGGGGGTTAGGGTAGTGATATTCTCCATTTTCGTACATTATCCATTGCTTCCGGCATAGTTTTTTTGTATGTTTTGTATGACAGATTGCTAGTATTATTTAAGTTTACACAATACGGGATTTAGATGGCCATGTTTAATTTTATCATTTAAATCCTTCATTTTTTAGGCTTAATTAGTACTAATGGACATCATTTATTCACAGGCTCCTAGATCTTCCATTTGATCATCTTTAGTGGGTCGCCCATGGGTAATTTTTGGTTACATTCTACTTGAAGGCCATTCTTAAAGGCGGTAGAGGATATTGAAGGCCATTTGCAATGACAATATAATATCAAAGTTCATTCACCTCTAGAAAGGTAGTAGACGAAAGCCACAAACATCAATGTGTGGTAAAAGGATTTTGGAGCCAGGGATAGGCGAAATTAGAGATCAGAGGGACCAATGAAGAAATGGGGAATCCTGGTCTGATGAGTTTTTCCAAAGTCCGAGGATGATCCAAGAATAACTAGCCATCAAGCCGGATTCCATTGAATATTTATTTTCGAGGACTACAAAATCGACTACTTGAACTCAAAAATCAAACTAACAGTTCTCCCATAGTGAAGGAAACAAATTAAATCTAGCCAAGGTACCACGGGTCAGCACAGACCGTTCATGGCCATGCACCAATGGTCCCATCCAGAAGAGATACCTCGCAGAAATAGTTCATTAAGTATTAAAAGGATGTGAAAGTGTGAAAGATTCCTATGTCTTGGGGGTTAGGGTAGTGATTTACTTCATTTTACGTGTGTTAATTATTGCATCCGGCATAGTTTTTTGTATGTTTTGTATGACGGATTGCTAGTATTAGTTGAGTTTACATAACAAGGGATTTAGGCGGTCATGTTTTGTTTTATCATTTAAATCCTGCATTTTGTAGGCTTAATTAGCACTAATGGACATCATTTATCCATGGATTCCTAGATCTTCCACTTGATCATCTTTAGTGGGTCGCCCATGGGTACTTTTTTGTTACATTCTACATGAAGGCTGTTCGTAAAGGCGATAGAAGATATTGAAGGCCATTGGCAAGGAAGGTAGAAGAGATCGAAGTTTATTCACCTCTAGAATGGTGAAAGGATATTGGAGTATGGTAAAAGGATGTTGGAGCCAAAGATATTGGAGATCAATGCTTGGTAAAAGGATATTGGAGCCAAAGATAGACGACATTGGAGATCAAAGCAACAATGAAGAAATAGGGAGTCGTTGTCTGATGAGTTGTGCCACCGTATGAGAATTATCCAAGACGAATTAGACATCGAGGCTTATTCCATTGAATTTGTCTTCATGAGCACTACAAAATACACTACTAGAACTCAAAATTCAGACTAACAGTTCTCCTGTAGCGATAGAAACAAGTTCTTCCAGCCAAGGTACCACAGGTCAGCATGGACAGCTCATGGACACGTAGGAATGGTCCCCGCCAGAAGCAATGCCTCATGCCAACAGTTTTAGCATGAGGAAATGGTGCGACCCACACCATACGCCATGTATGGCATAGCTCAATTTCAAAGGTTTGCCCAAAAAAGGGTTAAGTATGGGTGCAGACTTTCCCTTTCACGACGGCCTGTGCCGTTTAAAGATCAAGATGCCAAGACCATTCATTGGCCTGCACCAAAGTCTACGCCCTGTGCCTTTATTTTATACCTCACCTTTGATTGGTATGGTGGTTGTTTAAATTATTTTGTACTTTATGATGTGAGAGTGTGAGAGATCTTTTGTCTTAGGGGTTAAGGTAGTGATGTACTTCATTTTTCATGCATTAACCATTGCATAAAGCATAGTTTTCATTATGATTTTTATGGAAAATTGCTAGTATTAGTTGAATTTACATAACAAGGGGTTTAGATGGCCATGTTTTGTTTAATCGTATGAATCTTGCATTTTGTAGGCTTAATTAGAACTAATGAACATCATCTATCCACGGGCTCCTAGATCTTCCATTTGATCTTCTTTAGTGGATTGCATATGGGTACTTTTTGGTTGCATTCTATGTGAAGTCCATTCGTAAGGGCGGTAAAAGATATTGAAGGTTGTTCGCAATGAGACTATAGAATGGTAGTAGATGAAGACCAGGAACATAGATGTGTTGTAGAAGGATATTAGAGCAAAGGATAGGCAGCATAGAAGATCAAAGTGGCCAATGAAGAAATGGGGAATCGTGGTCCGATGACTTGTGCCAAATTCCGAGAATGATCCGAGAAGAATTATCCATCAAAACCAATTCCATTGAGTTTTTCTTCTCGAGCACTACAAAATCAACTACTAGAACACAAAAATTGGACTAACGGTTCTCTCGTAGTGAAGGAAAGAAGTTCAGCCAGCCAAGTTACCACAGGTCAGCGCAGACCGTACACGGATATGCACCAATCCATGCCAGAGGAGAGCCATACGCCAGTAGTTTCACCGCAAACCGCACCATACATTATGGTTTGCGCAGCTCAAGTTCAATCATTTGCCCAAAAATGGCAAAGTATGGGCACAGACCGTCCCATTCACGATGGCCCGTGTCGTTCCAAGATCAAGATGCCAAGACAGCCATTGGCCTGATCAAAAGTCTACGCCCAATATCTTTTACGGCCCTTGCGAATAGCCTTCACGTAGAATGTAACCAAAAAGTACCTATGGGCGACTCACTAAAGATGATCAAATGAAAGATCTAGGAGCCTGTGGATACATGATGACCATTATTACTAATTAAACCTACAAAATGCAGGATTTAGACAATACAAGAAAATATGGCTGTCTAAACCCTTTGTCTCGTAAACTCAACTAATACTAGCAATTTTCCATACAAAACATACAAAAAACTTTGTCGAATGCAACATCTAATGCACGTAAAATGAAGAACATCACTACCCTAACCCCAAAACCTCATTTTTTATTGGTATGATGGTTTTTTCGATTATTTCAGATTTTAAGATGCGAAGGTCGTTTGCAAGGATGGTAGAAGAGATCAAATTCCATTCATCTCTATAATGGTAGTAAACGAAGGCCACAAAAATCAATGTGTAGTAGAAGGAAATTGGAGCCAAGGATAGGCGGCATTGGAGATCAAAGCGGCCAATGAAGAAATAGGGAATCGTGGTCCGATGAGTTGTGCCGAAGTCTGAAAACGATCCAAGAAGAATTAGCCATCAAGGCTGATTCCATTGAATTCTTCTTCTTGAGTACTAGAAAATCGACTACAAGAACTAAAAAATTATACTAACGGTTCTCCCTTTGTGAAGGAAACAAGCTCAACAGGCCAAGGTACCACGGTGTCACGGGTCTACCCTTTTTGGTCAGGAGAACCGTGAGAAACTCAATACTAGAGCATGAAAAGTCCACCTAGATTACACGGACGTCGTACTCAGTGGGTGGATAGATAGCACACCAGGCCCTTGGAAAGACGTGGAAGTCTAGATTCACCAAGAAAGGAGCAGCAAACACAAACACTCGAATAGAGTGTCCGCACCGTCGTGCCTAGGATGCAATACAAGTAGAAACCGGCACCTTGGTGGAGTGAAAGCTCAATCTAGCTTATATTGAAAAATAAGGTAACCGGGTGTGAAGTTCATTAATCCACATATATGTCATGCAAACGTTATCACGAGTTCTTGCCAAATAAGAAAAATGAGGTCAAAGCTACTAGGGATCGCAGACCCTGTGCCTCTTGGCCGGTTGACATTATAACTACACAAACAAGTAATTTACAAGTGAAATACTATCTATTACAAGGAGCTTGGGAACAAAGGTCTTCTTAGTAGTACGTTGAGTGTGTGAGCCCACAGTGTGAAAGAGGGAGCTTTAACCAAGAAGCTCGGACCAAGACCACCCCATAAAATCCCCCCACTTATTATGGCGTCTTCCTTGGGGCTATAGAATTTCCCAAAGCATCTTGAAATGGATGAAGTTCCCGAAGTTTCCTCGCCAACTCCTATGTGTTTTCTTCATCGTTACATCCCTACCACTTGACAAAGTATTATTTTTGCTTCTTATGTGCCCGATACACATCTTGGACTTGGAGAATGCTTTCTGCAACTATTTTCCCTCAAGCTGGGATGTTGAACTTTTCCCTCTCTGGTTCACCCCTTCCAATATCATCCACGTCCTCATTATATAGTTTTAAGAGGCTTACGTGAAGTACCGAATGGGTCTTCCACCAGTTGGAGGCATCCACCTTGTAAGCTACTTTGCCAACTCTCTAGATAATCATCACAAGGCCGATGTACTTCCTCATAAGTCAAGGATCCCTGTTACGAATAGCTTTGCATGGTGCTAGCTAGGCACTTTCACCAACACTCGGTCCACAACTTGGAACTCCACGAATTTTTTTTGTCTGCATGTTTCTTCATACGTGCAACCACCTTCTCGAGGACACTCTTGGTAATTTCTACATTTTTTCCACTCCATTGAAAAACTCTTGGCTTTGGGAACTTTGGATTGCATAGAAAGGGTTAGTAAGGGTTGCTACCCAGTGACAATTTCAAAATAATTCTTGTTGGTTGAAGAGCTCTTTTGGGAATTGAAGCACAACTGGGTTACATCCATCAATTTCACCCATTCCTTCTGCTTGATGGTCACAAAGTGTCAGAGATACTCCTTCAACATCCCGTTGAACCATTCAGTTTTCCTATCTGATTCCAGGTGTGTTGTGCTACTCATGTTCAGTTTCGACCCAAGGATCTTGAAGAGCTCGGTCCAAAGTGGCCAGTGAAGCGAGAGTTACGATTGCTGACAATATCCCGAGGTAGTTCCCAATACTTAACAATATTCTTGAAGAAGAGCTGATCTATCTATTCCACCGAGATGTATTAGGGTGCGGGGATAAATGTGGCATGTTTCAAGAACTGATCCACTATTGCTAGGATTGTTGCAAGATTTCTGACTTTTGGCAACCCAGTATTGTAGTGCATGGACACTCTCTCCCATTGATGGGTAGGAACCGATAGGGGCTCCAGAAGTCCTCCTTTCTACTGGTGGTCCAACTTGTTTTGCAGTAGATTAGGCAAGTCCAAACAAACTAGTCCACGACCTACTCCATAGATGGCCAAAAATATCCATATCGTACCAAGGCTGAGGTCTGCTCCATCCCCGGATGTCCAGCCCACACCGTATCGTGACAATCTAATGGTATTTTATTGTTCTCTACCCTTCAGAACATACGCTTGGTCCTTTCGGGTGTAAAAGAGCCCATCTTCAAACCAGAACTGCTTGACTTTACCTTCCTCTTCCAAATCAATCAACTGAGCGGTGGCTCCATCAGATGCCATGTTCTCCCGTATCCGATCCTTGATCCCAGTTAAAACTTCATTTCCCTGCCTTGCAGTTCAACAGTGAACTGCCGCTAACTTGCCTTGCCGACTCAGGGCATCAGCGACATGGTTTGCCCTTCACGTTTGGTACTCTAAGGTGAAATCAAACTCGGCCAGTAGTTTATGCCACCTGGCTTACTGATTATTGAGCTTGGACTGCATCAAGAAGTGGCTCACCGCCGTGTTGTCCATTTTCACGTCAAGCAATGCACCCTACAAATAGTATCTCTAAAGAAGTTGGCAATAAACAACTGCCAGTAACTACTTTTCATGTTTCGAGTACCGCATCTCAGCACCACTTAGCTTCCTACTCTCATAGGCCACTGGGTGGCCACCTTGCATCAACACCCCTCCAGGTGCAAAGTTGGAGGCATCCGTATGCACTTCAAACAGCTTAGACATGTCGGGAAACACCAACACTGGATCTTTAGACAGGGTTTCCTCAACCTTTCAAATGCCTGCTGGCACAGATCATCCCCACTTCCATGCCTTGTCTTTGTTGAGAAGCTCTATGAGAGGCACATCTATCTTGGAATAATCCTTCACGAAACAATGATAGTTGAAAGCTAATCCAAGAAACGACCGAAGCTCTGGAACACTGCTCGGAGGCCTCCACTGCGTGATTGCTACTAACTTATTAAGATCCATTCTTATCTTGCCCAAATCAATAATTTGTCCCAAGAAATTTGTCCTATTTTGTGCAAATAAGCATTTTGAGGGCTTGGCATACAACTGGTTCTTTTGCAACCTGACAAGTACATGTCGCAAGTGACTAAGGTGTTCTTCAAATGTGTTGTTGCAGACCACCATATCATCCAGTTAGACCACCACAAATTGGTCCAAGAAATCCCTCAGCACCTGGTTCATTAGAGTATAAAATGTAGCTGGAGTATTTCTCAGGCTGAATGGCGTCACCTTGAACTCGAAAGCCCTGTAACGCGTCACACATGTGGTTTTGTGCTCATCTCCTTCCTTGCTTCGAACCTTTCAGTACCCCGACTATAGGTCGATCTTTGTGTAGAAGTTTGCATGGCATAATTAATCAAAGTAATCAGCAATCAAGGGTATTGGGTAACAATCCTTGACCGTGATTTTTTTGAGTGCCTTGTAGTCCATGTAGAACCGCAATGACCCATCATGTTCTTTTTACCAAAAGGTTATTTCGCTGGCATAAAAATCCCACCATCCACATCTATGTCAGCTGTGTTATCAACTCTGCAAGCTCTACTGAGTCATCCTGTACGGCGCACAAGCCGGGGCCTCGCCCCTGGGATCAACTCAATCTCATGGTCCACTTCCTTCTTGGGCGGGATTGTTTTGGGAAATTGATCGGGCATCACATCCTAAAACTCTCTTAGTAGCTATTTCACCGAGGGATCTATCAGTCATGACTGTCCCTGAAGCTTTTCCCAATATAGGTGTGCTAGAAAACTCTCCTCATTCCGTCCCAATCCCTTCTTGAAATACATGGTTTAAATATGTTTCTCCTCAAACATTCCTGCTAGTGCATGAATCATACATGGGTTATCACCCATTATGATTAGCAGGTTCCCATAAGGATATATTGCTATCTACGCATCCCGCAAAATGTCCAAGCCCAGGATGAGCTTAAAGTTATCCATCTTCATGGCATGGAAACTTTTTTAGCCCACGAACTTTTCAGCCTTGACATTGCACGTTCGTGCCACCCCCACGATGGGTTGTACTTGAGAACTAACCGCTTTCACCCTGCCAGTCAATTCTTCTAACATAAGTCTTATTCGTTCCACCTCGAATTCAGCTAAATAGTTATGCAAAGCTCATGTATCAATCATGGCCCTTATTGATTTCCCATTCACAGTGAGATCCACATACATCAGGCCTTGATTCTTGTTCTTCATTGGTTGCACCTTTTCTATCTCATCCTCAATCAAGGTAATTGCTGGTTTGTTCACCACCTCGGTCACCTGTTGTTTTGCCTCCCACTCTACCAAAGCCCGATCTAACCTTTCTTTGAATAATAGTAGAGCTATCGTTTGCACACTCACCAAGGCATTGCAATAATAGCTCATGGCCTCCATTGGTTCAAAGTCTTCCCCATCATGGTCTCCCTGGCTATGCCCACCCGAAGCCCTGGCCTGTTGGGCAAATTCTGATCCCTCTGCATGCAAGGCGCTGACAAACTTGGGTTTGTCCAGGCAGTCCCTCACTAAGTGCAGTCTCTTGCACAAGTATCATCCGGTGAACTTTGATTGTCCACCTGAGTTGTTGCTCTAGCTCAAGCTCTATCCTTAGGCTTTTCACCTAACCATAGGATTTATCACCATGTTGCCCCATACTCCAGGGCTGCTCGTGCTTCCCACACTTATCGCGACAATCGACGTGACCTTACCAACCTTGCCAGCAATCTTTGGGGCCACAGCACCTGCCGACCTTGATTCCTTGCAAGGGTCCTCATGAAAATCCGCCAGGCCTTCTGCAAAGACCACCGCCTTATCATAACTCTGCACCCTGGCTCATCAGAGCTCCAGTATCACCCATGCCTTGAGCCTGTGCCTAAAGTTATGCAATTTTTAATCTTCTGGATGATCAGGGAGGTGCAGCATGGGGGCCCAGAAGTGTTGTACAAACTCCCGAACGGTTCTCGTGTGCTACAAAGCTTTGAGTTTCAAGTAGGTTAGTTCCTTCATGTTGTGTGGGTAGCGTGGTGTTCACTATTTCCTTTATTTTCTCCCACAACTCCAGAAGGTCAGTTTCCTCTGCCATGCTTGCCTTCACTGAGCATCACCACAACCTTGCATTCCCATCTAGGTACACAGCCACAGTGGACACCTAAATGGCATCTTCTTCAATGTTTTCTGCATCAAAGTATGCCTCCATGTCAAAGATGTAGTTTTCCAACAACATAGCATTTTGTTCCCCCTCAAAAACCTTTGACTCTGGCAGCTTGCATCTCCCATGTGGCTTTCCTACCTTTCATCCCGATCTAAGGCTTGTGTTACCTTCAACTTATCATTTTCCCTGTGGTATTTGATATGTATTCCTTCAGCAGTCAGACTTCCCATTGAGAAATTTCTAGCTCCCTACTAATGTTCCCAACATCCCACTCTGATAGGTTGGCCCTTGCCTCAAAGGCCTCAAACCATTCCCCATTAGATCTCATGTTATTACTCATGTCTCCCACATATTCCATCATCTTAGTCTTTCTTTAACCATGCTTCAAAATTCTTCTTTGCCTCAAAGATCTTAAAGCTCTAATACGAATTATCACGGGTCTCTCTTTTTAGGTTAGCAGAACCGTGAAAAACACAATGCTAGAATGCAAAGAGTCGACCTAGATTCCACGGACATCGCACTCACCAGGTGGATAGATAGCTCACCAAGCATTTAGAGGGACGTGGAAGTCTAGATTCACCGAGAAAGTAAACACAAACACTCAAATAGAGTGTCTGCACCGTCATACTTAGGACGCAACACAAGTAGAAACCAACAACTTGGTGGAGAAAAAGCTCAATCTAGTTTATATTGTAAAATGAAGTAACCGGGTGTGAAGTTCATTACTCCACATATATGTCATGCAAACGTTATCACGAGTTTTGGGTACATAGGCAAAAAAAGGTCAAAGCTTAGAGGGCTCGCAGACCCTATGCCACTTGGCTGGTTGACATTCTAACTAGATAACAAGTAATTTACAAGTGCTGAAAATCTATCCATTACAAGAAGCTTGGGAACAAGAGTCTAATCAGCAGTATGTTGAGCATGTTGGCCTGTAGTGTAAGGGAGGGACATTGGACCAAGACCACCCTGTAACACATAGGTCAACGCAGACCGTTCTTTGCCACACACCAGTTGCCCATGCTAGAGGAGATGCTCTGCACCAACAGTTCCAATACAAGGCGATGGCGTGACTCGCACCATATGCCACGGTCTGCACAGATCAATTTTAAAGGTTTGCCCAAAGATGGTTAAGTATGGGCGCAGATCGTCTCATTCACAATGGCCCACACCATTCCAAGATCAAAATGCAAAGCCCTGTCATTGGCTCGCACAAAAGTCTGCACCCTTCGCCTAAATTTTATACCTCACCTTTGAGCGGTATGCTGGTTTAGATTATTTTAGACTTTGGGATGTGAAAGTGTGAGAGACTCTTATGTCTTAGGGGTCAGGGTAGTGATGTGCATCATTTTGCATGCATTAACTGTTGCATCTGGCATAGTTTTTGGTATGTTTTGTATGACAGATTGCTAGTTTTAGTTGAGTGTACAAGACAAGGGGTTTAGATGGCCATGTTTTGTTTTATCGTCTAAATCCTACATTTTATAGGCTTAATTAGTACAGATGGACATCATTTATCCATGGGCTCCTAGATCATCCATTTGATCATCTTTAGTGGGTCACACTTGGTACCTTTTAGTTACATTTTATGTGAAGGTCATTCGTAAGGGTGCTAGAAGATATTGAAGGTTTTTTGCAAGGAAGGTAGAAGAGATCGAAGTCCATTCACTTATAGAATGGTAGTAGACGAAGGCCACAAACATCAATGTGTGGCAGAAGGATATTGGAGCCAAGGGTAGGCGGCATTAGAGATTAAAGCGGCCAATGAAGAAACGAGGATTTGTAATCAGATGAATTGTGCCAAAATCCTAGAATGATCCGAGAAAATATAGCCATAAAAATTCCATTGCATTCGTCTTCTCGAGCACTACAAAACCAACTACTAGAACTTAAAAATTGGACAAACAATTTTCCCGTAGCGAAAGAACAAGTTCAGCCAGCCAAGGTATTACAGGTTAGCACAGGCCATTCATGGCCAAGCACCAACAGTCCACTCCAGAGGAAATGCCCCACGCCATCAGTTCCAATAGGTAAAGGCTTGACCCAAACCATACGCCACGGTCTGCGCAGCTCAAGTTCAAAGGTTTTCCCAAAAATAGGTAAATATTGGTGCAGACCATCCTATTCTTGATGGCTAGCACTGTTCCAAGATCAAGTTACCAAGATCAGTCATTAGCCCAAGCCAAAGTCTGTGCCCTCACCTTTGATTGGTATGATGGTTGTGGAAGTGTGAGAGATTGTTATGTCTTGGGGTTAGGGTAGTGATGTGCTTTATTTTTCTTGCGTTAACCATTCCATCTGGAATTTTTAATGTATTTTTTGTACGGTGGATTGCTAGTATTAGTTGAGTTTATATTTCAAGGGGTTTAGACGGCCATGTTTGGTTTTATCGTCCAAATCCTACATTTTGTAGGCTAAATTAGTACTAATGGGCATCACGTATGCACGCACTCCAAGATATTCCATTTCATCATCTTTAGTGGGTCACCTGTGGGTACCTTTTGGTTACATTCTATGTTAAGGCTGTTTGTAAGTGCGGTAGAAGATATTGAAGGTTTTTCGCAAGGATGGTAGAGAGATCGAAGTCCATTCACCTATAAAATGGTAGTAGACAAAGGCCATGAACATCAATGCACAGTAGAAGAATATTTGAGCCAAGGATAGGCGGCACTCGAGATCAAAGAGGCCAAAGAAAAAAGTGGGAAATCCTGGTTCGATGAGTTGTGCCAAAGTCCGAGAACAAACTGAGAAGAATTAGCCTTCAAAACTTATTCCATTGAATTTTTCTTCTTGAGCACTACAAAATCAACTACTAGAACTCAAAAATTGAACTAACGTTTCTCCCGTAGCGAAGGAAAGAAGTTTAGCCGGCCAAGGTATCACGGGTCAGCGCGGATCATTCATGGACACACACTAACAGTCCACGCCAGAAGAGACACCCTGCACCAATAGTTTCAGCGCAACCTACACTATACGCCATGGTCCACCTAGCTCGAGTTCAAAGGTTTGCTAGAAAATGACTAAGTATGGTCGCGGACAATCCTATTCACAACAGCTCACGTAATTCTAACATCATGATGCCAAGACCAATCGTTTGCCCGTGCCAAATTCTATGCCATGTGCCTATATTTTATACCAAACCTTTGATTGGTATGATGGTTTTTTAGATTATTTTATACTTTGTGATGTAATAATGTGAGATATTCTTATGTCTTGGGGTTAAGGTAGTGATTTGCTTCATTTTGCATGCAATAAACATTGCATCCATCATAGTTTTGGTATGTTTTGTATGACGGATTGTTAGTATTAGTTGAGTTTACGTGACAAGGGGTTTGGATGGCCATGTTCAGTTTTATCTTCAAAATTATGCTTTTGTAGGCTTAATTAGTACTAATGGGCATCATGAATCCATGAGCTCCTAGATCTTCTATTTGATCATCATTACTCGGTCCCCCGCTGTTACTTTTTTGTAACATACTATGGGAAGGCCGTTCATAAGGGCGGTAGAAAATATTGAAGGTCGTTCGCAAGGATGGTAGAAGAGTTGGAAGTCCATTCACCTCTAGAATGGTAGTAGATGAAGGCCACGAACATCAATGCGTGTTAGAAGGATATTGGAGTCAAGGATAGGCGGCATTGGAGATCAAAGGGGCCAATGAAGAAAAGGGGATTCGTGGTCCGATGAGTTGTGCCAAAGACGAAGAACAATCCGAAAAGAATTAGCATTCAAGGCTGATTTCATGGAATTTTTCTTCTCGAGCGCCAAAAATTGACTACTAGAACTCAAAAATTGGACTAATGGTTCTCCCATAGCAAAGGAAACAAGTTCATCCGGCAGAGGTACCACGGATTAGCGCGAACCGTTCATGTCCATGTACCAACAGTCTGTGCCAGAGGAGATGGCCCACACCAATAGTTCTAGCACGAGTCAATGGCTCGACCCGCACCATACGCTACAGTCCGTGTAGCTCAAGCTCAAAGGTTTGACCAAAAATGGCTAAGTATGGGCGTTGACCATCCCATTCACGACACTCTGCGCCGTTCCAAGATCAAGATGCCAAGACAAGCCATTGGCCCAGGCCAAAGTCTGCGCCCTGCACATGTATTTTATACCTCACCTTTGACTGGTATTATGGTAGTTTAGATTATTTCAGAATTTGGGATGTGAGACTGTGAGAGATTCTTATGTCTTGAGGTTAGGGGACGTGCTTCATTTTTCTTGTGTTGACCCTTTCAAACTGCATAGTTTTTGGTATGTTTTGTGTGGGGTATTGCTAGTATTAGTTGAGCTTATGTGACAAGAAGTTTAGATTGCCATATTTTGTTTTATTGTCTAAATCCTACATTGTTTAGGCTTAACTAGTACTTATGGACATCATGTATCCACGAGTTCTAAGATTTATCCATTTGATTATCTTTAGTGGGTCACCCGTTGGTACTTTTTCATTACATTCAATGTGAAGGCCGTTCGTAAGGATGGTACAAGATATTGAAGATTGTTCACAACGACGGTAAAAGAGATCGAAGTCTATTCACCTCAAGAATGGTAGTAGATAAAGGTCATGAACATCAATGCACAGTAGAACGATATTGGAGCCAAGGATAGATGGCATTGGAGATCAAAGCAGCCAATGAAGAAATAGTGAATAGTGGTCTGATGAGTTGTGCCAAAGTTCAAGAGTGATCCGAGAATAATTAGCTATCATGGATGAATCCATTGAATTCATATTCTCGAGCACTACAAAATCAACTACTAAAATTAAAAAAAATTGGACTAACGGTTCTCCCACAACAAAGGAAACAACTTCAGCTAGCCAACGTACCACGGGTCACCGTGCACCGTTCATGGCCACGTACGAATGGTCCCCGCCAGAGAAGACTCTCTGTGTGAATAGTTCCATTGTGAGGAAATGGTGCAACCCACCCCATATGTCTCAATCCACAGAGCTCAAGTTCGAAGGTTTTCTCAAAAATGGCTAAGTGTGGGCGCAGACCGTCCCATTCACGATGGCCTATTCTGTTCCAAGATCAAGATGCCAAGACCAGTCGTTAGCCCCCGCCAAAGTGTGTGCTCTGCGCCTATATTTTATACCACACCTTTGATTGGTATATGGTTGTTTAGATTATTTTTAACTTTCGGATGTGAGAGTGTGAGAGATTTTTATGTCTTAGAGGTTAGGGTAGTGATGTGCTTCATTTTACGTTCGTCAATTGTAGCATCCCGCATAGTTTTTGGTATGTTATTTTTGGTGGATTGCATGCATTAGTTTAGTTTACATGACAATGGGTTTAGAAGACCATGTTTGGTTTTATCGTCTAGTTCCTACTATTTGTAGGCTTAATTAGTACTAATTGACATCATGTATCCACGGGCTCCCAGATCTTTAATTTGATCATATTTAGTGGGTCGCTCGTGGGTACTTTTTTGTTACATTCTATGTGAAGGCAGTTCGTAAGGGTGGTAGAAGATATTGAAGGTCGTTTACAAGGATAGTAGAAGAGATGAAAGTCTATTTACCTCTAGAATTGTAGTAGACAAAAGGAACAAACATCAAAGCATGGTAGAAGGATATTGGACCCAAGGATAGGCGGCACTGGAGATCAAAGCAGCCAATGAAGGAACAGGGAATCGTGGTCCGATAAGTTTTCCAAAGTCCAAAAATGATCCGAGAAGAAATATCCATCAAGGATGATTCCATTGAATTCATCTTCTCGAGCACTACAAAATAGACTACTCTTGTGCTTCCACCACGAATGCAACTACTCCCCTATATACGCTAGGCCCAAGGTTCGTAGGAACCTTATCTGTGATACTAGGGTTTCAACACAACACCTAGCCTGCTACCACTCACTATCTCTACCTGCAACCTCTAGGACAATAGTTACGAAGTCAGCTAAGACTGGTGCGATGGAAAATAGGTCAGAGCATTCTCGAATCCCTCGTGCATACATCCACGTGGACGCGTTCTCCCCTACCTATTCTTGCATCCAAGTTTCTCTTCCTAAAGGGGGCATCAATAATTGCACCATACATAAGTATATCCCAAAGTGTATTCTTATATGTGGTGTACTACTCATACATTTATAACATTCAAGAAAAATTATAATAATATTATAAACACAAAGATAGGATGAATCTAATGAATCTCATAAAGCATTTAGACCATACCAAGTGCCAAAATGAATCCCAAGCTAATCTAACTACTCAATAGAAATGAAATTCAAATATGGATTTTAATTCCACATACAGAGCAAGAAGAAAAGAAAAGAAAATATTAGAAAATCTACAAAAGAGTAGACAGGGGTCCTACATACAGAAGTAAGAGATTGGGCCTAAAATTAGGCCCAAAATAGGCCAAAAATGGCAAAACCCTAGGTCAGCCGCCAAGGTTTCACGGACCGACAAGGATGTCACAGCCCATGAAGCATGCATAACTGTAGATGCCAGATCTGTCACATTCCATAAATGTTTATAGCTACAGTCTATGGGATCTGGTTTGGTCTGTGAAGTTGGGTTCAGAGTTTTCACGGGATCTGGTGTGGTCTGAAGGTTTTCACGGACCGCAAGTAGCATACGATTTTTGCTCAGAGTTTTCCCACGGTCCGAGTGGCTCATTGTCTCTACTTAGAACTTCTGTCATGGCCCATGAATGTTTTCACGGACTGGCTCCATACTTAGCAATATTCTTCAACTCTTCGTATCCAAGCTCTACAGTCGAGGGTCTTTGTAACGGCCCTGTGCTTTTCCTCGTGAATGTCTCATGCAGGTCTTCATAGATCCCCTGGAACTCTTGTGTAGTGTGAGTTGTGTGCTTTAACATGGGCCACTAGTGCTTGACCATGGGCGATTCGTGACTGGCCGCAGGTGCTTTGTCGGTTCAACTTCATTTGCTTGCAGGTGAACTGTTAGTCTGAATTGAGAGTTATATTAGTCAATTTTGTAGTGATAAAGATGGAAAATCCAATGGAACTAGACTTGAAGACTAATTCTTCCTGGATCGTTCTCGGACTAAGGCAACACTCCTCGGACCACGATTCACTGTTTTCTCCTTTGGCGGCCTTGAACTTCAAAGCCGCCTACCTTTGGTTCAATCTACTTCTACCACGCATTGATGTTTGTGACCTTCATATACTACCTTTCAAATGTGAATGGCCTTCAAATATTCTACCATTAAAGACAAATAGCCTTTACAAGAATTTAATGTAACAAATGACATTCACGGGCGACCTACTAAAGGTACTCAAAATGAAGACCAGGGAGCTCATGAACA
Organism: Rubia yunnanensis; assembly: GCA_037428765.1. Classification (NCBI taxonomy): domain Eukaryota; kingdom Viridiplantae; phylum Streptophyta; class Magnoliopsida; order Gentianales; family Rubiaceae; genus Rubia; species Rubia yunnanensis. Next base: position 47,650,953 of record CM075069.1, on the reverse strand, counting down.
AGATATGTCAAGAATCACTAATTAAGTATAAAAAATGTGGGATTTAGAATAGAAAACCAAACATGGTTTTTTCAACCCCTTTTTATGTAAACTCAACTAATATCACCAAACTGCCAGTCAAAAGTAACTAAAAACTATGTCAAATGCATTGGTTAAAGCATGCTAAATGGTGCAGATCATGCACTCCCCTTATTACGATTGCGACGTCAATTGAGGGTTGCGAGTGCACCCGACGTGACAGGTACGGGGAAGTGTAAGCCATCAGCTACACCACAAATTGTGAGCACAATATTAGGTTAATTTGTAAATATTGCATGTGAATGAATCGAGGATAGATACTTTGTTTTTACTTTTATGCATCATAGTTTTTAATCTGAAAATCCACCCCCCATTTGTTTGTTCAATTACTAGCTATTCCTTTCACTTGTACGGATTCATGACCCCTACGAGGTTGTGTCTTTAGTTGATACTTTAGCCCTAGCATCTCTGTGGACAAACCCAAGGCTTGCCGCTAACTACCCTCTAGGTAGTGTAGCAGTGAGAATGGGTGCAGAACTATAAATTAATCTTTAACCGTCCCACGAGACAAGCCTCCACCTGGGTTAATTAGCTACGATTAACGACCCCAGATGGAAGCAGGTAAGGTAATCTAGGAATACGATGTTGGATGTTTTGGAAAACCTTTTTCATACTAATTTACGCTTAGATCTTTGCTTGTTCTTGTCTACTCAAGGGTGAGTAATGGTTTAAGTGCAGAGAGGTTTGATAAGACATCAAATGCATGTATTTTCCAAAGTATTTAACATCTCTTTTGTCATCTTTTTGTTGGAAGACTGCTAGATTTAGGTAGATTTACATTATAAAGAATTTATGACCATTTTCATTTTTCATATCTAAATTCTTCATTTTGTAACCTATTTATAATCTAATGGATATTTGGTCCTTACGAGCGTCTACATTCCTTTTTGTAATCTTAATTTGTAGATTTCTCGTAAGCAGTTCGTATTAGTTTAGTGAAGGTTATTTGCAAAGATGGTAGGATATTAAAGACCATGAAGAAAACATGGTAGAAGAAAGGCTAAATTTGAAAAATAAAGGCCAACCGACCGACACGAAAACTGGCTAGCTGACCGGTCGGGTGAAGAAAAATGGGCACACGGCCAGCGCACTCGCGGGCGAGAGAAGAAGTCGTGGAGCAATGTTTCAGCACCATTTTTGCACAGCCAGTGCGAGGAAGTGCGCATGTGCGAACGAAAGCCTGATTTACAAAGAATGGGCAGGTGGCCAGCTCTCTTAGACACGTGCCCGCGTGATCAAGACAAGGTGCAAAGAAAGCGCCCAGGTCCAATCTGCGCATCAAGCATGCCTGCACTCCCAACCAATGGCTTGCGCGCCTAATGAGCAGCCTACGCGTCTTGCTACATTTTTACCTTCTTTTGACCATATTTTGTACTATAAATACCCAAAACTATATCTTGTCTCCCTCATCTTAACTCCTACCCGAATTTACCTCTAAAATCCTTAGGAAGCATTTATTTCTTCTTCTTTTCTTCTATGTTTACCACCGATTGTTGCTATTTTGTTATGGATTTTTACAATCTAGGCTAAATATACTCTTAGGAGCAATTGGTAAGCATTTATAGTATGAATTTGTGAGATTTGGTTTATCCTATTTTGTGCTTTGATTATCAAGTATGTTTTGTGCTTTCTTGTGTGATTAGTGCATGATTTAGACTAGGATGATCAACTAGTTGATGATAGTGGGTTGATTATTTGCTAGGTTTTTGGTCAAACCTATAAGACTTTGACTTTTTATCAATGTGATTATTGTTGGTCAATGCTAGGTTATAATTCCCTTCCCAGACTTCTCACTAACCGAGTTTGTTTAGAACCAAACTGAATGTATTGAGATGCTAACACATAAAGTCACTGAACAAGTAATTAATAAACTTGAGAAACATCATCAACTCTTTCCAAATTATAATGATTTCATGATTTGGAAGCCAACTGAAGAAGGAAGAGAGATGACATCCCTAGTGGAAGGTCTCCGAAAGGAAATTAAGGTGTTGGAATTAAATTTGAGTTCAATGACAAAGAGGGTTGAAGTTATTGAGACAGCTATTAAAAGATTGAATCTGGAAAAGCAAAATTGGATGACATTCTAACCATGGGTCAGAGTTCTGGAAATCGACGAGGAATAGGCTATGAAAAACCATCTACCAGCATTGAAGTATTCAAATCAAAGGTTCAAGTTATGAAGGGAAAAGTTATCAAAACACGCCCATGAAAAGCCTTAATGTGTGGTTACTGTACCTATCAAGGTCATACAGAGGATCGTTGCATAAAGCTTCTGAGAGATATTATAAACGGACGTCAGCCTGCAGCATATTCCAACATGGATCAAGTGCAACAACCAAGGATGGTTAGAAAGTTATGGATCCCTAAAACCCCAAAATTGTGTTTTGTAGCTCACACTTCCTTTATTACACACCCTAGGGATTCGTGGTACCTTGATAGTGGATGTTCTTAACATATGACTAGATCTCAAAAATATCTAAAGAACATCAAACCCTATGATGGTTGATTCGTTATATTTGGCGATGGGAAGAAAAGTAGGGTAGTTGGAAAAGGTGAGTTGTCGATAAAGGGATTTCCAACCTTTACTAGTGTTTTGTTGGTGGAAGATCTGAAGGTTATTCTCTTAATTATCAGTCAGTTGTGTAATGATAATATGACCATGGAATTCCATAAGGAGAAGTGCATAGTGAAACATGGCAACAACAAAGTGCTTACTAGTATTCGGTCACCAGACAAATGTTACTTGTTGGAACAAGAAGTGAACTGCTTGAGTATTGAATATGATGAGTTAGATCATATAGGTGACCATGTTCCAACATCGGATGATTTCTCTGATCAGGGACGTAACAATGTTGGAACATCAGATGAGGTAGATCTTACAGATGAAGCTGATGACACACATAACTTTAGCAAAATGTTTGAACACCATCCTCTCCACAAATATCCCATGCTCCAACATCAATGCAGGTTGAATCAAGTAGAAGAATGACTCGATCGATCCCTTGGGTTCATTATAGGGAACTTGCTGGTCTACAATATTTTCTCTCCCTCATTAATCCCAAGAATTACAAAGGGGCTCTACTTAATAGGTATTGGATTGCGGAAATGCAAGAAATCCCATTAGTTTCTCAGGACTACACTTAGGTTGAAAGAGTTTATTTTGATGAGACAGTTGCACCAGTTACCTAGTTAAAATATATTTGCATTCTCCTTGCTTGCACTATGAATTTTACATGGTACCATGTAGTTGTTAAGAGTGATTTCCTAAATGGTGTGGTTAATGAGGAAGTACATCATCAACTCAAGAAGGCTTTATATGAGCGACTCACTACCTTTCCTATTCAGAAAGGTTATCGTTGAGGGGGAGTAGATCGCACCTTGTTTGTTTTTAGAGAATCATCAAATATACTGATAGCTCAAATATATGTTGATGATATGATCTCTGGGTCTACTTCGCCATTCTTGGTACAAGATTTCGTGACTTTGATGCAGGCTGAAATTCAGATGAGTATGGTGGGAGTATTTGTAAGATTTCTGGCTAATCATAAGGAATCTCACTTGAATATAGTCAAAAGGATAATTCAGGTTGGTTATAGTGATTTTGATTGGGGTGGTAATGCACATGATCGTAAAAGAACTACAGGTGGATGTTTCTTTATTGGTGGAAATTGTTGTGCGCAGAAAAAGCTCAGTGACACAAACATGCATTTATTTGAGATCGGGTTGAGAGGAAAGAAGTAGTGACTGACGATGTTCCAACATCGCGACTATTTGCGGATAATTTCACAAAGCCTTTGGACTCTGAAACTTTTGAGCTCCTCAAACAACACATAGATATTTTTTGAGGTATTTATTATTCTCAAGCTTTGTGTGTTTTTTTTGTACATACATTAGAAAAATACAAAAAAAAATGGAGGCGTGGTTGGACATGTTGGAAGTTGGAGTTGAAGACATTATGGTGACTAATGAGATACATAGATCATAGAGATGGATCCTTCTGGTATTCTGGTTTAGTATGATGAGGAGTTGGAAGGCAGTGATGTTGGCCATGTTTCAACACAGAGTATGGAGACATGTAGAGAATATGTGGATATGGAAATAGATGAGCCTAGTGTGATTAGAGATTTTGGTGTTCAAACATCAGTAAATATGGCTAGAGAAGATCATGATTTGAATGGTGAACAAGCATATGTTTCAACACTATACATGGAGATAAGGGGAGAAAATACTGATGAAGTGAAGGAAGCTGAGCATAGTGATGTTCCAACATCAATACAGACTAGATTTGTTGATTCAGAAGCAATGAAAGGATCCTATGTTCCAACATAAGAGAAAGTGGGTGAAGTTGAGAGCTTCTATGTTCCAACATCAGTGACTGATTTTCCAATACAAGTTGAGCTGATTCTTGAAGGCACTACTGATGAGACTACCATGAGAGATATGATGTTGTGTGTTAGTGGGGGATTTTAGATAAGAGGGAAAATGATTTGGGTGTATATGGTGTATGTGGATTTATTGCCTACATGGACTATTTAAGTTTCAAGACTGCTGCCTCAATCTACAAGGAGTAAAACTGAGAGATTGTAGAAGAATTTTATGCAAACTTAATGGAAGGAAAAATTGATCCTAGATATGAGTGGTACAACAGAGTTTACATCATAGGTAAGATAATTAGATTCTATCAGAAATTACTGGAGGATTTCAGTCTGAGTGGCCACTCAAGGGAAGGTTACTGCATCTAGCCTGACAGTCAGATATTTTTGTCTATTCTAGATTGTTGTAAAATGTTAGATTCCCTTTTGAAATACTACAGATCTTACTCGAGAAAATTCCAAACAAGAGGACGTTTGATTTAAGACATGTGCATGATCTGTCATGGAATCCTGAGGCTACAACTTCTAATGTTGATGAGAAAAAGGTCAAGTTTGTGGCCATCAATGTGAAGTTGAGAGCTCTAGCCACTCAGATTGAAGTTTTGGAGGAAGAAAAGGCCAAACTACATGAAGCACAGATAGCTGCTCCTGAAGAGGTTTGAAGGTTCTGCTATGGCTTTGTTCCAACATACGCCAGATATTTGTTTCAGGAGGAGTTGCTGTTATTGGATATATTTTTGGTTTTATGTGTCTAATGCATTTGGCATGTTTATGGTCCCAAGGGAGAGAAGGTTTTGGATTTTTATATTTTTGGGATATTCTCGGATTTCAGTACATATGTGTTTATAGTTGTCTTGTGTTCCAACATAGTTTTCTGGGTAGCTAAATACTGATTGTGAAGTTTATGTGAATTTGATATTCTAACATGGATGTTGAAGTCTTGATGATTTGGATATGTGATATTTAGGGGGAGTTAAAAGTCTTTTCATCTCATGTTCCAACATCCATATGTGGTTTACTTGTTGTCTATATATTTGCATAGTTGTTGCTTTGAAAGTTCAAAAGATTGGTGGGTCCACAAAATGCCAAACGTGGAGATTGTAAAGTCCAAATTTTGTTAATTGGAAATTTTTGGTAACTGTTCAAATATGGTATTATTATGTTGCAACATCGAAGCAGGAATTTCAGTAAAATAAGGAAACTTAAACAAAGAATCCGAGAAGCAGTAGTCTCGTCCAAGAGTGATTTGATTTGAAGAATATATTAATTCATATATTTGTGGGATTGGATTAAGATTTGAAGAGTTATAATTGAGATGGATTTTTGTTATGGTATAAACTGGGACGAGATATTCTAATTCCTTTCTTTAAGGGATTAGATTTGATAATTCCTATCTCCAAGGGATTTGCTTGTAATCAAAATATTATATGGAGAAGGAAACATTTAAGCATAAGACTACATGCGTAAGAAAACTTTCCATGTTGAAACAAATTGAAAGGTACAGCCTAAAAGGGATATAATCAGTTGAAGATATTGCGTGAATATTGAGTTATGGAATATTGGAGATTTCGCAAGATATTATTTTAGGCATGTGATTGGAGCATATTGAAAATATGGAAAAATCCTATAATTGTGGAATTGGATTTATGTAATATTATGGGATAATTGAGATAAGGAAAATCCCTTCATTTATGGGATTTGGATATGCTTCAGAAGCAGATTTGGAAACAGAATCTTTTGAATACAAATGTGTAGAATTTAAGTCTTTCTCATGATGATATATGTATATATACAGATGGATATCACGACTGTGACATTCACGGATTAATTGAAGAAAAATCTGCATCCAGATTTATGTCTTTTGAGAGATACTAGAGAGCTATTCTTCTATGTTCTGACATGAACTTAAACTATTGATCAAGTTCAGAGTCATAAACCTTAATTCCTTGGGGGGAGGAGATCCAGCGTCAACGAGTTTCGAGGTCAGGGGGAGTCTGATCAAGGCAGATTGGTAGCAAGGGGAGCTCTGTAGTATACCCTGCTACTCGTCTATGTTCCACCTGCTTCGAAATCTTCTCTCTGTTCAGCATTGTCAACTTCCGGAAGCTTGAAAGATTCTTGAGTTTCAGATTCGGCCGAGGGAGAGTTTGTGGTTGAAGACATTCTCTAGCACGAAGTTGTTGTGAGATAAGGATCGTGGGGAGATTTTGCAGCACAACTTCGAAGAATACCAAGAAGAATGGGAGAGTGGCAGAAAAGAGAGGGATTTGAAAGGATTTAGACAATTTTGAATCAAACACAAACTCTTCAACTCTCTTCCTCTTTTTTTACGAAGCCCCTTTTTGGTTTTCCAAGATGGGTAATGATGACTATTTTCCCTCTTTGCAACTCGAGATATCACATCAAACACAATTTCCAACATATCATAACTTCTAACTATCCAACTATTCTTCTTCTATTTTTGCACATCTTTTCTTCTTTCACATATATTTTTTTGTTTTTCTGAATTTTTCAAAAAAAATAATAAACAAAATAAAATATTTACATTTAACTAAAGGCAAGGATTATCTCAAATTTGACAAACACCTAAGTGTTGTCTAAGACTTTCAAAAGTAACAGTGTCCAACGGCTTTGTAATTATATCAGCAAATTGCTCGTGTGTTGGAATATAGACTACCTCTACTTCCTTCCTTTCAACAAGATCTCTAATAAAATGATGGCTTATGTCAATATGCTTGGTTCTCGAGTGCTAGACTGGATTTTTGAAATATCAATAGCACTTGTGTTGTCACATAAAATCTTCAAGGGGCCTTGATGAATTCCATAGTCATTCATCATTTGTTTCATCCATAATAATTGTGCACAACAGCTTCCAGCAGCAAGATATTCAGCTTCTGCTGTAGACAAAGAGATGGATTTTGTTTCTTACTACACCAAGAGACCATATTCGTGTCAATAAAGAAACATCCACCTGTAGTGCTTTTTCGATCATCAGCTTTACCAACCAAATCAGAATCACTATACCCAATCAACTCAAAATCTTGATTCTTAGAATACTAGACACCATACTCAGACGTCACATTTACATATCGAATAACTCTTTTGACTGTCGTGAGATGAGACACTTTTGGATCATCCTGAAATCTTGCACATATCCCAACACTGAGAGACATATCTAGTCTACTTGCTGTTAAATACAATAGACTCCCAATCATTTCCCTGTATAACTTTTGATCAACTACAACTCCTTTCTCATCCTTGAAAAGTTTGTCAGAAACTCCCATAGGTGTCCGAACTGCTCGGGCATTGCTTAACCTAAATCTCTTCACGAGATTCAATGCATACTTGCTTTGATTTATGAACAAGCCATGTTTCCCTTGCTTAACTTGCAGTCCTAGAAAGTATGTGAGCTCTCCAACCATGCTCATTTCAAACTCAGCTTGCATAACTGTGAAAAAATCCTGTACTATAGATGGTGACGTAGAACCGAATACTATATCATGCACCTAAATTTGGGCAATCCGAATTTTTGATGACTTATCAAGCACAAATAGGTGCAATCTACTCCCCCTCGATAATAACATTTTCTAAGAATAAAGTTAGTAAGTCGTTCATACCATGCCCTGGGTGCTTGCTTTAAACCATATCAGACCTTCTTGAGGCGATATACATGATGAGGGTAATGAGGATCCTCAAATCCTTTAGGTTGTTCAACATAAACTTCTTCATTTACCACACCATTTAGAAACACACTCTTGACATCCATTTGATATAGAGTACAATTCATAGAACATGCAATAGCAAGTAAAATTTGAATTGACTCTAACCTGGCAACGGGTACGAACGTCTCATCAAAGTCAACACCTTCAACTTGTGTGTATCCTTGAGCAACCAGTCTACCTTTGTTTTGAGTAACATGCCCTTCAGCATCAGATTTATTCTTGAAAATCCATTTTGTGCCGATGACATTAACATCCTTAGGGCGAGGAGTGAGATACCATACATCGTTTCTTGCAAACTTACCTAATTCTTCTTCCATTGCAGCAATCCAATATTCATCCAGTAATGCCTCCTTGTAATTCTTAGGTTCAATGACGGTGATAAAGCATTGCAATCCAGCCAACTTCCTATAATCCACCCGGGGAACTGGCCGAGTACTCCGTGCCATTGAATCAGGTTAATCCTGTGTTGGAACATAGGATCCGACAGTGGGGGATGATGTTCCAACATGCTCCGTGTCAACTGGTTCAACATTAGTCTACTCAGATGTTCCAACATACTTCTGTGATAAATCTTCCTTGTCAGGTTGACGAGGCTGTGTTAGAACATTAGTGTTACCAGGTTCTTCTTCTCTGACATCTGAGTTTTGTCCTTCTTCATAATCATCCACAATAACATTGATAGACTCCATTAGTGTGTTGGTCTAATTGTTATAAACACGATAAGCATGGTTGTTGATAGAATACCTAAGAAAAATTCCAGTATCACTACGATTATGAAATTTTTCCAATTGCTCTCTGTCTCTAAGGATATAGCACTTGGTTCCAAACACATGAAAGTATGAGACATTTGGTTTCCTACCCTTCCAAATCTCGTAAGAAGTTTTACTGGTGAATGGACGCAGATATACTCGATTAATTGTGTAGCAAACTGTTTTAATGGCTTATGCCAACCATTTTTTGTGAATTTCTTTCTAGGCCAACATGACTCAAGCCATCTCCTGCAAGGTTCTATTTTTCCATTCTACAACATCATTCTGCTGAGGAGTGATTGGTGCAGAAAACTAATGATGAATACCAAGCTCATCATAGAAATCACTAAATTAATAATTTAAAACTCTCTACCATGATCACTACGAATTCGAACAACCTTTCCAACTGGAATTCCTTTTTCAGTCTGTAACTTTATCACCAAACTTTTGAATACTTCCACCGTATCAAATTTTTCTTTAAGAAAAGCTACCCATGTATATCTGGAGAAATCATCAACATATACAAAGATATATTTCTTTCCACCTATACTCGGTGTATTAACTGGACCCATCAAATCTATATGCAATAATTCCAGATTTCTTGAGGTGATTATATATTAAACTGATGAGTGGGGAGATCGAATTTGTTTACCTTGTTGACATGTTCCACAAACAATTCCTTCCTTTCTTGTTAAGGTAGGCATACCTCGTACAACTTTTGTATTTGCAATTTTCACCAAGGTTTTGTAATTGATGTGACCGAGCTTCCTGTGCCACAGAAATCCTTCATCTTGCTTCGAGATCATACATCGTACTTCTTGTTCCAGCAGATAGCAATTATCTGATGATCATATACCTGAAAGAACCTTGGTTTCTCCGTGTTTCACTTTGCATTTTTCTTTCTGAAATTCCACAATTATATTATCATCACACAATTAACTTATGCTCAGTAGATTGGCCTTCAGGTCTTCCATGAACAGCACACTAGTAAATACTGGAAATCCTTCAATCTTTAGTTCACCTTTTCCAACCACTCTACTCTTCTTTCCATCACCAAACGTAACATAACCACCATCGAAAGGTGTGATATTTGTAAGGAATTCTTGAGTTCCAGTTATATGGCGAGAGTATCCACTATCAAAGTACCACGAATCTCTGGAATACGATATAAGCGAAGTATGTGCAATAAGACATGTACCATATTTTTTGACAACCTATACCTTTCTGACCATTCTGGTTTTCTAGACTTCGCCTATGTTGGAACATACACCGAGTTGACGCCTTGCCATTTGATCTCTGAATAGTTTCTGACATTTATCCTCGGAGCGACCTTGGTATGAACAGTAGCTGCAGATGAGAGGTTTCTTTTGATAGGGCTTGCCAAACTTTCTCCTTATCTCTCAAAGCTTTGTCTTGAGATTCGCTGCATTCTGAAGTAACTCGTGTGCCTCAGACTTGAGTGTGCCCGTGTTATACCCAATTCCGTGTCGATCTACAAAATTCTTTCCCGTATCCAGAATATCATCAAGATTAGCTTTTCCAGAATTCAGTTTAGAAATTAATACTTCATAAGTCTCAACTCTCTTGGTTGCTAATATCAGCTTTTCATTTAATTCTTCAATTTCCTTTCTGATTTCAGCAACTTTTACATGCAGTTCTCTTTCTATTTCCATCAACTGCATTTTTTCTTCCTTCAGTTCTTTGTTTGTATCAACCACTTGAAGCCACATAGCATGAATCCTTTCATAAGTGTTGTAGATTTCTTCATCACTAACAGCAAGTTCATCGTCTTCATCACTAGATGCTTCATATGGATCTATGTTGGAACATACAGCTTCAACTTTGTTCAGTGTGTTGGAACATCCATTCTCTGATGCATCATAATTTCTTGCTCCAAATTCCACATAGTTGCTTACAAGTTCCTCTTCGTCTTTATCTTCTTCTTCTTCTTCATCTTCACTCCACGAGGTGACATAAGATTTTCCCTGTTTCTTCCGAGTGTTTGCACATTCAGCCTCAATATGACCATATCCTTCACATTCCCTGCATTGAATTCGTCCAGGCTATTCTTGCTCAAATCTTGTTCCACGATTATCACCAGTATCCTGTGGCCTTGGTCTATTTCCTCCAAACCTCTCCTGAGATTTCTTGTTTACTACTTTCTTCAGCATTCTTGAGAAATTCTTTGTGATAAGTACAAGCTTTTCAAATTCATCATCATTGTCAGAATCGTGATTGTCCTTTGATGAAGATGTTTTGAATACCAACTCCTTTTTTTACCCTTTTTGTAGCTGGTTGAAACGTCATCTCATATGTCTGTAATGATCCCATTAGTTCATCTAAGCTCATGGTGGCTACATCTCTTCCTTTTTCTATTTCCACAACCTTCGTCGCAAACCTTTTAGAAAGTGATCTCAAGGTTTTTTTCACTAGCTTCGCCTCTTTGTAGACTTTTCCAAGTTGGTATGCCATATTGGAGATGTCCCTGAGTTTTCCATTGAATATAGCAATGGTGTCATCCTCCTTCATCTTGAGTTCCTCAAACTTAGTAGCCAGCATTTGTAGTTTAGATTCTCGAACTCGACTGGTTCCTTCATGAACAGTTTGCAGAATATCTCATGCTTTCTTTGCTTGATGACATGTAGAGATGAGTTTGAACTGGTTTTCATCAACCGCGGTGAAGATTGCATTCAGTGCCTTTGAATTGGCCAGAGACGCCTTGAGATCATCAGGAGTCCAACTAGCTTTGTCTTTGAGTTTCTGCTCCCTTTAACTTGACTCCCCTTCTTTTGCCTTAGAGCTTGTATCAGTATCTTCAGTAGGGTGATTCCACTCATTCTCAACATAGAACCACGCAAGTTCATCCAGTGAGTTGATGAAGACTCTCATGCGTGCCTTCCAATAATTGTAGTTGTTGCCTTCTAGCAGAGGTGACCGAGACACCGAAGCTCCTTCTTTAGTTGTCATGGTAAAACCGGATCACACTTTCCTTGACACAACCAAGGGAAAAATAAGTGACCAAGCTCTGATATCAAACGAAATTTGGTTTTACAAAATTTTTCTAATTCTTATTAGTAGGTTCCAACATAACCTATCTAACCAAGTATACAATAAATTAAAGCATTAACGACCCAAGACTTGGTTACGCAGTTCGGTGAAATCCACCTATATCTGTGGAGCCTAGCCCAGTTCAGAATGAATTCACTAATTAGAAAGATACAGTACAAAGTACATCATACAAAATACTTATCTTTACTAACTATAACGTGTGAATTCTGCTAGCTCCCCTAGCTACCGATCCGCCTTGATCAGACTCCCTCTGACCTCGAAACTCATCGACGCTGGATCTTCTCCTCCAGAGGAATTAAGGTATACGATTCTGAACTTTGAACGGCAGGTCACGTATGTTGGAACATAAAATTCTAGCTCTTTGCAATTCTCTCGAAAGATTGAAAATCTATGTGCATATTTTCTCGGATTAAAACATAATGAATGCAGCCGTAGTTGTCCCCTTTTATAGCCATGAGCAGATCGGAACTCTCCATGATTATCTCCATAATATTCATATTCCTTATCTGCTTCTTGAAGCATATCCAAATCCCATAAATAAAGGGATTTTCCTTATCACAATATCTCTTATATATTCGATAATATCAACACCATATTTGTAGGGATTTTCCATATAACAACTATGCTTCTGTAAGCCTGATATATAGCAGAATATTCATATTTTCATAACTCACAAATATCATAATATTCTGTCTTCTTTTTCCGTAAATCTTCTTGGCATAAATATGTTGTTTCACATGTTCCAACATGGAAAGTTTTTCGTTTTCAAATATATTCACAAAAACTGCCAATTAAATATTCAGTGCATATCACTTGACTTTACAAATTTTATCTGGGATTTGTCTTTGAACTGGCCAAGAGCTTTAGCAAGTAGATACAACATGAATAAATATACCCAATCGGTCTATTGGACCTAGCAATTAATATAACTAAATGTAAGTGAAACATAGATTGTTCCATCTAAAAGAATGGTCGAGCTGGAGAAGGATGAAAAATTAGAGACCGATCTACCCTCAAGACTGCTCTACCCTCCAAGCTGAATGTAACTTCACCAAAAGCCCTTCAAGACTGCTCTAACCTTCAAGTTGAAGCCAAAGCATAGATGTTTGTATTAGAGTTGGCTAGCCAGCAACACATCTAAAGAATTCAGATTGAAAGCGACTCTGAGTTCCTAGTCAAGAAAATAACAAAAAAAAATCAAGCCACCAGTGAAATGTCTACGAGAAATCAGGAAGACTTGGGAGCTTCTTCAAAGTTTCACCTTCACCATTTCTCTCTTATACATGGAAGCTAACAGTGCAACGGATTTGTTGGATAAAATTGCAAGCGCACAGCAAGTAAATTTATCCTTTTCTAATGCAACTTTGCCAAGAGCTATCCGAAGTAAAATACAACTTGTCGCTATCTCCCTCCCTTATCTTAGAGCAATTAATAAATAGTCATTGAGATTCCATGTTTATTCATATTGTACTGTAAAATATTTTAAACTCTTTATGTACTTAAACAAAAAATTCTTCTTCTCTCTCTAACCTCCGCCTCGTACAGTAACTAACTTTCCTTTTCCACCTCTGTCTTCGCCGGCAACGGCTATTTGCCGCCGCTAACGGCTAACCCTGCCACGAACATTGGACCGACTGACGCGGCCTCTTACGGCTGGCTGCGATGGCGGAAGCTATTCCCAATCAAAATCCACCAAAATCGTTCATGGCAGCTCTCCAGACCAAATCCCATCTGCTATCGAAATCCTTGCCATCTAATCCAGAGCTAAGCCCCAAATCCGAACATTTAGGCGATCCGGCATGTCTTTACTCTGATGACCAAATTGCCAAGCTATCTGCACACTACTCAAATGCTCTGGTCGGAAAATTCACTAAAGGAAGAATCACGATGGACCAACTGGAGCAAGCCTTCAGGACGGTAGGTTTTACAGGTAGCTATCAATTAGGTTCTCTTGACTATAAGCATGTTTTGATCAGGTTCGAGCTAATCAATGACTACCAAAGATGCTGGATGAAAGGAGTCTGGAACTTCAATGGAGTTCTGCTAAAAATGCTAAAATGGTCTCCAGATTTCTTGACTCACAGAGAATCGCCGATTGTACCCATCTGGTGCACGATTAAAGAGGTACCTTTATACTACTACAATTCTACTTCAATTGAGGCAATTGGTAATACTATAGGCAGCTTTATAAAAAATGACTTAGCCACTGAAATGCTCACAAGGCCGTCAGCGATAAAACTATGTGTTGAAGTTGATTTGTAGAAACCCCTGTGTAGCTTTATCAGATTAGGATCAGTTACAAATAACAGGAAATACTCAATTGAATATGAAGATGTTCCACTTTACTGTGATCACTGTACTAAGTTAGGACATTCTCTAAATCAATGTAGAGCTATCCTTCAGAACACCAATGGGAAATCAGGGGAAAATCTTTTGCCACAAAGCCAAAATAGTTCTCACTGGCAGCCCACAGGGAATAAATTCAGTAAGGCACCTCTCATCTCTACTGGGAATCAAGCTATTAATGCCCACACTAATAATGAAAAGAAGTTGCATCAATAAGCCATAACTAACCCCACTCTTCACCCTTCCTCATATTGGCCTCCAGAGAATAACAGTGGGTCTGAAAATGAAGCCCTCCATGCACCAATAATGACTCCCAGCCAATCTCCCATAATCCAAACCCAAGATAATTTTCAATCTTCACTCACAAAGCTATTAAAAGCAACAGCCTTATCCAGACCATCTCAGATAACCTATGAAAAAGATGATCTACAAATTGGCAATCACAGATCATCCTGGGAGCAATCCTCCCCTACTAACCCCCCACTTTCTCTACATGGAAAGATGGAAAATAGGTTTTCTATTTTACAAGACTTGGAGGATACACCAAAATCAGATGACCTTATGGAACTGGAAGAGCAGGAATTACAAGGGAATACAAATAATGGCCATAAAGATCACAACGAACCACAGTATACCAGGAATCAGGATAACTCTATTCAGCAAGGTAAGTCTAAAGGTAAGAAAAACAATTATTTTAGTCAGCTGAATAAAATGATGCTCAGATCAACAACTAAAAGTCATAAATCTTGTGAACAATGATGCACACATCAACTGTTAATTTCTTAATCTGGAATCTTAGAGGAATGGATACTTCCATGCTAAGACTAATTCATTTAGTTAAGGTTAAGAAAATCCAACTTCTATGCATAATTGAACCAATGCATGATAACTCTCAGTGTGGATCCTATATGGAAAAACTCAAATTCTCACACAATATGCAACTTCAAAATGGTAAATTTTGGCTTATGTGGAATAACCCTGTTGCAGTTTCATTTATCTCTCAACATGAATAGTTCTTGCATGTTCAAATTACACACCTGAACCTAGATATTGATATGGAAGCTATTTTTATCTATGCCCGAAGGAACAGAGAAGGTAAGAAAGTTTTATGGTCAGCCTTGACTGCCTTACCAAATAATGAAACTATTTACATTGGGGATTTTAACACCATCACTTCACTTACAGAATATAGGGGTCCCTGCTCTCCCTTCCTAGGTAGCATTAGATATTTTAATAATTGGATTAGTTCTTATGGAGTTCAAGATATTAATACAGTAGGTAATCTATTCACCTGGTCAAACTCTAGACTCAGAAAGCCTACCTCAAAAAGACTGGATAGAGGCCTTGCCACCATTAAGAGGAATCAAAATTTCCCTTCTTCATCTATATAGATTTTGAATAGACAATCCTGAGATCATTCCCCTCTCCTACTTCAAGTTTCAACCCTAACTGCTTCTCACCCAAAACCTTTCAGATTCGTAAATGCTTGGTTTAATAGACCAGAATTTATGGATCTGATTAAGGAAAACTGGACTATCCCACTTCCTCAATCTGGAATGTTAGGCTTCTACTTAAAATTAATTAGACTGAAGAAAGTGATTAAGACCTGGAATAGAGTCTTCTTTGGTAATATTGATGCTAATGTAAACATTGCAGAAGAGGCACTAAGAAGCCAGGAACTTGCTTTTGATTCTACCCACTCAGATGCTGATTTGATTAAGTTAAATGAGAAAAAGGCACTGTTTCTCAGAGCTTTAAAGGAAAAAGAGAAATTTTGGAAACAAAAAGCTAGGTCAACATGGCATAGGCTAGGAGATAATAATACCCAATTTTTCCATAAGACAGTGCAAGAAAAAAACTGTATGTTGCAGATCACAAAAATTAAAAATGGCCAGGGACAATTGCTACATTCTTACCCAGATTTCCAAAAGGAAGTTGTAACCTATTTTTCAGAACTCCTAACTGAACCTAATCCTATGGCTAATACTTTCTATTACCCTCACTTCCTTAGCCAAATTCCAACTGTCCTCACTGAACATGATAACCAACTGTTATCTAGGCCAGTTTCTGAAGATGAGCTTAAAGTAGTCATTAATGGTTTAAACAAGAATAGTAGTCCAGGTCCAGATGGTTACTCATGAAAATTTTATTCTAAAAGCTGGGCTATTATAAAGAATGATCTAAAAGTTGCTGTTAATGATTTCATATCAGGGTCAGAAATGCCAAAAGAAATTTCCAGTACATGGATAACCCTAATCCCTAAAAAAGTAACTCCTTCCTCCTTTGATGATTTCAGGCCAATTAGCCTCTCCAATGTCATTAATAAAATTTGCTCGAAAGTTTTAATGGAGAGACTAAAACCACATATGGAAAATTTAATCTCTCCCAACCAAACTGCATTTATGAAAAATAGAGATATTTCTAATAACATTCTCTATCTTCAGGAAATGATAAGATTCCTGGATAAAAAGAATAGAATCCCAAACTGCATCCTTAAACTGGACCTTAGAAAAGCTTTTAATAGGGTAAACTGGAAAATTAAGATCAACTTCCTCCACCAGATGCGGATGAAAGAGCTTCTCACACTCCAACTTGTTTTCTTAGGAACATATTGGTTAAATTTGGTTTCAGTGGGAATTTTCTAGGTGCAGTACTAAATAATTTATCTCAGGCTTATTTCTCTATACTGCTTAACGGTAATCCAATTGGTTTTTTTAAAGCTATAAAAGGCATTAAACAAGGTGACCCTCTCTCTCCCTTTCTTTTCAATATTTTCTCAGAAGCTTTCTCCAGAAGTCTTGCTTTCGTATTTTTGAATAATAGTTTGTCATATTATCAGTTGTCGTCCTCAATCACCCCTGCCTCTCATTTAATGTATGCTGATGACACTGTTATCTTTATGCAAGCCTCAAAATCAAACCTGATTAAGATTAAAGCTTTTTTAGAGGTTTTTGAATATACTTCAGGTCAGAAATTTAATTTTGAGAAATATGACTATTATATCGGCAAAAGAACTACAGTAGCAAAATCCAATCAGGTTAGGATGATCTTAAAAATGAAGAAAGGTTCCTTCCCATTTAAATATCTAGGCTGCCCCATTTTTAAAGGAAGAACCTTAAACAGATACTTCCAACCTTTGTTGGAAAACATGGACAAAAAACTACTGAATTGGAAGAATAAATGGCTTAGCTCAGGGGGTAAACTGACTTTAATTCAGTCTTGTTTATACTCTTTACCACAACATTTATGGACTGTCACTAATCCCCCTAAAAATATTGTTCATACTTTTGAAAGAAAAATGGCATCTTTTTTCTGGGGAGAAACAAAGGGTAAAAAGAACAAAATATGGAGAAGATGGGAGGGTTTAGCAGTGCCAAAATCACTAAATGGTCTAGGACTTAGATCAATCCAAGCTATAATTGACTCCTACTCTCTTAAAATCTGGTGGAAAAGTCAGTTAGGAATAACTATGTGGTCTAAATTGATATGGTCCTTACCTCAAACACACAGAAAATCAGTAACTTGGAAAAGGATCTGTTCTGTTAACACCTTTGCAGAAAATAATACTTTCATAATTCATGGCAAAGGTAGCTGTAATCTCTGGTTTGCAAACTGGTGCCCGAGGAGACCTCTGATGTCACACATTCCCAATTCCATCCTCTCGCCATTACTATCTTACACTATTGCTAATTTTATTATCCATAGGGATTCTATTTTACCTATGATTTCTCCCTTTCTGGAATTTGATACTCTATCCTTTCTTCAGGATGCAGAAATTAATACTAACAGAGAAGATAGGTTGATATGGAAACCTAAACTGACAGGGTTTTTCTCCTTCAAATCTGCCTACAAGAAACTAACATATACCCCAGGTAATTTCTTAGCCAGTAATTTGATCTGGAATCCAATTCTACAAAAAAAAAAGGTTTCCATCTTTACATGGAAAATGTTGCATTCTTTCTTACATTTTGACGATGTGCTTATCAAATGTGGTTTTAGTCTAGCCTCCAAATGTCCAGCATGCTCTCACTCTGATTCCATTCAACATTTCTTCATATCCTGTTCACTTGCTCATAACATATGGATCCAGATGACATCCTTTTTGGGTTTTCACCTAAATCAACAGGACTCAATTACTCACAGATTCTTTTTGCTCTGGAATAGTAAAGATTTACCAAAATGGCACCATCTAATAAGTAAAATACTTCCTCCCTTGATATGTTGGTGTCTATGGAAGGCCAGGAATAGTTTTTTCTTCGATAACACTAGTTTTTGTCCTGAACGGATATGTAAGGATATTTGTGATCAAGTATACTTATCCTTTCATGCTAAACCTTATTACCATTATCCTTCTTCACAAATCCCTTCTAACTTGTTGCATCTGATCCCGAAGCTTAGACCTCCTCCTAAGCCAATAATATCAATTGTTTTCTGGGAGAGTCCAAATCAAAACTGCTATAAGATCAATGTAGATGCTTCCTGGAACCCAAATAAAGCAGTAGTAGGTCTCATCGCCAGAAACAGTGCTGGAACTCCTTTTCTGATTCATTCAACATATATTAGTGCTACTTCCCCACTTCAGGATGAGATTCTAGCTATTCAATTTGCTTGTCAATCTTTTCCTAATCTAGATAACTCTGTTACAATTGAATCAGACTCTTTGGACAGCAGTAAAAATGATTATAGATCCATATACTGCTCATTGGACACTTTTTTATCTAACTTTTAAAATATATTCCATGTTAAAGAATGCTAAACTGAAATATGTTTACAGAGAATGTAATTCTGTGGTAGATGCTATTGCAAAGCACCATTCGACTCATAGTTTGAGTCTAAATCTTTCTAATGCTCCTGGACATATCAAGGGCCTTATTTCATTGGACAAAGAGCATACACCATATATTAGACTAAATAAGCACAGTTTTTCTTTGAATGGATACTGCCGAGTGTTAGTCCATTCTCTTATTTGAAGATACTTGGGAATAACAAGAACTGGAGCTCAGGAGGAGCAAACCTGGAGCCCTACACAGCCCTCTGCACAGCCCTTGGGCACTGGAACCCTCGAGAACGGGAGCCCTCGAACTGTGAAGACGCTGGATCCCTCGACATATTACGACTCTGGACCCCCTAAGCACTAGAGCCCTCGAGCTCTGGAGCAATCGAGCACTGGAGGCACTGAACCCCTCGAGCACTGGAGCCCTCGAGCTTCTGGAGCCAACGAGCTCTGGAGCCAAGACATCGAGCACTGGAAGCCTCGGCACTTGGAACGGCCTCGAAGTAGTCCCCGTGCACTTGTGCACTCGAGCACCCATCCCCTCAAGCACCCATGCCCTTGAGCTCTGAAGACACTGGATCCTTCGAGTACTGAAGACGCGGGAGCCCTCGTGCACCGGAGCCCTCGTGCACCGGAGCCCTCGTGCTCTGGAGCCATCATCAACTGGACCCCCTTGAGCTCTGATGCCCTCAATTTGGATCTCTCGAGCACCAGAGCCCTCGAACATTGGAGCCCTCGAGCACCGGAGCCATCGAGCACCGGGGCTATCGAGCACCGGGGCCCTCGAGCACCGGAGCCCTCGAGCACCGGAGCCCTCGAGCACCGGAGCCCTTGAGCACCGGAGCCCTCGAGCACCGGAGCCCTTAAGCACCGGAGCCCTCGAGCAACGGAGCACTCGAGCACTGGAGCCCTCGAGCACCGGAGCCCTCAAACACTGGAGCCCTCGACCACCGAAGCCCTCGAACACCGGAGCCCTCGACCACCGGAGCCCTCGAACACTGGAGTCCTCGAGCACCAAAGCCCTTGGGCACTGGAACCCTCGAGCACGGGAGACCTCGAACTGTGAAGATGCTGGATCCCTTGAGCAATGAAGACACTAGACCCCTCGAGCACTAGAGCCCTCGAGCTCTGGAGCCATCTAGCACTGAAGCCATCGAGCACTGAAGCCACTGAATCCCTCGAGTATTGGAGCCCTCGAGCTTCTGAAGACATCGAGCACAGGCACCCTTGAGCACTAGAAACATCAAGCAGTGGAGGCCTCGAGCACTAGGAGAGGCCTCGAGCACTAGGAGAGGCCTCGAGCGCTAGGAACGGCCTCGAATTGTAGTCCCCGTGCACTCGTACCCTTGAGCACTCATGCCCTCGAGCTCTGACAACACTGGATCCTTCGAGCACTGAAGACACTGGAGCCCTCGTGCTCTCGGGCCATCAAGAACTGAACCCCCTCGAGCAATGGAGCAGGCCGTTGGACAGGAGCCCTCGTGTACTCGAGCACTCGAGCACCCAACCCCTCGAGCCCTAGATACATCGAGTTTGTGGAGCCGCCGTCTCACTGGATACCTCGGAAATCTCCAGCTCAGACACCTTCGAGACACCTGACACTCGAACCAATTAACACACAATCACTCGAACCTGGAACCATCGAGCTTGGCACCCTCGAGACCTCGGCATCTTAACTAATACATCCTCTCCTTTTGAATCACTAGTCCATTAGTTTCGATCTTTCTTTTGAAGGCAACGATGTTGCCTTACCGATGTAAAATTTTTAAAACATCGTTGTGCATTTATTTGGTTCTAAATAGGCTTGGGGAACCTAATAAATATCCCCCACCCTAGGGTGCATTTAAAAAAAATCTTTATATACTTTTTTTAGATTCCATGTTTTTTTATCTATGCGACTCAATAAGATAGTCATAGCTAGGAATATGTATAGCGAAACTGAGTTGTAAAGATGTCTTTGAGATAAGGTATTACGTCCCCCTCATCTCTATACTATTATTTTCTAATTAATAAACAGGTAGGGGTCTGCCAAAACTCCACCATAACATATGGTAATTAACAAAAAAATCTAGGATGTAATTTAATTTAGGTTGAATTAATACTCATTATATTCTTTTAATTTTATTTTTCATTATTTTTTTCCGTTATTTTTTCCCAATTTAAATATTAACTGTACAGTTGAAAAACTATTACCCTTGAATATATTTTATGAAAAGAACCTGTAATCTGTTAGTAAAAATAAAATGACCGCCCTTGATTTTTTTAAACTATTTTTTCACTGCACTATGTAATCCCTCCGGTCTTGTCCCTCTTCTAAATTATAAAAAAAAAAAGGTGAAATAAATGGTGGATGTGGAATAGGAAGAATAAAAAGTAAATTGAGTGAATGAAAATAATCCATAGTTTTCCAAAAGAAAAATGTGTAAATATAAAAAAATATCATAAAAAGAAAGTAGTGCCAATATGAAAGCCTGGTGGGAGTATATAGTTTATTAAGAATCACCAACCAACCTAACCATCCTCATGAAAATTGCACTACATACCCTCGTGAAGACTGCACAACACGCCACATGAAGTTTTGACTTTAAGCGTATGCGGAGTGGTATGTTGTGGTGTTACTAGGTACCTTTGGTTGGTTGTTATAGATTCTTTTCCATTAATGCATGTGTTGCTCTATTGCATATCAAATCGCTTTTCCAGGCCAACCCTTGTGTCGTGCTTTTGTGTTAGGTCAATTTGGCTTGTCCTGGGGGTTATAACGACCTAGAAAGAAAAAAATCATTCCCACAAACGGCTTCAATGTGATAAATTCCTTCCGGGAAGATATAACCTCCAAGATTAGTGCAGATCTTCGTAGTTGCTTTGGGTACCAACAAACAAGATGCCGCGGAGTACTCGGGATTGAGCTATACGCTCAAGTTAATTTTTTGAGAAAAGTGCATATATAACCCTATATAATTGATGAAAGTGCAGATATAACCCTGCGAAATGAAAGCAGATATAACCCTGCGATAATTGAAAGTGCAAATATAACCCTAGTCAGTCAATGCCGGAATAATGACTTTAGGGTTATATTTGCACATATGTATAATAGTTAGGGTTATATTTGCACATATGTATAATAATTAGGGTTATATTTGCACTAAAAAATAACTCAGGGTTATATTTGCACTTTCTCCAACATATAGGGTTATATTTGCACATTACCCTAATTTTTTTAATTGTATCAATGTCTTTGCTAATTTGTTGTTACCTCTTTAATCATTATTGGTCTTCATTTATAATAGGTGGATTGTGTGATCATGGCCCACATTTTATGTTTCTCATTTCTGAATCCTGGTCTCGTCAAGGTGTCCATAGATGTTTATTGTCTTTCTTCTTGGGGTGAGTTGTGCCTTGTATCTAGCGGGTTGTTCCTTGTGCTCACTGGTCTAGTCTGCTTATGTGATGTTTCGGCCTTGGTGTTAAACTTTGTTTGGTTTGGGAGGTGTATATTAGGGCTATTGTAACTAAACCTCAATATGGGTATTGCTGGTGAAAGATAATCGTAACTCAACCTTGATGCAGGATATTTTTCCTTCCTTAGTTGGGGCTATTGTAACTAATCCTTGATATGGGTATTACTAGTGGTGGTAATGTGAAATTTTGTTCAAAAGGCTTCTAGATGTTATGTATAATATATTCGGTCTACCTAAAGAGGTTAATATTTTTGCATGTGTTGTGTTAAGGCAATCATAGCTGAACATCCATATGGGGTATTAAAAGTGAAATTAATGGGAAAATGTGTGTTATTTGTGTTTTGAAACTGGGGATGTGAAAAAGGTAAGTTTTGAGGATATTTGGGGGGGGTGGGGGGGGGGGGGGGTTACACCGGATCGTTGTCCCTAAGGTGGGTAGGGTTTTTAGTGGAATTAGAGTGTTGCTCTGAGAGAGCGGGGTGGGTTTCCACTGGTGTTGTGGGGTTGGTGATTTTCCAGGAGTTTGCCAAGCCTTTGGAACCCTTATCATCTTCATAGGGAGATCGTCATTGTACCTCTCAAAAATACAATATATAGTTCTAAAGTGCTTCCTAAATACAATAAGTAGGTAGAGGCAAATTGGGGTTGTCCACGAAGAAGAGGGATTTTCTTAAGGGTTTATGCATATAAGGTGGATACAGGTATTAATATATATATATATATATACACACACATATATATATATATAAAAGCAAGTAAAGAGGTTGGGGGTTGGTTGGTTTTTCTTAGTTAAGAAAGTCAAAATAATATAACTATCAAATAAAGGTATTATGCTAATCATGCAACAACTAAAAAAAGATGTTAACATTACAAGTGACAAAGCATTGGGGGCAATTGATTACGACTTCCAAACCTCTTACGGATCATAAAAACAATCACTCATTTTGAATTCTATTACTTCTATTTTGAAGATAAACATTCCTTTCTTCTTAAGAGTAATTCACAAAAGTGATCAACAACTATTTGCAAACTTTATTAATGTTCACTTTAGACAAACAACACCTAAAGGTATTTTATCAATGGCATTATACAGAAAGAACCAAATATTTGATAACAACTACAAGCATTCTACCAAATGCCTAACCATTTAACCAAACAAAGAATTTACTTAGGTTTAACTGATGTGCCCATTTTATACAGTTATATTAGGACTTTTGGGATTAACTTTTGTACACTTTTGTGCTCTAAATGTGACATTTTGCCTTGAAATTATCTAAGGAGGGTTAAAAGCGACCTTTACGTTTTTATAACTTTTTAGAGAATTTTGTGTAACAAGGTAATTTTTTTGAAGACTTTGAAAACTTTGAAGACTTTGAAGAATGTCTTTGAAGATTTGAAGACTTGGATTTGATCTTTTTGAAGATATGAAGAATTGAAGAAGTGAAGAGAAGAGAAGGATATGAGATATAAAAGAGAAAGAATAAATAATGCTGGAATTTGTGTCTGTCGCGAGACCGTCGCGACACGCGATAGTTCGTCGCGAGCACGTCGCGACTCGCGACGGACGAGTGGTCTGAATTTCTTCTTGATTTTTGTTATATAAATACTCCCTTTATCCTCCCCTCTTCAACAGCTTTTGCCAGTTCTTTCTTCTGCATTTTTGGGTGTTTCTTTCTTTTCTTAGTTTTTGTAGATTAATTATGCCTTTTAGTTCTTTAGCTTAGTTTTATCTTGGGAGCAAATGATTGAAGCTTCCATTTCTATGTAGTAAGAACTATTATATCTATCTATTTGGTGTTTTTGCTATTGTGCATTTATTGAGCTTTGAATGTGAATTGTTAATTTCATTGATGTTGTTGGAAGCTTGAGTATATAAATTGCTTGTATGATTACTTGTTAGGGTTGGGAGAAAGTAGCTAATTCTCCCCTCTTTTAATGTGGAATCTAAGAGCATGAGTTAGAGCTTCTTAAATGATGTTGGTGTGTTGATAATTGCTAGATGAATGTGAGGATGTCGAACTCGTTGTCATGTTTGTTTTAGGTAGCAAATGAGAGAATTCTATGAATGTCGATCGTTCTTGACTAATCTTGTGTAAATGCGTGAATTGGTTAAATGCTTAGATACGGTGTAGTATTTATAAGTGTTGCCAAGCTTGTTGATTCTTCGTGCTAAATGCCGTCAATGGGATACTCTTAGTCCTAAGGGAGTCGTTGGTGAGGTTTGACAAGAGATGTCGAATTCACTCTTGCAAACTACTATCTAAGAAGGATGGAAGATTTATCTTCATAACAAGTAGTTGAAGTAGTGAATAGATTGTTTCATTCGTTCTTGAAGCCTTTATTTATTTAGCATTTATGTATTCTTGACGCTATGTTTCACTTCATTTATGCCATGGGTTGTTTGAGAATAGGAAGTGTTTTGATGATTGAAGTGTTTAGGTGTTATGAAAGTGGCGAATTCCTTAGCTCCTTTGCGTGGAAATCTATGAACTTAGAACTTCTTGTGCATAATGTGTTGTGATTCTTACTAGATAAGTATGTTAATGTTAAGTCAAGTAATGAATGTGATAGAATGAGTGAATGGTTCAATGATCTACATTAGGTTTGGAAGTGGATATCAATTACTCCCAAGGCTTTATCTTTGTAGTTTTAAAACCCTTTTTCTTAGTTTTGTTTGATGGTTAGCATAGTTACTTAACCTTGCTAGTTATCTTGTCTTTTAACTTTCATAACTTAGGACCACCAAACAATCAAACCTCCCTTTTTACTCGCTTTTATATGTGTACATATATCTACTCCTAGTCTAATATCAACCTTTTGTGCCTAAACGCTTAGGAAGATCCCTCTTCTTCGTGGACAACCCCGACTTGCCGCTATCTACTTAGTTGTAGATAGTAAGCATTTAGGGAATATAAATATTAACTTTGAGAGGTACGGCGACGGCCTCCCATTAACCTAGAACAATAAACATTCAAGATTCTACCTTTTAGTGCTACCTTAGGATGTATATGATATAAACCACATTTACATACTCATCTAGAAAGATTAACATCATTTACCCAACAAGAAGTTCTAATTCGATGTTCTTGGGTTTTCATGCCAAATAGATAATAAACTGTACACTTTCCTAACACCCTAGCATTTAATCATACAAACACTTCATATTATCAAAAAACTCATAACATAAATGAAGTAAATATCAACATTAATGACACAATAAATATTAAGCAATAAATGTTCATGAAAGAGTAAATTCTCACTGCATGGGTTTGGAATTTTCTATCAATTGCTCCCAAGTGATAACTTAGAGCATCCACAATGGTAGTAGACTTAAGGAGCACTTTTTAAGTGCCACGTCATGATTTTTTTATAAAAACTACGTAAGAATCTACTACCAATAATGGTAGTGGAACTAAGGAGCACTTGTTAGGCACTTATTTTTAATTTTCAATTATAATTAATTAAAAATATAAAATAAATCATATTAAATGACATTCATTGATTACTGGCATTTGCACAATGAAAGAGATACCAACTCCTTAACTAAGGAACACCTCCTTATTAAGGAGAGGTCCTTAAAACTCCGCAATGGTACTCCTTAAATAAGGAGTGCTCCTTATTAAAAAATGTTGGTTTAAGGAGCTACCATTGTGGATGATCTTAGCTATTCAAAGTCATACTAATATTCATAAGAAAATCAAACATGAACAAAGATGAAAATAAATGAAAAACAAAGTGAAACTAGGGTTTGAAAGAGTGGAAAGTCGGGGAAGAAGAAGTGAAATATGAGAGGATAAAAGTTGGTATTTATAGTACAAGAAAAAGGCATAAAGTATGCCACACTGCAGCAGGCGTCGCGACCTGCGACAGCCTCGTCGCGACTCGCAATAGGTGGCATTTTTTTAATCTATAAAACTTCCAATTTCTTGTTTTAAGTGTTCCTATTCACTTCACTTGCCTTCACTTCCTCGAGTCTTCAAGTCCCAAAAGAAATTCTTCAATTTCTTCAAATCATCATACAATTTCCTTAGCACACAAAATTTCCTAGAAATGTAATAAGAGCGAAAAAGTCACTGCTAACCCTCCTAAGAGAATTTCAAGGAAAAATGCAAAATCTAGAGCACAAAAGTATACAAAAGTGAATAAAAATGTCATAAAATATCAACATCAATGAACACATGAAACCTCCCCACACTTGAACCTTACTCGTCCTCGAGTAAGAAAAGATTCAAGAACACAAAAAGATTCACATATTCACCCCCTAACACTAATATTCCCTAAGTCAATACCTCACAAAAATTCTCATTATCACAAATTCCAAAATTTAAGATCATATGAAAATTTTCCGAACCAACCCCAATTCCCAATTCTACCCAAACCTACCACCTATCAATTCACTACTACCTATAACACATATCCAAATCCCAAATTGATAATCCCAAATTCCAATTGCACAAAATGAAGTCAAAACCATATCAAAGGTTCAAGCACATACTTCACTTTATACCAATATATCAACCCAAAATGAAGTACACAAAGAATCAAAAATTGATAACCCTACTCGTTTTCCCACTAAGTCACCCAATCCCAAGAAGTCCTATGTTGTTAGGATACCCAATTCATCCATAAGTCAACCGAAACCTTATAATTCAACGCCAGCAAATGAGTAGATTTGTAACAAATATTTTATTTTTCTTTTCTTTTCTCTTTTTCTCATTTTACCTAGGAGCCCTTTTCGGTTTTCATCCTAGCCACACATCATGTTTCTTTGGCTCACATCTCATCATTGTTTACCCTCTCATTTTTTACCTAGCCCGCCCTTTCTGGTTTTCGACCTATCTGAGCCTCTAATGTTGCCTAAATTGCCCTCTCGAGTTTTTAAATAAGCGGGTTTCAATTTTTTTCATTTTCCATGTTTTTCAAATCAAAAATAGCACAAAGCATTCAAGATTACATGCATGTAAGTCATTCAACCCCTTCTCACATTTAAAACATTACATTACCCTCAATGAAAACATAAAATGCAAAAAGCGATAAAAATCAAAGTGAGAAGTGAAAATAACTCACAATCAAGAGAATGAAAGACTAGCACCATCAAGGGGATCTTGACTATAACGCTACTGATACTGGGCTAACCACTCAACATTACTCCTACACTGCTCCTGACGTCTCTCTGCCTTGGGAATAAGGCTTGGGGCACTGCCAATGTGTGTCTTCATCTGATGAACTCAGGATGAGATATAATCAATCTCTTTATCTATATCTAGAAGTCTATGGGAGACAAAGACATTGTGCTCCACAATTATCCCCTCCTGGCGGCAAAACCCAGCCTCAACAGTTTGCATCAATCGCGCATAGAATCTGGATGAGGCAGAGGATACTCATCATGCGCATCGCCATGCATCGGCTCATCCCGCGGCTGTAGAGAAAGTGGTGCATCGGGCATATGCTCGCCCTGCGGTGGAGGATATGTGAAGGGAAGCGCACCCCCTTAGTCTAGACGGGCAACAGGGTAGACCCCTCAGCTTACGCTCAAAACTAGCCCGCCATTACTCATCTGGCTCTACCTCTAAATTCGTAACAGGTGTTTCGAGATCCAACTTAGTCCACTGCAGCTGACGATGTCTTAGGAAAGGCACTATGTTCTTCCTGTACAACTGGTTGTAAGCGCTTCGCATAGCTGTGGTCTGGATGAGGTGGTACTTCTGCATTTTGGGCAGAGTTATGAGACATAAATCGTCCCTGCCCAAACGCTGAGGTCCTGGAGAAGTGGTGATTTATAAGTACTCAACTAGGAGGGTGATCATGACTCCCATCAAAATGTCGTATTCCCTCGCCTTCCTTGCTATATTGACAACCTTCTAAACCCATAAAGTAGTTCACTTCCCAAAGCATGTGCCCTCGTTATTAATGTGCCATATGCGGCGGATATTATCATTGTTACATTTGTTGCCTCTGCATGACAGAACAATTTACCCATCAAGAAGCGATGTACAAATTCATGAGCGGGGTGGATGATAACACTACAAGAAAAAGAACCAATTACCTCGGTTATGCAGGGATTCTGACATCAGTTTTCGGCCACAAAAAAACCGAGGAAAATGTAGCTATAGTTAAAAGTGTATTTTTTTACCTCGGTTCATAACTAAGGTAAAAATATCTTTTACCTCATTTGTTGAGCGACGTCAGTAGGTTTTACTGGCGGCGTCACTCATAGCACTAAGACCGGCAATAGGATACCAGAGCTATAACATTATTCCACACGATGTCGGCATATAAGATGAATGTCATCAAACATACCAACAAGACACACAATGTGAGAGAAAAGTCCACGGCGTCATTTGAGTCAACATCGTTCTAAAGAATAGCGACATCGTACGATGCGGAGCACCCATGTCGTGTGCATGCTGATGTGGAATGGTGAATAATACGACATCATTTTAAATTACTAATGTTGCAAAAATAATTACACGCCGGTTCTACATATGACGTCGCTTATGTGTTGTGTGAGCACCTGTAAATGCGACATCGCGGATCAATCGTGGAGAGAACATTTTTGGTAAAATATTATAATATTAAATATTTTATACAAAAAATCGTTCGTCAATAGCCATTACATGTTATTTAGTATTGGATTACACTAGAAATAGTTAAACATTATACAACAATCAATTGTTATTCAATTCATGTGGGAAAATTAACAATGACATGTTAAAATCCATAAAACTATAACATATACTACAAATGCATGTTACAATATATAATAATACATAAGGTTGATATTAAATTTAATCATTAACGGTATTGAACCTCCATATTGTCTACGTTGTAAGGCATTAACAATGTCAGGGTGACTAGTGAAATGACAAGTCATCCATCTACAGTTCATCAATAACTCTCGTTGTCCTATTACGCCAATACACAAGAAACAAAATTTATGTTAGAATTGGGCAATCCCAAAATGGAAAACACATAATATAGTAATACTTAGACAGCCTGATTATCAACTTGGAAAAATAATGGATATCGGTAAAAGCAATGTCACAAACTAGAGTAACTACATGCGACATCGGACATTCAACATATTTCATGCTTGTTATTGACATGTGCGTCGTCAATCTTAATTTTGTTGTATATCGCAAAAGATGACTAACAGTGACCGACGTTGCACATTCTTATTGTGCTCATACGAATAAGTAATAATTGTACACATTCAGCCCTAATATAAGCATTTTTTCTCATTCCTTACAAACATGGCATCATCTAGGAAACAAAAACAATATGCACTATATAACATGTAACACAATCATTATACATCATGAAAATATACAAGATTTGATCAATGAGAAAAATAATATATATATATATATATATATATATAAGGTATGGTAATTAAATTGCTAAATTAACATTCAATGTATTGGAAACTACCTCAATCAATTTGAACCCAGAGATGCTCCATCATAGGATACTTTTTTGATGTTTGGGAAAAACAAATTGATTGTGCTCTTGAATTGTGTTCATGGTGTGAATTTGAGATGATGGTGTGGAGTGGGGTTTGGAGAAAGTGTGTTAAAGATGAGAAATGGGTAATGGTTCTGATATTAATGACTTGAAATTTTGGTTGGGGGGAAATTTTTGTTCAAATTTTCGGCTCAAATTTTTGTTTCCCTGTGGAAATTTCATTATAACCGACGTCGGTTATTATTCGGTCATGGATTCACATTAGGTGACAAACCTGTAAAGTCGCACACGAGAACCAAAGGGATTGTTGAAAAGTGTCGTAAAATACTCGATGTTAAGATTTGGGCTCCTTCTGTTAACCCATTCAATCTGGGATCGGAATGACATTTTTGTGAAAATATAAATTAAAAAATGTTATCTGCAAATTTGCATTTGGACTTTTACCACTTTCTTGGAGGGACCTCAGTGTAAATATTAAAACGTTCACCGATGGTCCCAAAATCGATTCCGGTCGCCCAAAAAAATAAACATTGTCATCTCTTGTCGAACTTATAATAACCAAGAGTAACAAAGAAACTGCTCTTATTCTGCATAGTCGTCCACAAGTTCTTCAAACTAACCCCTTGTATACATATATGTAATCATCTACAATTTACTCTGGACCACGTGCTAGCGCTTTCAAAAATATGATGGACGGAATTTTATTATATTTTATTTTCATAAAAAATCAAGAATAATAAATTCTATGTGATTCTATGTGGTGGAAATTATCGTTCACATAACGCTTATGATGTGGTAATCCGACCAAGTAAAGCAACTGTTGTTCACCATGAAACCTCTCTTCCTGCAAAACAGATTCCTGAAGTAATTTCGATGAAAACACTCTGATGATTAGAGAATTGGAATTTCTCAGTATAGTTGCACTTACCTTAACTTGTGTTTTTCTTCTTGTATTTTTAGCCTATCGTAGTCTTGGATCCACATTATTAGGGATTGAGATTGTGGATCCCGCCATAGTCACTACATTTTTGGTTCATGGCTAAGTGATTGTCCTCATTCTGTCTTTTTTAGTTCACGATTTAATCCACAATCGCATGGTCCGCCTTTATCGTGGTTGACTTGCAGTTGGGCTGAATGGCTTTGTCTATTTTAAAGTGAAATTAGGTTGGGCCTGGAGGCCAGCAGCCTTTTGGCTGCTTGGCTAGGTATACACCATAAGCCCCCCCAGCCATGAGATCAGTAAAACAAAAAGCTATGACTGTGGTTAAAAGCTGCACACAAACTGTTATTCTCTTCATTTTTTGAACCGTAATAACATGTTCGCTATCGCAATGACTTGAAGCTCTCATGAAGTATTGTGAGCTTATTGGCTGTGTTTTGTTACTCTATTGAGTTTCCTAACCTTTGGAATTTGAATTCAAAATTTGAAACTACATGTATTTTGGTAGACATCTAGTTGTTGCGATCCTAGAGCCGAGATTCTCTCGTTCTTATTCACTATTAAAATTCAAAGATTTCCTCTCATGCCGTTACATTTTCCCTTCTTTATAATTTCTTTTATTTTTTCAATTTAACTCTGTCCCTATTCAATGTATTCTCTTCATTCATACACTGTTGCCTTCTCGAATTCCTAAAAAGGTAATTCCCTTTTTTCAGGCCACTATTATTACTTATTGTTTCCTTTTGGATTTTCGCTTTCTTCAATTGAAATCCACATCTCTTTAAAATTCTTCATCTTCTTCTCTTATTCTTTATTGCTCCGATCTTCCATCGCACTCCATTAAACTTATAAGTTCTTCTTTTCTCCACCTCTTTTTTTCCTTTCTGAAACGATTTTGTAGTTTTGAATTTGCAGGGTGTTTCTTCCATAGTAAATTTCTCTTTCCATCTTGATCTAGCACTACTGTGAGTACCCCCCCCCCCCATTAGCACCAGTAATTTCACACAATAGGAACCGTTATTTTGTGCATTTCCATGCTGGTGTGTAAGTGACCCGGTGCTAGTAATGTGATTACATAGGCAGCAGTAATTTTACCAGTGCTAGATATTTAATCCAGCACCGGATAACACTTTCCGATGCCTATTTTACCACCCCCTACTCATAGGCACCGGTTTGAAAATGTTCAAAATACTGGTGCCTATAGGGCACATACTGGTGCTAGTATTTTGGCGACAAATAAAAAAATTAGCCCAGTAAATATAAACTCACTAGCTGGAAAATTAAACCCAGAGATTCATTATGAACAATAGGTCGTACAGAACAACAATAAGAAATGCAAGTTAATGTCAAGAAATGGAAAATTTATAACCATGACCCAAAAGTTCATTACCTTGATTCAAAAAAACATAACCTTACATTCTTGAAACAAACTAGACCTAAACATGGGTCAACGCGGTCGCCGATTTCACAGAGAGCCAAGGCACGTCTGATCTGAGCTATAACCTGCATTTTTTGTGCTCTAGTGGGTTAGGGTTCTCTAATTATTGCTTTATTCCATAAGTTTGTGTACAATACGATTTTTCGAAGAAAACTATTTAAGAGGTTGAAATTATGTAGCGTTTAAACATCGTGGAAACATGGTGTGTATAACTATCTTTTAACTATGTACTTAATATTAACTATGTGTTAATGTTAAACACACCATGTTAAACACTAACACACCATGTTTTAACGGTGCTTATAAAAGGTAAAATCTCCACAATTTAAATTTTATATTTCTACAAATGTTACGGCACTTTCGATTAAGTTTGTGCACATATGATTTGTCGAAGTAAACTATTTAAAAAGTTGAAATTATGCAACAATTAAGAACCGATGAAACTTGGTGTGTATATTATATTTTAACTATGTATTTAACACTAACTATGTGTTAATGTTAAACACGCCATGTTCCCTCGACGCTAATATACTGTAAAATCTTTACAATTTGAATTTCTGAGTTAAGCAAATGTTACGGCAGTTTCCATTAAATTTTGACTAATTCTACTTTCGTTATGCTTGTTCAAAAGAACAACTAACATAGAAAATTATTTCGAATGTCAAAATGTTGCAGCATTTAAGTACCAAGGCTTTTAGTGTATATACCTATTGTGAAAACAGATAAACACAACAAAATCCTCGGTGATCATACACTACAAATTCTCCACAATTTAAATTTTAGAGTTGTAAAAATGTTACAACACTTTTCGCAATGGGAGAAGCATTACATAGTTAGAGGGAAATACATAAATCGAAGGCAACCTATGCAGTGCCCTGTAACTAATGCTTATTAATTTAAAATGTCAAAATGAGGTAATTTCTTGGGGTCACCGAAGCAAGGAGTGTTTAAACAAACCATGTGAAACACTCTGAGTTTCGCTGGCCCCGGTAGACTGCAATATCTCAATAGTTTAAATATCAACTAGAAATCATCAAAACACCAACAAATTCTCCTCACTTTGTTGTACAAATGTTACAAAACTTTTCATAATTTAAGATGCATTACATAGTTGGAGGGAAATGAATGAATCGAAGGAAAAAAATGTAGTGTCCTTTAACTAATGCATATTTTGACATTTAAAATGTCAAAACAAAGAAGATTTGAAGGGCTACAGAAGCAAGGAGTGTATAAAAAAACAATGTCAAACACTTCAGGTTTCCTTGGCCCTGGTAGACTGCAATATCTCAACAGTTTAAACATCAACTACAAATAATCAAAACACAGAAAAAGACCTTTAAACCTTAATCTAATTCGCCATTCAATCAAAACGTTCAATATGTTACAAATTCTAATTATGACAAACCCCTAAACATGACACAATCATTTATACATCATAGGTGCTCCAAAAATTATTTCAGGCAAAATAAACTAGACAACAAACCATAGATTGTTAACGTCTTCAAACATTTGTTAAAAGAATGAAAACTAAGGATCTATTTGTAGGTCTAAAAAAAAGTAAATCGATTGGAAAGGAAATAAAAGGAATACCATGGTTTTTGACTCTCCCAATAGGGTGGCAGACTATTATCCTCCATCTCCAGTCCTTGTAGTGTGCGCTTGCCAGTTTTTGGCTCTACCCACCAGGTGGTGGACTAGTTTCCTCAATCTCGAGCCCTTGGAGTACTTGCCGATTCTTGGCTCTACCCATCGGATGGAGTCTGTATTTGGCTCTCTCCACCGAACTGCGTCGGTATTGGCATAGTGATGAAATTTGAGAGGAATCAGTGAGGGTTAATGTGTAGAGAGTGTACAAGTGAAGTGTGGGAGGGATGAAGAGGTGGGGAAAAATGTAGGGTTTCAGGGTTTATATAGATAGCAAAAATATTTTAACGGCTAAGATTTAATGAAAGAGACAAATAAACGGTTCAGATCTTTTCATCACATTAGCACTGGTACTGAATGGACAATACCGGTGCCCATAGAATTTAACGTAGATGCTCTGGCTACTGTAAATAGATTTTTTTTCATAAATTTTACAACCCGGGAGCAAAGCCGAATGAATTTCTCCAAGTACCTAGCACTGGTACACTAACCAGTGCTAAAAGTATTTGAACTAGTGCTCAAATGAGTCAAAGTAGCTGCCTATGGCTTCTTCACATCTTTTTTTTTTGAGAAACAGAGAGGAAAGGAGAGAAAATATTTCAAAGTACCAAGCACCGGTAAAATTACCGGTGCTATAACTTCTGATGAGATGCTGCTTTACCATTTTTATTCAAGGAGCAGAGAGCAAAGTAGATAAATTTTTTCTAAGGCTGTAGCACTAGTGGCTTTCAAACCGGTGCTAGTTTTAAACTTTCCAAAATTCAAAATTTCACCCCACACTTTTAATCCACTGACCAGTAACGTTAGATAGTTTTTTGGTTAATGTCGTTAAGTAACTGGATTGATAAGAAATCAACTGTACATTCTATTTTTCCCGTGTTCAGAAATTGTGTATGACAGGTCCCCAAAACGGATTCGTACAAAACTTTGCTAAAATTGAACTATTGCCCAAAATTGCGTTACACCGTCATTTTTTAATCGAATTTATTTCATATTTGGTATTCTTGGAATAATTGAAATTTTGAAATAGAAAAGTAACTTTTAGTGAAATTTACAAAGCACTAATACATGCATAATAGTATCTTACTATAGATGACTAAGAAGTTAGGAAGTTCTAACGGGGAGGATTATTGGTAGTGTTTTTTCAAGAAATATTAATAAATTTTTTTGATTAAGTCTTGGAATATACTTTACGGATTCATAATGTAGCATTACATTCAACCGAATTTTAATTTGGACATTCGAGTGAACCTTTTTTCTTTTTGCACTTAGGTCCCTCCAAGAATCTTGGAATTGTCGAAAATCAAAATTTGCAATTCCATATTGAAATTTCATTATTCAAGTTCACAACTACGCAATATTGACATAATTGGATAAATGGAACATCCCCAAAATTGAAAAGAGAAATCTTGTACAACATAATGTTGAAATTGCACTATTTCCCAAATTTTAGCTCTGTAACTATAGCACCGGTTCATTTACTAGTACTACAACGAAAAATCAAACCGGTGCTAAAGATTTTCTATTTCCAGCATGATTTTTTTGTGTAACGGGTTTTATGCAACAGTACGTGCTTTACCGGTGCTCAAAATTGTCTTATTTGTAAGTTATTTTCACTTACGCACCGGTATTAAGCACTAGTATGTCATTTACTGGTATTGTAAATTATAAAAGCACCGAGACTTCCTTATTCAAATGTTCATACCAATGTTGATGATATATTTAACATCGGTATTTAGGCACCGGTACATTTGTACCGGTGCCCATGTACCTGTTTTCCAGTAGTGTGGAGGTTATCCTTTGGCTTTTTCGGCGTATTATCTGTGCTCTTCTTCTCAGATTTTGCCAGAATTTTCCTTTTTGAAATTTGTGATTGTAATTGATAAGACTTTCGTCCAAATCTTAGGAATTCTCACTACTTCAATGTCCACCTCTAAAGTTGCCGACACTTCCATACAAAATGTCCCTGTTGACAATGTTGATTTTTTGGGGAGGATTCTGACCAACTCACTGGTTCTTCTACTGTTAGTAGCATTCTCTCTAATTGTTACTTGGAAAATTTAAAGCACGATATTACTTTTTTGTCTTCGTACGAGCTTAGGGCTCCTGAGCCTTCTGAAAACGCTTGCACCCCTCCTTTTGGCTTTATCTCCTATTACTTGGATTATCTCAAGTTTGGACTTATTTTTCCCTTAACTCAGCACAACCTGGACTTGCTTTCACATTATCAGGTTGCAATATCTTAGCTCTGTTGTTTCAATTGTTGTTGTCTTCCATCATGTGTGCAAGGTAGCTTAGGTGTCTTTTTCAATTGATTTATTCTATAACCTTTATCAGCTTCGAAAAGTGAAAAACTCTTCTTACAAATTTATCCTTTATCCCGTAATTCCAACTATTGAGTTTGTTAGTGGATTTCCGAATAACTGTGGTGTTTGGCGTAAAAAGTTTTTCTTTCCAAAACTTTGTAATGATAGCGAACCAGCTTTTTCAATTTGGAACTATAATGTTCCTAAATCAAAACATCCTACTATCACTCATCCAACATTCCATCAGTCTTCACCCTTCTGGTTATGAGAGTGACGGTGTTTGTTTGTTGTTATTTTGTCATTTTTCCTTGTCCTACTTATTTTTCCCCTTGATGTTCTCATTGCCTTTTTCTGTCTATGTGTTCGTCTGACTTTCTTTGTATAATTAATTACAGATATGGATTTAACCAAGAACACTACTGACAAAATATTTATCTCTGATGATGAGGATGAAGGTCCAGAAACTATGACTACGGAAAAAAATTACAATACTGCAAATGTTGTCCCCCATGAAATTGCTATCAAAGCAAACGCACAGAAAATAACTTCTAGGTTTATATATAAAGAAGGTAAGGAGGTAGTTGCTCACAACTACAATGAGACCTTCCACAGAAGAAGGAAAAGGATCGAACAGATGGATCTTCAAGTGCTTTGGAGCCTGTTAAGAATAAGGGGTGTATTAACCACTCTTATCCTAAACTTCTATCACGAAGCCATGACTTAATGGTAGGGGGAAGTTTCCTGCTACCTTATCTAAGTTGACACTCCATGAGACGATGGATTTAATATGTTCTTTTGGGATGGTATTGTGATTTAATTTGGTGCTTCTTTATTTTGATGTCTAACTGTTATATTTTCTTACGTATTTTGAAAATAAGGTTGGAGAGAGTCTTCAGCTCGTCGACGAACAAGTTTCCAAGATTACTAAGAGAGATGGGTTGGTCCTAGAAAAATGGCAGGCTACCAAAGCGAAGTGCACTGCTCTGAATCTTTCTCTTGAAAGCACTGAAGAGCGTGCACGTTCTACTGAATAGCGTGTCTTGGCCGCTGAGAATGAAATGAAAAACCTGCATTCTGAGTTAGAGGAGATGCGGACTACTTTTCCTGCTTTTCCTGGGTATCCTCAGGTTCTTGTTGATCGGCTTGTAAAGATGAAGTCTTTTTATGCTTTATTAGAAGTGGTTTAAATTTGCGCTCGTAATTATGGGTATTGCGAGACTCTGGTTGAGCTACGAGGGCTGAACCCTACTGTGAAGACTCAGAAGCAGCCTAAACTGGCCAAGTCTGCAAAGATTCCGCTCAGTCTGAGAAGGCTCTGCTCACCCAACTGTTAACCATGAGGTTAATCCAAACATTGAAGGCTCCGCTCAGCCTACAAGCAAGGAGGAGTCTGTTATTTTTGTCCAACCTTGGTCCGCCTCCCCTTCCAATGTTAGTCAATTCTAGTGCTATGGATTCTGAGACTTAATTTGTAATTCATAACAATATTCTGAACTGTGTATGTACTGTTTCTACTATCAAGGATATTAAATTTTGATCGCCTTTCTAATTTTGACAATTCTCCTCGTATTTATTTATATGGTGGGCTTAGATATTTTGGTTGATCATAAATTTTTTAAACGTCTTGAACATCTGGGATCGAATGTTCATTTTCCTCATCATCCTATGTTTTTGTCTCCTCATTCACATTTCCCTATTAAACTAATTGAAGCTACTCGGCGTTTATCCAAGGAATATCATGAATTTGTTTCATATGATCGTTTCTCACATGTGGAAACCATTCCCTTATGTATTGGATGGAAAATTCCTACTTCCTCATCAACTCCATCTTCTACTACAACAAGCCTTTGTAGCAAGTTCGTACCTAAAGGTTATAGTATTGAATCACTGGACAAGGATATCAGTCGTAGCATAGTCGATCTTGAATTTGTTTGTGCTCACATGCGTTCGCTCAATCTTCCTCTCCGTGTTCATGAATAGGAATTGTCATTAGGTATTCATCTAAAGTATATGTTATTAGGTATTAAAGACCTTGAAGGATGATGGAATAAGACTGTAAAAGACACATAAGCATCTGTTCATGAATTGAGAGAATTTTGTACTGAACAAAACTGCCTTATTCAGCATCAACAATTGAGTATATTTAAAATGATTCGTCAGCAGGAGGAAGCTAAAAATTTTGCTGCAAGCAAGGCTTGAGAAGCTCATCAAAATACCTTGATCATTGATTAAAAAAATGTACTCGCATCGATGACTTGTTGGATCGATTGAAGAAAAAATATAATGAGTGTGATCACGTTTCCTCTTCTGCAATCGGGTGGCAAAGTAAATTTGATAATTGGTTTGCTATAAATACTCAATTGTGTAGTGAAAAGGGTCAGCTTCGCACTAAGTGTAATCGCCTTGACTCAACTGTGCACTAGCTCGAGCAAACTTGTGTTCATTACGAAAACAAGCTCCAAGCATTTCCATCATTATCTTGTGGTTCTGCTGGTCGTGGAGATCTATCTATTGGATATCGGTGGGCAGAGGATTAATTTGTCTGAGTCTCTTAGGTCGCGTATTTTCCAACTAGAGGACAAAGTGCAAAACTTGATAGCTGCAAGTAAGAGTTACCAAGATACTATTTATGTTATGAGTATGCAGCTTGACCGAGGGATTCTAGCCCTATAACTGATTTTAAGGAATATTATGCTGAATATCTTGGTCATAAGGAACGAAGGGGTCTAACACATCATCCTGCTTACTTGTACATGAAATGGCGATATGATCATATTTTAGATGAAGAGCGTGTGGCTGAGCAATCCCATCGTGAGGCTGAGCATTCTCATCGCGAAGCTGAGCTAACTCGTCATTGTGGTTGTTCTTCATCTTCTGGATCGTCTCATGCATCTAGGCAAAGATAGCTATTTTATGGAATTTTTCAAGTAGTACTTTTATATTATGTTGTTTATTTGATAGACAAAAAATACTATGCTTTTCTCATTCACAAAAACTATAGCTTGCAAAATCGGTAGCTTGTATTGTGCAAACTGAAATATCTATTGCTTGCTTATATCACTTTTTTGTGGGCTTATCTGCCTTTTTGCAAGATTTGGCAAAGCTGCAAGATCTATCGCTTGAAAACTCGAGAACTTCGATTTGTGCGAACCGCAAGATCTATTGCTTGCTGATGTCACTATTTTCATAAGCATGTCTACCTTTGTGCAAGATCCATAGCTTGCAAAATTAAGATTTGTGAAGTTTCAGGATCTATAGCTTGAAATTTTGAAAAAATTTGTTCTAATCACAAGATCTATTGCATGCTTTTGTTGGTTTTCCTAATTTTTGTTTGTTTCCTTCAAACAATTTTCGTAGCTTGGTATAATTGATCATATTCAATTTTTTTACAATTCCAATACTTGGTATTATATTTATAATATGATATAGTTTGCTATTATCCACAATGTGCAAGTAAAGGACTAGAAAAGTAATTTTTCCCCAAAAGATGCTTTTTGATATTTATAATGTACGATCGCGATAATATCGCCTTCAAAACAAAACAAAGGAATGAACACCACCAACGATCATCTCATGGCTTATATACAACTAGATATTTCCTACCTTCTTCCTTGGATCTACACATAAAACTTTCTCAAGTTGATCACATGCCAAGTATTGGGAACACTGCTGCTATCCAACCTCTCTAACTCGCAGTAGTTGGATTGGTGTGCCTTCATTATCTCGTAGGGTCCTTCCCACTTTGGGCTTAGCTTTCCTTTTACTTCTACTAGGCTTGCTTCATTTTTTTCTCAATACGAGATCACCAATTTGAAATTCATCTCTTTGACTTTCTGATTGTAAGCTCTAGTCATCCTTTCTTTGTACTTTTCCTCTGTGATCTTTACCCGTTGTCTTTTTTATTCAAGTTTGTCTAAATCCAACCTCATTGTTTCATAATTATCGTCCTCCTTGTATTATTCTACTTAAAGGCTTGAATTTCCTATCTCTAGTGTATTACTGTTTTGTGACCATAGACCGGACTGTATGGTGTTTCTCTCGTTGGTTGTCGAACAGTTGTTCTGTACGACCATAAGGTATTAGGTATCTCGTCGACCAAACCAGTTCACTTTCTTTCTAACAGTTTTTGGATACCCAGAACTATGGTCATGTTTGTTACTTCCACTTGGCCATTTGCTTGAGGGTTAGCTACAAATATAAACTTTTGGACAATCCCCAACTTTGAACAACATTCAGTAAAGGTTTCCCTTGAGAATTGTGTTCTATTGCCTGTTATGATAGTTTGTGGCACCCCAAAGCGACAAACAATATTCTGCCAAAAAAAATTTCTTGTTTCTTTAGCTTTGACTCTTCCTAATGGCTTTACTTCCACCCACATCGTGAAATAATCAATTTCCACAATTAGAAATCTAGCATTGCCGGCACCCTTTGGTAAAGTTCTAACCAAGTCGATTCCTCATTTATCAAATGGCTAAGCTCCATATATTCCCCTTAAAGAATCTTGTGGTTTATACAACATCGAGGCGTTAATCTAACTTTTGCACTTGAGCACGAAGTTATGCACATCGTTAAACATGGTTGTCTTATAGTATCCTACTTGAATGATCTGTATCTCAATTGTTCTATATCCTTGATGCGTTCCACATAACCCTTCATGCACTTTCTTCAAGATTTCACCTGCTTGCGATGGTCCTACACATTGTATCCATTGAGATAAGAAACCTTTCTTGTATAAGTGTCCACCTTCGTAAACGTAGTTGTGAGATTCCAATTCCAACTTTCTGGCTTGTATCTTTTCTGTTGGAAACTTTCTCCATGCAAAGTACTTATTAGATATTTCATCCAATTTACTTATTATATCTGGACTGTTGACACGGTTGTCATTAATGTACTTCAAACAGGAATAACCTCCACTCTTACATCTTTGTGTTCGATCAATGAATTGAACCCAACGGTTTCCAACTTGCTTAAGGCGTCTGATTTCTTATTTTCTTTCTTGGTACATGCTGAGTATTGAAGTATTCGAGTTAGGCAATGAGCTGATGAACCCTCTTTAAATACTTTACCAACTGCTCTTCTTGCACTTCATAGTCTCCCCGCACTTACTGAACTACTATCTGTGAATCACTAAATCCCCGAACGCTTTTGACCTTCACCCTGAATGTAGGTCTAAAACACATATTAATGCCTCATATTTAGACTCATTGTTTTTGAGTTAGAAGTCGAAACAAAGTGAATATCTGTGCTACCTTCCCTCTGGGTTGACTAGTAGCAGTCCTGCGTCGCAACCCTCTTTGCTAGAAGCTCCATCAACGAACAACTTCCATGCAACATCTACTCACTTGGATTTTCCTTTTTCGATTCTGAGATTCTGTCACGTGTTCGTTTATTGTACATTTTCCCTTTTCATCCCCGTGATGAAATATCCTGAGGTATGTACCTTGATTGCGGTTCTTAGGTGGAATTGAATTTCATATTACCCCAATTCAAGATCCCACTTGGACATTCTACCAAATTCTTCAGGTTTTCTTACAATACTCTAAATTGGGAAAACAATATAGATGAAAATCTTATGATTGTAGTAATAGGTGCACAATCTTCTTCTTGAGTATATCAAAGCTAGAGTTAGCTTTTCAACTGGCATATATGGCCTCTCTGAACTTTTTAGTATTCTGCTGATGCTTCTTGACATACCAAAACTAAGCTTACTGTGTTTTTTGAAACCTCCAATTACAAATATAGGGTTTCCCCAAAGACTGGTGATTTTTATGTTTGCAATGTTTGAAGCTGCTCTTTCAAGGACTCATGCGCTTTTTGACTTTCCTCGTTCTAGCTAAACTTTTTTACCTTCTTCAGGACTTCAAAGATTGGGAAACATTTCTCAGTTTCCTTTGAAACAAATCTTCTAAATGCTACCAATGATCCCATTAATACTTGTACTTCCTTGACTGTTCGTGGTTGAGGAAGGTCCACTATCGCCTGAATTTTCTCTTTGTTAGCATCGATCCCTTTGAAGGATACCTTGTATCCTAAAAACTTTCCTGCACCTACTCCAATTACTCATATTTTGGGATTAAGCTTCATCCCAATCTTACTCAATGTATCCAAAGTTTCTTTTGGGTTTGCAGCAAAGTTGTCTACCCGTATACTTTTGATAACCATGTCGTCAACATATGCTTCCACATTTCATCCTATTTTATTGCAAAAATGCATTGTTGATCACTCTCAGATATTTTTCTCCTGCACATTTTAGGCCAAACAACATTTTCACATAACAAAATATCTGAAGCTCGTTATAAATGTCATCTTCTCTACATCTTCTGGGTTCATTAGTATTTGATGCTATCCCTTATACGCATCTAAAAAGGCTAGAACTTTATATCTCAAAATTTCTTTGACTAGCTGATCAATTTTAAGCAAAGGATAACAATCTTTTGGACATGTCTTATTTAGATCAGTGAAGTCTATACATATTCACCACCCTGTGTCTAATTTTTTTTCACCATCACTAAGTTCACCAACCATTTTGGAAAGATAACCTCTTTTAGTATACCAGTCTAAAGCAAGGTTGTAACTTCCTCCTTAATCGCTTTTGGCCTGTCACTAGCAAAGCTTCATTGCTTTTGCTTGACTGGTTTGACTGAAACACTGATTTTAAAAAATGGGTAGCAATTTCTAGGTCGACTCCTACCATGTTCTGTACACTCCATGCAAATGTATCTTTGTGATTTCGTGGGATTTTTATGACTTTTTCTTTCTCCAGATGTGGAAGATGTTTTCCTATTTTAGTGCACTTAGAACTGTCTTCAACATCCAAATTGACTACTTTAGTTTCTTCCCCATATCAATTGCTGATTCTAATTGCCTAAGTAAGCCACCGTCTGAGACACTGCTAACCATCTTAGTTTTATCCATATTTTTCCCTGTTTTCATCGCAATAACCATGCACATTCACTACAAGAGACATCACCTATTAACTCGGTTATTTGGGGGTTTTTCACTTGGTTTTCGTTCAAAAAAATTGAGATAAATGTGGGCGGAGTAAAAAGGTAGTTTTTTACCTCAGTTCAAAACTGAGGCAAAAAGTATTTTTTTTACCTTGGTTATTCATAAATAATAGAGGTAGTCATAAAATAACCATACACATTCACTACACGAGACAAAAAGGTAGTTATTTTAATGAATAACCAAGGTAAAAAAGTGTGATGGATCGAAAGTATTGCAACCTCGTTCATCATAAGACCGCGGTAAAAAAGTTAAACGAGCCTACTACGACTTCGCACATCATTTTTCCAGAAATTAAAAAAAACTACCGAAAGGAGAATCGATCACGACCAAGCAGAATTTTCCGGCCAAATCCC
The DNA here is from genome assembly GCA_037428765.1 of Rubia yunnanensis. Taxonomy (NCBI): domain Eukaryota; kingdom Viridiplantae; phylum Streptophyta; class Magnoliopsida; order Gentianales; family Rubiaceae; genus Rubia; species Rubia yunnanensis. Next base: position 47,607,231 of record CM075069.1, on the reverse strand, counting down.
ACAACAATTAATTCACAAGCCAACTTGGAAAATAACAGCAGAAAACAAATTATAATCACTAGAATATAATCAGTACATTTGATTAAATTCAAATCAACTAAACTCAAATCTAATACATAAAGCTATAAGAAAAGAAACAAAAACATGATTTTAAAAAATTAAACAAATACATCTCAAGATGTGTTGTGGGCAGAGCAGATTCGACGGAGCGCGGTAGAGAGAGGTGGTGGAGCAGAGTCCACGGGTGGAGCACAGTTGAATGTCGTACCAGAGTCGAACGGCGACTGGCATCCAAAGGTGAAACAAACGTCGGAGCGAACGTCGGAGCAAACGTCGGAGTGACGTCTAAAGGTGGAGCAAATGGCAGAGCGGTATATTCGAACGGCGGAGTGGCGTCAAACGGTAGAGCGACGTTAAAAGGTGGAGCAGCATCGAACGGTGAAGGCGATTTGAAAGCTGTGGCGTCAAATGGCATCAAGGACAAGAAGATTTCAAATTGACGGCATCGAACGGCGGTAGAGGCGGTGGTTTATAAATATTCTGTAAGGAGGAGGCAACTCAAAGAAAGGAAAGGGGAAATGAAGTGGGATTAGGTTTTGTGCATATTTATATGGATAGGGTTTAAGAATTTATAGGCGGAAATAAGACCCTTAACATTTTAATTACAAAGTCTTTAAAAATTAAACTTTTCATTTACATTTTATTTATAAGTTCAAATTTTTTAAATATTATGTCAATAAAATAAATTGTGTTAAAAACTTTTAAACTTATTTTTATCTAAAATATTTAATTAGTTTTTATACATGGAAAGTCAAGTAAAAGTTGACCGCTCATTAGTTAAGGTCATACATTTTCTTTTGTGTTTATATATAAGTAAGAGTTTATCGATGATTAGTTAAGTTATAACCATTTTCATTGGTATTTGTGTATGGAGTGTCAAGGGGTTGACCGTTCATTAGTTAAGGTCAAACCTTAGTTATTAGTGTTTATTTATGTAAAGTCAATAAGGGTTGACTGTTGATTAATTAAGGTCAAAACTTAGTTATTAGTGTTTATTGACGTAAAGTCAAACAAGTGTTGACCTGTGATTACTTAACTCAAACATTTCATTAGTGTTTATGTATAAAAAGTCAAATAATGGTTGACTGTTATTGAAAAATTACAATATGGCTCCAAATTGTGTTACACTATAATCAATTGCTACATAATTTTTGTTATTCTTGACTAAATATAGTATATGAAATATTTTTTTCCGGTGAAATGTTGGAAAACGTTAGTACATATTCTAGAGTAACCTAGTGTTAGTTACATAGAAGGAAGAAAGGTAAATCGAAAAAATATTACAAATATATTCTTGTGCATGTTTATTGGTAAATACTATATTATGGACTTCGAAAATATAACTTAGGTGTATAAGGTACCATCGCATTTGAGCGGATTTCAATTTGGAGTTATGAGTGAATTTTTTACTTTTTGTACTTTGGTCCCTCCAAGAAAGTTGGAATTATCGAATCACAAAACTGGCAAAATAAAATATCAATTCAATAATATACAGTTGAAATTTTGAAATTTGGGCATGTATAGGTGAACGGAAGGGCCTCGAAAGTCAACATTGATTACTTCTGCATAATCTTAAAAAATTACACTATGATCCAAAATTGTGTAACCCTATAATCAATTTCTCCAAAATACATGATTTTTGTTATTCTTGCCTAAATATATATATATATATATATAATATGACTTTTTGGTGAAATGTTGGAAGGCGCTAGTACATGTTCTAGAGTAACTTAGAGTTGGTTACTCGGAAGTAAGAAAGGTAAGTTCGAAAAGATTACAAATATATTCTTGTGCTTGTTTATTGGTAAATACTATGTTATGGACTTGGAAAATACAACTTGGGTGTATATGGCATTATCATGTTCGAGCGGATTTCAATTGGAGTTACGAGTGAATTTTTTACTTTTTGCACTTAGGTCCTTCCAAGAAATTTGGAATTGTCGAATCACGAAACTGACAACATCAAAATTCAATTCAATAATATACAGTTGCGATTTAACAATTTGGGCATGTATTGGTGAGTGGAAGAGCCTCGAAAGTCAACATTGATTACTTTTACACAATTTTGAAAATTTATTCTATGGCCCAAAATTTTGTTACCATATAATCCAGTGCATCGAAATACATGATTTTTTTTATTCTTGCCTAAATATATAAATATATATATATAATATGATATTTTTGGTGAAATGTTAGAAAACGCTAGTACATGTTTTAGATTAACTTCGAGTTTGTAACATATGAGTAAGAAATGAATTAGACATGTGTCAAATGGAAACTACTAAAAGAGTAACTCTTAGCCACGTCACCTTGACACGTGTCACCCTTGGAATTAACCCCCCGCCAAATAAATAGAATTTTATACACCACTTATTCATAATTATATAAAATAATTAGTACATAAAATTTTATATGTTACTTATTTTATATACAAATTATTTTATATAATTATGAATAAGTAGTACTTAAAATTTTATTTGATGAGAAAATAAAGTTTATTTACTTATATTCGACTACAATCATGCATTACTCGAACTCTATGTTTAATTCATTTCATTTGAAAATATAAACATAAAGTCATAGTTAAAAGCATATGTATGGAATCTTTTAAAATATAAAAGAAATAGAGTTGTATAAAAAAAATTAAAACCTATATTTTAGTTTTATTAAAATATAAATTACATTATTAATATATATATATATATATATATATATAATTATTTTTAATCATGCATCATAAGGATGGTATATGTTATTCAAATACTTAAAATTAAGTACCATGCATTTCTGTGAGAGTGATGTGCGACGTCGGTCACAAAAACAACCGACGTAGGTAAGCCAAACCTCCGTGCGACGTTGGTCATTTGTGTCTGGGATAGGTATGTGCGATACGTGCGACATTGGTCGTTTGTGTATGGGATAGATACATGCGACCTCAGTCACAACGTTGGTAAGCCGAACATGTGTGCGACATCAGTAATTTCTTGTTTACAAGTGGTACGTACGACGTCGATCACAACGTCGGTAAAACAGACGTGCGTGTGACGTCGGTCATTCTTGTCTAGGATATGTATGAGCGACCTCGATCACAACATTGGTAAGTCAAACATGCATGCAACGTCGGTCATTCTTATCTAGGATAGGTACGTGCGACCTCGGGCACTGCGTTGGTAAGCCAGACATGCGTGCGACGTCGGTCATGCAAACTTTTTACCTCAGTTTCTTTAAAAATCACAGTAAAATTACCTCAGTTTTTTTAGCCGAGGTAAAAAATATTTTTTACTTCGAAAAAATACAACCAAGGTAAAAGAAATTTTTACTTCGGATTTTTTAGGTTGAGGAAAAAATTGAGGTAAAAGGGACGAAGTAATATGTGTTGTTTCTTGTAGTGAGCTTTGCTATTTATTGGTTTTCTCTTATTGTTGTGATTCCAGCTGGTGTTGGGAACTTCATTACTAGTGGTATATCGCTTTTGTTGTGTTCATCTAGGGCCTTCCGATGATGACGTTAAATGAACTTGGTGTGTCAATGGCCACGAAATCACACATGATTAGTAAAATTTCTAACACTTTCATCAATGGTAACAAGCAGTTGTATGTTACCCAAAGATGTTTATGTTTGCCTGTAAATAGGCCCGTCAAATGGGTCGAGTGACCCGTTGGATAACCGTTACCCATATACTATTTTCGCTTATTGGATAAGACTTATTGGATAATGACCCATTGGGTTAATGAATATAATTGGGTTGTAGTTATTGGGTTTAGTTGGGTTGGATAATGGATTATCCGTTGGATAATTTTGGGTGGGTGGAGTTGGGTTGGGTAACGGGTGACCCGTGGATAATTTTATATCATAAGATAACAAAATTTTCACAAGTTTGATTACGAATGATTTAATTTTTTCCTAACACATATAATCATTTTAGAAACGATCGAATTCTCGATTCATCATATTTATCGATTTCGATTCATGTCTTAATCAATTTTAATTTGAACCAATTAAAAATTGATAAAAGATCTCGACGAAAGAAGTAGAAGTAGTATTTAAGAAACTTTTACTAAATTTGAAAAATCTCCTCCATGAAATATGAAGATTTTTAAAAATATTTTCTTTTATTGAACATAAGAAAATAATAAATGAAATCCCCACATTTAGCCACTCGAATAAATATTTCCTCTTTTGTAGTTATGTACACGATTCAGCCTATATCAAAAAATGATTAGAGTTAATCGTAATTTTTCACTCCAAGTAAAATGTTACGTGACTTATCCATTTAAAGTTTAAATGGTTGAAAACACCAATTATCCATTAAGTATATACTGAATTATCCATTGGGTATATACTAATTATCCATTGGGTCTATACTAATTATCCATTGGGTCTATACTAATTATCCATTGGGTCTATACTAATTATCCATTGGGTCTATACTAATTATCCATTGGGTCTATACTAATTATCCATTGGGTCTATACTAATTATCCATTGGGTCTATACTAATTATCCATTGGGTCGAACTAAATGACGCATTGGGCATAGGTCATTTATTTGGGTGAAACGTGAAATACCCATCAAGTCCGTGTTCTTTCTCAGTTCTCAGTTCTCACTTCCCAGTCTGCGTTTTGTTCATCAATCGGTCTGCGATTTGTTCATCAATCGGTCTGCGATTTGTTCATCAATCGGTCTGCGTTTTGTTCATATTCGATTCCATAATATTATATTATGTAATATAATATTATGTACATTATATTATATTATATTTAATAAAAATAAAAAAATATATAATATGTTGGCTTTGTAAACTCGACGAAACTAACGAACAATATTACTTGGGATCGAGCTCGAGCTCAAATACTGTACGAACTCGAATATTGTACGAACTCGAATATTGTACGAGATTGAGCTCGAATACTGTACAAACTCAAATACTGTACAAGATTGAACTCGAATACTGTACGAACTCGAATACTGTACGAGATTGAACTCGAATACTGTACGAACTTGAATACTGTACGAGATTGAGCTCGAATATTGTACGAACTCGAATACTGTACGAAATTGAACTCTAATATTGTACGAACTCGAATATTGTACAAGATTGAGCTCGAATACTGTATGAGATTGAACTCGAATAATGTACGAGATTGAACTCGAATACTGTACGAGAGCTCGAATATTGTACGAACTCACATGTTGTACGAGATTGAGCTCGAATATAGTACGAACTCGAATATTGTATGAGATTGAGCTCGAATACTGTACGAGATTGAACTCGAATATTGTATGAACTCGATGACTGTACGAGATTGAGCTCGAATACTGTACGAGATTGAGCTCGAATACTGTACGAGATTGAACTCGAATATAGTACAAACTCAAATGATGTACGAGATTGAGTGCGAATTTTGTACGAACTCGAATACTGTACGAGATTGAATTCGAATACTGTACGAGTTCGAATACTGTACGAACTCGAATATTGTACGAGATTGAACTCAAATAATTTATGAATTATAATTTGTATAATTTGTGAATTATAGTGAATATTTATGTTAAATATTACACATGCATTTAATTGGGTAATTTTTTATATTTATTGGGTATTTGTTATGTTCCCATTGAGTTAAAATAATATGGGGCTCATTGAGATCAAAATTTCCCATTAATATAATTATTCTCATCCCAAATCCTAAAAAATAATGAGCATTTAATGCCTGATCCCATTGAATAATGACAACTTGTAACCCAAATCGATAGAAAATGTTTAATGATAACTTATTGGGTTAATTATATAATGATTTATTGGATAATGACTTATTGGATAATATATTTTAACCCATTGGGTCATATGAATATCTCATGGGTTATCCAATGGGTTATCCATTTAATGGCCCAACCCATTTATGACCCAACCCATTATGACCCATTTAATAAATGGGTTAATTGGATAATTACCCATTGGATAATGATCCATTGGGTTTGGATAATGAGTTTATCCAATTAACCCATTTGACGGGCCTAGCTGTAAATCCTACAAGAGATGATGTGGAATTCTTTAGATAATTCTGCTTGAACCCTAGCCTATTGAAGCAATAAAAAATAGAATCTCGACCGCAATTTCATCATCCACAAATACTATATGAACCGTTGCATTTCCAATTTTAGCGATAATAACCATTGGATCATTATGAGGCGAAGCGTTGGGATCTGCATCCTCTTCGCAGCAGGTTCTTATGGCGGGGAATATCTAGCTTTGGCTTTCCATTCATTTTTTGATAGTGACTCAGTTGATCCAAGTAGGGACAAGGTTACTTTTTTTGGAACCTTGGCCGCTATATCTTCGTTGTAATCAACTGGTGCTGTCATCTTCTGAATTTTTGCCTTGTGTGTTCACCACACTCTGGCTTCTTGCTACGGAGTTTCCTGCTTTATTAGCTTCATTGTACCATCTTCCTCCATTTTCTTTCTTGTACTGGCTGAGATAGACATTCCTCAGATTCTCTTCAATTAGCCTTCAAGTCTCTGCAATATTTGATGTTATGGTCGTGATCCTTGTGGAAGGCACAGTAATATTCTCTAGATCTCTTATTTGGAGGTGTTATCATTGGTGCCGGTTCGTGAAATAACTCAATGTTCACTTGCTATATTTCTTTTCTCAACTTTGTCAGAGGGGTTTCTTGGAATGGCACAACCTGTATCCTGGTTCTCTTCCTTTGAAAGGGGTGTTTCGTTTTCCTTTCTTATAAACCCTTTCTGGTGATCTTCCACTATTCCCTTCTAGCCTCACTCCCACTCTATCTTACGAATTTTTCTTCTTCAGTTTGCACATATTACTCAATCATCTTTTGTAATTCTCTTGGGTTTTCAAGCATGTTTTTTGTTAATTCCTAGTAGAATTCTCCTGATTTCATGCCTCCTCTAAATGCACCTAAAACGGATTGAAACGATAGATCATGAACCTGCAAACTCTCAGTGGAAAATCTATTATAATATTCTATGAGACATTCGTCACTTTTTTTTAAAAAAAATTAAACCATCCGTAGATGGGGGAAAATTTTATTTGGCCTTCCCAAGCCAGGAAATAAACAAACGTTAAAACAGTAATAAGAAGCCGAAGCTAAGTTCTAATATACAAAGTCGAGCAGTAGGCTCATGAAGCAACATTTGTTGCATCCAAAACATGAAGGTAACCCGGAAGTGGATAGAGGATTGTCAAGCTCCTAATCTATAGTAGATATGTGCAAACTTATTAGTGGATCTAGTTAAAGAAACACAAGGCAGCCTGAAACAAGAGACATTCGTCACTTGTTTAAGTCTGCAATTGTTTTGGTGAATTTTTCTTCTGTTAGAAGCGGCCCAAAAATAAATCCGACAATTGCAACCAAGATTTATTGCTTCTATTTGGCAGGTCTTCGTACCTTGTAATTGTTTCCCCCGACAAGAAAATAGGGATAGCCTTGCATACTAATTCAATTTTTACATCATGAAATTTCATGCTATTGCGATAAGAGTGTAGGAATTCTTTCGGTTCCGTGGTCCCATCATAGATTTTAACATGCAAAGGAAGCTTGACATGCCCTTAACTTATTCTTTTATCTATTCTCATGGATTTCGGCTTGAGCGTGGTTAAAAATTGATTTTATAGGCTTTCTCTGTCCACTTCCAAGAATGTTGTGAATGCTCTCATTTCTTTTTTCTTATTTTTTGTTAGGATATTTTGCTTCCTCCTCATCGTCATTCGTATCTTCTTTATTGTGTTCCCTTTCTCTACTAGGGACATATTCTTGATCTTGGATGGGATGCATGTTTTTGTTGAGTCTAACTGTTTTTTCTTGTGTCTTGTGGTTTTGGCTTTTCTCACTTATAGTGAACACCATTGTTTAATTGAAGAATTTTGAAACAAAAAATTTTCCATCCCCACAGTCGCCACCAAATGATATGGTAATCCAACCAATTAAAGTAATTGTTGTTCACCGTGAAACCTCTCTTCTTGCAAAACAGATCCTGAAAGTAATTCTGGGGAAAACACTTCGACGATCAAGTCAGTCTTTCTCTCAGAGAATTGGAATTTCTCAATATAGTTGCACTAACCTTAGCTTGTGTTGCTCTTCCTGTATTTATAGCCTATCGTAGTCGTGGCTCCACATTATTTGGGATTGAGATTGTGGATCGCACCATGGTCACTACATTTTTTATTCATGGCTAAGTGATTGTCCTCATTCTGTCTTTCTCGGTTCACGATTGACTCCACAGCCACACAGTTCCGCTTTTATCGGTTTGTGGTTGACATGTACATTTGGCTGAATGGCATTATCTATTTGTAAATTGAAATTGGGTTGGGCCTGGAGGCCAGCAGCCTATTAGCTATTGGGCTATGTATACATCAGCTTATCTTGAGGGTATTAATGGAAACACTAATACAAATGATGGACAATTACCCCGTTCCATTGACCCATTCAAGCCTAAATTGGAAAATCTTGGTCTTGACAATGTGGATTAGATTAGGGTATCTCTAAAATTGTATTTCAATTTCTCCCACATTCGTGGAGGGATGTAAGTGCAAAAATTTAAAAGATTGCCCGAAGACCCAAAAGCAATTCCAAACGTCCCGGGAAGGAACTTTGTCATCCTCGGTCAAACTTATAATCCCCAAAAATGATAAATAGACAGGCATGATCCCATGGAGACTTCTCAGCCAAGATCTTCCAATTAACCCTTGCATACTTATAAGTAACCATCTATAATTTACTCTAGACCACTTACTAGCGCTTACAAAAAGTTAAGGCCCAAAATTTCATTATCTTATTAACTCATAAAAATGCAAGGACATGTAATTTTGTGTGATTCCATGTGGTGAAAATTATCGTCCTTCTAGCACTAATCGTAATGATATTAATGGAATTAACACTAACAAAAATGAGGGACGAATGCTCCGGTTTCTTGATGCCTCAAATGGAACATCATGATTTTGAAAATGAGGGTCGAATACCCTAGTTCATTGATGCCCCAATTTTTAAAATTGGATCTACAATTTTGCATGTTGCCCCCTCCCACCCTCTTAGAGGGACCAAAGTGTAAAAACTTAAAAGTTCACCGGGTGGGGTAAAATCGATTCCAATATAACCAGACATTAATGAAGTTCATGAACAATTATAAAATTCAATAAGTATTTCTAATATACTATAAAGTGTTATTAAGATCAATTATATTTTTTTGGTCAAACGCGCTCCAATTTGCTATGCTAATGGGCTGAAATGTTTAGGCCCAAAATAACAGTTACTGACGTCGGTCATATATCGGCTCTTATATCGGTAGGGTCGATTAAGGTGTGACGTCACACCAGCCATGCAGATTTCACAAGGGGTCAAAATGATTATATATATAGAGCACATCTCATAAATCATTTCCAATTTTTAACTTTCCCTAGAATTCCAAAAGTCCTTCAACCACTTTTCTCAAAGGTATGGTTTCTAGATTCTTTAGATTTCTTTCAATTTCGTATTTTACATAGACATTTTTTTGTATATGGAGTTCAATTTACGTGTTCTATGTTGTGTATTTCGAAGTGCCTATGGATTAGGGTTTTAGGGTTTACAAATTTCATTCATATATTTTTGTTTGATTTTGTATCCACTACATTCATTTAGGGGCTGTAAATTCTCTGGTTTTTCGCTGTTTTTTTGTGTTGTTGCCAGATTTTATGCGACGTCGCTCGTCAGTATTTCCCACTTCGGTCTATGCGATTAATGTGTGACTTTGCACTTTCATATTTTTTATCCTCGTCTTTGAATGAGTTGTCAAACTTATCTCGGTTAACCAATCGGATAACCTGACAGGTCTGCGACGTCGCATGTACATTTTGAACACAAACGATTAATTGAACCGATTTCAATCGGACCAATTTTAATCTATAATTATACATTTCATCTGTGACAATATGATTTTCAGAAATCATGGCTGGTGGCAAAGGTTCGAGTAGTTGTGTACCAATTGAGGTGAGCGATATTTTGTTTAGAATGTAAATTCTTTAATATTCTCATTTAATTATTACTAATTACATTGACCAAATGCAGATCTGTAGCGAGTCGGATGGGGACTGTGTGCAGACTTCATTTAGGAATATCATACCGAATTTCGTACGTACGTTAACCCAGATGAACTTTGGTTCAATTCTGATTTTTGTAAGTCCTTCCCTTTTACACTTGTATTTTATTTAAAATTAAAATTTTCTCTTATTTATTTAAATATCTAATGAATGTGGTTTTCTATTTATAATTTAGTACATCCCAACCAAATCGAGCTGCTCCTACCAAAGTTCAAGATGCATGTTGTCTTGAGATACGGTGGAAGAGAGTATCACATGCACTGCTTGGGAAACAGGAGGCTAAAAACCCTGACCCCAAAGGGTTTTAGCGAGTTCCTTCATGTAGAGGACCCGAAGGTTGGGAGCATATTGTACTTTGAGCTGGTTGACGGTTGCGCCGATAGTTTTCAATGTCATCATTGTACCCTATTAGTACTTAAAATTTGTAACAAATTATGACAAACATCTGTAACATAAGACTATTATGATGAATGTGATGTTTATCTAATTTAATCTTGAATCTACTTGTTGAATGTTATTTTTATGTTATTCAATCATTAATTTATAACCTACCATATGAAACAATTGTTTTATGTTACGATCATACATAAAACTATAAAAGACTTGTGTGTATTGATTAATTTATTTCAACCATTCTTAAAATAGCAAATATTTGTGTTCACCATTCTTTTTCAATATATTCAAATTGTTCACCGACTATTTCCTTTGGCGGAGGGCTGAAACAGTTCACACAACCAAAAAATGTGAAGTTGTATTTTAGTGTTTTAGGGATGAAATTGTTCGCATTGGTCCTTGGCAGGTTCATTTACTATGCTAGCATGCTTAAATATTTCTAACCACTTACTCCTACAACATCGCTACAGAGTTGGTCGTTTGTTGACTCAAGCAATATATGTGCAATGTTGCACAAACCAAGGCGGACAACACAAGTTCCTAATATGAACTCGTTTTAGAATCAGTTTAAGCTTTTCATTTCAAATTTCTTGCGAATACCAAGAGTCTCTCCACCCTTTCCTCTTCTCCTTTGACAAAGGTATGAATTTCTACTCTTGTAGTGCCTAAATTATTTTAATTGTTACTTCACCTTGTTTAGTCTATGCTTTTTGTTTGGGTTGTATTTTTGGTTTTCTAGTTCTTACTCATATTTGTTAGACTGTTAAGTTTTCTTACATGTAAACCTAGGTACTATGTTCTGATTAATTTTAGGACGCTTTTGTGTACTTTTGTCTTCATAATGCATCCTTTTTTCTGGGTTTCTGGGTTTTTTCCCTTTGCTGTCTCTGATGCATGCAAAGACGGTCTCTAATCGCATGTTTTTCGGCTAATGCGAATGGAGTGCAACGTCACACATTCTTATTTCAAGTTATGCATGAGACCTCGCAGTCATCTCAATTTATCCATTAGCAATACCGATGTCTGAATGACATCCCATGTAGTCATTTAAGTTAACTTTAATTTCTATTTGTGACCATGTTTCTGCTTTGGTTGTGATATCGGCATAGGCGACTTACCAGCGACGCTGCTGGTACATGTCGACTAAGCCACTGGTTCAGACCGACATTTTCCTGTGACACATGGCCGACGTTCCACGTTACTTTTATAAGGCTAGTTTGTCCTAAACATTTTGAATTTATATTTAGGACTAATGGTTGGTGAAGGATCATCAAGTCGCCATTTTTTCCAGGTATTTTACCATTTTATATGTATGTTTACTAGTACATATGTACACTTTATCAAAATTATTATTTGTTTTAATACAGTTCTCCACACAATAGAGAAACCCCGAACCTGTTGTGTTCAAGCATGAACACCATACAATGGCTCGTCATAGCTCGCTTCTCCACTGCACTTTGAAGAAGCAAAACTTTGGGAAAACCCCAACTTTGGTAAGGACTAAAAGTATCCCATAATTAAAAGAATGAAATTATTTGATTTTCACATTATACTATTTTTTTAGTTGCATATATATATATATATATATATTCATGATGTTGTTTTTCTGATTTAGTACATCCCGAGGGAAACTGTACCACTTCTGCCGAATGACAACACCTTCGTTGTACTGAGGTGCTATGGGACAGGGTGGCGTATGAACTACTCGGGGCAAGGGAAGATCAAGTCCATGTCCCCAAAGGGTTTCCCCAAGTTCTTTTCTGGCAACAACCTACGCATTGGGGACACCTTGTTCTTTGAGATCATAGAAGCTAGGGGGCTGATTGTCTTCAAGGTTATCATAATGCGAGCGGATTAAGTTTATTGTAATTTATATTCTAATAGTGGAACTAAGAAAATTATTTTTAATATTCGAACTTTTATGTACTAATTAATTTGTAAGGATATTTTCACAACTAATGTTTTTCTATTAATTTTACTACCTTATTTGAACAATATGTAATTGACTATATGTGTGATTTGATCTATGCATGATTTTTAAAACCATTTCCAACCGTACCATTCACACCATTTTCTACAGTGTTTTAATTCAAAAATATTGAATAAATACTTTTGTAAACCGAAATCAATAATTTTCATAAAATAAACTAATTGTCCTTTTACATTCCCAAAAACTTAAACTGATGATGACATATTGAGAGGAGACAGAAATGCCAAACCCGAGAAAAGTGTACCACCCCGACTTTCTGTTTAATTACCTTTGTTTCTGCCACCTTCAAAATCTTTACTTGTTCGTTGTGGTTTTCCCTATTATTTAACCATTTTCAATCGTAACATAACATACCTTACCTTATTAAATTTTAAAATAATACTTCCTCTTTTTTCAAAGTCAATCCTTCTCAACTTTATCATCTAAAAGTTCTATCTTCACTTTTCTGCAACGTCAGTCGTCCATCGCACACAATGTCGGTGAAAATGATAGAACATGCGATTTTGGAAACCATTTAATACATCACATGTGACATCACACGCTATTTTTTATGATTATTTACTTCATTTTTAGCCCCTTTTACTTGAGTTATTATAGTAATCGAGGTAAAAAATCTATTATTTACCTCAGTTATTTTTTAACCAAGGTAAAAAAGTATTATTTACTTTGGAAAAAAATAACAGAGGTAAAAGAACTTTTTACTTCGGTTATTTGACCTAAGCCCAAAAATCAAGGTAAAAGAGGTGAAGTAATAGGTCATGTTTCTTGTAGTGCAATGTTGTTCTTGTCCCGCACATCCCGGACTCTCCGAGTGATAGTGTGCCGGAAGACTACATCCCGGACTCTCCGAGTGATATTGTGCCGGAAGACTAGATCATCCTCAAAAGTGGGGGTCGGGGTTTGTGGGTCAAACTGATCTCTGACGTGGGCAATGCCCCAACCAAGGGCTGCCTCAATCTACATGAAGGTCATCTAATATGATAAGTCCTTAAGATAGAATCTGATGAACTGCTCGAAGGGTTGTATCCTCTGCTCATCTGTCCTCGTGGTACACACCTTCACCTTTGTAAGGAACTCAAGTGTGTACCTCCGGTATGTAGACCTGCTCCTGCTCATGAAGGCCCCGAGGCCTTCTTTGGTGAGAAGACAGCTAACATTCTCACTCAATCCAAGAGCCTCCAATGCTCCCTCATCAACGAAGTTTGTCTCTTCAATTTTCCTTGGGGGATTAGTTAACCTGTTCCATTTCACCATATACTCTCCGGTGATCCAGCGCAATCCCATATACCTATTCGAATAAGCTTCTGGAACTGGTTCCGAGAGCCAAGGGGAAGGTGGAGGTGCTGCAGAAGAACTCGCCCCTCGAGCCACACATTGTCTCTTCGGTTCGATCTTATCTAAAACTAACATCACAGAAAACAATGTGAAACTCACAAGTAAATAGAATTCTCAAAGAACATCACAATCCTTCATGCAATCATCACTATGAAACAATCTCATGAAAATATCTAACATGTAGCAAAAAAAATATCCAAGCACCATTAAGGAATTTATTCATCACAGTCACAATGATGTAGTCGGCACACTACAATCAACAAAGGAAACTATAAAGATACAAGAATGCTCATATGTCAACACATGTAAAATCCAATCATAGTTCATTGCTGGATAATTCTATCGACATACTTATGTTCTACCTCACCATGCTTGGCCATATATTCAAATTACTATCAAAATGTGATCATAATATAGCAAGAATACTTATTCATTTTCCTAAGAACATAATCATAACCATTAACATCATATGTCTCGTAAAAACTAAACAATTCCAATAATCTTATTGTTCTTGGCCAAAACTAAACTAGCATAAGCATCACCCATCAAGTATACACCGATATCAAGCATCACATTTCACAAAATCATCAACAACATTCAACTCATAATTTCAAAAAATCACATAATCATCAACTACACAGTCATAAAAAATTCAAAAATATAGAAATGAGAAATTGTACCAAATATAAGTGTAGGATGTTAAATCTAGCAAGCCTACAAGTAATCCAAGCCTTAATCAAGGAATTTTACAAAATCACCAAATTTTAGGGTTTCAAAATTTTAGATTTTAGGGGCGGTTTGGGAGGGATTTTGATTGTGGGAATGATGTGGGGAGTGAGATGGGATGGATTTCAGTGTATTGGGAGGTGAAATTTTTCCCAAATGGTAGAGAAATGGCGGTGAAGCTTTGGTTTAGAGAGGAAAATGGCGGAGGAGAGAAAGGGATGGTGAAGAACTAACATGTTCTACCCATTTTATTTTGAAATTGGCACAGTGTCATAGCCCGAGATGTAGACGTCCAGGTCAAGGCAGTTCAAAAGTTAGCTTTCTATCGCGACCCATGGTAGGATCGTCGTTAATCACAACAGAATGGTCCTGGGAGTTGCATTTTTCAGAAAAGTTTCTGATTCTTGTCGCAATAGCAACAAAAACGTTGTGACCTGCGAGGATTCGTTGTGACCTATGACAAAAGCACAGCGACCATGATAGAATGCATCTAGGAGTTCCATGTCTGCCAAAAAGTTGTGATTCTCATTGTGACCCGCGATAAAATGCATCTGGGAGTTCCATTAAGTTCTGATTCTTGTTACAACCCTTGAGGATCTTTCGCGACCTGCAACAGAGGTTGGAAGTTGTAAACTTCTCCTATTTATCACGACCCACGACAGAAATACCTCTATACTTAGCCAAATGTTTGCTTTCAACTTCCCAAGCTCTATTCTCCTTCTCATGGCCTTCATTCATTCATTTCTCCCATGCAATGTACTTCCTCTTGCTACAAAATCATGGATAAACACAACTGAGAAAAGAACAAGATAAAATAACAAAAAAACAATGACAAAAACGAAACTGAAACAACATCGACGGAAAGTCTCAAATGACAATCCGGATGATCAAAACAAAGTTTATTTATTATCACATGCACTACTTACTCCTCTAATTGGACTTATTCACAACATGAACCAAGGAGATCGACCTTTTTTCCTTAATCCGGGACAACTTTTGGGATCCATATCATCCCCAAAGAAACTCATCGCACATAACCTACAGCTTCTTAATACTCCTTTAACATTCCCAACAAACCCCATTTTTTCTCCACGGTAATCTCGATTGAAAGAGAAGTCGGGGGGTTCTCTCCTCTCCAAGAGATAAACATTTAAGAACCTTCAATGGTTATTTTCACTCATGAGAATGGGGGAACCCACTTTTATTGGCTTTCCCATGGTTACACGAAAGGTGTTAGATGTTGCTTCCCCGGAAGAGTCTTCATCAATGTTTCTTTCCTTTAAGTTAGTACTAACAACATTTGCAATAGAAGTATCATATAAATCATCATGTAGGGCAACATTCAAGGAACTACAATATTTAGGCTCAAACACATCTTGCTTTATATCATTAACAACATCAATATCTTGAGAAGATTGGTATATACTGGTGCGATCAATATAATTATTAGTGTCAAATTCTACTATCCACCCATTAAAATCCATGTGTAGGGTTCCCTTATGGACATTAATGATTGTCCTCAAACTCTTTAAAAATGGCCTACCTAATAAAATAGGTGTGGTAAGAGTATCCTTCTCCATATCAAGGACAAAAAAATAAGCGGGGAATGTCAAAGAGTACACTTTCACCAACACATCTTTCACAATACTTTTTGGCTATGTGCTAGAGTGATTGGCTAGTTCGATAACAACCCCATTTTTGTGAAAAGTGCCTATATTTAGACTCTCATATAAATAATATGGGATCACATTAATTGAAGCACATAAATCTAGCATGACCTTATAAAGAAAATTTCCTCCTATCACACAAGGGGTTGTAAACATTCCTGGATCCTCACATTTTGGAGGTAATTAATCATCAAACATGTCAAAGACATGCTCACTCTTTCAAATCTTATGCTTACTCTTCATTTTAGGTTTCCTACTAAAGGCACACAATTCTTTAAGAAATTTAGCGTACCTAGGAATTTGATTTATAGCATATAGGAGTGGAATGTTTACCTCGCAGCTACGAAAAACTTTGTAGATGTCTTTGTTGTCCTCATCTTTCTCATATCTTTCAAAACCTCTAGAAATGGTGTTCCGAAACATAGATAAGAATCTCTGCCACTTTATCTTTATTTTGAAGGAGAGATGAGGTTTCAGGGTTTGATCCCAATCTCGGCACTATGGTCTCCTCTTCAATTTCTTTCCCCTTGCTCACATTCTCCTTGGCCAACTCTTCGGCCTCCTCAAAATCTTCCTCTTTCTTAGGCACCCGCTTAACAAAACTTTTGCTTTAGGGATCCTTCACCTCCTTACCACTCCTCAATGAGATGGCACTCACATTCTGTCGAGGGCTAAGTTCCGGTTGGGAAGGAAGTTTACCCAAATATATTAACTCTATATGATTCAAGATTTGAGTCTTTTGACTCACTTGAGTCTCCATGTTCTTGATACAGTATTTGGCCTTCTCTTGGAACTTCTCGGCCTTCTACGTACACAAGCTCAATCTCTCAATGGATTGCATCAGTTTATCTTTTGAAAAGCCCAAACTCTGACCTTGATCATAGGGCTTGTCTTGGAGCCTTGAGAATTGTTTTTGCAAAGGTCCGTATTGTTGTTGTTGAGGGAGGTATTGTTGTACATTTTTCCCTCGTTCAGCATTTCCATACCAGAGATTTAGGTGATCTCGATTATCCGCATTATAAGACCAATTTTGATAGCCTTGACCACCTTGGTACCCTTGATTACCTTGGTACCCTTGATATCCTTAGCCTCCTTGAAAACCCACGACATTCACCTCCACCATAAAATCATGTTGCAAACTCGGGCACACATCCGTAGTGTGGGGTGATGAACAAATCACACAAGCCCTACAACAGATAGAACCTATTGCCTCTGGGATTTCATTGTCATGTCTCTCAAAGATAATATTTATAGCCCCAAATTATGGCTAACTACTAAATATTAGCTAGTTGTAAGATGAGGCCGTCCAAGAGGAAAGGGGGGTTTTATCGAGTGTTAAATGTAGTTAAAAAGCACATGAAGAAGTTACTCTACTTGTATGGAAACAAAGTGGGGGGTTTTTGGTTTTGGAAAAAACACTAAATTAGCCAACAGTTAGAGCAAATAATCTAATTACAATTATACTAGCACTAAAGATGTAATTAATATGATGAGTCTTGGGCGCAATTGGTTTACATTTATAGTCATCCTTTGATCATAGATTAACTATCCTATTTTTATGCATTAATCATATATTATGGAGAACTTATCAACACCTTTCGATTGTTGATATTTCTCACCTCTCATCAGTTATAGTTCGAGTGAGCGGTCGGTGCCACACAATAAACCTTATTCTTGGGTCACCCTAGACGATCGGCATTATAGACTTCCCCAATAATAGCAATACACACAAAGACCCAACATAACTACCACAATGTTCTACAAGTGAGAAAAGCATAGATAGTACAAGCATATTTACTTATAACGACTATAAGGATCGGCCTTCATGATAATCGTTATTAGTGAGCTACATTGATAATTAGGCAAACTCATCTAAATTCAACCCAAGGATAAGAAACTCTATCAATCAACAATCATAATTAGTCGTCACTCCTAATTATAACCTAACATTGACCAACACTAAAAGTCAAAGTCTTCCGGGTTTGACCAAAAACCTAGCACATAATCAATCCACAATCTTCAACTAGTTCATTACCCTAGTCTAAATCATGCATTAATCACACAAGAAAGAACCAAATATACTTGAGAATCAAAGCACAAAATAGGATAAATAGAATCTCACAAATTCATGATAGAAATGCTTAAAAATTGCTCCCAAGAGTATATTTAGCCTATACAAAATAGCAAGAATCCATGGTAAACATAGAGTTAAAGATGAATAGTAAATGTAAACTAGAATTTTGGGAGAGTATTTTTGTGTAGAAGTGAAGAAGTGAATGAAGAGAGAGGCTAAAAAATGACTAAAAGGCATCAGAAAGTTTGACCGCTATGTGTCACAAAACATCTCTGCGGCCCATAATGAGCTTATTTGACCGTATCTTGGGCTTTGTTTCTTAGGCTGTGGGCCGCAAGACACCTCTGTTTCCCACAAGAGAGATGTTGCCTCCCCTGGGCCATTTTCATCGCTACGGGTGAACCGGTGATTCGTTTTGGGAGTTCTTGTAGTTGATTTTATAGTGTTTGAGAAGACAAATCCAATTGTACCACCATTGGAGGCTGGTTCTTCTAGTATCCTTATAATAACTTGGTCCAAGTTCAAGGTCACAATTCATTCACTCCTTTGTCTTCCTTCTTCGACCTTTCTATCTTCTACCGCGTTTTGACTCATGGCCTTCAATCTTCTACCATCCTTATAAATGGCCTTCACTAAACCAATCTAAAGTGCTTATGAGCAATCTACAAATTAAGCTTACAAAAAGAAATCTAGATGCTCGTAAGGACCAAAATACCATTAGACAATAAATAGGTGACAAAATGAAGCATTTAGATATGAAAACCAAAAATGGTCATCTAAACCCCTTGTGATGTAAACCTACCTAAATCTAGCAATCTTACAGCCAAAAGATGAAAAAAGAGGTGTTAAATGCTTTGGAAAATACATGCATTTGACGTCTTATCGAACCTCCCCACACTTAAACCTTTACTCGTCCTCGAGTAAACAAGAACAAGCAAAGATCTAAGTGTAGGCTAGCATGCAAAAGTTTTCCCAAAATATCCAACATTATATTCCTAGACTACCGTAACCCCTAAGACATAAAAATCTCTCACACTCTCACATCCCAAAGTTTAAGATAATCTAAACCATCATACCAAACAAATGTGAGGTATAACACAAGTTCCAGAACTAGCTTACTCTACCAAAGAAGCTACCCAGTACACAAGTTAAGAGAAGCATAATTGTTTTTCAGTTTCTCTCAATTTGCCTAGGAGCCCTCTCGGGTTTTCATCCTAGCTTCACAAAATTCTTTTTTCAAGGCTCACCCTCACTTTTTTCCACACCATTTGGCCTCTCATTTTTGCATAAGTTGCCCTTTCGGGTGTTTTACCTTTCCGGGGCCCCCAACTTTGCCTAAGTTGCCCTCTCGGGTTTTCAACTTAGCGGGATGTTTTCTTTTCTATTTTTTTTTAAAAATCATTACAAATGCTCTCAAAAGAGCTACTTGCTACAACAAAACTAACTACTAATCACAAGTTTCATCTTATTCCCCTCCCCGCACTTAAATGTTGCATTCTCCTCAATGAAAATAAAAATTCTAAATCATATGCCAAGGATGGAAAATGTGAGAATATTCATGATGAGTAACAAACACCATAACACGCTTAGTAGCACAACTATAAGATCTAATGGACAAACTGCCACAAGCACAATATACTCTCCCCACCACCTCTATCATAAAGGTCCAATAACAACCACTATCGTGCACAACAAATAGAATAGAGCATTGAAATTTCCATGGAGGAGAGAGATACCTCTTTGGTTTGGAATTGTGTGTTTCAAGTGGGTCATGGGTAAACAAGTTCGGGGTGTATTTAGTGGTGGTAGGGAGGGAATTTGGTACTTAAGAGATGGGGGAGTGTGTGAGCATTGCGGAACTTGCACTTCTATACGGTTCGTGAGTTGAACTTCTCCTAGCCCCGGTTGCTCGCCCATTTTTCTTGCTCCTTTTTCTCCAAAATGAAATGTTCCCTGCAAAACAATCATGCAAACCAAGCGTAATAGTGCTCCAAAAAAATTCAAAATAAAAAGAAGAAAAAATCAATCCTGGATTCCAATTAAAACAACAAATCTCCACAATTCTTAACAAAAAGGAGATCACAATTAAATCTACGGAATGTCACAAATGACTATCCGGAAGATCAAAACCAAGTTTATTTAATTTTGTCGGGATGACATACTTCCTTTTTTTAAGCTCTTCTCAAAACATTCCTCGAGTCTCCGGAATCACCATTCGTGATTCCACCCATTCTTGTCTCAACATGTATTGGTCTCCAACATTGTCTAGCCTTAAACCTTACCTTCAGAGCCAATGGACTTGTGCGCCTCATCCCTTTTTGGTCAATTTTGGGGACTCTTTGGAGTGAAGGGGGTTTAGATGATGTTTCTTTAACCCTTTCTTCACTCGCTGCAAGTTAGTACTAGAGACATTTGCATATGAAACATTGAACTTTCTCAAAATATTAGCAAATTGCTTAGACGTCTTACTCATTCCATTATCAACTTCAACTAAGTCAATCATGTGGCAATGTTCAAGTTCATTGTGAGGATCATGCAAACTTTCAAGTATAGTGACACCATGGCAAGACATTTTATCCTTTGGAAGCTCCTTATCCTTGTAGATCTCATAACCTACTTTTTCTCCGTCAAACTCTAAGGTCAATGAACCACTATGCACATCGATCTTAGCTCTCACCATTTTCAAAAATGGTCTCTCTAACAAGATGGGGGGCGCACTCTCATCATGCAACATATCAAGAACATAAAAATCAGTGGGGAAAACTAGTTTATCCACTTTAAACAACACATCCCGCACTAGTCCTTTCGGAATAGCTTGGGAATGGTTGGCTGGTTGTATAATCACTCTAGTTTCATGAAAAGTCCCTAAGTTAAGAGTCTTGTATAGAGAGTAGGAAATTACATTGATAGAGGCTCCTAGGTCTATCATTGCCTTTTCAAAAGTTTTGTCACCTATGACACAAGAGATAGTGAACATGCCGGGGTCATTGCATTTAAGAGGTAATTTCTTTTGAAAGAAAGCCGGCACTTGTCCACCAATTTTAACTTTTTCAACATTCTTAAATATTTTAGTTCTTTTAGGTGTGCATAACTCTTTAAGGAATTTATAAAATCTAGGCACTTGGTTAATAGCATTAAAAAGGGGAATGTTTACCTCACATTTGCGGAAGACTTCAAAAAGGGCTTTATTTTCATCCTTACGATTCTTGTCCCGCAAAGCCGCCAGAAGAGGTCGTAGGGGAAGGAGTTTTTCAATATCCCTCTTCTTTAAGGGTTGAGTGCTCACCTCCTCGACCTCTTGGCCTTTCAACACAAGCTTCTCTTCAACTTCCTCTCCATCCTTAACAATTCCGCCAGGCGCTTTGGTTTCTTTCCCACTCCTCAAGGTGATTGAGCTCACATTTTGCCTTAGGTTCAATTCTGGTTGTGAGGGAAGTTTTCCAACATCACAAGCCTCAAATCGGGCCATGGAGGATGCTATTTAGCTAACTTGAGTTTCCAATTTCCTGAATCTAGCCGAGGTGCAGTCCTCTAAAATTTATAACCATAGTGGTTATAGCATGCATAAGTTTCTCATGCTCTGACCTTGATCTCTCCTCTCGGGGGTTAGATGTGCCCTCATCCTTCAGGTATCCTTGTGGTGGTGCCCGATTATACCCTTGGTTTCCTTAGTAATGAGTTTGTTCCCATTGATGATTTTGTTGAAACCCGCCTTGATTACCTTGAAAACCACCTTGAGAATTTGATTGACCGGCTTGCTCATCTCTCCACTGAAAGTTTGGATGGTCTCTCCACCCGGGATTTTAAGTTTGGGAGTATGGATCATACTTCTTCTCATAAGATTTTTCCCTTTGGAGACCTTGTCCACCTTGCCCTTGTCCACCTTAGTATCCCCAATTTCCTTAGAAACCTTTTCCTTAACCACCTTGGTAACCCATTGCCTTTACTACTTCAAACCCTCTATCTTGGAGTTAAGGGCATACATCAGTGTGGTGATCCAATGAAAAACCCCCCCCACAAACTTTAGCTTGTGGCATCCTCCCCTTCATTAGCTCCTTCATCATGGAAGCTAAACTTGAACTTGCTCCTCAAGCTTGGGGTTTTCTGTTTGTGGAGCTTCTTGCACCCTTTCTCTTTCTCTCACCTCGACTTGTCTTGTTCCAT
The DNA here is from genome assembly GCA_037428765.1 of Rubia yunnanensis. NCBI lineage: Eukaryota > Viridiplantae > Streptophyta > Magnoliopsida > Gentianales > Rubiaceae > Rubia > Rubia yunnanensis. The sequence continues at coordinate 47,584,717 of CM075069.1, read as the reverse complement.
TAGCCATCTCTTTGAAAAATGCCATGGCATCTTTTGGGCTCTTGTTTGCAATTGACCCATTACAAGTGGCATTGATCATCCTCATATCTTCAACGAACAAACCATTGAAGAAATAGTACACATGATCTCCTTCCTTGTATGGGTGGTAGGGGAAACTCGCTAACAACCTCTTGAACCTCTCCCAATATTTGTATAATGATTCACCTGAATACTGAGAGATATTACTTAACTCATTCTTTAGCCCTACCAACTTGGTTTCCAGAAAGAACTTATCCAAGAATTTTCCCTTCATCTTCTTTCTCGATGGTATGCTTCCCGGGGGAAAGTAGTACAACCAATCTTTGGCCGCATCCTTCAAAGAGAAAGGGAATGCCCTTAGGTTGAAATTTTCCTCCAAAATTTTGGATGGCTTCATGTTTATGCTCACATAGTGAGGCTCGGACATATGCTTTTTTTTGTCCTCCCCGCTCATCCCATTGAAATTTGGTAGATACTGGATCATCCTGGGCCTAAACTCACAAGTGGCATTTTTTTAAAGAGGGGGGAATATGATGCAAAGGGGTTGGCTCTCAAGGTCAGGAGCCATAAGCTCCCTCAAGGTTCTATTATCATCCTCCATAGTTGGTGAAACTACTTCGAGCAATGGTTGGGTGGTTTGGTTGGCAAAATGGGCTACTCTTCTTGCTCTCTAGAGCGTTCCTAAGAGATCGAGGTCGTAGTGCAAGGGTTCTTGTCTACTGGTACGAGCATCAAACATAAACCAAGAACCAAAGAAATACAACCTTATCCGAAGTAACAATCACAAGAGCAAGCAAAACAACAACAACAAACAACTAAATACAAAAACACACAAAAACTACACTAACACTTTAATAAAATATGCCTTTTTCTGGGAGGTCATCGCCGTACCTCTCAAAGTTAATACTTTTAAGCCCTAATGCTTCCTATCTACAATTAAGTAGATAATGAAAAGTCGGGGTCGTCCACGAGAAGAGGGATATTTTCAAGTGTTTAAACATATATAGGAGAAAACATACTAAGCATATACATACATAGATACATATAAAAGCATGTAAACAAGGGGGGGTTTGGTTGGTTTTTGATCCTAAGTTATCAAATTGAAATACAATAACTAGTAAAGCAAGAGAACTATTCTAATCATGCAATAGAATTAAAGATACGATGTAAATGATAATTAACGGAGCCTTGGGGACAATCGACTTCCACTTCCAAACTTCATATAGCTCATCGATTCATTCCTTCATTCCATTAAATTTATTTTCTATGGGGAATATTATCACTTCTCATTTAAATACCAACATTCATTCCTCCTTAAGAGTAGTTTCCAAAGACAAACAACGACCATTTGCAAATCTCATTGATGATCACGCTAGACAAACAACATCATAGGGGTATTTCATCAATGGCATTTCACCCAAAGGACCATAGGTTTGATAATAACAAGCCTTCTACCAAAGACATAGTCATTTAACCAAACAAAGCATTCATTAGATTAAACTTAGAACAAATAACATTCAAGGTTCAACCTTTCTTTGCATCTATGTACCAAATATGAAAACAAACCACATTAATATACTCATCTAGCAAGAATTACCACACTTTATACACAAGAAGTTCTAAATCCATGCTTTTGGATTTCCTTATCAAATGAGTTAATAAATTTGCAGCTTTCCTAACACTCTAACATTTCAATCTTACAAACATTTCATATACTCAAACAACCCATGGTATAAATGAGGTAAAACACAACATTAATGGTATAACAAATGCTCTCCAATAAATGTTCATAAATGAGCCAACATAGAATCTTACTACATAAGCTTGGAAGCTTCAATCAATTGCCCCCAAGAACTAGATTTAGCTACAAGAGTTCATACTAATTAATACTAAACAACCAAACATAATACAAGAGAATTCAAAGATGAAAATAGAAGAAAATAGGGTTTGAATCAGTACCAAAAACGCAGATGAAGAAGGTATGAATGAGAGGAAAGAGAGTGCTATTTATAGTAAAAAAAGGATAAGGTTAGATTCTAGCCACCCGTTGGTCGTGACTCACGACGGGTTCATCGTGACTCGCGACGGGCTCATCGCGACTCGCGACGGGCTCATCGCGACTCGCGACGGGCTCATCGCGACTCGCGACGGGCTCATCGCGACTCGCGACGGGCTCGCAACGTGGCCATCGAGACTCATGACGGGTGCCAGAATTTAACCCTCTTTTCTTTTCTTCTTCTTGTGGTAAACATTATCTTCATAGTAATTTCTCTCATTTTTCAAGTCTTCAAGGTCTTCAAAAAATGGTCTTCGATGGCCTCCGGTCTTCATGTCTTCAAAGAAAGTCTTCGAAAATGTGATCTTTAATGGCCTCTGGTCTTCATGCCTATGTTTTCTTCCCTTGTCAAGCAAAATCCACTTAGAAGAGGTAAAAGAGCGTAAAGTTGCTCTTACCCCTCCTAAGAGAATTTCAAGGTAAAACACAAGCTCTTGATAATAAAATAGCACAAAAGTGACCCAAAACAGTAATAAATTATGCACATAAAATGGACATATCAAACCTCCCCACACTTAAACCTTACTCGCCCTCGAGTAAGAAAAGAACCAAGCATACGAAGGAATTGACGTATCCACATCCTAACTACTATTCCCCTAAATCAATACCTCACAAAACTCTCAATATCACACATACCAATGTTAAGGTCAAATGAGAAGTTTCCCACAACCCCAATTCCTAAATCTACCCAAACCATATGAACCCATCAATTTATTGATATCCCTAAAATATCTCCAAATCCCGAATTGACAATCCCAAATCCAATGATACAAGGTGAAGCTAAAGACATCTATAAGGTTCAAAACACATGCTCCACTTTATATCAATATATCAACCTAAAAATGAAGCATATTAACAATCAAGAGTTTCATAACTTACTTAGTCTTCTCCCGCTAAATTTTCCACTCCCAAAAGGTCCTCAAGGTGTCAAGCTACTCAATCCATCTGTATGGCCACCGCAACCTTATGACTCCACCGCCGGAAAATGTGTGAATACTTAACATTTTTCAATTTATCTCATTTTTCCTAGGAGCCCTTTTGGGTTTTCATCCTAGCCACACGTCAAGTTTTTGTTTTTGGCTTACATCTCACCTTTTTCCACACATTTAGCCTCTCATTTTTTCCTAGGTCACCCTCTCAGGTTTTCGATCTATCTGGGCCCCCAATGTTACCTATGATTCCCTCTCGAGTTTTCAACTTAGCGGGGTTCTTTTTTTCATTTTATATTTTTTTCAAATTTTTCAAAACTTTTCACGTTTCTCCAATCCAAAAAGTAGCAAAGTGCTATCAAAGCCAACATTATCCAAGTACATCAAAAGAAAAACATCCCAAAACAAAATGGAGAAAATATCCAAAAAAAACAAAAGAGTTATGCAAAAGTATCTCCAAAAGTATATTCAACCCCAATCACCTCAAAGTAGATACCCCTCCCCATAGTAAGAACACTACATTTCCCTCAATGTAGAAAATAGGGCAAAAAAGTACAAAGAAAAGTATGGAAAGGGTAAGGATATGGTGCTCATAACTCACTGATGTGAGGAAGAAGGACCGCCGCCAAAATAGCGCTGCTGATAATGAGCCAGCCACTCTGTGCTTCTCTGCCTCCTAGCTCTCTAACTCTCTGCTCTTGGATTGGGGCCTGAGACACCGTCTGCCTGAGACTACATCTCATAGATGCGAGCTGACAGGTGATCAATCTCCTCATCTATGTCGATCAAGGTCAGGGAGACAAACACATTGTGCTCCAATATCATGATGTCCTGGTGGCGGAATCCATCCTGTATAGTCTGTATTATCCGCTCATAGAATTCTGGTGGAGAATAGGAGTATTGAGGTGACACATCAACCTCCTGCATCGGCTCGGTCTCTGGTAGATGTTGTGGGGAGTGCTGCTGCTGCTGTCTCTCAGAGAAGGTAGACTGCTATCATCAGGCTGGATAGGAGTCAGGCTAAGATCTTGGAGCTCTCGCTAGAAGTCGTCTCTGCATGAGGATTTAGGTGAAATTTCCAAGTCTCTTAGAGGTGTATCAAATTCCAGCTTCATCTTGTTGGGCTGAGGAAGTGTCATGAATGTGACCTTCCTGGCGCCATACAACCAATGAAATAGCCTCGTGGTCCATGTTGCACTGAGTATCTCAAATATAACTAATCTTCCAGCAGTGATAAGGTAGGAAGTGCGCCTCCCTAAGCACGAAAAGTCATCTGGGGGGAACCAATCCTAAGTTCTCTGCTAAAAGGCCTATCATACCTCCGACCATAATCTTCCCTTTTGGCTTTCCTACCACCTCCATGATTCTCTTCATCCACAACTTAGCCTACAACCTTTATCCTGGTCTCTCACTCATTAAGTACCACAGAAAGTGAATGTCGTTGTCTGGCACATTCGTTGGCACCGCCGAGCAAAGTACTCTGCCAGCCAACAGTCGGTGCACATAACGAAGTACAGGGTGGATGATGATACTGCTCTTGTCATGGGAGTTCTTTGGCCTCATGTTGATGACATTCCAAAATTGCATTTCATCCTCGATCTATCATTCCTGGGCATGTGGGTCCAGCCTGGCCCGTATCTCTGCAGTGTCAAATCCAAATGCCTCCTCAATCTGTGAGATGATCATTTTCCTAGATATATCATCCAAATGGAAAGAAATGTACCTATCACATGGTTGATCATCTCTCATGCTGCAAATCCTAACCGTGGACAAGAACTCTAGCGTGTATCTCCGGTAAGAGGGTGCGCTCCTGCTCATGAATCCTTTCATTCCCCCCTTGGCGAGGAGGCATCTGACAGGCTAGGTGAGCCCAAGAGCATCTAGTGTGGGTACGTCTACAAATCTTGTCTCCTTGAGTTAATGACTCGCCAGGGCTTCCCACCTTTCAGTATAGGACCTGGTGATCTAGGTCAAACCCATGTACCTATCCGGCGGGGGAGGTACAGGGCTCGATTCCAGAGCCGATGGTGGAGGCGGAGGTGGAGCGGCAATGCGCTTGCCTCGGGGAGGAGCCCTGGGCCTCTTTGTAGGGGACATATCTAACAACCACAACAAACAAGTCAAATGCACGGGAATATGTGTATATGCAATATTGCAAATTCATACTCAACCTTAAACTAGTTCATCATCACAAGCCAAATCGAGTTCAAGCCTACTAGTTCAAGTTCTACTCAAAATTGCACATACGATCCATATTATTTTCCACATGCCCCTATTATCAAGTCCATGAAGTTTTCACATAGTTGAAATTGGATATGCTATATCTTAACATCACAGTCATGCCTAATTAGCTTAGCCACCATTAGTACATTCACAATGTCCACATTCAAGTTCCATGGCTAAACTAACCTAAGCAAAATACCATCTCAAAGCACAACAACATTTAATCCAAATAACGACTAAGTCTCATCAAGGGCCAACTCATAACTAATATAAACCACAATCCATTTTCAATCAAAGCAACACTAATAGTGCAATTCAAGCATAAGACCAATAAGAGAAACTCAATACACTCAAAGTGATTATTCATGTTATCCTACATCCAACCAGGCTGTAAATACCAAATACCCATACAATCCTTCCAAATAAACTTGCAAGCACAATCTATTTAACAACATCTACATTGTTCCAATCAATCAAACTAACCTACAGTATCACACAAAGATCATACAATATCTCAAAAAATAATTGATTCAATTATAATCACAAAAAAAGCTTAAGAGATTAAAGAATTGTACCACTTAGATGCCTAGGATTGGAAAGGAGTGAAACCCACAAGTAATTTGAAGTCCAATTGCAAAAAATCACAAAACCCTAAAATTCTAGGGTTTTGTGTTCTTCAACAATATTAGGTGTGGATTTGTGGGTGGATAGGAGGTCATCACCGTACCTCTCAAAGTTAATATTTATAAGCCATAAATTCTTACTATCTACAACTAAGTAGATAGCGGCAAGTCGGGGTAGTCCACGAAGAAGGGGGATTTTCTAAAGCGTTTAGACACAAAAGGTTGATATTATGCTAGAAGTAGATATATGTACACATATAAAAGCATGTAAAAAGGGGGGGTTTGGTTGGTTGGTTTTCCTAAGTTATGAAAATTAAAAGACAAGATAACTAGCAAAGCCAAGTAACTATGCTAATCATCAAACAAACTAAGAATAAGGGGTTTTAAAACTACAAAAACAAAGCCTTGGGGGAAATTGACATCTACTTCCAAACCTAATGTAGATCATTGAACCATTCACTCATCCTATCATAATTATTACCTATGGATGAAGAACCATAGATTTGACAACAACAAGCCTTCTACCAAAGACATGGCCATTTGACCAAATATAAAATTCATTAGGCGAAACCTAGAACAAACCAATTTTAAGGTTCAACCATTCATTGCATCTATAGGATAAATATAAGAACAATCCACATTAACATAATTATCTAGAAAGAATCACAACACGTTATGCACAAGAAGTTCTAAGTTCGTGTTCTTAGATTTTTATGCAAATGAGCTAAGGAATTCGTCACTTTCCTAACACCCTAACACTTCAATCATACAAACACTTCCTATTCTCAAAAAACCCATGGCAATGGCAGAGAGAGGCTCTGGTCGGAGGAAATGAAAATGGAGAAGAAGAGTCTCAGCGGTGGCGTGAAATGGAGGAGAAAATTAGCCTCGACAGCAAAGTGAAATTGAAGAGCAAATGGGTCTGAAACCTGGCGGGGTGAAATAGGAAGTGGAGAAAGGGTTTTAAATGAAAAATAAACTAAGGGATGCTTATATATTGGGCCTAGAAGTCATCCCACTAAAGGTGGATCTTCAATTAGAACCGCATTTGATCAATAAAAAGTGACTTTAAAATTTTCTATAGGGACTTGGGAGGGAGTTCTAAATTTGGAACTTCTTGGGATCCTCATTAAAGGGAGTTCCTTCAAGAACCTTTGATTGAGTGTCTTTAATCAACAACTCTTCACTAGTATTAGGGCTCTAAAGGAGAATGGACCTGCCTATCTAGACTATCCATGATTGGTGGTTAATACACAGGTAAGCATGGAAGATTTCTGAGGTTTACTCGGGGATGTGTATGTGAAGATGGTTGAGGTTGGGAAATACTAGGCTATGTTCCAGCTTCGCGAGCAGAAGCAGGAATTAGACATGGTCGGACTAGGGGAGAGACATGTCTTGGAAGAGGATATAGATAAGGCTAAGTTTGTTATGGATGAAGGCCTAGTCCAGGTGGTGCAATCAAAGGGTCTTGCCTTCCTCATAGTTAGAGAGCTAGAGAGGATGGATGTGTTGCCTACCTTGTTGAGGTAAGAGGGTTACGAGGTTGATCAGTGTGCCACAACTATTGGGCCAGGTGGGGTTATTGGTTAGTTGTGGGATGGTACTGCTAATGAGACTTATGGTGCTAGCGCGATTGTAATGAGGTGGGGGAAAAAGTGTACCTAGTAGTTCTGTATTCCGAGATGAGACCTCTAGCCCTAAGGTAGGATAGTTATGAATGTACCCGGATTTTAAATCCAATGATAACTATGTTGATTGTGTCGTATTGTTATAATTAAAATGTTATGTGTGTGTATTTAACGGGTATGTGTATGATGTATAGGTAAGAAAATTGTCTATAAGGGCGGTGTGCACCCTCAAGATATGGTTTTCTTAGCTAAGTTACTTCAAATGGGCTATGGGGATGTACCTCCTATGGATGAGCATATGCTGATTTCACTAATGTTGCAAGAGTTTTTATGTTTGACCTAGACCAAGTACGTGAATATCTTAATGGTTCAGGGATCTCAGCTAAATGCAATGAAAGGCTACTAACACTAGGTGGTTAATGAAAAGGATTGTCTTTAAGGATTATCGGTGTTGTATCAGGATGGGAGCTACACCATAAGTATAATCTTATGCATTTAAATGAGTATAATGCTCATCTATTTGAGCAAGGTTCATAATTCTAGAGATTAAGAAAGGAGCTGACAGTTGTTATGTGAAGTGAAGAAGAACGGTAGAAGTGTTTAACTAAGAAATATCACGAAAGTGCTTGAATGGAGGATATCATTTTGAAGTAGGCTGATTACTTTGATGATATTTCTTTGATGTAAAGGAAAACTGGAAATTGAATGTCATCAATTAGCACGGGGAATTCAGGAATCGAGGGGCACCATAGTGAGGAATGTGAATTCTCAGCTCGACTCCTATGAGAAGTTAGAAAGTTGAGTAGAGGTTGGGGAACTATGTTGTTTTCGGGAAAATGAGAGGTGCCAAGAACTAGAAAGTTTATTGAAGGAACGGTATGAGGTTGTGGTAACCTTCGGGTAGGGATCAGTAAGAATCTATGCAAGAATCCTACTAATTAGGAATGTTTGAAGGATCGTATATGTTTTTTAGAAAAACATATAGATGGTTTAAAATGATACCTAGAAACCTATGCATACTCTGTGTACTTAATTAGTATACAGCTAGTCAGGTTAGAGTACAGACCTGATGTTGATCTCAAATCTTACTATGTGAAGTATATGCGGTATATGGAGGCAGTTGGTCCCACGCATGATGAGGTTTATATGCATATGCAATGGAAACTTGAAGAAATTCTATATGCAGAATATGGGGGCACAAATACAATGGACTATGAATTACCCTGGTTGTTTTGGCTAGCATTCTATTATATACTAATTTTTGTTCCTATGGACTAATTTGTAATATCTCAAGAATTTTCTAATTATTTTTTGTTTGTTCTTATGGCTGTTGTGGTGTTTGTGATGTGGTTGTGGTTATTTTGGAATGGGATATAATTTGAGGGTGGGGGTATAAGAGGTGATGTGTATGTGTGTTGGATGGAGAGCAAGTCGGGCTTTGCTCATGTTACGAGGCTGGTGATGCTCTAGGCGTATACAAAGCTGTATCATCATCCCCGTCTCCGTGCATTATATGTGTGTTATGTTCAATTGGTAGGTGGTTTGGCAAAGTCAAATTGAATTTATGCTTATTTATCGAGGCTGGTGGCTTTCCAAATGTATGTGAAGCCACAGTATTCTCTTCATCGTTGTGTATGTTGGGAAAACATAAGGGGAGATGTTTATCCGCTTGTGTCGCGAGGCTGGGAATTTTCCAGACGTATACGAAGCCATAGTACCGTCAATGCCTTTGTCATTTGGGTAGGTGTATTTCCTACTGAGCAAAATTGTAGGTGATTTTCCTACTTGTATCGTGTCCAGTAAGTTAGGTAATGTTGTATGAATGTGTCGATGTGGTCACCATATATGATATTCGTGTGTACATGGGCTTGGATTTTGGGATTAGAGAATGAGTATGCTACATGGTTTAGTCATTTCACATTATCTAGGTCGTGGTGTTTAACTTTTCCATTTTCTTAGGCTAAGTTAGTGGGTAGAGTAGTAGTGAGATGTACACAATTGCAACTTTTTAGATACTAACTTAATGCTATTTACTTCACCTATGCGCATATTATCCGTGTATAAGGGTAACCGCATTGGGAGATATCCTTAATTGTAGTTTGTTGTGAATGATTTATACTAAGTTCTCTAGTTTTTCTGCTCTAGCGGTTGTTCATTGTGTGTTTAATGTTCTTGTTGAAGCTATAGTGAATGTCTATAACTTGTAAACTTCCTATGATAAAATAGTGTGAGACTCTGGGGTTTTTTTATTCTGTGTCAATGGCCTTATTTGTTTGGTGATAATCCTTCTCGGATGGGTTGTTTGGAGGATTTATCTCCATTGTCGGCGGTGCGGGCTGGGTTAACGTAACTTACGAGATTTTCTAAAAGAGCCAATGAGAGCTGTAAGTGTAAAGTATGACTATCCATGTTTTATCTGTTATGAACCATGTGTATATTATTGATCTTTTTTTCTTATTTTCGCTAGGATCGGCAATTTGGATCAACGAATGTAGGGTTAGGGTGAAGAGGAAGGAAGAATCTCCACCTACTAGACTGCTGAAGATAGGGGGCTAAGGAGAACCAGCGTGAGGTGAAGCCTAGACTCACGGCGGCTTGGCTCTATAAGTCACCTAGGCCGCACAGTTAACATACTCACCTAATTGGACTGGGTTTAAGAGTTTGGTCAATTGCACTCAAATAGGAAAAAGTATGTCAGGACATAGATAATTGATTAGTGGGCCATGATTCCGGACATACTTAACTAATTTCAATTTGGATGCCTTTATTGTGAAGGGATGCCCTAAGTGATGCGGTGGTAGCCCGCTTGTTAGCTGCTCTATTAGGCATTGGCACCCCCTGCACCATCTACGAAGTGGCGAAGTCCTCCACGTTAGAATTAGTTTCTTATTCTATCCACTGTTATAGGTTTACTATTTGAAACAATGTACTCACAATGTAATCCAATTGATAAGGGTTGTTGAGCTTTTTTATTAAAAAAATCAGAATGTTGTACTTTACTCATTACTTGTCATACAGTTGGGTTTTTTATTGATAGGCCTAATCTCCAAAAATATTTAAGTGTCTTAGCGACGTCCTCGAAATGTAAGGTGAGAGGAGGTACTGGACTTACTTCCGCTTACTTTACCAATGTTCTTGCATGCATGGAGTTTAGTTTTTTGGAGTGTACCTTTTTGTTGGGGTTTGAATTAGGATAGGCTTATCTGTATAAGTCAAATATCTTTTGGATTACGGTTGTCCTCCTTTTCTAAAACGAGTTGGCATTGCATTTTTACTGATCGTGATACCTTTCAAAGTTGCATTAAGTGATAATCCTAGGTTGTGAAGCCTACCCTTACCTAGATACTATGAAGGTCAAGAAAGAAAAAATTTATCCCCACAGATAATGCCACTGATGCGGGGAACTCCTTCTGTATCGACATAATATCCATGATCAGCATGGTGTCTTGTGTTTGCTTGGTTAACCTACAAAACAAGGTCCTGTGGAAGTTCCCAAAATTTGGCTCAGATTCCCAAGTCTGTAAATTATTCATATTGGTTTTCTTTGGAGAAATGCCCTTACTTGTCTTCTTGTACTGGTTCACTATTTATAAAGGGTAAAATTCGTGATAGCCGTTGATCGTGGTCCACGTTGATCTTGTAATTACTGCATCATGGTCTTGCTGGGATGATTATTGGTGTTGACCATCTTCCTTCTCGATCTGGAGTTCTTCTCATCCCATGCGACCCGTACTCAATGTTTGCTTACTCAGTTCGCTAGTCATGGGGTGTTGACTTTAGGCTTGGACTTTGCATTTTTAGGGAGGTGTATACCAGTCAGCACCCATCATCATCCCAACAAGACCATGATTTAGTAATGCTAGGAGCAACGTGGACTATGATCGGTGAAGATCCTACTGTTAACCGGCTATTAATGGAAAATCAGGACAAGAAGATAGGTAATGGCATTTTTTGGAGACAGTCAATGTGAATCAAAGTACTGGCTAAGGCATTGGAGTTGGATCCCAGGGACCTCTCCATGACCTTGTTTTGAGGTCAACCAAGAGAGCATGTTACAACGCGCTGATTCTAGTTATTATGTTGGCCCTGAACGATTCCCCTGCATAAGTAGTTTATGCTTCCTATGCTTGTATCCTTGGTATATAAAGGAAAGCTTATTGGGGGATATCCTCATTTATTGTTTTTGTAGTTGGGATATCCTTAGGTGCTAGTAGGATTGCTCTTGTGGTTGTTTTGTGTGTTTTGTGTTATTAGTAAAGTTATTGAAGATGTGTGCAAGTTTTAACCTTCCTATGATGAATACAGTGTGGGATGTTGGTGGTGTTCCAAGTGTGGGTTTAGGATCTTACAGGTTTCTTTATAATCCTACTTGGGTAGGTTGTATGGAGAAATTATCTCTATTTCCAAAAATGCAAGCTCAGACTATGTTTCTCATGGGATGTTTTATAAATACTCAAGTTGTAAGTGTGTTCCCTAATCTTTTCCAAGGTTTTGGTGTGTTTAATTATATGATGCTTATTAATGGGTTTTATTGTTTTTTAGGATTGCCAGTTGGGATCAGCGAACACAAGTTCAAAATGGAGAGACGTGAGGGATCTCCCCTAGACCACTGACTATGGGGGCTGAGGGGAACCAACGTGAGGGGAAATAGGGGCTACATAGTTAGCAGACTCATGGGAGTAGACAGAATTCACGGGTTCGTTCAAGTGTGCCTAGATGGGAAGAACTATGATAAAAGAAAAATGATTAATTACTGGCAATGGTAATAATTCTTCTTCTTGCATACTTTCCTACTTTTAGTTCGATACCCTTCATCAGGGGGGCACACAAAGTACAAGGTGGGTGGTGTGAAGGAGATGGATGATGTTTCTCCAGCAACATCGCCTTGATGTACCACCATCATAGGCAAGCTAGCTTACGGCTAGAGGCTTAGTTAAATATTTTACTTAAGTAATAGGTTTAATATTTGATACAATGTAATCTTATATGAGAAATCCTTACAGATTAGGAAGGACTATATGTTATTGTAATCCTTGGTTTTCGTGTGAATTTTTGGTATTTTACACTAAAAATTAACTACCACCTTTTTGGATAAACTTATATTGTTTTTACTTCTTATTGTTAGCCTTGGTTTTCTAATTTTTATGCTACTAATATTGTAGACCGCTTGATATTGGCATAACATTGATTGATATCATTTTGTTATAGTGTTGAGCTTAATTTTCATGACTAGGCAATCTTTGTAACAACATCTTTTAAGATATGGAGGAGGGGGGATCGCCAAAACATAGTTCCTTGAATGAAGTTTTATTTTATTTGGAGTGTTCAATATGTTGTGGCGTACCATTTTGCTGGGATTTTTCTGGACGGGTGGTCTTTTGTGTATGAGCACCTTTGATTAGTTGTTGATGTTCCTTTCATTTAATACATGAATGTGTTGCTTCATTGTGTACCAGCTTGACCGCTAGGCCGGTTGTTGCGCCATGCTTATGTCGAGTTAGGTTTGGGCCTTTTCCATGGATTATAAAGACCAAGAAAGAAAAAAAGAATCGTCCCTATAGTCGGCGCCACTGATGCGGGGAACTCCTTCTAGGCCAGCATAATCTCCAGAATCAGAACGGCTTGCTTGATTACTCTAAACACTTGCAAACAGAGTCCCATAGAAGTCCCCGAGACTAAGCTCTGGCATCCAAGTTAAGGTCTTGTTATGCATATGCTTTTGCTAGTATGTGTTTACCTTCTTCACCATTCTCATCTTTATTTTATAGCTGGTGAGTCGTGTGTTCATGGCATGCGTTATGTGCTTCCTGTCGCTGGATCGTGGTTGTTTGTCCCTCTTCCCAAGGTGAGATGCCACTTATACTCAGCAAACTGTTGCTTGTATTCAACAACCCGGTCGGCTTATGTGTACTATTAATCCTGATACTGGACTCCGCTCGAATGGGGAGGTATATACCATAATCCTAACTTCAATTTATACTACATCCTCCATCCCACAGTAAAGTTCTGATGTTCTTTTTCCACGAGCTTTTATACATGCAGATGTGGCAGAGAAAGCCAGAATTTGAAATAAGTTGGACCAATTTCATTAATAAGTTTCAGCCCAAATAAAATATATAAAAACTTTTGTTGGGATAGACGATAATTAGTAGTGAAAACTTTACGCATGAGCGGAAGGAGCACGACATTTAAAGATTCAAATATGGTAAGCTGTAATATAAATTGGGTACATCATTCAACAATTCTCATGGTAGTTTATATTGCAAAAATGTACTCCCTCTGTTCAATTTGTTGTGGCACGTCTCTTTTTGGAACAAGAATTTATAAGATGCTAAATGGATGGAAGGGATTAAATTAAATGTATGCAAAGTAAAATGAATGATTTACATTCATCTATATTTTACCTTTTTTTGGTATAAATGCAAAGAATGCTAAAAATAAAAATATCAGCCCAAAATAGTAAGTGTGTCAATATTAGCTGAACGGAGTGTGTAAATTAGGATGACGTCGATTAGTGATTTCCATTTTCTTTAATATTGTAAAGTAGTCTAAAGATCTTCTCTCTCTTCTGCTACAGTAACAATCAATAACGAACATTTCCATCTCCTTCACTTCATTTCTCGCCGGTAACGGCTCTTTTTCGCCGTTAACGGCTACTAACCTACCGTTAACAATTAACGAGAGAGACAGGCATTGCTTAGCCGGCCGCTATGGCAGAAAGCAACACCAATCAAGCCATCCAAAATCCTTCGTGGCTGTTCTCCAGAACAAATCCCCCCACTGTCGAAATCCCTGTCCAACAACCCAGAGCTAACCCCTAAATCTGAACATTTGGGTGATCCGGCTTGTCTCTATTCAGATGATCAAATTTCCAAACTCTCGGTACACTATGCGAATGCCTTGGTTGGAAAATTCACAAAAGGGAGACTCTCGATGGAGCAACTGGAGCTAGCCTTCAAGACGGTAGGTTTTGCAGGTAACTATCAGTTAGGTTCATTACAAACATGTTTTGATTAGGTTCGAGCAAGTCAACGATTATCAAAGATGCTGGATCAAAGGAGTTTGGAATTTCAATGGAATTCTCTTGAAGATGCTCAAATGGTCTCCAGATTTCTCGACGTACAGAGAATCCCCAATTGTGCCCATTTGGAGTACGATCAGGGAAGTCCCTCTGTACTATTACAATTCTGCATCTATTGAAGCAATTGGAAATAGCATAGGAAGTTTTATTAAGAATGATTTAGCCACTGATATGCTCACAAGGCCTTCTGCAATTAAATTATGTGTGGAAATTGATTTATAGAAGCCTCTATGTAATTTCATTAGATTGGGATCAATTTTCAATAACAGAAAATATCTAATTGAGTTTGAAGATGTCCCCCTTTACTATGATCATTATGCTAAGTTAGGGCATTCTCTAAGTCAATGTAGAGCTATCCCACAAAACATCAATGGTAAATCATTGGAAAACCCCACAGCACAAAGCCAAAATCATACACAGTGGAGGCTACTGGAAACGAGTTTAGTAAGGCTCCTCTGATCTCCTTAGGAAATCAGAATGTCACTTCCTCTCCTAATAATGGCAATGTAGTTCATCAGAGAGCTATAACAAGCCCCTCCCTAAACACTTCCTCCTACTCCCTTCCAGGGGTTATTAGAGTACCTGATAATGATACCTTGCAATCACCAACAATAACACCTGTTCAACCACCCAGAATCCCACCCCAGGAAAACTCTCAACCTTCCCTCTCAAAACTGTTAAATGCTACTGCACTGTCCAAACCTACTCCGATTGCCTATGCAAAAGATGATATTAAAATTGGCTCACTTAGGTTAACCCTGAACTAATCCTCCCCAAATAACCCCTCACTTTCCCTACAAGGAAAGATGGAAAATAGGTTTTCTGTTTTGCAGGATCTAGACAATCTCCCCCAAGCACAGGATCTTATGGAACTGGAAGTGCAAGATCTAGGAGATGAGGCTGATGACAGTCACCTGGACCTCACAGCACTACAATCTATGAAGCTCAAAGGTAACTGTAACCAGTAAGGTAAGTCTAAGAATTAAAAAAATAACTATTTTAGTCAGCTGAATAAGATGATGCTTAGATCAGCTACAAAAAGTCATAAATCATGTGAACAATGACACACACTTTAACTGTTAATTTTTTAGTATGAAATCTTAGAGGTATGGAATCTTCTATGCTAAGACTAATTAATTTAGTTAAGCTTAAGAAAATTCAACTCCTTTGTATAATTAAACCAATGCATGACAACACTCAGTGTCAATCATATATGGATAAGCTCAATTTCTCTCATAATCTGACACTCCGTAATGGTAAAATATGGCTTATGTGGTCCAATCCTGTAACAGTCACACTCATCTCTCATCATGAACAGTTTCTGTATGTTAAGATAGCACACCTTTCTTTAAACATAGACATGGAAGCAGTTTTTGTCTATGCACTTAGGAATAGAGAAGGTAGGAAAACTCTATGGAGTGATCTTGACTACCATTCCTAAAGGTGAAACTATCTTCATAGGAGATTTTAATACCATCGCTTCACTTTCAGAATATAGAGGCCCTAGCTCCCCTTCTCTAGGACGTATTAGGGATTTCAATAACTGGATTAGCTCCTCTAGAATTCAGGAAATTAATATAGTAGGGAACCTGTTCACTTGGTCCAATTCCAGACTTAGGAACCCTACCTTAAAAAGATTAGATAGAGGCCTCTGTACTATTAAATGGCACTCCAAATTTCCTTCATCTTCTATCCAAATCTTGAATAGGCAATCCACAGACCACTCCCCTCTTCTCCTCCAGGTATCTACTCTGGCTAATTCTCACCCTAAACCCTTTAGATTTATAAATACTTGGTTTAATAGACCAGAATTTATAGACCTAATTAGGGAAAATTGGTCAAATCCACTTCCTCAGTCTGGAATGCTTGGCTTCTATCTAAAATTGATTAGACTGAAGAAAGTGATAAAAACTTGGAATAGAGACTGCTTTGGTAACATCGATGCTAATGTAACTACTGCAGAAGAGGCTTTAAGACTACAGGAACTTGTTTTTTACTTGACCCCTCAGATTCTGAACTAATCAAATTAAATGAGAAAAAGGCATTACTGCTTAGAGCCCTAAAGGAAAAGGAAAACTTTTGGAAGCAAAAAGCTAGATCAAAGTGGCATAAGCTAGGAGATAATAACACCCAATTTTTCCATAAGACAGTGCGGGAGAAAAACTGTAAGTTACAGATCACTAAAATTAAAAATAGGCAGGGTCAGTGGCTTAACTCACACTTAGATATTCAAAAAGAAGCTATTGCCTATTTTTTTGATCTGTTAACTGAACCTAACCAAAGGGCTAATGATACCTATTACCCTCACTTTCTCTTCCAAATCCCAAATATCATCACTGAGCAGGATAACCAAGCCCTATCCAGACCAGTCTCAGAGGATGAACTTAAATCTGTGATTAATTGTCTGAATAAAAATAGTAGTCCAGGTCCAGATGGCTTTTCTAGTAAATTCTATATTAAGTGCTGGACTATTATTAAGAAAGATTTAACTGATGCTGTTAATGAATTCATTCTAGGTTCAGATATGCCAAGGGGAATAGCTAGTATATGGATAACCCTAATTCCAAAAAAAAAAGAAACACCATCCTCTTTTGATGATTTTAGACCAATTAGTCTCTCTAATGTTATCAACAAAATCTGCTCTAGGGTTTTAATGGAAAGATTGAAACCTTACATGGAGAAACTAATCTCTCCTAACCAAACTGCCTTTATGAAGAATAGAGACATTTCTGATAACATACTCTATTTACAGGAAATGATAAGATTCTATGATAAAAAGAGTAGAGTACCTAACTGCATACTTAAATTGGACCTCGGGAAAGCTTTTGACAGGGTTAACTGGGATTTTCTTAGGAATGTTTTGGTTAGATTCGGATTTAATGGGAACTTCTTACATGCTGTTATGAACAATATTTATCAAGCTTATTTCTCAGTTCTTATCAATGGCAATCCAGTGGCCTTTTTTAAAGCCACTAGAGGCATCAAACAAGGTGATCTCCTCTCTCCCTTCCTCTTTAATATTTTCTCTAAGGCTTTCTCTAGGAGTCTTTCATTTATATTTTGGAACAATAGTCTCTCATATTATCAGTTACCAGCCTCAATCACAGTAGCTTCTCATTTAATGTATGCTGATGATACAGTCATTTTTATGCAAGCCTCTAAGTCTAACCTGATTAAGATTAAAGTTTTCCTAGAGATCTTTGAATCTACCTTAGGACAAAAATTCAATTTCGAGAAATCTGATTTCTACATAGGCAAAAGGACTACAGCAGCTAAATTAAATCAGGTTAGGATGATTTTGAAAATGAAAAAAGGTTCTTTTCCTTTTAAATACTTAGGTTGCCAAATTTTTAAAGGTAGTACCTTGAATAGATACTTCCAACCTTTGATGGAAAATCTGGACAAAAAACTGATGAACTGGAAAAAAAATGGCTAAGTTCAGGGGGTAAATTAACTTTAAGACAATCTTGTTTATACTCTTTACCTCAGCATCTATGGACTGTTACCAAACCCCCTAACTATATAGTCAGAACATTTGAGAAAAAAATGTCTAGATTTTTCTGGGTGAGTCAGATGGCAAAAACAACAAAGTTTGGAAAAGATGGTCTAATCTAGCTGTACCAAAGTCCCAAAAATGGCCTAAGGTTTAGATCAATTCAAGCCATAATTGACTCATGCTCTCTTAAACTCTGGTGGAAGAGCCAGTTAGGAACTACAATGTGGGCTAAAATGATATGGTCCTTACCACATACACATAGAAAATCCATGACCTGGAAGAGAATCTGTTCAGTTAACTCATTTGCTGATAATAACACCTTGATCATTCATGGTAAAGGTAGCTGCAATTTCTGGGCTGCTAACTGGTGCCCCAATGGGCCTCTGATTAACTATATCCCCAGCTCCATCTCTTCCACATTATTATATTGCTTTGTGGCTGATTTTATCAGTAACGAAGCATCTATTCTATCTCGGATTTCCTCTTTCCTGGAACATGATACTCTCTCTTTTCTTCAGGATGCTGTAGTTACCCAAGACAGAGAAGATAGATTGATATGGAAACCAGAAGTGACAGGTGTTTTCTCCTTCAAATCAGCATATAAGGAACTCACACTCTTCTCGGGTAATTTCCCTGCCACCAAACTTCTGGAACCCTAAACTACAAAAAAAGGTTTCTATCTTCACATGGAAAATGTTGCACTCTTTCATGCCTTTTGATGATTTGCTAACTAGATGTGGTTTTAGTCTTGCTTCTAAATGCCCAGCATGTTATCATTCAGAGTCTATTCAACATTTTTTCATATCCTGCCCCCTTGCTCAAACTATATGGAATAAGATGGCATCTTCAGTGAACTTTCACCTTAATGATCAACATTCAATCAATGAAAGATTTTTTCTCTTCTGGAATAGTCATGACCTTCCTAAGTGGCACCAACTGATATGAAAAATTCTCCCACCTTTGATTTGTTGGGGCTTGTGGAAGGCAAGGAATAGGTTCTTATTTGATCACAAACATTTTTCTTCAGAGCTTATATGCAAGGAAGTTTGTGATCAAATTTATCTGTCTCTCTATGCTAAACCATTCCACCTCAGTTCCCTCACAACTATTCCATCTAGCCTTTTGCATCTGATCCCTCTTCTTAGACCACCTCCAAAGCCAAATATATCTATTATTTTCTGGGAAAGGCCTAAGATAGATTGCATAAAGATCAATATAGATGCATCCTGGTACCCTAATAATGCAACAGTAGGTCTGATTGCAAGGAACAGCTCAGGAACACCGGTCCTTATCAAATCAACAGCTGTTACTGCTGCTTCTTCACTTCAAGCAGAGATTTTAGCAATTTTATTTGCCTACTAAACTTCTCCAGAACTAGATAACACTTTCACAATTGAATCAAATTCAATGTTGGCAGTAAAAATGATTAATGATCCCTATACTGCTCATT
This sequence comes from Rubia yunnanensis, assembly GCA_037428765.1. Lineage (NCBI taxonomy): Eukaryota > Viridiplantae > Streptophyta > Magnoliopsida > Gentianales > Rubiaceae > Rubia > Rubia yunnanensis. The sequence goes on along the minus strand of CM075069.1, from coordinate 47,565,213 downwards.
GGCCTCTGTTTGATCTGACTTCTAAAGTACAGTCCCTTTTAAGAAATGCTGATCTTAAACATGTTTTTAGGGAATGCAATTCTGTGGAAAATGCAATAGCTAAACATCATTCAATCCATAGTCTGAGTCTAAGCCTTTCTAATGTCCCAATACACATCAAAGGCCTCATTTCTTTGGACAAGGGGCATACACCCTATATTAGAATTCATAAAAATGGCTCTTCATAGAATTGATACTGCTAAGAAGTATGTTTTTCATTGTTCACAGGTTCGATGGAGGGAATTCCAGTATCTGAAGTTCAGTTACACATTTCAATTGGTTTTCTTAATGTGGTTTTGTGAATGAATGCTCCACTACTAAATTTTGAATACTCTGACTTACAACTTTAGGTTCGGTTTTTAACAATAGGATATGTGGCGTCTAGATTGAGGTTGCCTGGCCAAAGGAAAGAATTAACACAAGGGGTGGAGATTCTTTTCTTTGGAATCGTAACTTCAATAACTATCCTCTTTTACTATGGATAGTTTTTAGAACAGTCTAATACTAGATAGGTATCTTTTTTGGAGGCAACTATGTTGCCTCAGATCTCCTCATGAACACTCCAACTCTTTGTATATTTTAGTTTGTTTCATTTAGGCGTGGGGAACCTTATATATAATCCCCCACCTTCGGGTGTTTTCATTAAAAAATGGTAAAGTTGTCCATACATTGCACAAAAAGTAGCGGTGAGATGGGATCACCCTGCTTGACACATCTTTTAGCATTAAAAGACTAGGAATATCTACCATTCATTGAGAGCCAAAGTTCAAACTTCGTAGTACTTTTTTTAATCCATTCCAATACCAAACTATGAAACTCTAGTTCTTCTAGCCATCTGAGTAAGAACTCCCAATTGATACTATCAAAAGCCTTGTTGATGTATATATGTGCTACACAACTAGGCTTCATAGTCTCCACATTGTATCTATGTAATAACTCTTGTGCTAAAAACATGTTATGTGCAATAAATCTACCATTCACAAATGCTCCCTGATTATCACTAATTACAACAAGTAAAACCTCTACAATTCTAGCACTAAGAACTTTAGTGATAATTTTATAAACAACAGAGCAACAAGAAATAGGTCTAAATTCTGATGGTAACTAGGGTTATACTATCTTTGGGATTAGAGTAGTTATTGCATCCTCAAATATCCCTAGTATCTGCTCTCCTTCAAAGCAATTCTATATAGTCCTGATTAAATCTTGACCCACAATGTCCCATGTTTCACTGAAAAAACTGACTGGTAAAACCCTCTTTGCTTGGACTTTTGGTTTTTCGGATTCCCTATATTGCCCTCCAAATATCCTCCTTGCTCACTTTCCTGATCAGTTTTAATTTTTGTTCTAGGTTTAAAACTTCACCAAATTCCACTACTCTCTTTTCAAGGTCTCACCTTATTCACCACTCTAAATTGTTTTGGTCCAGCAAACCTTCTTCATTTTTTTGCTGATCAGACTCCATCTATTCTCAGTGCCATAATGTGATTTTGATATTGTCTTCTTTTTACAGATTCATAAAAGGCCTTTGTATGCATGTCACCTTCCATCATCCATTACATTTTTGCTTTTCATTGCAGGAAACTGTATTCTGCCTTATCAAACCTTTCAACTTCTTTCATGTAGTCATGATACTCACTTTGTAATGATTCATTACTTGGATTTTCATTTAGGTTTTTATGAGCTCCCTTCCTTCCTTCTTGTGCTTGTTCAACCTGCTTGCCTATTTCATTAAATTATTTCCTATTCAGCATCCTCAATGGTTTCTCTAACCTCTTCAAAGCTGCAACCTGATCATGCAAAGTTTCAATCTTCTTCAAATCTCATAGCTTTTTTGTATTAGAAATTTAACTTTTGAAGACAGAGACCACATCTGAAAGTATCTAAATGGCTTTGTTGTTTCTGGAACCAGTTTGCTACATCTAACCACAAAAGATAGATGATCAGAGACCAAAACATCCTTCACTTCACAGAAAGCTTCATGCTCTTCTTCTAACCAAAATTTGTTCACCAACCCCCTATCAATTTTGCTTATGACTCTATTTCCAACCCTCCTGTTACTCCAAGTGTAAACAGTCCCTACTATTTTCAATTCAGCTAGATCAAGGTTTCTACTCTTTCTTTGAAGCATATGATCTCTTTTTCTTCTATCCTATTACCCCCAACTCTATCGTCTGGACCCAGTGGAGTGTTAAAATCTCTAACTATCAGGCATTATTTGTCTCTTTGGCGAATCCCTTTCAAAAACTGCCATAAACTCTCTCTCTCCCTCTCTCTCCCTCTTCATGTTTGTATTGAACCCGTATATTAAGGTACAATAAAATTCTTTTATCCATTTTGCTTTTGCATATCAGATCTATCCACTGTTCATCTCTACAAGTTAGCCTTATGTCATAACAATAAGATCTCCACGTAAGTCATATCTTGCCGCTTATGCCATCACCACTGTATGTTAAAATATTCTATCCAGGACCTATTTTCCTCCATATCTCCTGTTCCTTCTCTTTTTTATTTTTGTTTCTAGCTGAGCCAAAATTTCAGCTTGATTATTTAGACAATACTTCCTAATCTCACTTGTTTAGACCTCTGACACTCTAAGCTATTATACTACTTCCTATCCGGAGGTTTGTCTCTCCATAGGACATTACTGCCACTACTCTCTCTAACTTCCCTCATATCATTGATCCGCACAATATTCTTATTTACCTTTAGAGGTTTTCCTGTTAGTTCTCACCCATTTTTCATTCACTCTTACTAATTCGCCATTCTTTTTATCCATTTCAGTACCTCTACTAAATGGAATATAAACCTGCATAGTATTTTTTTCCCATGTTTCACCTGCTCGGTCTTCCTCCTACATTCTTCCACCTGGTGACCATACATGTTAGCGATCTTTACAAACAACGGGCGTCCACTCAAAATCCATTTTCTGCTGCATAATAACATTTTTTTTCTGTCACATACATGGACGGAATTACCATAGCGCGTGGTAGGGCTCCAGCCCTACCTGAGATTCCAGTGCCTTGGTAGTAGTGATTAAAAGCACTTCCCGGTAGCGGAGTGGAGCTTTTCCGGAGATTTCCACATTTTTCCTGCATAATCAACCGGGGAAGAAAGCCGCTGAAGGCCTTCTTTTTTTTGCACATAATACATCAAAACGACGTCGTTTTGGCTCAAGTCGAATGACGTTGTTTTGGTTAGTACAACATAAAAAATATAAAAAATCAAACTTTGGGTATTTGTATTGAGCCAAAATCCAAAAACGGATGACACAAATACAAAACACTTGCCAAATTTTGCCACAAACCAAAAATATGCCACAAACCCAAAAGGCCAAAACACTCTCAGCCAGCGTGCCCAGCGTTTCCAAGCTTCCAGCCTCCAGCTCCGGCCGCCGCCGCCGTCCCGCCACCGGCCTGAGACTCCTGGTTGATTAGCCCCACCTGAAAAAAAATATCTGGTTCCACCAGTGGTCACATACATTATTTTATCGGGAATTGATTCTCCAATATTTACTTCAATATGTATCCTAGCATAGGCAAGTCTTTCTTTACATTTTGTGGCTTTGTCAAGACAAATTGTTTTTCCAATTGAACTCACAATATTACTAATAATTTTGGGCTTTCAGTAAACTAAAGGTAAGTTAGGAAACTTAATCCACACAGGGATTTCTGTAGGTTCGTTAAGATCCTAATCATGTCCCCATTTTTCCCAGTTACGGACTTTCCATATAAAAGAAACATATCCTTACCTACAATTTCATCACAGCACTGCATAGATATCAGTTTCACCATAAAAACTCCTTTATTAAGTTGTTATACCTTTTCAGCCATCTTTCCCCATATTTTGAGCAGGAAACCTTCCATGAGTTATAAAAGGGGGATTACATCCTATTATTTTGCATACCAGGCAAGTGCTCCATTGTTAAGCCCCTTCCTCAACGTCCTCATCTGTGATTTCAGCTAGCTCCATCCCTTCAATATTAGTAGTGTAATAATATTTCACCTCATTGAGAAATAGTGAACTCCACAATTGAGCTTCACCTCAGCTCTTTCTCCCAATGAAAGCCTCTTTCCCCTCAAATTCGCTTCCACTGAGTTTTATTCTTGTTCCATCTTTCCAACAGTTAGTGTTTTCTGCTTTTTATAGTTGATTTGTGTTTACCCTCAAATCTGCTACGTACATCATTGACTCATCCTCCTTTGATTTCCTCATCTTTTCATTAGAACTCTTTATCACTTCTCGATTGCCATTTCTAGTTTTTTACCTCATTCCTTAACCCCGTAGCTTGCTTTCTTTTTTTAGACTTTTATTCTCCCACCGGTTGCAAAGTAACCTTCTTCCACTACAACAGACAACACCTATTACCTTGATTTTTCAGGCTTTTAGGGCAAGTGCAATGGGTTTCTTAAAAATTAAAAAATCGCTCTAAAAACCAAAAACATCCACAGTAGTGATTTTTAGGCCGGTTTCTTGTTAAAAAACCGGCCCATAGTTTTCAACTAGGGAACCGGTTAAGAAACCGGTTCCGTCAGAAGATGCAGAGCATCTGGCAGAGAAGGGGGCCGCCATGTGCGGCCCATTTTATTTCTGTTGAGTGGGACACGTGTCGCCCAAGCATTGGGCCACGTGTCCCACATGCTGCACTTTATTTTTTTTTATTTAAATCCGTTGACACGTGGCGCCTTCCGGTTGGGCCACGTGTCAAACGGATTAAAAAATTTTGTCCGTTCCGTCAAAATAATGAGTGGGATGCGTGTCCCACTTATATGGCGACACGTGTCCCACTTATATGGCGACATGTGTCCCACTCAACAAAAAATTCCTGGTTCCCATTTTTGCAATGGGACACATGTCCCTATATGGTTGGGACACGTGTCCCAACGCCTTTTTAAAAAAAATCAAATTTTTGGAAAAAAAATTTCAGCTCATTTTTTGTTTGAAAAATTTCCAACGGTAGAATTTTTTTTTTGTTGTAATTTATTGAAATTTTTTTATTTTAAGTATTTATTGTAATTTGTTTTCTCGTTATAATTGGCCTTTCTAATGTCATGTTTGTAATATATTTTTATAAAATCAATATATCTTTTTCTTTATTATAGATAACAAAATATTAAACAATTTCACGACAAGAAAAAAGATATTTAAATTATTATTATAAAATATGAAATTTATAAATTAAAGAAATTGAATTATTTTATACTTTTTAAATAAAACGAAATTCTATGAATACAAATTATAATGTATTATTAAATTTCACTTTCAATTAATTTTGGGTGAAAAAAATAAATAAAATTAAATATTAATGGTAAAATAAATGAGTATGATAGAGAAAATCAAGTGGGGTCAATGAATAGTCAAAAGTGGTTTCTTACCATTGTGGGGATAAAAAAAGGTGGTTTCTTAAGTGGTTTTTTAAGATTAGGTGGATGAGAGAGAATGGGAGAAATAATATATTTAATTGGTAAGAAACCGGTATCGGTTTCTACCATTGCATGTGCTCTTAACCTCAGTTTTTTCCCCCAAAAAATCAAGGTAAATGTGGGTGAAGTAAAAAAGCAGACTTTTTGCCTCGATTATAAAATGAGGTAAAAAGTACTTCTTTACCTCGAGTTTGGACTTACGTCGGCAGATTTAATGTGCGACGTCGCTATTAGTACTAAGGCCAACGATAGGATACGATATTTGCGACATCGTATAGATCGGCATCGGGATATAAGATGAACGACGTCGGCAATACCATTAAGACACACAATGTGATAGGAAAGTCTGCGACGTCGTTCCAGTCGATGTCGTCTTAAAGAACTACGACATCGCAAAATGCAGTGCACCAATGTCGTGTGCATGCTGACGTACAACGGTGAACAATACAACGTCGTTTCGAATCGGCGATGTCGCAAAAAATATTACACGCCGGTTCGATATGTGACGTCGCATGAGTACCGATAAGTGCAACATCGCGGATTAGTCGTGTGCACTTATCGCGAATTAGTCGTGGAGAGAACATTTTGGTTAAATAATATAATATTTGATGTAAAAAACAATCGTTCATCGATATCCATTACATGTTATTTAGTATTGGATTACTCTATGAATGGTTAAACATCATACAACAACCAATTGTCATTAAATTCATATGGGAAAATTAACAATGACATGTTAAAATCCACAAAACTAGATATAACATATATTACAAATACATGTTACAATATATAATAATACATAAGGTTGCCCATAAATTTAAACATTAAAGGTATTGAACCTCTATATTGTCTACTTTGTAAGGCATAAACATTGTCCGGGCGAGTAGTGAAATGACAAGTCATCCATCTACAGTCCATCCATAACTCTCGTTGTCCTATTACATTGAATACACATCAAACAAAATTTAAGTTAGAATTGGGCAAGCTCCAATTTAAAACACACATAATATAGTCATACTTAGACAACGTGAATGTCAACTTGGAAAAGGAATGAATATGGGTAGAAGCGACGTCGCATATTATAGTAATTGATGTCGTTATGGCCAACCTTAATGCAAAGTCGCACATTCAAGAAATTTCATGCTTTTTATTGACATGTGCGTCGTCGTTTTGAATTCATATTTACATCGCAAAGGCCTACTAACAGTGACCGATGTCGCACATTCATATCGTGTTCATACAAATAAGTAATTATTGTACACAATCAGCCCTAATCTAAGCTTTTTTTTCTCATTCACTACAAACATGGCATCATCTGTGGAAATAAAAATAATATACACTATATAACATGTAACAAAACCATCATATATTGTGAAAATATACAATACAGGCTTTGATCTATGAGAAAAATAATATGTAGAAGGTATGGTAATTAAATTGCTAAATTAACATTGAATGTATGAAAAACTACCTCAACTAATTTGAACCCGGAAGAGCTCCATCATCGGGCACTTGTTCATATGTGGGAAAAACAAATTGATTGAGCTCTTGGATTGTTGTATAAAAGGTGTAGATGGAGAGGATGGTGTTTTGTAGGTAGGGTTTGGAGAAATTGTGTTAGAGATGAGAAATAGGTAATGGTGTTGGTACTATTTACTTGAAATTTTGGTTGTTGGTGTGTGTGTGTGTGTGTGTGTGTGTGGGGGGGGGGGGGGGGGAAGAGAATTTTGCTTCAAATTTTCATCCCAAAATTTCATTCCTACTGGAAATTTTACTATGATCGACGTCGGCCGTTGTTTGGTCGTGGATCCAAATTTGGCGACATGCCCACGGAGTCGCACAAGAAGGAAAATTGGTAATTTTTTAAAAGTGTCATAAAATACTATGTGTTAAGATTAGGGCTTCTTCCATGAAAATATGAATACAAAAATGTAATCTACAAATTTGTATTTGAACTTCTACCACTTTCTTGGAGGGACCTAAAGTGTAAATATTTAAAATTTCAACTGGTCCCAAACTCGACTCCGATCATCTGAAAAATAAACGCCATCATATTTAGTCAAACTTAATATAACCGAAAGTAACAAATAAGAAATTGTTCTTATTCCACATATTCTTCCACAAGTTCTTCCAACTAACCCCTTGTATACTTATAAGTAACCATCTATAATTTACTCTAAACCACGTACTAGCGCTTTCTAAAATTTGAACCACCTATAATTTACTCGAGACCACGTACTAGTGCTTTCTAAAATTTGATGGACGCGATTTTATTATATTTTATTTTCATAAAAACCCAAGAATAAGAAATTTCATTTGATTCTATGTGATGGAAATTATCATTCCCATAACGCTTATCCTAAGGGTATAAATGGAAATACTAATACATATGATGGACAATTACCCCGTTCCATTCATCCGGTCATGCCTAAATTGGAACATCTTGGTCATGACATTATGAATTAGATTAGGGTATCTCCAAATTTGCATTTCACGTCTCCCATATTCGTGGAATGACCTAAGCGCAAAAATTAAAAACTTGACCCGTGGAGGTAAAATTGATTCTGATCAAAACGGACATTAATCAAGTTCATAGACAATTATAAAATTTAATAGGTATTTATATTATACTATAGAGTGTTATTAAGGTCAATTATATAGTTTTTTGGTCAAATGCGAGCTTATTTAATATGCTAGTGGGCTGAAATGGCGAGGCCCATAATCACACTTGACAAGTGGATTTCACAAGGGCTCTTCACGACTTTATATATGGAGCCCATCTATAATACTGTGACATCGCTATAAACTCGATCGTCTATCAACTACAGTGATATCGGTGCAAAGTCGCACTAACTGTGGCGGACAACACAAGGTCCCAAAACGATGTCGTTTCAAAACAACTATAAATAAATGGTCCCCCAGAATTAGTTTAAGCTTTTCATTTCCAAGTTTTCCGCAAATACCAAGAGTTTCTCCACCCCTTTCCTCTTCTTCTTTGACAAAGGTATGAATTTGTACTCTTGTAGTGCCTAAGTTTTTGGAATTGTTACTCCATCTTCTTTAGTTAATCTATGCTTTTTGTATGACTTGTAATTTTGGTTCTCTAGTTCTTACTCAAATTTGTTAGACTGAGAATTTTTCTTACATGTGAACCTAGGTATTATGTTCTTGTTTGTTTTAGGACGTTTTTGTGTAATTTTGTCTCCTTAGTGCATGTTTTTTGCTGAGTTTCTGTGTTTTTTCCCATTGTTGTCTTTGACGCATGCAAAGTCGGTCTCTAGTCGCACGTCATTTTATTTATGCATGCGACATCGCACATTCTTATTTCAAGTTATTGCATAAGTCGTCACAGTTGTATTGATGTATACATCGATATTACCGATGTCTTAGCGACGTCGCATGTAGGCCTTTTACTTAACTTAATATTTAAATTTGCGACCTTGTTTTATCGTCGGTCATGATATCGATCTTGCCGACTCACCGGTGATGTCTCTAGTCCATGTCGACGATGCCACTGGTCCAGACCAATATGTTCCTGTGACACATTATCGACGCCCTACGTTGTTCTTATATGGATAGTTTACCGTAAACATATTGCTCACTTCATATGCAGGACTAATGGTTGGTGAAGGATCCGCTAGGCACACTCTATCTAAATTAATTTTTATTTGAATTAATTATGCAATTCTCCACACAAAGGAGAAACCCTGAACCGAGTTGTTCGACATTGAAGACCATACAATGGCTCCAGAAAACCCACATTTTCCACTGCACTTTGAAGCAACAAAAATTTGGGGAAAACCCAACTTTGGTAAGGAAAAAAACTTGCAAATAATTAAAACCATTAAATTATTTGATTTTCAGTTAATACTATTTGTTTATAATTGCATATATTTGTTCATAATAAAAAAATTCTAAATAGTACATCCCGATTGAAATTGTACCACTTCTGCCGAATGTAAAGACCCTCATTGTGATAAGGTGCTATGGGAAAGAGTGGCGCATGAACTACTAAGGGCAAGGGAAGATCAATGCCCCGTTCCTGAAGGGTTTTTCCGAGTTCCTTTTCGGCAACAACCTACGTATTGGGGACACCTTGTTCTTCGAGATCATAGAAGCTGGGGGGCCGATGGGAGGTCGTCACCGTACCTCTCAAAGTTAATATTTATAAGCCCTAAATGCTTACTATCTACAATTAAGTAGATAGCGGCAAGTCGGGGTCGTCCACGAAGAAGAGGGATCTTCCTAAGCGTTTAGGCACAAAAGGTTGATATTAGGCTAGGAGTAGACATATATACATATATATATAAGCATGTAAATGGGGGGGTTGGTTGTTTGGTGGTCCTAAGTTATGAAATTAAAAAGACAAGATAACTAGCAAAGCCAAGTAACTAGGCTAACCATCAAACAAAACTAAGAAAAAAGGGTTTAAAACTACAAAGATAAAGCCTTGGGGGCAATTGATATCCACTTCCAAACCTAATGTAGATCATTGAACCATTCACTCATTCTATCACATTCATTACTTGACTTAACATTAACATATTTATCTAGCAAGAATCACAACACATTATGCACAAGAAGTTCTAAGTTCATGTTCATAGATTTTCACGCAAAGGAGCTAAGGAATTCGTCACTTTCCTAACACCCGAACACTTCCTATTCTCAAACAACACATGGCATAAATGAAGTGAAACATAGCATCAAGAATACATAAATGCTAAATAATAAAGGCTTCAAGAACGAGTGAAACAATCTATTCATACTTCAACTACATGTTTTGAAGATAAATCTTCCATCCTTCTTAGATAGTAGTTTGCAAGAGTGAATTCGACATCTCTTGTCAAACATCACCAATGACTCCCTTAGTACTAAGAGTATCCCATTGATGGCATTTAGCACAAAGAATCAACAAGCTTGGCAACACTTATAAACACTGCACCGTGTCTAAGCATTTAACCAATTCATGCATTTACACAAGATTAGTCAAGAACGATCGACATTCATATACCTCTCTCATTTGCTACCAAAAACAAACATGACAACGAGTTCGACATCATCACATTCATCTAGCAAGTATCAATACACCAACATCATTTAAGAAGCTCTAACTCATGCTCTTGGATTCCACATTAAAAGAGGGGAGAATTAGCTACTTTCTCCCAACCCTAACAAGTAATCATACAAGCAATTCATATACTCAAGCTTCCAACAACATTAATGCCATTAACAATTAACATTCAAAGCTCAATAAATGCACAATAGCAAAAGCACCAAATAGATAGATATAATGGTTCTTACTACATAGAAATGGAAGCTTCAATCCTTTGCTCCCAAGATAAAACTAAGATAGAGAACTAAAAGACATAATTAATCTACAAAAACTAAGAAAAGAAAGAAGAGAAAACCTAGGGTTTTAACACCCAAAAACGCAGAAAAAAGAACTGGGCAAAAGCTGTTGAAGAGGAGGGGATAAGGGGAGTATTTATAGCACAAAAATCAAGAAGAAATTCAGACCACTTGTCCGTCGCGAGTCGCGACGTGCTCGTGACGTACCATCGCGTGGCGCGACGGTCTCGCGACGAACACAAATTCTAGCATTATTTCATCTTTCTCTTTTATATCTCATATCCTTCGCTTCCCTTCACTTCTTCAATTCTTCATATCTTCAAAAAGCTCAAATCCAAGTCTTTAAATCTTCAAATCTTCAAAGATATTCTTCAAAGTCTTCAAACAAATTACCTTGTCACACAAAATTCTCTAAAAAGTGATAAAAACGTAAAAGTTGCTTTTAATCCTCCTTAGATAATTTCAAGGCAAAATGTCACATTTAGAGCACAAAAGTGTACAAAAGTGAATCTCAAAAACACTTTCAACCGTACCATTCAATATATTTTCATGTTGGTTGTGGTTTTCCTTATTAATTATTCAACAATTTTCAATCGTAACATAACAAAACAGACCTTATTAAAATTTAAAATAACAAATCGTAGCATAACAAAACTTAACAAAAACTCTCTTTTTTTATAGTATATCATTCTCAACCTTATCATCTAAAAGTTCCATATTTAATTATCTGCAGCGTCGGTCATCCATCTCATGCTTTGTTGGTGACAACGACAGAATATGCGATTTCGGCAACAATTTTATTACATCAATGCGATGTCGCACGAACATCGGTAACATTATTTACTTCGTTTTTTGACCTTTTACTTTGGTTCAAATAATAACCGAGGTTAAAAAAAACTAATTATTTACCTCGATTATTTTATAACCGAGGTAAATAATATCTTTTACTTCAAAAAAATTCGAGGTAAAAGAACTTTTTGCCTTGATTTTTTTAGCTAAGCCAAAAAATTGAGGTAAAAAGGGAAAAGTAATAGATTTAGTTTCTTGTAGTGTTCCTCTCACGTTTACTCTTATTCTGCCCATGGCGGTGCTCTGGCGAGTCATCGATCAGCAGGTTAGATGAGATTTAGAAGTACACCTATTATCGCACCTTATTTCCCGCACTCAGGAGAGGGAATGTGGATTATTATCAAAGATGTAAAAATGCTGGTATGCACACTTTACTATTTGCTGATGATCTCCTTTTGTTTTGTGGTGCCAGCAAGAAGTCTAAAACAGGTGTAAATGAGATACTGTCAAGGTTTAGAGAAGTGATTGGACTTGCCAATAATGAGAGTAAATCAAAATTTTACTTCTCAAAAATGGAAGAATCTGAGAAATTGATACTGGTTTCTGTCTTACAGGTCACAAAAGGAGATTTTCCCATGAAATATTTGGGATTGCCCCTGTCTTATGTTAAATGGGGAAAAGAGGATTCTGAGGAATTTATTGAAATATTGTGAAATAATTAGGGGAAGATTCAAGGTTGGAGTTCCAAACACCTATCACATGTTGGAAAGGTTCTATTAATCAATGGTGTATTAATGAGTATGACTGGCTACTGGGAAAATGTTCTTAGTATTCCAGAAAACATTCATAAAAGAATTACAAAGATTTGTACTAGCTACTTATGTGGTTGAGAGGAAGGAAAATGGGTTTCACAATTGTAGCTTGGGAGTCCTTGAGTAAAAGCAGAAAGAATGGAGGCATGGGTCTAAGGGATTGTGTGTTTAGAACAAGGCAGCCCTGTGTAAACATCTTCAGGACCTGAACCTAGAGAAAGATGTGCTCTTGATAAAATGGGTGCAAGAATATTACTTAAAAGGATCATATTTGGTGAAGTTTGGTTTTACCACTTTTTCTAGTACTTACTAGTGTGTTCCAACATGCTTAATTTAACCAAGTGTAAAATAACGTAAAACATAAAAGACACACAACTTGGTTACGCAGTTTGGTGTAAATCACCTACATCTGTGGGGCCTGGCCCAGTTCAGAATGAATCCACTAATTAGAAAGATACAGTACAGAGTACAGTTTACAAAATACTTATCTTTACTAATTATGATGTGTGGACTCTGCTAGCTCCCCTAGCTACCGATCCACCTTGATCAGACTCCCTCTGACCTTGAACTCCATCGACGCAAGATCTCCTCCTCCCGAGGAATTAAGGTATACGATTCTGAACTTAGTGCAGCAGGACAGTGTTGGAACACAGTATATTGGCTCTCGCAAGTTTCTTAAGATCTCAAAATCTGGGTGCAGATTTTGCTCCGTAAAATCGTTAGTTTTGCAGCCGTGTTTGTCCCATATTTATATACACGAATCAGATCTGAATATCCATGATTATCTCCACAATATTCCTATTCCAAATCTGATTGTTGAAGCATATCCAAATCCCATAAATAAAGGGATTTACCTTATCGCAAACTCTCCCATATATTCGAATAAATCTTCTCCATATAAGTAGGGATTTTTCCATAAACCAAATATGCTTCACACGCCCAATATATAGCCAAATATATAGATACCATAAATTCTAAAACACGTCAATGTTTCGGCTTGAATCCGTTAAACCCTATGGCGTGAAACCTGCTCCAGTTCTGCTCCAGCACCATGTTCCAACATGGTCTATAGTTCACAAATACTTAACACAAAATTGCCAATTAAATAATTCCTTGACTTTACAATCTCCCCCTTTGGCATTTTTGTGGACCCATAATATTTTGGACTGCAATCACATAATCAACTACATTCAACGAGCAGAATACCAGAAAAATTCAAATAGTGAAAGCCGAAATCCAGAATGCAAGAAATCCAAAAATTATACAACCAAATTGAAAGCCAAATATCCAGGATCCAAAATTACTCCCCCTGGGACCACACAGAGGCCAAAGAAACATCATCACAAAATCATAAAAAATGAAACATTGTCTTTAAAAATCCCCCTGAAATAGTCAACCTTCCAGACTTGATTTTTCTTCTTCCAACCGTGCTTGCTCTGCTTGTAAGGCTGCAATTTGGATACCCAAAGCTCCTAGTCTGGCATTGAAAACCAACAATCGAGCCTTCTGATCTGCTGCTGCTGATGAGGAGGTTGAGCTTGAAGCTTTCCACGGAAGGTCATGCACATGTCTGAGTCCGAAAGTTTTCTTGTTCGGCCGCAGGAACTCAGTGTCAACTATCACGTCTGAGGCCTTCCCTTTCACTTTTCCACTTTTGGCTATCGCTGAGATCAGACATGGATATATTACTGCATCATTCACTTTAGGCGCTGTGGCCTGTCGAACCAGATGTTACTGAATTAATAACCCGAGATTGATTTCCTGCTGTGTTCCAACACAGTAGAGCAGTTTGGCCATTTCCCTGGTCAATGCAGTAGTATTGCTAGATGGTAACCAGCAGTGAACAGCTATCTGATACAGCCCGAAGAATCTGGAGGTCAAGCATGATGCTTGCGAATATCCTACTGCCGGCCACTGCTTCTTATATCCTCCAGAAATCACAGCCAAAATTTCATCATCAGTCATCTCTAAATCGTCCGGAAACACTCCCCCTATCTCCGGAGTTTTCAGCCCAAATAACATATTGATTCTAGTAGCAGACAGTTCTACAACCTTTCCCCGAACATATACTCTACCAAACCACGGAGAAGAAATATCTAGATTCTCAGGCATGAGATTAGCATATAGCTCAAGAACCACCTGTCGATTGAATTGCCTTTGAATTGTGGCCGCCTTCACCATTCCCATTGCCTTTAGGAAAGTTGTAAACCCACTCTCCTGGTAAGCCTTCAAGTCCAAGGGTCTCTCAGTAATAAACTTCTTCTCATAGAAGAACTCTTCCATCTCAGCTCCCTTCTCGTCATAATAAACTGTAGAAAAAGCCTGAGTGACAGATGGGGGTGGCAGAGCCTTCCTTGGCTTGCTATCCTGTCTCTTCTTACTTCTTTTTGCTGCCTCAGTATTCATGGCAGAGCTAGCCTTCCTTTTTCCTTTTGCCTTCTTGAAAAATTCATCCAGGACCTCGTCACTGGAGTATGTTAGGTCTGGGACACCCTGTGTTGGAACACTGTCAGCTCTTCCTACCTGTTCTTCTTCTGACTCAACACCTTGATCCTGCAGATCTTCTCCAGCTTCTTCATTCTCCTGATTCCCTTCATCATCAGATTGATCAGGGACTCCATCATTCAACTCTCCTTGAACCTCTTCACCCTGTGTACCCTCCAGATCAGCATCAGATTCTTCCTCCATATACACAGATTCTTCCTCCTGTGTTGGAACACTGTCATCATCATCAGACAGTTCAATAATCACTGGTTCTCTCAATTTCTCCATCCTCTTTGAATTCTCCTCATCATAAAATCCAACCTGTAGCTTGTCTCCATACCTTACTGTCTTCGTCCCAACAGCTTGTTCCTCATTAATTTCTCTTATCCACACATAACTATGAGCAGTCATACGACAGAAAACATGAAATTTGTCTTTCCCTTTACCATTCAGCTGACCGTACATCCCTCTCAGATACTTCACAGTCTTATACTCAATATCCCAGACATCAGTAAAGTGACCAGACACAATCTCCTTAATTTTGACATGCAACACTTCTAAATCCTTTCTTATACTCTTGATTTTGCTTAGATCCATGGAATATCTATTAGCTTGTAACCACTCAAAAATATCATCCACACTTCTACTTTCAAAACCCAAGAATTTCAATGGTCGAGGGTCAGGACCAGTTACCTTAGGTTTTTCCTGTTTCTTGCCTCCAGACGCTTCCTCTTGAGCATCAGAATCTTCACTCTGTTTCTTGACAGAAGCCTCTTCCTCTTCCTTTTCCTCTTCAGCTTTATCAGGCTCTGCTTCAGCTATCTCCTCATCCTCTTCATGGTTAGCACTTACTTTTTTCTAATCTTGAGTTTGTGACTCACCCAATTAACATATCTTCTCGGCTCATCAAACACTACCAATTCCGAATTCACTGAGCTCCGGTCTTCTTCCATAATTTCTGGCACTGAAGCTTCTTTTATCGAAGAATTTGGGTTTGACATTATTTGGAACAATGCCGAGATAGAGGAGAGTTTTGAGTATGAGATTTTTTTGCAAGAGTTTTGGGGAAAAATCGGGCCAAGGGTAACAGAATGCGAAAGGGATTTTAGAGTTTGAAAAAACTTTCAACTCTTCATGAACTTACCTCTTTTCCCGCGAAGTCCCCTTTTTAGATTTCCCAAAAATTGCAATGATATCCCTTTTTCTTCTTGTCACATCACTTTGTCTTCCTTCATTAACTTCCAACACACCTTACTTAACTACTCCTATTTTGGTAAGTCTTTTACTTCCTTAGATAAAAAAATTTTTAAAAAATTTTTGACGTAAATAACAGAAAGAAAAATTATTTACACGAAAAACTAATCAAAGGTAAAAGTTACCTCAGATTTGACAAACACCTAAGTGTTGTCGAAGGCTCTCGAAAGTGGTAGCATCAAGTGGCTTTGTAAATATATCAGCAAGCTGCTCGTGTGTTGGAACATAGACCACTTCCACTTCTTTTCTTTCCACCAAATCTCGAATAAAATGATGCCTTATGTCAATATGTTTGGTTCTTGAGTGTTGAACTGGATTCTTTGAAATATCAATGGCACTTGTATTGTCACATAAAATCTTCAAAGGTTCTTGATGAATTCCATAATCCTTCAACATTTGTTTCATCCATAGCAGTTGTGCACAACAGCTCCCTGCTGCAAGATACTCTGCTTCCGCAGTAGATAGAGAGATTGAATTCTGTTTCTTGCTATACCAAGACACCAAATTTGTTCCAATAAAGAAACATCCACCTGTAGTACTTTTTCGATCATCAGCATTACCAGCCCAATCAGAATCACTGTATCCAATCAACTCTGAATCTTGATTCTTAGAATACCAGACACCATATTCTGAAGTTCCACTTACATATCGAATAACCCTTTTCACTGCAGTAAGATGAGATTCCTTAGGATCAGCTTGAAACCTCGTACATATTCCAACACTGAAACATATATCTGGTCTGCTTGCAGTTAAATACAATAAGCTTCCAATCATGCCTCTATATAACTTCTGATCGACTGGAACTCCTTTTTCATCTTTCACTAGTTTATCAGAAACTCCCATAGGAGTTCGAACTGCACGAGCACTACTGAGTCCGAATTTTTTAATCAAGTTCAAGGCATACTTACTTTGATTGATGAATAGACCATTTCGTCCTTGTTTCACTTGTAATCCCAGAAAATAGGTCAATTCTCCAACCATGCTCATTTCAAATTCAGATTGCATTGTGGTGACAAACTCTTGTACCATAGATGGTGAAGTGGAGCCAAATACTATGTCATCAACATATATTTGAGCAATTAAAAACTTTGAGGACTTGTCAAGAACAAATAAAGTGCGATCTACTCCCCCTCGACGATAACCTTTCTGAAGTAGAAATGTAGTAAGTCATTCATACCATGCTCGAGGTGCCTGCTTTAGTCCGTATAAGGCCTTCTTGAGACGATATACATGATGCGGATAATGGGGATCTTCAAAACCTTTAGGTTGTTCCACATAAACTTCCTCGTTCACCACTCCATTTAAAAACGCACTCTTAACATCCATTTGATACAAAGTAAAGTTCAAAGAGCAGGCAATAGCTAGTAGAATACGAATGGATTCTAACCTGGCAACAGGTGCAAAGGTTTCATCAAAGTCAGCACTTTCCACTTGAGTATATCCTTGAGCAACAAGTCTGGCTTTGTTTCTGGTGACTAAGCCATCTGCATCGGACTTGTTCTTGAAGATCCATTTCGTACCAATGACATTAATGCCTTTGGGACGGGGAGTAAGATACCAAACATCATTCCTGGTAAACTGACCGAGTTCATCTTGCATTGCAGCAATCCAATATTTATCAAGTAAGGCTTCTTTATAGTTCTTGGGCTCAATCAGAGAAACGAAACAGTGTAGACCAACCAGTCATCGGTAATCAACTCGAGGCACTGATCGAGTACTTCTCATGATGGATCCAGATTGATCGAGTGTTGGAACATGTTCGTCAGTAGGAGGGGGCTGTGTTGGAACATGGTCGTGTGTTGGAACATGGTCAGCTTCAGTAGAGTTAGGGTTCTGGTGATCACTTGGTTCAGTAGAATCGGCTGAAGACTTTGCTTTGTCTGAAGGTTGAGACTGTGTTGGAACATGAGTGTTGGCGGATTCTTCCTCTACAACTTCTGGAGGTTGTTCCTTTTCTGAATCATCCACAATAACATTTATGGATTCCATGAGAGTGTTGGTTCGATGATTAAAAACTCTGTAGGCATGGCTATTGATGGAATACCCGAGAAACATTCCTAGATCACTCCGATTATCGAATTTAGCCAACTGTTCTCTATCTCTGAGAATATAGCATGTACTTCCGAACACATGAAAATACGATACGTTTGGTTTCCTGCCCTTCCAGATCTCATAGGCTGTCTTGTCAGTGAATGGTCGAAGATACACTCGGTTGATCGTATAGCACGCTGTCTTGATCGCCTCTGCCCACCATTTCTTATGAACATCCTTTTCTGCCAACATAACTCGAGCCATCTCCTGTAAAGTTCTGTTCTTTCTTTCAACAATGCCATTCTGTTGAGGAGTGATAGGAGCCAAAAACTCATGTTGGATTCCTAGCTCATTGCAGAAGGAACTGAATTGTTCATTTTCAAACTCTCTGCCGTGATCACTTCGAATGGATTATCTTTCCTACAGGACTTCCCTTTTCAGTTTGTAACTTTACTACAAGGCTTCGAAATACCTCAATCGTATCAGATTTTTCTTTCAAGAAGGCTACCCAAGTAAATCTGGAGAAGTCATCAACACACACAAAAATATATTTCTTTCCTCCTATGCTAGGCGTATTAACTGGCCCCATTAAATCCATATGTAGCAATTCCAGATTTCTAGAAGTAGTAATAAACTGAACTGAAGAATGAGGAGAACGAGTTTGTTTACCTTGCTGACATGGTCCGCACACAATTTCATCCTTGCTAGTCAAGATTGGCATTCCTCGTACAGCTCTCATATTAGCAATTTTCACCAGTGTTTTATAGTTGATGTGTCCAAGCTTCCTGTGCCAGAGAATTCCTTCATCCTGCTTGGAAAGCATGCATCGAACTTCTTGTTCCAACAAGTAACAGTTGTCCAAAGATCGTATTCCAGAAAGAACCTTATTTTCACCATGCTTCACTACACACTTGTCCTTCTGAAATTCCACTATCATGTTGTCGTCACACAGCTGACTTATGCTAAGCAAGTTTGCTTTTAGATCTTCAACAAATAGTACACTTGTGAGAACTGGAAACCCTTCAATCTTTAATTCGCCTTTGCCAATTACTCTGCTTCTTTTTCCATCACCAAAAGTTACATATCCGCCATCATATGGAGTAATGTTTGTAAGGTATTTTGGAGTCCCAGTCATGTGGCGAGAACAACCACTGTCAAAGTACCAAGAATCACTAGAATATGCTGATAAAGAAGTGTGTGCCACCAGACACTTACTGGACCTTTTAATAACCCATACCTTCCTGATTTTTGCATGAATATCGACTGTGTTGGAACACAGTTGTCTTCCAGTCATTTGATCTCTGATCAGTTTTTTACACTGATGTTCAGAATGACCTTGGTATGTACAGTATTTGCAGATTAGAGGATTTCTTTGATATGGCTTTCCATACTTCCGTTTTACTTCTCGAATCCTAGCTTTGAGAGTAACTGGTTTTTCGAAGACTTCAGTCTTTATTTCTTCCTTGTATCCAATCCCGTGTCTATCACCAACGGTTCTTCCCATATCCAGAATGTCATCAAGCTTTGCTTTCCCGGAATTTAATTTAGAGATATTTGCTTCAGACAACTCGGCTCTCTTGACTGCTGCTATCAATTTTTGACTCAGTTCTTTATTTTGCTTTTCAAGTTCTGCAATGTGGATCGTAGCTCCTTTCCACTTTCAATTAGCTTTCCTTTTTCTTCATTCAACTCTTTGTTTTTGTCAGCTACTTGAATCCACATATCATACATTTGTTCGTATGTGCTATAGATCTCTTCATCACTTACAGATAGATCATCTTCATCACTACGAGCATCGTTCAGATTCTTGTTAGAAGATACATCCTTACCTTTGTTCAGTGTGTTGGAACACTGACCTTCTGATGTATCATGTACCTTCGCTCCAAAAGCTACATAATTACTCGTAAGTTCTTCTTCATCCTTTTCATTATCTTCATCATCACTCCAAGAGGTGACATATGATCTTCCTTGTTTCTTGCGGGTGTTAGCACATTCAGCCTGAATATGACCAAATCCTTCACATTCTCTGCATTGAATTCGTCCAGCCTGTTTTGGTTCGTTGTTTTGATTCCTCCTGAACTGCATGTTTCCTTGTTCAAATCTCATTCCACGATTATTGTTCGAATCTAGTGGCTTTTGTCTGTTTCCACCAAACCTCTCCTGAGATTTCTTATTAACCACCTTCTTCAGCATCTTTGAGAAATTCTTTGTAATAAGTGCCAGTTTTTCAAACTCATCATCGCTATCAGACTCATTACTTGCCTTGACCGGAGAAACTTTGAACGCTAGATCCTTGGAGATTCTTTTTGTAGATTGCTGGAACGTCATCTCATAAGTTTGTAACGAACCCATCAGTTCATCTAGGCTCATGGTGGCTACGTCTCTTGCTTCCTCTATTGCTGCTACTTTCATTGCAAATCTTTTGGGAAGAGATCGCAATGTCTTTTTCACTAGCTTAGTTTCCTTGTAAACCTTTCCCAGTTGATAAGCCATGTTGGATATATCTCTGAGCTTTCCATTGAATGAAGCAATGGTGTCATCCTCCTCCATTTTTAGTTCTTCAAATTTGGTAGCCAGCATCTGAAGTTTGGATTCCCGCACCCAACTGGTTCCTTCATGAACAGTTTGTAAAATATCCCATGCTTTCTTTGCCTGGTGACATGTAGATATAAGCTTGAACTGATTTTCATCAACAGCAGTGAAGATTGCATTCAGGGCCTTCGAATTTGCCAGTGATTCTTTAAGATCATCTGGAGTCCACTTAGCTTTGTCTTTGGGTTTTTGACTCGACTCCCCTTCCACAGCCTTAGAACTTGTGTCAGCATCTTCTGTAGGATGATTCCATTCATTCTCAACATAGAACCATGCCAGTTCATCCAGTGAATTGATAAAGACCCTCATACGTGCCTTCCAATAATTGTAGTTGTTTCCTTCCAACAGTGGTGGTCGAGAGACTGAAGCTCCTTCTCTTGTCGTCATGGTAAAACCGGATCTCACTTTCCTTGAAACAACCAAGGGAACAATAAGTGACTCAGCTCTGATACCAATTGAAGTTTGGTTTTACCACTTTTTCTAGTACTTACTAGTGTGTTCCAACATGCTTAATTTAACCAAGTGTAAAATAACGTAAAACATAAAAGACACACAACTTGGTTACGCAGTTCAGTGTAAATCACCTACATCTGCGGGGCCTGGCCCAGTTCAGAATGAATCCACTAATTAGAAAGATACAGTACAGAGTACAGTTTACAAAATACTTATCTTTACTAATTATGACGTGTGGACTCTGCTAGCTCCCCTAGCTACCGATCCGCCTTGATCAGACTCCCTCTGACCTCGAACTCCGTCGACGCAAGATCTCCTCCTCCCGAGGAATTAAGGTATACGATTCTGAACTTAGTGCAGCAGGACAGTGTTGGAACACAGTATATTGGCTCTCGCAAGTTTCTTAAGATCTCAAAATCTGGGTGCAGATTTTGCTCCGTAAAATCGTTAGTTTTGCAGCCGTGTTTGTCCCATATTTATATACACGAATCAGATCTGAATATCCATGATTATCTCCACAATATTCCTATTCCAAATCTGATTGTTGAAGCATATCCAAATCCCATAAATAAAGGGATTTACCTTATCACAAACTCTCCCATATATTCGAATAAATCTTCTCCATATAAGTAGGGATTTTTCCATAAACCAAATATGCTTCACACGCCCAATATATAGCCAAATATATAGATACCATAAATTCTAAAATACGTTAATGTTTCGGCTTGAATCCGTTAAACCCTATGGCGTGAAACCTGCTCCAGTTCTGCTCCAGCACCATGTTCCAACATGGTCTGTAGTTCACAAATACTTAACACAAAATTGCCAATTAAATAATTCCTTGACTTTACATTTGGATTACAAACATTCTATCACCCACAGCTGGCCTTAGAGGGCTTTGATGAGGCTTAAATTCCCAAAATTGAAGAACTGCACTAACAAGAAAGGGAAATTGCTGATTTCTGAAGTGTGTGACAAATTAAAAGTAGGTGGAGATGGCAAATACAAGAGCCAGGTGGTTTGGCACAAGAAAACTCAACCAAAACATGAGTTTTTCTTGTGGTGGTTTTTGAATGGAAAACTCGCTACCAGGGATAGGCCCAGAAATTTTGGGATTCCATCAGGTGAGACTAATTGCACTCTTTGTGATAGGGAGGAGTCTATTCAGCATTTGTTCATTAAATGTGAATATAGCATAAACTTGATGAAAGAGCTGCGAGTTCCAGATTGCAGAAGCATGAGATCTCTGAAGGAACAACTGCTGATGTTGTCAAAAAGAAGGAAAAACAGGAAAATGGTGTTAATGGTAACAGGGCTGTTTGAATTATGATTAGAAAGGAATTGAACGGTATTTGATGAGAAGGAACTGAAGGCAGAAACTATCGCATTCCAAATCCGATCTGAAGTTGATTGGTATTTGTCCAAAAACAGGTTGAAGTAAAGAAAATCAGTTTGCAGTTTAAATATGTTTTGATTGTAAAGTTTTTGTTAGTTTTGTTAGCTTTATTTTTTTTTAAATTAAACCATCATTAGATGGGGGAAATTATATTAGCCTTCCCAAGCTGATAAAGTGAAACCAAAAACATCATAAGTAGCAATTTTGAAGCCGAAGCTTAGTATATTTACAGATTGAGCATATTGCTCTCGAAGCAACCCTTGTTGCTTCCAAAAGAATGAACTAGATTGATGTGACAACCAGAGGATTACAAATACTAATGACTAGGTAATCATCTCTCGAACTTCTTAGTGAGTCGAGTGAACGAAACACAAGTCAGTCAGAGAAGACCTTTACCTAAATCATAAGCCTATCCTCAGATAAGAAAAGAAAAGCAAATCCATTAGCATTATCGGGAACCATTGTACAGAGTTCAGTTGGGGAGAAACCGATCCATTTTGAAATCACTTTAGCTGAGCTAGTCCGTGCTTGATGATTGCAAATTGCTATGTGCAGTCCCTGCGAAAGGGTGAAACCAGAAAAACTCAGTAGCATCCATTCAGTGTGAAATTCTAATAGAAGGAGTGCCAATCAAATCCAACTTAATAAGACCCAAACAAATAGGGGGAAGCATTTGTGAGCTACTATAAAAAGTAGTAGTCTTAACATTTAAACAGTCCTTAGCCAACGCATCCGCTACCAAATTAGCCTGTCTATGTATATGGCAGATAGTGATATCTCCCAAAATCTGATTAATCTCATCAGCTAGTTCAAACAATTTCCAATTCGCTTTGCAAGGGTCATGAACATAAGTAATAGCACTTAGACAATCAGATTCTATGGTAATAGGTGGCCGAAATCCTACACATATATGCACTGCCAAGAGGATTGCCTTTAGCTCAGCCTCTAAGGGAGAGCAAGCATGAGTAAATTTCGATTGAGCTGAGATGAAATTACCATTGGGATCCCTAATAATCAAACCTAAGCCACACTTATCATCATATGAATTCCAAGCAGCATCTACATTCAATTTATATCCCTCATTTGAACTTCATTAGTTTTGTTAGCTTTAGAAGAAGGGACTGTAATGCCTGGGAGAGAAGGCTGAATATGTACTGTTTGGTTTTAAGTGATTAATCAAAAAGTAATAAAAAAAATTAGGATGAAGTTGGATTTAGGGCTTAGGATACGTGTTAAAGTAGCTAGTGATAGTAAAATTACATGTGCATTGCTCTCCACTCTCCCCAGAGATGCAATCCCCACAATACCCTTGTGCATTTCATAATTGTTAATAAGCACAAAAAATTTCACTTCCACTCCACAGGTACTATTCTAGGCTACTTCTCCCCTGTCCCACCTATTTTTGCGAAGAGAGAAAGAGGAAGTATTTTTAATAATTTATTATTTAATAATTTTTGGCACATGTACTAGTGGGGTACTTGTTGTTTTCGTTTTACATTTTATTTCATCCTTACAATTGGATCGGCTGTTAAGGAATTAGAATTGTATTCTTACCATAATTGTAGATGTAATTGTATTCTATTACCTTTTCCTAGCTTGTATAGGTATCATGTACTACTATATAATGTATCCTGAATTCATGAATACAGACACAGATTATTACCCTTATTTTCTACATGGTATCAGAACCTAAAATCCTGAAACCTTAAATAGAAAATTCCGCTGCCTTCCGAGCTCCCGCCGCCGTCCGCCGATCACCTCACTCGCCGCCGCTTCCGCTGCTCCATGCCACGCGCCTCCGCTTTGACGCTGCCGACGCCGCCACTTCTGACCGCCGCACGGCCAGAGCTCTCCTTCGCACGTCGTGGCTAGTTCAACGCGCCAGTGTGTCCTGACGATTTGATCTGTTGCTGGTTATTGTACCTGCTCTTGATCTGTACTGATTCACCACAATGTCTGGCCCTGAAGAACAGACTAGTTTTGGCGCACCTGAGGCTTCGAAGCTTCATGATATGAGTGGTTATGATGTAATTGCAGCTTTACTTCAGCAGTTGCAGTTGCAATCTAGCCCTCGGACTACTTTACCTATTGGTCGTATGTCGACTGATCCTTACTTTATTGGTTCTGGCAATGGTCCAGGTTTACAACTCATACCGACCATGCTCAAAGGTCAAGAAAATTACATTGACTGGTCCGATGCGATTTGTCGCGCATTTCTTACTAAGCACAAGATTGGGTTCATTGATGAATCCATTACCAAACCCCAGGATGGTCATCCTGATGCTGTTGATTGGCCTAGGGTTAATGCTACTCTTGTCTGCTGGATCTTGCAAATCCTGGATCCGGTGTTGAGATCTTCTACAAGTTCGTTTTCCATAGTTAAGAATCTGTGGGATGACCTGAAGGCACGATTTATTCTGGCCGATGGTATGAAGGTTTTGCAGACGCAAGAAGTCATTCAGAGTTGCAGGCAAAACAGTCAGCCCATCGACATCTACTTTGTCAAACTAAAGAAGTTGTTTGCAGATTATCACTACATACGACCTCATCTTATTTGTACCTGTGAATATTGCAAGGCATTATGCCAGTGCAATCTTGCTGCGAAAGTCTTCCAAGAAAGAGAGACAGATTTGATCTACCAATTCATCTCTGGCCTCGACGAAGGTTTTCACACCTTGCGATCACACATCATGAGCATTGACCCATTGCCATCTGTCATGAAAGTGTATGCCCTTGTTGCTCAGGAGGAGAATCATAGAGCTGTCATTCGAGCTCATGAGCCTTCTTCTAACTCCATGACGTATGCTGCCCGATGTTCACCACTTGCAAGTTCTTCACCAGTTGTTCTTTCTGCAGCCGACTGCAAGAATCTTGTTTGTACCCATTGTCATCGCAAGGGTCATGATAAAGATACCTGTTTCCAGTTACATGGTGTACCAAACTGGTTCAAGGAGTTGAAAGAGAAAGCTGGTACCAGCAAGAAATCGGTGCCAGCTTCCCGGACATTAGCCACCACCGCCAGCTTCCGCCGCCGTTTGCCGGAGCAGCCATGTCGCCACCTACTCTGGTGGCGGCAGCTTCTTCTGGCAGTGTCCCTGCAGGTTCCAATTTTGGCCCTGCTATGTCCGATGACCAATGGAGCATGACCATGTACTTGTTTAATTAGTTTAATTCTCTTACTAGCGATGAGTCTGGTAAGCATACTTTACCATGGATACTTAATTCGGGAGCCTTAATCACATGACTGGTGACAAAGGTTCTGTTACTGATCTTACTACTACTATTGATTCTGTGAATGTTGTTCTGCCTGATGGCTCGGTGTTATCAACTACTCAATATGGATCTATTTGCTTTGGTGGTTTTATTTTGCCGCATGTTTTATATATACCTACATTGCGATGCAACTTACTGTCATGCTCTAGATTGTTATCTACCCTGAACTGTCTAGCTTTGTTTACTGAAAATTATTGCATTTTACAGACAATCAGTACGAGGAGAGTGATTGGCGTGGGTGAATAGAAAGGGGGGGGGGGTGTTTTGGCTTCGTCTGCTGGATGCTTGTGTTTACCGTCCTGACCTGCAGTCTCTTCCTACAGTTGCTTTAGTATCTTCTTCCGACTTATGGCATCAGCGTTTTGGTCATCCATCTTCCACGGTGTTGT
Source organism: Rubia yunnanensis (assembly GCA_037428765.1). Classification (NCBI taxonomy): domain Eukaryota; kingdom Viridiplantae; phylum Streptophyta; class Magnoliopsida; order Gentianales; family Rubiaceae; genus Rubia; species Rubia yunnanensis. The sequence continues at coordinate 47,538,929 of CM075069.1, read as the reverse complement.
CTTTAATTTCTTCTAGCATTAATAAACATTTTGTACCATGCTCTATATGTTATAGAACAAAATAGACTAGACATAGTTTTCAATTAAGCTCTACAAATGCTACTACATTATTTCAATTAATTCATTGTGATGTTTGGGGACCCTATAGAACACCATCTTCTAGTGGTGCATTTTATTTTTTGACTATAGTAGATGATTATTCCCAAGCTGTTTGGGTTTATTTGTTAGTAGCTAAATCTGAAGTAGCTTCTAGATTTTTAGAATTTAGTGCCTTAGTGAAGAACCAGTGGGGCCAGACAATTCAACGAGTTCGGGCTGATAACGGCACTAAATTTTTTCCTCTGCGATCTCACTTTACTGCATCTGGGATCATTTTTGAGACATTTATGGTTGATACTCCATAATAGAATGGTCGAGTTGAAAGAAAGCATCATCATTTACTCAATGTGGCACACGCTTTACAGTTCCAAGCCAGTCTTCCTATTGAATTTTGGGGAGAATGTGTTTTTACTGCTTCCTACCTGATCAACCGAACACCGACTCAGCATCTCAAAGGTCGTACTCCCTTTGAGTTGCTCTATGGGCAAGCTCTAAATTATTCATCATTAAGAGTTTTTGGATGCTTGTGTTTTGCTGCTCATATTCCCAGATATCGTAACAAGTTTGCACCTCGGAGTCGGCGGTGTCTGTTCCTTGGTTATCCTGTCGGAAAGAAAGGCTATCACCTTTTTGACTTGGAATCCCGAGTGATCTTTAACAGCCGGGATGCCGATTTCTTTTAAGACAAGCTCCTGTACTCTACAACTCTAACATCTGCTTTATCCAATGAACCCGGCGATGCCACCACATCACCGCTGGATTCCTTCTCCTTCTTGCCGGAGACGTACAGAATTTCAATTCCACCTTCCGTTGCCGATCCAATGCCGCCGGTCGCCGCTGGCCTTCCACCGTCCACCGGTGGTCACTTGCTGCCGTCTGCTGTCAACCGATCGTCGTCATCCGCCGCCGGCCAGTTGCCACCGTCCGCCATCGGCCAGCCACCGCCGGTCGCCGCCGTCCAGTTTCTGCCGGTCAATGCCAGCCAGTCTCTGCCGGTCGCCACCGGCTAGTCAGCGCCGGTCAATGCCGGCCAGTCAACGCTGGTTAGTCAATGCTGGCAGTCGCTGGCCAGTTACCGTCGGTCACCGCCGGCCAATTACCGCTGACGACCACCGGCCATTCTCTGCTACCCGATGCCGGTACCTCCATGTCGGCCGCACCGGCCTACCTTCACCGTCTGCTGCCGGTAATTCTCCACCAGTTGCCGCCAATGCTACGTCCTCGGACAGTTCCGCTGCTGAGTTTCCACCTACCAGACAGAGTGTTCGATCTCGTCGTCCACCATCGTACTTGGCATATTATGATTGTGATGATTATGCTTGTGCTCTTACTACTGAAGACCCCCCCTTCGACTACGTTCCATCATGCGTCATCACTTTCCTCAGGTGTTCTTTATCCTCTTAATGATTGTGTAAATTGTGTGCATTCTAGATTTTTGGGTGATGTAACATCTAATGCAGATCCCACTACTTACTCTGAGGCTTCCCGTCATTCTCATTGGCAAGATGCTATGGCTGAGGAAATTACTATGCTGGAGCGAAATCAGACATGGACTTTGGCTCCTTTTCCTATGCACAAGAAGGTAATTGGGTGCAAATGGGTATACCGAACGAAGTTTCGTTCAGATGGTACTATTGAATTTCATAAGGCGTGCCTAGTGGTTCATGGAAATCGCCAGGTTGAAGGAATTGATTACACTGAGACTTTTGCTCCGGTTGCGAAGATGAGTTCTTTTTTATTGTTCATGTCCGTTGCAGTTATCTGTGGTTGGGTACTGCATCAGATGGATGTTCATAATGCCTTCCTGCATGGTGATTTGTATGAGGAAGTGTTCATGCGTTCTCCACCTGGCTACGATGTACCACCTGGTCCGGTTTGTTGCCTTTAGAAATCTCTTTATGGTCTTCGTCAAGATCCTCGAAATTGGTTTGCTAAACTGGCTCAGCCTTTACGAGCATTTGGTTTTGTTCAGAGTAAGGCCGATTACTCTTTATTTGTCTTTTCCCGTGGATCAGTTTCTTTACATATTCTAGTTTATGTGGATGATTTGGTTATTGCTGGTAGTTCTTCTTCGCTCATCTCTGAGTTCAAGAAATACTTGGGTTCTTGTTTCCAGATGAAGGATCTTGGTTTACTTAAGTATTTTTTGGGCATAGAGATTGCTAGAAGACCGGAGGGGATGTTTCTTTCGCAAAGGAAATATGCTTTGGACATTTTATCTGATACAGTTTTATCTGCTTCTAAACCAATTGATTTTTTGATGGAGCAACAACATAATTTGGCACGTGTTGAAGGTCCAACCTACCATGACCCGAAGCAGTATCGATGCTTGGTTGGGCATCTGATATACCTGACTATTACTTATCCTGAACTTAGTTATTCGGTTCATACTCTTGCACAATTCATGAAGTCTCCTTGTGTTTCTCACTGTCAAGCTGTTGTTCGTGTGTTGCACTACCTGAAGAGTCATCCTGGTCAAGGTTTATTTCTCTCTTCTCGTAGTACTTTACAATTGACTGCTTATTGTGATTCGGATTGGGCTGCCTGCCTGATTACTAGGCGCTTTCTATTTGGTTATTTTGTTATGATTAGTGATTCTCTTGTTTCCTGGAAAACCAAAAAGCAACCTACTATTTCTCGGTATTCTGCTGAAGCGGAGTATCGTGCTATGGTTGTTACCTGCTGTGAGTTGTTATGACTTAAGTCTTTACTGAAGGACTTGGGGGTTTCACACTCCTCTCCTATGCAATTATTTTGTGACAGTCAATCCGCTCTTCACATAGCGGCCAATCCGGTTTTCCATGAACGCACAAAGCACATTGAAGTTGATTGTCACTTTGTCCGGGATCTTGTTCAATCTGGAGCACTCATTACTCAACATATTCGTACGACAGACCAACCTGCGGATTTGTTCACTAAAGCTCTCGGACGTAACCAGTTTCATTCTCTACTTGGCAAGTTGGGCATTTCTGATCCCTATGCTCCAACTTAAGGAGGAGTGTTAAGGAATTAGAATTGTATTCTTACCATAATTGTAGATGTAATTGTATTCCATTACCTTTTCCTAGCTAGTATAGGTATTCTGTACTACTATATCATGTATCATGAATTCATGAATACAGACACAGATTATTACCCTTATTTTCTACATCAACCTTATTAAAAAATAAATAAAACCTTATCAAAATTGAAAATAAAGTAAAAAGTAAAAAAATATGTGGAACGTCCCAAAGAGAAAAGTGTGCAAAAATATGTGGGAAGGAGGAAGTACTGTAGTCGTACCTACTAATGGCCAAATCTCAGTGTTTAGAAAAGAAAGAAAACAGTGACTATATGGCCTTCGCTCCTGCTCCAAATTTTGTATCCTACTCCCTGACCTGTTCTTTTCACTCTTCTGTGCATCACTTTTCAACCTCCCCACCCCCACCCCCTCCACTCTAAATCTGGTTACCCTAGCCCATTCCTTCCTCCTCACCTATCTTCCTCTTTCATAAAACCATACATATATTCTTCTCTAATTAAATCATCTCCCTTGTATTTTTGGCATGCATGACTCTCACTCCCTTTAATCTGTGATCAAATGTTGCCTTTCTCTTACCGCTTTTGAGATTGCTGATGAAACAAAATGCAACCATGTCTTCCAAATTACCAGTCTTCATCATCATCATTCTACTTTTCTTTCCCATTTCTTGCTTAAACCCCGAAAATCTCCCAACTCCAACAGATAATATGCAGGTATATATACACTTAAGTTTCTTCTCTCTTCATTTAGTTAAATTACCACAAAACATCAGAATTATCTTTGAAAAATAGTTGGTTGGTGTGGCAATTAATGAATCTCATTCTGTGTTTGTTTTATTGAGAAGGCTTCTCTGGTTGGAGAAATGACAAGGCTAGGTTCGACCCCACCGAGTTGCTACAACAAATGCAACAACTGCCACCCATGCATGGCGGTCCAAGTGCCCACAATGCCCAGCAACCACCAGCTCCGGCCGCCGGAATTGGGCGGAGAAAAATCGGCGGCGGCGACCTTGGACAATTACTACGACCCATCGCCATATTCTCCCGGAGGCAACAACAGGTACTCTAACTACAAGCCCCTTGGATGGAAATGCAGATGTGGGGGCCACTTCTACAATCCTTAATTTTAGTTAATTTGGACATTTGGTGTGTAATAATAGGAGTATTATTTTTGACGAGCTTAGTTGTTTTTTTAGTGATTCTTTTGACTGGGTAGAAATTAATTGGAACAGCTTTTTGTACAGTGATTTGTTAGGGACTGTGGTCTGACTGAATTTTATTGCGATTTTGGTCATTGATTGGTGTATTCATTTTTGTGGTGATCTTGTGTTAAGGGTTGTACTCTGGGCATTGATGGTTGTACAACGCCCGCCTAATTATATCGTCGTCCTTTCTTATCTTCTCGGGATTTTCATGATCTCATCATCCTCCTCCTTGTTACAGAAGATCAATTGTTGATTGTATGAATTTACACAAACAGCCTTGGTGGTGTAATGCATTACAGGGTATAAATGGAAAAATGAATTCAGGGGATATTTTTTTAATCATAAATTCAAGGGATTTGGCTGGCTTTCACTCTCCATGCGAATAACTTCTGGCACTCACATATTTGCCAAACCGCAATAGTGATTTTTTTTTTTTAGAGAAAAGTGCTGATACAATTCTATGTAATTGACGAAAGTGTAGATATAATCATGCGCTAATTGAAAGTGCAAGTATAACCCTATCTATTTACGCTATGTGCAAATATAACTTTTTTTGGCAATTTGATGCCGAAATTAGGTGAAAAGATAATTTTGCCCTGGTCGATTTATATTTAAAAAATTTTGAAAATTTCAAATGATGCAATGATCATATTGCCCTTCGTCTCCTACCAACTCTTGTCTTCTTCCACTCACTCCACCATTCTTCTCTTCTTCCACTCACTCTGCCGATCCATTCTTCAACCCACCACTACCCATTTTCTTTCTTCCACTCTGCCACCCTCCCTCCTGCCATCACAATCACTCCCTTCGCCGTTATCCCTTTTGTTCTTCAACTCCTCCATAACTGCTGAAAATACATCCTCGATTTCCCCCAATTTATCAAATTGGGTTTCCAAAATAGTAAAATCTGAAGCAGAAGAAGAAGTCGACGAAGATGGCGGATTGGGGGCCGGTGGTGATCGAGGTGGTGTTTTTCGTTCTGCTCAGTCCAAGGCTGCTATTCCAACTAAGGTGGTGGAGTTCGAGAATATGCAGACGAGCGGCCTTTTTATAATGGTTCATAAGTTTACATTCTTCGGTTTGATAAACATTTTCCTCATTGCTATTGGGGTACATATTACTACTTGGTAGAAGTTGTTTTAATTATATTAGTTGATTGTTGTATTGTTGATTCTTTTTCTTCTTCTCAGTTTTTGTTTTGGATTTTACTGTTCTCAATTGTTGTAGTTGTGTTGTGTAATGAGAAAGGTTGGATGATTTTGAAAAAATAAATGGTTGCAGAGGTGTGGTGGTGGTGGCCGTAGCTAGGATTTCGGTGGAGGGCTGGGATGGGGCTGTGCCAGGTGGTGGCGGGTTCGAGGCTGAGCTAGGTGGTGGTGGTGGCCTGGTGAACACCTCCAAAATTGATAGCAGGGGGCAGAGGAGCTCTGGAGGGGATGACGACGACCGGCGGTGATGACGATCGGCGATCGTTGTGCATCTGATTCGCAACTGTTCCACCTCCGATTCGGTGACCGCTATGCCTCCGATTCGCAACCGGTGGTGAGTAGATCGGGAATGGTAGCGGTGGTGGTTGTTTTATGTGGTGGTGGTGGTTCTATGGTGGCGAGCGGTGGTTGAGCCATTTCTGGCGGTGGTTCGCGGTGAGGTTTGGGATCAGTGTGGCGGATTAGTAGATTGGGAATGGTAGCGGTGGTGGTTGTTTTTTGTGGTGGTGACGGTTCTATGGTGGCAAGCAGTGGTTGAGCTATTCATGGTCGTGGTTCGCAGCTACGATTGGGATTAGTGTAGCGGAGATATAGATCAGGAATAGTGGTAGTGGTTGCTGGTGGTGGTGACTGGGGACAATTGTCTTTTTAATTTTGAATTAGGTTAGATGGACAATTTGGTCATTTTCGGTAGGTCAATGGTCGGAAATGGCCAGCCAATGCCGGAATAATGACTTTAGGGTTATATTTGCACTTATGTGTAATAGATAGGGTTATATTTACACTAAAAAAATTGAGGGTTATATTTACATTTTCCTCAATATATAGAGTTATATCTGCATATTACCCAAACAACCTTTTTTAAAAAAATCTGTTTTCTGCTGTGTGCATTATGTACTTACTGTGTAACTTCTGTAGTTCTGTTGCATTTTGGGTGTTACTATAAAATTAATTTTCATCCATTGATGAAATTATATTTTTTGTGCACAGTTGTTGATTAAAATATTGGCAATGTCTTGGAAAAGAATGTCTTTTCATGGACATATGTACAAAGATGTGGTTGAATTAGAATTATATAAATGTTAAAAGTTTTAGTTGTAATATTAAAAAATTATTAGTTAAAAGTTTATGACATCATTAATACAACTCGAAAATTATATCTTAATCTTTATAATTTGTATTTTACACACCTTAATTTTTGCATAACATATGAAAGAACCATCTTTCAAGAGACGGACTTAAACTATCATAATTGGTTTTTTAAATATTACTACTCAAATTTATATTAATTTATGTTAGCAGTATGTACTGCTACTTGAATCCTCCAATTTATCATTCCTCTCCCCTTTCACAATTCAAAAAGCGGATGTCCGAATCCACTTATCTCGAAGAATCCGTAGTGTCCACTTTGGAACACTACGGAAAGGGAGTCGTATCAACGGTAATTTTAGGAGACATTCCTTGCTAGATCCAGAGCTAGTTTTAGTAGGACACAGATAACGGCAACCAAACGGTGACAATCAACCAAGAAAAAGGTAGAGTCGACGTTGGTGAGGCCTGTTGGAGCTCCATCCCTTCTACAAGGTCTAGCTACGAAAAACTCGCCCCTTACTACTATTACTAATACCCTTCAATTTGGTTGTTGATAGAGTTTAAGTCCCTGAAGATCATTGAGGCGAAGATGTGCAGTCCAATTAGGAGAATATTTAAAAACCTCAACATAATTACTGCATTTGTGGATAATTAAGGACAATAATTAAGGAGAACGTTATTTAGGCAATGGAGTATAAATACAAGGTACGCATTTACTTATCATTAATTCTATCTTAATCATATCAAACGCTTGGGCTAACTTAGGCATCAGAGTGCTGACCCGTGGAGCCCCAGAGACAGTTTTATTGCAGGTTAGTTCGAGAAGAACCCAAGTCCACAAGCCGGTCGGTTGTTAGAGACGCATCAAGTGGCGCCGACTGTGGGGACGACTAAGCCGGATCAAGGGTTTTGACAGTTTATGTCCAAAGGTGTTCGAATGAGTTAAAGATTGAGGCTAATAGGTACGGGGGTTAGATCTCCGCGAAGGTTAACATCGGAGAATCCAAGAGCAGGAACTGACGCCCGTGTCGAGGACATCAAAACTGCTAACTTTCAAACGTCAAGAACGAAGTTGCGTGCGGAGCCTGTTACAGGTGTGAGCCACGAAGGGGGGGCAAACCTCAGTGACATTTGGCACAAATACCCTAGCGCCAATCCAGAACGATATGCCGAGGCACTCGAGGACGCTGGAAATGATGGGAGAGCAAGGACAAGGAAACCTCGATTTCCTGCTCGAAGGGGTAGCCGATCTAAGGGACGGAAGGTTTACGGAGGTTTCGGGAGATTCATATATAGAAGCTTACAGTCAACACGGGCAAGGAAAACATAATGCGGGGAGGGCGACCCTGAATCAAGATGTAGAATGAGCAGCTCAGGTCTTGGCTACGGTTGGCTATCGAATCACCCCTCATTCGAGACGTCAAATGCATGATAAGGGGTTTAGATGAGACGTCAAATGCATGCATTTTCCAAAGCATTTAACATCTCTTTTGTCATATTTTTGTTATAAGATTGCTAGATTTAGGTAGGTTTACATGAAAAATGGTTTAGATGACCATTTTCATTTTTTTATATCTAAATCCTTCATTTTGTAACCTATGTTTAGTCAATGGATTTTTGGTCCTTACAAGCATCTAGATTCCATTTTGTGATCTTCATTTGTAGATGTCTCGTGAGCCCTTTGGAGTGGTTTAGTGAAGGTCACGTGCCAAAACGTGGTAGAAGATAGAAGTGTCGAAGAAGGAAGGCAAAAAAGCCGATGAATTGTCACCCAAAAGTTTGGACAAAGTTCTTTAAATTATCCGAGAAGAATCAGCGGTGGCATTATTGGATTTGTCTTCTCGAGCACTATAAAATCAACTACAAGAAATCCCAAAATGGATCAACGGTTCAGCCGTGGGAAGTAAAACAAGAAGCCGCAAATTGTAGCTCGCCTGGGCAGAAATAGCATCGCCCGGGCAGTTGGATATGAATTTTGGGCTGAAGCCTCCACCGCTCAGGCGAGGCCATTTCCGTCTGGGCGGGATCCTGCTGCACTTTTTCTTTTTGTCTTTCTTTTCCTTTCTCTTGTACTATAAATAGCCCTCATTTCTTCCATATTCTCTAAGCCTCCAAAACCCTAGTTTTTCACAATTTTCTTCCATTTCTTCTTCTTTCTTTGTAGATCTTTGTTCTATGTTATGATTTTTGATTATCTAGTTTAGTTTTGTACTTGGGAGCAATTGATTGAAAATTCCTTTCTAATGTCTTGAGAATTATTTCTATCTATCTATTGCTTTCTCTATTGTGCATTTATTGAGCTTTGAATGTGGATTGTTTGACATCAATGTTGTTTGAAGTTTGAGTATATGAATTGCTTGTATGATTGTTTGTTAGGGTTGGGAGAAAGTAGCTAATCTTTCCCTCTTTTGATGTGGAATCCAAGAGCATGAGTTAGAACTTCTAAATAATGTTGATATGTTGATAATTGCTAGATTAATGTGATGATGTTGAACTCGTTGTCATGTTTGTTTTAGGTAGCAAATGAGATAAGTCTATGAATGTTGATCGTTCTTGACTAATCTCGTAAGAGGTCATCGCCGTACCTCTCAAAGTTATGATTTATAAGCCATTTATGCTTACTAAATACAATTAAGTAGATAATGGCAAATTGGGGTCGTCCACGAAGAAGAGGAATTTTCTTAAGCGTTTAAATATATAAGGTTTATATTAGACTAGAAGTAGATATATATATATATATATATATATATAGATATATAAAAGCAAGTAAAAAGGGGGGGGGGGGGGTTGGTTGGTTGTGGTTCTAAGTTATGAAATTAAAAGACAAGATTTATGAAATTAAAAGACAAGATAACTAGGAAAGTTAAGTAACTATGCAAATCATCAAACAAACTAAGAAAAAAAGGGTAAAAACTACAAATGACAAAGCCTTGAGGGCAATTAATATCCACTTCCAAACCAAATGTAGATCATTGAACCATTCACTCATTCTATCATATTCGTTACCTATAGTGCTAAAACTTCTCATTCGAAGATCAACATTCATTCCTTCCTAATAGTAATTTGCAAAGACAAACAACAACCATATGCAAACCTCATTGATAATCACTTTAGGCAAACCACATCATAAAGGTATTTCATCAATGACATTAGAGAAAAGTGCATATATAACCCTATATAATTGATGAAAGTGCAGATATAACCCTATAATAATGAAAGTGCAGATATAACCCTGCGATAATTGAAAGTGCAAATATTACCCTGGCCAGTCAATGCCGGAAATAATGGCTTTAGGGTTATATTTGCACATATATATAATAGTTAGGGTTATATTTGCACATATGTATAATAGTTAGGGCTATATTTGCACTAAAAAATAACTCAGGGTTATATTTTCACTTTCTCCAACATATAGGGTTATATTTGCATATTACCCACGACATTATACACGAAGGACCATTGATTTGATATTAACAAGCCTTCTACCAAAGACATAGTCATTTAACCAAACATATCATTTATTAGGCTAAACCTAGAATAAACCACATTCAAGATTCAACCTTGCATTGCATCTATAGGATAAACATGATAACAATCCACACCAACATATTTATCTAGCAAGAATCACAACACATTATGCACAAGAAATTTTAATTCCATGTTCATGGATTCTCATGTCAAAGAGCTAAGAAATTTGTAACTTTCCTAATACCCTTAAACTTCAATCATACAAACACTTTATATACTCAAATAACCCATAGCATAAATGAAGTAAAACATCACATTTAAACACATGAATGCTAAATAACAAATGTTTCAAGAAAGAGTGAAATAGAGGTTCTTACTACATAGGTGTGGAAGCTTCAATCAATTGCTCCCAATTACAAAACTAAGCTAGATAATCAAAACTCATAACATAGAACAAAGATCTACAAAGAAAGAAGAAGAAATGGAAGAAAATGGTGAAAACTAGGGTTTTGGAGCCCCCAAGTCGGGGTTAGAGAGTTGGGGAAGAAGGGGTGAAAAGCTATTTATAGTACAAGAAAAAAGGAGTAAAAAGCAAGTTGCAGGGCAATTATAGCGAGTCGCGATGCCTCCATCGCGATTTGCGACCAGATCAGAAAATTGTGAGCTCTTAGGTCAACATTTCGCAAGTCGCGATGGAAAAATGTCCCATTTTTTTTGCTCCCTCTGGGTGAACCGTTGATCCATTTTGAGAGTTCTTGTAGTTGATTTTATAGTACTCAAGAAGAGGAGTCCAATGGTACCACCCTTAGAGGCCGATTCTTCTTGGAAAATTCTCAGAACTCTTCTCCAAAACATAGATCATTCTTCACCCTTTGCTTTGCTCTCATTTCTTCACTTTATCTTCTACCACTTTGTGAGTGACCTTCCATTTTCTACCATCCTTTCGAATGGCCTTTACTAAACCACTCCTAAGTGCTCATCAGAAATTTGCAAATTAAGATTATAAAAAGGAATCTAGATGCTCTTAAGGACCAAAAGACAATTAGACTAAACATAGGGTGTTAGGAAAGTGACAAATTTCTTAGCTCTTTGGCATGAAAATCCAAGAACATGGACTTAGAACTTCTCGTGCATAATGTGTTGTGATTCTTGATAGATAAGTATGTTAATGTGGATTGTTCTCATATTTATCCTATAGATACAATGAAAGGTTGAATCTTGAATGTGGTTTGTTCTAAGTTTAGTCTAATGAACGCTATGTTTGGTTAAATGACTATGTCTTTGGTAGAAGGCTTGTTATTGTCAAATGTATGGTCCTTCGTGTGAAATGCCCGTTGATGAAATACCTCTATGGTGTGGTTTTCTTAAAGTGATTGTCAACGAGTTTTACAAATGGTCGGTGTTTGTCTTTGCAAATTACTATAAAGAAAGAATGAAGGTTGATCTTGGAATGGGAAGTGATTAAATTCCCCATTGGTAACAAATGTGATTGAATGAGTGAATGGTTCAATGATCTACATGAGGTTTGTAAGTGGATATCGATGGCCCCCAAGGCTTTATCTTTTGTAGTTTTACCCCTTTTTCTTTGTTTGTTTGATGATTAGCATAGTTACTTTACTTTACTAGTTAGTTTGTCTTTAATTTCATAATTTAGGACCAAAACCAACCAAAACCCCCCATTCACTTGCTTTTATACATACACACACACACACACACACATATATATAAATATCTACTTCTAGCATAATATAAACCTTGTATGTTTAAACACTTAAGAAAATTCTTCTTCTTCGTGGACGACCCTGTTTGCCACTATATACTTAATTGTATTTAGTAAGCATAAAGGGCTTATAAATTATAACTTTGAGAGGTACGGCAATGACCTCCCAAATTTTGGCGCTACTACCGGGGAAGATGCATTTATTTTTAAGTGTTTGGGCATATTTGGTTGCATATTAGCTTGTTTTTTTATTTTTCACTTCTTTTTGGTTGTTTTTTTTCGGAGTAGGTATTGCTTGAGTTCTTGGTGAATTTTTATCGAGAATCCTTGCAATATGATTGTGGACTTTTGAAAAAGATATATTTTTTTAAAAAATGGAACGTCTCACCTTGAGGGAACTCATGATGAGAAGCGAGGCTCAACAAGCAAGGTTTTGTAGGATATGTCATTCCGACCATCCTACCAAGTCTTGCTATATGGGGAGAAAGAAGCACTATGAGGAGGAAATAACCTATGGTTTCCAAAACAAAGGGTATTATGAAGAGTGCTACCAAGAGGTAGGAGATGTTGGTTTTCAAGGGCAAGAAGCCCAAGAATGATATCCATACCATAATTCTTACAAACCAGAATGGAATGGTAATCCAGATTGGTGGTAAGAGAATGAGCTGGAAAACCAACAATACGAGCGAAATAGTTGGTCATCACTATCTTATACCATACCCCAAAACCAAGCCCAACAAGGAAGTTTAAATTTGACACGTAAGGAAGTCATGAATGCAATAACAAACTTGAACAAATTTACTAGTAAGGAACTGACACTCAGCTCTTCTCTAGTGTTGAAGCTATTGAGGGGCATGCGAGGAGTATATTGGAAGCGTTGGCCCGAATGGAAGCTCGTAATTCCAAAAATATACCATCCCAGGTCAAACTCGAGGTTTTGGTAAGTAAGGTCACCATGGGAAACAAGTTTGAGTTCGAAGGGGATGAGGAGTTGGTTGTTGAGAATAAAAAATGGAGGAAGAGGTGATTGTGCTACATTCATTAGCATCGTCACCCCTAACCCCACCTAGTTAACTAACTCCACCATTTTCAGAAATTTTGAGGGAGATAAGAGAGGAGCCAAAAGACAATCTCAAGCCTCCTAACCACCCAACTCCTTTTAAACCATCTCCACCTCTACAAAACTTTCCTCTTCAAAGTTTTGTATCCCCACCTCTCTATTTTTGGATGCTTATGGTGAAGGGGTTCAAACCTTCACCATATGGATAACATTAGGGTCATGTCGACGACCTTAAAAATACGGAGATTCTCGGGAGGCAACCGAGTTTCTAAGTCAGGTTAGTGTATTTCTTTTCTTAAAAAAAATCCTCAACCATGTCCTCAAACCCTTATCCAAAACCACAAGAATACCATTACAATCCACCACCAAAAACTACTACCAAAACCACCATCTAGGAGTACAACTAGTTGTTGTCTTTTGTGAGTGATGATCGGGATTTGCATAGTTGTGGCTTCGTAGTGAATGGATCGAAGTTTCATATTGGGCAGAGTTGGAGAACATGAAGGAGAGAACATTCATTGAGAAGTGACAATTTCCATCACTAGGAAGGACCTCTAAGGTCCTAGTTGTGAGTATTTTTATCTTCTTCTTTCTCCCTTATTTCTTAAGTGTGGGGAGGTAAACAAAAATATATCTCATTGTATTGTATTGTAGTGTGCATATGCTCCGCTTTGATTTATTTTGTTTGAAAAAAAATGAAAAATGAAAAAACAATTCCCGCTAAGTTGAAAACCCGAAAGGGAAACTTAGGCAAAAGTGGGAGGCCCGGATAGGTTCAAAACCCAAAAGGGCGACCTATACAAAAGTGAGAGGTCAAATGGTAAGGAAAAACGTGAGGGTGAGCATTGAAAAAGAAAAACGTGTGAAGCTAGGATGAAAACCCGAGAGGGAGCCTTGGCAAAATGAGAGAAAATGAGAGAAATTGAAAAATTTTGTGCTTCTTTTGATCTGTCTATTAAGTGGCTTTTTCGGTGGAGTAAGTTAGCTTGTCATTTTATGTATACTTCACTTTTGTTATAGTTTGTTGGTTGTTTAGATTATCTTAGGATTTGGGATGTGAGAGTGTGAGATATTCTTATGTCTTAGGGGTTAGGGTTGTCTAGGAATATGATGTTGAATGTTTTGGGAAAACTTTTACATGCAAGTTTACGCTTTGATCTTTGCTTGTTCTTGTTTACTCGAGGACGAGTAGGGTTTAAGCATGGGGAGATTTGGTGAGAAGTCAAATGCATATATTTTCCAAAGCATTTAACATCTCTTTTGTCATATTTTTGTTATAAGATTGCTAGATTTATGTAGGTTTACACGATAAGGGGTTTAGATGACCATTTTTGGTTTTTATATCTAAATCCTTCATTTTGTAACCTATGTTTAGTCAATGGATTTGGTCTTTATGAGCATCTAGATTGCATTTTGTGAGCTTCATTTTTAGATGTCTCGTGAGCTCTTTGGAGTGGTTTAGTGAAGGCCACGTGCCAAAACGTGGTAGAAGATAGAAGGGTCGAAGAAGGAAGGGAAAGAAGCGAATGAATTGTCACCCGGAAGTTTAGATAAAATTCTTAAAATTATTCGAGAAGAATCAGCCTAAAAGCTTGGTATCATTGGATTCTCCTTATCGAGCACTATAAAATCGACTACAAGAACTCCCAAAACGGATCAACGGTTCACCCGTGGGAAGCAAAACAAGAATCCTTGAATTGTAGCTCGCCTGGTTGGAAATGGTGTCGCCCAGGCGGATGGATATGAATTTTGGGCTGAAGCCTCCATCGCTCGGGCAAGACCATTTCCGCCCAGGCGGGATTCTACTGTAATTTTTCTTTTTGTCTTTCTTTTCCTTTCTCTTGTACTATAAATAGCCCTCCTTCCTTCCCCATTCTCTAAGACCGACTCGGGGGCTCCAAAACCATAGTTTTTAACCATTTTCTTCCATTTCTTCCATTTCTTCTTCTTTCTTTGTAGATCTTTGTTCTATGTTATGGGTTTTGATTATCTAGCTTAGTTTTGTACTTGGGAGCAATTGATTGAAACTTCCTTGTTAATGTACTGAGAATTATTTCTATCTATCTATGGCTTTATCTATTGTGCATTTATTAAGCTTTGAATGTGGATTGTTAATGACATTAATGTTGTTAGAAGTTTGAGTATATGAATTGCTTGTATGATTGCTTGTTAGGGTTGGGAGAAAGTAGCTAATTTTCCCTCATTTAATGTGGAATCCAAGAGCATGAGTTAGAACTTCTAAATGATGTTGATGTGTTGATAATTGCTAGATGAATGTGATGATGTTGAACTCATTGTCATGTTTTTTTTAGGTAGAAAATGATATAAGTCTATGAATGTCGATCGTTCTTGACTAATCTTGTATAAATGCATGAATTGGTTAAATGCTCAGGCACGGTGTAATGTTTATAAGTGTTGTCAAGCTTGTTGATTCTTCGTGCTCAATGCCATCAATGTGATACTTTTAGTCGTGTTTCGACTAAGGGAGTCATTGGTGAAGTTTGACAAGAGATGTCAAATTGACTCTTAGAAACTACTACCTAAGAAGGATAGAAGATATATATTCACAACAAGTTGTTAAAGTAATGAATAGATTGTTTCACTCATTCTTGAAGCTTTTGTTATTTAGCATTCATGTGTTCTTAATGCTATGTTTTAGTTCATTTATGCCATTAAGTGTTTGAGAATAGGAAGTGTTTGAGAATAGGAAGTGTTTGTATGATTAATGTGTTAGGGTGTTAGGAAAATGACAAATTCCTTAACTCTTTGGCATGAAAATCCATGAACATGGACTTAGAACTTCTCATGCATAATGTGTTGTGATTCTTGCTAGATAAGTATATTAATGTGGATTGTCCTCATATTTATCCTATAGATTCAATGAAAGGTTGAATCTTGAATGAGGTTTGTTCTAGGTTTAGCCTAGTGAATGCTATGTTTGGTTAAATGGCTATGTCTTTGGTAGAAGGCTTGTTGTTGTCAAATCTATGGTCCTTCGTGTGAAATGCTCGTTGATGAAACACCTCTATGGTGTGGTTTGCTTAGAGTGATTGTCAACGAGTTTTGCAAATGGTCATTGTTTGTCGTTGCAAATTACTATTAAGAAGGAATAAATGTTGATCTTCGAATGAGAAGTGATAACATTCCCCATAGGTAACAAATGTCATTGAATGAGTGAATGGTTCAATGATCTACATGGGGTTCGGAAGTGGATATCATTTTCCTCCAAGGCTTTATCTTTTGTAGTTTTTTCCCTTTTTTTCCTATTTTGTTTGATGATTAGCATACTTACTTAACTTTGCTAGTTAGTTTGTCTTTGAATTTCATAACTTAGGACCAAAACCAACCAAACCCCCCATCTACTTGCTTTTATATACCTATACATATCTACTTCTAGACTAATATATACCTTCTATGGTTAAATGCTTAAGAAAATCCCTCTTCTACGTGGACGACCCCGATTTGCCACTATCTACTCAATTGTATTTAGTATGTATAAAGGGCTTATAATTATAACTTTGAGAGGTCCGGTAACGACCTCCTAGTACTAAGACCCCCTAGAATTTGCAAAAACTTTAGGAGGCTGTAGAGCAGTACTCGAGGGTAGAGGAGGCAACTAGAAGAAGAGATAGCCATATAGAGAAAATGAGAAGAAATGTACATTATAGAGGAAAAAGGCCGATCGAACCCATACAAACACCATTGGAGAGGTATAATCCATTGCCACCAACGCTCGGAGGAAAATCCCTTGCACAGATCTTAAGCATACATAGAGGGTTGTTCCGAGCACCCCCACCCTTACAGAGTTCACACAACTTGGTTTGCAGCCCAGAGGGCAACGAATCAGTATTGAGATCATCACAGGGATTATAGCTATGACACAAACAATTGCATGCAGTTAAGGATGGAGATCGATAGGTGTGAGCGGGAAGGACGGTTTTGAGGGCAAGAACACAAGAACACGGCTGCCCCCTCGAGGCCCTGAATGAACCAATAACAGCCTGATAGAAGGAACAATTAAAATAATGGGGGTAGAGGAGATAGAATGCCTCGAGAACAGGCAGTTCAAGACAGGGGGAAAAAAGGGAGGTAGGATAGACCCCATGAGCAATATGGTGGAAATCAAGATAACCAAAATAGAGAAAACTCACTCGTGCGAAGGGTAATTAATGTCATCAATGGCATGGTGGGAGAGATCTTCGAATGTTGTGATAAGAGCAAAAACACGAAGGGTTCCCGCGGAAGAGCCCAGTCACAATAGGTTTCGACCTGACTATATGGTCACTTTCTCGAAAGCGGATGTCGTACCAGACCAAACACCCCATGCAGATCCTATGGTAATTTCAGCCATTATTGGAACATCTTTTGATAAAAAGGTATTCGTTGATAACAAAAGTGGGGTAGAAGTGATATTTGTTGAGTGTTTTGACCAGTTGGACATAGGGCGCGACAACTTGAAAAAGTCTGCCTCTCCTTTATCCAGATTCACGGGAAACTCGATATTCCCCATAGGAGAGATAACGTTACCTGTTTGGGTAGTGGATGGCGACAAAAGGGTGACCATCAGATGTAATTTCGCTATCGTGGATGCTCTTTCCCCTTATAATGTGATTTTAAGAAGACCATGGATGTGCCAGGCTCGAGCAGTCTGGTCACCCTATCACCTGAAAAGGGGGTGGCATCCATTCGAGGAGATCAAACTATGGCTCAGAAATGTAACCTTATGGCAATACGAGAAGCGAGAAGGCAAAGGGATGTAGTGACGGTACATGAAGATGTGGGATTGGCTGATACAATACAGATGCCTATTCGAGACACAAGGTCAGTAGCTGTTGGGAAGCTAATTCCTGAAGATTTCAAGGGGAGACTGAGAGATTTGTTGGGAGAATATGGAGACGTGTTATCGTGGGATACCTCTGACCTAACGAGAGTACCTT
Source organism: Rubia yunnanensis (assembly GCA_037428765.1). Taxonomy (NCBI): domain Eukaryota; kingdom Viridiplantae; phylum Streptophyta; class Magnoliopsida; order Gentianales; family Rubiaceae; genus Rubia; species Rubia yunnanensis. Next base: position 47,521,119 of record CM075069.1, on the reverse strand, counting down.
CGAGTCTCACACTGCATAGGCTGAATATTAACCCCTCGATTAAACCAGTGAAGCAGAAGAGAAGGGTGTTTGCTCCCAAAAGAGCTGAAGCAATTAAAGAATAGGTGGAGAAGTTGTTGAGGGCAGACGTCATTGAGGAGGTGTTCTAACCTGACTGGATTGCTAACCCAGTTATGGTTCCAAAGTATGATGGAGCATGGAGAATGTGTATAGACTTTACTGATTTAATTAAATGCTGCCCGAAAGATAGTTACTCGTTGCCCCCAATCGACAAACTGGTGGAAGCCATCACTGGATATAAGATTTTGAAATTTATTGACGAACATAAGGGGTATCACCAAATCCTCATGGTGGTGGAAGACAAGGAAAAAACAGTTTTATTGCCGATGTAAGCGTTACTGCTATAAGAAGATACCCTTTGAGTTAAAAAATGTTGGGGCTACTTACCAGAGACTGGTTGATAGACTGTTCAGGGGGCAGATAGGTAAGAACATGGAAATATATGTGGATGACATGGTTGTCAAAAGTAAAAGTTATGAATAATTCTTAAGAGACCTGGAGGAAACATTCATTAGGCTTCGAGGGGCTAATTTGAAGATGAAGTCGTCTAAGTGTGTTATTGGTGTGGGGGTGGGGAAGTTTCTCAGATTCATGGTTTCAGAGAGGGGGATTGATGTAAACTCGGAAAATATCTAAGCTTCGAGGAAAATGAACAATCAATAAAGGATGTACGGAAGCTTACAAGGTCTCTAGCAGCATTGAACAGGTTCCTATCGAAGGGGGCGGAGAAGCACTTACCCTTCTTCGATGTTCTTCGAAGGGTAAAGAAGTTTGAGTGGAGTGGCAAGTGCGAAGAGGCATTCAAGCAGTTAAAGGAACACTTGGGAACATTACCTACCTCAATGAAACCAGACAAGGATGAGACGCTATACTTGTATATTTCTGCATCACTGTTGGAAATCAATGCGGCACTGGTAAGAGAAATAGAAAAGGTTCAACATCTGATTTACTTTGTCAGTCATGCCTTGCAGAGACCGAAGATGGGTATACTGTTCTCGAGAGGTTGATTCTAGCCCTCGTACATGCAGCCAAAAGATTAAGATCCTACTTCCAGGGACACAAAATAGTAGTGCTCACGAACCACCCCATTCGACATATCCTATTGAGGCCAAATATTTCAGGAAGAATGATGAAGTGCCCAGTGGAATTGGGAAAGCATGATATCCAATATCAACCTTGAGTTGTGATTAAGGGATAGGCGTTGGCAGACTTCATAGTGGAAACTACAGATCCTCTTGAGGTATGTTTGGATACCATTCGAGAGGTGGAAGCGAGCCAAAGAAAGGTATGGAAATTATATGTGGATGGTTCATTACATTGAGGAGGAAGTGGAGCCGAGGTTCTATTAACTATCCCCAATGGAAGAGATTACCCTTATGCATTGAACTTTACATTCAAAGAAACTAATAATAAGGTTGAGTATGAGACACTGATCACTGGATTGCGCCTCGCAAGGGAGCTGCGGGTGGAGGAACTTGAGGTTTTCAGTGACTCTTAAATTGTGGTTCAGTAGGTGAATGAAGAATATAAGGCCAGAGAGCGTAACTTGTAGAGATGCCTCGAGGTAGTGAAGAACCTATTAAAAATTTTCAAATCTTATACTTTAACGCAGGTTTCGAGGGAAAGCAATCATAAAGCAGACACTCTAAGTAAGCTCGCTTCTTCGGATTTGGGAATCCAATCCCAGAAGCAACTACTCATGGAAACTTTGAGCAGACGAAGTTTTGAAGAACCCGTGGTTATGGCGGTAGGAGTGGAATACTCCTGGATGACACCGTTCATGGCATATCTTACAGAGGATGTCCTGCCGGAATATGAAGTGGATACCAGAAAGATAAGGTTGAAAGCTCCAATGTATGTGTTGCAAGAAGAAATGTTGTACAGAATGGGTCATTTGTAGCCATTGCTTCGATGCATTAACACTCATGAGGCTGATTATCTCACAAGAGAGGTCCACAAAGGGGTATGCAGCAGCCACCAGGGAGCCAGGTTTGTGATGAGGAGACTCATTTGAGTGGGATTCTACTGGCCGACAATGTTCGAGGGCGCTAATCGATATATTTAGGCTTGCCACCAATGTCAGAGACATGCCCCTATAGCACATGTTCCATAGGAAGAGATGAGAAAAATCTATAGTTCATGGCCAGTTGACAAGTAGGGGATCGATGGGGATCGATCTGGTGGGCCTTCTTCCAGAAGCGCCAGGAAAATTCAGATACTTAATAGTGGCTATTGATTATTTCACAAATTGGGTAGAGGCTGAGCCCCTGACAAACATAAGAGGAAAAACGGTCATCTCCTTTTGCTAGAACAACATTGTGTGCCATTTTGGAACTGCAAGAACGATCATTACGGACAATGGAACACAGTTTGCTCAGGATCCCTTCAATATGTGGTGCAAGGAATATTAGATTAAGCAAAAAGTGACATCACTTTACCACCTCCGAGCCAATGGACAAGTGGAAGTTACCAACAGATCGATAGCAAATAGAATACAAGCACGCCTCGAGGGAGCGGAAGGTAACTGGATATGAGAATTACCCAATGTGTTGTGAGCATATTGGGCAACTGAGTCTTCCACTATAGGGGAAATGCCTTATAGTCTAGTATATGGCTCAGAGGCAGTAATCCCTGCGGAATTAGGTGTTCTTAGCCCAAGGATAATAGATGCTATAGATGAGACAATCAATAAACATAACCGAATATGGATTTGTATACGGTGGAGGAGAAGAGAGAGTTAGCTTCTCTACATGAGGCTAATGTCAAAGAATGGGTCAGAAGATACCATGACAGAAGGGTAAAGAAGGTGTTATTTAATCTGGGGGACTTGGTAATGAGGAAAAACAAGAAAAGTAGAAAGGAACCCGAAGGGAAATTAGCTGCAAATTGGGAAGGACCTTATAAGGTGATCAAATCGCAACCGGGAGGAAGTTATGCTCTCGAAGAGATGAATGGTGTTCGAGTACCAAGGAGGTGGAACATTACTAACCTGAGAAAATACTACCAGCTATGATGAATGGGTTGCTTTTAAGCGGCACTCTAGCTGATGTTCGAGCGGGTTGCTTTAAAGTGGTGATCTAGAAAATATTTCCAGCCATGACTTATGTTCGAGCCACGACTTATGTTCAAGTGATTTTCTCTAAAGCAGCACTCTAGCTCATATTCGAGCAGGCTGCTTTAAAGCGGCGCTCTAGAAGATATTTCCAACCATGGATGATGTTTGAGTGGTTTGCTCTAAAGCGGCACTCTATATGATGTTCGAGTGATTTGCTCTAAAGCGGTACTCTAGATGATGTTCGAGTGGTTTGCTCTAAAGCGGCACTCTAGATGATGTTCAAGTGGTTTGGTCTAAAGCGGCACTCTAGATGATGTACGAGTGGTTTGCTCTAAAGCGACACTTTAGATGATGTTCGAGTGGTTTGCTCAAAAGCGGCACTCTAGATGGTCTATGAGTGGTTTTCTCTAAAGCGACACTGTAGATGATGTACGAGTGGTTTTCTCTAAAGTGACACTCTAGATGATGTACGAGTGGTTTTCTTTAAAGCGGCACTCTAGTTGATGTTCGAGCGGGTTGCTCTTAAGCGCTCTAGATGATATTTCCAGCTATGGTTGAGGTTCAGGTGGTATTCTTTTAAGCAACACTCGAAGGCTACTTTTGTAACATTGGAATGATGAACTAGTGGACAAGATTGGCATGATGAAGGTGGAAATACCGAACCTGGGTAAAATGCTTGTGTCTTTGAATTTTTCAATTTCTACTTACCAAAGATATTTATACTATGCTTTGCCTAGGGAATTTGCGCGTGTAGCTTATATCCGAGGGGTAAAATATTCGAGATAGAGTATAACAGTCTATTTATTCAAACTTCGTCAATTATTAGAAGTACAATTTTGATACTGAAAAGTACATGAACTTATTTGTCTAAATGTATTCATCTAGTTGGAGGAAACCCCGCCCGAAACAAATCTTCGGTGGAATAGTTTTTCCCAGCCCTTTCACTTTTTCTTCTATGTCTTCGAGCTTTTCCAGATTTATACCAGCGACTCTCCAGATGTCCTTAATTTGTTCTATGGGATATTCAAAAGGATCAAGGGGAGCAACGGTTTTACATCGCTTCTTTGTGGAAGGTTTGAATTGGCTCTTCGAGGAGGACCTAATGCTCTTGCGACGTTTTGAGGTAGATCCTTCGATAACTTTGATGGAGGGGACACGATGCTTGCAGCTTCTTTAATGGAAGATTTTTGTGGTCGAGGAGCAGAACGATAACTCGAGGGGGTTAATCCTTTTATCTTCAGCTCCGCTAACCAATCAAGAATAAGGTCAAAAGCCTTTTTCTGCTGAGGAGTTCCATTCTCATGGACGTTAACTTCATCCATCCATTATCAAGCAGCTTTGAGTATAAATTTTGGGAGCTATTCATTGATGATTAAATATGAGGAAGGAATGGAATGAGAAAGCATGTGGGCACGAAGGCTTGTTTCTTGTGCAGCAATTTTTTCTTCAAAATCAACGATATGCCCCTTTACTTCTTTGGCATGTACCTTCTAGGGCTCGATCTCCCCTGCGAGTCGTGCGTTCTCGGACAAGAGAGATTCTACCAAAGAACTATCTTCAACCATGGGGCTCCTTCGAGGGGCTGGATGAGGTTTGCTTGAAGAATGTGGATCCTCGCTAGCTATCTTCCAAGTGAGCAATTCCTCTTCAAGGCTAGCTACTTTACGTTGAGCTAGTAGATGTTTCTTGGAAACTAACTCCCTTTGGGCTACTAGCCTGCGATTTTCGCCCATGCAACCAATTAGGCGCCCTTTCACTACTGGAAGCCTGGTCGCAGTAGCACTCCAGGATTTCAGAGAACCAAGCTTTAAATAGATTTGACGCATCAGCTCTTCAAGGTTTTTATCTGCGGAATCACGACCCTCGACTACCTCTAAAGGATATGTACCATTAAATTCTTTGCTCAGGAAATCCTTAACAAACCCCTTAAAGGTTGAATGGTCTTTAGACTGCGATAGCTTCATCTATGCTTCGAGTTAGAAGAGCTTGTCCTTCAAGGACTCCTTCTCTCGATTACAATTAGATAGATCCTGGGGGGCCTTCAATAGCTGTTTGTGTGTCTCACTCAACTCTTTTTGGGCACTCAAAAACTCTTCACAAGCGCATTCTAACACTCTCTTCAACGAGTTATACTATGAAAATAAAACAAAGGCAAAATCAATAAGTCTTGACAAAAAACATATTCTTATATTGATACTTAAAAGAAAAAAAGTTACAATTGGGGGCCCTAATTGGAAAAGTTACAATTAGGGACAAACTAGAATCATCTTCTTTTAAGGTGGAAGCAATCATTTCTTCCACTCAGACGGCGGTTGAATTCTTCTCGGTGGAGGCATCTGTATCCTCTGGGAGGGGTATCGTTCGAATCCCCTCAGCAGTGAAGAGCTGCCCTTTGGACTTAATGAAATCGATTAGGGAAAAGCGAAGGCCATCGTTCTTGATTGCCTTGTCCCATTTCACATCCAGAGTGGCTTCGAGTTCTGGGTTGACTAGATCGTCCACCTGTTTAGCAAGATCTTCAGACAGAGAGGCGGGCACTTGTGGCTTCAGGAATTCCTTGGCAAATTTGCTACGACCAAGACTTTTGGCCACCCCCAAGAGGTCTATAAATAGCTGAAGCAGCTCAACGCTGTTCAAAACCTTGTGTTTGAAGGCTTCAAGTAGTTGAATCTATGAGGCCGGATCCTCAACCGCATGAACCCTCTTCTTGAGGGTATCTTTCTTCAGCATCCATTGACGCCTCTCAGATATAACGCTTAACCTCTCCCCTTCCAGAATTCTTTGTTTTTCCTTGAGGAAAATTTTTTGTTTTTCCTTTAGCACCCTATCCTTCTCCTCGAGGGCTTTCTTCAACTCAAAAATCTCAACATCCTGTTTGCTGAGCTTTTCCTGGAGGGAACCGCAGCCAGAGGTACAAGCAAAGATAAAAGCCGCCATATTCTCAGTGGCCTCGTGGAAAAATTGGGAGGCTTGCAAAAAATAGTTCAACTTAGATTGATGCAAGGAAACAGGACGATAAATAAATTTTGAAAAGGAACGGAGGAAAACCTCAGGTTTAGAGGCCATCTTCGAGAGATGATGCTTAATCCTGGATATGGGCGTCGTATCATTCGAAGGGGGTGGACATTGTTGATGGGCATTGTCACTACCATGTGCTCATATTAATGGTGTTGGGGATGTGTTACTGGGAGGTCGTCGCCGTACCTCTCAAAGTTAATACTTAAATGCTTCCTATCTACAATTAAGTAGATAATGGCAAGTCGGGGTCGTCCACGAGAAGAGGGATCTTTTTAAGGGTTTTAAACATATAAAGGAGAAAACATACTAAGCACATATATACATAGATATATATAAAAGCATGTAAACAAGGGGGGGGGGTTTGGTTGGTTTGATCCTAAGTTAACAAATTAAAGCACAACAACTAGCAAAGAAATAGAACAATGCTAATCATGCAATACAACTAAAAGTAAGATGAAAATAACAATTTACAGAACCTTGGGTGCAATTGACTTCCACTTCCAAACCTCTTATCCATCATTGAACATGCAACTTATTTACTACTTTCACTACTTGTTGTGAAGGCTAAACTTCTATCCTTCTTATATGGTAGTTTGCAAGAGTGAATTCGACATCTCTTGTCAAACCTCACCAATGACTCCCGTAGTCGAAACATGACTCAAGGTATCCCATTGATGGCATTTAGCACGAAGAATCAACAAGCTCGGCAACACTTATAAACACTACACCGCGTCTAAGCATTTAACCAATTTATCAATTTACCCAAGATTGGTCAAGAACGATCGACATTCATAGACTTCTCTCGGTTGCTACAAACGACAAACATGACAAGGGGTTCAACATTATCATATTCACCTAGCAATCATCAATCCATCAACACAATCAAAAGCTCTAAATCGTACTCATACATTCCTAACAAGAACATGGGGGAAATCAACCCACTTCCCCCAAACCCTAGCAAGCAATTCATACAAGTATTTCATATGCTCAAGCTTTCAAAAACATTAATGATATCAACAAACACATTTAATGCTCCATAAATGCATAATAGCAAAAGCAATACATAAGCTACAAATAGTTCTTAGGACATGGATTTGGAAGCCTTGGTCAATTGCTCCCAAGAGATAGATTAGCTACAAGAGTTCATGCTAATAAATGCAAAACAACTGATCATAAAAACAAGAGAATTCAAGGATGAAAATTGGAAGAAAAAGGTTTAAAACAGTACTAAAATCGCAGCTGGGAACCAAGTATGAATGAGAGGAAAGAGAATGGTATTTATAGTGCAAAGAAGATAAGGTGGAATTCTGGCCACCCGTTGGTCGCGACTCGCAACGGTGTCGCAACGAAGCCATCACGACTCGCGACGGGTGCCAGAATTTTGCATAGTGTCTTTTTCTTCTTCTTGTGGTATGCAGTCATCTTCATAGTCATCCCTCTCAATCTCAAAGTCTTCAACGGCTCCAAAAATGGTCTTCGACGGCCTTCGGTCTTCATATCTTCGAAGCGAGTCTTCAAAAGTCTTCGAAAGTGTAGTCTTCAATGGCCTCCAGTCTTCATTTCCTCCGTGTTCTTCCCTTGTCACACAAAATCCACTTAAAAGAGGTAAAAGAGCATAAAGTCGCTCTTACCCCTCCTAAGAGAATTTCAAGGTAAAACACAAGCTCTCGATAATAAAAGAGCACAAAAATGACCCTAAATAGTACTAAATTATACATATAAAATGGACACATCAAGCCTCCCCACACTTGAACCTTACTCGCCCTCTAGTAAGAAAAGATCCAAGCATACGAAGGAATTGATATATCCACATCCTAACTACTAATCCCCCAAATTAATACCTCACAAAACTCTCAATATCACACATCCCAATGTTAAAGTCAAATGAAAAGTTTCCCACAATCCCTATTTCCTAAATCTACCCAAACCATATCATCCCATCAATTCATCAATTTCCCTAAGACATCTCTAAATCCCGAATTGATAATCCCAAATCCAATGATAAAAGATGAAGCCAAAAGTGTATATATGGTTCAAAACACATGCTCCACTTTACATCAATATATCAACCTAAAAACGAAGCATCTTAGTGATCAAGAATTTCATAACTTACCCCGTCTTTTCCCGCTAAATTTTTCATCCCCAAAAGGTTCTCAAGAAGTGAAGCTACCCGATCCATCTGTGTGGTCACCGCAACCTTATGACTCCATCACCGGAAAATGAGTAAACACTGATTGTTTTTTTTTCAATTTTCTCTCGCGTTCTCTCATTTTGCCTAGGAGCCCTTTCGGGTTTTCATCCTAACCACACATCATGTTTCTTTGGCTCAGATCTCACCTTTTTCCGCACATTTAGCCTCTCATTTTTGCCTAGGCCACCCTTTTGGGTTTTCGACCTATCCAGGCCCCCAATGTTGCCTAAGTTGCCCTCTCGGGTTTTCAACTTAGCGGGATTCTCTTTTCTTTTCTCTTTTTTTTTCTTTCTTTTATTTTTTTCTCTTTTTTTTTCAATTATTTTTCACGTATCTCCAATCCAAAAAGTAGCAAATTGCTTTCCAAATGTGAAGGTTAAGAAAGTATCAAAACCAACATTATCCAAGTACAACAAAAGCAAAACAATATCCAAAACAAAAACAAAAGTATCTCCAACCCTGGATACCCCTCCCCATACTTAGAACACTACATTGCCCTCAATGTAGACTAGGGCAAAACCGTACAAAGCGAAGTATGTAAAAGGGTAAAGTGTGCTTCTCACTCAATCAATACTGTGGTGAGGACGGGCCACCGCCGGTGTAACGCTGCTGGTACTGTGCTAGCCACTCCGTGCTCCTCTGCCTCCGTGCCCTCCGCCTCTCTGCTCTCGGATCAGGGCCTGATGTACCACCCGACTGGGACTGCAACTCATGGATGTGAGCTGACAGGTGGTCAATCTCCTCATCCATATTGATCAGAGCCTGGGAGACAAAGCATCACGACTCGCGGAAAGTGGGATCTGAGGTCAATTTTTTTCCAAAATTTTCTGAGCCCGTCACGACTCGCGACGTGTTCATCGCGACTCGCGATGAGGCCTTGCGATGTCGTCACGACTCGTGGAAAGTGGCAACTGAAAGCCTAAAATTTCACAAAATATTCTGAGCCCGTCGCGACTCGCGACGTGTTCATCGCGACTCGCGACGTGTTCATCGCGACTCGCGACGGGCAACTAACCTGGCACTTAGAAAATTTTTTTGCTTCTTTCTCTTGTCCAAGTTCTTCCTTCTCGAATTCAAGTATTTCTTCCTTCCAAAATCCAATTACCTGGCTTCAAAATTGCTACAAAATCATGGAGAAAACAACCCGTGAAAAGCATAAAGCAAAACAATGAAGCTTAAGGATAAAAGCTCAAAACTAACTAACATCAACAGACAATCACGAGTGATGATCCGGATGATCAAAACCAAGTTTATTTAACATCGTCGACATGACTCACTCCCCTTCTTGGAGCTTACTCACAAACTGGCTCGAGGAGATCAACGTCCTCTCCTTTTTCCGGTACAAAAGTCTCGTGGTAAGGTTTCAAACGTTGTCCATTAACCTTAAAGGTATTAGACTTAGCTCGATCTAGAATCTCCACCGCACCATGTAGGAATACTTCAACCACCTCAAAAGGACCGATCCATCGGGACCTTAACTTACCTGGGAATAGGCGAAGGCGAGATTGAAATAGGAGGACCTTTTGACCAATGGAAAAATCCTTCCTGATGATCATCTTGTCGTGCCACGCCTTTGTCTTCTCTTTGTAGATCTCGGCGTTCTCATAGGACTCCCTCCGGATCTCATCCAGTTCATCCAATTGTAACTTCCTATGCAAACCGGCTTCATCTACATCAAGATTAAACTCTTTGACCGCCCAGTAAGCCTTGTGCTGAATTTCCACAGGTAGATGACAGGGCTTACCAAACACTAACCGGTATGGGGACATACCGATTGGTGTCTTGTAAGCCGTCCTATATGCCCACAAGGAATCATTCAACCGAGAACTCCAATCCTTCCGGTTAGGGTTAACCGTTTTTTGAAGGATGGACTTGATTTCCCGATTGGAAACTTCGGCTTGTCCATTGGTTTGTGGGTGATAGGTGGTGGATGTCTTGTGAGTGACGCCATACTTCTTTAGGAGTGCCGCTATGGTCCGATTGCAAAAATGTGTGCCACGGTCACTAATCATGGCTCGGGGTACCCCAAACCTAGAAAAGATGTTATCTTTCAAGAATTCTACAACCACTTTAGAATCGTCAGTTCTAGTGGGTTTTTCTTCAACCCACTTCGACACATAATCAACAGCAAGAAGAATGCATGTAAAGCCACAAGAACTAGGGAAAGGCCCCATAAGTCAATACCCCAAACATCAAAGATTTCACAGTACAAAAGAGGTCTTTGGGGCATTTCATTCCTAGTGGAGATATTTCCTACTCTCTGGCATTCATCACAAGATTTGCAAAAGGTGTATGCATGCTTATTCAACGTAGGCCAATAAAACCCACTCTCTAAAACTTTCCTAGCGGTTCTCTTTGCTCCAAAATAACCGCCACATGCATGAGAATGACAAAATTCAAGAATGGAGTGTACTTCACTATCAGGGATACATCTCCTAACAACTTGATCTGCACAATGTCTCCACAAAAAGGGATCATCCTACACATAATACTTGGCATCACTCTTTAATCTATCTTTTTGGGCCTTAGAAAAATGAGGAGGGAACTTACGGGCAACAAGAAAATTTACAATATCGGCATACCAAGGTTGGAGATCCCTGATGGTGAACAATTGTTCATCAGGGAATTCCTCCCGTAGTTGCTCCTTCATTGCGGGGCTTACCTCAGTGTCTTCCCCCGGAGTCAACTGGCTCAAATGATTGGCCACAAGGTTTTCCGCACCCTTCTTGTCCCGCACCTCCAACTCAAATTCGTTTAAAAGTAGGATCCACCTAATTAATCTTGGCTTGGCCTCTTTCTTCGTCATTAAATGACGAAGCGCTGCATGGTCAGTGTACACAATAATTTTTGTACCAAGCAAGTAAGATCAAAATTTTTCTAAAGAGAATACCACTGCTAGCAACTCCTTTCCAGTGGTGGAGTAGTTCCTTTGGGATTCATTTAGGGACATGGATGCATAGTAGATGGCGTGAGGCACTCTCCCCACCCTTTGACCAAGAACAGCTCCAACAGCGTAGTCACTCGCATCGCACATTATCTCAAAAGGCAACGACCAATCCGGGGGTTGTATGATAGGGGCCGAGACTAACCTTCCCTTCAATGTATCGAAGACCCCTTTACACCTATCATCCATCACAAATTCCACCTCCTTTTGCAACAACTTGCATAGAGGAGATGCTATCTTTGAGAAGTCCTTGATGAACCGGCGATAGAATCCTGCATGGCCAAGAAAAGAGCGCACTTCGCGCACATTAGTAGGATAAGGCAAAGTTTGAATCGTGTCTATCTTTGCCTTGTCAACCTCAATACCCTTAAAGGAGACAACATGGCCTAAGACAATGCCTCTCTCTACCATAAAGTGACATTTCTCAGAATTTAGCACCAGATTAGTTTCAATGCAACGTTGAAGAACTTGCGCTAAATTTGCTAAACAATTGTCAAAGGAATTACCATGAATGGTGAAATCATCCATAAACACCTCGATGAAATTTTCAACAAATTCAGAGAAAATGCTTACCATACACCTTTGGAAAGTTGCGGGGGCGTTACATAACCCAAAAGGCATGCGTCGGTAAGCAAACGTACCAAAGGGGCACGTGAAGGTGGTCTTCTCTTGGTCTTCCAGGGCGATAGCCACTTGAAAATACCCCGAGTACCCATCCAAAAAGCAATAAAAGGGGTGGCTTGCTAACCTCTCAAGCATTTGATCAATGAATGGCAACGGGAAGTGATCCTTCCGGGTTTCCGCATTCAATCTCCGGTAGTCAATGCAAACTCGCCACCCGTTTTGAACTCGGGTGGGCACCATTTCACCCTTCTCATTTTCGACTACCGTCATTCCACTCTTCTTGGGTACCACCTGAGTTGGGCTCACCCATTTGCTATCCGAGATTGGATATATCATGCCCGCTTGAAGTAACTTGAGGATTTCCGCCTTCACCACATCCATCATAGGCAGTTTCAAACGGTGTTGGGGTTGTCGGACGGGTCTCGCATCTTCTTCTAACAAGATTCTGTGCATACAAGTGGATGGACTTATGCCTTTGATGTCGACAATAGTCCACCCAATTGCTTCCTTGTTCTCCCGCAACACCACCATCAACTTTTCTTCTTGCTCCTTGGTGAGCTTGCTCGAGATGATAACCGGAAGCGTCTCCCCTTCCCCAAGAAATGCATACTTGAGGTCATTTGGCAAAGGTTTGAGGACAAGCACCGGGGCTTTCACAAGTGAGGGGAGGAATTCCGGTTCCTCAGGTTCCTCTAAGAGTAGAGGAGGAGGTTTTGAGATACTTGGTCTCATTTCTTCAAGCAGGGTCAAATCCTCAAAGCTTTCCTTCAAGTTAGTGCTCATAGAGTATACATTGTGGGCATCATCAATATCACATTGCAAAGAAACTAACAAAGAATCTTCACCACTTAGTTCAAAAACATCTTGCACAACTTCTTCAACAACATCTAGGGCATGGCAAGCATGTTCTTCACTAGGATACTTCATAGAGTCATTTATGTTAAACTCTACTTTTATTCCATCAAACTCCATGGTGATGGTACCCTTATGCACATCAATTATTGTCCTATTTGTTTTAAAAAATGGCCTCCCCAACAAAATCTGGGCAGCATGTTTATCATGCTCCATGTCCAGGACATAAAAATCTGCGGGGAAAACTAAGGAATCCACCTTAACCAACACATCCTCGACAATACCTGATGTGTCCATTTTAGGCGCATTATTTAGTAGTATTTAGGATCACTTTTGTGCTCTTTTATTATAGAGAGCTTGTGTTTTACCTTGAAATTCACTTAGGAGAGGTAAAAGCAACTTTGTACTCTTTTACCTCTTTTAAGTGGATTTTGTGTGACAAGGGAACAACACGGAACCAACGAAGACCGGAAGACATTGAAGACTACACTTTCGAAGACTTGTGGATACTCACTTCGAAGACATGAAGACCGGAGGCCGTTGAAGACCATTTTTGGAGCCGTTGAAGACTTGAAGATCGAGAGGGATGGCTATGAAGAAGACAAAGAAACAATGCAGAATTCTGGCTCCCGTTGCGACACCGTCGCGACACCGTCACGACACCATCGCGAGTCGGGACATCGTCGCGAGTCGCGACGAACACCGTCACGAGTCGCGACGAACGGGCGGCCAGAAATCAACTTTATCTTCTTCCGACTATAAATACTACTCTTTTTCCCTCTTCTTCTCCAGTTCTTCCAGCCCGCTTTTCTCTCTGTTTTGGGCGCCAAACCTAGGTTTTTTCTCTTCTTTCTTTTCTTCTTCTTTTCTTCGTTTTGATGTGTTTTCTTGTTCTAGAGTAGTTCTTATTCTTGGGAGCAAAGGATTGAAGCTTCCACTATCTATGTAGCAAGAATTCATTTCTATCTATCTATTTTGTGTTTTTGCTATTGTGCATTTATTGTGCTTTGAATGTTAATTGTTGATTGCATTGATGTTGTTGAGAGCTTGATGATATGAAATGCTTGGATTAATTGCTAGCTAGGGTTTGGGGGATTTGGGTTAATTTCCCCCTTGTTCTTGTTAGCAATGTGAGAGTATGAATTAGAGCTTTTGATTGTGTTAGTGTGTTGACAATGTGCTAGGCGAATGTGATTGATGTCGAACTCTTCGTCATGTTCGTTTGTGTAGCAAACGAGAGAGTCATATGCTCGCGGATGAATGTGCGTTGCACGTTCATCCAATCTCGTGTAATTGCATGAATTGGTTCAATGCCTAGTCACGGTGTAGTGGTCATAGGCATTGCCAAGCTTGTTGGTCCTTCGTGCTAAATGCCACCAATGGCACCTTGAGTCGTGGTCGCGACTCGGGAGCCATTGGTGAGGTTTGACGAGAGATGTCGAACTCACTCTCGCAAACTACGAACTAAGAAGGATAGAAGTTCAGTCTCCACGACAAGTAGTTGAAGTATTGAATAGGTGATTTAAACTCATTCCTGAAGCATTTGTTGTTTGGCGTTTATGTACTCTTGACGGTGTGTTTCGCTGCATGTGTGCCATGAGTGGTTTGAGCATAGGGAGTGCTTGTGTGGTGGAATTGCTCAGGTGTAGGAACGTGACGAATTCCGTAGCACCTTTGCATGAAGATCCACGAGCATGAACTTAGAACTCCTTGTGGTGTGTGTGTTGTGGTACTTGCTAGATGGGGTGTGTGAGCGTTGGGTCATGAATGCTAAATGATGGAATGTGTGAATGATTCGATGAACTACATTAGATGTGGAAGTGGATATCCGTTGCCCCCAAGGCATTTTACCTTTGTAGTTTAAAACCCCTTTTTCTTAGTTTCGTTTGATGATTAGCATAGTCACTTGACGTTGCTAGTTATCTTTGTTAACTTAGGAACCAACCAACCAACCCCCCCCTTTACTTGCTTTTAAGTGTGTGTATATATAGTTACTCCTAGCCTAATATATCAACCATTTGCGTGCTTAGACGCTTAGGAAGATCCCTCTTCTCTTTGGACGACCCCGATTTGCCACTATCTACCTAGTTGTAGAAAGTAAGCATTGAGGGCTTATAAATTATCTTTTGGCGCGCGGGCGCGACGACCGCCCGCGCTTGTCAATACCCTTGGGGTATGCACTAGAACGATCGGCCAATTGGATTACCACCCCGGTTTTGTGCAATGTACCCAAGTTGAGGTTTTCATACAAAGAGTAAGGAATCACATTTATGGATGCACCTAAATCAAGCATAGCTTTTTCAAAATGTGTATTTCCTATTATGCACGGGATCGTGAACATGCCAGAATCACTACATTTAGGAGGTAGCTCTTTTCGACACAAAGCGGAAACATGCTCACTTTTTCCATTTTTCAACTTATTCTTGGCCCTTTGTTTTCTATTCACAACACACAATTCTTTAAGAAATTTAGCATATCTAGGAATTTGTTCAATGGAATTCAAGAGTGGAATGTTTACCTCGCGTCTACGAAAGACTTCGTAGATGTCCTTGTTGTCCTTCTTCCTCCTTTGGTCTTTCAAGGCTTCCGGAAACGGGGGTTCCGGCACATATGGAGAGATCTCCACCATCTTTGCTCTTTTGTGTGGAGGAGATGAAGGTTCTGGGATGGAGGTTGATTTTGGTTTCGGTGGCAATGTCTCCAACTCGACTTGTTCTTCCTTGCCCTTATTGGCTAACTCTTTGGTATTCTTCTCACGGGCTTCTTCCTTCTCAACTTCTTTTTCAAACACACCAATCCTCTTGGGCTCCTCTTCAACAACTTCATAACCCGGTGGAGTACCGACCTCTCTACCACTTTTCAAAGCGATAGCACTTGCATTTTGCCTAGGATTGATTTCCGGTTGGGAGGGTAGTTTACCCTTTTCCCGAGCTTCCATCCGGTTCACCATTTGGGCTATTTGGCTCACTTGGGTTTCCAAGTTCTTGATACTTTCTTTAGCCTCATCTTGGAATTTTTTGCTTTTTTCCACGCTCATGCCCAACCAATGAATGGCTTGCAGCACCTCATTCTTGGATAGCCCCGAGCCCTCCCCTTGGTCTCAGGGTTTGTCTTGGAACCTTTTGAATTGTTGTTGAGGTGGCCTATATTGTTGTTGAGGGGACCGGTAAGGTTGAGAGTTGTGGCTTCCTTGAGGGTTCCCATACCGGAGGTTCGGGTTATCACGATTCCCCAAATTGTACGACCGGTTTTGGTACCCTGGATACCCTTGGTTGCCTTGATATCCCTGATTCCCATGATACCCCATGGCACTCACTTCTTCAACGTAGTCCTCTTGCAAAGTGGGTCAAGTGTCCGTAGGGTGCGCCATGTAGCAAATTTCACATGATTTAACATGTGGCGCATTTCCTCTGGGCTTTGTCATTAAAGTTTTCACCATGGATGTGAGGGCCGAAACTTGATCCTCTAACTTCCCTCTATTGGAAAGGTCACTCACGGGCATCGGGTTTCTCCTTCTCAAATTGGTCCTTGAGCTAAAGTTTCTCGACTCTTCCACTAGCTCTTCATACAATTGCATAGCCTCAGAGAAAGTTTTGTTACCAAGGGTGCCACCACAAGAACTTCTAACCAACCTTTGGTCCTCGTCTAGAAGGCCATTATAGAAGTAATACACCAAATCTCCTTCAGTATAGCCATGGTAGGGGGAACTTGCAAGAAGCCTCTTGAACCTCTCCCAATAGTCGAAGAGAGATTCTTCATGCCACTGAAGGATGTTGCTTATGTCCTTCTTCAAGGCGGCGGACCTCGAGGCCGGGAAGTACTTGGCTAGAAACTTTGTTTTCATATCAAGCCAACTCTTTTTTTTTATTATAAATCCATCCGAGGATGGGGGAAATTTTATTAGGCCTTCACTAGCCATTAAATAACAAGAGCAAGAAAAGGAAAGGAAGCCGAAGCTTAGTTGCATATACAAGAGTGAGCATTCAGCTCTTGAAGCAATCACAATTGCTTCCAAAAGGAATGAAGAGATATGACTGATACAGTGAGGATTTCATTAAGTGTTAGGCTATGGAAAGAATCATCGAACTTGTTAGTGAGTCGCAATAAGCGAAACACAAGACAGTCAGAGTCATCCACATAACCTAACAGAGTTTATCCTCATCTAATTACAATTTCCTATGGCGCCGGGAATTTCGTTTGCATCATGATCACCAAAAGCCAGGAAGTCAGATTAGGACATCCACATTCCCAAGTCTAATGGGAAGTCTGATTAGGAAGTCTGATGGAGTAACCATCACTGCTCGGGAAGCATAAAAAATTTCCTTCATGTAGAGCTTCCAAATTTCTGGTTATAGGGCCAGAGTATGAGGAGACGTCGCAGCATAAACAAGATCCTACATGAAAAGAGTAGAAATCAGTAGCATCCGATCTAGTTGGCAATCCGTAAAGAAGGGGTACCAATTTGGTCAAGTCTAACTAGTCCCTGGACCAAGTTAGGGAGCACAGAGAATCTATGAAAGGATGAGTTGGTCTTTAAATGCAGACAGTTTTTTGCAAGAGCATGAGTCACCAGATTTGCCTGTCTGTAGATGTGCACAAGTTTAATATCCCCAAGGGAATTGTGAATCTCATCAGATAAGCAGAACAGATTCCAGTGAGATCTTTGTGGATCAGTAGCAAAAAGAACTACACTGAGGCAGTCAGATTCTATACAAACAGGAGAGGGCAAATCACTAGAAAATTGTATTGCAAACTTAATTGCGTTCAATTCAGCTTCCAAGGGGGACAAAGCATTAGTATATGAAGAATACGCCCCTTTAAAACCCCCTCTACTATCCCTAATAATCATTCTGATCCCACACATATTAGTATTACAGCACCATGAAGCATCCACATTTAACTTAAAACCTAAGCAGGGCCTCTCCCATGCAATTTTCCAAATTTTAGGCTTTGGGGAGAGTTTAATCAGAGGCAGAAAAGAGTGATCTGCAATACTTAAATCAAAAGGGGAGACAATGTAAACAGGTTTAGCACAAAAGGAGTAGAAAATTTGATCTCTAATCTGTTGAAGCACTTGGTTAGTGGAAGGCCTGACTGAATCAAAAAGGATTTTATTCCTCATCTTCCATAGATTCCAAAAGGTAAATATAGCTGCAGTTCGGATTATAGTAGAATGTAATGAAGTTAGAGCAGGGTAGGTTAGGTAGAATGATAATCTCTCCCATACAGATGGAAAGGCTCTGTCCCTAATTCCCATAAACTGGTGAACTGATTTCCAAACATTTAGTGCAAACTCACAGGAGTTAAAAAAATGATCTAAGGAGTCTTCATGTATATTGCACATACAACATTTAGAAGGCAAGAAAAATCTAAGTTTTCTGAGGATGTTATCAAAAGGTAAAAAAGAATTTGTCACTTTCCACATAAAAACAGAGATTTTCTTGTCTAATCTAGAATTCCAAAGGTGTTGAGAGGAGGCAATAGAACCTGTATTGTTGCAGAGTGAAATGTATGTGGATTTAAAGGAGAAATTCCCTGTAATACCAGGTTTCCATATTAACCTGTCTGCTCTGTGTGGTGCCAGTTTTGCTTCCTGCAAAAGAGTGATTATGTCAGGATGCAGAAAAGGGTTGATTTTTGTGATGAGATTGGATTTGTTAGATATAAATTCCGAGACAGTACAATCCCCTCTAATATCCACACTATTCTGATCACATAGATCTGTAAGAAGCCCTATATCTAGCCAGTTAGCAGTCCAAAAATTACATTCTCCTCTTCCTATAATAACTCTAGAGTTAGCTTCTGCCCATGAGTTAACTGAACATATCCTTTTCCAATTTGGAGAGGTCCTATTTGAGGGAGGGAGACCTGCCACTAGATGAGTCCATAGAGCCTCAGCCATTTGAAATTTCCACCACAGTTTTACTGAACATGTTTTAATTATGGTGGATATTGATCTAAACCCTATACCATTTTGATCAGTTGGTAAACAGAGATCAGTCCATTTTCTCCAAGATCTTTTAGGATTGAGCTCAGTATCCCCCCAAAAGAATTTGCTCAGTTTTTTTTCTATAGTGGTGATAATCAGTTTGTTTGGCTTTATAACCTGCCAAATGTGTTGGGGTATAGAATAGATACATGATTCAATCAGCGTGATTTTACCCCCTGTAGATATCCACCTATTTTTCCAGTTACATATTTTACTATCAATATGTTCGAAAAGAGGTTGAAAATAGAGCTTTTTTGCAGCACCAGTAAAAATTGGAACTCCCAGGTATGAAACTGGAAATGTTCCTATTTTCATCCCTAAGATTCTTTTAATGTAGTTAACCTTTTGAACAGAAGCATGCTTACCTATGAAGATATCACTCTTATTGTAGTTAATAGACTGGCCAGTGAATTCCTCAAAGGTAGACAAGAAAGCTTTTAATCTAATCAAAGTTAACTTAGTAGCTTTAAAGAAAACAACAGTATCATCCGCATATGATAAGTATGAGATTCTCGGAGGATTACCTGGCAGGTCGAAATATGACAACTTACCGCTGTAAAATATGAAAGCCAAACTCCTAGAAAAGGACTCAGAGAAAATGTTAAACAAGAATGGAGATAAAGGATCACCCTGCTTAATACCCCTATTTGATTGAAAGAATCCCACTGGCTTACCATTAATAAGAATAGAGAACCAGGCCTGGGACAAGTTTTTCATGATTGAGAAGATAAATTTAGCATGGAATCCAAATTTTGCTAAGACACTATATAATAATGACCACCTAACTCTATCAAAGGCCTTTTTGAGGTCCAGTTTAACAATGCAATTTGGATCTCTTCTCTTCCTATTAAGAAACCTAACCATTTCCTGTAAATAGATTACAT
This sequence comes from Rubia yunnanensis, assembly GCA_037428765.1. NCBI lineage: Eukaryota > Viridiplantae > Streptophyta > Magnoliopsida > Gentianales > Rubiaceae > Rubia > Rubia yunnanensis. The sequence goes on along the minus strand of CM075069.1, from coordinate 47,501,502 downwards.
TGTCTGAGATGTCTCTTCCATGTAGGAAAGCTGTTTGGTTAGGAGAAATAATTCTAGGCATTATAGGCTTAAGTCTTTCCATGAGAACTTTAGAACAAATTTTATTTATCACATTGGAGAGACTTATAGGTCTATAGTCATCAAAATAAGTTGGGGTCTTCTTTTTAGGGATTATAGTGATCCATGTACTGCCAATACCCCTAGGCATGTTAGTTGAAGTTAGAAAGTCCTGAACAGCCATAAGTAGATCATTAGCTATAATATCCCAAGATTTTATGTAGAACTTGGCTGTAAAGCCATCCGGGCCTGGACTACTAGATTTATTAAGACTAAGGACAATACCTTTTAGCTCATCTAATGAAACCGGTTGCAGAAGTTTTTCATTATCATCCTGAGTGACCAATTTAGGGATATGGTTTAGAAAATGAGATATAAAAGGAGAATTGTCAGGGGAGCTATCATCACTCAGAAGGACCTGGTAATAATGAATAGCTTCCGTCTCAATATCATGTATATTATCTAACCACTGACCATTCTTGCCTTTAATTTTTGTAATCTTCAATCTATTATTTCTTTCCTTTACAGAATTATGAAAGAAGCTTGTGTTATTGTCCCCTTCTTGCAGCCATTTTATCTTTGCCTTATGTTTCCAAAAGTTTTTTTGCTCGGACAAAGCCCTAACTAATCTAGCTTTAGCCTCCTTAAGCTTAACCAAATCAATCACAGAATATGATTGATCAGTTAAGGATTCCTGAGCCTGTAGAGCCAGTTCAGCTTGTACCACATTGTTATGAATGTTGCCAAATTTATCTTTGTTCCAGATTTTTGGAACCTTCCTAAGTCTAACAAGTTTTAGATAAAAGGCCAACATTCCTGATTTATTCAAAGGAGAATCCCAACTTTGTTTTATAACCTCCTTAAATTCCTTTCTTTTGTACCATGTTTTTAGAAATCTGAAAGGCCTAGGATTGGATGGTGTATCACTACCAACAGTTAGCAGCATGGGGTTGTGATCTGAACTAACCCTATTCAGAATCTGAACAGAGGATGCAGGAAAAGCTAAAGACCAAGATGAAGTGCACAATCCTCTATCAAGTCTTTTAACTGTAAGAGACCTTAATCTATTATTAGTACAAGTGAACAAGTTCCCTACCGTGTTGATTTCTTCCAGAGCCATTCCATTGATAAAATCATTAAAGTCCCTCATACTCCCCAATTTGGGAGTAGATGGACCTTTATACTCATTTATTGATGTAATGGCATTGAAGTCTCCAATAAAAAGGGATTCAAATTGACTATATGAACTGAGATCTGACCAAAGCGATTTTCTACCTGTTCTAGTTCTGAGCCCATAGATAAAAAAGGCATCCATAGACTTATTAAGATTAATACTGTTCAGGTTAACTGCAAGGAACTGCAAATTATCACTTTTAACTGTCAGTATTAAGCTCGAATTCCAGAAAATCCAGATATGACCGTTATTTGCTGAGATACAATTATCATATTTCAGCCTTTGTCTATATGAATCACATTGCAAGTTATCATGTTTAGGCTCAATTAAACAAACGAGTTCAAATTTATGCCGATTGATAAGATTACAAAGTCTTAGCATAGATGTGTCCATTCCCCTAATGTTCCAAACCAGCATTTTAATCCTAATAGTTTTATTATTCATTGGGAAACATTAGTAGAGCTTTTTGATCTAGTCATGATAGTATTTTTCTGTGAGAAAAAAGACTCATTACTTTGTTTAGAATGTTTCCTTAATGACTTTCCATTTTTCAGCTTACCAGGATTAGAGAAACTAACCCTGTTTACCTGATCATCATCCACATCCTGGGCATAATCAATATCCAAGGAGGCAGGGATTTCAGCACTGGCTGGAATATCATTTTGAGTGGCTTCATCACTAGATATTTCCTCATCAGCCAGAGGTAAAAATCTATTATCCCTGTGTTTCTGCTGAGAGAAGATAAAATTTTTTGCAGCAATAATAGAACTAAAAGGTGAGAAGGACCTTCCCCGTTTACTAGGTAAATCATCTTTAGCAAAAGCTGTCCTAAGGTTCGAAGGAGCAGATTGTGAAAGCCTAGTTAGTTGTACTGATGCACTGGGATCAGAAGAAAGCAGTTGGGGGATTAATGTAATAGGATGTAGTGTTTTAGACTCAGGTGATTGAGATTTATGTTCAGTCTCTATCTCAAAATTGGTTTCCTGATTGGGAACATGGATAGTGACACCTACATTATTTGTTTCAGCTTGTTGTTGATCAGGAACATCCTCAGAAACCACAGGATCAATAACTGGAGGGTCAATGTCAATTAGGATAGTCTTATTAGTGTCTTGTTCAGTAACAGGGATCAGCTGTTTCTTCGGAACATATTTAAATTTCTGAGCCTGAAATTTTTTTTGTTTTTCTATTACTGACACCCCAGAGCTCCCAGCCCTGAAATTTCCAGCCTGATTCATATTAATGTTCACATTACTCTGTCCAACAGTACCATTTAGTTGAAATTCAGTTTGATTCATTTGAGGCTTCTCAACCTTCTGTGGCCATAATCTCTTAAGTTCAGGATGTAAATAGATACAGTAGATATCCTCATGTCCTATACATTTGCAATGGAAGCAATAGGGTGGAATATCTTCAAATTCTAGAGGGAGTTTAACCACATTATATTCATTACCATCCTCTTCAATTCCTACTCTGATAAATGACGGGAGCTTTTTTTTTAAGTCGATTTCTACACACATTTTGACACAAGAAGGCCTAGACAGGGCAGCAGTAGCAGCATCAACTTTAATGTAGTTTCCAATTTGATTCCCCATGATTTCCAGCATATCAGAATTGTAAAAATATACAGGGACATGTGGTATTGAAACCCATACCGGAACAATGGACAATTCTGCCTCGGGGGAGAAATCAGAAGTCCATTTAAATACCTTCATTTGAGCGTTGTTGAAACTCCATTGTCCCTTGAGCCAGAACCTTTGGTAGTCCTCTTTCTCTTGGAAGCGTATTAGCACATGCCGGAAGTCGATTGATCCTAGCTGGAATTTGCCTTTGAAACCTACAGAATTAAAAGACTCGTTTAGTTGGACCATTGTTGGCTTCCCCCTGGCGAACTTACCAATCAGAGCATTGCGATAGTGGGAGTCGAGGGTGTCTGCATCTTTGTGACTAACAAGGCAAGTGATATCCCCTTTATATAGAGTTTTGGGGACAATCTCTGGGTTCGAGAGAAGTGAATCCTGAAGAGGCGGACGGCGATTAGCTAGAGCATGGAGGAAGGATTTTCCTCCCCCGTAGCTACCAGACGGAGGAGCCGCCATAGCGGCAGTGGGAAGAAAAAGACCGTTATCAGTTGAAAGCAAAATGAAGGAAGAAGAAGAAGATGAGAGAGATGAGAGAAAAAGATAAAAACGACAGTAGGATTAGCGTTTTGGCTAAATCGCACCAAATATCGCACAGAGCTACAGTACGCGAGAGGCTGACGAGCCAACTCTTGATGCTCTTGGGCGGTAGGTAGTGGAGCCAATTTCTTGCACCATCCTTCAGTGTGAAAGGGAATGCCTTCAATTTATAAAAATCTTCATCCACTCCATGGGGGACCGTACCACCACACAAGAAGTGAAACTCGGTGAGGTGCTTGTTAGCATTCTCCCCTTGCCTACCAAGGAAGGCGGGTAGCATGTTGATGAACCCGGTCTTTAGCTCAAAATGCCCATTTGGTCCAACCGCAGGGTACTCGATACATATCGGTTGTTGATCGAGGTTGGGAGCCATGACGTCTCTTAACAAGGGTTGCCCCAGGGGGATCTCTCTTTGGGGGAAAGGAGGATGGTGAGGTTCCCCTCTCGGATGCTCATCTTCGTGCTCGATTTGATGTTCCATTGATGAAGATGTATCCGGAAAATGGTCACTAGGAGGAGTGTTATTTGCACTTTCCAAAGAAAGCCTCCTAGCCCGTCTCAAATTCAACTCCAACTCGGGGTCGTAGTGTAAGGGTTCTTGTGAAGAGGATCGCGTGCGAACCATACACCAAGAACTCGAACAATACGTCTCCAAGCCAAGAAAAAATAGAAAATCAACTAAGAAATCAAAATAAAACCAAACTAACAAGTATTTACAAATAGCACATAATCACACATAATATGCCTAAACACTTAAAAATAAACGCCCCTTCCCCGGCAGCGGCGCCAAAATTTGGAAGGTCGTCGCCGTACCTCTCAAAGTTAATATTTCTAAGCCCTAAATGCTTCCTATCTACAATTAAGTAGATAATGGCAAGTCGGGGTCGTCCACGAGAAGAGGGATCTTTTTAAGGGTTTTAAACATATAGAGGAGAAAACATACTAAGCACATACATACATAGATATATATAAAAGCATGTAAACAAGGGGGGGTTGGTTGGTTTGATCCTAAGTTACCAAATTAAAGCACAACAACTAGCAAAGCAATAGAACAATGCTAATAATGCAATACAACTAAAAGTAAGATGAAAATAACAATTTACGGAACCTTGGGTGCAATTGACTTCCACTTCCAAACCTCTTATCCATCATTGAACATGCAACTTATTTACTACTTTCACTACTTGTTGTGAAGGCTAAACTTCTATCCTTCTTAGATGGTAGTTTGCAAGAGTGAATTCGACATCTCTTGTCAAACCTCACCAATGACTCCCGTAGTCGAAACATGACTCAAGGTATCCCATTGATGGCATTTAGCACGAAGAATCAACAAGCTTGGCAACACTTATAAACACTACACCGCGTCTAAGCATTTAACCAATTTATCAATTTACCCAAGATTGGTCAAGAACGATCGACATTCATAGACTTCTCTCGGTTGCTACAAACAACAAACATGACAAAGAGTTCAACATTATCATATTCACCTAGCAATCATCAATCCATCAACACAATCAAAAGCTCTAAATCATACTCATACATTCCTAACAAGAACAGGGGGGGGGGGAATCAACCCACTTCCCCTAAACCCTAGCAAGCAATTCATACAAGTATTTCATATGCTCAAGCTTTCAACAACATTAATGATATCAGCAAACACATTAAATGCTCCATAAATGCATGATAGCAAAAGCAATACATAAGCTACAAATAGTTCTTAGGACATGGGTTTGGAAGCCTTGGTCAATTGCTCCAAAGAGATAGATTAGCTACAAGAGTTCATGCTAATAAATGCAAAACAACTGATCATAAAAACAAGAGAATTCAAGAATGAAAATTGGAAGAAAAGGGTTTAAAACAGTACTAAAATCGTAGCTGGGAACCAAGTATGAATGAGAGGAAAGAGAATGGTATTTATAGTGCAAAGAAGATAAGGTGGAATTCTGGCCACCCGTTGGTCGCGACTCGCGACGGTGTTGCGACGAAGCCATCGCGACTCGCGACGGGTGCCAGAATTTTGCATAGTGTCTTTTTCTTCTTCTTGTGGCATGCAGTCATCTTCATAGTCATCCCTCTCAATCTCCAAGTCTTCAACGGCTCCAAAAATGGTCTTCAACGGCCTCCGGTCTTCATGTCTTCGAAGCGAGTCTTCAAAAGTCTTCGAAAGTGTAGTCTTCAATGGCCTCCGATTTTCATTGCCTCCGTGTTCTTTCCTTGTCACACAGAATCCACTTAGAAGAGGTAAAAGAGCATAAAGTCGCTCTTACCCCTCCTAAGAGAATTTCAAGGTAAAACACAAGCTCTCGATAATAAAAGAGCACAAAAGTGACCCTAAATAGTACTAAATTATACATATAAAATGGACACATCAGTTACCAACATTGTTGCCACTTGCCCTTATCTTTTGGCAAACATTCCTAGTGTGAGAAGCCTCGCCATTACCAATGGTCGAAGTAGGCCTTTCGCCACTTACTGTAAGAGGGGAGGCTTGGTTCGAGAGAGGGGAGGCCTGATTCGAGGAATCAACAGTCCCTTTGGGAGGAGCCTAACCCTGCTTTGTAGGCCTCTGTTTCTTTAAGCCGCTTGCGAGACCCACTAAAAGAGAGAGAGAGAGAGATAACATCAATTACAGTAAATTCAACAATACATCAAATAGGAGAAGTTGAATTCTATTAAGGCACCTTCAGAGGCTTCTGAGTCCCTAAAATCACTGACGAGGGTCTCGAGGGGAGGGCCTTCTTTGGGGCCCTCAAGTTATCTTCTCCTCTTCCTGATATTCTTCCGGAGTACTTTATACACATACTCCTCATGGATTGCGGGAAGGAATGCAAACCTGCCAATCTGAGAATTAAGATTATTGAAGCGAATGTAGTCGAGGGAGCTGGACAACAGCTTTTGCCTGCCCCTCTCGAGGGCATCCGGAGAGATATACTCCCCAGATACCTCCTGCTGCCAAACAAAACCCCTTTCTTCCAACTTCTTCAGTCACCCAAATTACCAGGAACTCCAAAAACCTTGTGATCTATCTCTCGGCTGGTAAAAGTGATAATCATGTCAGTCGACCGCCCATTATATGGCACGTAGTATAGCAAGTGAAACAACTTATATCTGTGCTTGATACGGAACTCATCACATTGGGTCAAGAACATCATGATGATTACCAAGACATTGGGATAGACTTGTGCATGGCTCACTTGGAATTGTTTAAGAAGTTTGGAAAAAAGGGGCAGAAAGGGAAAGGTGAGCCCGCAGCAGAGATGTCTGAGGGAATCGGATGATCTTCCTTCTGGGAGGTTATGGGGGGGTATCTTCCTCTCGAAAGGATTAAAAATTAGCATTAGAGGCTATTTGTTGGCCAAGAGGGATCGAGTCCAAATCTTTAAGATAACGGTCTCCACTACTGGAACTGGGGTAGTTTAAAAATATGGGTGATGCGTCTCTTCACCCGATCTAAAAACCACCTTCAATATGCTAGCGACGATCCACTTCCTGCATAATAAACAGACCCTAGAGTATTCTGGAGGGAGAAACTCCAATGATAAACTTAGTACGTTACCAAGCGATCAATCAATAATGCTTAGTTCAAATGTAATGATATACCTTCCTATTTATACCTTTTGAACCCAAATTATGGTTACCTAATTCTTGAGTTTCCTTTCTCCTTATTGTGAGGCCCAATTAGGTTGTTTGGTGTAAGTCCTCAATGGGCTGCTTTTGGGTTGGGAGAAGAGGAATTTCGGCCAAGAAGGATAAGATATAAAAACCAAAAATGATCATCTAAACCCCTTATCATTTAAACCTATGTAAATATAGAAATATTTCAACAAAAATATGACAAAAGTGTTGTTAAATGCTTTGGAAAATACATGAATTTGACGTCTCATCAACCACCCTCCCACACTACGACCTCCGCCACCAACACCTCCTCCGCCAGCAAGCCTCTCTCATTGCCAGCCACCGCTAACCTCACTACCACCTCTTTCTTCTTTCTTCTTTCTTATCACCGATGCCTACTCTTCTCCGTCGATGACTTCCTCGACCAAATCTTCTTCGAGTGGGTGGTGGCTAAAGGTGACGCTAGGGAGAAATTATAGTGCTTCATATTATTCATTTTTATAAATACTTTTAATGTAGTCTGACCTGCCTTTGACCCGGGAGTCATTAATTGTAGCTAATTAACCCGGGCGGAGGGCTTATGGGTCAAAGATTAAGATTTCTAATTATGCACCTATTCTTACTACTAAGCTACAAAATGAGTAGTAAGTTGCAAGCCCTGGGTTTGTCCACAAGAATGCTAGGGTTTAAGTACTAATTAGAACACAACCTCTTGCGGGTCGTTAATCCTCACGACTGAAAGGAATAGCTAGTTACATAAACAAGAAATGAGGGGGGGGGGGTGGTATTTTCAACTATCAACTACAAAGCATAAAATGAACAAACGAGAAACTATTTATACTAGGCACTTGGGAATCATTTAGCAACATGGTAGGTCTAATGCTTCAATTCTTGAGTCATTCACATAAAGACTTACAAAAGACCTATTATTCAGATCACAACATGTGGTGTGGCCGATAGTATACACTTCCCCAACCCTGTCACGGTAGGTGCACTCGCAACCCTCCATTGGCACTGCTATCATAATTATGGGAGTACAATGATGTCCGACCATCGTTGTAGGAAAGTTTCTCCCCCATGCTATTACATCACAAGCTTTTACCAAGAATACAAATACTCCTCCCAGGTCCTAAATATGTTAGGCCCGAGGATCGTAGGTACCTTATCTGTAATTCCAGGGTTTCAACACAACACCTAGCTTGCTACTATTAGTTATCTCTACCTGCAACCTCTCAGAAAAAAATTAAGAATTTAGCTAAGACTGGTGTGATAGAAAATAGATCAGAGCCTTCTCGAATCTCCCGTGCACACACCCATGAGGATACGTTCTCCCCCACCCATTCTAACATCCAGGTTTCTCTTCCTAATGGGGCATCAATAATTGTACCATACATGAATATAGCCCAAATTGTGTGCTTATATGAGGTGTAGTATTCATGTATTTATAAAATTCAAGAACAATCACAATAATATCATAAACACAAGGATATAGTGAATCTAATGAATTTTATAAAGCAAATAGAACATACCAAGTGCCAAGATGAATCCTAAGCAAAAAATATACTCTACAAAGGTTAGATACATGAAAAATATTAGGTTAGATGCAATAGATTTAGAAAATAAGATGAAAGGAAAAAAAGAAAAAGAAAAGAAGAAGGAAAGATAAGAAGAACTCTCCTCTTCCTTCTCTCTAAACTAGAGAGAGAATCTACTCTACATTATGCCTAGGTTCTATTCTCCTTCCTAATGGTTTAGTAGAAGACTAAGGCTTATATATATAGTAGTAGGAGATTGGGCCTAAATGTATGCCCAAAATAGGCCAAAATAGCAAAACCCTAGATTAGCCGCCAAGGCTTCACGGACCGGCACATATGCCACGGTCTGAGAAGCATTCAAGCACGGGGTGTGAGATCTGGCACAAACTGTGAAGCATTCATAGCCGTGGTCTGTGAGATCTGGCACGGTCATGAAGTTTCTCTCAAGCCACGGCCCGTGAAGGTTTTCACGTACCGCGAACAGTACACAGTTTTTATTTAGATGTTCTTATGGTCCGTGAAGGTTTTCAAGGACAAGGACCGCAAACAGTACATGGTATCACCCGGGAATTTCTTCATGGTCCATGAAGGTTTTCACGACTCGACTTCATACTTAGCGAAATCTTCAATTCTTCATCTCTAAGCTTCATGGCCAGGTGCTTTTGTCATGGCCCGACGCCTTTACCTCGTGAATGTCTTCACGGATCCCCTGTAACTCTTGTGTAGTGCGGGTCATGCGCTTTGTCATAGGCCACTGGTGCTTTACCATGTGCAGTCCGTGAAGTGCCTCCGGTGCTTCGTCCACTGAACTTCGCTTGTTTGTATAGGTGAACCGTTACTCCAAATCGGGAGTTCTAGTAGTGATTTTGTAGTAATCGAGAAGAAGAATCCAATTGAACCAACTTTTAAGGCTAATTCTTCCTGGATTGTTCTCGGACTAAGGAAACACTCCTCGTACCACGATTAACCATTTTCTCCTTTAACCGTCTTGAGCTTTGAAGCCGCCTATCTTTGGCCTCAATCTCCTTCTACCACGCATTGATGTTTGTGGCCTTCATCTTCTACCATTCTAATTTGAATGACCTTCGCCTCTTCTACCATCCTTGCGAACGGCCTTCAATCTTCTACCGCCCTTGTGAACGGCCTTCATATATAATATAACCAAAAAGTACCCACATGCGACCTACTAAAGATGATCACTAGGAAGATCAAGGAGCCCCGTGGATACACAATGTCTATTAGTACCAATTAAGTCTTTAAAATGTGGAATTTAGACAAGAAAACCAAACATGGCTATCTAAACCCCTTGTCACGTAATCTCAACTAATACTAGAAATCCATCAACTAAAAGTAACTAAAAACTATCTCAAATGCATTGGTTAAAGCATGCAAAATGGTGCAGATTAGAATCCCCACACTTAGACCTTTACACGTCCTCGAGTACATAAAATTAAAGAAAAAAGTTCAAGCAGAATTAAGCATGAAAAGATAGCCAATGCATTCAATGTATTCCCAAGCTACCCCAGTTCCCCCAAGAAAGAAAAAATCCTCACAACTCTCACGCTCCCCAAAGTTCCTAAAGCAACCAAGACACCCAAATTAAGTAAACGTGTATGGAAAAAGATAGATGAAAAAAGATCGGAATAAAGCCAAGCTTTTTTTTTTCTCAAAGTGAACCCAAAGGCAATCAAAGAGTAAGTCTTAAGAAGAACAATCCACCAAGGAAATCCAAAAGCCGTCGGCTTGGTTGCAACATAGGGATAACTTAAGATTCTCGACCTAGTTGCAACTAAGGAGTTCAATGTATCGTCAACCTAGTTTCTTGTTTCTTTTTTTCTCTCAATTCCTCTCATTTTTCCAAGGAGCCCTTTCGGGTTTTCATCCTAGCTTTATCCCACAAAATGTGCTCACCTCTCACCATTTTCCACACGGCCTCTCACTAAAATCTACCCCTAATGGCACAATCATGGAATGTAAAGAACAAACTACCATCACCCTCAATATACTACCCCAAACATTTAAACAAGAAAGTTCAGTGTAACCACTATCATGCATCACAAATCGAATAAGGAATTGAATCACAATGGAGAGTTACCTCTTAGGTCTCGATGTGTGTGTCTCAAGGGTTTGAGGGTAGGTGGGTTTTGGGTGGTATTTTGGTGGTGAAAGGGAAGAAATGGTGATTGGGTGGTGTAGGAAAGTATGTACGCTTTATGGGTCGTGCACGTCTACATGGCCCATGAACTTGGGGTTTGGTTCTCCTCCTTGTACACCATTTTAAGCAACACAAACCATGTACGCCTACATGGTTCATGTGTTGGATTCCCTGTTTTCTCACCTTCCTCCAAGAATTATATACTTCCTGCAAAAAAAAAACATGCACACCAAGTGTAATAGTGTCCCAAAAAAACAAAAAGAAGCTACTAATAGAAAAACACACCAAAAATGCTAAACTAATCTAAAAACAATTTTAGCTCGGGTTGCCACCCGAGAAGCTCCATATATTTAAGGTCGTCGACACGACCCTAATGTTATCCATGGGGTGGAGGTTTATACCCCATCACCTTAGACAACCAAAAATGAAGAGCAGGGGGTAAGAATCTTCCAAGAGGAAGATATAGTAGATGAGGAGTCAACCTTAGAGGGAATATGTGGTATGGAAGCTTATCATATTCAATTGGCTTCCTTATGATTTCCTCTAAGGCTTGCTAAAATGTGGGAGTAGGTTCTACAGGCGGAGGTAGGGTGCGAATAAGTAATATGGAAAATTAAGTATAATCACCCTTTCCTCGACTTCTTCACTCTCAACAAATGTTTCCCATCCCCTTTAGATTCATCTAGCAAAAATTCACATTCAACTAGGGATGCTTCATTTTTAGAATATTGGGTTTCAAGTTGGCTCATTCTGTTCATCAAATTAAGCCCTTTCCCCTCAACTTTCTCAATGCTTGAAAATAGTTGAGTTCCCAAATCGTCAATATCGTTAAGCACTTGTGATTGGAGTAGATCACTAGTCTTGGTAAAGTTAGTTGTACCAACAATCAGATTTGGGAACCAATCCTAGGGATTGGTTTTAGGGCATTGGGTAAGTTGGTGAAATCTAACTATCTAACCCAAGATGTTGGTTTCCTAATGCATTTCCATACAATGAATTTGAGTAACCACTAAACCTCAAATTTGGATAGTTGTGGTATGGGTAACAATCTTGATCCCATCGGCCTTGGGAATATACAACTCTTACCTCTCTCTCATTTTTGCTCATCCAAGAGCAAGACTTCATAGGGTGGTTGCAATGACATATCCTACAAAATCTCGCTCTTTGAGCCATTCTTCTCCCAAAATCACTCAACCTTGGGTAACACTCTATAGGATAATCACAATGAAACACTAGACAAAGTGCCCTCCATCGAGTGCTTTCCCACATTTTTTTATATTAAACCCCAACAAAGAAAACACAACAACTTTGGAGTAATATTGAAAGGGTACTCAGTTTGCACCAAGAACTCAAGAAGTACCTACTTCGGAAAACAAAAAACAAACAAAAATAATAAAAAGATAAAAAAATACTAGCTACTCACTAACACGTTATGCTCAACTAATACTTGAACTGAAAAGCATCCCTGGTAACAGTACAAAAATTTGACATGCCTTCGACCCCGGTGTCATTAATTTTAGCTAATTAACAAGGGATGAGGGCTTATGGGTAAAAGATAGAGATTTATCATTCTGCACCTGTTCTCACTGTTAAAATACCAAAGGGGTAGTAAGCAGCAAACCCTGGGTTTGTCCACAAGGATGCTAGGGCTCAAGTACTAGTTAGAACACAACCTCATGCGGGCCATCAATCTGCACAAGCAAAAGAAATATCTAGTAATGTAAACATGCAATGAGGGGGATTGGTATTTTGAACTATCAACTACAAAGCATAAAATGAGCAAAAGAATTTTTTTATACTAGGCACTTGAGAGTCATTTAGCAACATTGTAGTTCTAATTCTTCAATCCTCGATTCATTCACATAAAGACTTATAAAAGACCTATGGGTGTGTTCACAACACGTAGTGTGGCCGATGGCATACACTTCCCCAACCCTATCACGGTGGGTGTGCTTGCAACCCTCCATCGGCCCTGCCATTGTAATTAAGGGAGTACAACAAGGTCCGACCATCGTTGTAGGTATGTTTCTCCCCTGTGCTATTACATCCCGAGCTTCCACCAAGAATGAAACTACTGCACCCAGATCTTATATATGCTAGGCCCGATGATTGTAGACACCTTATCTGTGATACTAGGGTTTCAACACAACCCCTAGCTACTATTAGCTATCTCTACCAGCAACCTCTCGAACAACAATTACGAAGTCAGCTAAGACTGATACGATGGAAAATAGGCCAGAGCATTCTCGAATCCCCCGTGCAAACACCCACGCGGACGCGTTCTTCCTTGCCCATTCTATCATCCAAGTTTCTCTTCCCAAGGGGGCATAAATAATTGCACCATACATGAAGACAACACAAAGTGTGTGCTTATATATGGTGTTGTATTCCTGCATTAATAAAATTCAAGAAAAATCACAATAATATCATAAACACAAGGATATGGTTAATCAAACGAATCTCATAAAGCAAATAGAACATACCAAGTGCCAAGATGAATCCAAAGTGAAAAATATACTCTAAAAAGGATAGATCCATGGAAAATATTAGGTTAGATGTCATGCATCTAGAAAATAAGATGAAAGGAAAAGTAAAAAGAAAAGAAGAATGAAGGAGATGAAGAACTCTCCTCTTACTTCTCTCTAAACTAGAGAGATAATCTACTCTACATTATGCCTAGGATCTATTTTACTTCAAAATAGTTTAGTAGAAGACTAAGGCTCCTATATATAGTAGTAGGAGATTGGGCCTAAAGATAGGTCCAAAATAGGCCAAAAATAGCAAAACCCTAGGTTAGCCACCAAGGCTTCATAGACCGGAATGGATGTCACAGTGTGATACAGATTAGGCCAGGTGTTTAGAGACCCATCGTTCTACTTATGGCTATGCTATCTTCTTCGGCTGTAACTTGTTTTCTTGGAGTTCGAAGAAATAGCCCACTGTATCCAGGTCCAGCACTGAGTCAGAGTATCGTGCTTTAGCCAACACTGCTTTTGAGGTCATATGGATGACTCATTTGCTTCATGATCTTCATGTTCCTCTTTCTTGTGTGCCTCTTCTGCTTTGTGACAACAACCCTGCCATCTTCTTGGCTCCGAATCCAGTGGCGCATAAACGTGCTAAGCATATTGACCTTGATTATCATTTTGTTCGTGAGTTGGTTTCTTCAGCTAAGCTTCGTGTAGCTCATGTTCCTACATCTCTACAGGTTGCAGATATCTTCACCAAGGGTCTTTCTCATTCTTTGTTTGAGTTCTTTAGATCTAAGCTTTGCGTCTCTGAAAATTCGATGCTTCGGTTGAGGGGGAGGGGTGTTAGGATAAATCAGATTACTGATTAGATTATGATTTATTATGATTAGAGTTCTTTCCTTATTATACCTTTATTGTACTCTCTATATATTCAGTTATCAATAGTACAATTCCTTACGGGAAATCATTCTCTCAAGGTATCAGAGCCTCTTTTGGTCCAAAACCTAAAAACTTAAAATTTCCATCGTCATCTTCTTCTAGCGGTTCCATCACGTGCTCCCCCTCTATGCTCCACTTTGCTAGCCTTCGCTCCATGCGGCTTCCCTCCGGTGCACTCCTCTCCACGCGGCTCCTCTCCAGTGCACTTCACTCCACACGGCTTCATGCGGTTCCTCTCTGGATCTCCGCTCCACGCAGCTACCTTCTGCTCCACGCGACCAACTTCCGGTGCACTCCGCTCAATGCGGCTCCTCTTTAGATCTCCACTCCCATTGTTTTTCCTCTCCAGTATGGCTCGAGACAAACTCTCCTACAACACTCTGCTCCAGATGATGCAGATCAAACTAACTCCATCAAATTATCTTCTCTGGAAGCGTAAAGTAGGTTATGTCCTTCGTCCTCAAGGTCTGTACGGTTTCATTGATGGAATTAGATCTCATCCCACTCTACCACCACCACCACCACTGCAGACCCTGTCTTTTGTTGCCACAGTCTTAAATTCTTTGGGTGGTAGCAAGGTTGATCTCCAGGAGGCTTATTTGAAGGAAAAAGAATATATGATCAATGGGTTGATGAAGATCAACGTCTCTGCAGTCTCTTATTTTTCTCTCTTATCGCTGAAGTTCTCGTGGAACTCCCAGATTGTGTCACTTCCAAAGATATCTTGGATAATAGCAGTTCCTCCACCATTCTCCATCTTCGCGCAAATGCGCATGGTATTCATAAGTCTGGTACTTTTCATGAACTCCATCTCAAGTTTAAGGATATTTTTGAACAACTGTCCGTCATCGGTAATCCGGTTTCAAACATTAATCAAACTGTATGGTTCTTGACAGCTCTTGGTCCCGAGTGTAAAGCTTTTTCTGCTCCTTTGATTAATGCCATTCCAACCCCTCTATATGCAGATGTTATCACCCGTGCCAAAAATCACTAGGGCTTTTTGATGAATTTACAGGGACAGTCAGGACCAGCGACGTACCTCAAGACGACCGTGCATGGGATCACACTCCGACACAAGGTGGCCGCACGTGGCCTTCTCCTGATGGCCACAATGGTCGCTTCAGTGGAAGGCGTGACAGTGGCTGGCAGTCTTTTTCCAGTTCTCAGGCGGCGGATGACTCAGTTACTATGCTGCAGCATGTTACCAGATTCAGGTATAGATTGGTCGTTCGCCAAGCACCCATTTCACGGAAAATCATCACCCTTCTCAGAAGTCCGATACTTCTTCTTTTCTGTCAGATTGGTACCTTGATTCCGACACTACTAGTCATATGGCGACTTCCACCTCAGGCCTAAACAGTTTCACTCCTTATAATGATAAATCTCGTGTCTTTGTTGGTAATGGTTCTCCAGTTATGATATCTCATATTGGTGATTCTAAATTCTCTGAGAACTTGCATTTTTCTAGTGTTTTGGTTGTGCCGGATATTACTAAGAATTTACTGTCTATTAGTCGGTTAACCAAAGATATGGGTGTTCTAATTACATTTGATAACCGGAATTTTGTCATTCAGAACAAAGTAACCAGGGTCGTCGTGGGTAGGGGGCAAAGTGAGGATGGATTGTATGTTTTGGACTGGGGAGATGCAACATTTATTTCAGTTTTACAGCAGAATAAGAGTCGAGCTTCATATGAGTTGTGGCATGCACACCTATGTTATCTTACTAGTGCAATAATTACTAGTTTACTTTAGTCTGGTCACTTTCAATTTCTTCTTTGTTCCTTAAACTGCATACCTGCGCCCCCTGTGTTATGGCGAAAGGCTAATAGTTAGCTTTTGTGGAGAACCCTCCAGGGCCATCGTGGGTAGGGGGCAAAGTGAGGATGGATTGTATGTTTTAGACTGGGGAGATGCAGCATTTATTTCAGTTTTACAGCAGAATAAGAGTCGAGCTTCATATGAGTTGTGGCATGCACACCTATGTTATGTTACTAGTGCAGTGATTACTAGTTTACTTTAGTCTGGTCACTTTCAGTTTCTTCTTTGTTCCTTAAACTTTATACATGTGCCCTCTGTGTTATGGCGAAAGGCTAACAGTTGGCTTTTGTGGAGAACCCTAAACGTGCTGACAATGTTCTTGATTTAATACATTGTAATTTATGGGGTCCCTCCCCGGTCCTATCTACAAATGGTTTTTTGTATTATGCACTATTTGTGGATGATTTTTCGTGATTCACTTGGCTGTACCCCCTTCATCGCAAATCATATTTTGTTGACACTTATTTTCAGTTTGAGGCACTTGTTGAGAATCAATTTTCTGCAAAAAATAAAGTTTTTCAAAGTGATGGTGGCACTAAATTTTTGAACACCAGTCTCAGATCACACTTTGCGGAAAAAGGTATTTATCATTAGGTTTCTTGTCCAGCCACTGCGGAACAGAATGGACGCGCAGAACGCAAGTATCGCCATGTTGTTGAAATGGGTCTCACCATCTTCCGATTTCTTGTTGAGATGGTGCGTTCACCACTGCTGTATAGATTATCAACCATTTGCCTACTCCAGTTCTGCGGGGGATCGACCCATTATGGTCTTCTTTATCAGCGGGATCCTATCCATGGTAACTTTCATCCCTTTGGTTGTCAGGTTTTTCCTTTTGTTTGCCCCATTGCTGATCATAAGTTATCTCCCTGTAGTATTCCGTATATCTTTATCAGTTACAGCTTGCAGTATAAGGGGTTTCGGTGTCTCGACCCTACCACTGGCGAGGTTCATGTTACTCGCCATGCTCGATTTGACGAGGCTTATTTTTCCCTGGCTCCAGCTTTGGAAACTGGGTCTCCCTCCTCAGGTTTGAATGTCTCTTCTTTTATTGATCCTAATCATGAGATGGCGCTGTCACCAGCCTCGACTCCATCTTCTCTACACTTCCAGTTTTCTGATGATAAGTCGTCCTGTCTTGTATCCGACCGCGGTGGCTCCTTGCTCGCGGCCACCCGTGGTGGTCTCTCGCCCGCACTTGTGCCTGGTTAGATTATGCCTGCACCTGGTTATCTTTTTTTTGCCCTTGTACCCAGCCGTGATGGCTCGCACCTTGCAGTAATAGGTTCCTGCACCCCAGATGGCTCCAGTCACGGATGGCCACGGCTGAGTCCAGCTCACACCCAATGGTCATTGGCCTCCTTCCTGCACTGCCACGCACAGCCTCGGATGGTCCCGGGTCGCTCCTTCCTGCACCACCATGCACGACCTTAGAAGGTCCCAGCTCTCTCTTTCCCATCTTAGCAATGACCACGGCAGGTTACGACACGGTCATTTTAGCTCCAGTAGCTTCTCGCATAGTTACGCGCTTTTCCACCAGAGTTATTCAGCGCTGAGATTATCAAATATTCATGCTCACGGTCTTCTTGTGGCTCTTCTTTCTCAGACAGAACCGACTGATTATCGTTTCGCAAAATAAGATCCTTCTTGGGTTTCCTCCATGGATGAGGAGATGACTGCTCTTCGTAGTCAACATACTTGGGATCTTGTTCCGTGCCCTCCAGAAGTTAACATTGTTGGGCCAAAATAGGTTTATCGGCTGAAGTACAAACCTGATGGTTTGGTTGATTGCCATAAGGCACGTTTGGTAGCTCAGGGTTTCTCTCAGATTCCTGGTTTTGACTTTGACCATACTTTTAGCCCTGTGGTTAAAGCTTCTATAGTTCGGATAGTTCTTGCTATTTCTACTATGCATGTTTGGTCTCTACATCAGTTGGACGTTAAGAATGCCTTTCTTAACGGTGTTCTTGATTCTTTGGATTTTATGGCGCAACCCATTGGCTATAAGAATCCCACTCATCCGGACTATGTTTGTCATCTACGGAAGGCCATTTATGGTCTAAAACAGGCACCTCGAGCATAGTTTCAGCATTTCAGTGCTTATCTTTTGTAGCTTGGGTTCCGTTGCAGTTCTTCTGATACTTCATTATTTGTGTTGTCTCGTAGTTTGTCATTGTTGTATCTTTTGGTCTATGTTGATGATATCATTATCACTGGAAATGAATTCACTCTTATTCAGTAGTTCATTGATCGCACCCATCAAGAGTTTTCCATTAAATAATTGGGTGCTTTACATTACTTTCTTGGCTTGGAGGTCACGCCCACTGCCTCGGGACTTCTTCTGGGACAGACAAAGTATGCTCTGGACATTCTTTCTCGGGCTGGTATGTTAGATGCAGTGCCAGTCTCTGCACCATTTCTGCCAAATTCTCACCTTCACAGTAGTACAAGTTCCCAGTTCAAGAATCCGACGTTATATTGCTCTTTGGTTGGTGCTCTCCAATATCTAACCATCACTAGTCCAAACTTGGCATTTGCTATTAATTCTGTTACTTAGTATCTTCAGGACCCTCGGGAAGATCATTTTTCAGCTGTCAGTCGGATTGTTTGCTATGTTCGGGGGACCCTGCATTTTGGTCTTAATTTTCATACAGCTTCTTCTCCGGAGGTGCTCGGTTATTTTGATGCAGATTGGGCCAGGTGTTTAGAGACCCATCGTTCTACTTATGGTTATGCTATCTTCTTAGGCGGTAACTTGGTTTCTTGGAGTGCGAAGAAACAGTCCACTGTGTCCAGGTCCAACACTGAGTCAGAGTATCGTGCTTTGGCTAACACTACTTCTGAGGTCATCTGGATGACTCATTTGCTTTGTGATCTTCATGCTCCTCTTTCTGGTGTGCCTCTTATGCTTTGTGACAATAACTGTGCCATCTTCTTAGCTCAGAATCCGATGGCGCATAAATGGGCTAACACTGACATTGATTATCATTTTGTTCGTGAGTTGGTTTCTTCGGCCAAGCTTTTTGTTGCTCATGTTCCTACATCTATACAGGTTGCAGATATCTTTACCAATGGTCTTTCTCATCCTTTGTTTGAGTTCTTCAAATCCAAGTTTTGCGTCTCTGAGAATCTGACGCTTCGCTTGAGGGGGAGGGTGTTAGGATAAATTGGATTATAGATTAGATTATGATTTACTATGATTAGAGTTATTTCCTTATTACACCTCTATTGTGCTCTCTATATATTCAGTTATCAATAGTACAATTCCTTACGGCAAATCATTCTCTCAAAGGTGTTGTCTTACTTGAAGTTAATGCAGATATTACTGAATCGTGGGTGATTATGTTTGTGAATTGTATAGGGTTTGTTTGTTTTGGGACCTTATTTTATCTGGTAAGTCGGGAATGTTGTGGAGCAAGTTGTGATTTGAGCAATTTTTTTCTCAACTAAGGAATTTTTGGATAGAAAGTTGAGATGCTTGATGGTGAATTGTACTGCATAGTACTGGCTAGTTATTGAATTGCTAATGTGAGACTTTTCAGTGTCTTTCTTTGTATGAAAAAGGTTTTATTTATGTTATACTGGTGATTAATAATTATGTTCATGGGCTCAGTTGAGTTCTGCCTGCTATATTTATTGACTTGGAAAATTGGCCCCCAGGTTTGTTGCAGTGGTCCAGGAGGGAATTTAAGTTGATGTTCTTATACTTGCACTTGCAGGATCACCCCGATATGCCGGGGTTTTGCAGCAGGACGCTGGGGAATGAAGCGCTGGTGGATTTTGTAATTGAGAATTTTGTCGCTTGGGGCAGTGTTATTAGAGTTGGTGAAGGCTTCTAGATACATTTTTTGTTACGAGAGCACATTACTGTAAGGTATGGGAGATGTATAAGGTTATATGCTAAATAAAAATGCACTGTGAAATTACAATGCAAGACTTTGTATCTGACTCTTTGTTCACCATTTGGCGAAATGGATAGTTGGGATTAAACCAACAGAGCAAAGATATGCACCCGCAGCTGCACACTTCCATCAGTTTGTGGTGCCACCTATTTTTAAGGTTCAGAAGGAACTACACTTGTAGAGATTAAGCACCGTGCATATAGTTAATTAAAGTTCTTGATTGTCATTTTACTGTTGCAAAAGTGCAAGTATTTGGCCTTAATTCAATATACTATTTCATTCAAATCAAAATTTTTGCATAAAGAGGAAAAGAAAAAAGTTAGAGATTTCTGTTTCATTCTATATGTACATTTCAAAAATGGAAGAAGAAGTAGTTTTCCTTTTTCTTTCTCTTTCGCAATGCATTTTACAGCATATTTTCATTGCTTATAGTTCAATATATAATATATAAGCCTTTCTGCGCCATTGTGATGGCAGCCACAAACCAGAGGATCGCGCTGCTTCAGTAGGTATGCTAGCTACATTTTGCTTGTCTCGTGGTTTTTACTGCTTTTGTTGTATTCATTTTGAGCAAAGTAGCATCTCTGTATTACTTTTTTAGGTTTTTCTTATAAGCATTTTCATGCTCCCGTTTTATGGTGATTGCATTTCATATTACCATTTGTGTAGGATTATGGGCTAGCATAGCAGATCCTAATGATGCTAGTGTGCTTTCGAACCATACATGGTTTACACAAGCAGAATTCTATTTCATACGACTTCTAGAGCATTGAAAGCGGTTCTTCAAGGGATTTTTCTGTCTTCGGAAGGGTAATTATTTATTCATTTAGATACTTTGGAGGTGTGTTATACTACTGGACCACATGGAGTTGTGTTATAATACTGTTTTATGAGGTTGTAACCATTGTATAATGGTATTATATATTTTAAATTTTAGTGATAGCATTAGAGATGTCGTGAATTGAAGTCTGGCCTTATATCAATTGTGCAATGTGATTCTCTTATATACCGCTGCCATCAGTACTTGTGAGATATGCTCCAAATTTAGCTGCTGGTTTGCCGTTACTTCTTGCATGCTCCTACTGTCTCAAATCCTCCGTTTGTAAGCCTCGATGTGAGAGTCAGTAGAACACTCAGTGAGGTAACCATTGTTACCTTTTGGTACCTAAGGAGGGATCTGAGGAGCCGTTACCCCAATCCGGGGTTCGATAGTTACTTCTAGATCCCTAAATATCACATCCACGACACACGGTTCCTCAACGGGGACAACCATGCTGGGATTCACCTATGCTTCCATCGAACTTGCCCCCATAATTTGCGCCGCTGGGGCGGCGGCCATCTTCCTATATTCATATTGGACTTCGTCTCCAGCAACTGTGCCTTTGTTCTTCAACCGTTCACTCCTCGGGGATGTAGCTGTGGAAGTGGACATTCATCAGCAGATCTAGATCTGACTTCTCGGGTCAAATTGGGTGTGCCAACTTAATGCTTCTCTCCACCCGATCTAAATTCCACCTTCGATCTGCTAGCACCAATCCACTGCCTGCAAAATAAACATAACTCAGAGTATTTTGGGGGAGAAACTCCGATGATAAAGTCAGTACATTTCCGGGCGATCAATCAATAATGCTTAGTCTAAAAGTAATGACATACCTTCCTATTTATACCTTATGAACCCTAATTGTGGTTACCTAATTCTTGAGTTTCCTTTCTCCTCATTGTGAGGTCCAATTAGGTTGCTTGGTGTAAGTCCTCAATGGGCTGCTTTTGGGTTGGGCCTGTGGCCCAACGAGGTCTCGCAACTCATCATCAATGGGTATAACCCATTTTACCCATTTTATAATGGATAAAAAATGGGTTGGGTAAAAATGGATTTGATTGAAACCCGCTCAATCTATGGATCAAAAGTCACTTAACATATGGGTAAAAATGAGTGAACTCAGGGGTTTCAACCCATATGGATTGATATATAAACCTATATGGGTAAACATAGAATTCAAAATTTTACGTGGATGAAGTAGAAAACAAACTAAATGAAGCTTGTCTTTCAAGAAAAAATAAATAAATGAAGCATGAATTCAAGAGGTGAAGAAGATTATCCCTGCAGAAGAATCGTAAAATATATGGCACACAGATCATATGGAACATGATTAAACCTTTTTTTTTACTTTCCCCCAAAAATAACTTAAAACATAATTAAACCTTTTACTCATGATTCATTTACCTGCCAAACCCAATAAAAAAATTATGTAGAGGAAACATGTGATTAGAAAATAGAGGTAAGTAATTAGTAAGGCACATCCCTAGACTGTGAATTTCCATTGTGATTGTCGGTCAACAAAATGATAAGTTTCAGATGGTAAAATAAATGGATATGTGTGACCTTCCCTCAACCCGTTCATCGTTAAAACACGAGCCGAGGGCCTTATGGGTTAAAGATAGAGATTTATAATTCTGCATCCGTTCTCACTGCTAAGATACCAAGGTGTAGTAAGCAACAAGCCCTGGGTTTGTCCACAAGGATGCTAGGGCTCAAGTACTAGTTAGAAACACAACCTCGTGCAGGTCATCAATCCGCACGAGTGAAAGGAACAACTAGTAGTGTAGACATGCAAATGGGCGGGGGGATGGGGGCTTTTGGTATTTTCAGCTAACAACTACAAAACATGAAATTAGCAAACAAGTAGACTATTTATACTAGGAACTTGGGAATAATTTAGCAACATGGTAGTTCTAATGCTTCGATCCTCGATTCATTCACATATAGACATACAAAAGACCTATCCGTGTGTTCACAACACGCTGTGTGGCTGATGACATACATTCCCCCAACCCTGGCACAGCGGGTGCTCTTGCAGCCTTCCATCGGTACCACTATCGTAATTAGGGGATTACTATAAGATCCGACCATTATTGTAGGTCTATTTCTCCCCCGTGCTATTACATCCTGGGCTTCCACCATTAATGCAATTACTTCTCCTGGGTCCTATATACGCTAGGTCCGAGGATCATAGGCTCCTTATCTGTAATACTAGGATTTCAACAGAACAGCTAGTTTGCTACTATTAGTCATCTCTACCCACAACCTCTCGGATAACAGTTACAAAGTCACTAAGACTTATGCGACTGCAAATAGGTCAGAGCATTCTCAAATCCCCCGTGCACACACCCACGCAAACGTGTTCTCCCCTACCCATTCTAACATCCAGGTTTCTCTTCCCATGGGGGCATAAATAATTGCACCATATATGAATATATCCCAAAGTGTGTGCTTATATAGTATTCATGCATTTATAAAATTCAAGAACAATCACAATAATATCATAAACACAAGGATATAGTGAATCTATTGAATCTCATAAAGCATTTAGAACATACCAAGTGCCAAAATGAATCCCAAACTAATCTAACTACTCCCTAGACATGGAATTCAAATATGGATTTGAATTCCACATATTTGGGATAGAGCAAGAAGAAAAGAAAATAAAAGCTTACAAAACATACAAAAGGAACTCCTTCCTTCTCTCCAAGCTCTTTACTCTCCAAATGTGTTTCCAAATATGTTCCAACCTTTTTTTATCAGTAGATTAGGGTCCTATATGTAGTAGGATGAGATTGGGCCTAAAAAATAGGCCAAAAGTAGCAAACCCTAGGTCAACTGCTAAGGTTTCATGGACCGGCACAGATTCCATGGTCCGTGAAGCTTGCATAGCTGCAGGACGTCAGATCTTTCACGGTTCGTAAATGTTCATAGTTGCAATCTATGGGATCTGGCGTGGTCTGTGAAGCTGTGTTCGTGCCACGGTCTGTGAAGGTTTTCACGGACCATGAACAGCTTATAGTCTTGCTCAGAAGTCTTCTCACGGTCCGTGAAGGTTTCCACGGACCGGCTCCATACTTAGCCAAATTCCTCAACTCTTCATTCCCTTGCTTTATAGCACAGTGCTTTTGTCACGGCCCGACGCTTTACCTCGTGAAGGTCTCGTGCAAGTCTTCATGGAACCCCTGGAACCCTTGTGTGTGCGGGTCGTGTACTTTGTCATGGGCCGATGGTGCTTGACCATGCTTCGTTGGCTGAACATCATTTTCTCTTTACGGGTGAACCGTTAGTCCAAATAGGGAGTTCTAGTAGTCAATTTTTGTAGTACTCAAGAAGACGAGTCCAATGAAACCAACCTTAAAGGATAATTCTTATTTGATCGTTCTAGGACTAAAGCAACACTCCTCGGACCACGATTCATCATTTTCTCCTTTTGCTGTCTTAAACTTGAAAGCCACCTATCTTTGGCCTCAATCTCCTTCTACCACACATTGATGTTCGTGGCCTTCGTCTACTACCATTCAAATATGAATAGCCTTCAATTATTTTACCGTTAGAAGCAAACAACTTTTGCAAGAATGTAATGCAACAAATAGCATTCACGGGTGACCTATTAAAGGTACTCAAAATGAAGACTAAGGAGCCCATGAACACGAGATGTCAAGAATCCCTAATTAATTATACAAAATGCGGGATTTAGAATAGAAAGTCAAGCGTGGTTGTCTAAACCCCTTGTCATGTAAACTCAACTAATGTCGCCAAACCGCTAACCAAAAATAACTAAAAACTATGTCAAATGCATTGGTTAAAGCAGGCAAAATGGTGCAGATCAGACTCCCCACAGTTCAACTTTTACTCGCCCCGAGTAAGTAAAATCAAAGAAAAAGGTTCAAGTGAAATGAAGCATGCAAAAATGACCAATGCATTCAACCTATTCCCAAGCTACTCTAGTTCCCCCAAGAAGGTGAAAATCCTCACAACTCTCACACTCCCCAAAGTTCCTAAAGCAACCAAACCACCGAAAGCAAGTAAATGTGTATGGAAAAAGATAAATGACAAAAGATCGGAATAAAGCCAAGATTACTTTCCCCAAATTAGTCCCAAAAGAAATCAAAGAGTAATCCTCAAGCAAAAAAATCCACCAAGGAAATCCAAAAGCCGTCGATTTGGTTGCAACATAGGGATAATTCAAGATTCTTGACTAGTTGCAATCAAGGAGTCCAATGTATCATCAACCTAGTTTATGGTTTCTTTTTTTTTCTAAATTTCTTTCATTTGACCTAGGAGCCCTTTTGGATTTTCATCCTAGCTTTATCCCACAAAACGTGCTCACCTCTCACCTTTTTCAACACGACCTCTCACTTTTGCCTGGACTTTTAAGTCTAGCCGGACCATGCCTCTCACTTTTACCTAGGTCTTTCGACCTATCTATGCTTTTCCTAATGTTACCCAAGCCGCCCTTTCAAGTTTTTTACTTGTCCAGGTTTTAATTTTTTCAATTTTCCATTTTTTTTGTGTAGTACAAAATTTCCCCAAAAGTGAGCTTCATACTACAACAGATAAGTAACAAACCAATACACCACCAAGTCCTAAAACCATATTCCACATGCAAGCTAGAATCCTAAAATCCTAGCATGACATGCAAACCACCAAAATTTTCCAAAAGCATCACAATCGCAAGTGACCAAAAATCCACCAAGAAAAACAAACAAAGCATGCATGCACGGAGAAAAATAAATGAATGAAAATTCCTAAGTTCTCACTAATCCATTTTCCACACTTAAACAATGTATAGTCTCTTATTCATTCTCATGTCAAATCAAAGGTGAAGTAGGGAGACTAGTGATACTTATGCTTCCGGCCCCAAAGAGCTGACCTCTTCGCGGTTAGTGAAACACCTCTCAATGAATCTCGTTGCTTAGATTGTGGCCTCAAGGAAATTCACCCTCGTGTTTAGCTCTTCAACTTGTGCCTTCACTCCTCCAATAGCTTGAACTTTCCTTTGAATCACTTGGGAAGAACTTGAGAGTTGCTCCCCAAGGAGGTGTAGTTTATCCATAATGGCCTTGGAAAGATGAGATCTGCTAGGTAGGGCTCTCGAAGATGTCTCCTCTACGGCCTCTTCTAGGTCTACACCCAGGTTGACCAATACTCTATATAAGTCCTTCTCAAATCATGAATTGAGTTCAATGACCAAGTCATCTAGGCTCGTAACAAGGTTGATAGAGGTGCTCTCCGATTGCAGAAGAACCATGAATTTCCAAGTAGATGCCCCACCGTAAAGCCACACAAATATATCCTCCTAAGTTGTAGTTCCCACCATTAATTCCCAAGATAACTTCTCAATTGTATAGGTTGATCCCGACCTACCCAAATTGGCCAAGCCCCAGTGCAAGATAGGATGTCCCAAATGTTGCACTAAGAGGCCAACCATGCCTCCCATAAGAATCTTCCCACTCTTCCGATCTCACATAGCTATGCATTCTTGAACAAAAACACTAACCAAGTCCGGGTAGATGTTCCACTCCGCTGTCATCGCCCAAAGAAGGTGTACATCGGAGCCCGTACAATGCATCAATTCACCATGGTATAGAACACCCATATTAAGTAGTCGATGAATATAACGTATTACTGGGTGGACTATAGTCGTGCTCTTTCTAAGATTCCTCCTGTCTGTCCCGGTTAGTTATCTCCAACAATTTCCAAGGGAGGTGGCATTCCCTGGCGATGAGTCTGTGGAATGCCCCGGCCGGTCTTTTTACCCAAATTCTAGTTCCACCTCCTTATAGGTCATTTGGTACTCCTTGTCATCTAGGTTAAACTTAATCGTCTTGTGACCCTCCTCATCTATGACCTTCCAAATAGTGGCTAGAAACTCTAGGGTAGACCTTGTGTATGTTTTCAAATGCATGTCAAGAAAACCTTCCAGGCCTACCCAACCCAAAAGTAAGGTCACAGGTTTAAGTAAGCCTAGAGCCATCAAGGTGCTCTTGCGAGCAAAATCAGTCTCCAAAATGCTCCTCTTTGCTTCCCTCAAAGTCCTCCATCGTCGGGCTACAGTCCCGGTAATGTTGGTTAAAGTGATAAACTCATCGGTCACAAACTTGAGGTTACGAGGAACGGGAGTCGCCAGTTTAGGGTTTGCACCTTTTACCGGCTTCTTCCATTTTTCACCCCGCGAAGACTTCTCTCTCTCTGAAGTACCCTTTTTAGGAGGCATCCTAGCACAATTGAAGAGAATAATGGTAATGTGATCACTAATAAACATTGCATGGCCCATGATGCCATTCAACAAAGAACATTCTCCCAAAAAAACCAATCATTCAAAGCATGATAGTATAAGCATAAAGGCCATTTAAAACAAGAATATTCCTCATCAACCAACTACATCATGTATGCCTTTCACCAACCCATCAATAGATTCATGGAAACAAGGTTTATATTCCCTCTAGTCAACCACAAATGAAGAACACATAATTCAATAGCACATTCAAGACTTCCATAATTTCATCATCACAAGATTGGACACAAAAAACCCAAAAGCATCACATCAACACATGCTCATTCAAAAAAAATTCTTTTCATAACAACACCATAATTTCAATCAAGCATATATACAAAGAGATCAAAGGGTTACCCAAAATGTGAAGCCAAGAAGTGTAAGATCCACACAAGAAGAAGCAAAAATTGCTAATTTTTGGGAGAAAAGCTTAACATTTTTTTCGAGCTCACCAAAGAGTGTGTGTGAGTGAGTGTTTCTTGAGAAGAAAGAATGTGTAGATGATGAAATTAGGTGGAGAAAGGTACCATGAGAATAGAATTTCAGCATAGGTGAAAAAGAGAGAGGGGTACAATTGGATGAAGATGGAATTTCAAATTAGGGGACTAGTACAATCAATTCATGTTGGAAGTGCTATTTGAATAAAAAATCCTAAGGAAATAGGAAATCTCACTTGTTGAATCAAAAATGCATTTTTTTTTATTTTGAAATCCAAACTTCCTTTGCGAAAAGTTGCATTATTGAAACAAGTTGGGGGTGACAAATCAAAAATTGACAAAAAGAATTTTCTGCCCAATTTTCCCACCTTTAAGAGACAGAGTCTCATGGCCATCATCGTGGCATGGGACCTGCCTTCGTGACAAGCATTTTCACAAAGCAACCCCCAGATTTTTCCCTATTCCTTAGTTTTTCTCAACTTTTGAAAGAAAACTATGTCACCCATCAAAATCCATTCCATCTACACATAAGCACACACTTTCACATCTAGAACTCCAAAATAATCAAGAATTTCATTCAAAGGATCTTTTATTTCAAGCAAGACATGCAAATTCTACCAAGTCACTACTTCAAGCAAGAAAACAAAAGAACCACGTATATTTATTGTCGTCATCACGACTTATTTCCTTTTCATGCATTCTAATTTTAAGCACATACAGGTGGGTCCCCAGAATCACCATCACCGACTCTGCCCATGATGATGTCATTGTGGAGAGGTCTCCACAATAAGCCATGCTTACCTTTGTAACCCTTGTCGGTACCTAGAAATGTCTCCCCTTGCTTTGCTAACCTTTTTGTTGAATCATGCCTAGATTGATAAATGTTTAATTCCACTTTGTCTATGTCATCCTCTAGAGTTAAGATCCCCGAGTGGACATGAATTTTAGTCCAAGAAATTTTTAGAAAAGGTCTCCCCAAAAGGATTGGGAGTGCACTCCCGTCGTGAGCTACGTCTACGACATAAAATTCCATCGTAAAAACCAACTTTCCTACTCGCACCATCACATCCTTCACTAGCCCACGAGGGATAGCTTGTGAGTGATAAATGAGTTGAACAATCACTCTAGTCTCTTTAAGTTCACCAATTTCAAGACATTCAAATAGACTAAATGGAATCACATTAATAGAAGCTCCTAAATCTATCATAGCATGTTCAACAAGTGTTCCACCTAAAGAAATCAGGAAAGAAAACATTCCACGGTTATCACATTTCTTAGGCAAAATTTTATGATTCAAAATGGCAACTTCCCCAATTTTTAGCTTCCCTAACTTCTTAAGTGGTCTACCCCTTTTCTTAGTACATGCAACCTTAAGAAATTTAGCATATGAAAGCACATTGTCAATAAATTCCAAGATATGGATAGATACCTCCACTTTTTTTAAGACTTTCCGAATGTTGGCTTCATTTGTATCCACCTTTGGATTTCCCCTCAAAGAACTTGGAAATGGAGGTGGAATAGCAACTTGTGCCTTGTGTGGTGGAAGCTCCTTAGAGGGTGCTTCCTTGACAACTATCTCTTCTTCTTCTTCGAAATGTGCTTTGGTGGCCTCCACTAACTTGTCATCCTCTTGTGTCACCTTCTTCTTGGGTTTGCAAGCTTCCTTGAGGCTCCTTAGCTTGAGTGCACTCACATTTCTTGGATTCACCTCCGGTTGGGAAGGAAGTTTGCCGGACTCTTTTGCTTCAAGTTGGATCACCGAAGTGACAAGTTGTCTAACTTTAATCTCAAGGTTCTTGATACTTGAGAAGGCTATAGTACCAAGTTATTCAATTTCCCTCCTAGCCCTTTCTACAAAGATCTCATGTTTCTTTCCCAATTGCCCGATGGCATCCAAAATCTCCTCCCTATCTAACTTGTAAAGTGTGGTATGATGGTTGGATGGACCTTCACCCCTAGGATAAGGTTGAGGTGGTGCTTGTCCACCTTTATATCCTTGTGGCTGATTGTCACCCCTCCATAAAAATTAGGGTGATCTCTATACCTCAGATTGAATGTATTTGCATAGGAGTTAGGTTTTGCTTCTCATTGGTTCCCCCGGAACCCTTGTTGTTGACCCCTAGCAAATTAATGTCTCTCTCAATTATTGTAGTCCACGGCATTCACTTCTTGCACATCACCAATGACCTCAGGGTATTTTTCAGAATGGCGGTCATTTTGCAAACCTCACATATCTTGACTTGGTGCACCTTTCCTCGCAAAAGCTCTTTCATCATAGATGCTAGAGCTTGGACTTGCTCCTCCAACTTTGGTGTGTTCGCGGGTTCATCCAAGACCTTAACCCTAGACCTTGTACCAAATTGCCTCATCCCGTTGGCCATCTCTTCAAAAAGTGCCATAGCATCCTTCGGGCTCTTGTTGGCTATAGAACCATTGCAAGAGGCATTCACCATCCTCATGTCTTCATTGCAAAGGCCTTTGAAGAAATAGTAGACCAAATCTCCTTCCTTGAATGGGTGGTAGGGGAAACTAGTTTGGATTCTTTTGAATCGCTCCCAATAATCATATACGCTCTCGGTAGCTCCTTGAGTAATGTTGGACAATTGATTCTTCAAATCGGTTGAATTAGATGGTGGAAAATATTTTTCCAAGAATAGCCACTTCATATTCATCCACGACCCAATGCAACCTGGTGGTAAATAATATAACCAATCTTTTGCTCCATCTTGCAGTGAAAAGGGGAATGATCTCAAGTTATAATCATGTCCTGACACTCCCAACGACTTCATATTCATGCACACCAAATGGAATTCCGACAAATGTTTGTTCGAATCCTCTCCCGCCATACCGTGGAAAGTAGGAAGGCAATGTATCATCCCACTTCTCAGATTACAAGTCACATTTGGAGGCAAAGGTGGGGATGTGATACATAAGGGTTGGTTCTCTAAGTTTAGGGCCATAAGCTCTCTCAAAGTGCGGTTATCTTCTGCCATCTTGTGTGATGATTCCTCAAAATTCAAACCCCTAGGTTGAGCCTCCGATCTAGCTCTCTTTCTCCTTCTTCTCCAATTACCTATGGAATTAGTTAGAGAATGCAAAACATCTAAATTCGTGATACATGTATGTATCATAAACTAAGGTCACACTATCCTTCTAATGTCACAATAGCAAAAAAAATCAAAGAAACAAGGAAACTATTACCAAAACTCAACTCACGGCAAACAAAACAAAGAAAAGAAAAAAAATAAAAGACACTACAACTACTCTACTAACATTTAATGCTCAACCAATACTTGAACTGAAAAGAATCCCTGGCAGCGACGCCAAAATTTGACCTGCCCTCGACCCGGTCGTTAAAACACGAGCCAAGGGGAATATGGGTTAAAGATAAATATTTATAATCCTACACCCATTCTCATTGCTAAGCTACCAAGGGGTAGTAATTGGCAAGTCCTGGGTTTGTCCAAAAGGATGCTAGGGCTCAAGTACTAGTTAGAAAAACAACCTTGTGCAGGTCGTCAATCCGCACAAGTGAGAGGAACAACTAGTAGTGTAGACATGCAATTTGGGGGTGAGGCTTTTGGTATTTTAAGCGAACAACTACAAGCATGAAATTAAAAAACAAGTAAACTATTTATACAAGACACTTTTGGAATCATTTAGCAACATGGTTGTTATAATGCTTCAATAATTGCACCATACATGAATATAGCCCAAAGTATGTGCTTATATAGTATTCATGCATTTATAAAATTCAAGAACAATCACAATAATATCATAAACACAAGGATAAGGTGAATCTAATGAATCTCATAAAGCATTTAGAACATACCAAGTGCCAAAATGAATCCCAAGCTAATCTAAATACTCCCTAGACATGGAATTCAAATATGGATTTGAATTCCACATCTTTGAAAGAAAGAAAGAAGAAAAGAAAAGAAAAGCTTACAAATCATACAAAAGGAACTCCTTCCTTCTCTCCAAGCTCTCTACTCCCCAAATGTGTTTCCAAATATGTTCCAACCTTTTTCAATTAGTATATTAGGGTCCTATATGTAGTAGTAGAAGATCGGGCCTAAAAAATAGCCCCAAAAATAGGTCCAAAATAGGTCAAAAGTTGCAAAACCCTAGGTTAGCCGCCAAGGTTTCACTGACCGACATGGATGCCATGGTCCGTGAAGCATGCATAGCCGTAGAATGTTAGATCTGACATGGTTTGTGAATGTTCATAGCACCAGTCTTTCGGGTATGCCACGGTCTGTGAAGCTGTGTTCGTGCCACTGTGTCATGAGTCACCCGCTAAGGGTGCTTACCATGTGGCCTAGCCATGTACTACCGTGTCACGACTACCGCCTAATTGCCCATGTGCATCGCACTCAGCTTGGTTCGGTGTGCTGCCACGTCTCTCTAAAGGCTTGGTGTACTGCGAGCAACCAAGCTGAGTGCGATGCACATGGGCAATTAGGCAGTAGTCGTGACATGGTTGTACACAGCTAGGCCGCACGATTAGCACCCTTAGCGGGTGACCCGCGACACTTGGTATCAGAGCTCAAGCTATCCTTGAGCGCATAGTGAGTGGCCATCGCCATATCTAAGAAGGTGAATCAGTTGAAGAACATTGAGAGGGTTCTCTTTGGTGAGGCACAAGGGCCCGGGAGCCTAGCTGACCGACTGGATCAGATGAAAATGGATGTTTCCATTATCAATAGAGACATCGAAGTGGCCAACGCAAAAGTTGCACATCAGGATAAGGTGATCGCTGAGCTGAGGGAAGCTTTGGCATATTGCGAGTCGGACATTACTGAGTTGAGGGGTATCATTGAGAAGCTTGGTGGAGACGTGGGCATTCTCATGCAGGTTGTGGCCAACTTATCCCAAGGTGGGAGTGGTGGCAATGGTGTTTGTGCTGTGCATAAATGGAAAGTTCCTAAACCTAAGAAATACAGCGGGGCATGTGACGCAAGAGAGCTTGATAACTTCTTGTATGAGTTGGATCAATACTTTAAGGAGACCGGAATGGATTCAGAAGCTGAGAAAGTCAGTGTCGTGACTATATACTTAGAGGGATCTGCTATGGTGTGGTAGCGATCCCAAGACGCAGAGATATAGGCAAGACGCCTTGCCATCAACACATGGGATGAACTGAAGCTCAAGGTGAGGCAACAGTTCATGCCCACCAATGTGAAGGAACATACTTTGTTAAGATTGAGAACCTTGGTGTAGACCGGCAGTATTATGGGGTATGTGTCGGCGTTCCAGGCTTGCATGCTAGATTTTGCTGACCATCAGGAGGAATATAAACTTCATGACTTCAGCCAGGGATTGAAGCTGTGGGCTAGGCTCGAGCTAAGGAGAGCTCGCTGCACTGACCATAACTCAGTGGTTGTGTTCATCGAAAGTCTGGAGGACTGTAATGACGGAAGATCGCAAAGAGTTGATAGGGAGGTGGGTGCTTCTACTGTTGCCAAGGTGGGTAATGGTGCGGGTGCAAGTTCTCCCAAGGTGGGGGGTAACTTTAGACCCAGTTCAAAAAGCAGAGGTAGCTACAGGCCCAATTCGGGTGTTGGAAGGAATGGAGGAAGCCCTAGTGTAAGCATGGCGAGTTTAACTGTGTTCAAACCAAGGTGGGATGGACAAAATGGGAAGGCGCGACTAGTGTGTCAAATGTGCAAAGGGAATCATGTCCTTGTTGGTTGTCCAATATAGTAGAGAATCACTATTATGTGGCTTGAGAACTTGAGACAAATCATGGAGGCACTGAGCGAGGTAGTTCAGGAGCAGGGGGCTGAGGAGTCTGGGCCCAAAGAGGAAGAACCTTGCTCCATGGGGGCATTGAATCTTCGGTGTAATTCCATAGTGAGATCAAGAGATCCAGGGCGGTTGAATCTGTTAACGGAGCCTGAGATCAACCTGGTGGTTGCTGCAGTGTGATCAAGGAGAGCCACAAATTGGTCAAGCAAAGCAGGGAAGGCCGAACTGAAGCTTGACAAACCTGAGATTAACCGTGTGAAACCAGTGCGATAGATGAATAGAGCAGTGATGCATATGGACTTCCGCGTGAATGGAAAACGCATCCGAGCGATGGTCAATTCGGGAGCTGGCCATGTGTATGTCTCCGAAAAAGAGGCATCAAGATTGGGGCTCATGTTGGAGAAAGCTGTGGGTAGAATGAAGGCCGTTAACAGTATAGCTCAACCGGTACTAGGTGTTACGAGGTGATGCTCGGTTCAGGTTGGCACCATGAAAGCCACAGTGGATTTCCATATCGTTAAAATGGACGACTTTGGTTTAGTCCTAGGCATGGATTTTCTTAGAGATGCACGGATTGTCGTTTAATCAATCTAGCAACTGCCTTTACGTCTTAGGCACCAATCTGTGCACGGTCAAAATGACTCCAAAGAGATCACCCGGGGACAAGCTCTCGGCTTTGCAGCTCGTCATGTGCATAAGATAAGATGAGGACTGCGATTCAGCGGATCCCAATTGGGAGAATAGAAATGAATGGTCAGAAGGGTCTACACCAGTAATGGGTTTGCTCGATGGATCCGTGGAGCTTTGTGAAGCAATTCTGAAGACTGAGCATGTTGTGGGTCACTTCCCAGCTATAAAGGACGAAGATTTGTTGAGCAAGGAGAGTAGGAAGCGTTCGTCGGTTACCAAGAAGATCTGGATTCCAAAGATGTATCTTCCGGCTGGCGCGTCCTATCAAACTTCCCATTTCGAGTCATTCAAGCAAGCTAAACCTTGTTAAACTCAACGGGGAAAGATAAGTCATCATTCACATCAGCAACCCCTTGTTGTTCCACAAGGAAGGAGGCAGAAACGTGAACGGATGTTGATGAGTACCGGACAACATCTAGAGTTGGACATTCCTTTGGTTATTGAACAAGGAATGGGTGCTATAAAATCAAGCCAGCTCAAACCAGAACAGAAGAGAAGCCGAAGACCATGGCCAAATCAGAGTACACCAGCGCCAGCAATTGAATGAACCCCTTTTGTAAGGCAGAAGTGTACGAGGAAAATTTGGGTAGTGAAGCACCTAAGATAATTGATGGCTCCAAGGACGTTCGCCAAATTGAGTGGGGGAGAATGTTACAGGGTGTAGATAATCACTCAACCTCAACTCAACCCTATGCCCGCATCGATGCCAAAATGATGCCTCGGTCTCGTGCCACTCAACGCATGCTTGTAAACTAGTTTCCCTCGACCGGGCCGCACACGCCTTTGGGTCATCCAGTGCCAACCTTATAACCACTCATGGCCCATGATGTTACATCCCTATGCCCGCAATGCACTGTGCACAACACCCGAGCCGTCTATGCCCAACGCCTGGCCACCCGCCAGGCCAGTACCCTGAGATACGAGTCACAGCCCGAGAAGAAACGTCCCAAGCTCCTTGTCCCAGAAGTCTTCTCTTTTTCTTGTAAATACTTGTAATAGCTTAGTTAGTAGTGTACCATAGTTATTTTGATCAAGACCCAGGCCTACGTGCCGTTTTAACCTTTGACCTTATTTTGCCTATGTAGCTGGCACTTGTGATAACGTTTGCACAGAATATATGTGGAGTACTGAGCTACCCAAACCCGGTTACCATTTTGCAATATACTTAATTACGAGCATTTGCTCCCAAGTGTTGGGCTTTGTATTGCATCTTTAGCTTATGTGTGTGAAGCCATTCTTCTATTCTAAACTCGTGTGTGTATTTCCGTTACATACTCAACCACGTCCCTCTAAAGGCTTGGTGTGCTGCGAGCAACCAAGCTGAGTGCAACGCACATGGGCAATTAGACGGTAGTCGTGACACGGTTGTACATAACTTGGCCACACGGTTAGCACCCTTAGCGGGTGACCCGTGACACACTATCCGTGAAGGCTTTCACGGACCGCGAGCAGTACATAGTTTTTGCTCAAAGTTTTCCCATGGTCTATGAAGGTTTTCATGCACCAAGAACAGCTTGTGGTCTTGCTCAGAAGTCTTCTCATGGTCTGTGAAGGTTTTCTAGGACCGGCTCCATACTTAGCCAAATTCTTCAACTCTTCATCCCCTTGCTTCACGGTCTATTTTTTTTGTCACGGTCTGGCACTTTACCTCATGAAGGTCTCGTGTTGGTCTTCATGGAACCCCTGGAAGTCTTGTGTAGTGTGGGCCGTGTGCTTTGTAACGGGCCGCTAGTGCTTGACCATGGGTGGTCCGTGCCCGGCGTTAGTGCTTCGTTGGCTGAACTTCATTTGCTTGCTACGGGTGAACCGTTAGTCCGAATAGGGAGTTCTAGTAGTCAATTTCATAGTACTCGAGAAGACGAGTCCAATGAATTCAGATTTGAAGGATAATTCTTCATGGATCATTCAAGGACTAATACAATATTCCTCGGACCACGATTCACCATTTTCTT
Source organism: Rubia yunnanensis (assembly GCA_037428765.1). Classification (NCBI taxonomy): domain Eukaryota; kingdom Viridiplantae; phylum Streptophyta; class Magnoliopsida; order Gentianales; family Rubiaceae; genus Rubia; species Rubia yunnanensis. The sequence continues at coordinate 47,465,724 of CM075069.1, read as the reverse complement.
CTTTGGTCATCTTGAACTTCGAAGCTTCCTATCTTTGGCTTCAATCTCCTTGTACCATGCATTGATGTTTGTGGCCTTTGTCTACTACCTTTCAAATGTGAATGGCCTTCAAATATTCTACCGTGAAAAGAAAACGGCCTTTGCAAGAACGTAATGTAACAAATAGCATACACGGGCAACCTACTAAAGGTACTCAAAATGAATCCCAAGGAGCTCGTAAACATGAGATGTCAAGAATCACTAATTAAGTATACAAAACACATGATTTAGAATAGAAAACCAAACATAATTCTCTAAACCGCTTGTCATGTTAGCATAACTAATATCGCCAAACCGCCAACCAAAAGTAACTAAAAACTATGCCTAATGCATTGGTTAAAGCATGTGAAATAGTGCAGATCAATGTGAAAGAAAGAAATGGGTAAATTTGTGGGTGTGATCCGAAGATCTGCCTATTTTATCAACCCGCTAACGCAACTCATTCGACCCATATTTTTTTTATTACAATCATTTAACCCATTGCCCATTTAACTCGTTACTTGTTTTACCCATACCCAACTGGGTTTAAAAATTACCAAATCCCTTTGACCCGCGTTGGGTTTATTTTGCCACCCCCATGTTTTTCCAATTGCCTAACTACTATTTATCATTCATCACAATTACACAGCTAATAACCAACTCCTAACTGATTAACCGTCTAATGAAACACTATGTTCTATTAAAGTCTTCTTAGCTCTTCTAGCTAGTTCTCCTGCTATCATTTATTATGCTACTCCTAGTAAAAAGGCAACCTTTCCCGTGAATACATAACAATCTCCACTCCTTAACAGCAAGCTTGACCTAAAGTTTGAAACTGGGAAATTGATGTTTGATCAGTTCAACATCTTCCCATGATAATTCTTCTAAAGGTAAGTTTTTCCACTCAATAAACCAATGTACCACTTCATTGTTATCCCAGTCTAACAACCTCCTCTTCAAAATCCTTTGTGGTTCCAATTATACTTCATCGGGATCTTCAACTTCTGGCACAGGAATTTGAGTTGTTTGAGGTGTACCAATAAATTTCTTGAGTAATGATACATGGGAGACTGGGTGTATCCTACTCTGAGGTGGAGAGAAAACGAGTGGCAGAGGGAAGGCTGAGGGTGGTGGAGGCATGAAGGTGGTGGCAGCGGAGAAAAAAATAGAGTTGGTAAAAAAGAGAAAAAAACAGACAACGGGAGAAAATAAAAAGGAAATAAAAGGATAAAAGAAAAAGAAAATTAAGAAGTTACTATTTTACCCTTAAAATTGACGTTTTGACTAACACTCGATGCTTTGACTGGACAGAAGAGCCACGACTTAGCAATTTTGTTAGTTGAGAGGCCAAAAGTGTTCAAAAAAAAATAAAGGTGCTAAAAAGGGATGATGGAGGGAGTTTAGGGGTCTCGCAAGGCATTCGCCCTATTACTAACTACTACATATTGAAATGTAAGTTATGCAATACGTTAATATAACAGTACACATTGCAACAAAAAATTGAATACAAAATTGTAAAACACAAAAAACCTACGTATTACCCTCATCATCAACACGTTTCACAAATTTCTTCTTCATCATACTCAGAGGTTCTTTGCTAAAATCAACTTATTTTCCACCTTCATAATTATCCATGGCCAGTCACTTTTCCTTTCTTGAGGATGTAGTGTCTCATCCTCAGCTTTTCTCTTGCTTCCAGCAACACTTTTCTCCTGTCATTTGATTTATATTTATTCTTTGTCTTTGGCGTCTTCTATCCACAGACGAATTGTCCTTGAACTTCTTTGACACCTTTTCCTTGAACTTCTTTGACACTCTTCTAACCCTCTGACCATGATTCCGGTGTTGACTAACGATATCCGGCCATTGACCAACTTGAAAAGTCTAAAATACCCTTATGCCCTTATTAACGAGGGCCCCACAAAACACAAAATCAAAACTTCAATTATTTTCAAAAAATTAGCTCGTCAACAACGATAAACCCGGTGGCCCCGCCACCATCTCCGCCATTCTCCTTTCTTCCCATGCACCACCGTCCTCAAACCCACCACCACCACTTGCCTGGAGGAGCCACCACCTGCTGGTACAGCTCCCCGCCAGATTCTTCCTCAGCAGCACCTTTTTCTGGATTAGGATCGGCCAGGCTCCACCACTATATAAACCACCACCACCAAAGGCCTGCCACCACCATTCTTCCCTCCTCCGCCACCTGAACCCACCTCCACCACTATTCTTCCCTTCTCCGCTACCAAACCCACCACTATTCTTCCCTCTTCGCCACCATAGAACCAGAGCCCCTTCAGATCTTAGTCGCCGACGTATAACTCTGTCTCTTCAATCTTGACGCTTTCGTCCCTCGACCCGGCCCAGGTCGCCCGGCTCAACTCTATCGCCCAGGATTCAGTTTTTCTGGCGAACAAAACTGTTCTCATCCCCTTCAACTGTTCCTGCTCCGGTCTGTACTCCCAGCATAACTCATCTTACATTATTAAGCAGGATGACACAATCGTGAAACTGCCAACGGAGGCCTGCCACCCCAAACCCTAGCGCCACCTCGCCATAGCGCCACCTCGTCATAACGCCACCTCACGCCACCCTGCCATACCACTACCTGCTTCCTCGAACCCCGCCATAGCACCACCCCACCATAGCGCCACCTCGCCATAGAGCCACAACCTGCCCCAAACCCTAGCGCTATCCCGAACCCTAGCACCACTTCACCGCCACTCCAAATCATCAGTTTCGCCAGCACCGACGATCCCAGCACGGCCCTATGCCAGCCCTCCACCGAAACCCTAGCTCCAGCAACCACCATCACCATTTCTGGTGCCGCTCAGCGAAGTGCCAGAAAATCGATGAATCCACAACACCAAGGACGAAGCTACCAACCCTAAAATCGATGAATCGTTGAAACAAACTGGAAAAGAAGAGAAAGATGAAGAGGGGAAGGAGAATAGATAAACGAAGAAGACGAGAAGACATTGTCACTGATTGACGAGAAAGAAAATGGTCTGGGAATGAAGAAGAGGACTTTAAGGGTAGGAACGTACTTTTTTTTCAATTTTTAAATTTTTTTACAGAGGGGCAAAATAGTCTTTTCACCGTATATCGGCCTCCCACTGCTTGAAAAGGTTATATTTGCACATAACGTGAATAGATAGGATTATATTTGTACTTTCAATTAGTGCAGGGTTATATCTGCTCTTTCGTCGGTTATATAGGGTTATATCTGCATTTTTCTCATTATAAACATGTCCAACATTAAATAAAACAAATGTAGTACATAAACCTTCTTTTGCCGTATCTAAAACATTGCTACTTTCACCACCAACTGCAGCTGTGATTGAACCTACAAAATAACCAACATGAATTGATAAACACATTTCTAACATATGCAATTTTTAGATAAATATATGCACCTAAGTTAAAAAAAACACACTCAAAGCTAACATATGCAATATTACAGTAAACAAATACAACATTTGAAGCATCAAAGCCTTCACCACCAACACCTGCAACACTTGTACCAGCATGTAGACCTAACATTATCTCAGTAAAATTTAAAAAGCTAGAAAACATAGGTTTATAATCAAACAAGCCTACGTGGTTTCCTCACTAAAGTTGACACTTCTACAAAAACAATGTAAGCTGAGTTTAACAAATACATCAAGCGAATAAAAAAAACATGAAAAAATAAAAGTAACCTTCAGCATTTTCAGGTTACATCTTTAGATTTAGGTACACCTCCTATGAAAAGCAATACACACTGAATATAAAAAACTGCAATATCTAAATAAACAAATGCAATACTTAACTAAAAAAATAATTAACAACACATGAGAACAATAACTTATACGCAAGACAACTTTAAATAACACACTCAACACTAACAAATGCAACACTGAAATAAACATATGCAGTTCAAATTGAACAAACAACCCAAGAAGTCACACAATATAACTAATAATTGCACACTAGGGGAACTAACAATGACTAGTCTTCCCTCAGTAAATTTTTTAGTTTGGAACATTAGGGGAATGAAATCTTCAATGTTGAGACTAATTAATCTCATTAGACTTAAAAAGATTCAGTTGCTTTGCATTATTGAGCCTATGCATGACATCTCAACATTTCACTCTTATAAGGAGAAGCTTAATTACCAAAATGGTTTGACTCTATTTAACAGTAAGATATGGATTATGTGGTCGAACTCAATCTCAGTCTCTCTACTAGCATCCCATGAACAATTCTTATATGTGCACATAGAGCATCTGTCATTTAATTTTCATATGAATGCTGTCTTTGTATATGCACTTAGAAATAGAGAAGGTAGGAAGACTTTATGGGAAGATCTAGCCCCCATCTCCAATGGAGATACTATTTTCATTGGTGATTTCAACACTATCACCTCCCTTTCTGAATATAGGGGTCCAAGCACACCATCCTTAGGCAGTATTAGGGATTTTAATACATGGATAAACTCCTTGGGCTTGCAGGAAATTAATACGGTTGGCAACTTATTCTCTTGGTGGAACTCTAGACTTAGAAATCCCACATCCAAAAGGCTAGATAGGGGTTTAGCTACTATTTCCTGGAACCTTAAGTTTCCATCCTCATTCATTCAGATTCTAAACAGGCAAACCTCTGACCACTCACCACTGTTACTGCAAATATCTGATTTAACCATCACTAATCCTAAACCTTTTCGGTTTCTGAATGTATGGTTTAATCGTCAGGATTTTATCCCCCTCATACAGGAAAGTTGGGACAAACAATTGAATGTTAAGGGCCTGCTTGGTTTTTATCTCAAACTGATCAGACTAAAAAAAGAGATAAAAATATGGAACAGAGAGTGTTTTGGGAACATTGACACTAATTTGTTAAATGCTGAAGAATCCCTTAGACTCCAGGAATCTAGATTTGATCTTAATCCCTCTGATACTGAACTTATGGAGTTAAATATACTTAAGGCTTTACTGTTGCGAGCTCAAAAGGAAAAGGAAAAGCTGTGGAAACAAAAAGCAAAGTTGAAATGGAATAAATTAGGGGATAACAACACCCAATATTTTCACAAAGTGGTTCAAGAGAAAAATTGTAGACTTCAGATAAGTAAGATAAAAAATACAGAAGGTTAATGGCTTAACTCTCAAACTGATATAAACTCTGAAGCCATTTCTTTTTTTACGAATCTGCTGCAGGAACCTAACACTGAACCTAATGATACATACTACCCACATTTTCTGAATCAAATACCTCTTATCATCTCTGATGCTGATAATAATGATCTTTCTAAGCCTGTAACTGAATCTGAAGTTGAGTTTGTTATAAAAGGCTTGAATAAAAATAGCAGCCCGGGCCCTGATGGCTTTACACCTAAATTTTTTCTGAAATGCTGGCCTATTATTAAAACTGATCTAGTCATGCCAGTTAATGATTTTCTAGATGGTACTCCTCTGCCCAAAGGAATATCTAGTACTTGGATTACTTTAATCCCAAAAAAACTCACTCCTAGTTCTTTTAATGACTTCAGACCTATCAGCTTGTCTAATGTTCTTAATAAAGTATGCTCCAAGGTGCTAATGGAAAGGCTTAGACCACATATGGACAAACTGATCTCCCCCAATCAATCGGCTTTCATGAAAAATAGGGATATATCAGACAATATCATTTATCTTCAGGAAATGATTCGTTTTTTAAATAAGAAAACTAGGACTCCTAACTGTATTCTCAAACTGGACTTGCAGAAAGCTTTTGATAGAGTGAACTGGCACTTTTTGAGAAGCATTTTGCTGAAATTTGGTTTTCAAGGGAAATTCCTACATGCTGTTATGTCTAACCTTTCTCAAGCTTACTTTTCTATTCTTATCAATGGTAATCCTGTTGGTTTTTTTAGGGCATCAAGAGGGATTAAGCAAGGTGATCCCCTTTCCCCCTCCCTGTTTAATATATTTTCTGAAGCATTCTCTAGATCTTTATCCTTCATTTTTCAGAACAATAAACTTGCATAATATCATATACCTTCTTCAATTACTGCTGCTACACATCTTATGTATGCAGATGACACCATTATTCTTATGCAAGCTTCTAAAGCTAATCTGGTTAGAATTAAGGCTTTTCTTGATGTGTTTGAATATACTTCTGGCCAGAAATTTAACTTCAACAAGTCTGATTTCTATATTAGTAACAGGGCTTCACTTGGAAAAATAAATCAGATGAGGACTATTCTAAAAATGAAGCAGGGTTCATTACCTTTTCAGTACCTAGGTTGCCCAATTTTTACAGGAAGAACCCTCACTAGGTATTTCCAACCTCTAATGGAGAAATATGATAAAAAACTTCAAAACTGGAAAAATCTGTGGCTAAGTTCAGGAGGAAAACTAGTTTTGATTCAATCCTGCTTGTATTCAATGCCTCAACACCTTTGGAATGTGACCAAACCACCTAAATCAGTAATCAAAAACTTAGAAAAAAGACTTTCTAGGTTTCTATGGGGTGAGACTGATGGAAAAAGGAATAAAGTCTGGAAAAAATGGACTCACTTAGCTACCCCTATCTCCAGCTGTGGTTTAGGCTTTACATCAATCAATGATATCCTAGAGGTATACTCACTAAAGCTGTGGTGGAAAAGTCAAATTGGAAACTCATTATGGGCAAAATTGTTATGGTCACTTCCTGAGTCTCATAAAAAATCTGTTACATGGAAAAGGATTTGTTCAGTTAACCAGTTTGCTGAACAACACTCCTTAGTAATTCATGGTAAAGGGCTGTGTAACTTCTGGACTTCAAACTGGGGCAACATTGGACCACTTATTGGTCATGTTCCTCAACATATCTCTGCTCCAATTCTGCACTTCACAGTGGCTGATTTTATCCTCAATAAGTCTAACATTCTGCCGCTTATTTGCCCTTATTTAGGAAATGATACTCTCTCCTTTTTACAGGAAGCCAAAATTGAAGATACAAGGTAGGATAGGCTTATCTGGAAACCAGATCCATTTGGTAATTTCACATCTAAATCTGCATATCATGCCATAACTGGTTCATCAGGTAATTCTCTGATTTTCAAACTGTTATGGCACAGAGTTTTACCAAAAAAGATATCTATTTTTGCTTGGAGGATGTTCCAATCTTTACTTCCATTTGATAATGTCTTCATTACATGTGGTTTTAGTCTTGCCTCAAAATGTCCTTGCTGTTGCCATAGAGATTCTCTTGAAATTTTTTTATAAAATGCACCCTGGCTAAATCTGTATGGAGATATATGGCTTCTTTGGTTAATTTCAATCTACCTGAACCTCAAACCTTAACCCAAACCTTCTTCACCTTTTGGAATACTAGTGATTTGCCTAAGGCCTTCCAGCTACTTTGCCATATCATCCCTACCATCACTTGCTGGTGCCTTTGGAAATCTAGGAACAGATTCCTCCATGATCAGATTCCTCTACTTGCTGACTACATCATTAAGGAGGCTATAGACACTATTAGGCTAGCTATGTTTTCTAACCCTTCTTGTCTGAAATCCACATGTAGCATGCCCCAGTTCATAAAGAATCTATTCCCACTGTCAAGACCTCCTCCAAAACCAATCATTAGACTTGTTTCATGGGATAGACCTCCACAACATTACACAAAAATTAACACTGATGCATCGTGGTTCCCAGATAGGGCTTCTGTTGGGGTAATTATTAGGGATTGCACTGGTTCACCTTCACTGGTTAAATCGGTTTCCATCTCTGCTAATTCATCCTTGCATGCTGAAATACTTGCAGTAAAAATTGCTTGTCAGTCCTTTATCAACCTGAATGCCTCGGTTATTATTGCTGTTAAGATGATTTGTGAGCCTTATACTGCTCATTGGACACTTTTTGATGAGGTTTATAAAATTCAAATGCTTCTGTGTGGTGCTACTCTTAAGTATGTTCCTAGGGAAGGTAATTTGGTTGCAGATGCAATAGCAAAACATCATCATGCTGCTCATAACATTTCTTTGGACCTTAATAACCTGCCTCTGCAAATCCAGGGCCTCATTGCCCTTGATAGATTACAAATACCCCAAATTAGAACCCCTTTACATGACTTGAGATAGGATTGATACTGCTGATGGCTTGATTTTATCTTTGCAGGTCACTTCTCACTGAATTCAACTTGCTGTCCTGATGATCATACTCGGTGGCCACTGTTTTGGCCAGCTGACTGTGGACCTCTCCTCCGATGATGACTCTTGCTGCTTCTGAGCCACTACTGCATTGCTGATGCTACACTGCTGCACCGTTTACTCAGCTACACTACTGCAGTTATCTACTACACTGCTTGGCAATGTCTCATACTGATAGTGCACTGATATCCATGTTAGTTGCCTGGCCAAAATGCGAATTAACACGGGGTGTGGAGATTCGTAGCTTTGGAAACGCAACTAACATAACTGGATCTTCGCCAGTTCATGTACAGTCTCTAGATTAGGATTACTTTTGCGGGCAATGACGTTGCCTTCTTGTAAAATCAACCTTCTATACTCTGTTTCCTATTGGCTTGGGGCGCCAAATATATATATACCCCCACCCTCGGGTGTTCGTAAAAAAAAATAATAATAATAATTGCACACTATATACTAACAAATGCAATATATAAGTAAAACAAATGTAAATCGTAATTCGAAATCAACCATCGATAAAAGATAAAAATAAAATTCATACGCAATTGAACTAATAGATGTTGATTATAAATATATGCAACATCTAACTAAACAAATGTGTGCTTAACTCAAGCCCAACCATCAACACAATATGGGAATAAAAAGTCATACACAACCTCAATGCTAACAAATGCAATGTATAAATAAGCATATGCACTTCCTAATTTAAAATCAACAATGAACAATGCAAATAAAAACCAATGCAACATACAAAATGCAATCCTAATTCATAAATCAACCATCAATAAAGAATGAAAATATACATTCATATGCATTACAACTGACAAATACACACTCAATATTCACAAATGCAATATCTATCTAAATAAATACACTGCTTACATCAAAATCAACATTCAACAAAAATGAAAATACAAACTCATACGCACTATATCTAATAACTGCACACTAAATACTAACAAATGTAAGATCAAAATAAACAATTGTAATCATAATTCAAAATCAATGATCAACAAACAATAAAACACAGTATCACACAAAATAACTAACTATTACACACTAACAACTAAATAATGCAATATATAACTAATAAAATACATATTATAGCATCACCTCATACAACTACACGACTTAACTATAAAATCATCTCGAATAAAAGGTGGATAATTTTACTAAACAAATGTAATCTATAAATAAAAACACATCAAGAACAACTCGAAATAATAAATAATACTACCTCCGTCCCAGCCGAATCTGCACACTTTTTGGTCAACTTTCTCAAGACATGTTTGATCATAATTTTCAACTAGTATATAGACACCAATATCATCATGTGAGATATTGCTGGATTCCCTGCATGATGTATTTTCTAAATATCAAATTTTAACATACCGTTAATATACGTAACTAAAGTTATCGTTGGTCAAACATGACCTGACAAACTTGACCAAAAAGTGTGCACATTCGACTGGGACAGAGTAATAGAACATACGCATCTAGGCATCAAAACTACAATTCAAAACTAGAACAATGAACATATCAATGCAATACACAGAAACGAACATACCAAACAAACACTGAGATTTCTCAGCTTTAACTCTAGCATTTCCTTTCTTCTTATGATAAGGATATTTAACACCAGTCATTACCTACACATCAAATTGATTAGAAACCAAAATATAACTGTAACAATGGACAAATATAAAATCTCATAAAAGAAACAACTAACCTCAACCAAAAAACACGTTGGAAAACATAGAATCAACATAACGAAAATGTCAGGAAACAGCAAAAACTGTCGGCGGTTACATGATTACTGAGAATGAAAATGATAAAGAAAACACAGGCAATTACACATTGAGCAATCGAAGATCGACAAAAATATATCGACGGCAGCAGATGACTGTGGTAAAAGGGCGATTGCGTGACAGAAACGACGGTTGAAGTCAGAGAAGGAAACCAAAATGAAAGGAGACGAGAGATATAGCTAAAATGTGCCACAATTAGGTAAAAGGATGGAGTAGTACTAGTTGGATTATTTAAAAGCTAAACTTTGTTTTTCCGCTTACATCCGAAAATCAAAAAGTAGTTAAATCAGTTGTTACTTTGCCATCCGCACCATTTGTTTCACACAACAATGGCGTCCTCTCATTTCTCATCCTCATCATTCACGATGCTCCTCTCTCCCCCTAATCCCCGCCTCTCATCTCCCACTCACTACATTACTCTCTTCACTCTTCCCGCCTTTCTTCCGTCACAGCTCTCTTTCCGTACGCCGTCGACGAGGAGAGGGAAACATGGGTCTTTCTCAGTCTCGGCGGCGTCGCGTGCTCTACAAGCGCTGATATTCGACTGCGACGGCGTCATATTAGAGTCGGAGCACTTGCACCGGCAGGCTTACAATGACGCCTTCTCTCACTTCAACGTCCGGTGCTCCCATGACGTAGCTGATCCTCTGAATTGGGGGGTGGAGTTCTACGACGTGCTGCAGAATCGCATTGGAGGTGGTAAACCGAAAATGAGATGGTACTGCATTTGTGTTTCTCACGCGTTTCTTCTTTTCTGCAGGGAATGATTAATTGGAGTTCGATTTTTTGCAGGTATTTCAAGGAGCATGGATGGCCGAGTTCGACGATTTTCGAGACGCCTCCTGAGAATGACGACGACAAGGAAAAGCTAATTGATATTATACAAGTTGAGTTTCCTGCTTTCGGTATGATTTTCCCCCAATTCGTCGTATCTTAGCCTTACACAATGTATTTCCTCAATGAACGTTGGACAAATTTTAGTGAGTGGAAAAAGTTGCCTTTTGAATTGGTAGAAGTAGGCTAGGCTTTATCAAAGCTTGAAATAGGAAAACAAATTGAGGGTAAAAAGAGCCCATTCCACAATGTTTTCGTTAGAGTGTAGTATGGACATTAGTAGATTCAAAGTCTATAGTTTAGAAACACGGATTTGATCTGACAGAGTGATGGAAAGGTGAATCATGGTGACCTCTAGAACCTGCAGATTGAGAGGTCTAGGACCTGGTCCTTACCAAAAGCCCATGTTGACATTGGAAAGGGAGCCACATTGCAACTGTCAGGATTCAAATGCGTCATTTAGTTTGCAACTCAAGTAGCCGTATATTTACCACTAGGCTAAACACATGCGGGCCTTGGAAGTCTAGATGAATATGATACTGAAGCGGTCGATGGTATTGTTAGCGAATCCTTCACCTATTTAATAGTGATTTCTTAGATAATTATAATTAACTGAGATCAATTGCATAACCAAGTTTTGTCAAGTAATATGTTGAAAGATAATGTAGTCAATCTTTTATACTTAGGGGACACAGTATAGTTTATGCCAATTGCTTGAGCGAATTTAAACAGCTAGCTTCTGTCAATTTATACATCTTATGGCAAATACATAAATTTGGTCATTTGAGCTGCACGTATTCATGCTACGTTCCTTGGAGAAAATTCAGTTCTCATTAGAGTACACTAATATCTTTTATGGTCAAGGAAACTAATTGATCACTTGTGATGGTATTTTCAGGATTGGAAGACTGAGAGGTACAAAGAAATAATCAAATCTGGAACTGTAAGATCCGATACTATGTTGAATGGCATACAAGTTTTCTCTTTTTATCGACTATATAATCACAATTCCACTTGTTATTCTCTTGACAGGTTGAGCCTAGACCTGGAGTTTTGAGATTGATGGACGAGGCCAAAGCCTCTGTAAGATCAATACTTCCCTAATTCAATCTGCTAATCCAGTACTATACTTGCAACATAAGCCATTTCATCTGCATTAGACTACAGTTCGGCCATTTTCCTGACTTATTGCTGACTAACATGATAGTGATATATTACTTTTTCATATTGGATGGAATCATGTCTTACTATCTTTAGGTTTCAGGGCAGAAAACTGGCTGTTTGCTCTGCAGCAACCAAAAGTTCAGTCATACTGTGTCTTGAAAATCTTATCGGAATTGTGAGTCCTCCATTTTCTTTTCTTTCCTTTTTCAAATTTCCACTCTTAAACATATAAATCTGCATACTTGTTTCTAGGAAAGGTTTCAAGGTCTGGATTGCTTTCTAGCAGGTATGTTAAACTCTTTATTAACAATGTGAAATTCATGTCAAATTTGTCAGCATTACATCATTAATCTATATGCGAGAAACTCAAATGCTTGGATGCTATATTTCTATGTTTGCATGTTTGCATGCTCACTAGATCTGCTTGATGCTATTAATGTGCTCAAGAATTGGACTGACTTTTCTAAGGTACCCTGGAACATATGGAGAAGCCATATTACAGTTATATAAAAACATGGAATGGCAAGTGAAGCTCAAATGTGTATCCATTGTATTACAGCTTTTGTAGCTTTAGTAGGAAGCATTTCAAAACATTTCTGGAGCTGAGGCTAAATATATGTTATCAGCTAACTTAACTTAACGACAGATAACATTAATAAAGGACGTAGGAAGCAAAATAGACCTGGACAAGGATCAATAAATAAAACTGGTTCTGTAAAATTAGGCTGGTACTTCACATGCTTACAATTATGGTTCTGTAAAATTAGGCTTGTACTGCACGTGCTTACAATTATGATCAGACTGAACTCTTAGATGGCTGTTAAAAATTTGTGATAGTGACAGAAAATGGTAATGCTTCTCTATCTTCCTTCTGTTTTTAAGGTGATGACGTGAAGGAGAAAAAGCCTGATCCTTCAATTTACTTGGCTGCTGCTAAGGTAAGTTGCAGGTTGTTGTATTCTTCCTGCATCTTATATATTATTCTGCGTCTTAGGATAGCTGAGAAATGATTTTTTTTTCAATCTGCAGAGACTTGGGGTGTCCAGTGGAGACTGCTTGGTGGTCGAAGATAGTGTTATCGGCCTACAGGTTGATGCAAAGCACTTTTCTAGTTGTAGTATAAGTTTCTCAAGTTTTCTCGATACCAGCATTTTGTCCAATGAATTTTTGAGCCTAATCATATCACAAACTATAATAAATGTTTGTGCCAACCTTTGCTAAGACAGGCCACTTCATTGAGATTTTTAATTATTTCTCATCAGATGCATGGAATCTGAAGCTAAACAGAATTTTTTCTATCAATCTAAAGGTTTGTTTTTCTGTTTTTCTCAGGCAGCAACAAGTGCTGGAATGCCATGCATCATATCATACACATCTTCAACAGCTAACCAGGTAAAACCTGTCTTGTTGTCATTCATGTTTTATTTAGAGGACGACCAAGACTAATGCCGTTGATTATATTGGATATATTGCCTGATTTTAAGTACAGGATTTCAAAGAGGCTATAGCGAAGTACCCCGACTTGAGTGATGTCAGGTAAAAACAACTACCACCATCTCTAAATGACAATGCATTCAGTGCATAACTTTTCCCTTTTTCTTTTGGCCATTTGTTCAATGCAGAATAAGTGATCTAGAAACTTTGATTCAGAGTGTTGTTACTACCAGTTGAAAAAAAGTTTATGGATGCAGTGTAAACTTCGATTCAGAGTGCTGTTACTGCCAGTTGAAAAAAGTTAATGGATGCAGTGTAAAAGGTATAGATCGCATGTTGTTCAAGCTCAACATGTAAATTACTTTGAGATGGTTACACTACTGGTGTACATGTACCTCCAAGAACATGATACGATGCTAAGAATACACAAGACATCATCATTTTCTTCTGCTGCTTACATATATATATTTGGTGAAAGGCTATATCACGCCCGGTCTTTTATTAAATCACGCCCTATATTTGTACGATTGAAATGCTATATGTATTTTAAATATAATTTAATGAATAATAAAACAAAATAATTAACAATAAGTAATAATTAATTAAAATCCTGATTAATTAATAAATAATGTAAAACATATTAATGAATGTAAAACGGGGTGGAAGTTGGCGGGTGATGGGGTTCCACCGGTGTCTCCTTCATCGAGGCTCCCCATCCCTGACCGTTCTCCCCATCCCCGGCCGTTCTCCCTATTCTCCGCCGTTTCAAATGTGCTCCTCGCTATCCCTATCCTCGTCATCCCTATCCTCGTCATCCCCGCTAGGTTCGTCCCCTGGGCGGTGCCATCCCCGCACGTTCACCGCCCCGCTTCGACTGTCATTCTCGTTGCTCTGACCACTGTGGCTCTGCTTTCCTAGCCCTGGCATGTTCTCTTTGAAATTCCGTTTCACCTGAATTCTAAATCTTTATACCAAGTTGTTTAATAGTTTGGTGTTGGAACACCAAGCTCAGGTTGCTGTTAAAAGGCAAAACAAAATACGCAGTGCACACACAACTTGGTTACGCAGTTCGGTGCAAATACACCTACGTCTGCGGGGCCTTGCCCAGATCAGAAACCATTCACTAGAAAGCAGTCTTTAGTACAAGAAGCTTAACTTAAATACTAATCCATTGCTAACCTACAGAGTGAATGTTGTGAGCTCCCCTCACTGTCGATCCTACGTCGTTGAACCCTCACGATCAACACGTCTCCCTGGATCTCCTCCTCCCGAGGAATTAAGACTTCCTTGTTTCTGATCTTTACAAACTTGGTCGGTTGTTTACGAACCTCCAAACACTAAGGCAGATCGCTCCAAAGCTCTCACGTAGAGATTGAATCTTGGTCGCGTGTGTGTATCGATTGCGTTGTAATCTTCTTCTCTTTATCCCATCGCAATCCTGCCTTCAATCAACTTCTTTCCTTGTCGAACTTCTACCCCAAATAGACTTCTAGACTAAGGAAAGATCTAATGCTAATCTGATATTTAATTGAACAATCCTGTTATCAATAGGACTTGTTCCATAAATAAACTACTTAACCAATTCCTAACTATTACAGGAATATTCGTTTACCAGAATTAGATGACCACGAAATCAATCATTTATCTTCACAATATCCTGATCAGATCGCACAATTATATCCCATAATACACTCCATAAATCGTGGACATCAACCATACTGCTGCTGGAATACTGCTGAATAGCAGTGGTGTTAAAACACCATATCACCAGAAGTCACTTAGTGGTGTTAAAACACCAGATCACCAATATTCACAATATGCCATACATAAGTCCAACCCCGGAGGACTTTACAATCTCCCCCTTGGCATATTGGTGAATTCATAGAACAGCAGCACAACCACCATAGAATACCAGAAAACCAGCTAGCACAAATATCACCAACTAGCATAAACAATATAGAACACCAGAATACCAGCTAGCACAAATATCCAATTATCCGGAACACAAAATCATTCAAATCATACAAAATCTCTAATATCTCCCCCTGAATTCAGTAATATGACAAGAAAAAACAAGAAAATCCAGAAAGAATTCAAATCCAGAATCACTCGGACTCCTCTGATCCAGCACCTGATCCATTGTCATGGTGACTTGCTTCCAGCAATGCTTCTCTCTCAGCCGCCAAAGTTGCCAGCTCCCCCTGAATCTTTGCAATAGTGGCCTGATGACGTTCAAGTAGTTCTTGACACACAGCTGCCCTCGCCTCAATGGCTATCAGCCGAGCTGCTCCTGCATCCGAGCCAGTCATCGCTGGAGGCGTCCAGGGTAGGTCCTTCACTATACGACCACTCAGGGTTCTGAGAGTTGGCCGTAAGGCTTGGGTTGCCAATACTTCATCGGTCTCGCTTGCAACTACTCCCCCTTTTTGCAGTACCATCGATATCAGACAGGGATGGACTAAAGCTTTCTTCCTCGTCTTGCGAGCACAATCCAAATTATCATTAAAAATCAACCTGCCCAGATTGACCCTATGCCTCGTTCCCAGGCTGTAAAGAAGAGTCGCCATTTCTTTGGTGACAATCGTGTTGTTTACCGATGGAATCCAGTTATGAATCGCCACCATATACAAACAGTAGTACCTGGAGGTCAGGTTTGATGCTGGTATTTGTTGTCTCCCAGTCAGTGGCCACGAACTTTCCACACCACCGGTCAACTCTACTGCCACTGCATCGAAATTTTTAGGCATTTGGTGTTGGAACACCGCCTGAACATTCCTCGATGTTCCACGTCGCAGACAAACATTTACTGCCTCAGGGGAAAATACAACCACTGTTCCTCTCACATATACTCTGTGAAACCACGGAGAGTCTTCGTCTTCACACTCCTCCTTCAAATTAGAGTAAAATTCCATCACAAGTTGCTTGTTATAGTCACCGAAACAGGTAGCTTCCTTGAACACCTTGAGATAATGCAAATAGTCTGTGAATCCACATTCCTTATATTTCACAGCATCAGCTGGCCTTTCCGCCAAAATCTTCCTATCACAGACAAACTTCCACTTCTCTTGACTCGCATCATCAAAGAATTCAGAGCTGATGGCTTCACTCGCGTCAGGTACAGGTTGTGCACTAGACTCAATCGTCTCAGATTGTCTTTGCTGTCTGGCAGCGCGTAACTTCTTCAGTTTTAGCCCAATCGGCTCATCACTGTCCTCACTAGTGGCTGTACTTTTAACTCTGCATCTTTTAGATCTTCTAATTCTCTTGGCGGTAGAGGCCACCCTTTCTTCACCTGTCTCAGATCTGTCTCCAAATTCAGATGGTGTTTCAACACCAGCCTCCTTCCTTTTCCTCTTAAATCCCTGGGATGGACTTATCTCCAGTGGTGTTTCAACACCAATACTCAGATCAACTGGACTCTGCTCCTTCTCAGCATGACTCTCACCTGGTGTTTTATCATCAGTATCAACCAAACCAGCACTTGGCACTTCTGCCACACCTGCTCTCTCCGCAGCAATTCTTTCACCATCTTCCTTCTCCGAATCAGACCTCACAAACTCTGATAGGGCAGACTCAGACCTAAACAACTCTGATATGGCTTCATTCAACGCAGATTCATTCAGTACAGAGGCACTCTCTGGTTCAGTCACCCTCGAAATTATCTCAGCCTCATCAGTGCCACCTGCACACCCTGCCTCCTCTTCACTATCAGTAATGTCCACAACAGGAATAGGTAGCCTTCTCAGTGATTCCTGAGTCTGGAACAGAGACTCATCAAAACACACTATCTCTGTGTCACTAGCCACAGTAAAATCAGTGGATTTTACCACTTTTATCCAGGGCTGCACAACTACATTATCCCCCAAATTCCTGATAATTGGCCTGTGCAGGGAGGCTATCCGTGTGTACATTGTGAAGTACTGACCTTCTTCATCTCCTACTCTATAATGTTCTCCGAAACCAACCCCAACCAATTTGGCATCATACTCACTAATCTCCCTAATCTCTCCTATTCCACCAGTTAATACCTCCTCAAGTTTAAATCCATTAACTTTACCATGCAGACTTTTATATTTTCTAAGGTCTACATAATCTCTGTTCTGCACCATCCATTCTATGAATTCAAGAACAGAGCAAAAATACCTTCCATCATAGACGAAGGAATGATCAAACCTAGCTTTCCGTCTCTGGACTTTTCCACCCCACTTGGCTAGCGTCTGCACTCGATCTCCACACAGCTCATTCACATCTGCATCCGAATCGAGCTCTTCAATTCGCGGATTCTCCGGCACCCGCACCTTGACGAAATCTCGGACCATCTTCTGGAACGTGGAGCTCACCATTGTTACAGGGTTTTGAGTGGGCTACAAAAATCGAGGGTTTTGGCAAATTTTTCTGATGAACAGGGAGCTGTGAGCTACGTAGAAGATGAACAGTCGAGAGTTTGAGTTTGTGTGGGAATCAATTTGTCACTTTCTCCTTTTTCCCCCCTTTTTCCGAAACCCAACAGACTTTCACTTTTTCCTTCCTTCTGAGTACAAACCTAGGCCCAATAATTTTTCGGCCCAGCTGATTTTCTTCCTCTGAAGTCCTCGGTGTTTAAACACCACTTCACATATTTTTGATACTTTTTGATTTTTCTCTATTTTTTTTCTTTTTCACCATATTATAAAAGAAACTACACAACAGTAAATAATACAATAGAAAGTACAGATCAGAGTACCTTACATTCGACAGACACCTAAGTGCTGTCTGAGGCATTCAAACGTCTCACCATCCAGTGGTTTTGTAAATATATCGGCCAGTTGTTCTGCTGTTGGTACATACTGGACTGCGACCTCTCCTTTTTCAACCAAGTCTCTGATAAAATGATGTCGGATATCGATATGCTTTGTTCTAGAGTGTTGCACAGGATTCCTGGAAATATCAATGGCGCTTTTGTTATCACACAGGACTGTCAAACCCACATCATTGAACCCATAATCTCTCATCATCTGCTTCATCCACAATAACTGCGCACAACAACTCCCGGCAGCTAAATACTCTGCTTCAGCTGTGGACAAGGATATAGAATTCTGCTTTTTACTGTACCAGCTGACCAGATTAGATCCAGCAAAGAAGCACCCTCCAGTGGTACTCTTACGATCATCAGCATTCCCAGCCCAGTCCGAATCACTGAAACCTACTAATTATGAATCCTTGTTTCGAGAAAACCATACTCCATACTCCGCTGTTCCACTTATATACCGTATAATCCTTTTTACTGCTGACATATGTGATTCCTTTGGATCAGCTTGATAGCGAGCACAAATACCAACACTTAAACAGATGTCTGGTCTGCTTGCAGTCAAGTACAACAGGCTGCCAATCATACTCCTGTACAATTTCTGGTCAACACTTTGCCCCTGTTCATCCTTTGTAAGCTTATCGGTGGTTGCCATTGGGGTGCGTACTGCCTTTGCACTTGTAAGACCAAATCTCTTGATCAAGTTTTCAGCATATTTCTGTTGATTGATAAACAGACCATTCTTCTCCTGAGTAACCTGCAATCCCAAAAAATATGACAATTTTCCTACCATGCTCATTTCGAACTCTTGAGTCATTAAGTCAACGAACTCCTTCACCAAGGCTGAATCGGTAGATCCAAACACAATGTCATCCACATAGATCTGGGCAATAAGAATCTTTGGCCCCTTGTGCAGCACGAACAGTGTACGGTCTACTCCCCCTCGACGATAGCCCTTTTGAATCAGAAAGGTTGTCAGTCGCTCATACCAAGCCCGAGGTGCCTGCTTGAGTCCATACAACGCCTTATTCAACCTATAAACATGATCTGGAAACTGAGGGTCTTCAAATCCCTTAGGTTGCTCCACGTAAACTTCCTCTTTTACTATGCCATTCAGGAATGCACTCTTGACATCCATTTGATAAAGAGTAAAGTCTAGTATGCAGGACACTGCCAACATTAGTCTGATGGACTCCAATCTGGCTACAGGGGCAAAAGTTTCATCGAAGTCAATCCCTTCTACTTGTGTGTACCCTTGAGCAACCAGGCGTGCTTTATTTCTGGTGACATTACCATCTGCATCAGATTTGTTTTTGAAAATCCACTTGGTACCAATCACATTTACATTAACAGGTCGTGGGGTAAGAAACCAAACATTGTTTCTCTCGAATTGCTGCAATTCTTCTTGCATCGCCGAGATCCAATATTCATCAAGCAAAGCCTCTTTGTAACTTCTTGGTTCAGTGAGTGAGATGAAACACGATAATCCTGCTAGTTCTCTGTAATTTACACGGGGTCGATCCCTTAACTGCATATGTCTCGTTGGATTCTGGTCAGAATCAAGATTTACAGATTCTGGAGTTTCAACACCGGTTGATGGAGCTGGTGTTCCAACACCAGTAGGAACGGCTGAATCAAGCGCATCACCTTCTCCAGCATTGTCCTCCTCTGAATCATCTATCACCACATTAATGGACTCCATGACTACCCCAGAACGTTGATTCAGTACTCGGTATGCTCGGCTGGTAGGGGAATATCCCAAGAATATTCCAATGTCGCTCCTGGATTCAAATTTGGCTAAGGGTTCTCGATCCTTCAGAATGTAACACTTACTGCCAAAGACATGGAAATACGACACATCTGGTTTCTTTCCTTTCCAGATCTCATACGGTGTCTTCTCGGTAAACGGATGCAGATATACTCGGTTAATGGTGTAGCATGCAGTGTGTACTGCCTCAGCCCAATATCTCGAATGAATTTTTTTCTCAGCCAGCATTGCTCGTGCCATTTCCTGCAGAGTCCGATTCTTTCTTTCTACTATACCATTCTGCTGAGGGGTTATGGGGGCAGAGAACTCATGATGTATACCAAGTGTTTCACAGATGTCCCGAAATTTGGAGTTTTCGAATTCCTTTCCATGATCACTTCTGATGCGTGCAATTCGAACGGTTCCTTTTTCTACATGAAGCTTGTGCGCCAAGGTCTTGAATACATCAGCGGCCTCTGATTTTTCTTTGAGGAATGATACCCACGTATACCTCGAGAAGTCATCCACACAGACAAAAATATACTTCTTCCCTGCCACACTTGGTGTACTCACTGGCCCCATTAGGTCCATATGTAGAAGTTCCAAAAGTCTTGATGTTGAAACATCATGTACAGCATGGTGAGGAATACGAATTTGCTTTCCTTCCTTACATGATCCACAAACAGTCTCCTTGATTTCACTGATTTCGGGAATACCTCTGACTGCATTTAGTCTGGAAATACGAGCCAAAGATTTATAATTTATGTGCCCCAATTTTCTGTGCCACAGTGTACTAACTTCCTTTTTCGAGCTCAAGCAGGTGACATCTTGATCGAGTAGATAACACTTATCCATTGATCTGGATCCAGTGAATACTCCAGACCCGTGATTTATAATACACTTATCTTTGTCAAAGTACACCGTCATATCATTATCACATAAATGACTGATGCTCAATAGGTTAGCCTTCAGGCCTTCCACTAGCAACACATCTTGGAACACTGGAAGCCCTTTGATTTCTAACTCCCCTTTGCCAATTATTCTGCTTCGTTTTCCATCACCGAATTTAACATGTCCACCAAATCCAGGTTCAAATTTTCGCAGAAATTCAGGAACTCCTGTCATGTGCCTTGAGCACGCACTGTCGAAGTACCACGAGGTTCCTGTATGTGCCCCAAAACATACAAAACTTGAAAGACAAATATTTTGAGACTTTCGAACCCATACCTGTCTTACTGGTCGAGTGATGCAATGTGATCTCTGAGTTGCAGGTGTGTTCAAGGATCCGTTCCTGTATCCTCCAGTGTTGACTTGGTGCACGGAGTTGTATCCTGGAACGGTGTTGAAATACCGATATGCTGGGTTGACCGACAGTGTCCTCAGTAATTTGAAACACCTGTTTCTCACATGACCTTGAACTCCACAGTATCCGCATCTTCTGATTCTCTTGATGGGCCAATTCTCCTCAATTATTCTTGAAGCAAGTGCACCTTGATCTGCCTTATTTTTCAACGCATCAACTGATCTTTCATACCCAATTCCAAATTTGGTAGTTTGTCCCATTTTCAGACAATCTTCAAGCTTAGCTTTCCCTGTATTTAGACGTCTAATAGCCTGTTCTGCTGTCTCCGCTCGTTGAACTACTTCAGCAAATTCCTTTTTAAGTTGTTCAAGTTCTTCAATTGCATTTTTCTTTCCAAGTTCATTCACTCTAACCTTTTCACATAACCTCTTGTTCTCAACCTTGAGCTCTTTGTTTTCATCTGCCACTTTTAACCACATTTTATACATCTCCATACTTTCTTTGCGAATGTCATCATCACTAATGCTTCTAGTCTCTTCATCTGAGCTATCACTTTCTTCTTCATTCAACACACTGCGATTTATCTCAAAAGACTCTTCCAACGACACGCCGAAAGCAACATGATTTGTATACTCTTCTCCATCCTTAATATCGTCTCCTCCGTCATCATCACTCCAGGTTATGGCATATGATTTCCCTTGCCTTTTAAGTGTATTGGCACACTCAGCTTGTATGTGTCCAAAGCCTTCACATTCTCTGCATTGGATTTTTCTGTTCAGATTCGGATTTACCGATTTGAACTTCGGTGTTTCAACACCAGTTGCCTGACCGAATCTGGGAGTGAAGTTGGCATTCGGATTTTTGCTCCCACTTGACTTGTCCTGTGGCTTCCTGCCCATCTTCTTCATGAATCTGGAGAAGTTTCTGGTTATGTTAGCGATTTCATCGGAATCTTCATTATCTGTATGTTCATCTTCCTTCCCAGAGGTTGTGCTTGTAAAAGCCATCTCCTTCTTTCCGATTTTATTTTGCAACATCTCCATCTCATAGGATTCCAGAGACCCCATGAGCTCATCAAGTGTCATCATCCCAATCCTTCCATTTTCATTGATTGCTGTGACCTTCATATTGAACCGTGGCGGTAATGCCATCAGCACTTTCCTTACAAGTTTTTGATCTTTGTACTTTTTACCAAACTGAAAAGCCTTGTTTGCAATATCTCGGACTCGTCCATTAAACTCAGAGATAGTTTCATCTTCCCGCATCTTCAATTCCTCAAATCTCGATGTATAGTATTGCAGCTTTGAATCTCTGACTGAGCTTGTTCCCTCATGATACGTCTGTAACACATCCCATGCTTCCTTTGCAGTCTCACAATTTGAAATCATCTTAAATTGATCTTCATCTACTGCTGTGAAGATGGCATTCAATGCCTTTGAGTTGGACATGTAAGCTCTATGCTCCTCAGTAGAGTATTCAGAATACGGTTTGATCGTTGATGAGCTTGATTCTTTAGTTTTGTCACTGGGAGGTGGAGTGTACTGATTTACAACATAGTTCCAAGCTTGATCATCTAATGCTCCAATGAATACTTTCATACGTGCCTTCCAGTAGGCGTAATTGCCTTGTTCCAGCAACGGTGGTCGCGTGACAGAGGCCCCCTCCTTTGGTGCCATGGTGAAACCTGATCTCACTCTCCCTGTATAGGGGTTAGCAAGTGCCTTGCTCTGATACCAATTGAAATTCCGTTTCACCTGAATTCTAAATCTTTATACCAAGTTATTTAATAGTTTGGTGTTGGAACACCAAGCTCAGGTTGCTGTTAAAAGGCAAAACAAAATACGCAGTGCACACACAACTTGGTTACGCAGTTCGGTGCAAATACACCTACGTCTGCGGGGCCTTGCCCAGATCAGAAACCATTCACTAGAAAGCAGTCTTTAGTACAAGAAGCTTAACTTAAATACTAATCCATTGCTAACCTACAGAGTGAATGTTGTGAGCTCCCCTCACTGTCGATCCTACGTCGTTGAACCCTCACGATCAACACGTCTCCCTGGATCTCCTCCTCCCGAGGAATTAAGACTTCCTTGTTTCTGATCTTTACAAACTTGGTCGGTTGTTTACGAACCTCCAAACACTAAGGCAGATCGCTCCAAAGCTCTCACGTAGAGATTGAATCTTGGTCGCGTGTGTGTATCGATTGCGTTGTAATCTTCTTCTCTTTATCCCATCGCAATCCTGCCTTCAATCAACTTCTTTCCTTGTCGAACTTCTACCCCAAATAGACTTCTAGACTAAGGAAAGATCTAATGCTAATCTGATATTTAATTGAACAATCCTGTTATCAATAGGACTTGTTCCATAAATAAACTACTTAACCAATTCCTAACTATTACAGGAATATTCGTTTACCAGAATTAGATGACCACGAAATCAATCATTTATCTTCACAATATCCTGATCAGATCGCACAATTATATCCCATAATACACTCCATAAATCGTGGACATCAACCATACTGCTGCTGGAATACTGCTGAATAGCAGTGGTGTTAAAACACCATATCACCAGAAGTCACTTAGTGGTGTTAAAACACCAGATCACCAATATTCACAATATGCCATACATAAGTCCAACCCCGAAGGACTTTACACTCTTTTCTCAGTTCTCCCTTGCCCTTCTCCCCGACTCTCCTTGCCCTTCTCCCCGACTCTCCTTTCCCATCCGCGACTGGCTCTCTTTTCTTGGTTCTCCCTTTTCCCTTCTCCACTGGTCTCCCTTTCCCATCTCCCGCTCTCATTTTTTGGTTCTCCCTTTTTAGACCCCGGTCTTCTCTCTTTTTTCGGCTCTCCTTTCCTAAACTCTGGCCTGCTCTCGTCACCCTACCCCATCCGGTTCCCCTTTCTTCTCTGTGCCTTAGGCTCTCATTTTCCCGGCACTTGTTTCCAATCGACGAGAACCGTCCACCTAGCTCTTGTTTCCACCGGTGAAAACCAGCCGCTCGAGAGCCACGCCAAGAACCACCACTCAAGAGCACGCTTGGGGAAGAGAGGGGATGGGAGAGATGGTGGTTCAAGCAGGTGGCTAGGGAGGGGAGAAACGGTTGTTTCTGGTAGTGTTAGGCTACCGGCGGGAGAGACTGGGCGAGGGCGGGAGGGGCTAGGAGGACTAGATGTTTCTGGCGGTGGCGGTAGTGGCACAGTAAGGGCAAGAGAAAGGGATTTTGATTTTATTTTAATTTTAATAAAAATTAAAATTAGTATTAGAGTCGGTCCCTTGAAAGACATTCTTTCCATAAGCCATGAAAAGATCAAGGTTCAAATTGTAAATTAGAAAAAATGTGACCTGTCTCCACCCGGCCGTCGTTAAAACACGCACGGAGGACTTATGGGTCAAGAAGTTGAAATTTATAATTCTTCACCCGTTCTCACTGCTAAGCTACCAAGGGGTAGAAAGCGGCAAGCCAAGGGTTTGTCCACAAGGATGCTAGGGCTCAAGTACTAGTTAGAAACACAACCTCGTGTAAGCGTTAATCGCACGAGTGAAAGGAACAACTAGTAGTGTAGACATGCAATTGGGTGGGGGGAGGGGGGTGTTTGGTATTTTCATCTAACAACTACGAGGCATGAAATTAACAAACAAGTACACTATTTATACTAGGCACTTGGGAATCATTTAGCTACATGGTAGTTCTAATGCTAATCCTCGATTCATTCACATATAGCTATACAAAATACCTATTAGTGTTCATAGCAAGTGGTGTGGCCGATGACATACACTTCCCTAACCCTATCACGGCGGGTGCGCTTGTATCCCTCCATCGGAACCACCATCGTAATTAGGGTAGTACAACGAGGTCCGACCATCATTGTAGGTTTGTTTCTCCCCCGTGCTATTACGTCCAGGGCTTCCACCATGAATACAATTACTCCTCCCGGGTCCTATATACGCTAGGCCTAAGAATCGTAGACACCTTATTTGTGATACTAGGGTTTCTACACAACACCTAGCTTGCTACTATTAGCTATCTCTACCCGCAACCTCTCAGACAACAGTTACAAAGCCAGCTAAAACTGGTGTGACAGCAAATAGGTCAGGGCATTCTTGAATAACCCGTGCACACACCCATGTGGACGCATTCTCCCCTACCCCTAACACCCTGGTTTCTCTTCCCAATGGGGCATAAATAATTGCACCAAACATGAATATAGCCCAAAGTGTGTGTTTATATATGGTGTAGTATTCATGCATTTATAGCATTCAACAACAATCACAATAATACCATAAACACAAGGATAGGGTGAACTAATGAATCTCACAGAGCATTTAGAACATACCAAGTGTCAAAACGAATCCCAAGCTAAAAATCTACTCTACAAAGGTTAGATCCATGGAAAATATCAGATTAAATGCCATGGATCTAGAAAATAAGATGAAAGGAAAACAAGACAAAAGAAAAAAAAAGAAGGAAGGAGAAGATGTATTCTCCTCTTCATTCCCTCTAAACTAGAGAGAGAAACTAATCTACATTATGCATGGGTTCTGGTTTAGTAGAAGACTAAGGCTCCTATATATACTAGGAGGAGATTGGACAAAAAATTAGGCTCAAAATAGGCCAAAATTAGAAAAAACCCTAGGTAAGCCACCAAGGCTTCACGGACTGGCACGGATAACACGGTCCATGATGCATGCAAGCCCGGGGTGTGGGATCTGGCGTGGACCGTGAAACATTCATAGCCATGGTCTGTGGGATCTGGCGTGGTCCGTGAAGCTTCTCTCGTGCCAGGGTCCGTGAAGGTTTTCACGGACCGCGAACTGTACATGGTTTTTGCTCAGAAGATCTCACGATCCCTGAAGGTTTTCATGGACCGCGAATAGTACATAGTCTTGCTCAGGAATTTCTTCACGGTCCGTGAAGTTTTTCACGACACAACTCTATACTTAGCCAAATCTTCAATTCTTCATCTCGAAACTCCACGGTCCGGGGTCTTTGTCACGGCCCAATGACTTTACCTCGTGAAGGTCTCGTGTAGTGTGGCCCATGTGCTTTGTCACGGGCCGCTAGTGCTTTACCATGTGCAATCCGTGAAGTAACGCCGGTGCTTCCTCGATTGAACTTCGTTTGCTTGCTATGGGTGAACCGTTAGTCTAAATTTGGAGTTCTAGTAGTCGATTTTGTAGTACTCGAGAAGAAAAATCCAATGAAACTAACCTTGAAGGCTAATTCTTCCTAGATCATTCTGAGAATAAGGCAACGCTCCTCGGACCACGATTCACCATTTTTCTCCTTTGGCCGTCTTGAACTTCGAAGCCGCCTATATTTGGTTTCAATCTCCTTTTACCTAGCATTAATGTTCGTGGACTTTATATTCTACCATTCTAATGTGAATGACTTTTGCCTCTTCTACCGTCCTTGCGAACGACCTCCAATCTTCTACAGCCCTTGCGAACTGCCTTCGCATAGAACGCAACAAAAAAAGTACCCACAGGCGACCTACTAAAGATGATCACAAGGAAGATCAAGGAGCCTATGGATGCACGATGTCCATTAGTACCAATTTAGTCTACAAAATGCGGGATTTAGACAAGAAAACCAAACATGGCCGTCTAAACCCCTTGTCACATTAACTCAACTAATACTTGCAATCCACCAACTAAAGGTAACTAAAAACTATGTCAAATGCATTGGTTAAAGCATGCGTAATGATGCATATCAAAATGAAGATAAAATTTTTGGGTTGTATTAGTCGGGTTATAAACTTTATAACTACTACACGTTGCATTATAAATTTTTAATTTTGCACCTTTTACCTTTCTATTATTCGAATTAAACCCATCTTTCCATCAGCTTATAGAAAGACGGTATTTCCCAAGATGTTGCCTTAGTATTATGCGTGTACATACATATTAGGGCGTAATCTAGTAAAATATAGGGCGTGATTTAGTTGCCCCTTTTTTGCCAATAAGGACCCATTATGCAAGTGAAACGGGACATTTAATGCCCCCTCAAATTATACTAGTGGAGAGGCTTCTACCAAAGGCAACAATAGAATGTGGTTTTAAAAAATCTGCCAATAACCACCTTAAAGAGAGCTTTCCGATCGCAAATAGCCTTTTGTACCCGGGCTAGTAATTTTAAGGCATTTTTTAAAAAGATTTTAAGGTTTTATAATAACCACCTTTAAATATGGCCAATGGAAAGCGGTTGAGGACAGAATTGCCTTTAATTGGCCATTTTTAAAGGCAGTTAGTCATAACCGCCTTTAAAAATAGAAATTTCCAAGATCGGAAACAAGGTACGAGGGGAATTCTTAACTCGTAAATCTAAGGTTTTCTGGTAATGAAGAGAAGATTACTATTCCGCTCTCATAAATACATTTGACCTTAATTCTGAGCTCGGAAAATAATCAGTCGTGATGTGTCATTTCTAGTAATATATTTCCGAGTTCAAAAACTATGGAAGTATATAAAAGCACACTCTAATCATTAAATACCCACATTCCAAAAATTGTGTGAAGGGTTTGCTCCCATTTTCTTGTCCATTAATGAAGAAGTGATTCCATACTCTATAGTTGCTAGGGGTGTTCATCGGTCCAAGACCGGACCGGACTGGAACCGGAATCACCAAAAATCTTGGACCGAAGACCGGACCGGTTAGTGGGTATTTTGGACCGGGACCGGACCGGAATAATTCCGGTCTTAGACCGGCCCGGACCGGTTGGACCGGATTTTAGTATTCTTTATTTTTTTTACTTTACATTTTGCTATAAAAAATGCCAAATCAATATTTTTTCCCCTTTAAAACATAGTAAAATAGAAGTTATTAGAAAAATTCACCTCAAAATAATAAAAGAATACTAGTTATCATGAATAAATCTAAACTAGTATTTTAAACTAATTCATTATCATTTAATATATATATATATGTAAAATACCGGTCCATCCGGTCCGGACCGGAAAAAATCCAATTTTGGACCGGACCGGACCGGAACCCGAAATCTAACAAAAACATGGACCGAGGACCGGACCAAAATTTCATCTATACAATTCCGGTCCTTACATTTCCGGTCCGGTCCGGTCCATTTTACCGGTCCGGACCGAATCATGCACACCCCTAATAGTTGCCATTTTTCCAGTGGAAGAGGTTAGTTTTTTAAAACTATTTACTTGAAAGTCTTCCAAATATTAGGTTTGTGATGATTTCAACGATATATATATATATATATATATATATGTTCAAATAAGGTTTGTGATATAAGATTTGATTATTGTTGAATGAATGGTCATGGGCTACATTTTAACTGACATAATTGTAGGAAAATGGATCGAGATGAACTCATCGGTAATGTTCTTAGAAAATCACCCCCGAGTACATGCCCTTAGTAGAATCACTAATTTCTTTAGCATTTGAAGATGTTTCTAAAAAAGGTGGGGTGCGAGCACGATGCCCGTGTAAGGATTGTAGAAATGATGCCCATTTAGGGAGGAAGAAGATGCAGGAACATATCTTAAGGAGGGAGTTTCAAACTACCTACACTCGTTGGGTATGACATGGGGAAGTAATTGAGAATCCCTCCGAAAATATTGAATTGGACAACACGAAGGCGGGAGATGAATTAGATGGCAATGTGGAGTTTTATGAAATGGTGGAAGATATTGCTAGGGAGTTCAAAGTTAAACCCAAGTCGTTACAGGCACTGTTTAATGACAAAGGGATGGCCTTGTACAACCGTTCCAAACACTCAGTTTTGAGTGTGACGTTGCAGGTAATGAATATGAAGGCAAAATTTGGATGGACTGATAAGTTGTTGACTGAGGCTCTTGAGTTGTTCAGGGATTTGCTTCCCGAAGGTAATGTATTGCCTGATAGGTCGTATGACGCAAAAAAATTTCTATGCCCCATGGGATTGGAACTGCAAAAAATTCACGCATGTCCAAACGATTGTATGTTGTATAGGCGGGAATTAGACAAAGATCAAGAAAGTTATCGGTTTTGCGGCGAGTCTCAATACAAGTTGAAGAGCGGGGGAATTGCCATGGGTGCATAAGTTGTGTCTAAATCAAAAAGAAAAAGATACCGGCAAAAGTGTTATGTCATCTCCCTATCATTCCCCAATTGGAGAAGTTGTATGCTTGTAAGGGAGATGCAAAGTTGTTGCGTTGGCACGTGAATAGGGTCCGGCCAGCGGATGATGTGATTAGGCATACTTTAGATGGTGAGCAAAGGAAGAAATTATATGCTTTGTACCCTGAGTTTGGCAATGAATCCCGGCATTTGAGGTTAGGGTTGTTGTGTACGGACGGTATATGAGCAACACACATAGTAGTTGGCCTGTGTGTTGGTAATTTATAACCTTCTGTCTTGGTTGACCATGAAGCGCAAGTATATTATGTTGTCTATGATAATATCAGGGCCCAAGCAGCTGGGTAATGATATTGATGTGTATCTTGCTCCTCTCGTGGAGGATCTTTTGACTTTGTTCAAAGATGGTGTTCGAATTTATGATGGTCCAGTTGAAGATTTCTTCACTTTGAAAGCTATGTTATTTTGAACCATTAATTAATAACTTCCCCACATATGGGAATTTGTCTAGATATTCTGTGAAACGGCACTTAGCTTGTCCCGTTTGTGTCAAGGAACTAATTTTTGTCAACTGAAACACGGTTGTAAAATAAATTTTCAGAGACATGAGAGGTTTCTTCTGGAGGGGCACCTATGGTGCTTGACAAAGAAATGGTTCAATGGGAAAGTGGAGGGTAGAGGACCACCTGTGCCACTAAATGGTACACAGGTTTTTGATAATGTGAAGAACTTTCCCAATAACTTTGGGAAGAAGAAAAGAAGAGCAGTTGCTAACAGTCCTTGGAAGAAGTGCTCAATCTTTTTCAATCTTCCTTATTGGAAGGATTTGGATGTTAGACACTGTTTGGAGGTCATGCATATTGAGAATAATGTTTGTGATTCCTTGATTGGGCCATTGTTAAATACCCCTGGGAAAACATGTGATGGGTTGAAAGCTAGGCTTGACTTGGTTAAGATGGGTATTTGGAAAAATCTTGGGCCAGTCACCTCTAGGGAAGATTGTTATTCCCCCTCCCCACATGTTATTCTATGTCGCAGTTAGAGAAGAAATATTTTTGTGATACATTGAGTAGTGTGGAGGTTCCAGGTGCATACTCGTCCAACATTAGCACTTGTGTGTCAGTTGAAGAGTTGAAGTTGGTTGGGTTGAAGTCACACAATTGTCATAACCTAATACATGAATTGATGTCATTGCGGTCCGAGTTTCAGTCCCATCCCATCTAAGACTGTGCATTGCGAAGCTATGTTTGTTTTTAAAATTGATTTGTTGCAAGAGTATAAGTATTTCGAAGTTTGATAGGTTGCAAGTAATGATTGTTAAAGTTTTATGTCTGATGGAAATATATTTCCCGCCCTCA
Organism: Rubia yunnanensis; assembly: GCA_037428765.1. NCBI lineage: Eukaryota > Viridiplantae > Streptophyta > Magnoliopsida > Gentianales > Rubiaceae > Rubia > Rubia yunnanensis. The sequence continues at coordinate 47,435,034 of CM075069.1, read as the reverse complement.
TTCTTTGACATTATGGTCCACCTGTGTGTTCATTTGGTTTGGGAGATAAAGCAATGTGGTCTAGTTTTTTTGAGATAGATGTACCCCTTTGAGAGATACATGAAAATATTAAAGAATTTTGTGAAAAATTGGTACAGGTCAGGTGCTAGTATTGTGCAGCAGTACGTGACAGAAGAGGCGATCGAGTTTTGCACTGAGTATATGAAGCAAGTTGAATCTGTTGGTGTTCCATATGGTAGAAATGATGGGAGGCTGAAGGGTGTAGGGGGGAGACAGGAGAAACTGTTCAGTCCTAGTGCTGAAGATTTAGTTACTGCTCATCTTTATATTTTGCACAACCATGAAGAGTCAGTCCCCTATATTAAGGTTCATATGGATGCCATATGAGTTGCGCACCCAAATTTCAATGAGGCTAAGGTCCTCCAAATACATACTGGGTCATTTGCTTCATGGTTGAGGGGCCATGTAGCTGTTGGGGAACATTCCTCAAAAGTTAAATAGTTGCCTCATAGACCATTAGGAACCATTTTATCCTACACCGGTCACGACATCAAAGGTTTCACTTTTGGTACTAAAGAAAATGATGGAAAGAGTTTCTCTCAGAACAGTGGCGTGTCACTCATCTCTAAAGCTTTGCATGTAGGAGGTGGAAGTGATGAGAATCCCCGGTATGCTTAAAAGTGTTACTTTCTCTGAAATTTGGAAGCTTTTCTATAGGGTCCCTATTTTTAAATTCAGTTGGTGGATATTAACAAAAGTCAGCGCACCTAGGATTTGGGATTTACCCTTTGTTGACAGAAGTAGGGTGGCCTGGAAGGATGATCCATTTATTCTGGCATCTCAAGCGCACCAGGTTTTCTATGTTAGGAATCCTATTAATCCGAGGTGGGAGATTGTTGTATAAAGAAAATGAACTTTTATCGTAGAGAATGAATTAGAGGAAATAATTGGATTCGGACAACATAATCCCAGGGATGGATAGCAAGATGATATTTTCCTTCAGGTTGATGATACAAGTCTTCACGGTTTTCTTGGCCGCAGTGACCATGAAGAGGGTATGTGGGTCGATGCTAGAGGGAAGGTTAATTGTAGAAGAAAAAGATTGAAAAAGGAAGCGAGGAAGAGGAAGCATAAGTGATTAATGGTACATCTATAAGGTTTGCTATCTCATTTGTTGAGTTAGGTATCTTTGACAAAAGTGTTATTTGTAACAAAATACCATTTCTCAACCTTGAAGTCACTAGTTTTGATAATCACTTAAAGGGAATAATTGTAGTCAAAACAATTCCGAAGTCAAAATATAAAAATTCCTAAGTCAAAATATAAGTTATAGTCAAAACATTTAAATAATTGTAGCATGGCTTAGATCAATGTAACATAGTTAACAAAGTCACTCATTTACAAACATCTCATTCTTTTTCATCTTCAATGTCAACCATCGAAGTCGAACGATTTAGTTGTGGGTGGGAGGTTGACGCGAGGTGTCACTCGTAAGCTCTTTGAGATTTTCCAAAGAATTTAATCTTTGACTTCATTGCACAAAGTTCTTTGCGCATCCACTTCTAGCAATCTTTGAAACCCTTTAGATAAGTTTTTTTGACACCTTCATGGAACAACGATTGTTATGAGTAAATGAATGAATTAATTTGAAAAAAAAAATTGATATATCAAATTTCACTAACCTTCCTCAATTTGTGGCCATTCCTCAACTCGTGGCCTTTTATTAGCCTCGTAAGCTTCCTTAACCTTCTGAAACCACTTCTTATCAATCAAAACCCAATCCTTTTTCTCAAAGTAAGTTTTGTCAAAATACTTTGGGTCCTTCTCCTCATAGCTAATAATCAACCCCGGGATCTTCTTCAAAATTAGTGTGATCAAATGGCCAAATGGAAGGGCCCCTTTGATCAACTTCTTCTAAGTCGCAATATGCAACATATGCTTAAAAATTACTGCTCCAGGATTAATTCTTCTACCCTCCATGATGTAATAAAATAGATTGAGCATGGGATAGTTAGGCTCAATGATGTGTCCACCCGAGGGAACGAGAGTTTTAGCAACAATCTCATAAGTGATACGATGATCAATAGGCAAAACTTCTAGATCAAAAGTTTTCGGTCTACCTAAAGCCCTACTATCTTGTCCAAAATATCTCACGCTACATTCCACAATGTTAACATGTGGGGGCTCACTATTTAATGGCCACTTCTCCCTATGGCAACAATTGCCCAAAGGGTCATCTGTATCTTCCAAAAAAACAAGTTTGGGGTGTTTGTAAGGGTAATCCAGCAACTTGTTGATATGACATTGGCTAATGGAAATGTCTATGCCCCCAACCCTAGTTTCATAGTCACCGTTAGTGGAAGGTTGTCGCCGTACCTCTCAAAGTTATAATTTATAAGCCCTTTATGTTTTTTAAATACAGTTAAGTAGATAGTGGAAAATTAGGGTCGTCCACGAAGAAGAAGGATTTTCTTAAGCGTTTAAACATAGAAGGTTCATATTAGGCTAGAAGTAGATATATATATATATATAAGCAAGTAAATGGGGGGTTTTTATTGGTTTTTGTCCTAAGTTATGAAGTTAAAAGACAAAATAACTAACAAAGTTAAGTAACAAACTAAGAAAAAGGGGTAAAAAGTGCAAAAGAATAAGCCTTGGGGGAAATTGATTTCAAACCTCTTATCTATCCTTGAATCTACAACATATTCATTACTTTAACTACTTGTTGTGAAGATAAATCTTCTATCCTTCTTAGATAGTAGTTTACAAGAGTGAATTCGACATCTCTTGTCAAACCTCACTAATGACTCCTTTAGTCGATAAATGGTTAAAAATATCCCATTAGTGGTGGCGAGCACGAAGAATCAACAAGCTTGGTAACACTTATAAACACTACACTGTGTCTAAGCATTGAACCAATTTGTGATTTTACACAGGATTAATCAAGAACATCGACATTCATAGACTTTTCTCATTTTTCTACGTAAAACAAACATGACAACGAGTTCAACATCATCACATTCATCTAGTAATTATCAATCCATTAACACAATCAAAAGCTCTAAATCATACTCTTGGATTTCCTATCAAGAATAGGGGAAATCAACCCATTTCCCCAAACCCTAACAAGCATATCATACAAGTACTTCATATACTCAAGCTTTCAAGAACATTAATGATATTAACAACACATTCAATGCTCCATAAATGCATAATAGTAAGAGTATTAAATAGGCTACAATGTGTTCTTAAGACATGGGCTTGGAAGCCTTAATCCATTGCTCCCAAGAACTAGTTTTACTAATACAAATCATACCAACATCCATAAATAAATTCATCGAGAAATAAAGAGAGAAAAGATGAAGAACCTAGGGTTTGGAGATAAGAGAATTCGTCCAAGATGAGAGGATGAGAAGTGGGTGGCCAAAAATCCCTTTATAGTACAAGAGAGAGGGGGAAAAAGCAAAAGTGTAGCAGGATCCCGCCAGGGCGGGAATGGGCAGCTTGCCTGGGCGGGATGCCCATTTTTACCCTTGTGTAGATTCCTCTTTGCTTTGACGCCTTGCATTCAAATCCTCGATTCTTCTTGTCTTAAATATTCAAAGCTAGTCTTAAAATCTTTGAAGTCTTCAAAATTTTATCTTCAATGGCCTCTGATCTTCAAGTCTCAGTGTTCTTCCTTTGTTACACAAAATCCACTTAGAAAAGGTAAAAAAGCGTAAAGTTGCTCTTACCTCTCCTAAGAGAATTTCAAGGTAAAACAAAAGCTCTTGATAACAAAAGAGCACAAAAGTGATCCCAAAAAGTACTAAAATATGCACATAAAATGGACACATCAAACCTCCCCGCACTTAAACCTTACTCTCCCTCGAGTAAGAAAAGATCCAAGCGCACGAAAGAATTGTTGTATCCACATCCTAACTACTATTCCCCCAAGTCAATACCTCAGAAAACTCTCAATATCACACATCCCAACATTAAGATCAAATGAGAAGTTGCCCATAACCCCCATTCCTAAGTCTACCCAAACTATATCAACCTATCAATTCATTGATATCCCTAAAACATCTCTATGTCCCGAATAGACAATCCCAAATCCAATGGCACTAAGTGAAGTCAAAAGCATGCATGAAGTTCAAACACATACTTCACTTTATACCAACATATCATCCCAAAAATGAAGTATGTCAACAATTAAGAATTTCATACATTACTTCATTTTCCCCGCTAAGTTATCCAACTCCAAGAAGTACCATGGTGTTAGGCTACCCAATCCATCCATGTATCAACCGTAACTTTTTGACTCTAACGCCAAAAAATGAGTAAAATTGTAGTAAAATTTGGAAGGTCGTCGCCTTACCTCTCAAAGTTATAATTTATAAGCCCTTTATGCTTACTAAATACAATTAAGTAGATAGTGGAAAATTGGGGTCGTCCACAGAAAAGAGGTATTTTCTTAAGCATCTAAACATATAAGGTTCATATTAGGCTAGAAGTAGATATATATATATATATAGATATATAAAATTAATTAAATGGGGGTTTTTTGTTGGTTTTTGTCCTATGTTATGAAATTAAAAGACAAAATAACTAGCAAAGTTAAGTGATTATGCTAATCATCAAACAAACAAAGAAAAAGGGGTAAAAACTACAAAAGATAAAGCCTTGGGGGCAATTTATATCCACTTTCAAACCTCATGTAGATCATTGAATCATTCACTCATTCTATCACATTTGTTACCTATTGGGAATGATATCAATTCCCATTCGAAGATCAACATTCATTCCTTCTTAATAGTAATTTGCAAAGACAAACAACGACCATTTACAAACCTCGTTGGAAATCACTCTAAGCAAACCACACCATAGAGGTATTTCATCAACGACATTTCACACGAAGGACCATATATTTGATAAGAAAAAGCCTTCTACCAAAGACATATCCATTTAACCAAACATAGCATTCATTAGGCTAAACCTAGAACAAACCACATTCAAGATTCAACCGTTCATTGCATCTATAGGATAATTATGAGAACAATCCACATTAACATACTTATCTAGCAAGAATCACAACAAATTATGCATGAGAAGTTCTAAGTCCATATTCTTGGATTTTCATGCCAAAGAGCTAAGGAATTTGTCACTTTCCTAACACCCTAACATTTTAATCATACAAACACTTCTTATTATCAAACACCTCATGGCATAAACAAAGTAAAACATAACATTAAGAACACATGAATGATAAATAACAAAAGCTTCTAGAACAAGTGAAAAAATCTATTCATTACTTTAAATATTATTTATGAAGATAAATCTTCTATCCTTCTTAGATAGTAGTTTGCAAGAGTGAATTTGACATCTCTTGTCAAACCTCACCAATGACTCCCTTAGTCGAAACATGACTAAAAGTATCCCATTGATTGCATTGAGCATGAAGAATCAACAAGCTTGACAACACTTATAAACACTACACCATGTCTAAGCATTTAACCAATTCATGCATTACACAATATTAGTCAAGAACGATCAACATTCAGAGACTTCTCTCATTTGCTACCTAAAACCAACATGACAACGAGTTCAACATCATCACATTCATCTAGCAATTATCAACACATCAACATCATTTAGAAGCTCTAATTCATGCTCATGAATTCCACATTAAAAGAGGGCAAAATTAGCTACTTTCTCCCCAACCCTAACAAGCAATCATACAAGCAATTCATATAATCAAACTTCCAACAACATTAATGACATTAACAATCCACATTCAAAGCTCAATAAATGCTCATTAGAGAAAGCAATAGATAGATATAAATGATTCTCAAGACATTAGCAAGGAAGTCTCAATCAATTGCTCCCAGATACAAACTAAGCTAGATAATCAAAACCCATAACATAGAATATAAATCTATAGAGAAAGAAGAAGAAAAGGGAAGAAAAGGGAAAAACTAGGGTTTTGGAGCCCCCAAAGTCCGGCTTGGGCAAATGAGGAAGAAAAAGGGGCTATTTATAGCCCAGGTTGGTAAAAAAGAAGGCCAAAACGCAGCAGGCATCGCCCGGGTAAAAATGGCCTTGCTCGAGTAGAAATGGCCTCACCCGGGGGGTGGAGGCTTCAGCCCAACATTTAGATCCATTCGCCCGGGCAGATGATTATCCGTGTGGGCAAGCTACATTTCGCGGCTTATTGTTTTGCTTCCCACGGGTGAACCGGTGATCCACTTTGGGAGTTCTTGTAGTCGATTTTATAGTTCTCAAGAAGACAGGTCCAATGATGCAATCCTTGTAGGCTGATTCTTCTTGGATAATTTTAAGAACTTTGTCCAAACTTCCGATTGACAATTCATTTGCTTCTTTGCCTTCCTTCTTCAACCCTTCTATCTTCTACCACATTTTGGCACATGGCCTTCACTAGACCACTCCAAAGGGCTCACGTGACATCTAAAAATGAAGCTCACAAAATGGAATCAAGATGCTCGTAAGGACTAAAAATTCATTAGACTAAACATATATTACAAAATGAAGGATTTAGATATAAAAACCAAAAATGGTCATTTAAAACCCTTATCATGTAAACCTACCTAAATCTAGAAGTCTTATAACAATATGACAAAAGAGATGTTAAATGCTTTGGAAAATACATGCATTTAACGTCTCATCAGTTAGCAACTCCACGTAAATTAGCGTAAAATTGACAAGTCAGAGTAAGCCCTCTCATTACAAGTTAGCAACTTCTCGACATGTTGATCGCTAAATTTACTAAGAGGGTTTGGCCAAACCTATAGCAAGATATTCACTAAAATCAACCAAGTAGCAATCTAATAGCTTCCCATGTTCACGTTATTCTTCATAATTGTTTTGGGCAAAAGGAGAAACAAACCTTGTCTTCGTTGTGTTGCCGGTGAATCGTGACCTAGGGTTTCTGCTCTTGGATGCTTCTCCTTTTCCCATTGAATTCAAATTGAGGGTTTTAGGTTTTTTTGGGTGAATTTAGTTTGTGAGTTTGCAATAGGAGGTTTAGGGTTCAAGGATTTGGGGGTGGACTGTTAGAATGAATTCTCGATCCCGATTGTTTTTATAGGCTAAGGGTTTCCAAGTTCGAAAACCCTTGATCCTCCCTTTGATTAAAAGATTCAAATCAATTTCGTATCCGGAAATGATTTATTGATAAAATGTTTGCTCGTCATTCAATTCTAGAAAGGGTTCGGAATAATCACAAGAGGCTGGAAACTCACTTTCCAAATTCAGATATTTGATTGGCATTTATAGATGAGTCATTGCTTGAAGGTCAAAACACTAATGTCATAGGGCTCGACTTTTCCTGCATCAGTACCTGACCTCTTAACATATTTTTTCGTTATTGCGACAGATCATAGAGGGGTTGCCTTGCTTACCCCTTACCAACAATGTGTGGTAAATTTCTAGGGGACCACGAGGTTCATCATGTCTCAATATTTTGGGGGTAGTGTATGGGCATTCTAGGGCTTCAATTATGGTATACTTAGACACAATAACATCCTTCCCATTCACTCTAGTTAACCAAAATTAGCATAAAATTGGACCACCTCATCGACATAAATGGGTTCCCCAATGCAAATCAATTTCTCAAGGTGTTGAATTTTGAAACGGGCAAGAAAATAATCTACCCCTAAATCACCAATCTTAGACTCATCAAAACCCTTCAAATTTATTAATTTTCTCTTGGAGAAAGCTACATACCTCGCCTCGGCTTTGTCATTGAAGAATTTTGGAGATTGTTCGATCTCCCGGAAAGGGCGATGACTCCTATCGCTCGCCTGTGACATACCAACCTTGGTCCAACGACTCATTGTTAGAAATGTTGGGGTTGAGGGTTATTGTTAGGAATAAATTTGGAAATTTAGGGTTTGGGTTGCGTTGAATTCGAATTGAAGATTTTGGGGGTTTAAGGTTGTGCCCAATTTTTTTAAATATATAATCCATTTCTGAAATTAGAATTAAGTCTGGACTATAATTTGGGAGAAATGACCTTATTACGAACTCGAAAAGGGCCCAGATAGGGTTTCTGAGTTCAGGATCCCTTTTAGACGCGAAAAAATTGCGTCAAAAGGGTTCCAAGGGGCATTTACTCCCCATTTGAAAACCCCCACGATTTTCCACCATTTTTCCATTCCAAAACCCTCTCCAACCCTTTACCTCAATTCTACCTCATCACCTCTCCAAGATTTTATCTTCATTAATTATGAGGTATGTTTTTATCATATTTTTCATCTATAGCCTCTTATATTCAATTTTCTCAACTCAATGTTTTCATTTTGCTAGGTTTTGGAGTTTTTCCCTTGCAAATGAAGCTACAAGGGAGTCAAATTGCTAATCTTTCTTTGAGGAGAAGGTTAGTCATTTTTTAATGTGGAAATCTAGGGTTCACATTGTGTGTCCCAAAACCCTAGGGTTTCCATGGAGTTTATTTGAGTTGAATACAAGGGTTTAGGATTATTTAAGATTTTTATGTTGTATGGATTATTGATATAAATTCAAAGTTTAGTTATATTTGTTCTGCATTTCATTTGATTAGGGTTTTAGTATTTATTGTATGGGTTTTTGTGTATTAAGTTGTTGTTAGGTAATCAAAACATAAGGGGTTAATTGTTGCAATTTTAAATTAAAGAATTGGAGATATGTAGGATAAATGTATTCAATATGTTTTTTAAATTAAATTTTTGTTTATTAGTGTTTCGGGTTACGTAGTTCCTTCTTTAACGACTAAGTTATTTTATGGTACATTTTAGAATGTAGCGTACGAAATGGCTTCTAGCAAAAGGACTCGTGATCAAGTTTCACTATCATGAAATGAAAATCCACCAACAACGAACCATGGTATGGATGAGGATGAGGATAAGGATGGCGGATCCGAGGATGTAGGAATACCCTGAATTCATTGTAGAACCTTAGAACGTAGAATGGCTAGGAAAGAGTTAACCTCGTTGATACTCAATAAGAATAACATTTGTGTTTTGGCCCAACGCGCTAAATGGTCTAGTTGGGTAGCGAAGATTGGTAGAACGAGGGTGGGAAAATATGATAGTTGGCATGAAGTCCCCAAAGATTATCCGGTGACTTTATGGATGGAATGCAAGGTAGAATTAGTGAATTGTTATTTCCCTAAATTTGGCATTGATTGAAATTGTATCTCTGCGATTGACCCTATGGAATTAAAAATCCTCACAGAGACCATATGACATAAAGTCACCGGATATGGAAGATTTGAGAAAGAAGGCAATGTTGATGATGTCCAAGATTTGGAGTCAACATAAATACATTTTGTCAAGGGACTACATTTTTAGTGATAAGAGGGGTGATCGGCCGTTGTAATCTTACACTCACATTCAACCCAATTGTTGGGAGATCCACAAAAGGAGAGCATTGGAGAATAAGGATAATGTTAGTAATGTCCAATTTTTTATATTAGTAATGAGTTTAGATTAACACATGTCTATAGTGAGGACTTAAGTCTAACATCCTAACTTAGGGCACGGGGGAAGAAAAACAAATGGAGGGTAAGAATAAAATTCCTCAATGATTGAGCCGCGGGGGTTATGCCAAGGCGGCAATGAACCTCGTGAAACAACGTTTTGAACAAGATGCGAAAATTGCAACAGAGGGTGGGATCACGGAAGATGAGGAAAGGGAAACTATGCAACCAATCAATGAGGATGACATTCAGAGCCAAGATCTATTCCTCAAAGGCCGGAAAAACAAAGACGGAGTAACCTGAAGAAAAATTTATTGCGAAAAGAATTGTAAGTATAAATTATGGTGAATATAATATTTTGAAAATGTTTTTCTTAACATGAATTATTATTTTTGTTCTATTATATTTAGGAAATATTGAAGAATGATCAATTACAAGGTCACTTCATTCAAACTGATAAGCACAACATCCTTTGTGAAGCAACAAAAAAACCTGACCACCTGGGGTGTGCTAGGGGAGTGGGATCGTTCATGAGCCAACGGGAGGCTTTCAGCATTGTAAGGTCCTATGATTGGGCTGAAACCTACAGAGTCCACATCCTAAAAAAACCATTCTTAAAGATAAACAAATCGAGTAGCAAGACATCCTCATTCATAGGTTGATCCAACACACCGGGCTTGTACTTCCGAACAACTGCAATGATTTGACACCCAATTGGGCGCCACCATCTAGGGGATCAGGTCACTCTCCAGGAGATATTGTGGTCAATTGAGAAGCTATTGTGAAAACTACGAGAATCGAGTAGCAACTGTTCAAACCAGATAATGTAGACATTGCATTACAACCAATTGAAAAAAAAGGTATATATTTGTTGTATTTGATGGAAATTTTGTTAACAATTTAAGTAATTTTTAAATTAACATATAGTTTTGTGGGAATGTAGAAATCACGTCTATGTGAGCTGTATACAAACCCAGGCATAGATGGTAAACCACTCCACATAGCCAATGGAGTTCTGCATGAATTGATGAAATACCATCACTATGTACCTATTGGTGAGGGTATTTCTAGGGTTTCTTTGGAGGAACCGTTGGTGATAGGAAACTCTTTGCCAGTCGCGGACGTAGAATACAAGAAAATTGGTCCTGCACGGGGAATGTGTCTACTATGGTCACGTCGACTTATTTATGCCGATCTTGTAACATATTGACATTTGAAGGAAACACGGCCTGCATCACCTAAACCAGTGAAAACAACACCAAGACCCATCAAACCAATACATAAATTGGTCCAAACAACACCCATTGAGTTTAGACCTCCAAATAAAAGAGTACATGTCCTTCGACAGTCACCACACTTCATACAGGTCCTGTTTAATTGGCATCAACTGCATGATAGAAACTCAACATACTCATTCTTGGGAAATGAATGTGTATTTGGATGCAAACGAGATATCATTATGTTGTGGAGTGATTTTGAAGATCCGTGGATATACGAGCAAGTCAATTAAACGATCATGTCCATCTACACCTTGTGGGTTTTTTCTATAAATTTTAGTTAATTTGAATATTTTATTACTACATCGAAACTACTAAAGAAAAATGATATTTCATAGGTACATGCTTTTTACACATAATCAAAAGGAGGGATGGATTGGATACATATGCCCGGTGTCAATTCAAGAAATTGGTTGTACTAAACAAGAGGATCGACTATATCCGTAAGAGCCTAGGGCGGAAGGATAAGAAGTTGTTCATTGCATCATACATAGAAAGGTTATATATATACTAAGATTGTTTGTTTTACTTATCGGCTACAAATCACTCATTTCATGCATAATTTCAATTTTCTTATTTAGGGACCATTCGAGATTGATTTTGATTATCCCCACCCATAAACGGGTTTACTAGATGGATCCCCCACACTTCCAACCCATCAGATGCATTTGTCGAGATTTTGTAATTGGCGATGAAGGACAGATGCGACCAAAATAAAATTCATTTTGAGATGGTCGAAGTCAAGATGGGCTATGAACATTATTTATTCAATTTACCGTACTTATTTGATTTTTATTAGAATTTAATTAAGGATTTTGTGATTATTTAAATCAGTACAAGAAACAAATGCAGACTTGGGAGTTAGGCTATTATGCCATGCTCTACATGGCTGAGTGCATTCAAGAATTCAAAGATGACTTAATATAAATTGACAAGGTACGCATACAACTGTTTCTAGAAACCAATTAATATAACTAAGCTTTCTTGTATTTTCTACCAACTTGTTATTGACAGATTTTCATGAAGGAATCGAAGCCCTACTCCAATGATGAAATCAAAAATGCAAGGAATTCTTTAGCTAGGCATCTAATACTCAATCGGTTTAGAACCCTAGGGAATCTGAATATTGTAAAAGAAACACAATTAGATAAATAATGAAGTTTAGAACCATTGGAATAGATTCCTAGTGTTTTCTATTCCTATCTATAAATTATTTCTTGGTTAGCGTTATCCATAGATTTTTGTCAACATGCAAGATACCATCATATATTGTGTTATATTTGCTGCTGTGGATTGAGGCTTTTTTGGAGCGGGGGACATATAATAGAAATATTCATTTACCATATGAGTAGATCATATTTCCGAATTCGGAAACTTTATTTCATACTTTTACATAGGAACGATTAGCAATTCCTATCTCGGAAATGCTACCCATGTATCCATTTTCGACAAATTGAAGCAATCGTTGGACAGAATAGGGACGGAAAATGTACACGAGCTCGAAAACTTGGAGTCATATACAAAGAGCCGATTAACTAATTTCCGAACTTAGAAATAACGACTTCTCGAACTCGGAAACATGATCAACGGTCCGATAGACGCTAAGATTTTTTGAACATGAAAAAATTGAAAGGCGGTCTCGCGGCATTTGGAAGGCGGTTTTTAACCGCCTTCGTTGGCATTTTTAAAGGCGGTTGTGGAACCGCCTTCTATTGACGGACAATAGAAATTAATGGTCCAATAGAACCGACTTTGATGATTCCCCCTCCTCACACTAGTTCTAGAGTTCCATTTTCAAATCTTACATAAAATAAATTACATTTCAAAATTGATACTCTCTCTGTCCCTGTCGAATCTACACACTTTTTGGTTAACTTTCTCAAAACATATTTGACCATAAATTTCTATTGGCATAAACTGGCGGAGTACCATCGCACGTTGCTTGATATTATTAATCAAAATATTATGATTAAGTTTATGTACATGTTGTGTCTTACATATAAATTGAAAAAAAATAATTTTATCTAAAATCTTAAAGTTTTGGTATCGAAGGAATACTATACGAGATGGTTACAAATCGTTCAATATTCAATACAATGAAAATTTTGTGTGTGTGTCTGTGTGTGTGTGTGTGTCCGTGTGTCCGTGTCTGTGTGTGTGTTTATGTGTGTGTGTGTCTGTGTGTGTGTGTCTGTGTGTGTGTGTGTCTGTGTGTGTGTGTCTCTCTGTGTGTGTCTCTGTGTGTGTGTGTGTGTGACAAGTAACTAAAGTTTTTTTTTGAAAAATCATTCATTCCAAGATAGTGGGGAAAATGCCCAGCGACGATTATAATAAGTGGAATAAAAAACCTAACTAGCCTCTAACAATAACCAATCTATTGCAAGGATATTCAAATTACATGTCAACAAGACTGATTATCTGTACTATTACAAATCAGAGATCCAGTAAAAAACTATAACATCGCCTTCGGGGATATTAACTGGCTTCCCATAAAAATCATGACCACTAGACAGAGAGGAGCGTATCACGCATCAATATCACTGTGCCAAACATGGATCTTCTGCAACTGTAACACCATTTGATCCAACCACGATCTATGTTGTCCAAACTATAAACACCTTAAAAAACACAGATATGACGAATCTAAATTGACGAAAACCCAAAAATAAAACTACAAAGAAAATTGCAAACAGACGATCTGAACAAGCAGATCGAGAACAATACATAAACATGAACAACTAAATTGAATTGTCATCATGAAACACAACAATCTAATCGATCAAGTTGAAGTACAAAGCTAATTTGTGGAGATAATCTCACACTTGTTGAATAAAAATATTTAAATTAAAATAAATTATTTTTCCCCATTACCCCTAATGGAAAGATGGGAAAAAATATTGAAGAAAAGGGAGTATCGCAAGATTAGAGAGAGGCACTGCTAAGTAGCTAAAATTATTGTTGATCGAACATGACATGAGAAAGTTGGCAAAGGACAAAAGTTAAATGCATCACTGCTACCCAAGAAGAAAAGGTAATTTACAAAAGAGTGGGTCTCCAGACAGGCGGCCTGTCCATAAGCTTATGGACATGCCACTTATTTCTTACCTTATACAATGCATTACTTAAATTACATACAAAATTTAAAATTTTTGAAAATATTTTTTTATATCATATATTTTTATATTTTTACCTTCAAATACATATTATTACTTGTTTTAACTTATAAAATGCAATATTTAAATTTTACAAAAAATTACAACATTTAAGTCAAATGCCCCTGAGGACTGTCCATAAACTTATGGAAAGGCCGCCTTTTCTGAGACTTACACTTTACAAAATACGAACGCTCTTTTCAAGTTATAATAATAACTTGACTACAAATTGTACAATAGCAATGATAATAGTTAGGCATGACCTTGTTGGAAAAATGATGGTTAAAAGGTTGAAATTTATCAACTTTTGGGCATCGTTTTGAGTGGGACTCGAATGAATTTTGGGTCGGTGGATGTCATTTTTGGGTTCTCCTTCGCGAGTACTATAAATTGACTATTTAAACTTTCAAAATGGATCAAGGGTGAATGAGATGTGGATGTTTGAAATATCACTCTTGAAAAAAAAATGGTCAAAAATTGGTGCGAGTAATTTTCTCTGGACTGTCCAAACCACATATGGACCGCATGGATGTCTCTGGAAGACCCAATTGCATAGTATATATGGAATTGCTTGTGTGTAATTTTTAAGAAATAAGAACAAAATAATTCCATATTTTGTGAGATATCTTGCCTTAAATAAATATGCGTTACCATGTTTAATACGATGGAAAATATTTGTGAAAATATTTCTTCCTTTTCCAGCAATTTGATTCAAGTATTCATGGAATGTCTCGGATTTGATGAGTTGGTGATTGGAGAATATTACTCTCTAATTACAGAAAATCAGAATATCATGTTTCTATGATTAGGGTCTCTAAGAGTAGTATAAATAGAGTCTCTAAGTCAGTCAGAAAATTTTGCATCATTCTCAAGTTCCTCATTTATTCTAAACTTTAGTCTCACTTCTTTCTTTCTCTTTCGGTAATAGTCCTTCGGTTCTTGCGTGAATCCCAGGTAACTCTTAAATGTTAACTGTTATCTGCGATGGTTTTATCCAAGGGAACGATATCCACGACGGGACTCATTCGTTTCAAGGGCTACAAGTGTTACTCGTGACTCCGTCACTTTGTGATTACTTGAAACACGATTTATGCTTTGATTATTTGTAATTTAACCTTTTCGATTGTATGCTTGAATAATTAATAAAAGTTTATTATTCTTACATATGTTAATTGATCGTTCAATTTTTATTATTTAATTTTTCACTTGATATAATCAATATATGTCTAACAGAACTTACCTTCAGTACTACGACATCTACCAAATATATTGCAGTTCCAATGAAGAAACCCCAGTTTGCATCCCATATTCAGCCAAAGTCATATCAATGCCATGTTACAATTTTCCAAACTCTTACACCACAAAAAAAAAAAAAAACTTGTTTACATTTTTGGAAAATTATGCTATGGCCAAAAAAAAACAAAACAAAACAAAGGCTTATACGTAACTTTTGTTCTCACAGAGTACAACTTTAAACTTATACTCCAAAACTCTTTGGATGGATCATCTGATTTCAAATTTGAGACCATCCCAGATGGCCTCCCACAGCAGAAAGATGATGACAATGATGCTCCACAGGATGTTTTCGAAGTCGGTGTTTCAATCTCCAGAAATGGCCATGGCCCTTTTCTCCAACTTCTCCAAAATCACAACGATAAGGCATCAGGTAATGACTATTCTCCAACTTCATGATTGTGGCATGCCATTCACTCTTGAAACTCGTGAAGAAATAGGGATTCCGAATGCCCAGATTTGGGCTGTCAATGCAATCTCTGCCATGTGCATGATGCACTATCTTCATCTAAGAGAACGAGGTTATTCACCACTTAAAGGTACGTGTACAACTAGGGGCTCTATTTTGAGTACTGTCATTCACTCCAAGTTTATCTTGTTAATTCTTCCTATATTCTATCCGTACAAAATAAGGGCAATGATTGTTAGTTTTATTCATAAACTCATGATACATTAGATAGTGGTGCATGATACCTATACAAACTAGAAAAATGTAATATAATATAATTACAATTACAAGTAATATTCTAATTCCTTAACACTCATCCTCAAGTTGGATCATGGGATCAGAAATGCCCAAAATGCCAAATAAGGAGCAAAACTGGTTACATCTGAGTGCCTTAGTGAACAAATCTGTAGGTTGGTTTGACGTGAGGATATTCTGAGTAACAATAGTGCCAGATTGAACAAGATCCCGGATAAAATGACAATCAACTTCAATATGCTTTGTGAGTTCATGGAAAACTGGATTTTCCGCAGTATGAAGAGAAGATTGACTGTCACAAAACAGTTGCTTAGGAGAAGAGTACAGAACCCCTAAGCCCTTCAGTAAAGACTTAAGACATAACAACTCACAACAGGTAACATCCATAAAACGATACTCTGCTTCAGCAGAAGACCGAGAAACAGTAGGTTGCTTCTTAGTCTTCCAAGAAACCGGAGAATCACCAATCATTACAAAATAAACAGAAAGTGTACGCCAAGTAATCGGGCATGCAGCCCAATCCGAATCACAGTAAGCAATCAACTATAACGTACTACTAGAAGAGAGGAATAAACTTTGACCAGGATGACTCTTCAGATAGTTCAACACACGAACAACATCTTGTCAGTGAGGAACACAAGGAGACTTCTTGAATTGTGCAAGGGTATGAACCAAATAACTAAGTTTGGGACGAGTAATTGTTAGATATATCAGGCACCCAACCAGACGTCTATACTGCTCCGGGTCATGGTAGGGTGGACCTTCAACACGTGCCAAATCATGTTTTTGTTTCATCAGAAAGTCAGTCGGTTTAGAGGCAGATAAACCGGTATCTGATAAAATGTCCAAAGAATATTTTCTTTGCGAAAGAAACATCCCCTCTAGTCTTCTTGCAATCTCTATGCCCAAAAAATACTTAAACAGACCAAGGTCTTTCATATGGAAACAAGAACTTAAGTATTTCTTAAACTCATAGATGAGCACAGCAGAACTACCAGCAATGACCAAATCATCAATATAAACCAGAACATGCAAAGAAACTGATCCACGGGAAAAAACGAACACAGAGGAATATGCTTTACACTGAACAAAACCAAATGCTCGTAAAGCCTGAGCCAACTTAGAAAACCAATTTCTAGGAGCCTGACGAAGACCATAAAGATATTTCTGAATGCGACGTACCTGACCATAGGGTACAACAAAGCTGGGTGGGGATCACATAAACACCTCTTCATGCAAATCACTGTGCAAGAAGGCATTATGCCATTGCAATACTTCTGCGAAAGTCTTCCAAGAAAGAGTTAAGGATTTTATCTACCTATTCATCTCTGGTCTCGACGAAGACTTTCACACCTTGCGATCACATATCATGAGCATTGATCCAATGCCACCTGTCATGAAAGTGTATGCCCTTGTTGCCTAGGAGGAGAATTATAGAGCTGTCATTCGAGCTCTTGAGACTTCTTCTAACTCCATGGCATATGCTGCATGACGCCCACCGCCTAAAAGATCTTTGCCAGCTGTTCTTTCTGCATCTGACCGCAAGAATCTTGCTTGTACACATTGTCATCACAAGGGTCATAATAAGGATTCCTGCTTCCTTATCTTTGGTGTACTAGAATGGTTTAAGGAGTTGAAGGAGAGAGCCAGCACTGCTAAGAAGCTTGAGCCTAAAATCCTGAAACCTTAATAGAAAAATCATGTCGCCTTAAAATCCCTAACTCTCGCCACCGTTTATGCCGCACGTGCCACTGCCACTGTCCATGAGCCACCGTCGTTGTTGTCCACATGCCGCCGCTTGTTCAACACACCAGTGTCCTATCGATCTGATCTGCCATCAGTTATTGTACCTGCTGCTGATCTGTACCTTATTTTCCACTATGTCTGACTCCAAAGAACAGGCCCGTATTAATGCTGCACCCGAGGTTCCGAAGCTTCAGGATATGAGTGGTTATGATATGATTGCAACTTTATTGAAGTAGTTACAATTGCAATCTGGCCCCTGGAGTGATGTACACATTCATCGTATGTCGACTGATCCTTACTTTATTGGCTCTGGCGATGGCCCAGGTTTACAACTTATACTGAATATGCTGAAAGGTCAAGAAAATTACATTGAATGGTCTGACACGATGTGCTGCGCATTCCTTGCCAAGAACAAGATTAGGTTCATTGATGGATCCATTACCAAACCCCAGGATGGTCATCCTGATGCTACCGATTGGCCTCAGGTTAATGCTACTCTTGTCTGTTGGATCTTGCAAACCCTGGATCCGGTGTTGGGATCTTCTACAAGCTTGTTTGCCACAGTTAAGGACCTGTGGGATGACCTGATGGCACGATTTATTATTTGCAATGCTATGAAATTTTTGCAAATACAAGAGGCTATTCAGAGTTGCAGGCAGACCGGGCCCATCGACATTTACTTTGGCTAACTGAAGAAGTTGTTTGAAAATTATCACTGCATGCTGCCTCCCCTAGTTTGTGACTATGAAGAAAGCAAGGCATTATGCCATTGCAATATTTCTGTGAAAGTCTTCCAAGAAAGAGAGGAGGATTTGATCTGCCAATTCATTTCAGGTCTAGACGAAGGCTTTCACACCTTGCGATCACATATCATGAGCATTGATCCAATGCCACTTGTCATGAAAGTGTATGCCCTTGTTTCCCAGGAGGAGAACCATAGAGCTGTCATTCGAGCTCGTGAGCCTTCTTCTAACTCTATGGCATATGCTGCATGATGCACACCACCTACAAGATCTTTACCAGCTGTTATTTCTGCATCTGACCGCAAGAATCTTGTTTGTACACATTTTCATCGCAAGGGTCATGATAAGGATTCCGGCTTCCAGATCTTTGGTGTACCAGAATGGTTCAAGGAGTTGAAGGAGAAAGCCAGCACCGCGAAGAAGCCAGCATCAGTTTCTCGGCTGTTCAAAACCATCGCCATGACCGGGGGTATTGCCATGGTATTTCTTCTCCAGCCTCCGTTTACCGGTGCTGCCATGTCACCTCCTGGTCTAGTGGCGGCGACTTCCTCTGGCCGTGTCCCTGCCCAATCCAACTTTGGCCCTGCTCTATCTGATGACCAATGGAACACGACCATGCATTTATTTAATCAGTTTAATTCTCTTACTGACAATGAGTCTGGTAAGCCTACTTTACCATGGATACTTGATTTGGGTGCCTCATATCACATGACTAGTGACAAAGGTTTTCTTACTGATCTTATTACTGCTATTGATACTGTGAATGTTGTTCTTCCTGATGGCTCGGTGTTATCCACCACTCAATATGGTTCTATTTGCTTTGGTGGTGTCACTCTCTTATGTGTTATATATACCTACTTTGTTGTGCAACTTGTTATCATGTTCTAGATTGTTATCTGCCTTGAAATGTCTAGCTTTGTTCATTTAAAATTATTGCATTTTAGAGACAATTAGTACAAGGAAAGTGATTGGTGTGGGTGAACCGAATGAGGGGGGTGTTTTTTGGCTTTGTCTGCTGAATACTCGTGATCATCCTCCTATCTCGCAGTCTCTTCCAATAGTTGCTTCTGTGTCTTCTTCTGACTTATGGCATCCGCATTTTGGACATCCTTTCTCCACAGTGTTTTCTTCTATTTCTTCTATTTATTATGACACTAATAAGACTTTTGTTCCTTTCTCTATATGTTATAGAGCAAAAAAGACTAGACATATTTTTCCATTGAGTTCTACAAATGCTACAACACTATTTCAATTAATACATTATGAAGTTTGGGGACCTTATCGAACACCATCCTCTAGTGGTGCATTTCATTTTTTGACTATAGTTGATGATTATTTCTTATCTGTTTGGGTCTATTTATTAGTGGCTAAATCTGAAGTAGCTTCTAGATACTTTAGAATTTAGTGCCTTAGTGAAGAACCAATGGGACCAAGCCATACAACGTGTTCGTACTGATAACGGAACTGAATTTTTGCCTTTGCAATCTCATTTTGCTGCATCTGAGATCATCTTTAAGATATCTATGGTTGACACACCGCAGCTGAATGGTCAAGTTGAAAGAAAGCATTATCATTTACTCAATGTGGAATGTACTTTATGGTTCCAAGCCAGTCTTCCTATTGAATTTTGGGGAGAATGTGTTCTTACTGTTGTTTACCTGATTAACCAAACTCCGACACAACATCTCAATGGTCATACTTCCTTTGAGTTGCTCTATGGGCAAGCTCCTAATTACTCATCATTAAGAGTTTTTGGATGCTTGTGTTTTCCTGCTCATGTTCCCATATATCGTGACAAGTTTTCCCCAAGAAGTCGGTGGTGTCTATTTCTTAGTTATCCTGCTAGAAAGAAAGGAAATCGCCTTTTTGACTTAGAATCCTATGTGATCTTCACCAGTCGGGATGCCAATTTTTTTGAAGACCAGTTCCCTATTCGGCAACTCCGACATTGGCTCCTTCAGAAGAACCCGGCGGTGCCACCACATCACCGCCGATCTCCTCCCTACTGCTGCCGGAGTCGTACGGTATTTTTATACCGCTGTCCACCGCAAGCCAATCACCGCCATCTGCCGCTGGCCAGTCACCGATGTTCGCCGCCAATCTTTCGCTACCAGGCGCCACCAGTTGCTGCCAGTCCATCGTCGCCGGTCATTCAATGCGAGCCGCCGCTATCACTCGCCGCTAATCAGTCACCGCCGACCGCTGCCAGTCCGTTACAGCTGGCCGATGTTGAGCACTCATCGCCGGCATCTTCCCAAACTCCGAACTTGTATGCCACCATCTCTGACCATATGGCCCAGACTCGTTTTATTGTATCTCCTACTCCGGATGGTTTTGTTGCCGATTTGCCACCTATCAAAAAAAGTATTCATGCTCACCGATCGCCTTTTTTACTTAGCAGATTATAATTGTGATGATTATGCCTGTGTTCATACTACTGAAGCCCCTTATTCCGTCTCCGTTCACTCGTGCATCATCACTTTCCTCAGGTGTTCTCTATCCTCTCACTGATTATGTAAATTGTGATAATTTTTCTAGTATGCATTCTAGATTATTGGGTGCAGTAACATCTAATGCAGATCCCACGTTCATGTTTTGGGATTCGTCGGATTCAAAATAGATGTTTGGAGATGTTTTGCTGTGTGTTAGTTGAATGAAGCTGTTATAGTAGCCAACCATTGTAGATTGCTATAATGAGAATCACCAACGATGATTTTCCCAAGATGTTTTTCTTGTTTCTTCAATTTCATGATAATGCTCAGATCAAGATAAATGGAGGAGCATATTTCTCATTATGGATCGAGTACTTGGAGGTTTTCTTTTTCCTAGATTCCGGCGAAGAAAATTCGTGAATCTAGTGAAGAAATAAATCTATGCGCTCGACCCATTTTAGAGAGCCGACAGGTCGCCAAACCTGAAAAGGAAGAAATGGGGCAGAGGCTTCCTAGGGTTTCTTAAACCCTAGCTGCTTGGGTCCACATCTTGTACTCTCGAGTGGTAATTTGAAGGGTGGGTGGAATGGTGGTTTTGAATGGAGGATGTACTCTCTCGAGTGGATGAAGTAAAAGCTCTAGTAGTAGATGGTATATTTATGTACCGTGTATGGTGTACACTCTTGAATGGTGGTCACTATGCTCTGGAATAATATGGATTCGAGAGTTGGGAAGCGTAATAAGGGTTCGAGGGGCGCATAAATTCAGTCCTCTCCACTGGTTGTTGTGAATGGTTCAAGAGGTGGTTCGAATACCATGGATAGTGAATCTCTCTTGAATGGTGGATATTCTTCTCTTGAGTCGTGTACTCTCAAGTTGTGCTATGGGTTCAAGTGGGGTCCGTGTACCGTGGATTCGTGAGGGGGATAACGTACTCGCGAGTGTTGGATGTTTAACCTTGAGGGATGAATGGTTATCCTCTCGAGAGGTGGTTCGAATACCATGGATTGCGAATCTCACTTGAATGGTGGATATTCTTCTCTCGAGTCGTGTACTCTCGAGCTGTGCTATAGGTTCAAGTGGGTTTGTGTACCGTGGGTTCGTGAGGTGGATAACTTACTCGCGAGCGCTGTATGTTTAACCTCTCAAGGGCTGAATGGTTATCCTCTTGATAGGTGGTTCGAATACCATAGATAGTGAATCTCTCTTGAATGGTGGACATTCTTCTCTCGAGTCGTGTACTCTCGAGCTGTGCTATGGGTTCAAGTGGGATTCGTGTACCGTAGGTTCATGAGATGGATAACGTACTCACGAGTGCTAGATGTTTAACCTATTGAGGGTTGAATGGTTATCCTCTCGAGAGGTGATTCGAATACCGTGGATAGCAAATTTTTCTTGAATGGTGGATACTTTTCTCTCGAGTCCGTGTACTCTCAAGTTGTGCTATGGGTTAGAGTGGGGGTTTGTGTACCGTGGGTTCATGAGGTGGATGATATACTCTTGAGTACTAGATTTTTAACCTCTCGAGGGGTGGAGTTTATCCTCTCTGGAGGTGGTTCGAATACCGTGGATTGTGAATTCTCACCTCTCTCAAGTAGTATACGCTGACCCTACCGTGTACTCTCGAGCCGTGCTATGGGTTCAAGTGGGGTTTGTGTACCATGGGTTTGTGAGGTGGATGATGTAATTTTGAGTGCTACCATGGGCTCATGAGGTGGATGAAGTACTCTTGAATGCTGGATGTCTATCCTATCGAGGGGTGGATGTCTAACATCTCGAGGGGTGGATGTCTAACCTCTCGAGGGATGGATGTCTATCCTCTCGAGGGGTTGATGGCACTCTCTGCAGTAGTGGATGTTCGAGAGGTCATTATTGTGTTCTCTCGAAGGGTGGTTCTCATTCAACGGCTTCGAGAGGTTGATGTTATCCTCTCGACAGGTATGCACATGGGTTCAATGGAAGGTATACCCCCTCGAGGGGTGGATGTCTAACCTCTGCTGGGCCAAAAAGAAATCAAAGTGGGCTCAAAGCCCAGACCAATTGAAGGAGTAGATTTTCAAGGGGAATGGATTATTTGGCCGAACCTTGTCCCACCTAGGATTTGACCGGACAATTTGGTGAATAAATGGGAGGAAAAGGAGCTGCTGCCCAGGAATTAAATGGGTACTTTCCCTTTTTTTCTAGGTAGATTTTAATTCTTTTGTGGCTCTATTTGGTGGAGTTTTATTGAGTTTCGGCATGCTCTTTGGTATGAAATTGTATTGGGTGGATGGGGGAGTTCTCTATTTCCCTTATCGGTGAGAGAGCAACCTTTCTTCATCTGATTGCACAACCACGCGAATCTGGTAGTGGGTTAATTAACTAGCGTACACTTAATTAATTAACACATTTCTAGTTTTTTCACTTGGATTTGACGGTTACTACGCGCTCTATGCTCATGCTACACTTTGTGTTAAATTAGCATATAGCCATCCATTTGCTTAAAATGGAATCACCAGGCTTGACACACGCCGTATAGGTTGTGTTCATTCTCTTCATAACTAGGATGCATATTTTTTTAGGGACCCATGAGAGTTATTGGCATGGCCTACAAATACTCTTACCCTCTAAAATAGCCTCGGTTCAAACCACGAGAACGTTTGAAGGCCAACAACACCTCTCTTTCTTCATCTCAGGGGTGTATATGGTAGAAGCTGCTCCTTCATTGGCAGTCTTGGCTTCACTCAGATTATGCAGCATGAGCACACCATGGTGACAATAGAAGACCTGAGTACACTACACTCGACTGCGCTTTATGTCTACTGCTGGCGGGTTTCTCATCGACTTCTCTTCAAGACCCGAGACCCATGTCTCGACTGCGGTTAGGAGATCATATGAAGAGCCAGTAAACATTCTGGTTTCTATGTATAGGTCTAGATTCACACATGTATCTAGACTTGCATTTATTTCCCTAGGCTTAGCACCATCTATCTTAGGGTGAGCATTTTGGGAGGGGAGGATGTTCCCATCGGGGGACACCACCCCTCCAAGCATCTCAGTTTTCCCTAGGCTTTTCATCATTTAGCGTAGGGTTTGCAATAATTTTTTGTATTAGATGGGGTCGCCTGCACTTTCATGAGGCCCCATCGGATGTTCCACCACATTTTCTATTTACCATATTTACCTATACATGTTCTAACAGTGCCACCACTCGAAGGACCTCCTATGTGCATGGGTCCACCTGGAGGACCTCCTATGTGCGTGCCACCATCTTGAGGACTACGTATCGCCATGCCACCACCAATTGTATGTCACATACACGTGCCGCCGCCAGTTGCACATCCTATGTACATGCCACCACCAGCTGCTTGTCATATTCTTAGGCCGCCACTAATGCAGATAATTAAAGGAAAAACATGCGATAATCATCCTGCACCACCACTGCCACTTGGACCCCCACCTCTCAATGCGCTACCACCACTGCTACTAGGACCACCACCACTACCACCAGGTCCACCACCACCTCTCAATGCGCCGCAGCCACTACCACTGCCAGGATCTCCACCACCACTACGTCCACCACTCATGAGGGTGAAATAATAATCGTGGATCGACTGCCCCCTAGTTTCGAAGGCGTACACTGACAGAGAAGGGGCTCAGAGCCTTATTGTTTCACGACATAGAGAGTGGAAGAATTCTATCATCATCCCATTCTGATCTTGGTTTATACTTTTAACTGAAACCAAGGCAATTTTGTGTAGGGAGGATTTCGGTGAACTTTTGTTTTGGGATTATAGAAGTCATCTTCGCTTACATATATGTTGGGACATCTAATTTAAAAGAATTTTAATATACATATATTCTGATGCTTATAAATGTCCCAATAGTTTTTATATAACGTCATTATATAATGTCCTAATTACATATATATTGGGACGTTTAATTTATAAGCATCTTAATATACATTTATTGGGATGCTTATAAATGTCCCAGTAATTTTTATATTGAGTTGCTTTATAATTTCCTAATTACATATATGATGGGATGCATTCAACATGTGTCACAAAACATTGGGCTATTTAATTTATAAATGTCCTAATATATATTTATTATGATGCTTTTTCTAAATTGTCCCAATAAAAGCGTCCTAATAGGCCTTTTTTTTGTTGTAGTGACATTCATCATTGAATGTTTCAAATTACTTGTTGCTTCTTAAAGATGGCATCGCATGCAGATACAGATATCTATATGTATTAACTACAATTTTCTTGATTTTATTTCAATTTTTGGAAAATGTTTTCTGGTGATTCTTGTTTATATTCAAGAAGTGTATTTTCCATCATCATCGTCATTTAAAATATTTAAGCAAAAGATCCATTTTGACCATATTATGAATAATTTATAGTGAACGTGTCACGAGTGCATGAACGACTATTAACAACATCATTTCACGGCAATTTCTAATTTCTACCACGAAACCACCATTGTTTTATAGTTCAGATATCAAAACATGTACTCGTGCAATTGTTGTTTAAAGAAACAGCTATAAACAACATATACAAGGTGGTTATACATGAACCACCGTGTCATTACCATGAAACAATAGCGTTTATAAATAAATTGCCAGTCATGTTGTCATTAAGAACCAGTGAATGTTCACCGCTGTCGCTCTACCCCGTCTCCAATACAGGAATGAGGGTAAAAAGGGCATGTGTTACCGTGCAACGATTAAACAACGGTTCTAATTATACTATCATTTTAAGTATTCTATCAATGATGATTCCAATTTAACAACTGCCGTTATATAACGATAGAGATGATGGTTGTTAACAACCGTTGAGATATGACCCATTGTTCCGACATCTATACATGAATGAATATTGAATCAATTTTGTAGCTTTCTTTAACTGATTGGTTATGCCTATTGTTCGTTTACAATTCAGAGAGCGGAAATGCATTAGGCACTAAAATAAAGTGTTTCGATGTCCATTCCGTAATCACAATATTATTTATTTTTATTAAATCATGTTTAATTAAATAGTTGTATAAAAAGGATTGCTCGCAGTTAGGAACATGATTGAGTATGGAAGCCAGGGTGCCTAATGCTTTGGTCACGTACGAAAGAAATCCCAAACTCGAAAGTGCTATAGGAAAATTAGTTACATGAATCTTTGGTCAACTGAATGAAGGAGATGGAGACAAACCTACTCATAAGTTGAAGTTGTGTAGAAGAATATATTACGAGCGCAACAAATTACAATGTTTGGAACATATCATCCACAAAAATATTATGTACAAGACATTATCCTATAAAAGGCAACATTACTAATAATTGCAAATTACAAATATAAATGGATTTCCAAGATTGTGATCCTTGCCCATGTCTTTCTACACGCCTGGTTGCCCTAGAAATGTTTTTGGCATCATGAGCCATCTTCGTCAATTATATTCTCTTCTTGACATTTGTTTTATTTATTTTTACTTTTCCTCCATAAATGAGGCGTTGTCCTCTTAAACTACAGTTGGGAGCATTAAATTGGAATAACTATACGTATAGAAAGCGTCAATAATCTATTTAATAAAAAATAACAACCTGCATATATGCTTCCTCTCTTAGTATTTCGTCTGCAAACCCTGTGGGAATCTATCCCATTGGTGATTTTCCACTTCTTGTTCTCAAAGAGTTTCCAGTCGTACAATTAAGGAGGCACTGCCTAGCTCCTAAATATAAATGTGTTATCCAATGTCATGTATTTGGAAATGAGGGACCTGGTGGTAGCTTGATAGCTTTCTTCTTTGAATGCACAACAAATGCTAACGTGTGTAGCACAATGGTATAGCTGGAATTAATCTTCACCTTCTTAATCAAATAGTAGAACAACATAATAGTGGTGATTGTGGGCTCACTAATGTGACTCCCTACTGGCACCAAACTCTGTGCTACCATCTCATATACCAGAAATTTTTTTATGTGGGGGTGAGGAGCCAATTAAAATATAACATGTGGCAAGTGAGTGGGTCACAAGTTAGTTTTCTGCATTTTTCATTTTTTTAAGTAACTCACTTGCCACATGTCATATTTAATTGGCTCCTCACCCCCACATACTCAATTCTCCCACATAAAAAAATTTTTGCTCATATAAAATCCTCTTATCTATTTTCAAATAATTGAGTTTATAACTCTCGGCGGAGTCGCGATTGGATACAGATCTATTAAAGTACATTTGGCTAGAAGGGTAGGATTCAATATGAGAGGGCAACATGTACGGGACATTTTGAACGTTGATATATATTCAAAAGACCATCGAAAACTCCCAGATAATAGTCCTGAAAGCTCTTGTACGAGCAGCCTAGAAAATCATTCATCTTCCAAGGATCAACGTAAAAATGTCTACCATTAACCATAATAGAGAATGATCTTCTATCTACGTGAACCATGTTGGCCTAAAAATGACACACTTCAGCAAAGTGTGTTGCATCCTTAGTGGCAAGGATTCCAGGATAAAAATTTGGAATTCAAACAATGACATAATATTACTCAGTCTCGGCGTCATGCTATCATTCAGTTTATGAGCATACAAATTTAGTAACTTGGAATTTTATAGCATAGCATTATACCTTTGAAAGACTGTAAGAGACACCAACTTGGTAGCATCGAAAGTTGGCACCAATATTTCTGTGCAGTTTGCTTTTTTGCGTAGTGGTCCAACCACAAACAATGAAGGTTAATGCCATGCTCTAAGTATCCAAAATGATGTGAGGGGTTGTCCTTGATTAAAGGCACAGGGAATTATGAAAGAGTTCAAAGGAAATGTGTGCCCCAAATACGTCAAGGGTTTATCGCCCACAGTCAATTCTAAGCTCGAAGGGTTCCTTGGTAGGGTATTTGTATATAATCATCCATATAGTCATGAATGGTGTATGACTGAATACAGTAATGATTTAATTTAATATTTTTTGGAATCTGAATTTGGCCAGGGCCAGTGCCAGTTCCGAAATGAGCCTTTGTGTTTCAATTTTGGAACATTAGTGGAGGAAGTTCATCATGTCCCTCGTTCAAAAACCTGATTTTGGAATTGCAATCGTAAAATTTTGCGATCTTCTTTAGTGTTCTCGTACACATTTGCCATTCTTGACCATGTAATTTAACATCACCGCAATTCAGAATGTGACATTACAATCCCATCATCAATCCCATTATAAGAAAATATTTAACATTTTCACATATGCTTGGATATGTATGAAAGACATTTTTAGGGAGAATAGAGGTACAGTGTGACATGTTACTCGTCTTCTTCCTCTTTATCGCTATTAGATAAGAGACATGTATGAAATTTGGCTCCTCTTCGTCGTCACTTAAAGCAATCTCAATCCCTGTCTCTCAAAGGTAATTTTTTTTCTCGGCCCTCAATTCCTTCACCTCCCTCTCTAGGGCTTTCCTTTGGCTATTGAAGCACACAAACATCTTCTTCCATTTCCACAGATATCCTTTCTCGGATCCTACATACAAACAACACATGGTTCAAAATTTTAGAGATATAAACAATAGATAATAATGAATGGTGTATGACTAAATACATGCCCATGAGGATGCATCGGTCTTCGAATCTCTAGCCTTCCTTGCACATCTAGCCGCTGCCCCCATAACCAGCTTCACCTTGTAAATGTTTGTATTTGTATCCAATTTGAGTAGCTTCATGTCAAGTCATTGTTTATTATAATATATATATATATATATATATATATATATATTCAAGGCGCAATGGGTTGTCTATGGGTATACCACCATGCTCTTTGATCATCCTAGTGACCAAACACCCATGAGGGAATTCCTTATTCGTTGTGCCAGCGAATTTGTTCATGTAGGTCAATATTGTGAAATCGAGATTCAACTCTTTGTTTCCCATATTTTAATAGAAGATTATAAGGCTTCTAATAGTGGGCTTGCACACAATCCCCCCTGATGGAAGGGAATTCATGGAAACCCACTAAAAAATAAGTCGTTTCTCCACGGTCAACACAGACAGATCATATTTGTTTGTTTGCCCAGCCCTGACACCCGATAACCTGAATTACTTACACCCCATATCTAATGGATACAGTGGTTGGGACTCCATCTTAGCTGGCTAATATTGTTGATGGAAAATCTCACAAGGGCTATCTTGAACAGTGGGGCATAAAAACTAGGGTCATTCCATGGATACCCTAACATAGAATTTATCGTGAATTTACTAATAGTCATGGTAATACCATTGATATGAATCTCCTTAAGAAGACTTTGGAATTTGGAATTTTGTTGGTTTCTTGACTGTAACAAGGTGATCTCGCCTAACCTAATCACAGCTGCACAAATCGCTCACTAACTAGCTCGCAGGATTAGCTCACGGATTTGAAGAGTATTGCTAACTTAATTAACCCGCATGATTAAGCAACAATGAAACGCTCACAAGCAAATAATAATAACTCAAATTATGAATATATGATGTATAAAACTGTGTATAAAATTCGTGGATGGCCTCCCTATTTATAGGGTATATTCGGCCAAATAGAAACAGAAACAATACAAGATTTAGTAATTTTCATCAGAAACTGAAAAGACTTATGGCAGCTTTATGAAGCTAAAATCATATCTTACTACAATACCTAATTTAAATATAAATGATGACCAAATGCATCCAAGTAAATCAATCCAAATATTGGTTGAATTCTTAAATAATCTGCCATATCTAAACTTACAATATCTAATTCTAATCAGATCAAAATGGAATATTCTAAATTCTAAAATAAAGCATAGCTGAAATTAAAATTTTCCACTGCCAACATGGCCGAGTTTATGGGGTTTATTTATAATATTAAAAAAAACTAGGGATATATACCAATATAATCCTATCTACTTTCATGAGTGCCAATATAACCCTCAGATAATTTTTAATGCAAAAACAACCCTAACAAGTTAATATAAGTGTCAATATAACCCTATCTACTTGCATTGACTTCCAATTTCTGGCATTGATTGTATGTAAATTAACCAAATTACCCTTTATGCTAAAATCTGAAATTGAGTTAAATAAATTATCCTTATTATCTGTGGGCCCTACATTAACATTGATTTTCACTCTTATTTAAAAATCTAGCCCTTGGTGTTTTACTCCTAACATCATTTTTCCGCCGCCATTCCTTTTTAGTGAAACGCATCCCAAAAGTCCACAAACCGAAAACACACAATTCACACACAAATCCACAAGACACAGAATTCACAAACAAATTCAAAACTGAGAAGAACGCAGAACATACGATTCACAAAAAATGGAAATAAAACCACAAATGGTCTTAGAATTTTCTCGTAAAACTGAGAACAAAAAATAGAGGTCGTGCTGAACTAAACCTGGAAATGCCATCGCCCTCCACCTGAAACTCAAATTTAGCGACCTAAATTTGTTCGCATGCCGCCTAAAACTCAAATTGTTTCACCACCCATTGTGCTTCCGATGACTTAAAACCAACTTCACCACCAATCGATGTGCTTCCAATGACCTGAAGCCATCGCTTGCTACGTGAAACCCAAATCGATGGCAACTGCATTCCCTTCTGCCCTGACCCCATTGTCACGCCACTACTGCTTCCTTCCATCACCTCTCCACGGCACCGATCACGGTGGAACATCATCAGATTCTCCCCCTTGAGACCTCAGTTGAGACCTCAGCCCCACCACCACTTTCCAGCCCCTCCGGCAATCCACGCCATCACCACTCCCCTTCTACCCCACCATTGAAACCCTAGCACCACCACCCTGCCACCCGTCGTGAACCCTAGCGCTACCATCACCCCCCTTCCATCCCTCTCACCACCACCTTCCACCCCTGACAGCCAGCCCCCGCCACCGTTCGACGCCACCCTTATCGGAGAAGGAGAAAGAACAACGCCAAAGGAGAAAAAAGACCAAAAACGAATGGAGGAGAACTGGAGAAAAAGAAAGAGAAAAGAACGGTGCAAAAGAAAGGAGAAGAAAGAAAAGAAGATAAGGGTTTTGGAGGGCAAAATGTAATTTCCTTCTTCATGCACTACACATTGGTTAGAGTGCAATTCTGGCATACCCATTGAAAAAATGCTCCTCTGCTACCTTATTGAAGAATTCCCAACCAGTGGTGGGCTCCAGAGAATGCTTGTAGCCCCATTGTATTTTTTTTCCATAGGAAACTGTTTCATATAACAGTGATTTCATGTGGTTCCTCTCATGGCAGATTAAGTGTTGTATCTAGATCACTGAATGTAGATTGTGAAGGTTTAGTTAGCTTGATTTATTCTTCATTTTACCCATTCTTAATGGATATCAACTTGTGTAAAGATGTAACTTGAATGAATAAAAGGATAATCAGAGCGATTGTATGTCGGGGTTTGGTTACAGGACTTTGGAGGAGAAAGGATTTTATACTGCACTATTTAGAATTCGAGTGCACTTCAAGGAGATGGCGTGGAATCCACTGCAACATATTCTAATTTCTTAACACATGTCCAAAATTAATACTAGGTTATTTTTCCCTTACCACTTTCTATTCTGACTCTCCAAGCAGTATCATAACTTAGACAAGCAGATTTTTATTTATACAAATGAAGGTAGTTTCAATTTTGAAACATTCATAAAGTCGCATCAATCACTACAAGAAAATGACCTTTTACTTCACCCATTTTACCTCGGTTTTTCGTTAACCCCAAATAGCCAAGGTAAAAGGTTCTTTTAACTCATTTTTTTCGAAGTAAAGGATATTATTTACCTCAGTTATTATATGAAACAAAGTAAAAAGTTTAAAAAATTAAATAATGTTACCGAATAGCATGGAACGTCGCATATGTTGTTTCAAAAGCTTGACCAATTTTTCTTTACACGTCATTTTTACCGATACGTATTGTGAATGACTAACGAAGTTGCATATGTAAAAGATAAGTTAAAGTAAAGAATATACAGTAATAGAAAAGAATAAAATAAATGAAATGGAGGTCGTGCGCTTTTCCCCATTTCGGCGTCTCTCTCCTCCTAACATCCTCTCATCACGATTAATTTGGGGGAATGTAAAAGGACAATTAGGCACTACATTTGCTAGCAATCATTATGCTACAAACAACCTAGAAATCCTCCCCTCAGTCGTACACGACCAGTGCCCCTTTGTTCAATATTTTTTAATCATAGGATTATAAAGTGATTTATAAAATCGTGCACAAATGAAATCACACATATAAACACGTAGGGTCAATTATATAATGTTCAAATAAGATAGTTAACTAATTATAAAAATAGTAGCTGTGAAAACATCCTCACAATTAGTACATAAATTTGAATAAAAATTGTCTTGATTCCAACATAAGAAAAATTACAATAAACTCAATCAGCTCAGATAATGATGACCTTGAAAACGATAGGCCCCCCAACTTCTATCACCTCAAAGAACAAGGTGTCCCTAGTGCGTAGGTTGTTTTCCTTAAGAAGCTCGCCAAAACCCTTTGGGGAAAGGGCTTTAATCTTCCCACCCCCCAAGTAGTTCATACGCCACTCTGTCTCACAACACCTCAGCACTATAGGGGTCTTCTTAGTCGATAGTAGTGGTACAATCTCCCACGGTATGTACTAAATTACAAAAGGAATATATTTATTAGATATATGTGTGTGTGTGTGTGTGAAGTTATTTAAATTAATCTTAATTTTAAATGCCTTACTAGAGTTGGGTTTTTCCCAAAGTTTTGCAGCTTCAGAGTATAGTGGAAGTGTGGGCTTTCAGAAGCCATTGAATGATATTCAATGTCGAACACAAGAGGCTCAGGATTGCTCCATTGTGTGGAGAACTTCATGAAAAAAAATTATGGTGGTAAAGTTTAAAGATGTATTATTAAATATATGTTGTGAAATGTTAGAAGACCTAAAAAAATGGGCGACTGGAAGATCGTTCACCAGCCATTAGTCCTGAATTAGAAATGAAAATATGAAGAGGGAACCAACCTATGAATTGCAATGTGCGATACCGGAAACGTGTCGCAAGTACGTCTCAGTCCAAACTAGGGGCTTGGTCGACATGTACCAGCGATGTCGCTAAGAAGCTGGTCAAATCGTAAGACATAGTGATACAAGAACGATGTCGCATTTGCAATTGGATATTAGATAAACATAAATGCCAGAATGCGACATCGGCAATAAATTGGTTAAACCGAAGGTAAGAACGATATATGTGTGACGTCTCATGCTCAAGAACATGGTACTAACAATAAGAGTGTACGACCTCGCATGCTAACAGCGGGAACCGAATCGTGACAGACAACTTACCAATGTTGCACGTATCAGAGGAAGCTACGGGAAAAAACACATAAACCCGGAAAAAATGAAGGTTTAAAAACATAATTTTTTTTTATAAAAAACCCTATAGAGACATACCAAAACATAGTACCTACATTTACAGTCAAGGAAAGTTCACACTCTCAAAAATGTGAGTAAAAACTGGCAAACAAAGAAAATATAACACATTGACAAACCACAGATCGGACAATGCAAAGTAGGAATTGCAAACATTAGGTGTTAGAAGATTAGAAAAACCATACCTTTTTACAAGAGAGAAGAGAAGGGAGGGAGTGGGGGGAGACCGTTGGAATTCGCGGGAAACTTGTCAAGAGAAGCTTGAACTCTTTGTTAGGGTTCTCATATATATATATACATGTTTCAGAACAATGCTGGTTTGGTCACATTGGTCACATTGCGCCTCGCATAGTGCAACATCACATGTATGTCGGTTAATACGTAAATGTGCTGATCATTGAACGACGTTGCATGTGTATATGGGCCTAACAATTTCAGCTCACTAGCTTGTCGGTCAACAGTTCCAATTTATTGAAAACTTTTGGAAGAACCAAATATTTTCTAGTTGCAAAATAATCGGATGTTAAAACAACCAACTACTATTCACATGTGTGCGAAAAAAGTGCGATACACACACTAGGAACTACTATTCACATTTTAACTACGTTTTTCTCTTCTTCTTCTTCCTTTTCAGACTAACGGCTATTTCGCTGGATACTGTTCTCGGATACTGGTCGACGGAGATGGCGTCTCCGATGCCAAACCCATTACCTGATCCCAATACAGCCACGGGCAAAACCTTCCTACAAGCTTTGAATTCCAAGCCGACACCACTTACAACCACCCTTCTAGATACGCCTGATCTTCACCCAATAACAGAATACAAGGGCAAATTGGCCTACATCCTTCCCCCGGAGGAAGGCGAGATACTTGCTTCCCATTATCAGAACGCCTTAGTTGGAAAGTTCAATCGGGGGAAACCGTCCATGGATAATCTTGTTTTTGCGTTTAAGTCTATAGGCTTTAAGGCTAAATTTCAATTGGGATCAATTGATTATAGACATGTTCTCATTCGATTTCAGGATTGCGAGGATTACCAAAGGTGCTGGATGAAGGGCCAATGGATGGTACATGGAACCTTGATGAAAGTCCAGAAATGGACTATAGATTTCTCATCCACTGCAGAATCATCAATTGTTCCAGCATGGGTAACCATTCACCAATTGCCTTTACATTTCTATAATATCTCTGCAATTAAAGGCATCAGTAGTCAGAAAGGTAATTTTCTGAAAATGGATGCTGCAACCCAAGCTCTAACTAGACCTTCTGCAATAAAAGTTTACGTTGAGGTGGATCTTCTGAACCAACTCCCAAACTCTATAGTAGTAGGAATTGGTAATAAAGTTGCAGACTATAAAATTGAATATGATCAGTTGCCTCTGTATTGCAATCACTGTAAGATCATAGGACACAGTCAGGCTAACTGCAACTTCTTGCACCCTGAACTAAGGAAAATTAACAGGACTTTAGCTAAAGTAAATGTTACTAAAGCTATTTCAGATTCTGGTAAAGATCTAAAACAAATTGCAGTAGACTAGAATACACTAGGTAAATACTCTAATGAACATTTGGAACAGGAAGGGCCATCTAAATTATCAGTCTCCCAAAAGGAAAAGGATTTTCAGATACAACTTCAGGAATCTGAAAGTAATTTGGGTAGAACAAATTATAGGAGAGAAAATATGGAGTCACAAGTGAAAAGAAATAAATCTTTTTACTCCCTAGATGATATCTCTAAGCCTATCACTAACCTGTTTTGGAGAAAAAAGTCACAACAGTCAGAAGGACCTCCTGCTCCACTGGAACCTCTTCCTGCCCAGGATGAGGTTTTACTTAATAGGAACATGGTGTCCATATCAAATGCTTTCCATACTCTAACTGAATTACAGGATGAAGAGAATGAGGCACAAGAGGAAGAAGCGGTTGACATTTTCCACGAATCTTTGGAGACACATGAAGTTCATTTACCTCAGGGGAATGCAGATAAGGACATTAATGAGGATCAGCCCCCTTTGCAAAATACAGCTGAAGAGCAGAGTAATCCAGTTGTAGCAGTAGTGCAGAGTATCCCTGTAGAGCAAGACCAAAGTAGAATCTATGATCTAAGCACTTCAGGGGAAAACTCTGCTGCAAAGCAAAATGTTCAACCTCAGGTTAGTGTTTCGCCTTCAGATAAATTGAAGAAAGGTCTTGACAAAAGAGGCAAAAACACTAATGTTTCACTTACTAATTTAAGGAAATTAAGATCCTCTCAAAATGCCTCCCCCCCTAGTTTTAAATGATACAGTACACCAAAGTAGGTCAAATTCTAGTTTGGAATGTTAGGGGCTATGGCACTTCACGAGACAGATTAAAATCTTTAAAAAGGATACACAAGATTGATATTTTATGTCTAATCGAACCATGGCATGATAATCAATTTCTGAGCCAGTTGAAGCATGAACTTGGTTATAACAATGCTTTCCATGCACTCACTGCTAAGATTTGGATCTTATGGAATCAGAATTTCAGTTTGACAATTTTAAAAGAATCTGACCAGTTTATACAAGCTAGAGTAACAGATAATGCCTCTTCAGTTTTCTGGAATGTGAATTTTATTTATACAAGTGTCCATAGACAATTGAGAGAGAAACTGTGGCTAGAACTACAAACTACTGCACTAGATCCTTCAATTTATATTGGTGATTTTAATACTGTTGCTTCAGTTAATGAATATAAAGGTAGGAAATCCACCCCACGGAAAATCATTAAACAATTCAATGATTTCCTATCTATGATGGATTTGCATGAAATACCTACTGTTGGTAATTCTTTCACCTGGAGTAACAATAGACATAAAGATAAAGGGAAGGATCTTCTTTTTCAAAGGCTTGATAGGGGAATAGGTAACTTAGACTGGTTAGAGAATTTCCCTCATAGCTCCATACAGGTGCTAAACAGAAATACATCAGATCACTCCCCTCTTCTCTTATCTATTCAATCAGCTGTAGAAGTAGCTCCAAGACCTTTCAGATACCAACAGATGTGGTCTAATAGAGAAGAATTTTATGATGTTGTTGCTTCTAACTGGGAATTACCCTCATCCATGGTTGGAATAAAAAATTTTGTACACAAGTTAAAAAGGCTTAAGATAGTAATTAAAGAATGGAACAAAACTGTTTTTGGAAATGTTAATCTTAATCTGGAAAAATCTGAACTAAAGGTTAATGAATTGGAAATTCAATATCAGCAATTGCAGGATGATTTAGTTTTACAGGATCTATTGAAATCTAAAGTTTTACTCCTCAGATCTCAGAAGGAATACAACATTTTTCTGCAACAAAAAGCTAGGGTAAAATGGTTTAAGCAAGGTGATGCAAACACAAGATATTTTCACCACACGATTAAGGAAAAGAGAATTAGAGCTAGGATAACAAAAATTAAAGATGGTGAGGGTACCTGGATAACTGATCCAAACTTGAAAAAAAGATGAGGGAGTAAAATTTTTTCAGAATCTTCTGACTGAGGATACAGAACACAATGATGGGAGATATCTAAAGTACTTTCTTCAAGAGATTCCTAGGGTGATAACTGAACAACAGAACTCAATTCTGCTTAATCCCATTGACTTACAGGAACTGAAAGATGCAGTATTTGAACTTAATAGAAATAGCTCACCTGGCCCTGATGGATTCCCTGGAGAATTTTACTTAACTTTCTGGGATGTTATAAAGAATGATCTCTTGGGTGCAGCCAATGATTTTTTAAATACTGGAGACATTCCAACGGCAATATCTAGCACTTGGCTCACCTTAATACCCAAAAAAGCCACTCCTAACACATTTGCAGATTTTAGGCCTATAAGTCTATCAAACTTTGTTAACAAAGTTTTCTCTAAAGTGTTAATGATGAGGATTAAACCTTTAATGCATCTACTTATTTCACCTGAGCAAAGTTCTTTTTTTAAAGGAAGGGAAATTTCGGACAATGTCATTCTAATGCATGAAATGACAAGATTACTCTCTCGAAAGTCTAAGATATCAAATTTGATAATCAAAATAGATATGCAAAGGCTTTCGACAGGGTCTCCTGGTCTTTTCTTAACTCCATTCTACTTCAATTCGGATTTCATGGTAAATTTGTTAGACTGATCATGCTAAACATCGCATCTGCTAAATTCTTAGTTCTAATAAATGGTGCTATATCTGGTTATTTCTCCTCTTCTAGGGGAATCAAACAAGGTGATCCCCTTTCACCTTTCTTATATAATATTTTATCTGAAGCTTTTTCTAGGGGATTGAGGAAATTGTTCACTTTACGATATTTACAGCACTTTGATCTTCCCAGAACATGTTCTCCACTTACTCATCTAATGTATGCAGATGACACGACTGTTTTTCTCAATTCTAAGCCACAAAATTTAAGACACCTTAAACATTTTCTGAAGGCTTATGAGATCACTTCAGGTCAAAAAGTTAATTTTGCTAAATCAGAATTCTATGTTTTCCATAAAATTACTCAGCAGAAAGTCCAAGTAGTTAAAAGGATATTAGAAATGAAGAAAGGCTCCTTTCCTTTTAAATACTTGGGAGTCCCTATATTCTCTGGTAGGAATTTAAAGGTGCACTATTTGCCAGTAATTGAGAGAATGGAAAAGATGATTACCAATTGGAAGAACAAATGGTTAACTTTAGCTGGTAAAATCATTCTGATCAATAACTGCTACCTCTCAATTCCAATACATTTGTTTGCAGTTCTTAAACCACCTAGGATAGTTCTCAAAATAATGGAAAAGATGGCATCTAGTCTAATTTGGGGAAAATCAGATCAGGAGAGTAGGAAATGTTGGAGATCATGGAAAAGAATAAGTTACCCTGTAAATGAAAACGGTTTAGGATTTAGAGATTTGAAAGCTACAATTGAAGCTTTTTCATGTAAGTTATGGTGGAAGCTACAGAGAAATGAGACTCAATGGTCCTCTTTGTTATGGACTCTACCTGAAACTTATAAACAATCACAAATCTGGAGTAGAATAAAGTTTGTAACCCCAATGGCCAACAGTTTAAGTAGGATCATCTTTGGTAAAGGGGACTGTTCATTCTGGAATTCAAATTGGATGGGAAATGGTGCACTATATTATATTTGGCCTGAGGACAGGGACATTCCTTTTGAAGACCTTACTCTTAGTTCTTTCATTAATAAAAAATCTGCCTACTTACCAAGGCTGGAGCCTTATTTGGCTACCAATATTATACATATATTGCAGGAAGTTAAGTTGGAGCATCTTCATAAGGATCAGCTGGTATGGACTCAAACAACAGATGGGAAATTCACCATCAGATCTGCATACAACATTCTCAGACAAAGGAACCCTGAAATCACACATTTTCACAAGGTCTGGTCTTCTTACATCCCTGGTAAAATGTCTATTCTTACTTGGAGAGCTTTAAACTGTATACTTCCCTTTGATAATGTTCTAAGTAGGATGGGATTTTATTTAGCTTCGAGGTGCCCTTTCTGTTTGTGCAATAAGGATAATCTTGATCATTTCTTTAACTCATGTCCTGGATCCCTATCAGTTTGGTATAGTATCCACTCCCTACTAAAGCTACCACCAATTAGTTTTCCAAATCTTAAGAGTAGGGTTGAGTACTATTTATCTTATAATGCGGAATCAAAAATACACTCCAAACTGATAAATGCTGCTTTTATAACTACAATCTGGACATTATGGACGGGCAGAAACAAATACATTTTTGAGAATAGAACTTTAACAAGTGAGAATTGTACCCATGAAATTAAACAGACTCTCTTCACAATTTTCACAGCTCATAAAATTCAAGGGAACAGGGAGAAGCATAAACATTGGGTGCAGGCTAACATCATTCCAAAAATTTATCAGAAACACAGACCTGCAATAACTATAGCAAATTGGGTTAAACCAATCACTGGCTTTAAGATAAACACAGATGCTTCTTGGATCAGTACTGGATCTACCTTTGCTGCAGTAGTTATAAGAGACTGGAGGGGGATGTGGTCAAACTCAGAGTTAAACAACTGAATTGTCCAACTCCTCTGCAAGCTGAATTACTTGCTATCAAGATGGGATATGAGATATGTTCAGAATTAGATTTAGGATTATATGTTCATGAATCTGATTGTTTAACAGTGGTCAACAGCATTTTAAATCCTAATAGA
Source organism: Rubia yunnanensis (assembly GCA_037428765.1). Taxonomy (NCBI): domain Eukaryota; kingdom Viridiplantae; phylum Streptophyta; class Magnoliopsida; order Gentianales; family Rubiaceae; genus Rubia; species Rubia yunnanensis. The sequence continues at coordinate 47,395,678 of CM075069.1, read as the reverse complement.
TGTCCCTAGAGAGTCTTCTCAATATGTAATACACTCCATGTTCTTCTTTCATCTCATTCAATTCAGCACATACATAGACAAGCTAATATGGCAGCTGACTACTTGGCAAAATTTGCTAGGAAAAACAATTTGCAAGGTGATATTGATATTAGGTCAATTCCTCATTTCCTTCGGGGGTTGCTATATTTAGACTCCATTGGTTTCCCTGAATTGCGAGTTGGATCATACATGGACATCAATAGGACATAGATTTGGAGGACTACTTTGTTATTTTATTCTTTCTTGCTGCTATTAGGCTCGGTTACTGCTTCTTGCTTCATTCCATTTCAGGTTTAATGTCGTTCTGGAGGGATAGGGAAGGAACTGATTTGGATCATACATTCAAGGCGATTTTGATCATACATGTTTACTCCACTGGAGATCTCCTCATAGCAGATTAGTTAAACTGAATTTTTTGGGATATATTCACTTGAGTTATCTCTTGGTTGGCATACAGTTGACCAATAGGCGTCTCGAATTTTCGATTCGTCGACCGGTTCGCGGTATGTCAATTAAGGTACAACGATTAACTAAAACTCTTCTTCTAGCTTAGAATAGGCTATATTACCACTTTTGAAAGCAAGCATCTGCGTTAAGATTTTAGGTTTTACGATCATCTTCGTATGATCCTTACGTATCTTGTACAGTTCTCAGACACTACGAGCCAATTCTGGCTTATTAAGATTGGCTAGGGGAGCCTAATAAAGTCCCCCCAACCTAGGATGGTTTTAATTTTAAAAAAAAAGTTGCAAAATAATCGGAAGAAATTATTCAGTACGCACAAGTCTTTTATAGTTTCCTGAATGATCGTTAAATTAAAATTATGTTCATATGTTAGGTTTAATATTAAACATTCAATAACATAAAAATAACAATAAACAAATAGATTTAAAGTTTAAAGTTTTCAGATATAAAATACATCTGAATAAATATTCTTCCAAATACGAATCAATTTGTTTAAAATACATGGTCATACAAAGTCTAAGCTAAACATCTAATGTCTGCGGGGAAGAATGATAACATGAAAAACTACGGGCCTAGCACCATTTAGCAGCTCAAAGTAGAGGGTGTCTCCAAATCTCGAGTTCCTCTGCAGCAAGAAACTGGTCAAACCCCTTTAGGGTCAGGGTCTTGAGCCTCCTGCTCCCCGAGTAGTGCATGTGATACTCCCTCCCTTTGCACCTGATCACAGCATCCAACTTGTACGGCGGTAAGAGCTCAACAATCTGGCTAGGGACGTACTGAGTTACAAACAAATAAGTATTTGTTAGTACATGAAAGTAATCTATAGAAAATTTTAATTCAAAATAAAATATATTTGAAACATAGAGGACTTACCAGAATTGAAATTGACCTAAAGTTTGTCTGGGTCAGAGTATATACAAAATGTGGATATCTGTCGTCGAATGTATCCCACAGACTGTCATCACCTGAATCAGTACGGATCTATATTGGTCAATGATATTATTTAAAAAATAAATTAGAATATTAGTAATAAAATAGAAGTAATATTTAAAACAGAACAAAAAATTGCTCACCTCAATCGAGTCACGCCTGTAACCAACATTGTTAGCTTTGATTGTTGTAATTCATATTGTCGCGGATGTTAAATGTTATGATTGACATAAAATGCTTAATAAATACAAATCTTCTATTTAGTTAACCGATTCAAAACAACGTCGCTCAACCTTCAGCATAACCTATTGGTTAACCAAGAAGGGTGCGCGTCACATTGACTTGGTCAACCACAGAATACATGACATGCGACATCGCATAAAAATATGTAAAACAGATGGTAAATTGACGAGCCAGCCACGTTGGGTTCAGAGAGATTACAGTAACAACAGCAAAAAGGGGCAAAATTAAGATTCTAAACCAAATAATTGAGCAACATTAACGGGGGAAGACATAAAAACCTAATACTAACACCCTAAAACCATATTCTAGAACCCCAATCCGTAGAAAATTCAAAACTTAAAACAATTAAAACATTCACACCCTAATCCATATACATAAAAATTTCAAGGATAAATAAAAAAAAAAGTAATGTAACCACATGTGGAAACCATACCTTTGTGAAGATGGGCAGGGGGGCCATTGAAACTTGAGGGAAAGGTGAATGTTTGAAGTGATGTATGAGAGGTAGGCTCCATTTATATATTCGTTATGAAGCGTTGTGGCTCTGCCTAAGGTTGTGCAACATCGCATGGATGTCGAAATTATTGACATATGACTGACCTTAGAGCGACGTCGACTGATCTAAATGTGGGCCTCACCATTTCATCCCACTAGCATAGGAATGGGCATGTGTTTGGCCAATGCATGTGCGAGGTTGTAGGTAATTCTAGTTTAGCAACATGTGACCGACATAGGACCGACGTCGGATACTCTAAAATTAGGCCTCACCATTTCAGCCCACTAGCATAGCAATTGGGCCCGTGTTTGACCAAGACGAACATAATTGACCATAATAACGGATAATTGTATATAAGATATTGCTAATTTAATTTATAATTTCCCATGAACTTTATTAACGTCTAATTCGATCAGAATCAATTTTAACACAGCCGGTAAACTTTTCTATTTTTGCACTTAACTCCCTCCAAGATGGTGGGGGAGGAAAAAAAATGCAAAATTGGATATACCCAATAATCTAAAAGCATTGTCACAATTATGTCGTTCTAATTCAGGCATAAAGGAACCTGGTATTCTTCACTCATCTTTATTAGTATTCCATTAATACCCTTACTATAAGCGGGATTAATTATAACGATAAGCTACACATAGAATCAGAAAGCATTACACATTCTTGTTTTTTTATGAATTAAACAGATACTGAAATTCCACCCATCAATTTTTTAAAAGTGCTAGCACGTGATCTGGAGTAAATTGTAAATGATATCCCCAGGTTAATTATCGGAAGATCATGTGGAAGTCTCTTTGGGATCATGCTAGTTTCTTTATCACTAACGGCGATCATAAATTTGACATGGGATGACAAGGGTCCCAATTATGCGTACTGTCTAAGAGAGGCGATTGGAATCGATTTTGGGACTACCTGTGTACTTTTTAATTTTTTCACTTAGTCCCCTCCAACAAAGTGGGAGAAGTCGAAATGCAAAATAGGAGATATACATATCTGATTCACCAACTCACAACCAAGATGTTCCGATTTGGTTAATGGAACGGACCCAAAATCTTCACAAACAGTACATGATGAATCTTTATGAAAGTTACACTATGACCCAAACTTCCTTGCATGTTCACCACGCTTCAGAACTCTGCACCCGAACATAAGGACGAATGTTTGATATGGAGATTATGAGTATTGTCCAAGAGGGACGCAAACCGGGGTAATCGTCCTTCATTTTTTTTAGTATTCCATTAATACCGTTACGATAAGTGTTATGAGAACGATACTTTCCACTACACATAATCACATGAAATTTCACATTCTTGATTTTTTATGAAATAAAAAGATAATAAAACTCCATCCATCAAATTTTAAAAAGTGCTAGTACATGGTCTAGAGTAATTGTAGATGATTACTTATAAGTATACAAGGGTCATTCGTGAAGGACTTGTGGAAATTATGTGGAATAAGACCAATTTCTTTATTACTCTCGATTATTATAAGTTCAACTAGGGAGTAACAAAGTTTATTTTTGAGAAGATCGGAATCGTGGTTGGGACAACCGGTGATCTTTTTAATTTTAAAACTTGGATCCCTCCAAGAAAGTGGGAGATGTCGAAATGCAAAATTGGAGATAACATTTTTTTATTCAAATTTTGACAACAATGTAGTTCAGTTTTCGGCATTAAATACATGTAATCTTAAAACGAAGTATATTACTCCCGGAAATTGAATTACGTGTGATGTCGCATTTGTGTCGCATAGTACGAAACTAAAACTGAAGAATGACCAACATCACTCAATCTAAAATTTCAAGTGGGAACTGAAAATTTCAGCCAAAAATTTGAACCCAAAATTTCCCTCTACCCTATTTCAAGTCAATAAATCTCAGCATTAACAATTATTTTCCATCTCAAACACAAATCTTACAACCCAAACTCCACACCATCCATTCCATTCACAACTTCACAAAAATTAAAGATCTAATCAAGTTGCTTCTCTCAAACATCAACAAGTGTCCAAGGATGGGGAATCTCTGAGTTCAAATTAATTGAGGTACGTTTCCATCTATTCCATGTTCATTTAGCAATTTTGTGATGATCCTACTATAGTTTTTTTCATCATTAATTGATCAAAGATTCACATGTCATGAGGCATGATGCTTGAGTTACATGTTATATAATTGTTTGTTGTTTTTCTTTCCAAGATAGTGCTATGTCGGTTTCGATTATGAGGAAAGATGCTTAGATTTGTATGAACATAGTTTGAATATGCGACCTCAATCACATTTCATCGCGCCTTGCGAAATGGTACCGAATAAGGACCAGCGTCACATAGAACTCGGGATTGTTGACATGTTTATGAATGTCTGACATCGTCTATGTGTCTGTTTTTACTAGCTCGGTATTTCACTCGTGTAATGTTGCTTTTAACCAGTTCTGTTACTTTTTCCATTTTGATAAATTAATGTCGTCTACATTTTACTACATTATGTGTTCATTTGGGGACTGCCCAATTCTAACATAATTTTTGCCTATATATTGGTATTAATAGGACCAAGGAGAGTCATCGATGGACTTTCAGCATATAGATGGACGGACTTGTCATTACACTAGTCGTGCTAACAATTTTATTGTCGTGCAACGTAGAAAATTATGGTTCAATACAATTAATTTTCAAATTCATATTAACCTTATGTATTTCAATATGTTGTAACATGCATTTGTATTAGGGAAAGTCTCAGGAAAGGCGGTCTTTCCATAAGCTTATGGACAGTCCTCAAGGGCATTTGACTTAAATGTTGTAATTTTTTATAAAATTTAAATATTGCATTTTATAAGTTAAAACAAGTAATAATATGTATTTGAAGGTGAAAATATAAAAAAATATGATATAAAAAAATATTTTCAAAAAATTTAAATTTTGTTTGTAATTTAAGAAATGCAGTGTATAAGGTAAGAAATAAGTGGCTTGTCCATAAGCTTATGAATAGGCCACCTGTCAGGAGACCCACTCTTTGTGTTATATGTTATAGTTTTGTTGGTTTGAACATGTTATTCTTTCCCTCATTAATTGAACAACAATTAATTGTTGTAAAACGTTTAACCATTTCACGATTTATGGCATTTGATGTAACATGTCATGGATATCCACGAACGAGTAGTTGTGTCATTAAATATTAAATGTTGTATGAGAAACGATGTCTAATGATTCATCTGCGATGTCACACAAACCGGTGCCCAGAAGACACATGAACGTCGCATTAAACTGAGGTCAATTTATATCTACGATGTCGGCCTTTTAAAACGATGACGTATTCGTCAGCGTTCCACGTCAGCTGCCACACGACGTGCGTGCCCTATAGTGAGCAATGTCGTTCTCAATAGTACCAACGTCGCCTAAAATGCCGCCACATTGTTTCATCTTCCATCGAATACCTTCTTGCTTTAGACGATGTTGCATGCAAGTGGATTCCGACCTCAGTCAAAACGATGTCGCAGATATGGTCTCCTATCGCCAGCCTTCTTTCTCTGATCGAGGTCGCAGACATAACGTACCGATGTTGGTTGAAAACTGAGGTAAAAGGTATTTTTACCTCCGTATAATGTACTTTTTACTCCGGTTGTATTTACCTCGATTTTTTCTGGACTAAAAACAAAGGTAAAAAGTCTTACAGAACTGAGGTAAAAGGTCTTGTTTCTCGTAGGGAAGGAAACAATTGTCTCCCTACACCCACAAAAACTTAAAAGACGCAATTAGTCCCCTTCTCTAAAACCCTTGTTTTGTTTTCTTGCATGCTATCAATCTCCAAACAATCATTCATATTTCCTCAGCCACCCCCATAGATTCATTATGAGGATTCATGAGCAACACAAAATGGTGATATCAATAACCAACCCCATTTTTTTCTTTTGCACGACTCCACCGCAAAATTTGGTGTGTCGTCAAACCACCAAATAATTCCTAAAATATGCTTGGAATTACTAGTACAGTGATAAGCAGGGTCGATCACACAGAGAATGGTGTAATTAAAATTCAAATTCCTAAAGATTAAAATTTGGTGTAGCCACCACACTTTATGCAAGAGATTGATTTTTATCAACTAAGAAAGGAAATAATAAAACTAAAACTACAAAGATATTATCAAATTGTGAAACAATTGGACATTTGAATAAATTCACACTAGTTATTTTGACATGATCATTAGCGCAATAATAAATTATTATCCACCAATCAATCAATTATAGGATGGCAAGTATTTGTTGAACAACCCCAATTCTTTCTTACCTCGTCGATAGCTAGCACGTATTTGCTGAACAAGCTACTTCCCTTTTCGAAATGCATCTAGTAAGTATTCACTAAACCAGATAACTACTCCAATAACATAAACACAAAAAGAACCTAATACAGATAACTACCCAAGTATTCGCAAGTAACAGTTATCTACCCAATTATCCACTTCCTCCGTTACTATAGTTTGCTATTTTTACATAAGTTTGCCACTTATTAACCCTTGCCAACAATTACGGATTGACGGAATCAATTAACACTATCTCAATTAATTTCAAGTTGATCAGGTTTGAATAAAATAAGAATAAATTATACTCAGAATAATCAGGAACTCTCACATATTCATTAAACTTCTTTATTCTATGCCGAATAAACAATTAATTACTCATATTAATCAAAATGAACAAATAAATAATATAATAATATAACATCATTAATAAAACAAAATCAAAGAATGCAAACCAGGGAATTAATCTGCTAGCATGCAAACCAATGTGAACTGCTGCACACCAATGTGAACTGCTGCACACCAATGTTGCTCACGAAATCAGTTGCTCAACAAAACCAAGTCAGCCGCGGAAATCTAAAGAATATATATTAAACTAAAAATACTGTAAAACTCCAGACTACTCCTCTAAGCCTGCGTCTCTGTATGCGTCGCGGATCTAAGAGCATGTACAGTGGAGGTTCTTAAATTTAAAAAAATCGCTCTAAAAACCAAAAACACCTACAGTGGTGGTTTTTAGGCCGGTTTCTTGTTGCTAACTAGGGAACCGGTTAAGAAATCGGTCCTTGTTAGCCGTGTTAGGCTTGTTAAAGCAAAGGGGGCCGCCTCGTGCGGCCCATTTTTATTTCTATGAGTGGGACACGTATCACCCATGCATTGGGTCATGTGTCCCACATGTAGAATTTTTGTTTTGTTTTAAATTCGTTGACACGTGGCGCCTTCGGGTTGGGCCACGTGTCCGATGGATTTAAAAATTTCTGTTGTCCGATCAACCGAAACGAGTGGGGCACGTGTCCCACTTATATGGTGACACATGTCCCACTTATATGGTGACACATGTCCCAGCTCAACCCAACTCAACGGAAGAATATGTGATTCCCATTTTGAAATGGGACACATGTCCCAACCGTACGGTGACACGTGTCCCAACAGCTATTTTTAAAAAAATAAAAAAATTAAAAATTTAAATTTTAGATCTTGAATTTTGATGAAAATTTTCCAACGGCTCTTTTTTTTAACTTATAAATAGAGCCATTTCACCCAATTTAATCACACCACTTTCAATTCCAACACTTCTACCTCAATCTTTCATCTCCTAAATTTGTCTCCAATATTCACTTTCTTATCATTTTTTTAAATGGATTCGCGAAGACCGTCGAATGGGAAAGATAAGGTAACTCCAAATTCTTCTAATTCCAAAAATTCATCCCAAAATCCGAATATTCGTCCAATTTCAAATTCAGAATTTTATGAAAATTCACCAAACGTCCCACCCAATTTTTATATGAATTCCCAACATTCGTACATGAATTTCCAAAATCAATATAATTCTTCCCAAAATGCATATACGAACTCTCCTTACCCGAACCACTATTCCCAAAATCCTAACGCCCAATCGCAAAATTCCTACCCAAACTTTTATAGTCCAAACTTTCATTCTCCACGCCTTGATGCAATTAACGAATCGGGATCATTTTGCTACCAAGGAGGTCGGGGTTCACCGGTTCAAAATTTTGCAAATGACCATGGGCATCAATTTGGAAGTCACGAAGTTCCAGATGGTAAACCCTATCTTAATGTGTTATATTTTAATTATGAAGAATTCAGTTCATCATTAATTTTTATTGCCTTTATTTATTTATCTTATATTTTAAAATTAGTATATTCGATATATTATTCATTTATGTGTAGACAATTTTTGTTAACTTACATGTAGTATTTATTTTAAAGTATTTAAATTACAATATATTAAATAGTATTATTTTTATTTTATTTAAATTATGAAATGTACATAATTTATTTCGTTGGCTCTATTTAACAATGTAGTATATTTAATTCAACAACGTTGCATCTCTTTTTACTTTATATATACAAATTCGTATATTTAATTTGTTTGTATATTATAATAGAATTTGAAGAAAGCGATGACCTTGCACTAGTGTGCGGGAGTAAGGATACGAAGAAGAAAAGTAACCGGGAGAAGTGGACTGTAGAAGCTGATCATGTTCTATGCAGCGCTTGGTTTGATGATTCCACCGATTGCATAATGGGTACGGGGCAGAATGCTGGTGTGTTTTGGCATAAAATTACATCTGATTTGAATAAGTATGCAAAATGCAACCGGACAATGAAGTCGTGTAAGGCTAGGTGGCAAAAACTTTCACACGATATCGCCAAATATGTGGGATGTGAAATTAAAGCCGCACGGCACTATAGTCGGATTAGGAGTGGCTCCAACCAAGGAGATATGAAGTCATTGGCCATGAATTTGTATGCAGATGAAAATGATGGCCAATAGTTTCTATTCTTTCATTGCTATGAATTGTGCAAGACTAACCCTAAATTTATGGCACAATATGGGCCAAAGGACACAAATGGAGGGGAATATTCACCACGGGTGCCATCAACGCCCCGTAGTAGCGATGATGCTCAGACAACGCAATATCTATCCAGGCCTATTGGTGTGAAAGCCTCAAAATGCAAGGCAGGGGGAAAGGGAAAGGCAACGCGAAGAACAACAGATGATGAGCAATCAAAATAATCACAACGAAGTATTGATTGTATGCATTGGGAATGGAAAAAAATGCCCCGTGGGTTGGAAAGGGCGGTTTCAGGGTAGAAATGGGCGTGCCTCAATTATATTAGAAGCAATGACCTCATACAATACGTGGATTTGGCATGCATTTTTTGGCATGGCAGAAATAATGACATCAACGTCCTAGACAAGTCACATTTGTTTGATGACGTATGTGAAGGAAGGGCTCCACGTTTTCCATATAAAGTCAATGGTCGCAGGAATCTATCCTAAGTGGGCGACCTTCATGCCAGCGTATACGGCTCCAAATGACCCCAAGAAATAACTATTCACAAAGCGTCAAGAGAGTTACAGGAAAGACGTCGAACGTGCTTTTGGTATTTTACAGGCCCGGTTCTCCGTGATCCGTAACCCAGCCAAGTACTGGAACATAGAAACATTGGGTGAAATTATGATAGCTTGTATCATACTGCACAACATGATAGTCAAAGATGAAAGAGATACTTATGGGTTGCGGGTTCAACCAGGTGATTATGACCAAATCGACGACTCTCCATGGCATTACAATGCAGAACGGCATGCTGATCTACCAACTTTTAGACAAATTGGAGGGAAGTACGCAATAGAGCTAAACATGACCAATTGAAAAATGACCTAACTGGACATCTGTACCAATATTTGGGTGGTCAAAATTAGCATATCGGTATGATTCTATCATCCATGTTTTTTTGTTTTGTATTAGCAATAATTGGTCAGACTAGATCAATATTTCAGGTGCTTATTTGTAATAATTGGTCTGACTAGATTTCTATTTGTAATTCATAACAATTGGCCGGACTAGATCTAATATTTTATTATTTAAGCATTTATTGTAATTTTTTTCTCGTTATAATTGGCCTTTCTAATGTCATGTTTTTAATTTATTTTTATAAAATCAATATATCTTATTCTTTATTATAGATAACAAAATATTAAACAATTTCATGACAATAAAAAAGAAATTTATTTTTTGAATAATAAAACACGAAATTTATAAATTAAAAAAATGAATTATTTTATACTTTTTTAAATAAAATGAAATTCTATTAATAAAAATTATCATGTATTGTTAAATTTCACATTCAACTTATTTTGGGTGATCTAATTAAATTAAATTAAATATTAATGGTAAAATTAATGAGTAGGATAGAGAAACTCAAGTGGGGTCAATAAATAGTCAAAAGTGGTTTCTTACCATTGTGGGGATAAAAAAAGGTGATTTCTTAATTGGTTTATCAAGATTAGGTGGAAGAGAGAGAATAAGAGAAATAATATACTTAGTTTGTAAGAAACCAGTAGCGGTTTCTACCATTGCACATGCTCTAAGGTTATACCCGTCTGCGCAACTCAAATAATAACAAACCAAATTCAAACTAAATAATTGCAAACCAAATTCATTTGTTACACTTTTATGTACCATTGTGTGTTACACCAATAACACTCTGTCATATATTTCTCCTAAATTAGCTAAAATTAGTTAAATGATTTTTGTCTTAGTATAATTTATTTAGGAGGGACATATGAAAAATTTTTATTGGTGTAATACACAGTGGTACACAAAAGTGTAACAGAAGATCCTGAGTCTATTCTAACTCTAACTAAATAACCAATTCTTAAAATTAAGAAATTTCAATTGGAAAGAGATAATGAAATCATCATTCATATCAAAAGTAAATATCTTTAATTTCTTAAAATCCACAACTCTTCACTAATTTATTTTTTACCTCATAACTTTATGATTTTGTCTTCTTTCCTACATCTCTGGAATATGTCTTATAAAATAAGAACATTGTCCACTGCAACACGTCGTCTCATTATAAAGCCTCAACTTGGAAAGCTTAGTGGGAAAAATCGTTGGTTAAGGGAAAAAAAAGTACAGTGTACAGCTTCCTCTCTTTTTTTTTTTTTTTTTTTATGAATGAAGCCATCCGTAGATGGGGGAAATTATATTAGGCCTTCCCAAGCCATAAAATAGACAAAGTAAAAGGAACATAATGAAAATCCGAAGATAAGTAGCGTTATACAATGTTGAGCACTAGGCTCTTGAAGCAACACTCGATTGCTTCCAAAAGAAAGATAAAAAAACTATCGACAGTTAGTGAGAGGATTCCAAAAGCTCTTTGTCTAAATGGGAGAAAGTCAGAACTTATTAGTGAATCTCAAAGAAACACAAGGCAGTTCCAGCCCTCCCACCTAGATAGAATCTCTTCCTCATGTAATAGTAAGAGAGGACACCAAAAATGTTGCAGTCCATCCTAAGTAGGATTATGTACAGTCTGGAAATATGGATGATACCTAGTGTAAAGACCCCGATGCATAACCAAGCATCCCGAGAGCAACCTGAAATCTTCTGTTGCACCCATTGCCATCAGAAGCCTAGTGTAAAGACCCTGATGCATAACCAAGCAGCAGAGCAGCCTGAAAGAATCAACACAGTCTATCCTTTGAGTCTGCCTTTTTCTTCCTTGTACTCCTACGGTTGTACCCTTTTTGAATCCACGTTGCCAAAACCTGAAGTCAAGAATGTAAAATGAGTAGCATCTGAACTAGTTTTCAAACCGCAGAGAAGGAGTTCCCAGCTGATCAAGTCTAACTAAACCCTGTACAGTATTGCAAAGCTCAGAAATGTTAAGAAAGGATGAATCACATTGAAGTCGCAAACAATTTCTAGCTAGCGTATGAGCAACAAGGTTTGCCTGTCTATATACATGACCAAGTTTTATATCACCCAAAGATTGATATATCTCATCAGCTAAGCAGAAATAGTTCCAATGAGAACGAGGTGGATCATTAGCAAAGAGGACTGCTGGAAGGCAGTCAGATTCTATGTACAGTGGTGAAGGCAAATCATATGTCATTTGTATAGCAAACTTAATAGCCCTCAGTTCAGCTTCTAAAGGGGAGGATGCATTAGTAAATAAAGTGGAAGCTTCCCTGAAAGCGCCCCTACTGTCCCTAATGATCACTCCAATCCCACACATATTAGTATTTCCGGACCATGAAGCATCAACATTAAGCTTGAAACCTGATGTAGGCCTTTTCCAAGCAATCTTCCATATTTTAGGCTTTGGTGGACGTTTCAGGAGGGGTAGAAAGGAGTGATTCGATATGCTAACATCCAGGGGAGATTCAATGTTAACCGGTTTTGCACTGAAGGAGGTAAAGATCTGGTCTCTAATCAATTGGAGCACTAGAGAAGAGGAAGGCTTAATAGAATCAAATAACTATCTATTCCTCATCTTCCAAAGATTCCAGAAAGTAAATATGGCAGAGGATCGGATCATGATTGAATGTAAAGCAGATAAAGTTGGCATAGTTAAGTAATATGAGATTCTCTCCCAAACTGATGGGAAAGCCCTATCACTAATACCCATGAACTGGTGGATAGTTTTCCATACAGATATTGAGAAATCACATGAGTTAAAGAAATGCTCTAAGGAATCATCATGTTTGTTGCACATACAACATTTAGAGGCCAAACAAAACCTCAGTTTCCTGAGGATGTTATCAAAAGGCAACAGAGAATTTGTAACTTTCCACATAAACACAGATATCTTTTTTTCCATTCTGGAATTCCAAAGATGTTTGGAAGAGGATATGGTACCTGAATGGGTGCAGAGCAGATTATATGTATGTTTGAAAGAGAAGCTCCCAGAAATACCTGGTTTCCATATTAATCTGTCAGCTCTGTGTGGAAATAGTTTGGATTCCTGCAATAAAGTAAGAATATGAGTTGGCATGAATGGTTCTATTTTTGTGATGTAAAGATCTTTGTTAGCAATAAATTCAGAGACAGTACATTCTTTGTTTATGTCCACACTATTCTGATCACACACATCTGTAAGTAATCCTACATCAAGCCAGTTTGAAGTCCAGAAATTACAATCACCCTTTCTTAGAATTATTCTCAGCCCAAAGATTTACTGAGCATATTCTCTTCCAGTTTGGAGAGGTTCTGTGAGATGGAGGTAAGGCTGCCAATAACTGAGTCCAGAGGGCATCACCCATTTGGTATTTCCACCACAATTTAACCGAGCATGTTTTTATTATGGTATGTATAGATCTGAAACCTAATCCATTTTCATCAGTGGGGAGGCACAGATCAGACCACTTTTTCCATGATCTCTTAGGCTTTAAATCCTCTCCCCAGAAAAACCTGCTCAATGTTTTTTCAATGGTAAGTATGATCAGTTTTTTTGGTTTGATCACCTGCCAAATGTGTTGGGGGATAGCATATATACAAGAATTAATCAGAGTTATCTTACCCCCCATAGATATCCATCTATTTTTCCAGTTCCCAATCTTATTGTCAATTAGTTCAAAGAGTGGCTGGAAATGAATTTTTTTTGCAGCTCCAGTGAAGATTGGAACTCCTAAGTAGGAGAAAGGAAAAGACCCAAGTTTCATTCCTAAAATCCTTTTAATATGGGTCACTCTTTGTTCTGTTGCATGCTTACCTATGAAGATGTCACACTTGTTATAATTAATAGACTGGCCAGTGACTTCCTCAAAGATGGACAAAAAAGCCTTTAATCTAATTAAGGTTAGTTTTTTTGCTTTGAAAAAAATAACAGTATCATCAGCATAAGATAAGTGAGAGATTCTTGGAGGATTACCTGGGAGATCAAAGTAGGATAACTTACCATTATCAAAGATGAAAGTCAGACTTCTTGAAAAAGATTCAGAGAAAATATTGAACAAGAAAGGAGATAAGGGGTCTCCCTGTTTAATACCCCTAGAGGATTGAAAAAATCCAACTGGCTTACCATTAATGAGAATAGAGAACCAAGCCTGTGACAAATTTTTTATAACAGTATAGATAAATTTTGCATGGAAACCAAATTTTGCTAAGAATTTGTATAGAAAAGACCATCTAACCCTATCAAAAGCTTTTTTGAGATCTAGTTTAACTATGCAATTTGGATCTCTTCTCTTCCTGTTAAGAAATCTAAACATTTCCTGTAGGTAAATGACATTATCAGAGATATCTCTACCATGTAGGAATGCAGTCTGGTTAGGAGAGATAATTTTTGGCATAATAGACTTAAGTCTTTCCATTAGTACTTTAGAACAGATCTTGTTTATCACATTGGATAGACTAATAGGTCTATAATCATCAAAGGAAGCTGGGGTTTTCTTCTTTGGAATTATGGTGATCCATGTACTACTAATACCCCTAGGCAGATTGGCTGAAGATTGAAAATCATGTACAGCTAGAAGGAGATCATTTGCTATGATATCCCAGGATTTAATGTAAAATTTTGCAGTAAAACCATCTGGACCTGGAGTGCTTGATTTATTAAGACTGTAGACTATCAACTTAAGCTCATCTAGTGTGACTGGTTTCAAAAGATTATCATTATCTTCCTGAGTAACCAAATTTGGGATATGATTAAGAAAATGAGATTGAAATGGAGAGCTATCATTGGGAACATCCTCAGTTAGAAGATCCTGATAATATTGGATAGCTTCCATTTCCACCTCCTGAATATTTTCCAACCATTGTCCATTCCTGCCCTTAATTTTTGTGATCCTCAATCTATTGTTCTTATCCTGAACATATTTATGGAAGAAAGCAGTATTGTTATCACCATCTTGGATCCATTTTATCTTAGCTTTGTGTTTCCAGAATTTTTTTTGTTCAGACATGGCTCTTACTAACCTAGCTCTAGCCTCCCTAAGATTAACCTGATTAGTAACAGAATTATTCTGATCCGATATGGCTTCCTGAGCCTGCAGGGCTAATTCAGCTTGTGTGACATTATCATGGATGTTTCCAAATTTTTCCTTATTCCAGATTTTTAAAGCCTTCTTAAGTCTAACCAGTTTTAAGTAAAAAGCCAGCATTCCTGAGTTATGCATAGGGGTGTCCCAATCTTTCTTAATTACATCTTGAAAATCCTTCCTCTTGTACCATGTATTAAGGAACCTAAAAGGTCTAGGATTGGATGCTATTTCACTACCTACAGTCAACAGCAAGGGGTTGTGATCTGAACTTACTCTGTTCAGAATCTGAATTGAGGAGGAAGGGAAAGAAAGAGACCATGATGTAGTACACAGTCCTCTATCAAGTCTCTTAACTGTAGGAGATCTTAACCGATTATTAGTCCAAGTAAACAGGTTCCCCACAGTGTTAATTTCTTCCAGAGCCATTCCATTAATGAAGTCATTAAAATCTCTCATACTTCCTAAATTTGGAGTGGATGGTCCTCTATATTCAGATATTGATGTAATGCAATTAAAATCTCCAATAAACAAAGAATCTGAATGGCTGAAAGACCTGAGATCAGACCAGAGATCATTTCTCTCTAATCTGGTCCTTAGACCATAAATAAAAAAGGCATCCATAGGCTTGATTAAGATTGAGCTAATCAGGTTAACTCCAAGAAACTGAAGATTGTCACTTTTAACTGTCAGAGTAATATGTGAAGACCAAAAAATCCAAATCTGACCATTAGTTGCAGAGAAACAATTATCAAACTTCAGCTTTTGTCTATATGAATCACATTGTGAATTGTCATGTTTAGGCTCAATTAAACAAATGAGTTCAAATCTATGCCTGTTGATGAGATTAGATAGTCTTAACAAAGATGTATCCATCCCTCTGATGTTCCAAACCAGCATTTTAATATTAACAGATGTATTATTCATAGTGAAACATTAGAGGAGCTTTTTGATCTAGTCATTATGGTGTTTTTCTGTGAGAAGAAAGTATCATTAGGTGATTTGCTATTTTTAACAACAGACTTACCTTTCTTCAACTTACTAGGATCAGAAGATGAGGTACTGTCTACCTGCACTTGATCATCACTATCTTCAGGGAGGATGACACCTACTTCAGTAGCAGGATCTTCAATTTGAGTGACCTCATCACCAGATGTTTCTTCAACAGCAAGGGGTAAAAATCTATTTGACCTATTTTTCTGCTGAGAAAAAATGAAATTCTTTTCAGCAATAATAGAGCTTAACAGAGAAAAAGACTTCCCTCGTTTACTGGGGAGGTCGTCTTTAGCCAATATTGTCCTAATGATAGGAGGGGCAGATTGAAATTGCCTATCCTGATTTCCAGATGACCTAGGTGCTGGGGAAAACACTGGAGGGGAGGGAGTAAGATTTAGGCTTTCAGGTTCAGGCGACAGAGATATAAATTCCTTTTCAACATCACCTTTACTCCTGACCTCAGTACTGGGCTCAACCACAATGCTAGGAGGAATTTGTTGTAACTCCTCAGGGCTAGGATCAGCTACCAAGGGGACATTTTCAGTTAAGGTAGGCTTAGTAGGTTCCTTTGCTTGATCTTGTATCAGCTGTTTCTTAGGAACATAAATAAATTCTGAGCCTGATAAGTTTTTTGTTTATCTATAATTGATACCCCAGAGCTCTCAGCAACTAAGTTCCCATTCTTGTTTATGTTTGATTTGCCATTTACCTGTCCTAAAGAGTTTTCCAATTGTGAGTCAGTTTCAGTTTTCTTAGGCCAGGTTCTTTTAAGCTCTGGATGCAGGTAAATGCAGTAACTATCCTCATGCCCTATGCATTTGCAATGTAAACAGTATGGAGGAATGTCCTCAAATTCTAGGGGGAGTTTGACAACATTGAATTCATTTCCATCCTCTTCGATTCCAACTCTAATGTAGGATGGTAGTTTCTTTTTTAAGTCTATTTCAACACACAATTTCACACAAGAAGGCCTAGACAGGGCCTCAGTGGCAGCATCAACTTTAATAAAGTTTCCAATTTGATTTCCCATGATTTCTAGCATTGCAGAGTTATAGAAATAGACTGGGACATGAGGAATTGATACCCATACCGGAACTATGGACGATTCTGCGTCTGGAGAAAAATCGGAAGTCCATTTCAGCACCTTCATTTGGGCGTTATTGAAACTCCAAGAACCTTTGAGCCAGAACCTCTGGTAATCTTCCTTCTCTTGGAACCGTATTAGGATATGCCGGTAGTCTATCGATCCGATTTGAAATTTTCCTTTGAAGCCTACAGAATTAAAAGAATCATTTAGTTGAGCCATAGATGGTTTTCCCCTTGCAAACTTACCAATCAGGGCATTCCGGTAATGGGAGGATAGGGTTTCGGCATCTTTGCGACTGACAAGGCAGGCAATTTCCCCTTTGTACTGAGTTTTGGGGATGATCTCCGGGTTCGACGGAAGGGAATCTTGGAGAGGCGGAGGACGGTTTGCGAGAGCTTGAAGGAAGGATTTGGATGCCCCTTGGCTTCTGTTGGCCGGCGGGAGAGCCGCCATGGCGGCGGCGGGAAGGTGCAACGGTAAGAAAGAAGACCGTTATCAGATAGGAAGTTGAAGGAGGAAGAGGAGAAGGATGAAAACGACAGTGAAAATTCTCGTTTTGGCGAAATCGCACCAAAATCCCACGTAGCAACAGTAATGAGAGCGAGGATGTGGAAGAGGATGATAAATTCGATAGCCTTAGTGTACTGTGTACAGCTTCCTCTCAAATTCTTCACAGTTTATGAATTCCTGCACAAAAAACACCTAAAGTACAAATTATATCCCAATAAAACTATAAGACTAAATTATTTTTTGGTCCCATCTTATAACATGTTTTGGTCCCCGTTTGCAAATCAACCCTCAGACAATACCAAACAAATTCAGAACGTTTTGTTTGGTCCCTAAAGATGGTTTTCAGGTATACCGGAATTGTTTTCTAAAATAATTAGAGGTTTTCGTAATTTTACTTATTAAAACATTTTAATTTTCCTTTTCTTTTAATTTTATTTTAATATTTTTCTGATAAACTCTTTTCCTTCTCCGCTGACAATGTTTCACCTCCACAGACACCACCGTTGCCGCCAATGCCTTCACATATGTTCGTCCCAGCGCTGCCTTCAGTTTCTACCATTTACTAACCATCTTCTTCTTCGAAATCGAGCAGAGCTTGTTGATTGGCCTCGCCTCCGGCGAAAACGAGGGCCTGGATCTCTAGTGCCGCGATGGACCAGCTCAAGCCAGGGGTGGAGATGAAGGTCGAATCCACGACTGCGTTTGCACGTCGAGTCCACAGGCGGAGACGGAGGTTGCAGAGTTAGGGATTGGCGCAGATGGAGGTGGAGGAGTCCACGGGCGGAGACAACGATTGAAAATGAGGAGGAAAATGGCAACTGCAGAGTCGGAGTCGGTGATTGCAAAGTAGGAGATGAAGACAATAATTGTTGAGGAAGATGAGCGTGTGATATTCACGTGCTCAATTTGGGAACCATTTTGTCTCCATCGCGTGATATTCATGCGCTCGATTGCTGAGGGTATTTTCTTTTTTAAAGTTTTTTAAAACTCAGGGGTATAATGGTTATTTTACATATTTTAACCAATTTTACTGTTGATTTACCTGAAAACCACTTTGGGACTAAACAAAATGTTCTTAATTTGTTTGATACTGTCTGATGGTTGACTTGCAAATGAGAACCAGAACATGGTATAAGTTCCCTTCTCCAAAATGACTTCATTTATTACATCCCAACAAAAATGACATTACTTGAAAATCACCCAAAATGGCAAAGAATGTGTTGTTAAATTCCCACGATATTCTTTTAACTTTCAACAACTTTTTTATTACCACCACTAGTTTCCCAAAATATTCCTACTTTTTGACATTGATATCCTGCCACACCAACTCTCATAAAATTAAAGACCGGAAATGCTCTCCTCTGAAACGCTCTCTTCTCTCTCCTCCTCCATCCCTTCTGAAATTTGCTTTCTACTGTAGAGACCGGAAATAGTCACATCTCCACCGTAAACGGCTCTCTCTCGCCTTGACGAGAGAGTTGCTCCGTTTATCAGAAACCATGGCTGACAAAATAACAACCACAAATGCTAAATGTTTCATCGTAGCACTCCAATCAAAAGCCCTGCCACTCCTTTCAGCCCTACCAAATAATCCAGAGATCACCCCAAAATCTGAACACCTCGGAGAACCCGCTTGTTTATACTCTGATAATAACATATCCACACTCTTGGCTCACTTTACGAATGCCCTAGTTGGTAAGTTCACCAAAGGGAGATTATCCATGGAGCAGCTGGAAGGGGCTTTCAAGACTGTGGGTTTCTCTGGGAAATACCAATTGGGGTCGCTCGACTACAAACATATACTCATCCACTTTGAACTCCCACACGACTATCAACGCTGCTGGATCAAAGTCCTGTGGAGCTTCAACGGAGTTCACATTAAAATCCTCAAATGGTCGCCGAACTTATCCACACAGAAGGAATTGCCGATCGTCCCAATCTAGTGCACAATCAGGGAAGTTCCCCTTTATTATTACAATACTTCATCTATAGAAGCTATTGGAAATAGTATTGGCAATTTCATTAAAAAATATCTAGCAACTGAAATGCTAACTAGACCATCTGCAATCAAGCTCTGTGTGGAGATAGACCTGCAAAAACCCCTAAATCATTTCATAAGATTGGGCTCTGTCTCAAACAATAGGAAATATAACATTGAATATGAAGACATACCCCTGTATTGTGAAAATTGTGCTAAGTTAGGACACTCACTGAACCAATGTAGAGGTCTAATCTAGACCAACACAGCTCCACAATGGCAACCCACCGGGAACAAGTTTGAGAAGATGCCTAAAATTGTTAATGATCCACAACCTACTAACAGCACCCATCTCAAAGACCAGCTACTGCATCAAAAAGCCACTACTAATCCTACACTGCAACCATCCTCCTACATACCCAAGCACCTGGAAACTAACCCTGCTAAGATTATTGCACTGCAAGAAGTCAGTCATGTAAGTAACACAACACAGACACCTCATCCATCTCCAATCCTTTACCTCACAGACTCACACCAAGCTGATCGAGAACCACCTACTACAGAGTTGATTAATGCAACAGCACTACCAAGCCATAACAAAACTCACAAAGTCTATGCTCAGGATGATATACAGATAGGGTCCCAAAAACTTTTTACCCACAAATTCTCTCACACTAATCCTCCACTTTCTCAACATAGAAAGATGGAAAATATATTTTCTGTTCTGCAGGACACAAGTGTATCCCCAGAAGCAGAAGAAGAATTGAACCATCCACCACACCAAACATTGCTAGGAGAAATGGAGGAAAAAAGACCTTTCCTGGATGACACAACTACAATACCTAAGCTGGTTAATGTTCAATCTCAATCAACAGGTAACATAAACACTACAAGTAAGTCCAAGTCTAGGAAGAACACTTACCTGAATCAGCTAAATAAGATGATGTTAAGATCTAATACTAAAAGCCACAAATCAGGTGAACAATGACATACACCACTTCCATTAATTTCCTGGTCTGGAACCTTAGGGGCTTAGAGACTTCAATGCTTAGATTAAAACACATCGTCAAGAAAACAATTTGAGCTGTTGTGTATAATAGAGCCAATGCATGATAACAGTGAATGTCACTCCTACATGGAGAAACTCAGTTATTCACATTTCTTACCTCTTCAAAATGGGAAAATATGGTTGTTCTGGAATGGTACTCTAAATGTTGCTTTACTCTCCCAGCATGAGCAATTTTTACATGTTAAAATTACCCATGTAATAACAAAGATTGAAATGGATGCTGTTTTTGTCTATGGCCTTAGGAATAGGGAAGGCAGAAAGGTTCTATGGCATGAACTGAGTCACCTTCCAATTTTAGAAACTATTTTCATAGGCGATTTTAACACAATTTCTTCACTTACAGAATACAGGGGATCTTCCAACCCAAGTCTAGGTAGTATAAGAGATTTTAATAATTGGATAACCACTAATGGAATTCAGGAAATCAATACTGTGGGAAATCTCTACACATGGACTAACTCTAGGTTGAAAAAACCCACTTTCAAAAGACTAGATAGAGGTCTTAGTACCATGCAATGGAATGCTAAATTCCCAGCATCTTCCATTCAAGTACTAAATAGACAATTCTCAGATCACTCCCCTCTTCTTCTACAAATCTCATCCACAGTCCCCTCTCAGCCAAAGCCCTTCAGATTTCTTAATACATGGTTCAACAGATCAGAATTTA
The DNA here is from genome assembly GCA_037428765.1 of Rubia yunnanensis. Lineage (NCBI taxonomy): Eukaryota > Viridiplantae > Streptophyta > Magnoliopsida > Gentianales > Rubiaceae > Rubia > Rubia yunnanensis. The sequence continues at coordinate 47,374,383 of CM075069.1, read as the reverse complement.
CAGAATTGGTTAGGAATAACTGGGCCATACCAATCCCTAACCAAGGAATGCTCAGACTTTATCTTAAACTAGTAAGGCTAAAAAAAGGTAATTAAGGTCTGGAATAAAGAGTCTTTTGGAAACATTGATTCCAATGTATTAGTTGCTGAAGAAAATTTAAGACTGCATGAGATAAATTATAACTCCATAGGCACAGTTGCATAATTAATTAAACTTAATGAGAAAAAGGCCTTACTAATTAGAGCTTTAAAATAAAAGAGAAAAATTTTGGAAGCAGAAATTAAGAACTAACTGGACCAAACTTGGAGATAATAACACAGAATTTTTTCATAAATCAGTTCAGGAAAAGAACTGCAAGCTACACATCTCAAAAATAAAAAATAGACAAGGTCTTTGGTTATAAACTCATACTGACATACAGGATGAGGCTGTGTCTTTTTACTCTGACCTGCTCTCTGAACCTAATCAGTCCAACACTACCACATATTATTCCCACTTTCTCAGCCAAATCCCAGCAATAATATCTCCCAAGGACAATCAGTCTTTGTCTAAACCGGTTTCAGAAGATGAATTAAAAAAAAGTGGTAATGAGTCTGAATAGGAATAATAGTCCAGGCCCTGATGGTTTTACCCCAAACTTTTATGCTAAATGCTGGGATATAATCAAATAGGACCTAATAGATGCAGTAAATGATTTCCTGCTAGGCTCAGAAATACCAAGAGGAATAAGTAGCACATGGATAGCCTTAATACCCAAAAAACAGACACCCTCCTCTTTTGATGATTGCAGGCCTATTAGTCTATCAAATGTTGCAAATAAAATATGTTCTAAGGTGCTAATGGAAAGAATGAAACCATACATAGACAACTTAATTTCCCCTAACCAGACAGCTTTCATGAAAAATAGAGACATCTCTGATAATGTACTCTACCTCCAGGAAATGATTAAGTTCTTAGACAAGAAAAACAGGATACCAAACTGCATCTTAAAGTTAGACCTTAGAAAAGCTTTTGATAGAGTAAATTTGCAATTTCTAGAAAGGGTTCTTAGTAAATTTGGATTCACATGGAGTTTTTTAAAAGCTGTAATGAACAACCTTTCTCAGGCTTATTTTTCTGTTCTTATAAATGGTAATCCGGTTGGATTTTTCAGAGCTACAAGGGGCATCAAACAAGGTGATCCTATATCTCCTTTTCTTTTCAACATTTTCTCTAAAGCTTTCTCCGGAAGCTTATCTTTTATTTTCATGAATAAAAAGCTCAGTTACTATCAGCCCCCACTGGCATCACACCTGCATCTCATCTGAGCTATGCTGATGATACTATCATTTTCATGCAAGCCTCAAAGTCTAATCTGATCAGAATAAAAGCCTTCTTAGGAACTTTTAAACTAACCTCTGGGCAAAAGATAAACTTTGATAAATCTGATTTCTATGCTAGCAAAAGAGCAACAACTGTTAAGATAAATCAGATAAAATCAATTTTAGGAATGAAGAGAGGAGTCTTTCCATTTAAATACCTGGGATGTCCAATTTTAAAAGGTAGGACTTTAAATGTATATTTTGAACCTTTGTTGGAAGCTGTAGATAGAAAGCTCCTGAACTGGAAAAATAGGTGGTTAAGTTTGGGAGGCAAAATGGTGCTTATTGAATCTTGCCTATACTCCCTCCCACAGCATATTTGGTCAGTCCTAAAGCCCCCTAAACAGATAATAAAATCACTGGAAAAGAAGATGACAAGGTTTTTCTGGGGGGGAACAGACAGAATATTACACAAAGTGTGGAGGAAATGGACTGACCCGTGTAAACATAAATACCATAATGGTCTAGGATTTAGATCTATAAGAGCTATAATTGACTCATGCTCAGCCAAACTGTGGTGGAAAAGCCAATTGGGTACAACTATGTGGTCAAAACTGCTATGGGCACTTCCACAGTCCCATAAGAAGTCTCATACCTGGAAAAGGATATGTATTATTAACTCCTTTGCAGAAGAAAACTCTCTCATTATACATGGTAAAGGATTGAGTAATTGCTGGAATGTAAACTGGTGCCCAAATGGTCCTCTCTCTAAATATGTTCCACTCTCAGCCCTGTCACCCTTTTACTATCACACCATTGCTGACTTCATCACAGAAAAAAACCAGATACTGCAGTATATCTCACCTTATCTGGAACATGATACTTGACTTTCTTGCAAGATGCACAGCCTCACATAGAAAGGAAAGATAGACTAATATGAAAACTAGAAGATATAGGTATCTTCTCTTTCAAATCAGCATATAGAGGCCTTACTCAGCAATCAGGTAATTTTCTAGCCACTACATACATCTGGAATCCCAGACTACCAAAAAAGATTTCCATTTTCACATGGAAGCTGCTGAACACTCTCCTTCCTTTTGATGATGTCTTAGTCCAATGTGGTTTTAGCTTAGCCTCGAAATGTCCTGCATGCAATCATCCTGACTCAATAGAGCATTTTTTCACTTCATGCCATTTAGCTCAAGCAGTTTGGGATAATACTTCTAACATTCTAGGGATACAAGTGGATACATTAGACCGCTTAACCCTAAGGTTTTTTGCATATTGGAACAATACTGAACTCTCTAAGGTGCATAGAGATATTTGTAGAATGTTGCCATCTCTGATATGCTGGTCATTATGGAAAGCAAGGAATTCCTTCTTTTATGACAACAAAAAAATTTCACAAGCACTAATTATTAAAGAAGTGAGGGATCTTATCTTTCTGTCATTCTCAGCTAAACTTGCTCACTCCAATGTGTATCTTACCAGAAGCTATCCAATTTTCTCCCTAATTCCGCCTCTGAGACCACCACCTAAGCCTTCGATATCCATTATCTCTTGGAAAAAGCCACCACAAAACAGTATAACTGTGAATGTGGATGCATCATGGTCTCCCAACATGTCCACAATTGGCCTTATAGCTAGAGACTGGACTGGTAAGCCGTGCCTAATTGAATCTTTCACTACCATTGCTAGTACGCCTTTAGAGGCTGAAATGAAGGCCGTCCAGGCAGCAGCTAGATGCTTCCCCGGTTTGGACCCCGGATGTTCTTATATAGTGGAATCAGATGCCATGAGTGCAGTGAACATGATAAACAATCCCAGATATGCCAAATGGTCTCTATATGTCTTAGCTTTCCAAACTCACTCTGAGCTTAACCAAGCTACTTTAAGACATGTATATAGGGAATGTAATGCAGTTGCTGATGCAATCTCAAAGCATAAACCGACCCACCCTTCACAACAAAACATTAGCATCTCTAACATTCCAGCTTTCATCAGAGGTCTTATCAAACTGGACAAAAATGATTTCCCTTGCATCCGAACACAGAAGCATGCTGCTAAATAATAGATACTGTCGAGTTTTTCCTTTCATTTTGTGCAGGGACACACCATTGAGCATAGACTACTTCTTCCTCGAGCCTGGAGCGCCGAACACTCGAACATGGAGCCCTCGAGCCCTAGCACCCTCGAGCAATCAAGCTTTGGTGGCTTCGTGTATTGGAGCCCTTGAGCTATAGAGCACTCGAGAACTGGACACCTCGAAGGATATCAGTTTGAATCACGGTATTGTACATAGACTATTTTCTTGCTTGAGCCTGGAACATCGAGCACTCGGGCCTGGAGCATCGAGCACTCGAGCTTGGAGCATCGAGCACACGAGCTTGGAGCATCGAGCACTCGAGGCTGGAGCATCGAGTACTCGAGAATGGAGCATCGAGCAATCGAGACTCAAGCATCGAGCACTCATGCTTGGAACCTAGAGCATCAAGCATGAAGCATGGAGCATTCGAGACTGGAGCATCGAGCACTCGAGACTGGAGCATCGAGCACTCGAGACTGGAGCATCGAGCACTCGAGACTGGAGCATCGAGCACTCGAGACTGGAGCATCGAGCACTCATGCTAGATCCTGGAGCATCGAGCACTCGAGCCTGGAGCATTGACCACTCGACCTTGGAGCATCGAACACTCGAGCTAGGAGCATCTAGCACTCGAGGCTGGAGCATCGAGCACTCGAGACTGGAGCACTCGAGACTGGAGTATCGAGCACTAGATCAAAAGCCCTCGACCCATGGAGTCCTCGAGCCCATGGAGCCCTCGAATCATGAAGCCCTCGAACTATGGAGCCCTCGAACACGAGTGCACGAGCCCTCGAGAGCTAAGGCACTCGACAACTATGGAACCCTCGAGCACGGGATACCCCAAACTTTCTAGCCCTCGAACACTCCAGCCCTCGAGCACTGGATACACACAAGGCCTCGAGCCCTAGTGCACCGGAGCCCTCGAGCACTGGAGTCGTCAAGCACTCGAGTAATCGAGCACTTGAGTCACTGTAATCATTGAGCCTGAAGGCCTCAAGATCCGGTTACCTGGAACACCCAGGCCTCGAGCACGCTAAACCCTCGACCCTAAGCGGCCTTCGAACCACCGAGGCATTTAGCCGTCAACCACTCAAACCATGGAGACTCAACCCCTCGACCCAGCAAGCATTACTTCCTTTACATTTCATCCACTAGTCCACTACTATTAGCTTATTCTTTTGAAGGCAACGAGGTTGCCTTATCGATGTAATATCCCAAACATCATTGTACATTTTTTGGGTCTACATAGGTTTGGAGAACCTAATAAATATCCCCCACCTTAGGGTGCATTTAAAAAAAAACCAACTCTCATAAAAGAGTAAGTCAAAAATAATTCTATCATTTTTAGCGGGACAACTGGAGTAGAACAAATATCCTCTTAGAAGAGAAGATGAAGTAGTTGGAAAAAATTGCACTAGCATTCCAACACCAAATTTATTGCTTCTCTGATACGGCCGTTCAATTGGCTAACTCTTTGATAATTCTTAGCTTTTGGTTATTTAGTGAGGATAAACTCCATTAGACTTGGGGATGACTCTAACTGTCCTGTGCTTCGTTAATTCGACTCACTAACAAGTTCGAGGATTCCTTCCATAGCCTAATAGTGTTCATAATCCTCTAACAATCATCCATAGTTCTTTCATTCTTTTGGAAGCAACCACGGTTGCTTTATGAGCATAAGGCTTACTCTTGTATATATCAACTAAGCTATGGCTTCACCTATTTAATTTCTGTTTGTGTTATTTTATGGATTGGGAAGGCCTAATATAATTTCCCCCTGGTTTATTTAAAAAAAAAAAAAGATAGAGAAGTAAAAACATGTTTCTTTCCTTTCTTATCTTGTACTATAGAGTGTGTTTAAAATGACTGATGATAGATTCTTTATTACTTGTCCAAATAGATTTACATTATTGTGATCTCTATAATCTCATTTCTTGAGACTCTTCCATAATCTCAAATTTAAACTCCATGAATTCAATGGATAAATCAAACTAAAATAACACTCACGAAAATCTCATTTAATTTTCAAACTCGAATCATCGAATCAATTCTAAGAAATTATCGAGAAATCACCACTTGTTTAATACAAAATAACTTACTCCCTCTGTCCTTTTATTCGCATTCTAGTTAACGATTCATCAATAAATTTGATACTCCTTAGATTGTAAAAATTCATAGATATATAAATGTGAAAATTGTCACGAGAGATCTTTCTACCTTCACAGTAATGTATATTTTTAGAATACATATTTTTTTATAATCTTTCTATAACACGTAATTTAAGATATTAAACTTTTAAAATTATTTATGAGTAATTAAAAAAAAACAAAAGGCAGCACTCATGTAGAGACAGGAAGAGTATACCTTTTATTTCTTTTTATTCCAGAATATATTTAATAAGAATAGGTCTCGTGATAGGCGGTTTGTCTATTTTCCAAATTTGGAAGTTTAACACTTAATATTTATGATCAGAAGACCATATTACCCTCTCTTATATTTGGGCCCAGCTAGCCCAATAAAAAACCCTAATTCATTTTCTTTTCCATTCTCTCATTCATTGTGTTTGCTTCCCCAACATTGTTTCCTCTCTCATTCATTTCACCCACTGTGAATCTTTTGCCTCCGCACCGCTCTCCTTCAAAATTCACGTCAACGACGATTGCAATGACGGAGGTGGTGACGACACATAGGCTCTTGGATCAATGTGAAGAAAATGAGATGTTGAAAATTGAGTGTCAAAAGTAAAAAGTAGAATGAATGGATGTGATTGTAGCAATCTTTCCAAAAATGAAAAGTATGTCATTTAAAAAAAATCTCAATAATGCAAGTGTGACACTCTTAGTGAAACGGAGGGAGTATCATTGTTGTCTAATAATCTATCTATATATATATATATATTTTATATATATTATGTTTTTATCCTTACATATTTTATATAAGATATTGTAATTTAGTATAGTAATTCTTATTGTTTATACATATTATTTTGTTCTTATTCTTTTTTATAAGATTGTTATTTAGTATTGTACTTCTTATATTATATTTAAGATAGGTAAATATCGGAACAATCATCGTATTATATATAATAATAAAAATAATATTGTGTTCTACTTATTATGTATAACGTTGTGCTCGTATTTTGTATAACATGTTCTATATAACATGATATAACATTATGTTTTTATTTTATATTATTTCATTTTTATTCTTATATAATAAGACTGTATGATATTATTACATATAAAAAATAAAAAGTTTGCTCTTATTATATATACAAAATTGTGTCATATTATTACACAAAATTGCATATGTTTTTATGTATGTAAAATGGATAAACTTTTTATCTTTCATAATCTTTCATCCACTTTCTTCAAACACCCACATCCGCCTTCCGATTCATTTATAGATACACAACTCGGCCAAATTTTGACGTGTGTTATGTCGTGTCGTGTCAAATCGATTCACGATTCTTCACTATTTCCAATGCACCAGGGTAATATAGGGTGTTACTAGTGGGAGATAACGGAAGGGAAAAATAGTCCTTTTGTATGGTCTAAAATTTTGAGCCCAGCTCCCACTCTCTGCAGAGCAGTTTAAGTTGGGACAAAGGGTGTACTAAATTTAGACATTTAAAAAATATATTTTTATATTGTATATTTTTATATTTTCTCATTCAAATACATATGATTAGACAAAGTCTTGGGAAAGACCGTATTTTCATAGGCTTATGGAAAGACGGAGTTTTATTGGAATAATAGAAAGGTAAAAGGTCTTAGTTGCAATATTAAAAATTTATTATACAACGTGTAGTAGTTAAAATGTTTATAACCCTGCTCATGCAACCCAAAATTTTATCTTCATTTCTTTTAAGTTGCACTTTAAATCTTGGTCTTTCCATAACTTATGGAAAGACCGTCTTTCAAGAGACGGACTCTGATTACTTGTTTTTATTTTAAAAATACAATATAAAAAATGGCAAAGTTTTTGTAAAGACCGTCTTTCTATAGCCTTATGGAAAAATGAAGTTTAATTAGAATAATAAAAGGTAAAAGGTGTTAGTTGCAACATTAAATATTTATTATTCAATGTGCAGTAGCTATAAAGTTTATAACTCGATTCATGCAAACCAAAATTTTTATGTTCATTTCTTCTAATTTGCACTTTAAACCATAATCTTTCCATTACTTATGGAAAGACCATCTTTTAAGAAACGAACTTTTAAAAAATTATAATATTTAAATTAAAAATACAGTGAACTGTCCATAAACTAATGGTAAGACTATCTTTCATTAGACTTTCTCATCTAGCAGAACTCCATCTCACACGAGTTCTTGATTTTAGGATGCATGATCTCAAGAGTTTGGATGCAATTGTGCATCTTCTGAAATTTGGAAACTTAAATCACTGTTCATAGGTGCGATTTTGGTGCGATTTTGTGTGTTTTCTTCTCTTCCTCAGTAACGGTCTGATTCTCCCTTTCTGTTATCGCCGGAAACGGCTCCTGAGCCGGCATCGCCTTCTGGTCTCATCATCGGCCATCGACGCTCATGATGGCCGATATGGTTATCAATCACCCTCCACCTCTAAAAACCTTCGCCGCGGCTCTTCAGACCAAATCCCCCCCTCTTTCTAAACATCTTCCAAATAACCCTGAACTGATTTCAAATTCTACCCATCTTGGCGATCCTGCTTGCTTATACTCGGATGATCAAATTGCAACGCTTTCGGCCCATTTCTCCAATGCCCTGGTCGGTAAGTTTACCAAAGGTAGGCTTTCTATGGAACAGATTGAGGCAGCTCTTAAGACAATCGGGTTTGAGGGTAAGTATCAGTTAGGTTCACTGGATTATAAACATGTGCTAATTAGATTTGAGCAGGTTAACGATTACCAAAGATGCTGGATGAAGGGCATCTGGAACTTTAATGGTATACTGCTTAAGATGCTAAAGTGGACCCCTGAATTCTCAACTCATAAGGAATCCCCCATCGTTCCCATTTGGTGTACTATCAGGGAAGTACCTTTGTATTATTATAACTCTGCTTCCATTGAGTCAATTGGCAATAGTATAGGAAATTTTATAAAAAATGACCTAGCTACTGATCTGCTTACTAGGCCCTCTGCAATCAAATTCTGTGTTGAAGTTGATTTACAGAAACCTCTGTGCCATCACATTAGACTAGGTTCAGTATCAAATAATACAAAGTATCGAATTGAGTATGAGGATATTCCCCTATATTGTAACCATTGTGCTAAACTAGGTCATTCACTGACCCAATGTAGAGCAATTTCCCAAATTACTAAGGATAGAAATGAGGAAACTAATATAGGTCAGTTCCAACCTCCTCCACAGTGGCAGGCAACTGGAAAAAAATTTAACATTCCACCTCTGATCACAGACTCTACTACTGATCATCTTACCTCTGCTTCTGATATGGCTGCCAGAAACTTAGAGTCTAATTCTCCAGTAGAGATCCTTAAAACTCCTGTTAGTGGTAACCCTCTGGTGATAGGAAATCGTTCCTTAGTTACTCCAGATAACTCCATTTCCAGATTACTTAAGGAAACTGAAACTGTCAAACCTGCTCAGATAATATACGCTAAAGATGATCTCCAAATTGGTTCACTTCGTTTTCCACTGAACAATTCCACTAACAATCCTACACTTTCCTTACAAAGAAAGATGTCAAACAGATTTTCTGTTTTGCAGGATGAAGTTTTTTGCTCACAAGATCAGGTAGGCATCAATGAGCTAATATCAGTGGATTTGGATATTGCTCCTGAGTTAGATTCCTCTGATCAACAAGACTTAAATGCTGCTTCTACTTCGGAGCAACCTGGTAAGTTTGATCACCAAGGTAAGGCAAAAAATAAAAAGATTACCTATTTGAGTCAGTTGAATAAGATGTTATTAAGATCAGCTACTAAAGGTAATAAATCAAGTGAAATATGACAATTAAGATCAATGTTAATTTTCTGATTTGGAATCTGCGTGGTATGGAATCTTCAATGCTTAGACTGCTTAATCTACTCAAACTCAAGAAAGTACTGTTGTTATGTATAATCGAGCCTATGCATGATAATACAAAAATCCAATATTACATGAGTGCACTTAATTTCTCCAACAACCTGTTTCTTCCTAATGGGAAGATATGGCTTCTCTGGTCAAATCCTGTATCTGTGTCACTTCTTTCCTCCCATGAACAATTTATGCATGTGAATATTTCCCATCTCTCTATTAATCTCTGTATGGAGGTTGTTTTTGTTTATGCATTAAGAAATAGAGAGGGTAGGAAGGAACTTTGGAAGGAATTACAGCTGATATCTAAAGGGGACACTATTTTTATAGGAGACTTCAATACAATAACTTCTGTGACTGAATATAGAGGTCCCTCTAATCCTGCCTTAGGTAGTATCAGAGATTTTAATACATGGATTAACTCTAATGGACTACAGGAAATTAATACAGTGGGTAACCTTTTTACTTGGTGTAATTCTAGACTTAGGAATCCTACTTCTAAGAGGTTGGACAGAGGTCTTTGCACTTTATCATGGTACTCTAAATTTCCTTCCTCATCAATCCAGATCCTTAATAGACAAACATCAGATCACTCTCCTCTCCTCCTCCAGCTATCCAATCTAGTTCTCTCATTCCCAAAGCCCTTTAGATTTATTAATGCTTGGTTCCAAAGGACAGATTTCTTAACACTAGTTGAGGATAATTAGGAAAAGCCAATCCAGGATAAAGGCATGATCAGGTTCTATCTAAAACTGGTTAGGCTTAAAAAGATGTTAAAAATATGGAACAGAGAATATTTTGGGAATATTGACTCAAATGTTACCCTAGCTGAGGAAGCTTTAAGGGTACAGGAACTTAACTTTAACCTAAACCCAACACTTTCTGAAAGAGTTACTCTTAACCAGAAAAAAGCAATGCTACTTAGGGCTTTAAAGGAGAAGGAGAAGTTTTGGAAACAAAAGGCAAGACTCAAATGGCATAAATTAGGGGATAATAATACTCAATTTTATCACAAGGTAGTTCAGGAAAAGAACTGTAAGTTACAGATCAGTAAAATTAAAAATCAAGGGGTCAATGGTTAAATACATAACCAGAAATTCAGAAGGAAGCAGTTCTTCATTTTTCAGATTTGTTAACTGAACCCAATCATAACACTACTGATACTTACTGTTCTCATTTCCTTACTCAGATTCCCACAATTATAACTGACAGGGATAATCAATCTTTAGGAGATTCAGTTTCTGAAACTGAACTACAGGCTGTGGTTAATAGTTTAGATAACAATAGCAGTCCAGGGCCAGACGGTTTCACACCAAAATTTTACAGAAAATGCTGGTCTTTCATTAAACAAGATCTAATGGATGCGGTAAATGACTTTATTTCAGGGTCTAATATCCCTAAAGGTATATCCAGCACTTGGATAGTCCTAATCCCAAAAAAAGTAACAGTTTGTTCTTTTGGGGATTTTAGACCAATAAGCTTATCAAATGTCATAAACAAAATATGTTCTAAGGTTTTAATGGAAAGATTGAGACCTCACATGGAGTCTCTGATCTCCCCTAATCAATCTTCCTTCTTGAAGAAAAGAGATATTTCAGATAATATCCTGTATCTTCAGGAAATTATCAGGTTCCTTGATAAGAAAAACAGGATTCCAAATTGTATATTGAAATTGGACCTAATGAAAGCTTTTGATAGGGTTAACTGGCAGTTCCTTAGAAAGATTTTAATTAGATTTGGTTTTAATGGGAAATTTTTAAATGCGGTTATGAGTAATTTATCTCAGGCCTACTTCTCTGTCCTTGTAAATGGGAATCCAGCTGGTTTCTTCAAAGCTACTAGAGGTATTAAACAAGGTGATCCTCTCTCTCCTTTTCTTTTCAATATTTTCTCTGAAGCTTTCTCTAGGAGTTTATCATTCATTTTCTGCAATAATAGTCTTACAGGTTTCAAATTACCTGTTTCTATCTCTGCAGTATCACATTTAATGTATGCGGATGATACGATTATCTTTTTGCAAGCATCTAAATCAAATTTGATAAGAATTAAGGCCTTCTTAGATATTTTTGAAGTCACCTCGGGACAGAAGTTCAATTTCAATTTTATCTGAGTAAGAGAGCTTCGAATTTGAGGTTTAATCAGGTTAGGTCAATTCTGAAAATGAAGAAAGGCTTATTCCCATTCACATATCTAGGTTGTCCCATTTTTCAGGGTAAAACCCTAAAGAGATACTTCCAACCATTAATGGCTATTCTTGACTCTAAACTTCAAAGTTGGAAAAATAAGTGGCTTAGTGCTGGTGGAAAAATGGTTTTAATCAAACACTGCTTATATTCCTTGCCACAGCATTTATGGGCTGTCACTAATCCCCCAAAAACAATTATTAGAACTTTTGAGAAGAGATTAGCAAGGTTTTTCTGGGGTGAATCTGAGGGAAAAAATAAAAAAATCTGGAGTAGATGGTCTGCTATTTCGGTTTCAACTGAATTGAATGGACTTGGGTTCAGATCTATTAAAGCCATCATTGATACTTGTTCTGCAAAACTTTGGTGGAAGAGCCAACTGGGATTGACTTTGTGGGCAAAATTGTTATGGTCTCTGCCTATTTCTTATAGAAAATCTGTTACTTGGAAAAGAATTCTGGTAGTTAATTCCTTTGCAGAACAAAACTCTGGAATTATTCATGGTAAAGGTACCTGCAGTTTTTGGCTAGCAAATTGGTGTCCTTCTGGTCCTCTCATTAACTGTATCCCTCTGCACATAATATCTTATATGCCATATTTGTCTGTGGCTGATTTCATTAACAGTAAAGCTACTGTTTTAGCTAAAATTGGTTCTCTTCTAGAACATGATACTCTTGCCTTTCTTCAGGACTCAGAACTAACTATGGACAGAGATGATAGATTGATATGGAAACCTGAGCCCTCTGGTAATTTTACATCTAAGTCTGTATATAGAACTCTAACTCTGCCATCAGGTAACTCTCTTGCTCCTAAATTTATTTGGAACAATGCTATCCAGAAGAAGATATCAATTTTTACTTGGAAATTGTTACAATCTTTTCTCCCCTTTGATGAGGTTCTTATCACCTGTGGTTTCAGTTTAGCTTTTAAGTGTCCTGCTTGCTGTAGTGCAGACTCTATTCAGCACTTTTTTATATCATGTCATATTTCCCGGACTGTCTGGAGTAACATTGCACCCATAGTAGATTTTCATCTTAATCAGGACCACTCCCTTTCTGAAAGATTTTTTATTTTTTGGGATTGCCATGACTTACCTGGTTGGAAGCAGTTTATCAGTAAAATTATGCCTTCTCTCACCTGCTGGTCACTTTGGAAAGCTAGGAATAGGTTTATTTTTTATAATAAGTCCTTCTCTCCAGTGGCAATTACTAAAGAAATAGAGGAGCTTATAAAACTGTCTTTGTTTACCTCACCTAGGACATATTTCTCTTATTCTGCTATGTCATCTTCTCTAAGTCAATGGATTCCTTTCACTCGACCGCCTCCAAAGCCTAATATATCTATTGTTAATTGGGAAAAGCCTCCTCTAGGAACAATAAAAATAAACACAGATGCATCTTGGTTTCCAGATAAGGCTTCAGTTGGTTTGATTGCTAGGGATAATTTAGGTGACCCGATATGTATATTTTCTTATGCTATTACTGCTGCCTCACCTCTAGAAGCTAAAATTAAGGCTTTGCTACTAGCTTGTAATAAGTTTCATGCACTTGATCACAATCTCATCTTTGAAACTGATTGTAAGCTAGCTATTCAAATGATCAAAGATCCATATGCTGCATCCTGGAACCTTTTTGATCTGACTTATAGAGTTAAACACTCACTAGGCTCTTATCATCTACATCATGTGTTTAGAGAAAGTAATTCGGTGGCAAATGCTATTGCTAAACTTCATTTTAGTTCGGTTCAGAGTCTGAGCATTCATAATATCCCTTAGCATATCAAGGGACTGATTTCATTGGATAAGTTTCGGACTCCGCACATTAGAGTTCATCCTTTGCCTTAGGATTGATACTGCTAATCCAAGTTTATTCTGCAGAGTTGGATATGGACTTATGGATACAGACACGCATTTATGGTGGGCTCCTGGAAGCTTAGAGGTTACTAAAATCCTGATCAAGCAATCCCTTTGGCTGATCAAGCAATCCATTTGGAGGAGACTTGGATCTTACTCTCTCGGTGGTGAACTATTACTCTGTCTGTTTTTGGTTTTTTGGCTACAGATTTCCTGTAGGCTATCAACATCCACTGATTGGAGTTGCCTGGCCGGAAGTGAGAATTAACACAGGGGGTGGAGATTCTCTCCTCCGGATCGCAACTCCATCAGCTAGTCTATTTTCTGGGATAGTTGGTACATTTGTGCTAGTTACTAGATTCGGTAGGACTTTTGGAGGCAACGACGTTGCTTCATTACATACTATGAACAGTAGATACTGATTGTATAGTCTACTTTCCAAATGGAGGCTTGGGGAACCTCTAATATATTCTCCCCCACCTTCGGGTGTTCTTATTAAAAAAAAGAAATTTGGATACCATAGTGGAGGATGCACTTTCCGAGTGCATCTTCATGCTCGTTGAATGCGTCCTCATTTTATATATTTTTTTAATTATTCTGAATGCATCCTCACCATCAAATGTTTTTTTATTATTGTTAAGAGGACGCATTCTGTGAATGCGTCCTCATTTTCTGATTTTTTAAAAAAGTTTTTAGTGAATGCGTCATCAATATTGATTTTAAATTTTTTTCTCTTAATTTTGTTAAATAAAATTTGACTGGCACATTATTAAATACGCGTCCTGAATTTAACAAATAATATATTTTTATCTAGCATTTTATGAATGCGTCCTCAATATAAAATCAATATTTTAATCAGTCTATTATATAGCGCATAAGTAGACTTGTGTTTGTTTTATGATATTTATAATTTTTTGATAGTGATAAATTTTGATCGTGGGATTTGCAATTTTTTAACTAGTCTTGAATATAGAGTAAGAAAGAATTATTTTATAGAGTATGAATGAATTATTTGAATTGTAATTTGGGAGATTATTATTTATTGTTTGTTTTAATTGTGCACTTTTTCCACTGTTAACGAATATAAATAAATAGAAATGTACAATATCCGAAGAAGACGTGTCAAACAGATAGGTACAAACGTAATAAATGAGTGCTCAATGGCATGTAATGTACTACTGTTGGCCTTTACATAGCTTTCCACCCGTTCCACATGGGGGAGGACATATGGTGCGGAATGTGCGTTGTGGAACATCCATCTCAGTAGATACATGTATGTCCTCATACGGAGCTCCCTCTGTTAAATCCTCCTCCATATCGTCTCCCGCGTCCTCATTCGAATCAGATTGGATATGTGGAACACTACATGTATCTAATAGAGTGGTAGGCGACATGTATGCATGACTAGCAGTGGGAATGACATATGCAGTGAAATCAGCTGTAGTCATGTCATACTGTGAGGGTTCCCAATGTGATGGTCCAGCATGACTAGCAGTGTGAGTAAGATATACGGTGAAATTAGCTGTAGTCGTGTCATACTGTGAGGGTCCACCATGTGATGGTCCAGGGATTGTTGGACTCACATATGAGGGTCCGCCTTGTGATGAACAATTGTGGTATGTATAGCCCCAAACACACGGTCTCAGACCGCCCTATCGAAGGTGGAGTTGGACAGTGGCTTCTGATGTCATTATATCTCACACCAGGGGGAGGTTCCTCACAGTGCACATATGGCGTCCAAAACTGCAGTCTGGAGGCCCATGCGCACATTGTAGAGTACGTGTGGCAACACCATGCATTCCCCTAATGACTTCAGTGAAACGTGTGAGACATTTATCCAAATTAATATCTGACATGATGCGCATCTTGGACATTGCCTACAACTACATAAATCAGGTAAATATGTTAGATATTTAATATTGAGGAAATCTAAACTATTATTTGTTAACAGTATTAGAAATTTAGGAAATACCATATACTCCATATGGCCCCGTCTCTATGAAAACCCTCCGTAATTGTTTGGGGCCGTCATGGCTGATCAATTAGGGTCACTGTCCTGCGAAAATGCAACTCCATGTATTCTCGAATGGGTGTGTATGGATCCGCTAACCCAAGCATTAACTTGTTGCTCTGATCGATGTTCACAGGCATCGAGATATCTTCTCAGTTCAACATGCCAATCCATGCTTAACCTCCCTCGACGGTCTCTAGTATGAAGGAGTTCATGTTCATTCCTAGTGACCAACTGGCTGGGTATTGGCTGGATAAGGCTAAACTGCTTGAGAACGCGATGAACATGATAGTACTTCACGACATGCCAGCAAATGAGGTCAACACAAAGTAACCAGTTGTTGCTACCGACTATACAGTACTGTGGGAGTTGTTGCACGACATCCTCGGTGTATGACTACCAAATAAACTGACATAACATGTAGGTGTTGCGGTTAGGACATGAAAACCCTTTTTCCCCATTAGGCTAATGAAAGGAAATCTAAATTGCAATATACCTGACTGTCATGGAGAGATTTAAGTTGATCGCGGTACACTTTCAATACATGCATCGGTGATTATGATAAATCGTATCGGGCTCTCCACCAATGAGGAACAGAATGAATAATATTAGTCATTTCTTGGAATTGTCAATGGTTTAACAATTGTCTCCTAACTAATTCAAAACGTACCTGGACCCAAGAGCACTCATTGTACGGTCACTGCTAGTCATCCGGCTAGACGGATGGATGGTATTTGCTCCCATGCCCACAGCTGATAATAAATAAAATAAATTTTAATATAATATAAGAGGTCATTATGGACAAAGGATTCCTCCCAAGTTTCGAATACCAAGTCAATAGCCTTCTGTCGAGTATACCACGCCTTCTTGTAGGAAAGGGTCACATTTAACTTCATCTTCACATGCACTTGGACATCTTTCACCGTGTAAGAAGGGTTTACGTCAATGTGGTGGCGATAGAATGGGCGATCATCAACGATGTCAGGTTAGTGTTACCCGTTGATCGACCAGCACTAATACAAGCATGACTACTTGCCCATTTGGTGATCTCCCACATACCATGCGAAGCCTTTTTGCTGGCTCTAGCAACCCAATAACAATTACCAGTTCCTTCAACAACGTCATTGCATTTCTCATACCATGTGTGTGACCTGCTCTCCACGACCATGTGTTCCCTGTTCATCATGGAACTCCACCTAGAAATAGCTTCTACTAATTCTGGCTTCGTTCGGAATCGCTTACCCATTGCGACTTCACCAGCCGCTTGAACATAACTAGGAAGTCTGTCATCATAATTCTTTGGGTCATAGTCATCCTCATCAGGGCCCCCATAATCCCTAAAGTAGGCCTCCGTATCAGGATTCGCCAAAACATTGAACGATGTGGCTACATTGTTCGTGCACACCACTTGTTCATCACCGTCCCCTGGATTCAAATCAGTTGATAAGGAACGATTATCTTCACGTTCTTCATCAAGTTCCCCTTCCTCACCATCATCATGGCTACCAACATGACCAACATCATGCTTGCCAATTTCACCCACATAATCATCATCGAAGACATTCAGCTCCTCATGATGCTAATCATATATACCACTACTTGTGGTCGGCTGAGTGCAATCGACGTGAACATACGCACTGGGTTGGCTAGGCTCACCAATGAAAAAATCTTGGCAATGTACAGGGGGTGGTAAGGTTTGCAAAGGTGTACAGTTCTAGATGTTGCTCAACAACGACATGAACATGCCCGAACTAAGATCACCTACACGGTCAATGGTGTTTGACATATTCTCCATAATAATGTACAAATTTTCTGAGGACAACGATATTCGTTCAACAATGTCGAAGAAGGTCGCGGTAGACTCGTCATCTTCCACATTACAACACCGATAGTATACGACCAAACCAATCAGCTCAAGACAACGATAATATATTTTCAACAGAAACCCCTCACTTGCAATACCAAGCCTTCTGAAAATTAAATCAACTAAATCAGAGTTGCTTAACCTCCCTACGAGAGTCACGTTCCTCCGCATTATGGAAGGATCATAATACACACCCAGAGTCAAATCAAACTTAATCTGACCCCATTTGTACAGGTACACCGTCAAAAACATCATACAACTGCGTTATACAAATACATAACATATAATTTGATATTCGGAAAGACGGTATTATTCAGTTACTTATATTACTCCCCTAACCCTAAACCATACAGGATTACATTATAGTACGTCAATGATGTGTGATAATTATGTTGTTTATTTTATTGGGATTAGCTGTGATTTTACGTGATTAATGTGCACTTTAAATGTTTTATTTGTAACAGATCACAGTTTTTGGGCTCAAGAGGAATTTGGAGGAGAGTAGGGAGAATTGGGCAATTATCGCAAATGAAGCAATCAAATGTAGAGCAGAATCGTAGCAGTTAATTTGGAGCAGATTGGACTGATATTTTTAGAGATATCCTTGAAGATATTTGAAGATAATTTGAAGATTGAATTTTATTTTTTCAAAAAATCAGAATTTAATTTTAGCAAAAATTCTATTTTATTTGAAAGAGTCCCATATGGACATGATTTTGTAATGGAAGCGTATATATAATATACGCATGACACTGGGATGGGGATACAGAGTTGATGAGAACTTCTTTTCTTTAGCCTTTAGTTTTCATTCCAGACGTAGAATTAAGTTTTACTTAGTTTCTTGTTTATCATTATTTCGGATAAAGAGCAAGGCAATAGTTTTAGTTCTTCATTATTGTTTCTGAGGGTTGATTAATTATAGAATCATCTTTGTTTCCAAGGGTTCAGTTTTACAAGGATAATTTCGGTGACTAGTTTTGCAGTCGCCATTATAGTTTGCTTTCTTCATTCGATTTATCAACTAATCATGTCTTGTTATGTTATTTATTTATTTAGTTTAATCATTATGAGTAGCTAATTCATATATCGGCAGAGAATAATAAACGTTAGTTTATAAATTGTGAGGCCTAATTGCATTATAATTGATTCTTGCATGTTCTTGATTGTTCTTGGTTGAATTTTATTTCTAATATGTTTAAGCCTGATCAACTTAAATGTTTTTAGAATACTGCTATCTAATTTCCGCCAATACGTAATTGTTGGATGGGATTAGTAAGTAGCACAGTCTTGTGAAAAACAGCTAACTAGCAAAGACTGTAATAGCAAGATATGGAACAATTGAGTGTGCGTTACTATTTGCTTTTACTTTGGTAATTGCTATATCGGATTCTTTTAATAATTAATGCTATCAAAATGTGTTCTGGTTTAGCGAATACTTTTTGGAAAAATTTTGGTAAGGGAAACAGTTAATTAATCATAATTAGTTGACTGTCGATAAAGTAAGAAAGAATTGGGGGGGTTAAGCGTACCTACTTCCCTATAACCGGTAGATGTGTAGGAATTGATTCATTATTGCGCCTATGATCGATATAAACTAGCATGAGTTATTCTTAGCCGATATCATTCATTCATATATTTATTCCTCATAAGTTCAAGTCTTCATGTGCATTTTTAGAGTTAATAAAATCATTACATTTAAGGCGTGGTGGCACCACCAAAAAGGTTTTCAAAAGAATTAGTAGGAAAAATAATTATTGATTATTGCTTTTGCTCCCTGTGGGATCGACCCTGCTTATCATTGTACTAATTAGTATTAATCTGAATTTGCAGGTTATTTGGCGAGTAAAACGACGCTCACCAAATTGGCGCCGCTGCCGGGGAGCAGTAAGTCAATTTTTTTTAAAAAAAAATTCTACTAATCTGTATATTAGTGTGCTTGGTTTATGAGCAGATCGTCCAGGCCGAATTTAATATTCGATCCAGAAGTTGAGAAGACAGCCAAGCAGAACAGGAAGCGAACAAAAGAGCGAATTTTGTTTTCTGCCGAGACCCTTCGGTTTGGCCAAACCAAACCCATTGCGATTTCAGCAACTCTTTCTGATTCGGGAACGGACATCGAGATGGATGGAGCTGACCAAAATCTGAATCCTAGGCAGAACCCAAACAACCCATACATGTGGGAACTTACCGGTCATGGTGAAGATGACCCCCCCACTCCCATTCAGTTGCCAGAGACCGAAAATCAGGTTTAAATCAAGCTGGCATTCCTGAACGTACTCCCCAAGTTCCATGGGAGAATCACTGAAGACCCTTACAATTTTTTGAGCGAATTTATCAAGATTTGTAAGGTTCAGAAGAGGCCATCTACCGTGACGGAAGATCATTTCAAATTGGTGGCATTCCCATTCAGTTTGACAGGAGCAGCAAATCAGTGGTTTTCGAGCTTTCCCCCCAACTCCATTGCGACATGGGCAGAATTGAAGATATTGTTCTTGGAGAACTACTTTCCAGCCACAAGGACGGATGCTTTGAAGAAGGAGATCACAAGCATCGAGCAAGAATATGATGAGCCATTGAGTATGTTTTGGCTGAGGTTCAGGAAGTTGGTAGACAGTTGCCCTAATCACAGAATGACGGAAGGCCAGTTGCTTCAATGTTTCTATCAAGGGATGACATCTAGCAACAAGGACTTGGTGAACTCTTCCAGTAGTGGTGGATTTTCTCACCTCCGGGTGAATGAAGCTAGAGAGATCATCAAGAGGTTGGTGAATTCTAAAAAGGAGTATGATCAACAGGAGGTACGAATCTTGAAGAAGGTGGCACAGACATCCACTTCTGAAAAAGATGAGATCAAGGAAAGGATGGAAAGAATGGAGAAAATGCTATCCAAGGTCGTTGACAAGGTTGCGTCAGTACAAGAAGGGCCTTGCGATACGTGTGGAGCAGTCAACCATACGACGTCGCAATGCATTCTTACTATGGGAAAGATACCTGTTCCAGCAAATGTTATGGGAATTTTCAATGAGAGACAGCAAAAAGGTGGACCATATCCCCAAAATTTCAATCCAAGGTATAGGGATCATCCTAACTTCCAGTGGAGAGAACAAGGTCCCCCTCCGCCGCAGCCTCAGCATTACCAATAACCCTATGTTTCACCAATGCAACGAGAAGCTCCAGTTTTTCCCCATCCCCAACAAGGAGTTCAAGAGAAATATTTGAATGAAAAGATGGATATGTTGATGGACATGATGGTAAAGCAATCCAAGAAGACTGAATCAACCTTGGAGGAGCATGCACGACAAATTGCCCATCTGTCAAATTCTCTTAATGAACTTAGGATGAAGCAGCCTGGATTGCCTTCTCAGGTTCAATTGAACCCTCAAGAGATGGTAAATCAGGTCACATTCAGAAGTGGAAAGATAGTTGGTGCGCCGCCATCGAAATCCGTGAACATAGAAGCAAACCAGTTCACTGACGGAGGGTTCGATCTGGCCAAACCGAACCCTGCAGCAGAAATTCAGAATCAAGTAACGGAGGAAAAAGGCGACGAAACCACCGTAAAATCTGAGAATCCTGAGCATACTGAGACCAGAGATAAAGGTAAATCCAAGGTACCAGCTGAGGTAAGTAATAGGTTGAGTTTACATGATCCTTCACTTAAAATTTTGCCTCCTTTTCCTCGTAGATTAGAAAAGAAAAAAGAAGAGTCTATGGATTTTATATCAATATTTGGAAAAATAGAGATTAATCTTCCATTATTGTAGGCAATAAGGATACCACCAATAAGCAAGTTCTTGAAAGATTTTATTGCAGGAAAGCCAAAGGACTCGAGCAAGATCATGATGAATGAATCTGTGTCAGCTGTGATCCAAAAGAAAATGCCTCAAAAGTGCAAGGACCCAGGTATGTTTTCCTTACCTTGTTACATTGGAGATAAGAAGATTGATGCTGCCATGTGTGATTTAGGATCTTCGATTAATGTTATGCCATTATCTGTGTATCAAACTTTGAATGGAGCTGAAATGGTAGACACTAGAGTGGTAATTCAATTAGCAAATAAATCTTGTGTATGTCCTGAAGGGTTGTTGGAAAATGTGCTTGTGCGAGTCAATAACTTTGTGTACCCCGCAGATTTTTATGTGGTAAAAATGAATCATACTAATGATAAGGGAACATAAGGGGTATTGTTGGGTCGTCCATTCTTGAAAACAGCAAACACCATTATTAATGTTGGTGATGGAACTATTTCTCTTGATTATTTTGGTGATAAGTACACATTCAACATTGATAAACCCATGAAGAAACCTAGAGATGTTGAGAATGTGTTTGCCACCAATCATACTGACCCTCTTGTCCAAGATTCTCTTGAGACTAAAATTCTGCAGGATATGATGAAAATTCAAGAAGAGGTAGATGTTCAAGTCTCACGTGATAAAGAAATCTGTAAATTGTTGTGTTAAGTTTACTCTCAGAAAGTGGTGCCAAGAACTGAAGTAAACCACGGAGGGCCCATTCCCACTCAATCAATGTTCAATGTTCGGGAAAATTCTGAAGGGCGCACTGGGTTCAGTTTGGCCAACCGAACCTATCCACCAGACTAGTCTCACTTGATGTGAAAGCCTCAAATTGAGAGTTGAAGCCGTTACCACCTGATCTGAAGTATGATAATGATACTTTTCCAGTGGATATGGAGATGCTTAAGTGTGAGGAAGAAATTCCTCTACACACCACTCAGCTAAATTGACGGCATCCACAGTCTGGCCCAAGACTATAAACAAAGGCGCTAATTGGGAGGCAACCCAATTTTTTTAGTTTTTTTTCCTTTTAGTTTTTTTTTTAAAATCTGTTAGGAATTTCAATTTCTCATCTGCTCTCAATTCTTGATCTACAGAGTTGAAGTACTTGAATATGCACCATGGAGAATTCACACTTTTGGAGAGCTGGGACTCGTAGGGTTCCGTTTGGCCAAACTGGAGGCCCCTGACAGAACTTGATTCAGATACAAAACTCTCTTCTTGTTGGAAATTCCTCCAAACCCCTCCCAATAAATTCCCCCATCCCTGATTTTTTATTTTTATTTTTTTTTAGTGTCTTAGTTGAGTCTAGTTTTTAGGTGGTTTTGTTCCTTCTTACATTTTTACTGAACTTGCTTGAGGGCAAGAAAGGTTTAAGTGTGAGGAGGATTATATGTTTATGTGTTATGTGTTAGTGTCATTTAATAATAGTAAAAAAATTACAAAAATATTTTTGATTTTTTTTGAGTCGAGTCAAATTCAGCATACCATTCTTGATATTACTGTTTCTTGACAGACTGAACTTGCCTGTGAGAAAGCTCTTGTATGACATATTTGGTTACTTGATACACCTCTAAAATTACTTGGTAAATGAGTCTAATATAATTGGTGTAAATTGGCCTAGATGATACTTGGGATGACGAAAAAAGACAAGTAATTGAACATTTTAGCCCAGTAAATGTGAGGTTTGAGCTAGAGCAGAGCAGTCTCTACATCAATCTTTTTTCTGAGAGTCATGTCATTACTTGAATTATTTGGTGTGAAAATGATGAAAGGCATTAGAATTTAAACCCACAGCTTATATGGCCTACCATACATCACCCTTAGTAGACCCTTTGAAGCCTTGACCTTTTTCTTTGTTTGAGCCACAGAAAAATAAAGCCAAAGCCTATTTTTATCCCCTCTTTTGTGTCCCTTATACATGCATGCTTGTGATTATGAGAGGTTTCTCAGTTTATTTGCTGTTGATGTGCTTTAAATAATATCAGTGAGTACCTTGATTTTGATGTATGAAGTGACCATGTGGTACTGAGTTTAAAAGTGCAGTAGAATGATAACCAAATGAGTGATTTGGTGCTGAAAATTCAGAAAAAAGAGGGATGATGTGCCCAGAAAAAAAAATCAGAGAAAAAAAAGGAAAAAAATAAAAATAAAAATCCAGCACCGACACTTGGTAATTACAGCTGGTTCAGAGCAGATTTGTATCACTTTATGGTGGCTGAAAATTATCTTTTTGATTGAGAAATTTTTGGGCTGGAAAGAGCATGCATGTGTATTTATATTCTTAAGCTTAGAACCCTTAGGACCTTACCTCGTTTTTATTCCCTCGAGCCCCGTTACAACCTTGAATAAAGACCTTTCTGATTTGCATTGAATGATGTGAGTATTGCCATGTGAAATTCATATATTGAGTGACTGTCCCTTACATCTAGAGCGAATGTGTGAAACGTGAGAAACGTTAGATGCTTATCTGATTTTGACTAAGTTGAGAGCTGGTTTGCATCAATTTGAGGATGAGTTTACCAATGTCATTTGAAGGGTGTGAGAGCGTCAAGTGTGTTATACATGAGCATTTCTTATTAGTAAGGTAAAGTTGTCTATGAATCAAGAAATTAAGGATTGGTATGCTGAGTTTGACTGTTTGTTGGGTTGTAGTTAGTGTCTTTTTGTTATTTTTCTTTTGAATCTTTCTTAGAGTCTGTAGGGGGTACTTGGAACTTTGTGGTAAACAACATGATTGGATTCTCATTTCATACTTGAGGGCAAGCATGACTCAAGTGTGAGGATATTTGATGTGTGATAATTATGTTGATTATTTTATTGGGATTAGCTGTGATTTTACGTGATTAATGTGCACTTTAAATGTTTTATTTGTAACAGATCACAGTTTTTGGGCTCAAGAGGAATTTGGAGGAGAGTAGGGAGAATTGGGCAATTATCGCAAATGAAGCAATCAAATGTAGAGCAGAATCGTAGCAGTTAATTTGGAGCAGATTGGACTGATATTTTTGGAGATATCCTTGAAGATATTTGGAGATAATTTGAAGATTGAATCTTATCTCTTCAAAAATCAGAATTTAATTTTGGCAAGAATTCTATTTTATTTGGAAGAGTCCAATATGGACATGATTTTGTAATGGCAGCATATATATAATATACGCATGACACTGGGATGGGGATACAGAGTTGATGAGAACTTTTCTTTAGCCTTTAGTTTTCATTCCAGACGTAGAATTAAGTTTTACTTAGTTTCTTGTTTATCATTATTTCGGATAAAGAGCAAGGCAATAGTTTTAGTTCTTCATTATTGTTTCTGAGAGTTGATTAATTATAGAATCATCTTTGTTTCCAAGGGTTCAGTTTTACAAGGATAATTTCGGCGACTAGTTTTGCAGTCGCCATTATAGTTTGCTTTCTTCATTCGATTAATCAACTAATCATGTCTTGTTATGTTATTTATTTATTTAGTTTAATCATTATGAGTAGCTAACTCATATATCGGCAGAGAATAATAAATGTTAGTTTATAAATTGTGAGGCCTAATTGAATTATAATTGATTCTTGCATGTTCTTGATTGTTCTTGGTTGAATTTTATTTCTAATATGTTTAAGCCTGATCAACTTAAATGTTTTTAGAATACTGCTATCTAATTTCCGCCAATACGTAATTGTTGGATGGGATTAGTAAGTAGCACAGTCTTGTGAAAAACAGCTAACTAGCCAAGACTGTAATAGCAAGATAAGGAATAATTGAGTGTGCGTTACTATTTGCTTTTACTTTGGTAATTGCTATATCGGGTTCTTTTAATACTTAATGCTATCAAAATGTGTTCTGGTTTAGCGAATACTTTCTGTGAAAATTTTGGTAAAGTAAGAAAGAATTGGGGGGTGGGGGGGGGGGGGGGGGGGGGGGTTAAGCGTACCTACTTCCCTATAACCGGTAGATGTGTAGGAATTGATTCATTATTGCGCCTATGATCGATATAAACTAGCATGAGTTATTCTTAGCCGATATCATTCATTTATATATTTATTCCTCATAAGTTCAAGTCTTCATTTGCATTTTTAGAGTTAATAAAATCATTACATTTAAGGCGTGGTGGCACCACCAAAAAGGTTTTCAAAAGAATTAGTAGGAAAAATAATTATTGATTATTGCTTTTGCTCCCTGTGGGATCGACCCTGCTTATCATTGTACTAATTAGTATTAATCTGAATTTGCAAGTTATTTGGCGAGTAAAACAACGCTCACCAAATTGGCGCCGCTGCCGGTGTGCAGTAAGTCAATTTTTTTTAAATTTTTTCTACTAATCTGTATATTAGTGTGCTTGGTTTATGAGCAGATCGTCCAGGCCGAATTTAATATTCGATCTAGAAGTTGAGAAGACAGCCAAGCAGAACAGGAAGCGAACAAAAGAGCGAATTTTTTTTTCTGCCGAGACCCTTCGGTTTGGCCAAACCGAACCCATTGCGATTTCAGCAACTCTTTCTGATTCGGAAACGGACATCGAGATGGACGGAGCTGACCAAAATCTGAATCCTAGGCAGAACCCAAACAACCCAAACATGTGGGAACTTACCGGTCATGGTGAAGATGACCCCCCCACTCCCATTCAGTTGCCAGAGACCGAAAATCAGGTTGAAATCAAGCTAGCGTTCCTGAACGTACTCCCCAAGTTCCACGGGAGAATCACTGAAGACCCTTACAATTTTTTGAGCGAATTTATCAAGATTTGTAATGTTCAGAAGAGGCCATCTACCGTGATGGAAGATCATTGCAAATTGGTGGCATTCCCATTCAGTTTGACAGGAGCAGCAAATCAGTGATTTTCGAGCTTGCCCCCCAACTCCATTGCGACATGGGCAGAATTGAAGATATTGTTCTTGGAGAGTACTACTTTCCAGCCACAAGGACGGATGCTTTGAAGAAGGAGATCACAAGCATCGAGCAAGAATATGATGAGCCATTGAGTATGTTTTGGCTGAGGTTCAGGAAGTTGGTAGACAGTTGCCCTAATCACAGAATGACGGAAGGCCAGTTGCTTCAATGTTTCTATCAAGGGATGACATCTAGCAACAAAGACTTGGTGAACTCTTCCAGTGGTGGTAGATTTTCTCACCTTCGGGTGAATGAAGCTAGAGAGATCATCAAGAGGTTGGTGAATTCTAAAAAGGAGTATGATCAACAGGAGGTACGAATCTTGAAGAAGGTGGCACAGACATCCACTTCTGAAAAATATGAGATCAAGGAAAGGATGGAAAGAATGGAGAAAATGCTATCCAAGGTCGTTGACAAGGTTGCGTCAGTACAAGAAGGGCCTTGCGATACGTGTGGAGCAGTCAACCATATGACGTCGCAATGCATTCTTACTATGGGAGAGATACCTGTTCAAGCAAATGTTATGGGAAATTTCAATGAGAGACAGCAAAAAGGTGGACCATATCCCCAAAATTTCAATCCAAGGTATAGGGATCATCCTAACTTCCAGTGGAGAGAACAAGGTCCCCCTCCACCGCAGCCTCAGCATTACCAATGACCCTATGTTCACCAATGCAACGAGAAGATCCAGTTTTTCCCCATCCCCAACAAGGAGTTCAAGAGAAATATTTGAATGAAAAGATGGATATGTTGATGGACATGATGGTGAAGCAATCCAAGAAGACTGAATCAACCTTGGAGGAGCATGCACGACAAATTGCCCATCTGTCAAATTCTCTTAATGAACTTAGGATGAAGCAGCCTGGATTGCCTTATCAAGTTCAATTGAACCCTCATGAGATGGTAAATCAGGTCACATTCAGAAGTGGAAAGATAGTTGGTGTGCTGCCATCGAAATCCGCAAACAAAGAAGCAAACCAGTTCACTGACGGAGGGTTCGGTTTGGCCAATCCAAACCCTGCAGCAGAAATTCAGATTCAAGTAACGGAGGAAAAAGGCGACGAAACCACCGTAAAATCTGAGAATCCTGAGCATACTGAGACCAGAGATAAAGGTTTTTTTAAAAATTTAGAACACCCTTAGGTGAGGGATATTTTATAAAGGGTCCCCAAACCTGAATAGCAGGATATACATTATGGCAACAGTTTGTTTAGTTGAAACCTAGATATAAGACTAAAGTAGTGGATTAGATGTAGGTAGTTGCGATTCCAGAGAGAATAATCTCCACCCCCTGTGTTAATTATTCCCTCCGGCCAGGAAACACCATCCAAATTCAGAAACACGATGGGAATAGCTATAGAATACAACCGGTAAACCAAAGCTATTTGTTAGAAGTCAGTCGGTCAAAACTGGTGGACATGAGTATAATCACTTGTTGGCCAAATTGGTGGATGAGCGGCATTACATTGATATCCAAATCCGTGTGCAGGCTTCAGTGGTAGGCCGGAGCTAGAGATTGATGTCAGAATCCAGGAGCAGGAGTAGAATGGTCCTCAGTATCTGGCCAAACCAGCTTCTTGTTTGTGATAACCTGATGCAGACAAAAACATAGCGAAAGTAGCTTCCATTCTAAGAAGTGGCATGAAGGTTGTTAATATGAGTATGTATCTCGGTCTAGTATTCAGAGGATCAAGAACCAATTCTAATAACGGGTAGACCAATTCGATCAAGTGATAAAAGTCCTTTGAGGAAGGGAGGAGCAGACAGAATGTCTATATCTCCTTGGAGATTATTTTCTAGGGCATATTTTGCAAGATAGTCAGCAGAACAATTAGCCTCCCTATGAATGTGTCGAATTGGATATTTGAGATGTTTAGAGCTAAGTGAGTTGCAGATAGAAAAAGTTCTCCAAGGGGAGCTCATAAGATTATGAATACCCTTAACAGCAACTAGACAGTCAGATTCCATCTCACATGTATCCATATTCATTTCTGAACATATGTCATATGCATATTGAATAGAGAGTAATGCA
The DNA here is from genome assembly GCA_037428765.1 of Rubia yunnanensis. Classification (NCBI taxonomy): domain Eukaryota; kingdom Viridiplantae; phylum Streptophyta; class Magnoliopsida; order Gentianales; family Rubiaceae; genus Rubia; species Rubia yunnanensis. The sequence goes on along the minus strand of CM075069.1, from coordinate 47,346,364 downwards.
GCATGTAAAGGGGAAGGAGATTGGAACGTTTTAGTTCTCATTAATACCACATTTCCAGTCCAATTTCTGACTACTACAGCCAAAGAGGAAGAGCCGCCCAATTTCCATGTTGCATCTGTGTTAATCTTGTATCCTAAGAGTGGCTTCTTCCATGCTACAGTAGTTAAAAATTTCTTCCTCTTTTGAAAAATGTGGGATAATATTTGACTCAATCCAATACCTATGCTTGTCAATTTTTCCATATAGATGGTGCACAGAGAAGATATCATAAATGATGATTTTAATGTCATTTATACAAGCAGCAGTGGAGAAAGATTCATTTTCATAAATGATTTTGTTCCTTTTGATCCACAGGATCCACATTGTGGCAAGAAGGGCTGCAATGGTGATGTTAGAATGAATCTTTGATTCAGCTTTGAATCACAAGAAGAAATCAACTCTACTCTTCAAGTTTTCAAAAAAAAAGTGCTGTAAATGTAGAAGGTCACAGACTCTATTCCAAACAGCAATTGAAGAGGGGCACGAATTGAAAAAATTATCTAAGTTATCTGTATGGTTCATGCATAATGGGCATTTTGAAGCTAGTCGAAAGCCTAACCTGGCTAATATATTATCAAAGGGGAGAATCCCATTCATTGCTCTCCACAGTAAAACTGACATTTTCTTAGGGATAAAAGTAGACCATACCTTACTAAAATGTCTAATTTTTTCTTTTTTCTGCCTGAAATTGTTATATGCCGACCGTATTGTAAACATACCATCAGCACTTGGGATCCAAACCAATCTATCCTCGTGAGAATACTCCAGCTCTGCTACCTGCAATATATCATATAAATTGGTAGCCAAATATGGCTCCAGTTGTGGTAGGAGATGAGCTTTGTTATGTATAAAAAACCTAAGAGAGATATCCTCGAAGGGGATAGTTCTCCCATCAGGCCATTTATAGAAAAGAGCTCCCTCTCCTGTCCAATTAGAATTCCAGAAGGAGCAATCTCCTAAACCATAGAGAACCTTAGTAAATCTATTAGCCCTAGCTCTGATGTGGCATATTCTATTCCAAGTGTGTGATTTTTTGTAGGAATTAGGGAGTGACCAAATTAGGGAAGTCCTTTGATTTTTATTATGCTGCAATTTCCACAACAGTTTATAAGAAAAGGCATCTACAATAGCTTTTAAATCTCTAAAACCTATGCCATTTTCATCTATAGGTAAACTCATGTTCTTCCAGGACCGCTATTTTTTCCTATCAGTATTGTCAGCAGTTCCCCAAAAAAAATTGGAAGCAATTTTCTGCATGTTTCTTAACACTATCTTTGGGGGCCTCAGAACAGCAAATATGTGTGTTGGGATTGAAATAAAGCAATGGTTAATGAGTACAATCTTACCAGCAGTGCTGAGCCATCTATTCTTCCAATTGTTGATTGCTTTCTCCATTCTTTCAAGTAACGGTTTGTAGTGAACCTGTAAATTCCGACCTGAAAAAATAGGAACTCCCAAATATTTGAAGGGAATAGAACCTTTTTCCATTCTAAGTAACCTCTTAATGGAGAGGATGATCTGTGATAGAGTTCTATGAGAGACATAAAATTCAGATTTCACAAAGTTAACCTTTTGTCCAGTGGTCTGCTCATATGCGATTAAAAAACGTTTAAACCTTTTCAAGTTTGTTGGTTTAGAATTGAGAAAAACTGCGGTGCCGTCAGCGTACATCAAGTGAGATACAGGTGAGCAAGAGTGAGGCAGACTAAACTTTTGGAGATATCCAATACTAAATAATTTCTTTAAACCTCTAGAGAATGCCTCCGAGAGCAGATTATACAGAAAAGGTGAGAGGGGATCACCTTGTTTTATGCCTCTAGAAGATGCAAAGAATCCTGAGGTTACTCCATTAATTAAAACAGAGAAATTGGCTGCAGCTATATTATGCATGATGGTTTTAACAAAGTTTCCATGAAAACCGAAATGAAGAAGTATGGAATTTAAGAAAGACCAAGAGACTCTGTCAAAGGCCTTTTGCATATCAAGTTTAACAATCAAATTATGAGCCTTTGATTTTCTGTTCAAAATTCTGGTCATCTCCTGCATTTGTATTACATTATTTGTGATATCTCTGCCCTTAATAAATGCACTTTGTTCAGGAGAAATGAGGGTAGGCATTAATGGTTTGATCCTTTCCATTATCATTTTTGAAAACACCTTATTAACAAAGTTAGATAGACTAATTGGTCTAAAATCAGAGAAGGAGGTAGGGATTAGTTTTTTAGGGATTAGGGTCAGCCAGGTGCTGGAAATAGCCTTTGGGATGTTTCCATTGCTTAGAAAATCATTTGCAGCATCTAACAAGTCATATTTAATGGTTTCCCAAAAGGTGGTATAGAAATCGCCAGAGAAACCATCTGAGCCCGGGGCACTAGATTTGTTTAAATCAAATACAGCATGCTTTAGTTCCTGGATTGTGAACTGTTGGAGAAGGAGATTATTTTGCTCTTCAGTAATTACTTTAGGTATTTCCAGTAGAAAATAATTAAAGTAAGATCCTGATTTGGGAGTTGAATCCTCATTTAATAGATCCTTATAGAATCGTACTCCTTCTTCTTTAATCAATTGCGGATCTGAAATCCAGTTCCCTAAGCAATCTTTGATTTTACTTATTCTTTCTCTAGCTCTACTTTCCCTAATGGTGTAAAAATAATTAGCTAGTATTAGCATCTCCGTACTTAAGCCATTTTAACTTAGCCTTTTGCTTTAAGAAAATGTTTTTTTCTTTTTGAGCTCTGATTAGTAAGGCTTTTGACTTGTTGAGTTCGGCTAGATCTAGCTCATGTTGCGAATGTTGAAAAATTATTTCCAATTCGCTAACTCTAGCCTCAGCTTGGATCAGGTTTAGATTAACATTCATGAAACTATTCTTATTCCATTCTTGAATTTCAAGCTTAAGTCTCTTGAGTTTAAAAACTAACCTGAACATTCCTCGAAGAGGAGCTAGTAAATTCCAGTTTTTAACTACTAGTTAATGAAAATCTTGTCTAATAGCCCACATTTCCTGATATCTAAATGGTCTAGGAGCCATTTCTTCAGCAGATTGTATAGATAATAATAAAGGAGAGTGATCAGATGTCATTCGATTTAAAACCTGAATAGAACTGTTAGGGAATAAATCTAACCAATCTAGATTACTTAGCCCCCTATCTAATCTTTGAAAAGTGATATCCTTACATTTGTCCCTGACTCGATTATTGCACCAAGTAAAAGTGTTGCCAACCGTTGTAATTTCATGCAAATCCAGGTTATTAATGAAATCGTTAAAATGTTTCATGCTTTTATTTGGGGTTGATTTCCTTCCTTTATATTCGGAAATAGAGGCTACCGTGTTAAAATCACCAATATATATGGAGGGTTCAGTGGATGGATTTCTCAGGTCATTCCATAGAATTTCCCTCATTTGTCTATGAACACTAGCGTATATGAAAAAATAGTTCCAGTTCTGTGATGTAGATAAATCTGTGATCCTAGCTTGTAAAAATTTATCTGATTCATTGACACTGATTACATTAAAGGATTGATTCCATAGAATCCAGATTTTTGCATATTGGGCCGTGAGTGCAGAGTTATAACCTAGGTCATGCATTAAAGTATTAATATGTTGTTTATCATGCCAAGGTTCAATCAGATAAAGAATATCAACCTTGTGAGACCTCTTAAGTGCTTTTAATCTATCCATTGAAGTTCCATATCCTCGGACATTCCAAACTAGTATGTTTCCTATGATTGTGTATTTAATCATTTTAAACCTGATGGGGTTGCTTTGTGTGAGGATCTAAGTTTCCTAAGTTTTGTAGTAGAAGCCTTACTATTAATGCTAACAGTGTCCTCTCCTTTGTCAGTACTATCCAAAGTGTATTTAGATTTAGGGGGACTTACCTTAGTCCGAGCGCTTTTGTCAACCTTTGGGTACTGTTCTGTAGGGGCTAGTGCATCAGTTTGTTCTTCAATCTGGGCTATTTCCAGTATAGCTGGGGATTTGGTTGCTGAGATGAAAACTGGGTCTGAGTGTCGTCCTTCTTGTTTATTTCCAGGCGTGTATGGACCCTCTGGTGTGATTGCAGGCTTGTCGATTGTTGTTGAATGGACCCGTATCTCGTGAGATTCCAGAGATTCATGGAAAACCTCCATAGCTTCTCCGTCCTATTCATCTGCCTCCTGTTCATCTTCATTAAAAACATCTAATGTTTGAAATGCATTAGATATGGATACAGTGTTTGTTGTAGGTGCATCAACCATTAGGGATGCTTCTGGCTGTTTGTTCTTTTTTCTCCAAAAGGTAGCAGTGATAGGTTTTGATATGTCATCCAAGGAATAGAAGTCAGGTCTTTTCTTGTGGCTAATGGTGAAAAAATTGAAGTTATTTTCCTGATGGGGGCCTGAGTTATTTCTTTGGGTTTGGAAATCTAGTTCCTTTTGGGACACAGTTAAGGCCGAGGAACCTTCTACATTAACTGTTGCTTTGGGTACAGAATCTAATTGTTTCAATGAGACTACTTGTTCAGGGTTCCTAATTTCCTTTTTACCATTTATTGCCTTTGTTTCCATATACTTCTTCTTTAGCTCGGGATGCAGGAAGTTGCAGTTATCCTAGTGGTGACCTATTATCCTGCAGTGAGTGCAATAAGATGGCAGTTCCTCATATTCTATGGGGTAGTCTGCAACTTTGTTACCTATTCCTACCACAATAGATGATGGAAGTTGAGACAGCAGATCTACTTCAACACAAACTTTAATTGCTGAAGGTCTAGTCAGAGCAGATGTTGCATCATCCATTTTTAAGTATCTACCTATCTGACTACTCATTCCAATAATGGCCGAGGTATTATAAAAATACAAAGGGAGCTTGTGGATCGTTACCCACACTGGAACAATAGAGGATTCGGCAGTTGGAGAAAAATTAGGTGACCATTTCTGGACTTTCATGACTGCTCCCTGAATCATCCATTGCCCCTTCATCCAGCATCTCTGATAGTCCTCGTGATCTTGAAACCTAATGAGCACATGACGATAATCAATAGAGCCTAATTGAAATTTAAATTTAAACCCGATAGATTTAAAAGCAGAGAGAAGAAGCTCCATGGACGGTTTTCCTCTGTTGAACTTTCCAACCAATGCGTTCTGATAATGGGATGCCAGGCGTTCACCTTCCTCAGGAGGGAGGATAAAAGCAATCTTACCCTTATACTCAGTAACAGGATGTAGGTTGGGGGTGTTGGGTAGTTTAGTGAAAAGCGGGGGTGGTTTAGCAGTAAGGGCTTGGATAAAGCTTTTGTTGGCAGTGTTGCCCATATCTGTGGAGGGATTTGGCGTCGGCAACGCAATTACCGGCGACCAGTGACCGTTATTGACAGAGTATTGTGACAGGGAGGATGAGAAGAGTGGAGGAGAAAAGAAGTGCGTGTTTCGCACCTAAATCGTCAAAATATCGCACGTAGAAACAGTTACTCAGAGAAATCCAGTTTTAACCAGAGATAAAGGTAAATCCAAGGTACCAACTGAGGTAAGTAAGAGGTTGAGTTTACATGATCCTTCACTTAAAATTTTGCCTCCTTTTCCTCGTAGATTAGAAAAGAAAAAAGAAGAGTCTATGGATTTTATATCAATATTTGGAAAAATGGAGATTAATCTTCCATTATTGCAGGCAATAAGGATACCACCAATAAGCAAGTTCTTGAAAGATTTTATTGCAGGAAAGCCAAAGGTTCGAGCAAGATCATGATGAATGAATCTGTGTCAGCTGTGATCCAAAAGAAAATGCCTCAAAAGTGCAAGGACCCAGGTATGTTTTCCTTACCTTGTTACATTGGAGATAAGAAGATTGATGCTGCCATGTGTGATTTAGGATCTTCGATTAATGTTATGCTATTATCTGTGTATCAAACTTTGAATGGAGTTGAAATGGTAGACACTAGAGTGGTAATTCAATTAGCAGATAAATCTTGTGTATGTCCTGAAGGGTTGTTGGAAAATGTGCTTGTGCGAGTCAATAACTTTGTGTACCCCGCAGATTTTTATGTGGTAAAAATGAATCATACTAATGATAAGGGAACACAAGGGGTATTTTTGGGTCGTCCATTCTTGAAAACAGCAAACATCATTATTAACATTCAACATTGATAAACCCATGAAGAAACCTATAGATGTTGAGAATGTGTTTGCCATCAATCATACTTACCCTCTTGTCCAAGATTCTCTTGAGACTAAAATTCTGCAGGATATGATGAAAATTCCAGAAGAGGTAGATGTTCAAGCCTCACGTGATAAAGAAATCCGTAAATTGTTGTGATCAGTTTCCTCTCAGAAAGTGGTGCCAAGAACTGAAGTAAACCACAGAGGGCCCATCCCCACTCAATAAATGTTCAATGTTTGGGAAAATTCTGAAGGGCGCACTGGGTTCATTTTGGCCAAACCGAACCCATCCACCAAACTAGTCTCACTTGATGTGAAAGCCTCAAATTGGGAGTTGAAGCCGTTACCACCTGATCTGAAGTATGATGATGATACTTTTCCAGTGGATATGGAGATGCTTAAGTGTGAGGAAGAAATTCCTCTACACACCACTCAGCTAAATTGATGGCATCCACAGTCTGGCCCAGGACTATAAACAAAGGCGCTAATTGGGAGGCAACCCAATTTTTTTAATTTTTTTTCCTTTTAGTTTTTTTTTAAAATCTGTTAGGAATTTTAATTTCTCATCTGCTCTCAATTCTTGATCTACAGAGTTGAAGTACTTGAATATGCACCATGGAGAATTCACACTTTTGGAGAGCTGGGACTCGTAGGGTTCCGTTTGGCCAAACTGGAGGCCCCTGACAGAACTTGATTCAGATACAAAACTCTCTTCTTGTTGGAAATTCCTCCAAACCCCTCCCAATAAATTCCCCCATCCCTGATTTTTTTTTCCAGTGTCTTAGTTGAGTCTAGTTTTTAGGTGGTTTTGTTCCTTCTTACATTTTTACTGAACTTGCTTGAGGGCAAGCAAGGTTTAAGTGTGAGGAGGATTATATGTTTATGTGTTATGTGTTAGTGTCATTTAATAATAGTAAAAAATTACAAAAATATTTTTGATTTTTTTTGAGTCGAGTCAAATTCAGCATACTATTCTTGATATTACTGTTTCTTGACAGACTGAACTTGCCTGTGAGAAAGCTCTTGTGTGACATATTTGGTTACTTGATACCAGTGGCGGAACAACCTTCAGGCGGGGGCAGGTGCGCGCCTGCCCTGAGCTCCGTCGGCCAGGCGGGAGCTACTGTTCCCGGCCGACGGAGCGGTGGTTTCCGCCTAAGGTGGCGTAGGCGCGCCGCCCGATCGCCGGAGGAAGCTGCTGCTTCCCTTTTTTTTCCCAATCACGATGTCAAACGACGTCGTTTGATTAAAGGTTTTTTTAAATTTTACAGATGTATGGGTGAGTTTAAAAAAAATTATAAAAGCCAAAAGGCAAACGGCCCAAGTGCCCAACGCCCAAACCCAAAGCCAAAGTCCACATTTCCCAAACCCAATCCGCCAAAGTCTCTTCTTCAGCTCCCTCTCCCACTCCCAGTCTCCCTCTCCCTCTCGGCTCCTCTCTCAGTTCGCCGCCGCCGCCAGTCGTCCGCCACCTGCCACCGCCGTCCGCCACCACCGGCATCGGCCACACCGCCAAGATCCACCCCATTTAGGGATTTTAAAAATTCAAATTTCAATTTCAATTTAATTCAAACTCTTGAACTAAAATTGAAAGATTTAAAACATGAATTTAATTGTTTCTAGTTCAATTCCTTTTCAATTTTGATTTTAGTTATGCAATATTGTTTTTATTCAATTCATTTTAATTTTCGTTTGAATTGTGATTTGTGAGATTTTGAAGAATTTGTGAATTGTGATTGTGAGGTTATTTAAATTCATTGTAATTTTCGTTTGAATTGTGATTTGTGAGGTTATTTAAATTCATTGTGAATTTGTGATTGTGGGATTTTCGTTTTTATTCAATTCATTGTGATTTTCGCTTGAATTGTGATTTGTGGGATTTTGTGAATTAATAATTTAGGGTTTATCATGTATTCATGTTGATTTGATTTATTAATAATTTAGGCTTTATCATGTATTCATGTTGTAATATTCATATACTTTTGTAGATTTTATAATGAGTTGAATTTGGTGTTTGATAGGTTATGAAGAATTTAGTGCAACGGAGTATAGGATTTCCACCTTTTAAGAAGAGAGCTCTCGAATGTGATGAAGGTACCCAAGATAAGCATAATGAGGAGGGTGGTAGTGGTAGTAAGCAATCTCGTTTACAATTTTGTGCCAATGATGTTATAAGTGATCCCGCCTTAAGAAAACCTATAAATGAGTATGATGCTTCCATTATAGATAATGTGAGGTGTGAATATGTGAAAACAGGGCCTTGTCAACCTAGAAACCATAATTTTCCCAAAACATTTTATTCAAGCGAATATAGAAAGTTTCAAAAGAATTGGTTTGATATGTTTCCTTGGTTGGAGTATAGTGTGTCAAATGATGCCGCATATTGTTTTCCTTGCTATCTTTTTAAGGATCCCACAAGTAATGATGACTATAGTGTTGATGGGGTGAAAACTTGGAAGAATGCTCTAAACTCTTTTAGGAAGCATAAAAAACATGTGAATGGTAAGCATCATATTGCCAATGGGAAATTGTCGGACTTTAGTAATCCAAACCAAAGAATCCCACATTTTTTGGAGGTTCATGGGCGTGAAGTAGAAGAGGCATATCGCATCCGTTTGAGTGGGATTTTGAATGTGATAAGATTCTTGTTAAAGCAAGGTTTGGCTTTCCGTGGTCATGACGAGAGTATTGATTCTCTCAACAAAGGTAATTTTCTTGAATTGATTGATTGGTATTGCGATCGAAGTGAGGATATTGCTAAGGCAATGCATGACGCTCCGGGAAATAACAATTTGACATCCCCCTTAATTCAAAAACAACTCTCACATGCTTGTGCCGAAGAGGTAAGTGATGCTATCATTGATGACATTGGAGATGGTGTATTTTCTATTCTTGTTGACAGCGGCGGAACTAGGGGGGGCGAGGGGGTGCTAGCGCCTCCCCTAAGATCCGGCGGCCCGGAAATTAGGCCTAGAGCCACCGGAAGCCGCCGGATTCTGCCCCCCCTTGAGCTGTAGTCGTTGCCGGAGCGAGGAACGGAGGAAGTGGCATTGGAGGCGGAGGCGCGGCGCAGAGGAAGAGGTGAAGAAGATGATGTTTTTTCATTTTTTTTTGGTATAACTAAACAAAATGACGTCGTTTTGGCTAAGTGAAACGACGTCGTTTTGCTTGGCTGGTGGGGAAAAAAAAGAAGGCCAATTGGGCTCAGCCCAATTGGCCCAAACGAAAGCCTAACCTAATTAATACAGCAAACGCATTTGCCACTTTGCCTCCAACTCCAAGCTCACTTTTCCTCCAACTCCAAGCTCCACCTCCACCGCCCAGGCTCCGCCTTCCACTGCCGCCGCTGCCTGCCGTATTCGAGAAAAGTTTTTTGCCTCTCTTATTCAGCCCCCCCTTACATTAAGCCCTGGTTCCGCCACTGCTTGTTGATGAGGCTAGAGATTGTTCAATAAAAGAGCAAATGGGAGTTGTTTTGCGATATGTCAACAAACAAGGATGTGTTCTTGAGCGTTTTCTTAGTCTTGTGCATGTGAATGATACTAAGTCTACCACTTTGTTTCTTGCTCTCAAGACACTCATTGGAAATAAGAAATTGTCGTTGTCAAGGTGTAGGGGGCAAGGATATGATGGGGCTTCAAACATGCGAGGAGAGTTTAATGAGTTGAAAGCTTTGATGTTGAAAGAAAACTCTTCGGCAAGGTACATCCATTGCTTTTCTCACCAACTTCAATTGGTTGTTGTTAGTGTTGCAAATAGTACTCTATCAGTGTGTGAATTTTTTTCGTATCTTGTTGACATCGTGAATCTAGTTGGGGGTTCTTGTGTTAGAAAAGATATGCTTAATCGTTTAGAACATGATAGACTTGCGGAGGCACAGGAAAAAGGAGATAATGTTAGTGGAAAAGGCAAAAATCAGGAAATGAGTTTGAGACGGCCTGGTGATACCCGTTGGGGATCACACTACACTACTATTCTTCGTTTCGAGGTTATGTGGTCTTCCATTGATCAAGTGCTTCTTAATATATGTGAGTATGGCAATTCAGCTGAAAATGCCTCTAAAGCAAAGGGTTTGATGGATAGAATGGAGAGCTATGAATTTGTATTTTGTATGTTTTTGATGAAACATTTGTTGGGAGTTACAAGTCAGTTGTCTCTTGCCTTGCAACAAAGAGATCAAAATATTGTACAAGCCGTGCATTTGATGAAGACAATGAAGCTTGAACTGAGAGAATTTAGAGCTGGGGGTTTTGAGGTATTGTTGAATAAAGTCGAGACCATTTGTAAGAAACATGAGATCACAGTATGCCAGATGGAAGATCAACGGAAAATTCGTCACCGTTCTAGACGTCGTGGACAGATGGAAACCAATGGTGACTTTTATCGCGTTGACATTTTTCTTCAAGTAAACTTTAAAATTTATATACTTTAATATATTTTTTTATACTATTTTACATGTATTTTTTATCTTGTTGATGTTTTTTTCTTTTTTTCTAGACCGTGGATAATATGATTGTTGAAATGAATGATCGATTTTCTAAAGCAAGCTCGGAGTTACTCACTTGTATTGCATGCCTTGATCCGAGAGATTCATTTTCCAGCTTTGATGTTGGTAAGTTGGTTCGCCTTGGTGAACTATATCCGAATGACTTCTCTCGAATTGATTGTCTTCAACTTGAGCAAGAACTTAACACTTTCATTCGTGATGTGAGACATAATAATGCTTCTTGGCCAGTGATCAATGATCTAGGACGTTTTGCTCAGAATATGGTTGAATCATGTAGCCATGTCATCTTTCCATTGCTATATCGTCTTATTCAGTTGTCATTAGTTCTACCCATTGCAACTGATTCAGTTGAACGAGTTTTTTCTGCTATGAAAAAAATCAAGACTGATCTACGTAATAGAATGGGAGATGAATGGTTGAATGATATTATGAGGGTTTATGTTGAGAAAGGGGTTTTTGTTAAGATTCAGAATGAAGCGATCATGCAACGTTTTCAAAGCTCGGAGCCTCGTAGGATTAAATTGCCTCCACTTCCTAAATCTGCTTCTAGCATTAGAATGTAGTTTTTTTAGTAGTGAATTTGTAGGACTTATTGTATTGTACTTATCTTATTATATTATGTTAATCGATCATTTGTTTTTGAGTTGTACAAATAAAAATTTTAAGTACAGTGCGATTTCAGCCTACCCTCACATTTTTTCCTGGTTCCGCCACTGCTTGATACACCTCTAAAATTACTTGGTAAATGAGTCTAATATAATTGGTGTAAATTGGCCTAGATGATACTTGGGATGAAGAATAAAGACAAGTAATTGAACATTTTAGCCCAGTAAATGTGAGGTTTTAGCTAGAGCAGAGCAGTCTCTACATCAATCTTTTTTCTGAGAGTCATGTCATTACTTGAATTATTTGATGTGAAAATGATGAAAGGCATTAGAATTTAAACCCACAGCTTATATGGCCTACCATACATCACCCTTAGTAAACCCTTTGAAGCCTTGACCTTTTTCTTTGTTTGAGCCACAGAAAAATGAAGCCAAAGCCTATTTTTATCCCCTCTTTTGTGTCCATTATACATGCATGCTTGTGATTATGAGAGGTTTCTCAGTTTATTTGCTGTTGATGTGCTTTAAATAATATCAGTGAGTACCTTGATTTTGATGTATGAAGTGACCATGTGGTACTGAGTTTAAAAGTGCAGTAGAATGATAACCAAATGAGTGATTTGGTGCTGAAAATTCAGAAAAAAGAGGGCTGATGTGCCCAGAAAAAAAAATCAGAGAAAAAAAAGGAAAAAAATAAAAATAAAAATCCAGCACCGACACTTGGTAATTACAGCCGGTTCAGAGCAGATTTGTTTCACTTTATGGTGGCTGAAAATTATCTTTTTGATTGAGGAATTTTTGGGCTGGAAAGAGCATGCATGTATATTTATATTCTTAAGCTTAGAACCCTTAGGACCTTACCTCGTTTTTATTCCCTCGAGCCCCGTTACAACCTTGAATAAAGACCTTTCTGATTTGCATTGAATGATGTGAGTATTGCCATGTGAAATTCATATATTGAGTGACTGTCTCTTACATCTAGAGCGAATGTGTGAAACGTGAGAAACGTTAGATGCTTATCTGATTTTGACTAAGTTGAGAGCTGGTTTGCATCAATTTGAGGATGAGTTTACCAATGTCATTTGAAGGGTGTGAGAGTGTCAAGTGTGTTATACATGAGCATTTCTTATTAGTAAGGTAAAGTTGTCTATGAATCAAGAAATTAAGGATTGGTATGCTGAGTTTGACTGTTTGTTGGGTTGTAGTTAGTGTCTTTTTGTTATTTTTCTTTTGAATCTTTCTTAGAGTCTGTAGGGGGTACTTGGAACTTTGTGGTAAACAACATGATTGGATTCTCATTTCATACTTGAGGGCAAGCATGACTCAAGTGTGAGGATATTTGATGTGTGATAATTATGTTGTTTATTTTATTGGGATTAGCTGTGATTTTATGTGATTAATGTGCACTTTAAATGTTTATTTGTAACAGATCACAGTTTTTGGGCTCAAGAGGAATTTGGAGGAGAGTAGGGAGAATTGGGCAATTATTGCAAATGAAGCAATCAAATGTAGAGCAGAATCGTAGCAGTTAATTTGGAGCAGATTGGACTGATATTTTTGGAGATATCCTTGAAGATATTTGGAGATAATTTGAAGATTGAATTTTATCGCTTCAAAAATCAGAATTTAATTTTGGCAAGAATTCTATTTTATTTGGAAGAGTCCAATATGGACATGATTTTGTAATGGCAGCATATATATAATATACGCATGACACTGGGATGGGGATACAGAGTTGATGAGAACTTTTCTTTAGCCTTTAGTTTTCATTCCAGACGTAGAATTAAGTTTTACTTAGTTTCTTGTTTATCATTATTTCGGATAAAGAGCAAGGCAATAGTTTTAGTTCTTCATTATTGTTTCTGAGAGTTGATTAATTATAGAATCATCTTTGTTTCCAAGGGTTCAGTTTTACAAGGATAATTTCGGTGACTAGTTTTGCAGTCGCCATTATAGTTTGCTTTCTTCATTCGATTTATCAACTAATCATGTCTTGTTATGTTATTTATTTATTTAGTTTAATCATTATGCGTAGCTAATTCATATATCGGCAGAGAATAACAAACGTTAGTTTATAAATTCTGAGGCCTAATTGTATTATAATTGATTCTTGCATGTTCTTGATTGTTCTTGGTTGAATTTTATTTCTAATATGTTTAAGCCTGATCAACTTAAATGTTTTTAGAATACTGCTATCTAATTTCCGCTAATACGTAATTGTTGGATGGGATTAGTAAGTAGCACAGTCTTGTGAAAAACAGCTAACTAGCCAAGACTGTAATAGCAAGATAGGGAATAATTGAGTGTGCGTTACTATTTGCTTTTACTTTGGTAATTGCTATATCGGGTTCTTTTAATACTTAATGCTATCAAAATGTGTTATGGTTTAGCGAATACTTTCTGGGAAAATTTTGGTAAGGAAAATAGTTAATTAATCATAATTAGTTGACTGTCGATAAAGTAAGAAAGAATTGGAGGGGGGGGGGGGGGGGTTAAGCGTAGCTACTTCCCTATAATCGGTAGATGTGTAGGAATTGATTCATTATTGCGCCTATGATCGATATAAACTAGCATGAGTTATTCTTAGCCGATATCATTCATTCATATATTTATTCCTCATAAGTTCAAGTCTTCATTTGCATTTTTAGAGTTAATAAAATCATTACATTTAAGGCGTGGTGGCACCACCAAAAAGGTTTTCAAAAGAATTAGTAGGAAAAATAATTATTGATTATTGCTTTTGCTCCCTGTGGGATCGACCCTGCTTATCATTGTACTAAGTATTAATCTGAATTTGCAGGTTATTTGGCGAGTAAAATGACGCTCACCAGTCAACCACATCATACACTATTTTCGATTTTCAAAAATGCAAAATCCTAAAATGTGAGATCACTTACGCCACACTAATTAAACCATTACTATAAATTCAATACAAAAATTAGTAAACAAGTCACACATAATCAATTCTCACATAGTCACGCATCCTCATTCAACACTTTCATAGAATCAGACCAAACATAATCATTCAAACTACACACAATCATTTAACACATTCATATCAGCAAAATTTTCTCAGGTACTTCACAAATTACAGTGTTACACCAAATTGAAAAAAATATTAGACGATAAATCACACATTCGTATAATCATGAATAGTTCAAATACCTTTAGGAAATTCAAAAATTAATTTTTTTCAGGACAAATCACACATTAGATTTTTTCAGGTACTTCATGATCATTCGACACATTCGTATAATCATGAATTGTTCAAACACCTTTAGGAAATTCAAAAATTCTCTCAAACTCACGGAGGAGGTGGTCAACGGCGGTCAATGGGTGGTCAACGGCTGTCAAATTTCAGCCTCTACCGAGTACAAACAAGCAACTGGATATTCGAACTACAAAGGGGAGAACAATTATGCCCAAAACAACAACAAACATAGCTAATCTAAACAAAACCAAAAAGAAAAAACAAGAGCTTCACGGAGAACCAATCGAGGGAGGAGGACGACAACGAGCTGAGTATGGTGGCGGCCTGAGCAACGGAGGAGACGGCGGTGGCCGGAAGAAATGGCGGAGGAAAGAAACCAAGAATGGTTGCAAAACAATGGAAATGGCGGAGGAAGGGAGGAAGAGGGTGATAAAAACAAGAAGATGATGCATTCACTGAATGCGTCCTCTAAAAATCTGATTTTTTTTAAAAAAAATTTGGCCATGTGAGGAAGCATTCACAAAAAAAATATACATTAAATTCTGAGGATGCATTTCGTAAATGCATTCTCCAATTTTCATGCCAAAAAAAAAAACCTAAACACTCAAAGAACGCATTCAGCAAATGCGTTCTCCACCTTTGCATCTACAGCCAGCTACTGTAGCCGTATTAATAGAATTTTCTCCATCTCACACCCAAAACTGAGCTAAACTAGAGTTACGTACGGAACATGCCTAAAACTGTTTGCCAATTTGGAGGCCATATAATCAAGAATTAAACATGTGGTATATTACTAAAGTTCTATTCATCTCCTAAATAAAACTCGAGAATCCTATCGTGAAGAATGCATTGCTTGTTGCTGATGCCTCGAGTCTCATATCTCAGAATCATCAGCGAAAACCGCCTCGACGCTTTTATACACGCCTTTGCTATCAGTGAATCCAAGTTTTGTAGGACAATTCTCAACCTACCCATACTGGTCCCAAATCAAGCCTGATCGACAGAAGACATGTAAATGACGATAGGAAGAAATTGCTTCTTTTTTCTGCTAGAAATAGACTAGCCTTCTCTTTTTTAAAAAAATTTTCTCAATAAACCTCTCCTCCTTAAAATGATTATTGAGTGTAATTTATTGAGTTAAGAAATTGATTGCTCAAGAAAAGGGTAAAAGATAACTTTAAGTCCGTACTTACCAGTGAGCTAAGGTAGGAAGATAAACGCAGTTGGAATTTGAATGAATGTTGCAATTTACTTAGGAAGATAAAGGCACCAGAGGTTGGGAACGGGTGGTGAGAGAGATCTCCAGAAGTTATATGAATGTGTGGACTCCAAATGCTGGACCTGGACTTCATGCCTACTTTTAATTAAATGCATGATTATTTATTTTGATAACCAACACAATAGCTCCCCGCTACGTCGCCACTGGGACCTAAGTGCTGGTAAAATCAAATTGAGGATGCAAGTCGGTGGAAAACTCAGTTCTATCAATTAGTGCCTTCAGATTGAATAGTTACAATTAGGTGGGCAGAAAAATCGAAAATCGAACTAAAAATTGAATTATTCGAATTTGAATAATCCGAATCGAATTTAATATACGGTTTTTGGATATCCAAATTGAATAAACCAATTTCTGAATATGGTTTTTGGTTTGGTTTTGGATATTAAAACTCAAACCGAAACCCGAACCGAATACCGAATTATAATTAATTTAATTAATTAAATATATATAATAATAAATAAAATTTAAAACTACAAAACTAAATTTATAAGTAAATAAAAGTGGGAGGACTAATCTATAAATTTTAAAAATTTACCCCAAACATCTTAGCATTAAATGGATCAAATAGACAAAAGACTGATATTCAAGTATTTTATAATCCATATTCATTATAAACAAGTTTAATAAATTAGTTCGTTTAAATTTCTTATAAATTTTAAAAGCAAGTATATATATTCTTATAAATTCTTGTTGGCATGAACGTAAATGGAAAGCATTAACTATAATCAATAAATATCCATATCTAAACTACAGTTCTCTTAGTAATCACAATGATAAGGTGCACGAATAATTGATTCTTCAATAGTAAACTTTCACTACACTGAAGCATTCCTCAAACAATGGACATTTTTCTCTGTTCTAAAAAATTAACAAACTACAATGGACTCAGAAGAGATTACTTGGTGAAGAGATGAAGACAGTGAGATTACTTGGTGAAGAGATGAAGACAGTAATATATAAATAGCATAGTTAATTTAGGAGAACGTCTCCTATTAGACCATCTAAATGTTAGACTAATCATGAAAAATCTCGTTTCAATAACTATTAGGGTCAAATTATAATTACTTATACATTACCATACATTTTAAAAGTTATAAGAAATTTGTTGCAATAAATTAAAACAAATATCAAATCAACTTATTAGTTGTATCAATTATAAAATAACCTTGTATAATGATTTGTCAGTCTAAAACAAGATGTTGTGTTAATTTAATAGTGGAATTTTTGTATCACCCTCTAAATGTATTTAAATTACTTATATAAATAGAAGAGAAAGAAATCATAAAAATATATCAGTCCGTCTCTTGAAAGACGGTCTTTCCATAAGTTATGGAAAGACCAAGGTTTAAACTATAAATTAGAAAAAATGAAGATAAAATTCCTGGGTTGCATGAACCGGGTTATAAATTTATAACTACTATATGTTGCATACTAAAATTTTAATATTGCAACTAAGACCTTTTACCTTTTATTATTCTAATTAAATCCCGTCTTTCCATAAACCTATAGAAAGACCGTCTTTCCCAAAACTTTGCCAAAATATATTATAAACACATTCATCATGTATGGAAAAGGTAAAAACATAAGTCAAATTAATAGGGTAATAATAATAAAAAGGATTTGAGATCAAACGGTATTAAATAATCCTCAGTCACAAAATACTCCTCAAATTAAATAATGTAATAATAAATGAAAAAATCTTGAAAAATACCGTCTTTCCATTATTCCGTAGGCTTATGGAAAGACAGAGTTTAATTATAATAATACAAAGTAAAAGGTCTTAGTTGCAATATTAAAATTTTATTATTCAACGTGTAGTAGTTATAAAGTTTATAACCCGATTCATTCCACCCATAAATTTTATCTTCATTTCTTCTAATTTGTATTTTAAACAATAATATTTCCATGACTTATGGAAATACCGTCTTTCAAGAAACAGACTCATTATAAATTCAACAAAAAATAATAATAATGGCAGAAAAGGTGGAAAATGCCAAAATGGAACATGAATGAAACCGCAGAGATGAAGTCAAGCAATGAAGCAAGGTAGCAAAGGCTTTAGACTTAGCCTTACTATATACTACATTAGTCCCAAATCGGAATAGAGGAGACTTAACCTTCAAATTTCAACTATAAATACTAGGGAACTCCTCCATTCTTTCAAGGCAAAGCACAAGATGCAAATGGGCCTTTAATGTCAAATTACTTGGCCTTAAACTTTAGGCTATAATTATTAATTTAAAGTTAAAATTTTGGTATGTTTATGGGTTTTTTGGTATTGGCCATAATTGTTGTGGGTAAAAGAACCGATCAAATTGAATTCAATTTGATTAAGATTGGAATCAATTTGGTTGAATTTGGTTTCAAACCGAATTCGAATTTTGATTTGGTTCGGATAAATTGGATTATTTGAATAGTTTGGGTCAGATTTGGTTTTTGATTTTTTAGGAAAAAAACTAAACCCGAACTGAATAGATAAAAAATTGAATAAATCGAACTGACGCCCACCCCTAGTTACAACTCAATTATTGTGGTTGACAATTATTTCAGACCATGACTCAAAATATGGTACTCCTGTCCCCTGTGACTGTCTTATTTGTTTATATCAACGATATTCACTACTGTGAAAATTTACATTGAAACCATAAAGTGACTAATGTGGCATTAGGTTTGTTGCCATATACTGTCTATTAGATATTTGTATCTTAATCCTACTTGCATATGGAGATTAAGTAGGTTTGGTCACATATAAAACCTTGGTATTTTTAAAATATATTCATTCTATTCTCATATAAACACCCTTGTGCTTACTTAAGCATCGGAGAGTAATCCTCTCCACACACCGGGGCCAAATTTTGTCTTGCAAATCATTGGATAAGGATTGGCATCCAAGTTGGTGTTCACCTCACACCAATTGGCTCACCTAGCGAGACTAATTAGATACCTTGTTCAATGGTTTGTGTAGGTAAAACTAAAACGCTCAATAGTCAACAACGGATGGAGTCAAGTCGCGCTACAAGAGAGGATTCAACAGTGGGAGTTATGTTGATCCTAGCAGGTGAAAGTGTTGGCAACCATCATTACATTGTCGACGAGTATTACACAGGAGGAAGTACCATCCACGACGAGTCAAAATACCCATAGGATGGGTTGGAAGCCTCGGATTGATTCGAGGAGGAGGCATACCGATAAGCCTTCACCGAAGCCAATCTAAAGAATATGATCGCTTCACGGCAAAAAGGAGAAACCCTATTCCAGTCCAGGTCAGTTGTTCCAAAAGTCTCACTAGATGCAATCATTGTGCTAGAAGCTAGATCCTTCTCAGAATTCCCAAAATGATCTGATCCACCGATTGTCCACGACTTTCTCTAACAAGATTCTCACTTTTGGTTAGCAACGTTAATCCATAGATAGTTAGAGGTGCCAAAAATCATGTTACACTACCATAAAATCAGCAGTTGGAGGTGCCAAATGTTGATGGTTTCAACCATCCGTGCTCCGCACGCCCATGATATTGGATAGAATGTAAAACCCATAAATAATTGTGGCTGTGTATATTGATATATATATATATATATATATATATAGTGTGATTACAAAGGGTACACTAGACCTAATCAAATACGGAACATGATATTCACAAAATCAATCAGAAAGGGTATTCTTTTCTTATCCTAATTCTAATTGATTTACATCTCTATTACCCCCCCCCCTCCTCAAGTGAAGCGTATGATTGGTCGCAACACAAAGCTTGGAACGTAGAAACTCAAACTAAGAACGGGTTAGACCCTTCGTAAAAATTTTAGCAAGCTGCAAGTCTATAGAAATATGAGCCACCTTGAGCTGGCCAGAAGACACCATCTTACGCACAAAATGATACTCCCTCCGTCCTACTTTAAACTTCCAATTTTTTTCCATGGTTTTCAATGAGCATGTTTGATTATAAATATCTCTAGTTACATATAATAATTACGCATATAAAATTGATATTTAGAAAATAGATATTAAGATGAATCTAACAAAATTCCACGTGATGTTTTTATTATGTATATATTAATTTTTATTTAGGGTCAAAGTTTACAAAGTTTTACTTCCAAAAAGCAATTAGGAAGTTTAAAGTGAGACGAAGGGAGTAGTCAATATCAATGTGCTTGGCTCTTTTATGAGAAACTGGATTCTGAGCCAGGAAGAGAGCACTATTACTATCACACAGCAAAACAGGAAGGGTATGTGTCATCACACATAATTCCCGAAGAAGATTTATCAACCAAGCTAGCTCCGCAACAGTATTTTCCATAGCATTGTACTATGATTCTGAACTAGAACGAGAAACCGTGGGCTGTTTCTTAGCACTCCATGAAACCAGGTTGCCACTAAGGAAAGTGGCATAACCATATGTAGACCGACAAGTCTCTATACAACGAGCCCAATCAACATCAGAGTAACCCAGAACTGGTAAAGCGGAGGAGTTTACGTGAAACTGAAGACCATAGTAGAGCTAACCACGCACATAGCACAAAATCTAAGTGACAGCTTGGTAATGGTCATCAGTAGGAGCCTGCATATACTGACTGGCCGTATTCACAGCATAGGACAAGTTGGGACGTGTGATCGACAAATATTGTAGCGCACCAACCAAAGAACGATAAAGTGTGGGGGTTTCCAAATGGCTTACCAAAAGAGCTGGACAGTTGCAAAAAAACCATGAATGGGATAGCAACTGGCACAGAATCTTGCATGCCAGCTCGCAGTAAAATGTCCTTGGCATATATGGCCTGACCAAGAAATAAGCCATCAGAAGTACGAACAATCTCCAATCCCAAAAAATACTATAGAGTGCCAAGATCAGTAATCTTAAATTCCTGATTAAACTGATCAATAAACTTCTGAATAAGACGACCGTAATTCCCACTAAGAATAATGTCATCAGCATAAACCAATAAATAGAGCAAAGAGCACCTTGTGAGAAAACAAATATGGATGCATCTAAAGAATTGCATACAAAGCCCAGGCCAATAAAAAAGAACTGAAATGCTGAAACCAAATGTGGTGATCTTGTTTCAAACCATAAATGGCCTTGCGTAAATGTCAAACATAATCAGGACGCATGGGGTCTTTGTAATCAGCAGGTTTCTCTATGTAAACCGGAGAATGCCATTTAAAAAAGTATTCTTCACATCAAGCTGTCACAATGGCCAATTGCAATGAACATCAATAGATAAAATAGTACAAACAATAGAGACCTTCACCACAGGACTAAAAGTATGATCATAATCAAAACCAGGATATTGCAAGAAACCCCGAGCAACTAACCTTGCTTTGTGCCGGTCAAGTGAGCCATCAGATTTATACTTCAACCGATAAACTCATTTTGAGCCAACAACATTGGCATTAGAAGGACAAGGAACCAATTCCACGTCTATTGAGTGCATAAGGCATCCATCTCTGAGTCCATAGCAGCAACCCATTTAGGATCCTTCAGACGAGCGATGACTTTGGGGCTTGGTCTTAGAAAACAAAGCACTCAATACCCCAGAAAAATCATAATCAAAAAAATCCTTGTACCGTAGAGAACTAGTGCACAAACAAGTATTCATCGGATGTTGGGAAGAGGGACCCGCAACTGGCAAAGGTGCGGATCCCAATGATGGCACAAATACCTAGGCACTAGGCACAAAACTCAAGGTAAATGGCGGCGATGGCAGCATTGGGGAAGCAGGGATGGTTGGTACCATCGGGGAAGACGTCAACGGTGGATGGGGCAACACGTGATGCACATGCGCAGTTGGGGAGGCCGGTGCATGAGTCGGCACCGGCAGCGGCGTCGGCTATGCTGGCGGCGATGGCTAGTGTTGAACACGCTGCTAGTCACCCTGTGGCAAACAAATGCAATTTTCTGAAGAACGCCGAGCTTTCGGTACGAGTGGAAAATTTTAATCTTCCAAAATAATGGGTGATTGTGCTGAAGAATATAGCTCAAAAACCTCCAATGGAGCTGATGAAGGCTCTAAAAAGGCAGAGACATCCATTGATGATAAATCCGTAATAGTGCTAGTACGGGTAGCTGGAAAAAACAACTCATCAAACCGAGCATGGTGAGTGATGTACTCCTTCTTTGTAAGAGGATCAAGACATCGATAACCATTTACTGAGACTGTATCCCAAAAATATACGAGACATACTACGAGGGTCCATTTTGTGCGCAACATAGGTCCTCAAATAGGGGAAAACTCGACAGCCAAAATGATGAAAATTGGAGTAGTCAGTCGTAGTACCAAAAATAACAGAGAGTGGAGACTGACCAGATAACACCGGAGTAGGAAATCTATTGATGATGTAGACCGCCATAGAGAAAGCCTTATACCAAAATGAATGATGAAGGCTAGAATGAAAGTGCATCGACAAACTTGTCTCCGTAATATGACAATGCTTCCTCTCTGCATGACCATTTTGCCCAGAAGTGTAAGGACATGAAAGCTGATGATGAATGCTCTTAGACGCAAAATGAGTCCGCATGCAATGATTCACAAACTCAGTTCCACCATCACTCTGAAATACCTTGATGGTGGTGGAAAATTGATTCTCAACAAGAGCTTCAAATCGCATGTATGTCTCCACAAAATCATACTTTCATCGTAGAGGAAATAACCAAGTAAACCGAGAGAAATCATCAATAAAATGACATAATAAAGGTACTCAGTGTGAGAAATAACAGGTTAGGGTTCCCATAGGTCACAATGAAATAGATCAAGTATGCGTGGTGTGCATTTTAAATTATCATTAAAAGAAAGACGCTTGTGTCATGTCCTAAATGATTGTGCCATAGCTCAAATGAGGCTTTGGCTTTATTTGCAGTAATAAAAGAAACTAAATTAGAACCACCATAATCTAAAATGAAAAGACCTCCCCCACTGTGTCCTCGGTCCAGGAGCTCTTTGGTAACCTTGTTCTAAATAGTGAAAGCAGTGTCATCAAAACAAACAACAACATTTCGATCCATGGTTAACTTGGCAATAGGTAATAAATTCTTGGTGGAGTGGGGAACAACTAAGGCATCAGATAAAGTAAGGGAATCAAAAATCTAGAAATTGCCAATATGGGAAATATGAAAACAGGCACCATTGCCAAAATAAACACGGCGATTACCATTATAAGGAGCGACGCAATCTAGGATGGATGCGAATGCAGTCATGTGATTGGTAGCACCAAAGTCCATGTACCAATCCAGAGTTCAAATATGTTGCTGATACTACAACCCAATTGTATCCATTAACCCAAGAAGTCATTATCCAATAAGTGAAAATAGTATATGGATAACGGTTATCCAACAGGTGACCCGACCTGTTTGACGGGCTTAGTTGGAACCATCAAGCTTGATGGTGATGCAGTTGATCAATGATGGAAACGTAATTGACGTCATCAGGAAAGAGCAGATCAGATCCAAACACAAAAGAAAATCAAATTAAACCAAACACACAGCAAGCTTGTGAATGGCAGTTGATGACTCATCTAACTTTCATCCGTGGACAAGGAGCAACAAACGAGCAGGGCAGAAAGCAGCAGCAGTGGCGTCGGATCGAGCGGTGCATGGGCGAGGATCCGGCGGCGCGTGGATGGCGACGTAGGGGAAACTCCAATTGACGATCGTCGAAAGTTGGAGGGTGGCGACAATCGGTGAGAAAGATGGGTGGGCACGACCAAGATCGAAGCTTGAAAGGGAAAAAGGATTTGGAAATTTAATTTTCTGTATCTGTAAGGGGGCACTGAGACTAGATCCCTTCCTCACTTCACCACTCTAAAAAAATAGGGGATTCCAGTGGGGACTGGAAAGGAAACTATAAAAGGCTCTGGGAACTTCCATTTAAGGGCACTAGCAATAGCTGCCTGCATAGGCTTGTCCTTTTCTGAAAGGAGATCCATGGCTGTAACATACTCATAGATTCAATTTTCCCTTGCCATGATAGAATATAAAACCTACAAATAATTGTGGATGTGTGTATTGATATATATAGTGAGTATAAATAGTATACAAGACCTAAATAAATATGAAATAAGATATACACAAAACCAATTAAAAAGAATATTTCTTTCTTATCGTGATTGTATTTGATTTACCTCTCTATTAGTATATACCACAAACGATGATGGGGGGATTTACAGTGTTTATGAAGCCTTGTCTTTATCACACCATTGCATACAGTGGATGACTAATGCTAATCTCTAGGATGGAATGCAACAATCCTTGGAAATGGTGCCATTCCATCCCAAAATAACATATCAACACATTGGGTTGGACCAAAACCATCCATCTTAACCGATGCAACTATCCTATGGTTTGGTGATGGGAACAAATCCTTATGATTTTCCAACAGTTCCTCAAAATTGACCATCATCGTATTTTGGCATGATGGATATATAGGTCAGCTGAAGATAGAAGCACCAATGTCATCAATATGAAGTTGGAGCAAATGGTCACTAGAAGAGGACGATCACAATCGACTCCCATACCCATGGTTGCAATATTTATGCGGATTCCAAGTGTGAAGGTACCGGATTCCCTGCTAACCTACACGAGAGAAACTAATCATGTGGAGTTCTTGATATATCTAATTAGAACTGATAAAATATAAAAGACTTTATTATAGTGTATTGATATCACATCAATGACATACATCATCAAAGATGATGATTATAATATATAGGGCTACAACAAACCAAAGTCTAACAAAAATAGGATTCTAAGTCTATTAGAAAACTACCATCTATAATTAATACTATAAGGAAATTAATTCCAAGAGGTAACTACCATTTACAACATTTCCAATAAGGAAAATGTTTCTATTCCTTATCACCCTCAATCAAGTTGGAACATGATGAACAAAAATGCCCAACCCGCAAAGAAAATTCTGAAAATCGCTAATCGTTAAGAGTTTTGAAAAAAAATCATCCATAGAACAAGATTCAGCTTCAGTAGAAATAGCAGCGATAGAGCAATATTCAACTTCAGTAAGAGAAATATTTGTAAAAGACAATAAAAATGATCAATCGGTGAGCAACAACGTCAAATGACGGAGATATTTCCGGCGATGGCGGCAGCTAAGAGTTGCAGCGGTGGCTGGAAGGACACGAAAAAATTGCTATAATGGTAGTAAGAGCAGTATTTGTAAAAATCCATGCGGCCAGCAGCGACGCGTGAGTGGCAGAAGTGGTGGCACGTGAGGACAATAATTGAACGCATCAGTGGCTCGTATGGATAACAAAGCGGAGCGGCGACGGCGCTAGGCCACTCTTGTGGCGGCAGTGTGGATCACGGTGGCAGTGGAGAAGGTAAGGGCAGCGGTGGCAGCGCGAATACAACTAAAGATAAGGGGTCTCATGTCGAACCCGCTTTGATACTATGATAAAATATAAAAAACTTTATTATGGTGCATTGATATCACATCAATGACACACCTCATCAATGATGATTATAATATATAGAGGTAATACAAACCGAAGTCTAACAAGAATAGGATTCTAAGTATATAAGAAAACTACCATCTATAACTAATTGTACAAAGAAACTAATTCTATAAGTTAACTACTCTCTCCGTCCCAGCCGAATCTGCACACTTTTTGGTCAACTTTCTCAAGACACGTTTGACCATAAATTTCAACTAGTATATAGATACCAATATCATCATGTGAGATATTGTTGGATTCTCTGCATGCTGTATTTTCTAAATATCAAATTTTAACACGCCGCTAATATACGTAACTAAAGTTATCGTTGGTCAAACATGACTTGAGAAAGTTGATCAAAAAGTGTGCACATTCGGCTGGGACAGAGTAATATTATTTATAACCTTTTTATTATCTATACCTTATCAAATGGCATCGCGAGATATTCCTGAGACGTTGATGAGTAAATTGCTTGGTTCATGCCTGGCCCTGCAATGGTTTGAATACTGGCTTTGGGGCCAACTTTCCATATATATATATACCGCCTTGACCCCACGTGCATCGACGCACCACCCGATTGCTCGCAGTAGACCGGGCCTGCTTGGGACGTGGTCGGGTATGCAGCGGAATATACACACCCGAGAGAGCATGGCTCACACACACAAGCCAACTAAGTAATATAAGGCCCAACAACTGGGAAGCAAACGCTTACATTCAATATATCACAAAAAGGTAATCGGGTGTAGAGAATATATATATATATATATATATATATATATATATATATATATATATATTCAGTAGGCAGTTTTTGACTTACTTTTACCAGAAGAAAGAAGTTCATAAGAGCTGTGGCAGAAAAAGGGTAATGATGGCAGAAAAACCTATTTTAGAAACCAGCACCCGTGAATAAGTCCTTCAAACGGATCAGGTCAATCGTTGGATAACCGTTATTCATATACTATTTTTATTTATTGGATAAAACTTATTGGATAATGATCCATTGGATTAATAGATAGGATTGTAATTATTGGGTTTAGTTGGGTTGGATAATGGTTTACCCGTTGGATAATTTTGGGTGGGTTGAGTTGGGTTGGGTAATGGGCGACCCGTGGATAATTTTATATCACATCACAAAATAACTAAATTTTCACAAGTTTGATTACGAATGATTTAATTTTTATTCTAATATATAATCATTTATTATATTATGTGATATAATATTATGTACATTATATTATTTTAATAAAAATAAAAAATATATAATATGTTGGCTTTGGGATTGAGCTCGAGCTCAAATACTGTACAAACTCGAATATTGTACGAACTCGAATACTGTACGAGATTGAGCTCGAATACTGTATGAACTCGAATATTGTACGAGATTGAGCTCAAATACTGTACGAACTCGAATATTGTACGAACTCGAATACTGTGCGAGAATGAGCTCGAATATTGTACGAACTCGAATATTGTACGAGATTGAGTGCGAATTTTGTACGAACTCGAATATTGTACGAGATTGAACTCGAATAATTTGTGAATTATAATTTGTATAATTTGTGAATTATAGTGAATATTTATGTTAAATATTACACATGCATTTAATTGGGTAATTTGGATATTTATTGGGTATTTGTTAGGTTCCCATTGAGTTAACATAATATGGGATCCATTGAGATCAAAATTTTCCATTAACATAATTATTCTCATCCCAAATCCTAAAAAATAATGAGCATTTAATACCTGATCCCATTGGATAATGACAACTAGTAACCCAAATCGATAGAAAATGTTTAATGATAACTTATTTGGTTAATTATATAATGACTTATTGGATAATGACTTATTGGATAATATATTTTAACCCATTGGATCATATGTATATTTCATGGGTTATCCAATGGGTTATCCATTTAATGACCCAGCCCATTTATAAGCCAACTCATTTTGACTCATTAATAAATGAGTTAATTGGATAATGACACATTAGATAATGACCTATTGGATTTGGATAATAGGTTTATCCAATTAACTCATTTGACGGGCCTACCCGTGAAGGGTAATGATGGCAGAAAAATTTCTTATAAATGGCGTGATTTTCTTAAGGATCCTGGTCATGAACAAAATGATGTTATCATCTAAAGTATCTAAAGTTATTGATTGAAAAGTGTATTATAGTGGAATA
This sequence comes from Rubia yunnanensis, assembly GCA_037428765.1. NCBI lineage: Eukaryota > Viridiplantae > Streptophyta > Magnoliopsida > Gentianales > Rubiaceae > Rubia > Rubia yunnanensis. The sequence continues at coordinate 47,318,959 of CM075069.1, read as the reverse complement.
AATGACATTCAATTCATGTGCATTTTACATAATATAGTTAAAGAATTAATTAAATAGATAACTAATTATGTTTTTTTGATTGAGCAGAAAGTTTAGCTAGAAATTAATCGCTTTCGATATACTAGCAACAATTGTACTGGGCTTGCAGATTATTATAACTAAACATATAGAGTCACACACAAAGCATGCAATTGAATAAAATGAAATAATCATTGAGCTAGGAGCCTAAATAGTAATTATATGAAAAATAAGTTTAGAACTCGTTAAGTCCAATTGGATTAGGCCTAGATTGACTTGGATGAAGGTTTCTTGGATTAATAACTATTCTTTATAAATAGATATTTTTACAGAAATATCCAGTAAGACAATATTAGAACTCTGCCCGTCTCATAAACCAAAATAATCCAACCATTCTCAAAAAATAAACTTCACCATAAAGAGAAGGAGAAAGACTAGGTCTTTGCTTGCTGCGATGTTGAAGACGGTGTAGGTGATCCGATCGTATTGCGTGGATATGTATAGAGGAATCACATTTGGAATTCTCATCTCCGTAGTGGATCGAATTCGACGATAAAATACGTTTCAAAGGTAATCTAAATTTTTAAATGGATTCGAATTAAATTTATTTGCATGCATATTTAACTGGTTTTCCTATAAATTAGATATTAATATATTCCCAACATATTAATCGTGGTTAGTTGTGAGAATATGTGGTTAATGCGCAACCGAAGAAGGATGATCAGACAAAGGGCCAAAATTTGAACAATAACTGAAAATGGGGAGTCAGGAAACATTATCAGAACATTCAAGAAGGGTAACAATCAACCTCCTCCCCCATTAGATTATGCTTAGCAAGCTGTAAACTAGGCGTAGGCAACCTTCAATAGAGCAGTAAAAGTAATCAATGGAATCATCAGTGAGGGAGTGTCAAACACTTCGATCAAAGATTGAAGTTGATATGTACTGCCCGCATAGCCGAAGAATAAGTTTTTGCATTCATATAAGACAATCACAGATCTTCCAATTTAAGAAGGTGTCTTCCGAAATCGATTTCCGATTCTATATTCGTTGCTCAATATTGCTACTTAATTTCGCATTCACAACTGAACTCGAGAAATCAACTCCGCAAACCAGACTTTTTTTCCAATATCGTAAACGAATAAGTCATTTTCCAACGGCCATATTAACCTAGTTCCGGTCTGGAAACAACTACAGATTAATGGCAGTTATCGGGAAGTTACTGTTGGTTTCCTCCCTAATTCTAGAACTCTCCATTATGGAAGAGGGAGGCGTTTTTATGATGATAGGGGAATGAAACTTGGTTTTACCTAATTAATTCAATTATCACTACTAGTGTGTTCCAACATGACTAATCTAACCAAGTGCATATTAACGTAAAACGTAAAGGACACAAGACTTGGTTACGCAGTTCGGTGAAATCCACCTACATCTACGGGGTCTGGCCCAGTTCAGAATGAATCCACTAATCAGAAAGATACAGTACAAAGTACACCATACAATTATACGTATCTTATCTAAGTATAACGTGAATCCTGCAAGCTCCCCTTGCTACCGATCCGCCTTGATCAGACTCCCTCTGACCTCGAAACTCGTCGACGCTGGATCTCCTCCTCCCGAGGAATTAAGGCATATGATTCTGAACTTTGTGCAGCAGGTGTGTTGGAACACAGTATTCTAACTCTTTGCAATTCTCGAAAGATAAAAAATCCGTGTGCAGATTTTTTTTATTAAGTCCGTGAATATTGCAGCCGTGTTTGTTCTCAATATATAGTCCATGAATCAGATCTGAATACTCCTTGATTATCTCCACAATATTCCTATTCCAAATCTAATTCTTGAAGCATATCCAAATCCCATAAATAAAGAGATTTACCTTATATCATTCTATCCCATATATTCAAATAAATCTTCTCCATATAAGTAGGGATTTTCCATAAACCAATTATGCTTCACACGCCTGATATATAGAAGAATATTCAGATTTCCATAAATCACAAATACCACAATATTCTGTCTTCTTTTTTCGTAAACATCTTTGGCGTAAATATAACTCATCTGTATAACTCCATAGCTGAATATTCCAATTCCATAACATTAATCCAATCCCACATATACAGGAACTGATATATTCTCCAACTCAAATACAACTTGAACTAGATGTATCCTTCTTGGATTCAGTCTTCAACCTTTCCTTATTTCACCAAAATTTCTTCTTTGATGTTGCAACTCAATAATACTATATTTGCATAATTTTCATAAATTGTCAACTAGATAAATCTAGACTTTACAATCTCCACCTTTGGCATTTTGTGGACCAATCACCTTTTGACATTTCATCACAAGAGCTTATGCAAATAAAGGCATCAACCTTGAAAACCACTCTGGATGTTGGAACATAGAAACATAACGTCCCCCCTGAATTCCGCATTCCTTCAACATCCATGAATAATAAGCATGTTGGAACATCAACCCAATGGAGCCAATAAAGTCATCCAAGAAATCCAAAACATCTCCCCCTTGGGACCATAAACATGCCACACGCAATAGACACAGAAAACTAGAATCTCCATTAAATGCAGCTCCCCCTGAAGCAAATCTCTGGCCTATGTTAGAACATAGCCATAGCAGAACCTTTAAACTTCTTCAAGAGCAACTATCTGTGCCTCATCTAATCTGGCATCTTCTACCTCCAAAGTTAACATCTGAATGGATTGAGCTCTCTACTTCACACCATTGTACCACTCAAAATCTTGATCAATGTTGCCTCCCTTATAATTCTTGTAAAATCTCCCGATTGTACTCCTTGTTGATTGAGGCGGCAGTCTTGAGACCCAAATAGTCCAGGTAAGCTGTAAATCCACACTCCTCATATACACCCAGATCAGTTGTCCCTTCGGCTAAAATTATATCTCTCATGGCAGTTAGATCAGAAGTGTCTTCAATAATCTGCTCACCTTGTGTTGGAACACAGTCACCAATGTTGGAACATAACAGCTCTCATTGCTTTAGATTCAACACATCTCCTACTCAGCTTCCTTCACTTCATCAGTACTTTCTCCCCCTATCTGGTGTTGGAACATAGACTTGTTGACCATCCAGATCATAATCTTCTCCAACCACAGTTACTGATGTTTGAACAGCTGAATCTCTAATCCATGTCCACGTCTTCTCAACCTGTCTCCAAACTCTGTGTTGGAACATGATCAGCATCACTGTCTTCCAACTCCTTATCATCATATACCAGAATACCAGGAAGAACCACCATTCTAATAAATACGACCATCATTTTTTCACCTTTTTCTTCTTTCTAATTTTTTTGTGTTTTTCTAATTTTCTGTACACAAAATAAATAAACAAAACTTTTACTGCTAAATAAAAGCTTTAAAGAAATACCTCAAATTTGACAAGCACCCAAGTGTTGTCTGAGGAGCTCAACCGTAGCAGTGTCCAACAGCTTTGTGAAAATATCCGCAATTGGTCTCGATGTTGGAACATAGGCTACCACGATTTTTCTCTCAACCCGAATTCTTACAAATACTCCCACCATAGTCATCTTCAATTCAGCTTGCATCAAAGTCACAAAATCTTGTTCTTCAAAAACAAGCAAGGTGTGATCTTCTCCCCCTCGACGAGAACCTTTCTGAATAGGAAAGGTCGTGAGTCGCTTATACCACGCCTGTGGTGCTTGTCTTGATCCATACAAAGCCTTCTTGAGTCGATGATATACTTCCTCATTAACCACATCATGTAGGGGAGCACTCTTGACAGCTTTTTGGTACATCGTAAAATTCATAGTGTAAGCCATAACAAGGAGAATGCGAATATATTCTAACCTGTCAACTGAGGAAACAGCAATGAGGGAGAGAAAATATTGTAGACCAGCAAGTTCCCTATAATTAACCCAAGGGATCGATCGAGTCATTCTTCCGCTTGATTCAGCCTTCACCGATGTTGGAACATGGGAGAGTTCTGGAGAGGATAATGTTCCAACATTGTTGAAGATATAAGAATCACCAGCTTTATCTTTATGATCTGTCTCATCCGATGTTCCAACATCATTACGTCCCTGATCTGAGAAATCAACCGATATTGGAACATGGTCAGCCGTATGATCTACTTCATCCCATTTGACACTGTAGCAGTTCACTTCTTGTTCCAATAAGTAACATTTGTCTGATGACCGAATACCAGTAAGCACTTTTTTTGTTGTCATGTTTCACTATGCACTTTTCTTTATGGAATTCCATGGTCATCTTATCATCACATAGCTGGCTGATACTTAGGAGATTAGACTTTAGGTCTTCCACCAACAAAACACCGGTGAATACGGGGAATCCTTCAATATGCAGTTCACCTTTACCAACCACTTGACTTTTCTTTCCATCACCAAACGTAACAAAACCACCATCATATGGCTGGATATTGGTCAGTAATTCCTGAGTTCCAGTCATGTGGCTAGAGCAATCACTATCAAAGTACCACGAGTCTCTAGAATGTGCAATAGGAGACGTGTGAGAAATAAGGAAAGTACTCGTGCGTTTAACAACCCATACCTTTCTAACCATTCTTGATCGCTGAACATCGTCTATGTTGGAACATACTGAGAGTTGTCGCCCTGTCATGATGTCTCTGAGCAGTTTTCGGCATTGTTCCTCTGTATGACCTTGATACATGCAGTAGCTACAGATGAGAGGTTTCCTTTGATGGGTCTTGATAAACTTTCTTTTTACCTCTTGAATCTTCGACTTGAGACCGACCTTGCTACCTGATGAATTTTCAAACCCGATTCCATGTCGATCTCCAAAGTTTTTCCCCATGGTCAGAATGTCATCAAGTTTCGCCTTTCCAGTGTTTAACTTGGTAATGGCTGCTTCAGCCATCTCAGCTCTCTTAGTTGTTGAGCTTAGATTCAAATTTAACTCTTCAATCTCTCTTCTAAGTTCACCAACTAAAACTCGAAACTCCTTCTCCTTCTCGCCCAGATGTTTTTTCTCTTTCTTCAACACTCTATTTGTATCAAAAACTTGAAGCCACATGGCATACATCTGCTCATATATAATGTAGATATCTTCATCACTCACAACTAGTCCGTCATCATCACTGGATGTGCCATCAGACCCTATGTTGGAACATACAGCTTCGTCTTTCTCTGGCATGTTGGAACATACCTCAACTGATCCACTGTGAAATTTTGCTCCAAATGCCATATAATTGCTTGTAAGTTCCTCTTCGTCTTCTTCATCATCTTCACTCCATGAGCTGACATATGATTTTCCTTGCTTCTTTAGGTATTAGCACATTCAGCCTGGATGTGGCCGTATCCTCCACATTCTCGACATTGAATTCTTTCATACAGCTTTCCTTCACCACTTTGGTTTCTAGAGAATTGCTGACTTCCTTGTTCCATCCGAGTTCCACGATTACCAAAATCTTGAGGAAGATTTTTATTCCCTCCAGATATTTCCTGAGAATTCTTATTTACCACCTTCTTCAGCATTCTTGATAAACTCTTGGTGATAGGAGCAAGTTCTTCAATTCCATCATCACTATCAGATTCATTGATGACCCTTGATGAAGAGGATTTGAAAGCCAACTCCTTCTGGACTTTCTTTGCAGGTTGTTGTATTGTCATCTCATAGGTCTGTAGTGATCCCATTAGTTCATCCAAGGTCATGGTGCCTACATCTCTTGCTTCTTCTATTGCTGCTACTTTCATAGCAAATCTTTTAGGAAGAGATCTCAAGGCCTTTTTCACCAATTTTGTTTCCTTGTAAACTTTCCCAAGTTGATACGCCATATTGGAGATGTCTCTGAGTTTCCCATTGAATATAGAAATAGTAACATCCTCCTCCATCTTCAGTTCCTCAAACTTTGTAACCAATATCTATAGTTTGGATTCATGTACACGACTTGTCCCCTCATGTACAGTTTGCAGGATATCCTATGCTTTCTTTGCTTATTGACACGTAGAGATGAGTTTGAACTGATCTTCATCTACTGCAGTAAATATGACATTTAATGCTCTGGAGTTTGCCAAGCTTCCCATTCTTTCACCTGGTGTCCACGACTCTTTAGGCTTATATTCTCCTCCTTCAGAATTTCCAACAACAGGGGGTTTTCATTCTGTTTCAACATAGTACCAAGCCAATTCATCCAGTGAATTTATGAACACCCACATGCGAGCCTTCCAGTAGTTGTAATTTGTTCCTTCCAGCAGTGGTGGTCGAGACACAGAAGCTCCTTCTCTGGTCGCCATTGGTAAAGCAGGATCTCACTTTCCTTGACACAACCAAGGGAATAATAAGTGACCAAGCTCCGATACCAATTGAAATTTGATTTTAATTAATTCAATTATCACTACTGGTGTGTTCCAACATGACTAATCTAACCAAGTGCATATTAACGTAAAACGTAAAGGACACAAGACTTGGTTACGCAGTTCGGTGAAATCCACTTACATCTGCGGGGCCTGGCCCAGTTCAGAGTGAATCCACTAATCATAAATATACAGTACAAAGTACACCATACAATTATACTTATCTTATCTAATTATAACGTGAATCCTGCAAGCTCCCCTTGCTACCGATCCACCTTGATCAGACTCCCTCTGACCTCGAAACTCATCGACGCTGGATCTCCTCCTCCCGAGGAATTAAGGCATATGATTCTGAACTTTGTGCAGCAGGTGTGTTGGAACACAATATTCTGACTCTTTGCAATTCTCGAAAGATAAAAAATCCGTGTGCAGATTTTTTTCTATTAAGTCCGTGAATATTGCAGCCATGTTTGTTCTCAATATATAGTCCATGAATCAGATCTGAATACTCCTTGATTATCTCCACAATATTCCTATTCCAAATCTGATTCTTGAAGCATATCCAAATCCCATAAATAAAGGGATTTACCTTATATCATTCTATCCCATATATTCAAATAAATCTTCTCCATATAAGTAGGGACTTTCCATAATTATGCTTCACACGCCTGATATATAGAAGAATATTCAGATTTCCATAAATCACAAATACCACAATATTCTGTCTTCTTTTTCCGTAAACATCTTTGGCGTAAATATAACTCATCCATATAAATCCATAGCTGAATATTCCAATTCCATAACATTAATCCAATCCCACATATACAGGAACTGATATATTCTCCAACTCAAATACAACTTGAACTAGATGTATCCTTCTTGGATTCAGTCTTCAACCTTTCCTTATTTCACCAAAATTCCTTCTTTTATGTTGCAACTCAATAATACTATATTTGCATAATTTCCACAAATTGCCAACTAGATAAATCTAGACTTTACAGGGAAGAATCTATGCTACCTTCTAAAAGGTTCTAAGCGTTTACTATGATTGTTGGGGAGATGGAAGAGAATTCTAGAGCACATTTGACTCATCTATAAATAGAGGTATTGGAGAAGAGTTCATCATTTAACCTCATCCAATCCATTCCATAGCCACTTTCATTCCTTCTAGTGTGAGAGATCCACTCTTAGAGTGAGAAGTTAGAGAAAAGTCTTCATCATCTCTAGTTAGTGATTGTTCCGCTATAGTGTGAGTACCATTGTAATCCATCCTACTTGGGTGAGATATTTGTAACCCTACTATAACCTCATATAGTAGAAGATTTGAACTACATAGTCCTGCAGTTTTTCCCGATTTGAGTTTTCCATGTTACCAAATTTTGGTGTCTCATTTATCTTTATTTTTTAATATTCATCTTGATCACACAAAGAGGGAAATATCAATTTTTTTCTCAACGGTGGTCAGAGCAAGGTTGATCGGTGTTAGTTTCTTGTGCGAGTCAAGATGGAGGCAAGTATAACTCATGATGGAGAAATGTTTAAGCTCACGGCGGAGAACTATACTTATTGGAAGCCTATGATGGAGCATTATCTATTTAGCAAGGGTTTGCATGAACCAATTATGGAGGAAGCCAAACCGGAGGAGAAGAATGATAAAGAGTGAGAGCTCCTGAATAGGAAGGCGGTCGCCAAATACATTGATCATAGCTTATTTTAGCATGTTTCTACTTACACTAATGCTTTTGAGAAATGGACAAAATTGTCCATGATTTAAAAGAAGACACCACGTAACAAATCTCACATAGTAAGACGATTAGTCAAATTGGAGTATAAAGATGGACAAAATATGATCGAGCATTTGAATAGCTTCAAGGGGCTTGTGAACCAATTGGGAAAGATTGAGATGAAAATCGACGACGAGTTGCAAGCCTTGTTGCTTCTAAGCTCACTACTCGAAAGTTGGGACACATTGGTGGTCACGCTTAGCAACTCAACTCCAAAGGGAAAGCTTACCATGGATGGTGTCGCCAACATCCTAATCAATGAAGAAGCACAAAGAAAGGAACGTGGCACAACCACCTACTCTGAGGCCAACACAACCGAGAATCAAGGTACAAGTGAGTCACGTGGAAGATATAGAAGTGGCGGACGTGAAAAATTATGAGATCGATTAAAGTTTTGTTTTCGAGTTACTTGCTACTATTATGGTAAGGCAGGCCATAAGAAAGTTGAATGTCGCAATCTTAAGAGAGACCAGAATAATGGCAGAATTTGTAGCAGGAAAGCCCGGAGGATGCGGCACGGCAGGAACGACATTGCTGGTGGCAATCGGATCGGCTCCAGCAGCGGCGTTGACAGACAGTGGCGGCGCGTGGACTGGTGGTCCTGCGGCGGCAGCGGAATCATCGAAAACAGGATTAAAAACAAGGTCAGTATCTTCAATTTCAACATGATCAAGAGGATTCATAGTGACAGGAACAGGGACGACAGTGGCAGATCCTTGAACGGTGACAGTGACGGCAGCGGCGGCGGCGCGTGAAGGACCAGTGGTGGCGGAAGCGGCGCATGAGGCGCGGTGGTGATATTTTAGGATTTAGGTTTTCAGGATTTTAGCTCTGATACCATGTAAAATATGAACGTGTAATTTTATTGATGGTACAAGGGTGATATATAAAGGCAACGTATACAGAAGTACAAATGGAAAAGGATTCTAACTACGGTACAAGACATACATAGAATATGACAAAATATCTCCTTAACAACATTTTTGGCGCTAAACCAAGTCGGTGGAAATCGGTTTTGAAAGCTTGGCTTTGTTAGGATCTGATTAGTTAGTTATTCAGTTATGAATTAGTTAGACTTCTTGTATAGCTACTGTGTAGTTAGTTCGTTAGCTTTTCAGTTGGAAAATATGTATAAATACTGCCATTGTGGATTCATTCATTAAGTTAATACACTCAGAAAATTTTCCCACTCTGGTTTACTGAATTTTCAGTTTTGTTCTTGAACCTTTGCTTGTTCTTATTGAAGAACTGCATCCGATTTTTACAGCTCTTAGTTAGTTTCGGACCGAAAAATTATGTATGCACGTTAAAGCTAGATGGATAGCAGGAAATGTCAAATAAAAATCTCAAATTCCAAATCCAATAGTACCCTAGGAATAGCGTTCACTGCACTGTGAAGGGATAATAATTTTACAATTTTAGTTATTTGGATTTAAAAACCAGTGTATTTATAGATCATCAAACTATAATATTTAATTAGGCTCGTAAAACCTCCAAATTTGGAGTCGCATCATGGAGAACGTAATGCTTGTTGGTGAGGCCTTGAATCTCATGCTTCAGAATCATCAACTGAATCCGCATCCAGGCTGTTGTGCACGCCGTAGCTATCCGTGAAAGCAAGTTTTGCAGTACACTTCTCCAAGGCCTATTCATGGTCCCAAACCAAGCCTGGGCAATGACAGTGTAAATGCCAAAAACAAGAAAATATAATGTTTATGAACTCTTTTTTCCTGGAGAATTTTAGAATTAATCCCTTCCTCCCAACAAAACTTTCCTCCTTAAAATGATTATAGCATGGAAATAATTGATGTGTAATTATAATTAATATTTTGGTTGAGTTAAAAATTGAATTACTTACATGCATGAGTCGGTCGAGGTATAGGAATACAAAGAGTGCGCACTTGAAATAACTAATGTAAGTACCTTTTATAAATACAGAACGGAAGAATTCCCAAGAAAGGAATAAGAGGGTGTTTGATCACAGCTTTAGTTTTCTAGTTTGCATAATTTTCTTCTCTTAATTGCATAATTTACTACTCTTATAACCCTATAGTCCCCCACTGCGAGTTTGTCTGGTAGACGAGGATCTATCATCACTCACTGTCCATTGGGACCTAGCTGCTGGTTTACGACTTTCACAATAAATTGAGGAACCAAATTCAGAGTAGTACAAACCGTACCTACGTTTTGTCAATTAGTTTCGAATAGGATAGCACAAAAACGCATTGATTATAAATCAATTTTTAACTTCTAAATAATCGGCTATGCTATTATGATTGATTCTTGTTAAGTGGTAATGAATGAAGTTTCCATGTATATTCTTGATCTTCTTATGTTGTGATTTACAAGTGGAGTAATATTACAAATGCTACCTTCATCCCGTAAAAAAAATGCTTAATTGACTTTGAATGAGTTTGCCAAAAGTGAATAAAATACGACTGGATAATGTAGTATGGTGGAAAAAGCAGGGGATAGATTGTAAAGTAAATGGAAAAAAAAAAGTAATGTAATTAAGTGGATAATGATTAGTAGAAGAGATATTAGAATGTAAATAAAACTAAAATGAAAACTTACTGCAACAGACAATCACTACTAGAACAAGAACATATGCACCAGTACTTTGCTGGTGGGAAGTGAAAATCGGTGCTGAAATTATGAAAGGCGCCGATTTTGGTACCAAATTCAAAAAAACAATTGGTGCTTGCGGAGTTTATTGGCACTGGAATTCTGTAACAGGTGCCCAAAATTGGTGCCATACATAGTAACTAACACCGGTACAAACGATGAACCTGCAAGGGACCGGTGCTGGAAAAGGTTTCCATGTGCGCAATAGTGTCTTTGGCGCGTAAAAAAATGGAGGGAAAGAAATAGCACCGTTACGAAGCTAGTGTGTCGGTGCCTATGTAAAATTATAACACCGTGATGCATAATACCGGTGCTTGGTAAGTGGGGCCCATCTGAGAAGTGGAAGATATTTTTTAAATATTTTTAGTAGCTGTATCTGAAAAATGAAACAACCGGTGCTAAAATTGGTGAAATAGTCCACTTGGCGGAAAACGATTTGGAGGAAAATATTCTAGCACCGGTATGTAGGCATTATACCGGTGCTAGGAGAGGGTTTGAAAAAGATTATTTAATTTGAACTTTTCATGGTGAGAAGGCACCGCTGGAGGTGGTTCATGTGTCCATTTTAGATGGTTATTTTAGGCTTTTTAGGATTAGGTTTTGTGCAATTTTGTGCAATTTTGTGCTCTACATGTGGCATTTTGCCTTGAAATCATCTAAGGAGGGATAAAGGCGGCTTTGACGTTTTTATCACTTTTTAGATGATTTTGTGTGACAAGGTGATTTGTTTGAAGACTTTGAAGATTTGAAGACTTTGAAGATTTATCTTTGAAGATTTGAAGATTTGAAGACCTTTACATTTGAGCTTTGTGAAGATTTGAAGAAGTGAAGAGATGAAGAAAGGAGAGCAAAGCAACGGATGAATGATGATCCAGGGTTCTCAGAATTTTCCGAGAAGAATCAGCCTTCAAGAGTGGCACCATTGGATTCCTCTTCTCGAGCACTATAAAATCGACTACAAGAACTCCCGAAACGGATCAACGGTTCACCCGGAGGAAGCAAAACAAAACAGGGCTGGATTTCACTGCTGGTCGCGACTCGCGATGGAACTGGTCGCGAGTCGCGACGACAGCGCGAATCCAGCTCTGCAGCAGCATTTTTCTCCCCTTTTTTCTTCCACTATAAATACCTCTTCACCCCTTCTTCTCCACAGCTTTTGGCCCCTGTTTTGGGCCAAAACCCTAGCTTTTCTCTTCTTGTTTTCTTAGTTTCTATGCCTTTTGTTGTTCTAGAGTAGTTTTTGTACTTGGGAGCAAGGATTGAAGCTTCCATTTCTATGTAGCAAGGAGCATTTATATCTATCTATTTGGTGTTTTTGCTATTGTGCTTTTATTGTGCTTGAATGTTAATTGTTGATGCCATTGATGTTGTTGAAAGCTTGAATGAAATACTTGTATGAATTGCTAGCTAGGGTTTGGGGGATTTGGGTTAATTTCCCCCCTTTTCTTGTTAGGAATGTATGAGTATGATTTAGGACTTTTGATTGTGTTGATGGATTGATAATGTGCTAGATGAATGTGATTGATGTTGAACTCTTCGTCATGTTCGTTTGTGTAGCAAACGAGAGAGTTATATGCTCGTGGATGGATGTGCGTTGCACGTTCATCCAATCTCGTGTAATTGCATGAATTGGTTAAATGCTTAGTCACGGTGTAGTGGTCATAAGCATTGCCGAGCTTGTTGGTTATTCGTGATTAAATGCCACCAATGATACCTTGAGTCGTGGTCGCGACAACGGGAGTCATTGGTGAGGTTTGACGAGAGATGTCGAACTCACTCTTGCAAACTACGAACTAAGAAGGATAGGAGTTTAGTCTCCACAACAAGTAGTTGAAGTATTGAATAGATGGTTTTAACTCATCCTTGAAGCATTTGTTATTTAGCATTTGTGTATTCTTGATGGTGTGTTTCACTTCACTTGTGCCATGAGTTGTTTGAGCATAGGGAGTGCTTGTATGATTGAATTGGTTAGGTGTTAGGAACGTGACGAATTCCGTAGCTCCTTTGCATGAAAATCTATGAGCGTGAACTTAGAACTTCTTGTGCATAACGTGTTGTGATTCTTGCTAGATGGGTATGTTGATGTTGAGTCATGTAATGCTATATGATAGAATGAGTGAATGATTCAATGACCTACATTAGATTTGGAAGTGGATATCCCTTGCCCCCAAGGCTTTTTATCTTTGTAGTTTAAAACCCCTTTTCTTAGTTTTGTTTGATGATTAGCATAGTCACTTGACCTTGCTAGTTATCTTGTCTTTTAACTTTCGTAACTTAGGAAAACCAACCAACCAACCCCCCCCCCCCCATTTTACTTGCTTTTATGTGTGTGTATATATTTTATCCTAGCATAATATTAACCATTTGTGCTTAAGCGCTTAGGAAGATCCCTCTTCTCCTTGGACGACCCCAATTTGCCGCTATCTACCTAGTTGTAGAAAGTAAGCAAAAAGGGCTTACAAATATTCTTTTGCATAGGGGGTGCGACGACCGCCCGCTGTCAGTGGTTGTAGGTAGTGGAGGAGAGTGTTTCGGAGACTTAAATTTGGAGATGACATGTGTGAGGAGGTTGTCAATGAATTTAGGGAGAGGCCCGAGGTATTGTCAAATTTCTTAGGTGAAAAGGACATGCTATTGTATCCCAGTTGCAATAAGAGGGATACAATGATGTCATGTTTGATGGAATCGTTTAATATGAAAAACCTTGGTACATGGAGCGACACTAGAATGAAAAAGTTGCTAAAGTTCTTGAATGAGAAGGTTCCCGCCATCAACGGGATACCGGACAACCTCTACAAAGCGAAGAGGTTCTATGTCCGATGGGATTGAAGTATGAAAAAATACATGCTTGTCCCAACGATTGTGTTTTGTACAGGAGTGACTTGGCGAAGGAGGTGGAATGCCCGTATGCCATGTATCACGCTACAAGAAAATGAGAAGTTAAGGAAACAGGTTCCTGTGAAATGAATGTGGTATCTTCTAGTTATTCCGAGGTTGAAGAGGTTATTCAAGAATACCAATGATGCAAAGAACATGACGTGGTAAATAGGAAGGTGTTCTCTTAAGGATGATGTAATTCATCATCCAGCTGATGTCGATCAATGGAAGAGATTTGATAAGAGGTATCCGGACCTTGCAAGTGAGCCATGGAACTTGCGGATGGCTTTGTGTACCAATGGAATGAACCTGTTCGGCAACATGTTGTCTAAGCACAGTTCATGGCCGGTAATGTTGGCCATATACATTCTTCCATTGTATTTGTGTATGAAGAGGAAATATGTGTTGATGCCTTTGTTGATTTCTAGGCCAAAACGGCCAGGAAATGACACAGATACTTACCTTGCACTGCTGATAAAAGATTTGAAGGTTCTATGGTCCAACAGTGTCGATGTGTTTGATGAGTTTAGGGGAACGAGTTCAATTTGAAGGCAATGATTTGTTTTACCATAAATGATTTTCCAGCACACGGAAAACCTTTCAGATTATGTGGTGAAAAGTCAACAGATTACCAACAGCTGGAGAATGGTGGCTAGATAGTGTATTTGGGTCACTGGAAATTCTTCCCAATTAAGAACAAGTTGCGTGAGGATGCATTTCAGTTTGTTGGTGGGAAGAAGGTGACAAAGGCGCCAAGACCATTGCAGGGGTTGTTATACACAACCAGGTGAAGAAATTGAATGTTGTTCTTGGGAAGAAAGTGAAGAAGGCTGGTACAACCCCTAATGGACCTTGGAAGAAGAGGTCTGTTTTCTTTGATTTACCTTACTGGGAGCATTTAGAAGTTTGCCATTGTTAGGATGTAACTCACATTGAGAAGAATGTGTGTGAGAGTTTTATTAGTACCTTACTTAACATTCCTGGGAAAACGAAGGACATCTTGAATGCGCCAAAGGATTTGTTGAGCTTGGAATTCGGTCGGACCTAGCCTCGGAGGTGAGATGGAAGCGAACGTACCTCCCTCCCGCCTGTAAAATCTGTCAGTGGATGAGAAGGGATCAATTTGCGAGTTTATCCAGGGGATCAAGGTACCATCCTGATACTCTTCTAATGTTAGTCGCTTTGTGAATAATGATTTGCATGTGAACGCTTGAAAATTGCATGATTGTCACGTTCTCATGCAACAATTGTCCATTGCTATCTGTGGTGTTATGGAGGAGGATGTACGATTTAGCGTTATACGACTATGTTTCTTCTCCAACTCCATTTATTGGAAGAATATAAGCATGCAAGCGCTTGATGTGTTGGAGCGGGAGGGGATTTTAGTGTTATGTCAGTTGGAGAAGTACTTTCCTCAGTCATTCTTTGAAATCATGGTTCATCTTGTTATTCATTTGGTTAGAGAAATTTGACTATGCGGTCCGGTGGGTATGTATTGGATGTACCCTTTCGAGCAGCACATGGGTGTTTTAAAAGGTTACATTCACAATAGTAACTGACCAGATGCAAGCATCGTGCAAAGGTACGTCACCAAGGAGATCATTGAATATTGTACCTCGAACTTAGTCAGTAACAAATCGGTTGGATTATCTGAATAAGTGCACTTTGGTAGGATGAATGGGGTTGCATGTTCTAAAGGTACACTTCATACACCCTTCTATACTGAGTTGATAACTGTTCACCTTTACGTTTCATGGAATAGTAGCGAGACTGCAATCTATGTTCAAGAGCACATGTCGTATTTACAAGCACTACATCCAGAATGGCCATCGAAAAAAATACATCCAGAGCATTCTTCCACATTTGTGAATTGGTTTTATAATCGTTGAAATGTCGATGGCATGCCTAGTAAACTTCGTGCATTTACAAGAATGCCAAACTGCACCGTCAAAAGATACCTAGGGTATGATATTAATGGTTTTACTTTTACAATGGCTGAAAAGGATAACAAGAGCATGGCATAGAACAATGAAGTATACATTGAATCTGAATCGATTTGGCAGTCTAGCGAGAAAGACAAAAACCCTATTGTTGCAGTTATGGCCTTTTACGGGGTGACTGAGGAAATTTGGGAGTTAGACTATGTTGAGTTCAAAGTTGTGGTTTTCAAGTGCCGGTGGGTTGATAATGGAGTCTGGGTTCGTACATAGAAACCCATGGATCTCACATTGGTTTACTTTAACCGAGTTGGGTTCGAGAATGACAAGTTCATCTTAGCTGCCTAGGCATGCCTGGTTTTTTAAGTCCAAGATCCTAGAAACGAGAAGTAGCATGTCATCCTAAATGGGAAGAATTTCTACTTTGAAGAGGAGATTAATTGGCATGTCTGAGCAGAATGTTCTGAGTTCCCATCTGTATTTCCAAGTTTGGTGGATGTGGGTGGAGCTTTAGCAGGTAGACGGTTACATGGCGATGGATTGTGGGTTGATGAGAGCGGTTGAATTGTTGGGGGGTGATGATGCCTTGAAAAGGAAAATGTTAGGTGCATCTTATAACCGTAATGTAATTATCATTATACTTTTGTGTCCCCACGAGTGTGCTTTTATATTCGGCACAATGATATTGATATATGAATTTGGGTTTACCTTGTCTGTAGTGTATTGTTGCTCATTTATGTTTTTCACTTTTTCATAATTTTTTCTTGGTAAAATTGAAATGAAAACCAGCACCTGTTATTTGTTTAAAAGCCGGTGCTGAAAAACAGAGTATGTGCTCTGTTTCATCTAAGGCACTGATTTTTGTCTAGACGGTGATGTGTACTTAGAATAAATTTTTCCCTATTGCTCTCAGGTTGGAAAAAGATATGAAAAAATAATTCAAGGCAGCCTCAGGCAGCTGTTTTTCCACATATAGGCACTAGTATTTTACATACCAGCGCCGATTTCTAGACAGTGTTGTGAACTTAGAATAAAATTATCCCCTTTGCTCTCGAGTTGGAAAAAAATATCTGAAAAAATAATTCAAGGCAGCCTTAGGCAACTGCTTTATGAAATGTCTGGCACCGGTATTTTACCGGTTCTTTTACCAATGTCGTGTACTTAGAATATATTTCGTTAAATTTTTCTCGGGTTTGAAATGAATCTTAAAATTTTGGCATTAAAAATCCTTAAGCAGCTATTTTATGCTATCTTGGCACTTATATTGCCGTTTTTACCACTGATTTTAATACCGGTGATGTGTACTTAGCGATTTGTTTTCAAAGCAAGCCCCCGGGTTGGGAAAAATAGCCAAAAAATTAATTCAAAGCAGCCTCTGGCAACTGTTTTTCCATAAAAGGCACGAGTTTATGACTTTCATACCGCTGCTAACTTTTTTAAGTTATAACTAAATATGCAGATTGACAGAGGCTCAATCTTCCAATTCTAAAACTTGGAGAGGAAATCTATCCTATATTCGCCATCAGTTCATCAACCCAAGTGTTGTAAAGGAATGAGGTGAGTTCCCTTTCAAATATTATTTATCATTCTACAAGATCATTTATCATTAACCCAATGGTTTTGGAAAAATAATGTTTGTTCACTTTGCTCTCCAATAAGAACTTTTTTCGATGTTGCAATCATGTACATAGCGTTAATGTTTAATTCTTACATATATCTATATCTAAGATTTTATTGACTTCCATTGAACGTTTGTTGATGTTCATCAACACTAGTATTTTATAGGTCTTTATGATCCATGGAAGGCATTTGTTAAAATTCTTGAGTGGACATTGTAGGATATGGCACCAAAACCTCTCTTCAAGAGGTCACACAATGCGCCTCCTTCCTCTCCGGAGATGCAATCCAATATACAACCACAAGAGAAGAGGTTCGTGTTGGAGCAGGAAAAGTTAATTGAACAAACGTACAGAACAAGGCAACATTTTAAAGAGAGAGGAATAGAAGCATCTCTCCCCTTAGTAGAATCTATCTGGGCACTTGGATGGGAGAAATTGTGTGACACGCCTCCAATGTTTAACCTCAGCATAGTGAGTGAGTTCTATGCTAATTTGCGGTGTGGTCTAAGGTGGGATGAGGCGTTCTATCGTGACAAAATGGTTAAATTGGCAGATGAATCCATAAACAAATTTTGCGGGTAGCCAAATGTTCCCCCGAGGAGGATAAATTTCTTGCATTCCACTACAAGACCGATGAGGGTTGGGATTTTAATGATCTCACAGGAAGGGAGATTATGAGGACGGTAACTAGGGCGGGAATTGATATCCATTCTCTTGTGAAACCAAGTTGGACAAAGATTCCAAAGAAGCACCTCACACCCGAGATGAATGGATTGTACCACCTTATAGCATCCAGAATTGACCTCTTCACAGTGAACATTGAGGTTCACAGTATGAGGTTGACACATCCGTACGCCACTAAATAGAAACTGTGATGGAATGTAGGTAGGAAAATGGTGAATGCTTTGATATATGGTGCTGAGAAATCAGGTTACGGTTTCTGCAGCCTAATCTCCAAACTATGCACAAAATTTGGTGTCCCCCACTATCCGTATAACATATATGGGCAACCAATGGGTAATATTACAGTAGATTCTTTCTACAAAATGGCTCAGGACAGTGTGGGTCCTTCATTGGAATTAAGAGTCGCGGTGTTAGAGGTGGGTGTACAAAGTTTGCTGATGGAATCAACATATGAGAGATCCCAGTGTGATCACATGGGTAAGTTTTTTCAATATCAATTCCCGGATGCCATAAAAGCAGTTGGATATTTTCCTACTTACCCAAGCACGTGCATTGGGCAGATCAACGCGGGAACCAGCTCAGAAGATGCACATGCGTTGGATGAAGAGTTGTTTGTTAGATATTTTTCATGATTTTCGATCCTGATGATCTAAATACTATGGTTTTTTCAAATTCTATTTTGTTTGGACGTTTAGAACAATTCTATGTTATTTTGTGGAAAAATATAATTATCATCACATATTTTGGAGGATTATCATGCTTTTATATTGAATTTATGGTCGTAAAGAAATATGATTTTCCGTTACTAATTCCAAACCATTTTTCATAATATAGTCTACAACATGTACTGACGCTTTTAAGTTTATACTATCAAAAATTATATTATTTAGATTTCATTTATTTAGGCTATAGTAACAAGAATCAAGTATTTAAAATCAATGGTTAAGGTGAAACTTTTTTTGGGCAACACTGCAATTTATGAAAATGTTGCACTAGTTTTCTATGTCCTGTTTCAAGGATGTTCCATTACCCAATCAAGTCCTAATCGCATATTTATGATTATACAATACTCAATTTCACTATTCAATTTCCAATTTTGAGTTTCACCATTTCCCAGATTCTTTGAGGGACCTAAGTGCAAAAGGCAAAAACTTCACTCGAATGTCCAAATTCAAATCCGATTGGATGAAATCTTACATTATGAGACCCTAATGTCAATTCTAAGAAAAAAGAAAAAGATTAATGGTATTTGGTGGGAAAAACTCACCAATAAACCTTCCTGTTTGAACTTTCTAACTTCAAAGTTATTTAGAGTAAGATACTCTAAGACATGTACTAGCGCTTTACCAAATTTCATGAAAACATGAAATTCTATAAAAAAAAAACAATATGTTAACCCAAGAATACACTATATGAAGTAAGTTGGTTAAAAAAAAGACGGTCTAACTTAGTTTTGGGCAACAATGTTATTTTAATGAATTTCTAAAAGGAGCGTTTTTGGATATCATCTGACACAATTTCGAAACAAGAGATTAAATGTTGAATTGAATATTTTTCAATCCAATTGCATTTAAAAAAAACAATGGAGAAAACTTTCTCCCTAATTAGGTACTTAAATTAAATATTGCAAAGTAGCAGAAATGAAAACCAGCACCAGTAAAGAATGTGGAAGAACCGGTGCTCACATATGTAGGGGTCAAAATTTTAAAATTTTGGAATATTTTGGGGCATGAAATTCAAATTTATTTTTTTGGATTTGGCATCGGTTATTTTACCGGTGCTGAAAATAAATATAAATTCCCTCCCAATATTGATTGGGTTGAAAAGATTTCATCCCAAAACTTATTATATAGGAACCAATGTTGTAAAAGAAGGCACCGGTAACTTAAACCAATGCCGAAAATAGAATCCATGTCGGGATTAAACAGCCCCAAGCAGCTGATTTATTGGATTAAGGGCACCGGTATTTTTCTACTAGCACCGGTTTTTGTACCGGAGCTCAGAACTTAGAAACTTTTTTCTAACTTTGCTCTCAGGTTGGGAAAAAAATAGAGCAGCCTCATACAGATGCTTCATACCTACTTGGAACCAGTTTTTTTATTAAAATAACACCAGTTTTGGTACCTGTGCTGTGTACATAGAAACGTTTTTCCTACTTTGCTCTTGGGTTGGGAAAAATTAGCAAAGAAGCCTCACACAACTATGTTTTCACAAAATTGGCACCGGTATGAAGTGCCTCAACACCGGTATGTCGGGCTGGGTACCGGTGCTAACTCTTGATTATATAAAATGTGACCAAACATATTCCTCACATAATGGCCGCATTTTCTTCTTCTTTCCCACTTTTCTGAATGATTTCTCCACGTTCTCCACCATTAAATTCCCATTTAACCTTCATTGGCCCACCTCTTTTATCCCACTTCTTATAAGAACCAGACAAACCCTTATTTTCGTATCTTTCACTCCTGTTTCTACATTTTTCCACTCGTCGGCGATGAACTCACTTTCACTCAGATTCCGAATGGATAGTTGAAAGGTAATTCTATAATCCTTCATTCTTAGTTGTGTACAAACCCTAGATTGATTTACATTGAGTGAAATTTGTATGACTTTCTAGGGGTTTCATGAAATATGTGAATGAAGCTTTTTGGATATTAAGTTGCTTAGGGTTGTTAGTAGTTTGATGTTGGAGTGTCTGATTTTATTGTGTGATGATGGAGTGTCATGTTCATTGTGTGATGTTGGAGTGTGATATTCATTGTGTGATGTTCGTGTGTGATGTTGATTGTGTGACATTGAAGTGTCATGTTCATTGTGTGATGTTGGAGTGTGATGGTCATTGTGTGATATTGAAGGGTTTTTTGAAGCTTGATGTTGGAGTGTGATGTTCATTGTATGTTGTTGGAGTGGGATGTTCATTGTGTGATATTGAAGGGTTTTTGAAGTGTGATGTTCATTGTGTGATTTTGGAGTGTGATGTTCATTGTGTGTTGCTGAAGTGTCATGTTCATCGTGTGATGTCGAATGGTTTTTGAACTCATCAATCCAAAGTGTATGACATATAGGTCATAAATTGTATTCTTAATTTTTGTCGTCCTTATCTATTCATGTGTTATTTCCATATGCAAATGCCTCATGAAACCAAAAAGGTGTCCAGAAAGAGGAAGAGGGTTGGCCCTCCGCCAAAAAAAAAGAAGGTGGATAACAAGGAAGTTGCTTCTGAAGTCGGTGAAGTGGAGGTTCCACCGGTGGTACCCCTCAAGATTCAACTTTGAGGAAGATCAAGTGGGTGCTACTGCTGCTTCTGAGGAGGAAGCTCCCAAAGAGCACGAGGGTGATGGCGAGGACAACCCCCTACCAAGTAATGCTAGCTTCTCTAAAACAGACGGGCCACAAGGGAAGCAGTTCGACAAGTTTGAGATTGCCATTTGGTGTAGGGAATAGGGGATAGCTACTTTCTAGTCAGTTAGGTTGGCCAAGGAATATGAGCCTGTCCCCATCGCCTTCGAGGAAGTTGAAGGTTAGCTGATTTGTGTAAACAACTGGGAGCATGGACCATATATTGCAATTATGCATTTCAGAGGTGGATCAGATTGTGTACATGGATACACTAGCCTACCATCCCAAAGGATGTGAAGGAGGAAGCGTGGAGAGACATAAAGGTAAAAAACTATTTCAAAATACGTAATTTATAAATGCCTAATTGTTACTGTTAAACTATATATTCATTCTCCTAACCTAAATATTTTTTTCCCTACCATTACAGACAAGTTTTAAGATTGAAACTAAATTAACTGAAGATCCGTGGAGCAAGTTGAGGAAGAATGTGACAACCAAGGCAGGTGATGCACATTGCAACTAGAAATCCAAGGTGGCGAACAAGTACATATGGTTACTTCCCAGCAGCAAAGTTCCAAAATACAAGTCATGGGAAAAGTAGCGGTGGATGGATGAGAAAGAGTGGAACAAATTCGAGCAGCACAGAAGGACAGAGGATATGATGGTAAGTAAATTTCTTACATGATATAATAAATAATATTTGAATATGGTGCAACTAATTCATTGTGTTAATAACTAACTTTTTTCAATTTTTTTAAAAAAATGAAGAATAGCAAGCATTCAAAGGAAAAGAAGTACACACGCCACATCGGACCAAAGAGGAACAAGGTTACAAATAGGGCTGTTCAAAAAAATTGGAAAACCGATAACCGGTCAAAACCGAACCGGTATTTAATTCAGTTAATCGGTTAGTTGGTCAATGGATTATTATTGGTTATGGTTATTGGTTGCGATTATTGGTTAATGTCGGTTAATAGGTTTCATTATCGGTTTTATTAATTGGTAATCGGTCTAACCGGATAACAAGTAAGGATTTTATAGCATACTAATTAATTTCAACCCCAAAATTTAATTCATTAAACTTTGGGCTTTAATCACAAACCCAATAAGAAAACCTTAAGTTCCTAATCCAAATTAACTTATTCTTTAAACACTATATTATTAGCCCATATATATTTAAATAATAGTTATGCCCAAAGTAAATAAATATTCAAACAAAAGTTGATGTATCTAACAATGTGCCCAACACTGATAATTATCGACGATAACTCATAGTACAATTTTAATATTAATTAAATTATTCAACTCCTATGCAACACAATTATCCAATTCCTAAATTTCTTACCTTTTATTCTAAGTTTTGCAACTATAACTAATCATATACATTAATATGGATTTTTAATTTTTAATTTTAGATGAATGATATACATCATAACCAGTAATAACCAACACATCATCCAAAACTGATACTAACCGAACCGGTAAAACCGACAACATTATCGGTCGGTTATTAAATTCCTTATAAAATTTTATAAATCGGTAGAAACTGAAACCGTTTAACTACCTAACCGACAAATCGACCGGTTAAACACCCCTAGATAAAATGAGAAGCTAATAGAACAACTTAAGGAGAAGGAGAGGAAGAAGCTAAGGGGCCAGGGATACAGGGAAGAAGAGATTTAGAAGGAGATCAATTCAACTAATTTCAAGACTGACATATCCCTGGTCTACTTGGAGTCGAACAAGGGAAAAGACAAGGAATTTGCAACCCTGGAAGTCAAGGTCATATCAGACAATTTTGTAAGTATCCAAATTATTTATATGTTCATATTTAAGTAAATTGATATTTTTCACTAATAACACAATATTATGACCCACAATTAAGGTGAACGAGGAAAAGGAGAAGGGAACCCTAGAGTTGGGTCTAGGTGAGAACATCTTGATCAGAGCCACCGGGAAGAGGGATCACCTAGGTCGCTACAAAGGTACCCAATCCCGACTGCCAATATCGGTTGCTATCCCATGCATAGCAAGAAGCAAGTGCGACAGCAGCTCCTTGTTCTAGAAGGAGGAGGCCAAAAAACCTTTCGCTCAGCAGCCGGTTGTCAAGGCCATGGTCTCATACCTCAAGCTGTTAGTCAAAGGCATAACTTCAGCAGGGGGATTAAATATTCTAGAAGGTCTTGGAAACCCGAATAGTTTCATTAAGAATGCTATGTTTGGAGGTTTATCCACCGGTCTCAGTGGCTCAGGCAAAGATCCCCCTAGCGACAGAGAAGAGGATGAAAAGGTAAATATGCATTACAGTTCACATAAAGTATTTTAGATTAACTAATTTTCCGCATTAACTACTTTTGACTAACTAATTATCACTATTTGTAACAGGATAGTGAGTTGGTGACCTTGTACATCAAGGGCCTTCAGGGAGAGAGGCTTAGGGTTGCTAAAGCATGGCTCCAAAAGTCTAGGCGTGCCAGGAAGTCACATGGTCCAGTGGCTCTAGTCCGCGTGTGCGAGCCAGTATACCATCCAAGGGTTGGGTTGCCATTTGCCAACCACCATTTCAATGACGTGGGAGACGCTCTGGGGAGTGTGGTGTATTGGCCGATGACTTTGGTCACATTTGGAGATGATATGCAGACTAAGGTCATTGAAGACAACAAGCCCTTGACTGACAATTTCAATTTTCTCAACATCAGCAATAATGAGGTAATAAAATAACACCTATCACTCGTGGGCTTTGACAGGTGTGGGCAATTTACACACTTTTATGTGTATTCTTAGGTTCCTTTCCTTACTTCCGATCCGACGAGTATAACAACTCTGTCACCATGGGCAGGTCGGTAGGGAAGAAAGAAACGAAGAAAAGCATGGTTAAGGCTGATCTGGTGGGAAAAATTAGAGCGGGGGAAAGAAAAAGTGCAGGAAAATGAGGGTTTAAAGGGAGTTTTAAACAATGAGACAGTCGATATTGGAACCACTCTAACATCGATGGTGAATTTGGATTAATTAACAGAAAAGGCTAAAGAGGATGTGAAATGTGTGGAGTTTTTACCACCAATGAAAAGTAAGCCAGTAAAATTGGGAGAGGGAGACTCTTCAAGTCCAAAAGAGAGGAAACGGTTATCATGGGGGGACAGAATGGAAGCAGAGGAGGGGAAACGATGAAGTGACATGCTTGTGAAGAATGATTCTACGGTCAAATATTATGATCCAATCAATGTGGAAGGACTGGAGATGGGAGAAATTACATTGGATGAAGTGGAAAAAAGCTCCAAACAATGGAATATGGCTGTGGTGTGCACAATTCTGGGGTGTAATCCTTGTTTTAAGGTAATTGCGGGTTTTTTTTACAGGGTATATGGGAAGAAAACCTGTAAAGTCTAGATGTTAGATACATGGGTGTTTATGGTGAAATGCCTTAATATTGATATCAAGGATGAGATTGTTATGAAATTGTACAATTTTCTTTAATGGAAAGCCAATTGAGGTAAAAACCTGGATGCCTGATTTTGATTATAATAAACTTGCTAGAATCCCAGTTTGGATTATAATGCCAGAGTTGTCTGTGGTGTATTGGCACCCTAAACTGATAAGTAAAATAATCAATCCCATAGGGGTTCCAATTTTCTTGGATAATACTACTTTAACAAAAGATAGATTAGCTTTAGCGAGGGTTAAGGTTGATATAGAAATCAAGGAAAAACTTCCTGACAAGGTCTTATACTTGAATAAGCATAGAGTGATCATACAGTAGAAACTAGAATTTGAGTGGAAACCTATAAAGTGTACTGTGTGATATCTCCTGGGACATTGCAATGAGGAGTGCAGAGGTAAACCTGAGGTGAGAAAGGATGGGGGGTCAGAAATGGAAGGTTTATATACCTGTTACAAGAATTGGGAAGGAACTGGAACATGCTAATAAGGCTCACAAAGTAGCAAATAGTCCTGATCAGGGAAGCAGTAATGCAGATAGCAGTCATTCTGATGGCAAAGCAAAACAAAATGGAGCTAGGAGCATCAGTGCAGAGAATGAAAGTAGGAAAGCTGGAGATAGACAGGTGTTGGGTAAAAATGGGGTGCAGGGTACCATGAACTCCAAACATAAGCCACCAGATGGACAATAACTGGGGGATTTGGAATATTATAGGATTGAATAAGTCCTGGAATCATAGTACAATCAAAAGGTCATGTTCCCATAATGGAATAGGTTTCCCATGTCTATTAGAGACCAAAATCAAAAAGGAAAAATAAATGGAGGTTTGGAAAAGTGTTGGGTTAGGCTGGGAATTGGTAACTAACTCATATATCACTACAGGAGGAAGGATTTAGTTACTGTGGAAAGGGGATTTGTTCAAAGTAAAATTTTTATCCAAGGGAGCACAATGGATAGATATAGAGATTACACTGAAGGAAGATTATCATGCTTTTTTTTATCATAGTGTATGGTTACAACATAAGACAATAGTGAGAGGAGCTCTGGAAATTTCTTAAAAGTATAGGACAAAGAAGCACACCATGGTTAACTGTGGGGGACTTCAATTAACCATTGGAGTTTCAGGACAAAATTAGAGGGTTTTGGTGGATGAAAAAGAATTGGAGGAATTTCAAAGCACAATTGAGAATTTAGAGTTGTAGGAGATCAAAACCACAGGGAGTTTGTATACATGGAGTAATAGAAGGGATGGGGTGGATATGGTCATGAGTAGGTTGGACAGAAGATTGATCAACAAGTTATGGTGGACAGATTTTGGGAAGGTTTTCTGTGAAGTAAGAATGGATTCAATGTCAGATCACTTTCCTTTAGTACTCAGATTTGATGCTGATATGATTAAATTCATGAAGCATTTTAAGTGCTATAACATGTACTCTCTTTCAGATCATTTTTCTGGGGACCATAACTCGGGTCTGGAAGAGAAAAGGGGTAAAATTAATGATGGATCTGCAATCTATGCTGAGAGCTCTTGAAAATACATTAGCTCAGTTAAACAAAAGGGATTTTGGGGTGATAGGGGAAAAAGTAGCCATAAATTTGCAGGAATAGAGGCAGGCAGTAGAGGTTTTAAATGTTGACCCTCTATCTGTAAGTAACCAAATGAAAGAAAATGGTATCAGGAAGGAGTTAGACATGTTGCAAGACAAGATTACATGCTATTGCAACAAAAAGCAAAAATGAGGTGGTTATGTGAGGGTGATTGTCCAACCAAGTTATTTTATGAAGCAGCGAAGACCATGCAGTATAATAAGAGTATAGTGGCTCTGAATGTGGGAGGACAGAGTATTACTGATCAAAGTGAGATAGAAAAAATCTTCAAAGTTATGATGGGCAGCAGTATGCAAGTTGAATAACTAGATGAAGAGGTGGCTAAATATGGGAATGTGTTGAATGTAGAACAGCAGGCAAAGCTAATTGCACTAATGGAACTAGATGAAATACACAAAGCTTTAAAAGGGATTTAGTCTTTGAAAAGCACTGGGAGAGATGGCTTCACCAGCCACTTTTGTAAAAAGGCTTTGGAGCATTGTGGGAGAAGGAGTATTGACAGTTGTGAATAGTTTCTTTGAAGGAGAGGAGATACCAAGGAACTTCAGCAGTACAATCATAGCTTTGCTACCAAAAGTGAACACACCCCAGGTTCCCTCTGACTATAGACCTATTTCTTGTTGCTTTATGATATGTAAGGTGATTACTAAGGTCATATATGCTAGGATAAGAGTTATACTTCCTTTTCTAATTAGTTCTAACCAAAGTGCCTTTATAAAAGGAAGACACATTGGACATAACTTGTTTCTCGCTCAGGAGTTTCTTCATAGATATAGGAATGAAAATATGAAACCTAGTTATATGTTTCAGCTGGGCCTGAGTAAAGATTTTGATAGCATCAGTTGGGAATTATTGAAAGATTGGATGTCTGCTTTAAAGTTTCCTGAAAAGCAGATTGATTGGATAATAAGGTGTATAATGGGGGGCTATTTTCTATTTATCCATCAATAGTAGGTATTCAGAGGAGTTTGTGGCTAAAAAAGGAGTGAAGCATGGAGACCCTATGTCCCCTCTGCTGCTTGTGATTTGTATGGACTATTTAACCAGACAATTTAATAGAGCTATGGTATATAGGAGTATTGATTATCATCATAGATGTAGCAAAGCTAGGGTGCATTATTTAATGTTTTCTAATGATTTGTTGGTGCTTTGTGGTGCCAATAGAATATCTGTGGAAGGAGTAAAATGGGTTTTGCAGGACTTTCATAGAGTTTTAGAGTTGGGCGTCAACTATGAAAAATCAAAGTTTGTATTCTCAAAAATGGATGAAGGAGAGAAAATGGTATTGGTTCCTATCTTAAAGGTGGTGAGAACTGATTTTCCAGTAAAGTATTTGGGCTTGCCTTTGTCCACTGTGAGGTGGGATAAGGAGGACTTTGAGAATCTTTTTGAAAAGAAAAGACAGAAGATCAAAGGCTGGAATGCAAAGTCTTTATCTTATGCCGGAAAATTACAATTGATTAACTCTGTGCTATTGATTATTACAGGATGCTAGACAAGTGTTATGAAGCTACCTGAGAGTGTTAATGGTAAAATTGTGAAAATTTGTAGCAGTTATCTGTGGGGCAGAGAGCAGGATCAGAGAGGATTCACAGCAGCATCTTGGGGAGAAATCAGTAGGGTAAAAAATGTGGTGGCATGGGAGTCAGGGATCCAGCATGTTGGAACTTGGCTGCTATGTTTAAACATTTGTTGGACATTAAAAGGAAGAAGGATATACTATGGATAGGGTGACTGAATGCACATTATATGAAAGGTAAAAATTTGGCAGAATGTAGGCAGAATGTAGGCAGAATGTAGGCAGAATGATTCACAGAGTTGGCCATGGAGAAAATTATTGAATCTCAGGAGACAGGTGATCTCAGTGTTAGAGCAATGTGAAAGCAACAATGGAAAGACATTGATCAGGGGGGGTTATAACTATCTGAAAGGTGGGAATCATTTGCTTCTTCATCTATCACTTGGCATAAACAGGTACACCCCAGAAAAAATATTCATTTGGATGATGCTCAATGGTAAACTTGCTACCATGTACAGGCTATGCAGGTTTGGTGTGGTTCATTTTCAGCATAATGACTGCTGTTTTTGTGGAGAATTACAAGAAACTACATGGGCTTAAGAGATATTGTTTTCAAGTAGAAAAAGGTTGAAGAGAGAGACAACTAGGTTTGATTACTACTGCCTTACATGTTGTTAGGTTAGAAAGAAATAGAAGGATTTTCTCGAATCAAGAACTGAAAGCAGGAAATCTTGTTGCACATATTGCTTTAAAAGGAGAATGGAGAGAGGGGAAAGGGTGGAGAAACAGAATGAATGTCATGGAAATGGAAACAGTAGCAATTTGGATGCTTCCTGAGAAAGTGATGGTACCAGTTTGTGGAAAATGCAGAAAGATGGGATTGCAGTATTGTAGTTTTAAATTTTTTGTTTCCAAGTTTTTTAGCATGCCAAAAATGATGTAATATGGTATTTTATACAGGGCTAAGGGTGAAGGCCTAAAAGTTGGACTTGTTTTTATTTGGATTTCGATATAGAGAAATCTTACATAAAAGAAATCAACCAAATACTAAAACTTTTACATGTCCGATTTTTTATTAGTAATCATTCAAATTAAATAACTCTTCTGTGTAGCTAGAAACCCCTAAAAAGTCTGGATCAATCAGCTCCTTGAAGGAAGAATTTATGAATGATAGGCCTCTGAAACTGGTACATCTCGATAACATCCGTAATTTATACTATATTTCATTATTTTTTAGTTTCCATAATTTTTTGTCATTACATAATTTTATGTTGTCAACAACCGCTAGTCCAAATTATATCCCAACATGGCGAATTACATCAAATACAGCAACGAGCTTGTGAAGAGCATGCACCAGTCAGGAAAGGTGGTTTTGTTTTTGGAGTGTCGACCATCGACTTTCAGCAAAAAACATAGTGTTGCATTGATTATCGATTGCTTGGTGGATTTCGGGAACAAGCTTGGCAACGACAGAGCAATGGCTTGGCTATTGTACTCAATGATATATGTTTAGACAGGGTAAGGTTTACTTTTTCACATTAATATTTTTATTTATACACTAATTTTTTTAAAATATTAACTAATGCTATTTTTCAAGACACCTCTGGGACCAAGTATTTGAAACCAACAATGGCGCATTCAGTTTGTTCTATCCTGTACAGGAGGCTATGCCACAGAAATCAAGGATAGAGAAGTCGAGGGTCGTGCTAGAGCCATTCTGGAAACCATGCTCAATACTGATGTCGGAATTTAATTGGTTCCATACATTAAAATGTAAGTGGCACTTTTCAATTTCACTCAATTACAGAAAATTATACACCGTTGACTAATTCAACCATGTGCTACTTTCTTTTCAACGCAATGATCATTGGTACTTAATACTTATATGTCCTAGTAGGGAGGAAGATTTTACCCTTGACTCACTGACTGGAGGAATCAAACCAAAAACCATCAGTGAAAACAAAATCATTGCAAGGTACTTTCATTTGATTCTTCTAACTAATTTTAACGTCTACAAGTTTGAGTTACCTAACCATTAAAAGTTAATCATGATTACTAGGATTGCATGCAAATATCAAAGGCAGAAGATGAACATGGAACAACCTCTGGATTACACATGGAAAATCACAAACATCGATGTAAGTCATTCAATCCAAGAGTCCCTTCATTTCCACCATTATTTAAATTAGTTACGTTTAACTCGATTTTCATTTGCAGTACCGGAGCCAACTGAGTGGTTGGGAATGTGGGAGTGGGAATGGGAATGAGAAAGTCACACCAACTCAGCAACATTATTGGTCAAGACAACGAGGTCATAGTTTATTTTGGATTTTCCATATTTTTATTTAGGGTTAAATTAAAGTATTTGAAGACTTAGAGAAAATGATTTTATAACCCTATCTAATTCAAATAAGTACCAATATAACCTTTTGATAATTGAAAGTGTAAACATAACCCTAGGTAGTAAGTGTAGGTGCCAACGTACCCATTCCGGTAACTTTTAGCTGGAATTCAACGAAAAGACATTTTTCCCCTATGAATAAAAACAAAATACCAAAATTTTGTTACTGTTATACCCCCAACCCTAACCACATATTCATCTTTTACAATTTCTTTGCCTTCTAATTGCTTCCCTTTGATTGCTTCTCCCTACCACACATCATTCGTATCATTTTATCTTCTCTTTAACTGCTTCTTTTCTGCTCTGATTTCTTCATCCTGTTCCAATTTCTTCTATTGCTTTGGTTGGGTTGCGTCGGGGTTGGGTGTTGTCCGGTAGGGGTGTTCAAATGCGGGTACCCGCACATCCGGGTAACCGCATATGCGGGTAGTTAGAAATGCGGCTGGTGGCCCAGCTTGAAAAAATAGGGTACCTGCAATGCGAGTACCCGGATTGATCGGGCCGGGTAATAGGGTACCCGTTGATCCTTTTAAAATTGAAAATTTTGAGATTATTATTATTTCATTGTGTTACATAAATTTGTATTAGTGCAAAGAAATAGCTTTACTGATGGCATTGTTGTTTAACAATTGAATTCTTATGACATTTTTTGTAGAAATAATTTTCACCTATTATCCTTGAAAATTCAGCATATAATAATCACTCAATAAGTCCGTAATCATCATTATCATTCCCTATTTTGGATGAATTTAACAAGATATGTTGATATGATGGAAAAAACCATTGTATTAAATCTTTTATTTTAGTGCAGAGGTTATGAAATTTCGATATGTTTGCGATGGAAAACCAAATTTAAAAAAATATCAATTAGACCTACTGCTAGAATAGGGTTCTAGTTGTGGGAACAATTGAAAATTTTAGGTTGAAAGGGAGGACCGGAACTCAGAATTGACGATTAAGAATTCCGATTTGAAATGAAATAATTGAAAATTTAGCACTCGAATATTATGTTAATTCACATTATTCAATAATTAATATTACATAGGTATGGACACTTGAGAATTGAGAGTAGATATTTAGAAAAATAGTATTTAATATTAAAGCTAATTAAATATATTTAAAGTTTACCGGGTAGCCCGTGTACCCAGAAATAGCAATTTTGCAGCCCTGACCCGAACCCGGTAAAATGTAAAATTTTCGGGCTCGGTACCCAGCCCTGAAAAATGAAAAATTACACAGTTATTTTAAATCGGGCCAGGTATTCCGGGCTGGGTATTTTTGAATACCCCTAGCATCTGGGCTGGGTGGGCTAGGGTTTCTCGATTGCATTGGGTCTTGGTGGAGCGGGGCTAGGCGGCACCACCCCCATTCGTGGCAATCTCATGTTCGCTGATTTTTGGCAACCTCGCATTTGATTCGGGCTTGTTTCCATCGCCTCTCACCGCTGCTCGATTCAGGTTGATGGAGTTTTGAGTAGTTTTGGAGCTTGGGTGGGGGTTTGGAGCTGGGTTTGAAGTTGGGTTTTGGGTGTGTTCACTGAGATAGTGGTGTGGAGACGATGGTTTGGCACAGAGATGGTTGTGGTGGGCATAGCTAGGCTAGGCTTGGTGGCGACATAGTGGTAATAGACGAGTTTGGTGTCGGTGGAGCTGTGGGTTGAGGTGGGTGGGCTGCAATGGTGGGTGGAGCTGGAGGTGGTGGTCGGTTGACTATAGAGAAGGTGGGTGGTGGGTTATAAAGAGGGTGGTGGTGGTGGCCGGTAGAGGGGGTGGAGTGGGGGTGGTGGCCGGTTGGAAGCGGCTCAGTGGTAACCTGGCGGCGGTCCAGTGGTGACATGAGGGAAAAATTGTCCTTACACTTTTAAGTTTTAGGCCAAAGGGAATTTTTGTAATTTTATGTGCGGTCAACACCGGAAATGGTGTCCTAGGATTATATTGACACTTTTGTCAACTACTTAGGGTTGTTTGGGGTTATACTGGCATTTACCAAGTATATAAGGTTGTGTTTTTATATATCCCAAAGACTTATTATAAGCCAAAATTAGTTTATCTTTCGTTCAATAATATTATGGAGATTTTATCTTCTTTCCTGGTGGATTCAAGAACTTGTCCTTAGGGTTCGTTTCTTGCAAGCTTTATTTGTTTCTCGGATTTGTCCTTTTGTTTCCTACGTTTTTCGAAACTGCGGGCGGTTTTAGCAGGCTTTCTCCTGTTTCTTTTTTTTGTTCGCTATGGGAGATAACCAGCAACCAAGTCAGATTTAGATGGGGTGAGTGCAAATTTTACTTCAACCCATACTACCTTGAGAGTGTGGATGAACAATGAAATAGCTTTTTGACAATACATGAGAATAACCTAAGAAACAATGAGTGATCATACAGGAGATGAGGGGTGAACAAAGATCCCCAAGGAGAAACCAAAATGTTGTTGAGGATAATGATTCTGAAAAATAAGTGGAGGTCGAAGAAGAAGTTTGCGCAATCACAGGTAATCAACATGTCAATATTGAATATCATGTGAGTGTTAATACTACATTATTCTACAAAACCACGCAAATGGAAGAGTTTTTAGATTGGTAGATTGATGGTGATGGTTTTTTGATGTCATGAATGTCCCTGAAAACAAGCAAATTAAGATGGTGACGGTCAGGCTGAAAAGTACCATTGATGTATGGTGGAATAAGCTTGTTGTCTAGAGGCAGATACATGGAAAAGTTTTTGTCTAAACGTGGAGGCTCATGAAACAGTTGATGCTGGATTGTTTTCTACTAGTACATTACGATCATATTTTGTACAAGATGTGTCTAAGGAAGAAGGACCCTGACAGAGCACGCAGTTGAGTTTCTGCATTATTCTGAACATAATGAACTCAAGGAGACAAAACATAAAAAAGTGGTTAGGTATAGCAGATGCTTGAAGACCTCAATAAAGGAGAAAAATGGATTGAAATTGTACAGACCATGACAAAGGCTTCTACCTAACTATGAAAGCTAAACTGGTGGAAAAGTCTCGAAATGGTGGTTTTTCTGCATCCCGGAGGTACCCATCTCAGAACAATTTCAAGGCAATGAGTGGCCATGAGAAAATTGTAGATCTTAATCCTGGAGACAACAGGATTTTTGGGGCTAATATTAGTTAAAGTGGTGCTCAAAAGAGTAAAACACTAGTGCAGAGACAATCTAACCCGTATGTTCTACCATCCGTTAAAAAGTGTTCTCGTTGAGGTAGCAAGTTTACATGTTAAATTATTGTTCGACCATAAAGACTATCAAAATTGTGGAGGAATGCATCGAGGAATATGAGGATGATGATTAGTATGTAGAAGCTGAGTTTGTTGGGGGGGAGGGTGGGGGGGTTGTTGATTGAGAAGGTGAACATCGTGATACAAGGGATTTTGTTGTCATCTAAGGAATGAGGGAAGTGTCAGAATATTTTGTGAACTCATTACTTGATTCATAAATCGTTCAATTTAATTATGGATGATGGTAGTTATGAGAACTAGTTTCTCATAAATTAGTTGATCTATTAAATTTCTACTCGGCCTCATAAGAAACCCTACACCATAGGTTGGGTTAATAAGGGTAATCGGGGTACACTGTCACTAACCTACGAGGTTCCTATCGCCATTGGGAAGGACTACATAAAGGTGGTGCTTTGTAATTCTCTTAAAAAGGTGTTGTTCATGTCTCACTGGGTCGACCATAGCCGTAAGACAATAATGTTACATATAAGGGACAAGATAATGTGATGTTGTTCACATCATCGGATGCGTATAAGATTGCTTTGGCTCCCGTTATGCATTTTGATTTGAGCTAGGAGTAAGAAGTATAAATTCTTAGTTGTGACCCATAGTGAGAAAAACCTTAAGGTTTTTGCGAAAATTTGATGTTATGTAGTGATTAGGTTCGGCCTCTTCTTCTATCTTGACCTTAGACCTTGTGATATAATTATCTCATTCCTTTCACAATCTCCTCAAACAAAGTCATTGCATCTTTAGGACTCATCTTGAAAATTAACCTGTTTCAAGCTACGTTAACCATCTGCATATCCTCACCGGTTAACCCCTCAAAGTTTTAGTATACCAAATCTAGATACTTAAATGGGTGGTAAGGGAAGCTTGCAATCAAACAATTGAAGTGCTCCCAATACTGATAAAGAGACTAGTTTGTACATTGGAAGATATTGCTCAACTCTTTCCTAAGCCCCGTGTTAGAGTAAATCAGGTTTCTGATTAGATCTTGATTGATTCTGGATAAGTCATGTTGACTAAGCTAGAGTTCTACTCTGATTATGTTTCCTTATTGTACTCTATATATTCTTGTGAGCAATAAAACAATTGATTACGGAAAATATAATTCTATCATGGTATCAGAGCATGGTCTGATCCAAGAACCTAAAACCAAAAAATCAAGTCGGCATTTTTTTCTTCTTCCTCCTCTTCCTGTACCGCCGCCGACTAGCTCCCTTTCACCCTCCAAAAAAATTTTCCTCCCTCCCTTTCCTTTCTCCGATCAATTGACACACTTCTCGGTGTCTCTCCACTATCCAAATGGCTGAAGAAAAACTTTCACACAATGCACTGCTTCACATGATGCAGATCAACCTTACCTCTACCAATTATCTCCTCTGGAAACGTCAGGCTGGTTATGTTCTCCGACCTCAAAAACTCTATGGTTTTCCTTGACAGCTCGACTCCTTGTCTAACTTATCTGTCTCCGCCGTGGGCCGACTCATCCTCCTTTGCATCGGTCACAGCCACCCCTCCTGGTGGCGCAAAATTTGATCCTCAAGCTGCATACTAGAAAGATATGGATGGGTATGAGCAATGGGTCGATCAAGATCAACAGGTATGCAGTGTTCTGTATTCTTCTCTCACTCTAGAGGCCTTTGCTGAGATTCCGGAATGTTCAACCTCCAAGGATATTTGGGATCATCTTGCTGCAACCTATCAGAATTGCAACACGTCCACCATCATTCGCCTCCGTGTAGTGCATGAAATCCATAATATATTTGAAGAAATTTGTGACCAACTATCTGTTATGGGTTCTCCGGTTAATAATGATGATCAAATAGTCTGGTTTCTTACTGCCCTTGGTAGTGAATTCAAAGATTTTTCTGTTCCGTTGATAAATTCTTCTCCTACGCCCCTTTATGCTGATGTTTTGTCATGTGCTAAGAATCATGGGGCATTTTTGAAAAATATCCAAAGAAATTCAGTACCTGCGTCTGGTCCATTAGCTTTTTCTACAGGTGAGCAGCCCCCAACTGGTTGTCCGTGGGATCATGCGCCAACCAGGGGCGGCGGCGGGTGAGGTTCACGCGCTGCCAGTGGCGGCCGATCTGGTGGTCGCCGAGGCAGTTGGTTTGGCTCTGTACCTAGTCAGTTCACGGCTGTGGTTGGTTCCGGATGCAGCCGCCATCACCTTACTTGGTGTGGTCATCCGGGCCATTATACTACTACTTTTTACAAGATGTTAGCACAGACTTTTCGTTCAGACTCCACACACTTGGCCAAAAACTTTCAGAATTCCCTGCAGTTAGAGCCATTATCTTATGCATCAGACTGGTATGTTGATTCTGGTGCTACCAGTAATATGGTGTCTTTAGCCTTTGGTCTTGACAGTGTCGCCCCTTATCCTGGTAATTCTCATGTTTCTGTTGGTAATGGTGCTTCTATTCCAATTTCTCATATTGGTGATTCTCGGATTTCTGATACTTTGACACTGTCTGATGTTTTGGTCGTTCCTGCCATCACTAAAAATTTACTGTCTATTAGTAAACTGGCCAAGGATTTAAATGTTTTTGTCACTTTTGATGAATGAAACTTTGTGATTCAGAACAAAGTTTCCAAAGGAGTCGTGGGCAGGGGCCACAGTGATGGAGGACTATACGTGTTGGATAAGGGTAACACATCACTTTTTTCCTTTTTCCAGC
Organism: Rubia yunnanensis; assembly: GCA_037428765.1. Taxonomy (NCBI): domain Eukaryota; kingdom Viridiplantae; phylum Streptophyta; class Magnoliopsida; order Gentianales; family Rubiaceae; genus Rubia; species Rubia yunnanensis. The sequence goes on along the minus strand of CM075069.1, from coordinate 47,282,861 downwards.
AGAATAAAAGACATGCATCGTATGAGCTTTGGCATGCTCAACTAGGGCATGTGCCAGCGACTATCATCTCCGGTATGCAGAAGTTTGGTTTTCTTTTAGTTTCCTCTTTACTACCTAAACTGCATATTTGCGCTCCTTGTGTTATGGCGAAGGGGTAGCGGTTAGCTTTTGTTGTGAACCATAAGCGTGTTTCGCACGTTCTTGACTTGGAACACTATGATTTGTGGGGTCCCTCCCCAGTTTTATCTGAGAACGGTTTTTCTTACTATGTCTTGTTTGTGGATGATTACTCTCGCTTTACTTGGTTTTTCCACTGCATCAAAAATCCAAGTTCTTTGATACTTATTTGCAGTTTGAGGCCTTAGTCGAGAATTAATTTACGTCCAAAATAAAGGTTTTTCAAAGTGATGGTAGCACTGAGTTCTTAAATATGCGCCTATGATCCCATTTTGCCTCTAAAAGCATTCATCATCAGGTTTCGTGCCCATACACCCCGGAGCAAAACAGATGAGCTGAGCGTAAACATAGACATGTAGTAGAAATGGGTCTCACTATGCTTTTTCATTTGCAGCTACCATTGTCCAGATGGGATGATGCATTTGCCACTGCGGTTTACACTATTAATCGGCTTCCCACTCCGGTTTTACAAGGGATTTCTCCTTATGGACTTCTGTATCAGCGTGATCCAATTTACTCGAACTTCCATCCCTTTGGCTGTCTAGTATTTCCATATGTTCATCCCATGGCCCCTCACAAGTTATCTCCTCGGAAAATTTCTTATGTTTTCATTGGTTACAACTGCCATTATAAGGGTTTCCGCTGCCTTGATCCTTCCACTGGCAAGATTTATGTCACCTGTCATACTCGTTTTGACGAAGGTTGTTTTCCTTTTGTCTCATCTTCAGCCTCAGCAACTGGTGCCATTTTATTGACCTTATGTTTCTGCTTTCTTGGATGCTGACGGCAGCTCTGGGCTACTACCCTCGCCTCTTGATCAGTCGTCGTCTATACCCTGCACCACTTACTCGTCGGGCTCTGTTTTGCCTTCTCTTAACCGGTCAACCCTACCACAGTCACTAGCGGCCCATTCTCCTACCATGGTGGCATCATCTCCGACCACCTCAGTCGTTTATTCCCCGGTGCCTTCTCTAGCTCCTTCTCCTCCAGCCTCTTCACCACAGCCTCATACTCATCGAATGGCCACTAGATCATCCATTGGAGCTATTCATCGTCGAGACTATTTTGATCTTGTGGCTCATGGTCTTCTTGCTGCTCTTTTCGCTCAGTCTGAGCCTCTGATTATGGTTCGACTTTGAAGGACCCATCTTGGGTTGCTGCTATGAATGAGGAGATTGCTGCTTTACGGGGCCAGCACACTTGGGATCTTGTTCCACGCCCGTCTTGTGTCAACATTGTTGGATCCAAATGGGTTTATCGGCTGAAGTATCATCTTGATGGTACAGTTGATCGTCACAAGGCTCAGCTTGTTGCGCAGGGGTTCTCTCAGATTCCGAGCTTCGATTTCAATCATACTTTTAGTCTGGTGGTCAAGGCCTCCAATGTCCGAACCGTTCTTTCTATTGCCACTATACACTCCTGGCATCTTCATCAGTTGGATGTCAAGAACGCTTTTCTAAATAGTATTCTTGATACTCCAGTATATGTAGCGCAACCATTTGGTTACAAGGACCCTCTTCATCCCGATTATGTCGGCCGCTTGTAAAAGGCCATTTATGGTCTTAAGCAAGGTCCTCGAGCTTGGTTTCAGCGTTTCAGTACCTATCTATCTCAACTCAGCTTTCGGTGCAGTGTTGCCAACACTTCCCTTTTTGTTCTATCTCGAGGCCCATCATTGCTATATATATTGGTCTATATCGATGATATCATCCTAACAGGTAATGACTCTGGACTCCTTCGATAGTTTATTAATCAGACACATCGGGAGTTTATTATTAAGGATTTGGGGGCCCTTCACTACTTTCTTGGCTTAGAAGTATCACCCCCTCTTCGGGCCTACTTCTCGGTCAAGCTAAGTATGCCCGGGACATTCTCACTCGTTCCAGAATGTTCGATGTTACTCCGATCTCTACCCCATTTGTCTCTGGTTCGCAGTTAAACAGCTCCACCAGCCCACCATTTTGGAATCCAACACTGTATCGATCCCTTGTTGGTGCTCTCCAGTATCTGACGATTACCCATCCTTACTTGGCGTATGTGGTCAACACTGTTAGTCAGTTTCTTTAGGATCCTCATGATGATCACTACGCTGCAGTTACTCAGATTCTCCGCTAAGTACGAGGTACTCTCCATTTCGGCCTCACCTTTCGCTCGGCCAGCTCTCCTGAGGTCTTGGGGTATTCGGATGCTGGTTGGGCCTATTGTCTCGAGACTCGATGATCTACATATAGCTATGCAGTCTTTCTTGGTGGAAACCTTGTTTCCTGGAGTGCCAAGAAATAGCCTATTGTCTCTCGTTCCAACACTGAGTCGGAGTATCGAGCTCTCGGCAACACAGCCTCGGAGATGGTCTGGATGACTCATTTGCTTCGCGACCTTCGTGTTCCGCTTTCGAGCTCCCCACTCCTGTTATGTGACAACGGTAGTGTCATCTTCTTAGCTCAAAATCCGGTTGCTCACAAGCGGGCCAAGCATATTGACATCGACTATCACTTTGTACGTGAGTTGGTTACTTCTGGCAAATTGCGTGTTGCCCATGTTTCCACTAGTCTTCATATTGCTGACATTTTCACCAAAGGACTCTCTCGTCCACTGTTTGAATTCTTTTGGTCCAAGCGAAGCGTCGCTGAACATCTGACGCTTCGCTTGAGGAGGGGGTGTTAGAGTAAATCAGGTTTCTAATTAGATCGTGATTGATTCTGGATATGTCATGTTGACTTAGACAAAGTTCTACTCTGATTATGTTTCTTTATTGTACTCTATATATTCTTGTCAGTAATATAATAATTGTTACGGGAAATATAATTCTATCACCCCGCCGACTTAGATGGCAGAAAGAATTTTTTTAGGAACTTGCGCTTCAAGTCCATCCATGTTCAAATGCGCATAGGTGGGAGATAGTACAACCTTCTTTGGCCACATTCTTCAATGAGAAAGAAAACGCCCTAAGGTTGTAGTCCTCCTCTTAAACTCCACTCGACCTCATATTTGTGCATATCAAGACGTTTCCAGCTGAAATGCAAATTTCGGTACAAAAACACTCGAAATCCTTCAAATATAGTAGAGGAATCAATCTGAAAACACCGAAAATAAACCAAAATTACGGCAAAAAATTGAAACCTCAAAGGATGAATGCGTTACAAAGTACTAATTAGACGTGTCAATAAGCTCACAAAATAAAATAATCGGAGAAGATAATCAGGAGAAGAAATTGCAGAGGAGCGAATAAAAATAAAGAGGAGCAATTGAAAAGGTAGAGCGGAGAAGAAATATGGAAAAACAGAAATTAGTAAAATCGCTATATATATCGCGTGGGATTTAAGTTTATTGCATGCCAGACCTCCAATTTATTTGCAATCATTAAAAACAACTCCATTCTAATTAGTAGTTATATTAATTACAAAATGATCTCGTCTAATAATTGGGCTATATAAAATAAGAGTATGTGTAATCTAAATAACTTCTTGCCAATTTGACCAATATAAAAGATTGTATTTGCTAGAGTGGGTCTCCTGACATGCGACCTGTCCATAAGCTTATGGATAGACCACCTATTTCTTACCTTATACACTGCATTTCTTAAATTACATACAAAATTTAAAAATTTTGAAAATATTTTTTATATGATATATTTTTATATTTTCACCTTCAAATACATATCGGTTTTTCTAACGAGTGCCCATGGGCACTCGTTAACAACTTCAGATTCCATCGAAAACTGTGTTATTAAATGCAAATCCATCGAAAACTGTGTAATAGTACATAGGGAGTGTAAGTTTTTGAGGGATATCATTAATTATTAACTCTATTTGCATTTAATAACACAGTTTTCGATGGAATCTGAAGTTGTTACCAGTGCCCATGGGCACTCGTTAGAAAAACCAAATACATATTATTACTTGTTTTAACTTAGAAAATGCAATATTTAAATTTTATAAAAAATCACAACATTTAAGGCAAATGCTCCCGAGGACTGTCCATAAACTTATGGAAATGCCGCCTTTCCTGAGACTTTCCCTATTTACTAAGGCTCGATTTTTTGGAGTTTATTTGGATTTAAGTTCCGTTTAGTTCAGATTAGTACATTTATACTTATTTCATTCAATTCTGCATATTTATATTTATTTCAGTTCAGTACATTTATACTTATTTCAGTTCAGTATATTTATATTTATTTCATTTCAATATAATTATACTTATTTCAGTTCAGTATATTTATATTTATTTCAGTTTACTGTATTATATCATTATCTATTACGTTTGCATATGACAACTATGTAAGAGTATCTGCACTTTAGTTCATTTAAATTCAGCTCAGTTCAGCATGAACTTTTAGAATGAAATTTAGATTAATTTAGTCATATTGTACATGTTACTATTTTTCAGTACACCTATTTTTAATTTAATTCAGTTCACCTATTTTTAATTTAATTCAGTTCAATGCCGTTCAGATTAGTTCAGCTCATTAGAGTTCAATTTATATTAGTTTTTTTGATAAATGTTTATCTTTTTTATACTATTTTAAACTGATATAAATTCTTTAGTATTTTAATCTCTTTAGTGTCAATATATTTTTATAATAAAATATATTTTATTTTGATAAACAAATAATTTTTAGAAATAAATTTCAGTTTTTCAGTTATTTTTAGATATAAATTTCAACTTTTTAATTAAATTAAATTCAGTTCAGTATATTTATACTTATTTCATTTCATTTCAGTTCAATTCAATTCATTTCGATATATTTATATTTCTGTCAGTTCATATCAGATCAGATCAGATTAGATCTAAAGCTTAGGCCCTTAAATGTAAGTGAACTTAATTATACCGATTTAAAAGTAAGTAAAGTGAGAAAAAATAATAAAGCTAAACTAAGTTAAATATCTTAAAATTAAAATTATTTTAACTAAAATAAATTGAATTGGTCTAAAATAAAATCAAATAAATTGAAAGAAAAAACATGCTCTTAATTAATACTAGGGATATATACCAATATAACCCTACCTACTTGAGTAAGTGCCAATGGTTCTGTTTGATCGAGTTGTGCTTAAAAGAAAAACTAGATTATTTTGAAAGTAGCGGGATACCAGCATCTGCTTTTCTCCACACAAAAAAAAGCTTCCGCTTTCCAAATAAGTTATTTTTGCACTATACCAAACACTAAAAAGTGATTTGCTTATAAGCCCTGCCAAACAGAGCTAATCTAACCCTCAGATAATTTTTAATGCAAAAACAACCCTAACTAGTTGATGAAAGTTCCAATACAACCCTCAGACTCCAATTCCAGCATTGACTTTGAATTTCCGTCATTGACTCTAAGTAAATTGACCACAATACCCTTTGGTCAAAAGCTGTAATTGAGTGGACAATTTTACCGTTATAGTTTGTCGGACTACCGCTGGACCAATGTTGCACCGCCGCCGTAACATGTGGGATTATATCAGCACATTATGAAAACTGATAGGGTTATATCAGCACATTATGAAAACTGATAGGGTTATATCAGCACATTCCTAAAACTTATAGGGTTATATCAGCACATTCGTAAAAAATGTAATATTATATTAGCACATATTATAAAAGTTAAGTGTGTGGTACTCGGTTGGCCTTAACAGGTGACCACATCATCATATACACCATTATCACATCATAACAATATCTTATACACCATAAAATTCAATATCATAACACCATCATTCATATTAAACACCATTATCACATATTGCCTCATGTCAAAACTCATGAACATTGAAAACCCTAGGTCGAAGAACACAACAAAATAATAACTACGTACACAACACCAACGCCCATCCAATCATCAATCCGGACTAAACACAACAAAATAAATAAAATATCATCAAAATCCTTATATTCTATAGTATGTGCTGATATAACCTTACAGCTTTTACGAATATGCTGATATAACCTTATAAGTTTTAGGAATGTGCTGCTTTAACCCTATCAGTTTTCAAAATTTGCTGATATAACCCTCATGTTACAGCGGCGGTCCGGGTGCGGTCCAGCAGTGGTCCAGTGGCAGTCCAGTGTTGGTCCGACGATAATATTTGGGGTATTAATAGCTCTAAGGGTAATAACTCCATTTACTATTTTTTTAGTATTTTTTTTCATAATGAAAAATTATATTTTACAGAATTTCGGCTAAAAGTTGTCAGAGAGGATTACATTGGCTCTTTCACTATAGGGTTATATAGGCACTTTCAAACACTGAAAGGCTATATTGACACTTATGTCAACTAGGTAGGCTATAAAAACACTTTTCTCTTAATACTATATAGATTTTGTGAGACTCATCTTTTAATATTTTAGGATTAATATTTTAGGAGAAGAGATAGGTTTCTCACTAATCAATAAAATATTTTTATCTTCCTCATCAATGATATTAGTTTTTGGGTGTATAAGTCCATGTTCTCTACACCTTATTTGAATTTCATTTTAGTTCAGATTAGATCATTTCAGTTCAATATATCTATATTTATTTTAGTTCGGTTTAGCTCAGCTCAATATATTTGTATTTATTTCAGTTTAGTTTATTATATTTATATTTATTTCACTTCAGTATATTTTTACTTGTTTCAATGGGAAAGTCTTAGGAAATGTGACCTTTTCATAACCTTATGGATAGTCCACGGGGGCATTTACCTTAAATATTGTAATTATTTTATAAATTTAAATATTTCATTTTATAAATTAAAACAAGTAATAATATGGATTTGAAGGTGAAAATATAAAAATATATGATATAAAAAATATTTTCAAAATTTCAAAATTTTGTATGTAATTTAACAAATGCAGTATATAAGGTAAGAAATAAGTGGCATGTTCATAAGCTTATGGACAGGCCGCCTGTCAGGAGACCTACTCTGTTTCAATTTAGTATGTTTATATTTATTTCAGTTCAGTGTATTTCTCACCATATTTTATTATATTATTACCAGTTACATTGGCATATGACAACTATGTATAATTTATTATTATGTATATAATAATAAATTATTAAAATATTTAAATTTTAAATAATTTTATTATTACAAGTAGTAATATAACAATATTTTTTTAAAATAGAAGATAATTGACACATATTAAATATACTAGTGGAGTATCATCATCACACGTTGCGCGATATTATTAATTAAAATATTAGGTTTAACTTTATGTACATGTTCTGTCTTACATTTAAATTAAAAACAATGAATTTTATTTAAAATTTTAAAGTTTAGCTATTTAAGGAAAACTATATGAGATGGCTAGAAATCGTTAAATATTGAATACAATAAAATTTGATTAATTTTATAATATTTCATTCAATTTATTTAAAAAGTAATTTATTTATATGTTGAGATTCATTTTGAAAGGCTATCATAATTGTATGTATCTCATTGAAATAAATAAAAGTAAATATCAAATGATCTTATTAGTCTCATGATGTGGTGATCCGATCAGGTAAGTCAATCGTTGTTCATCATGAAAACCTCCATTCCTACAAAACAGATCCCGAAAGTAACTCCGGGGAAAAGGCTCAGACAATCAAGTCAATTTTTTTCTATGAGAACTAGAATTTCCCAGTTAAGTCACACTTACCTCAATTTGTGTTGCTTCTCTTATATTTATAACCTTTCATAATAGTGGCTCCATGTTGTTTGGGACTGAGATCGTGAGTTGTGCCACGATCACTTCATTTTTGGTTTTATGGCTGAATGTTTGTAGTCGTTCCTACTTTATTGGTTTACAATTGAATCCACAATCACACAGTTACGCTTTAGTCGGTTCGTGGTTGACTTGTACTTTTGGGCTGAAATGGCTTTGCCCACCGTAGGGTGAAGTTGGGTTGGCTTAGTGGCCAGTAGCCTTTTTGTTGCTGGGCTAGGTATACACCATAACCCCCCGGCCACAAAGTCAATAAGACACAAAGTTATGGTTGTGATCGGAAGGTGCACACGAACTGTTATTCCGTTTACTCTTGAAACATAATAATATGTTCATTTTTGCGGCGGCTTGAACTTCTCACGCAAAGTGTTGTGTGCTTCCTTACTGTGCTTTGTTACTTCATGGAATTTCCTAATCTCCAAAATTTGAACTCAAAATTTAAAAATCTAAGTATTCTGGTAGACATCTAGCTATTGTGTCCTGGATCCAAGATTTTCTCCTTCTTATTAGCTATCAACATTCCGAGTTTTCCTCTCATGCCGTTACATTTTCTCTCTTTTATAGTTGCTTTAATTTTTGCAATTGAACTCTGTCACTATTCAGTGTATTCTCTCCACTCAAACGCCACTGCTATGTCGAATTCCTGAAAAGGTAATTCCCTTTTTGTTAGGCCATCATTATGACTTACTGTTTTCCTTTTATCTTTTCACTTTTCTCTAATTAAAATCCACGACTCTTTAGAATTCCTCATCTTTCACTCTTCTTCTTTATTGCTCCGATCTTCCATCACATTTCTTTAATCTCGTAAGTTCTTATTTTCTCTCTCTTGTATTTCCTTTCTAAAACGATCTTTACTTTAGGGTGTTTCTTCTGTAGCAGCGTTTTCTTTTAAATCCTTGTGTAAAGGTTCTTTGTACTTTTCTGGTGTACCTGCCTGTGGTCTTCTTCTCTTATTTTGCCGGAGTTTCTGTTTTTTAACTTTATAATTGTAATTGACAAGATTTTTGTCCAAATCTTAGGGATTCTCATTGCTTCAATATCCACCTATAACGTTGCTAAGTCTTCCCTACAAAATGTTCCAAATGATAATATTGATTCCGAGGAGGATTCTAACAAGCTCATTGGTTTTTCTTCTGTTAGTAGCGTTCTTTCTGATAGTTACCTGGAGAGTTTAGAGCATAGTTTCTCTTTTTTGTCTTCGTATTAGCTTAGGGCTCCTGAGCCTTTGAAAGCGCCTGCACCCCTCCTTTTGGTTTTTATCTCCTGCTACTTGGATTATCTCAAGTTTGGATTTAGTTTCCCTTTTCCTCAGCATGTCCTGGGCTTGCTTTCGCATTATCGTGTCATTTTATCTTAGCTCAATCCTAAAGCTATTTCAATTATTGTTGTCTTCTATCATGTGTACGAGGCAGCTTAGGTGCCTTTTTCCATTACTTTATTTTGTAATCTTTATCATCTTCGAAAGGTGAAAACTTTGTCCAATGAATTCACCATTTATCCCTTGATCCCAACGGTGGAGTTCGTTAGTGGATTTTCGAATAACTGTGGGGTATAGCGTAAAAAATTTTTCTTTACAAAACTTGGTGATGCTAGCTAACCCGTTTTTCCGATTTGAAACTATAATGTTCCTAAATCAAAACTTCCTAAGGCTGGGGTTTGTCTTAATGCTAAATTCAAAGTCGTGATATTACTCAACTAACATTCAATTGGTCTTCACCCTGCTGGGTTTTTGAGCGAAGGTGTTTATTTTTCATTATTTTATTGCTTTATTCCTGCCATACTTGTTCTTCTCCCTTGCTGCTATCGTTAGCCTTGTATGTTTATGTGTTTGTCTAATTTGCTTTATATGCCAATCTTGCAGATATGGATCTAACCAAGCATTCCTCTGATAAAATTTTTGTTTCTGACGAAGAAAATAAAGATCTAGAGACTCCGGTCACTGAGACAAATAGCAATAGTGAAATTTTCATCCCTCGGGAAGTTGTTATCGAAGCTAATGCTCAAGCAAAACTTTTGGTGCTGTAACTAAAGAAATTAAGGAGGGGGCTGGTCGCAACTCCGATGAGATTTCCCAGAGAAGAAGGAGAAAATATCGCATCCAATTAAGATGAGGGGGCGTGTTAGTCATTCTCATCCCACCCTTCTATCACGAAGCCATGACTTAATGGTAGAAGGAATTATTCCCGCTATCCTTTCTAAATTGTCTCTTCATGAAACAATGGGTGTGGTATGTTTTTTGGGATAGTATTGTGATTTAATTTGGTGTTTCTTTCAATGCAATGTGTAACTATTATATTTGTTTGTGTATCTTAAAAACAAGGTCCATGAGAGTCTTCAGTTTTTCAACGAATAGGTTTCCGAGTTTGCAAAGGGAGATGGGTCAGTGTTGGAAAAATTACAGGCTGCCGAAATGAAGTGCGATGCTCTGAATCTCTCTCTTGAAGCCACTAAAGGTCGTGCTTGTGCTACTGAAGAGCGGGCCTTAGCCGCTGAGAATGATATGGATAAGCTACATTCCAAGCTAGAGAAAATGCGGGCTAATGGCCCTGCTTTGCCTGGGTATCATGAGGTTCTTGTTAATTGGCTCATTAAGACGAAGTCTTTTTATGCTGTTTTTGAGAAGGTGTGATCAAACATCAAAAATTGAACACTACTGTGAAGGCTGATAAGATGCCTAGGGTATCCAAGTTTGAGCAAGTGTTGGAGCAGCAGAAGGCTATACTTAACAAAGGATTCATTCGCAGCATTTCTGACAGTGGCCATCTTTATGCCCTGCTATCCCATATTGCTAGTCTTCATTGTCTTCCTTTTGAGGCTAAGTTAAAGAAGTGTGCGATTGATTACTTTGAGGACCTTCCTTTTAGCTCTTCCTCTTTGGAGCTTGGCATTTCTGAGCCCCTTCTAAACCTGATGTCAATGCAAACCCTGAGGGTGATCTAAATGCTGAAGGCTCTGCTCATCATGCAAGTAAGGAGGATTCTGCTATTGTTGTCCAGACTTTGTTTGCCTTTCCTTCTAAAGTTAGTCAATCCTAGTGCTATGGATTTTAAGACTTTATTTGTAATTCATGACAATATTTTGAAGTATGTTTATACTATTTTGTATTATCAAGGATGTTAACTTTTTATCGTCTTTCTAATTTTGACAGTTCTCCTGATATTTATTTATATGTTGGGCTTTGATATTTTGGTTGATCATAGATTTTTGAAATGTGCTGACTATCTGTGATCTAGTGACCATTTTCCTAATCGCCCTGGGTTTTTGTCTCCTTATTCGCATTGCCCCATTAAACTAATTGAAGCTACCCCGTGTTTTTCCAAGGAATATTGTGAAATTGTTTCTTCTGATCGCTTCTCTCATGTGGAGTCTGTTCCCTTGTGTATTGGATGATTAAATCTTGCCTCTCTGTCACCTTCATCTTCTTCCACAGCATTTCCTTGTAGCAAGTTTATACCTAAAGGTTATAGTATTGAGTCACTGGACAAGGATATTGTTCGTAGTTTAGTTGATTTCGAGTCTGTTGGTGGCTACATGCATTCGCTCAATCTTCCAGTTTATGTTCATAAACGGGCATTGTCGTTAGGAATTCGTCTGAAATATATGTTATTAAGTATTAATGCCCTCGAGGCGAGATGGAAAAATAATTTAAAGGAAACACAAGATTATGTTCATGAATCGAGGGAGTTTTGTGTTGAACTATACAACCTTATTCAACGTCAGGAGTTGAGTATAGTTAAAATGATTCATCAACAGGAGAAGGCTAAGAGTTTTACCTACAGTAAGGCTCGCGAAGCTCATTTAAAGATCTTGATAATCGATAAGCAATGCACTCGCATCGACGACTTGTTGGATTGATTGAAGAAAAAACAAGATGAGTGTGATCATTTTTCCTCCTCTACGATCGGGTGGCAAAGTAAATTTGATGAGTAGTTTGCTATAAATACTCAGCTACGTAGTAAAAATGATCAGCTTCACGCTGAATGTAATCTTCTTGACTCATCTGTGCACCAGCTCGAGAAAAATTGTGTTGATTATAAAGATAAGTTTTGAGCCCTCCCATCATTATCTCATGGTTCTACTGGGAGCGGAGATCTGACTATGGAAATTGGCGGGCAGAGGATTTATTTGTTTGAGACTGTTCAGTCGCACATTTGATGTGTAGAGGATGAAATGCAAAACTTGATGGCTGAGAATAAGACTTATCAAGAAACTGTTAATGTTATGAGTGTGCAACTGGACCGCGAGGAGTTTGGTCTTATAACCAACTTTAAGGCATATTATGCTAAATATCTTGGTCGTATGGAACAAAGGGGTGCAACACGTCATTCTACTTACTTGCACATGAAATGACAATACGATCATACATTAAGTGAGGAGCGTGTAGCTGAGGAAAGCCATCGTTGGGCTGATCACTTCCATCGTGGGGCTGAGCAAACTCGTTGTTGTGGTAGTTTGGCATCTTCTAGATCGTCACGAGCATCTAGGCGTAGATAGTTCTCTTATCTTTTGTACTGCTTTTTCTGTTTTAGAATGTTCTAAATAATCCTGTTATGATTTTGGAAACTTGCTCGTTCTCTATCAATTGATATGCAAAATGCTATGGTGTACTCTTTTGTCGTTTATGTGAGATACTATGCCTTTTTTGCAAAAGGTATAGATCGCATAATTAAGTCTCAAAGTTGCAAAATCTATAGCCAGCTCATATCGCTTTTATTTTATTTTTGTAGGCATATCTGCCTTTTTGCAAGATCTAAAGCTTGCATAGTAAATATAGCGAAGCTGCAAGATCTATTGCTTGCAAATTTAAGAGCTTTCATTTGTGTGAATCGCAAGATCTATTGCTTGCTAGTGTCATTTTTATTAGCATGTCTGCCCTTGTGCAAGATCTATAGCTTCCGAAAGTAAGATTTGCGAAGTTACAAGATCTATAGCTTGCAAAATGGAATAATTGTTTTGTTCTAATCATAAGATCAAATGCTTGATCTTGTTTGTTAACTCCAGACAACTTTGTTTCTTGTTATGGTATGCATGATCAAAGCGATTTCTTACGATCATGAGACTTAATGTTTTGATTATAATGTGCTATAGATTTACTAACATGTACAATGTCCAAGAAAAGAACTGAAAAAGTAACATTGCCCCGAAAGAATGTTTTTGATATTAACGTTTGCGATAATATTTCTTTGGAAACAAAGGAACGGACGTAACCAATGATTATCTTATGGTTTCTATACAGCTAGATATTTCCTATCTTCTTCCTTGGATCTAGACATAGAATTTTCTAAAGTTAATCACGTACCAGGTATTAGGAACAGTTGGATCAGTGTGCCTTCATAACCTTGTAAGGTCCTTCCCACTTTGGGCATAGCTTTCCTTTTTCTTCTGCTAGGCTTGCCTCATTTTTCCTCAACATGAGATCACCAATCTAGAATTGCATCTCTTTGACTTTCTGATTGTAAGCTCTAGCCATTCTTTCTTTATACTTCGCCTTTGTTATCATTGTCACTTCTCTTTTTTCCTCCAGTTCGTTTAAATCTAGCCTCATCATTTTTGGATTATCGTCCTCCTTGTAATCGTCCATTTGAAGACTTGAATTACCAATCTCCACCGGTATTACTGCCTCATAACATAGACCAGGCTGTATGGTGTCTCCCTCGTTGGTTCTCGAATGCTTGTTCTATATAACTATAAAGAATTAGGTATCTCGTCCACCCAGCCAATCCATTTTCCTTCCAACCTTTTTTGGATACCCTAGATTATGGTTATGTTTGTTACTTCTACATGGTTGTAAGCTTTAGGGTGAGCAGATGTAAACTTTTATAGAATCCCTAACTTTGAACACCATTCAGTAAAGGTACCACGTGTGAATTGTGTAACATTGTTTGTGGCAATTTTGTGTGGCACCCCGAAGCGACAAACTATATTCTACCAAATGAATTTTCTTGTTACTTCAGTTGTGACTCCTCCTATTGGCTTGGCTTCCACCCACTTTGTGAAGTAATCAATTTCCACAATTAGAAATTTGGCGTTGCATGCGCCTTTTAGGAAGGGTCCAACTTGGTTGATTCCCCCATTTATCGAATGGACAAGCTCCATATATTCCTCTTAAAGCAGCCTGTGGTTTATGCGACAATGGGGCATTAATCTGTCAGTTTTTGCACTTGAGTACGAAGTTGTGCGCATCATTAAACATGGTAGGCTAATAGTATCCCACTCGAATGATCTTCTTCACAATGGTTCTAGCTCCTTGATACATTCCACACAACCCTTCATGTGCTTCCCTTTAGATTTTTCCTACTTACGATAGTCATATGCCTTTTATCCACATAAATAAGAAACCTTCCTTGTATAAGATTCCCCCTTCATAGACGTAGTTGTGAGATAGCAACTCCAACTTCCTGGCTAGTATCTTATCTGTTAGAAATATTCCCTTCGCAAAGTACTCTATTAGTGGTGTCATCCAGTTTACCCCTTCTGTTTGGATTGTTGACACAATTGTCATTACTGTGCTTCTGACTGGAATGACCTCCCCTATTACATATTTGTGTTCGATCAAAGAATCGAACCCCACGGTTGCTGGCTTGCTTAGCATGTCTACTTTAGTATTTTCACTTCTTGGTACATGTTGGATGTCGAAGTATTCTAGTTGGGCAATGAGCTGACGAACCCTCCTTAAATACTTTACAACCTGTTCTTCTCGCACTTTGTAATCTCCCTGTACTTACTGAACTACGATCTGTGAATCGCTAAATACTCGAACACTTTTGACCTTCATCCTAATGGTAAAGTCTAGGCCACATATAAATGCCTCATATTCTTCTTTATTGTTTGTAAGTGGGAAGTCAAAACGAAGTGAATATCTGTGCTCCCCTCCTTCTGGGTTGACTAATAGTAATCTTGCACCGCAACCCTATTTGCTAGATGCTCCATCGAGGAACAATTTCCATGTGACATCTACCCACTTTGATTTTCCTTTGTCTATTCCCAGATTCTAGCTTGTGTTCGTGTCTTGTGTGTCCTCACTTGTCATCTCCGCAATGAAATCTACTAAGGCTTGAGCCTTGATTGCAGTTCTTGGATGGAATTGGATCTCATATTGTCCCAATTCCAGCGTTCACTTCATCATTCTACCAGATGCTTCAGGCTTGCTTAGGATATTCTTGATTGGGAAATTAGTTTAGATAACGATCTGATGACTGTGTAAATAGGTTTGCAATCTTCTCGTTGAGTATATCAAAGCTAGAGTTATCTTTTCAACTGGCATGTATGCCCTCTCTCCACTTTGTAATATTATGTTAATTTAGTACACTGGCACTTGTTTTTGGCCTTCTTGATGCACCAAAACAAAACTTACTGCATTCCGTGAAACTGCCAAGTACAGATATAAGGTTTCTCCAGAAATTGGTGATTTCAATGTAAGCAATGTTTGAAGCTGCTCCTTCATGCACTCGTACGCTTTTTGGCACTCTTCTCTCCAGCTAAACTTTTTAACCTTCTTCAAGACTTTGAAGAGTGGGAAATGTTTCTCCGCTGCCTTTGAAACAAGCCTATTGAGCGCTGCCAACGATCCCATCAATATTTGTACCTCTTTGACTGTTTGCAGCTGAGAAAGGTCTATTATAGCTTGGATTTTCTCTGGGTTGGCCTCTATCCTTTTAAAGGATGCCTCGTATCCCAAAATTTTTCCTGCACCTACTCCAATTATGCATTTTTTGGGATTAAGCTTCATCACAATGTTACTCAGTGTATCCAAAGTTTCTTTCAAATCAATAGCAAATTCATCCACCTTTGTGTTTTTGATAACCATGTCGTTAACAAAGGCCTCTACATTTCATCCTATTTGATTGCAAAATGTATTATCAACCACTCTCTGATATGTTGCTCTTGCATTTTTTTAATCCAAACAGCATTCTCACATAATAAAACGTTTTGAAGCTCATTATGAATGTCGTCTTCTCTGCATCTTCTGGATTCATAAATATTTGGTGGTATCCTTTATATGCATCCAAAAAGGCTAGAATTTCATATCCCAAAATTTCTTTGACTAGCTGATCAATATTAGGCAAAGGATAATCCTTTGGACATGTCTTATTTAGATCGGTGAAGTCTATGCACATTCTCCACCCCGCATCTAATTTTTTAACCATCACTGGATTCGCTAAACCATTTTGGATAGATGACCTCTTCCAATATAATGGCCTGAAGCAGGGTTTTGACTTCCTCCTCATTTTCTTTTTACCTATCGTTAGCGAAGCTACGCTCTTTTTGTTTGATTATTTTGGCCGAGTCACTAATATTCAAGGAATGGGTAGTGATTCCTTGGTTGATTCCTCCTATGTTCTATACACTCCATGCGAACATATCTCTGTGACTTCGCAAGCTTTTTGTGACCCTTTCCTTTTCCATATGTGGAAGATGTTTCCCTATCTTAACACACTTATAATCGGCTTCATCATCCAAAGTGACTAGCTCTATTTCTTCCCCCAGGTCTATTACTGACTCCGATTACTCGAAGGTCACCGTCTGAGACAGTGCTGGCCATCTTAGTGCTTCCCATATTTCTCCATGCTTTCATCGCGATAACCATGCACTGCCTCGCAGTTTGTTGGTTCCCTCTTATTGTTGTGATTCCAGCTGGAGTTGGGAACTTCATTACTAAGTGGTATGGGGACCATATCGCTTTTGTTGTGTTCATCCAGAGCCTTTAGAAGATGGAATTAAATGGACTTGGCACATCCAAAACCACAAAATCACACATGATAGTACAATTTCTATCACTCTCACCAATGGTTACAGGCAGCTATATATTACCCAAAGGTGGTTCAACTCACCCTGTAAATCCTACAAGAGAGGATGTGGAACTCTTTAGGCCAGTTCGCTTGAACCCTAACATATCGAACCAATCAATGAATAATATCTCAACCACACTTCCATCATCCACGAATACTCTATGAACTATTGCATTTCCAGTTTTAGCAATGATGACCATTGGGTCATTATGAGGTGAAGCGTTAGGAACTGCATCCTCTTCTCTAAATGTGATTGCTTCGTTTGAATGAAGCTTTTTATCAATAGGCTCTTGTGGCGAAGAATATCTGGCTTAAGCCTTGTTCGATAGCGACTCAGTTGATCCATGTATAGAAAGGATTACTTTTTCTATAACTTTGGCCACTATATCATCGTTGTAATCCACAGCCGCTGTCATTTTCTGATTTTTGGCAAGTGTGTTTGCCGTACCTTGGTTTCTTGCCATGGAGTTCCCTGCTTTGTTGGCTTCGTAGTACTGGCTTCCTTCTTCTTTCTTATATTGGCTTAAATAGCCATTCTTCAGGTTCTCCTCAATTTGACTCCTCAAGTCTCTGCAATATTCAATGTCATGGTCATGGTCCTTATAGAAGAAGGCACATTAATATTCTCCGGACCTCTTATCTGGAGGTGCTACTATTGGTGCCAAATCGCTAAATAGCTCTCTGTTCACTAGCCACATTTCTTTTCTCGATTTTGTCAGAGGCGTTTCTTGGAATGGTACACCCTGCATCCCTTATTCTCTTCCCTTGAAAGGGATTTTTCCTTTTCCTTTCTTTATGAACCCTTTCTGTGAATCTTCCATCATTCGCTTCTCGCCTCGCTCCCGCTCTATCTTGTGATTTTTAATTTTCTTCTTCAGTTCGCACGTGTTGCACAATCATCTTTTGTAACTCTCTTGGGTTTTCAGGCATGTTTTTCTTTAATTCCTTGTAGAATTCTCATGATCGCATACCTTCTGTGAATGCCCCCAAGGATGATTGAAATGACAGATCGCGAACTTGCAAACTCTCAGTGACAAACCTGTTATGATATTCTACGAAAATTCTGTCACTTCGTTGAGCTATGTCATCCAAGTCTGCAATTATTTTTGTGAACTTTTGTTTCTGGTAGAAGTTGTAACACCCCAAACCCACGACCTACCTGCTCAACGCAAGAATCGAGTCAGATCCGAGCGCGCTACTGAGAATCTCACAGGTCGGATTACTCAAAAACAATAACGAGCAAATAAAGTTTATGGGGAACAAAATTTAGAAAAATTTAAAATCCTAACTTACTATTACAGTGAAAGTATTAATACAAGTGTTAAACAAAAGTTTTAACTGAAATTACAGATAAAAGTTCTAAAGGATCCGGTAAGGATCAGTTCACGTTAATATTTTACATAACTATTTTACAACCTAACCAAAAGATTCTAAAGGTTCACCCAGGATCCTTCCTCAAAAGAAGTAAAGACACCGGTGCACTTCACTCTAACGGTTCAACTACAACTAAGAGGGTTGTTTAAACTAGGGTAAACTCCTTGGTTAGTGAGGTTCCATCGCCAATATTTACCAAGTTAAATTTAGTGATCACATAAAGCAAATAGCCACATAAAATCTAGCACATAGTAAAATGATACGGGTGGTTAGTGCCAAGTTGCAGTCAAGTACCTATATGGCAACTATGACTAACATACCAGACATAACCTTTTTAGTAGTGCCTGAAGGTTATCAATCAAGAATTCATTCTCGCCAACCACGCCCAATCGGATGTTCAATTACGACCTCGTATAAGATCCAGATGGTTATGCTAGCATACCAGAAATTCCACGGGTAGTCGTTCTAGTCGTACGGTCTGGTCTATACCGTTCTCCATCAATTTCGACTGAACTACCATTGGCTCCTGGGACCCCGATAAACACACACAAGTAATCAAGTAGCATATAATCCAAGTTTGACATGGTAAGATAAGGTACAAGCCGGTTATCCACATAAAATACAAGGGCAATTAATTCACTCAGTTTCACAATAATTAAGCATAGTGTGATAAAGTACGCACCGTGTTTAATTAGTATGAAACCAAATAATAGGCATGAATATAACCTAAGATTTTTTAAAAACATTTTATATAACATATAAAATTATAAATTAACACATTTGAATTTAACAGACATAAAATAATACATATAAAATTCTAAACTAACACAATTAAATTGAACAGGCATAAAAATATATATATATATATATATATAATAACTTTTAATTCAATTCGTGTTAGGCCGATGAAAACACTCACCTAATAAAATGGAGGCCTGGCTGAGTTTTAATTGACGCAGACCAGGTGTATATATATAATAACTTTTAATTCAATTCGTGTGAGGCCGATGAAAACACTCACCAAATAAAATGGAGGCCTGGTTGAGTTTTAATGGACGCAGACCAGGTGGCTTAATGGATTTTTGGATCAATCAGAAAAACAAGAAAACTTTGTTTTGTGTTTTCTTTTCTTTTTTTCCTTTTGGCCGCAGACTAGGAAATGCAAGAAGTTTTTTTTTACACCCACGGGTGTACCCCAGTGGTTGGGAAATGGGTGGGTAAGCCAATGATCCCATGTTCGATACTCGGCAGCGGCAGCGTGGGGAGCTCTTGCTTTGCAAGGCTCCTTGTGCGCACCGAGTCCATACCAAGCCCATTGGTCCTGGTGCTGGGCTACTGTGATTTACCTCTTGGTCCTGGTGCTGGGCTACCATGATTTACCTCCATACCAAGCCCATTGGTTGATTTACCTCCATACCAAGCCCATTGGTCCTGGTGCTGGGCTACCGTAATTTACCTCCATACCAAGCCCATTGGTCCTGGTGCTGGGCTACCGTAATTTACCTCCATACCAAGCTCATTGGTCCTGGTGCTGGGCTACCGTGATTTACCTCTTGGTCCTGGTGATGGACTACCGTGATTTACCTCCATACCAAGCCCATTGGTCCTGGTGCTGGGCTACCGTGATTTACCTCTATACCAAGCGGTCCTGGTGCTGAGCTACCGTGATTTACCTCTCATACGATGGCTGGAGGCGAGCGTTTTGCCAAGAAGGTTTATTTTCGTTTTGTTTTAAAACTCCAGCTTTGGTCCTATTTATAGACCATCACTGCATGTTTTTGGAAGCATTACTTGGTGACACAACTCCCTGCATCGTTTCTGTGGGTGTGATGAGGGAGAAAGAGCAATAGCACAACCCAACTCCCTGCATGGTTTCTGTGGGTGTGATGAGGGAGAAAGAGCAATAGCACAACCCAACTCCTTGCATCGTTTCTGTGGGTGTGATGAGGGAGAAAGAGCAATAGCACAACCCATTTTTTTTTAATTGAGTAATAACTCAAATGAGCCCCCAATAAAATACCTCCCCTTCCCCTGCCCTTGGTGGGAAACCGCTAGGCTAACATTCAATTCCCGAGCAATAGCACAACCTACCTACTACCTATGTCATCATTTATCTAGTTTTATAAGGGTTTAGAATCCTTATCCGTTCTCTATTTCATCATTTGCCATTTTCTTCCATTTTTCCCTTTTAATTTAGGGTAAAATTTTAGGAAAAACGGTCTTTCCAAATGTTTATGGAAAGACGAGGTCTAATTAGAATAATAAAAGGTAAAATGTGTTAGTTGCAATAATAAAATTTTAGTCAGCAGCATGTAGTCATTATAAAATTTATTACACCGCCTCATGCAACCCGGAAATTTTATCTTCATTTCTTCTAATTTACGTGAACCCAAAAATTTTATCTTCATTTCTTCTAATTTACACTTTAAACCTTGGTCTTTCAATGACTTATGGAAAGACCGTCTTTCTAGAGACGAACTCTTAATTTAGTCACTTGTCATGTTTTATTATTTAATTGTTGTTTTCCATTTAATTGCATTCCTTGTTTGTTCATTTCTTATTTTAATTTTTCAAATTTATAATTAAGTAGGTATAAGTAATAAATACAATTCAATATTCTTAAATCAAACCAATTAGAAATGATAATTTATTTATATTAACCAAATTTAATTGTTAGTATTTGAGTTTAATATTGTAATGTTCGACATCTATACATATATATATATATATATATATGTATATGATTTTTATGTAATGCTCGACATTTATATATATACATATATATAATTTTATAATATTAACATAAATACTTACATAAGAAATAGTTTATAAATTTAATATGTTGATAAAGAATATAGAGTGACATACAGATTTTTAATAAGTATTATTTATTGGCAAAGTCTTGGGAAAGACCATACTACCTATGAAAAGACGGGGTTGAATAAGAATTATAGAAAAGTAAAAGATTTTAGTTGCAATATTAAAAATTTATCATGCAACATGTAGTAGTTATAAGTTTATGACTCGATTAATGCAACCCAAAAATTTTATCTTAACTTCTTCTAATTTACAATTTAAATCTTAATTTTTCCATAACTTATGGAAAGAACGTCTTTCAAGAGATAGACTCTTATTTATTTATTTTATTCTTATTTGTAATTAAATTACATATGAAAATTTATTATTATCTATAAATGTGATAAGTATGTAATTTATTTATCTCATTCTATTTTATTTTTAAGCTTTTAGTCTTTTCTTTCTATTTTAAATTCAATATTTACACTTTATAATTTAAAATGAGTAGATACTTGTAATTTTAATGTTAAGAGACTCTATAATATCAATATTTAATTAACATTTAAGTAGTTATCAATATTTAATTTTAATTGTAAATTTAAGATCGTGAGGCTTTACTATAAGATTCTAATGACGTAAATATTTTATTATTCCCTCACATTACTATTTCTTATTTTACTTATTCTATTATTATTCTTTCAAATGTGCAATTGCCAATAGTTTATCTTATTTCATTTATTATTTTATCACGTCTATTTATCTATTTTATTTTATGTTAGAATTGCTTGTAGGGTTTTGAGTTATAGCCGGAAATAGTCGAAGGAAATAGATAAGAGATTGTTATTTTTGGTTAAAACCTAGCTATTACATGCAAACTGACTTCATTACGATCGGGATTTCACAGAAGTGATCCAAAAACAAATCCGACAATTGCGCCCAAGACTTAATACTTCCATTTGGTAGATCTTCGTACCATGTGATCGTTGTTTCAAAAAGAAAACAGGAAAAGTCTTGCATATCAATTCGATGTTCGTGTTGCAAAATCTCATGCTATTTTGATAAGAGTGTAGGAACTCTTTTGGGTCTATGGTTCCATCATAGTTTTTAACATGTAGAGGGAGCTTGAAGTCCTTTGGCATTTTGAAGTCTCGAAGATGCGGTGCTAAGGGTGATTTGTCTTCATCATCGTCTACCACTATGTCCCTTAACTCTTCTTCGTACTTAAGGTTATTGTGCCCTTGACTTATTCTTTTACCCATTCTCAGAGCTTTTGGCTTGAGTGTGGTAAAAAATTGATTGTACAGGCTTTCTCTGTTTGCTTCCAAAAGCGCTGAGAACGCCTTTCTTTCTTTTTCTTGGTTTGTGTTGGGAGATTCTGCTTCCTCTTTATCATCCTCCGTGTCTTCCTTTTTATGTTCCCTTTCTCCACTAGACACATACTCCTAGTCCTGGCTGGGATGCATACTTTTGTTGCGTCCGGGTGTGTGTTCTTATGTTTAGTGGTTATGATTTTTCTCGCTTATGGTGAACACCATTGTTTACCTGAAGGATTTTGAAACAAAAAATTTTCCGATCCCCACAGTCGGCGCCAAATGATGTGGTGATCTGATCAAGTAAGTCAATCGTCGATCACCGTGAAAAACTCATTTCCTACAATACAGATCCCGAAAGTATTTCTAGGGAAAAGGCTCTGACGCTCAAGTCAGTATTTTTCTATGAGAACTAGAATGTCTCAGTTAAGTCACACTACCTCAATGTGTGTTGCTCTTCCTATATTTATAGCCTTTCGTAATCGTGGCTCCATGTTATTAGGGACTGAGATCGTGGTTTGTAGAACAATCACTTAATTTTTAATTTTATGACTGAATGTTTGTAGTTGTTCCTTCTTTCTCGGTTCACAATTGAATCCACGATCACATAGCTCCGCTATTGTTGGTTCGTGGTTGACTTGTACATTTTGGCTGAAATGGCTTTGTTTACCGTGGGGTGAAGTTGGGCTAGGCCTTGAGGTCAGCAGCCTTTTAGTTGTCGGGCTAGGTATACATCATCTCACTAATTATAAAATTTCCTCATTTAACAGTTAGTCGGTCTAAAATAAGATTTTGTCGTACATAAATAAATAAATAAATGATATGTATACACATTTCTATCAAAAGTACTCTATAAATGTATTAAAAAAACCAAACATTTTGTTATTTCAGATTATGTGTTTCTTTGGATTTTCTTCAATGATATATATATATATATATATATATATATATATATATAACAATGAGATATTTATGGTTTTAATTATATCTTAAGAAGTTATATATTTTAACAAGTTATGACTGATTATATATAGTAAAAATATTAAAATCAGTAACATACTATAATATTAGTATGTCATTTTTAGATAACTCGTGTTTAGTTTAGTCATAATGTCTTCAATATCCTCAGCTGACAGCACCATCCAAACAATTTCTATTATATGGTGTTTGGGATAACATTACACACTTGATTCAATACCATTTCACCATATATTTGCTATTCTTGTGTTTCAGTCTCCATATTATTGGAGAGATTGTTGAATTCTTGATGCTATATCCATTCGAATTTGATTCATTTCCAATTTTCATTGTGTGTTGAACAAATCTGCATCTACATTTCCTTAAACATTTAAGTCATGAGAAAATGACAGATTTGGTACCTAGTTTTAGGTGAAATTACATATTTTGTTACTTTTTTGTAAATTATTCCTAAAACGTTCCCACATTATTACGTAATGTTCTCAATTGGTTCCCACTTAGTATTAGCCGATTTAAATGAGTCAGCATCGAGTCAGCCTTTATAGTTGTGACAGACTGACAGTGTCACAAAAGTTACTAAATTATTATTTTTAAAATATTGGTAATTGTTCACAGGTCCGTTAACTTAATTTAAACGTGTTATGTTCGATAAAGGAACCAATTGAGAACATTTTGTAATAATTTGGGAACCTTTTAGAAACATGGTGCAAAAAGAGGAACTAAACCTGTAATTTCGTCTAAAAGTGGGCACCTAAACTGTCATTTTCTCTTTAAGTCATGCTCCACAACGGGTATCCCAAGTTCCTTCATGAGTATGAAGTTGTGAACTGTGATTGTAGCTACAATTATGGACATCAACCATTTTTCTTTGATTTGAGGAATCGCATAAAAAATGCGCCATCTCTGCTTTAAGTTGCCAAACACCCTTTCCACAATGGTTCGTAGTGAAGAATGTCAATAGTTAAATTGTTCAGTATTCCTCTAAGTTGCCTATTTCTTCTATAATCTAGCATATGATACCTCGAAATTGGATCCATAAAAGAAGCCAAATATTCTTTTGTATTTGGATATCCCGAGTCCACCAAATAATATTTTCCTATAAGGTAGAACAATATTTTAATCAAGTTAGAAAACTAACTATATAAATCTGCAACATCAGTGCAGTTTATATCAGTTCAGCTCAGTTCAGTGTAGTTTATATCAGTTCAGTTCAGTGCAATTTATTAGATAAGAATGAAGTTTATTTAAACATAAACATCGTTTGTAATTCTCATGATTTGTAGCATAGTTTCATTTTAAGAAAGAAGTTCGAAATTCCCCCACAAAAGCAAACTGATCATCTCCTGCCTTTTTCTTCCTTCATTTTCCCACAAATTTATTTATTTTTCTATAATATTTTTTAAAAAATAATCCATACTATTTCATCTCTGTCTTGTTCTAGTTATCTTTTAGAATTAGAAGAAGAAATAAAATCAATAGATTACATAATAAATAGAGATTCAAATATCCAAATTCATTTATAACGATATCTTTTTTTAATGGTATAACATTATTGTTAATTGAGTATTATTTAACTATTTGAAACGATGCAAGGCACATACACAGGTAATAAAATGAGCATTAAGATAATTATAATATACAATTTATTATTTAAAATACCATGAATATGGTACAACATAAGAATTAAGCTTTTTAAAAAAGAATTCAGCTTAACATACATTGAAAATTTTTCCCAGTATGTATATGTGTGCAAAGGAACTATTTCAAGTCCATATTAAGCTAATCATTAACCTTGTAAAGTTCCAATATAACCTTGTTTTGGTCAAAAGTGTCAATATAACCTTGTAAAGTTCAAAAGTGTGATTTAAACCCTATCTTTTGCATCATAAGTGCCGATATAACCTTTTGGCACTATTCTGGTGTTGACGGGGTATTTTTCGGCATTGACCAAATACAAAGACTAAACTACCCCTAGTATAATAACTAAATATTTAATTAGAGTTCTTTTTCTTCATCTTCTAACTCCATCAGCACCACCTCCGCCGCCGGATTTTTGTCGCAGCGCCGCACCATCGCTGCATCGCCGCCGCACCACCGCTCTATTGATCCTAACCTAAGGGCCTTTAATCGTAATAGCATATCCACCCATCTCTACAATACCACACAATGGAAATCATAAGCAAATTCACGGATCGCATTAACAATTATGATACAGACAGATAAAGAAGACAATCACAAATCCCAATTCCAAGATTAACCCCCAATTTTCTCAGAAAAGCCAAACTCAAGAAGAAAAAACATGAATTATCACAGATATAGGCATAAAGACAAGCATCAAACAACTTACGTGCATTAAAAAACTTAATGTCGGATTAAGAGGAATAATATACAAGGTTTTGAGGAGATCACCATCTCTGTTGTACTTGAGGAATGTTAGAGGCCTCTCGTGCCCCTTCATCAGAATCAGCCTCATTCAACCTGATTTTCAATTCCAAACATCAAAACTCGGGAGCTCAGTTTCCTTTTCGATTCCAAACACCAAAACTTGGGAGCTCAATTTTAGGAATCTCGAGAATGCTGGTCAATAGTTAAACCCTAGCTGTGATGTGAGGATTAAACAAAAAGCTCAGAAACCTAGTAAACCAAGCCCACCCCACCAAACCCTAGCCGCCGCCTGAACCTAGGCCACCTGGTAAAACCCATGGTCACCCACCGACCAACACCAGAAGAAGAAGAAAATGAAGAGAAGAAGAAGAAGCAATGGCAGCAAGGTGGAGGCGATGGCGGCGAGAAGAAACAAACGAAGAAGAAGAAGCAATGACGGCTCGATCTGAGAAGAAGACCCAAAAAGAAGAAGAAAAAGTCATTTTCCTTTTGATTCATGACTGCAACCTCATATGAGAAAAAGGCCCAGATATGACCCGATCTGAGAAGAAAGAAGGAAAAAAAGGTATAATTGTCCTTTCATTTTTCTTGAAATTTATTTTTTAAAAGCAAGGGTATAATAGTCAATTTACATTCCAGCCAAATTAAGGTTTGTAGGGTTAGATTGGCACCTTTGAGTAAATAATAGGGTTATAATCGCACTTTCAAACTTTAAAGGGTTATATTGGCACTTTTGACCAAAACATAGAGTCATATGAGCACTTAACGCAAATAAATATTAAAAGTCCACACTTAAAATAAGAACAAACTAAAAAAAATGTTTATGAGAATATTTGTGTTTGATATGAAAATTCATGCTATCCAAAGTTATCATCACTTCAGTCTATTTGAGTTCATTTCACTTCATTCATTTAAGTTTAGTTCAGTTTAATTCAGTTCGTTTAGCATGAATTTTTAGGAGGGAATTTAGATTAATTTAGTCACATTGTTACTATTTTTAGTACACTTTTTTAATTTAGTTCAGATGAATGCAGTTCAAATCATTTAGCTCAATGCAGTTTAGTTTATATTTGCTCTTTTGATAAATGTTTGTCTTTTTTACATTATTTTAAACATATATAATTTTAAGTTTTTTAACCATCACAAAGTATTTCTTTTGGCAGCCAAAATTTTAGGCCAAGGTTTATAGTGTAATTATTGTAAATTTTATTTGGATTGTGATACGAATATGAAATGCTTAGATGCTGCTTTAAATGCTCTAATTTATCTCCTTTATGATGAAGAATTGAAGAAGGAGTCGTCATCGACATCTTGAATTTATTGTTCAAGATTGTCGAATAACTGAAGATATCACGAAGAACACTATACTCTTTTTCCCACTAGGTTTTTAATGAGGTAGTGTGATCACTGTGCAATTATCAAAATAATAGATATCACAGAAATATCAAAATCTTCATTTTTATTTCCTCCTTCTCCGACGATCGAAAACTGCCTCCGATGAACAATTACCGCCGGAATTCAATTGGATTTCCACCGGATTCCACCATTTCCACCGAACTTCTTTGTCCGTCGGCGAGATCTCTTTTTCCTAGCGCTTGATCTACGATGGCATTGAGACCGGAGATGACAACGGCACTGCGACCAAAGGTGTCATCATTGCTTTGATCTTAGATGACGATCGCAATACAACGATGAAGGAAGAAGATGAAGAAGGAAGACAACCGCGATGCAGAGAGGAGGCGCGTGAGATGCATGCAGGAAGGAAGAAGATGGCGCGCGTGCATCTCACACACGACCAAAGGTGATGCCATCGCTTGATGGCGGACTGCAACGGCGGCAGACGCGGTGGACGGAAACGGTGGCGGTAGAGCTGAGCCTCGACGTCTGAGATGTGACGTTTAATTTAGTGTTTTATTTTTTTCAAAGGCATGCTGAGATTTATATATATTTGACTGAGGGAATGTTCAGTAGTGATTCTTTGGTGTAGTGGTTAGGATATGGACTTTGAGGGTTTTGACCTGGGTTCGAATCCCAACAGGTCCTTATTTTTTATGAATTTATGTTCTTAACATACATGCTGAGCTTTAATATTATTTTACTGAGTGCATGTTCAATAATGAGTCTTTAGTGTAGTGGTTATTGCTCTAGGATTTGAGGTTAGAGACCTGGGTTCAAATCCCACTATGTTTTTTTTAAAATAATTTTTATTCTTGAGGTACTGTAACTTTTAGGTTGATGTTTGTAGTATTTTCTTTCTTATGTTGATGTTTTCATTATTCAGATGATGTTTAATTGATATGAGTTTTGTATTTTTCTTTGGGTGATATGGATTGATATTTGTAGTTTTGTTTTATTATTTTCTCATGTTGATGTTTTTCATTTTCCGACTGGAGTTTTGGTAATATGTATTGATGTTTGTAGTGTCTTTTTTCTCATACTGGTGTTTTTCATTTTTCGGATGAGGTTCAAGTATTAGGAGTTGATGTTTGTAGATTTTGGGTGATATAGGTTGATATTTGTATTTTTTTATCAAAAATTGTTTATGTTTTATGATTTTAGAGTGAATAATTTATGCTCTCGAGGTACCGTAACTTTTTTGTTTATATTTTTAATTTCTTCTCTCATGTTGATGTTTTCATTTTTTTTTTGTGAGTTTTAGTTGATATGAGTCAATGTTTTGTAGTTTTTTGGGGGTTATATGAGTTGATATTTTAGTTTTTTTCCTCTCATGTTGATGTTTTTCATTTTCTAGGTGAGTTTTAGGTGATAGGTTGATGTTTGTAGCTTTTTTGGTGATATGGTTGATGTTTTTGTAGTGTTTTTTTTTCCTTATTTTGACATTTTTTATTTTCCGGGTGAAGTTTAGATGATAGGAATTGATGCTTTTACCTTTTGGTGATATAGGTTGATGTTTGTAGTTTTTATTTTCTTTTTTTTATAATTTAAGCTTTGTTGATTTTTATATAATTTTCACTTGATTTTTTGTTAGTTGTAGTGATAGTTTTTCAAATTTTTTTGTTGATTTTTATTTGATTTTTTATATATTGTTTGCTGCAATTTTTTATTTGATGTTTTATGATTTTTCGTTGATTTTTTTGCTAGTTGTAGTTGATGTTTATAATTTTCAGCTCGATGATCATATTTATTTTTTGCATTTTAAAAATGTTTTTTAAATATTTTATTTGAATTTTGTTTTGCAGATTGTAGCTGGCAGAAAAATGATGGGAAAAATTGAACAAAAAAGACCCTGGAAATATATAGAGATAAGTCCCTGTAGAATAATTAGAGATAGGTCCCTATAAATTATTAGAGATAGATCCCTTGAGCTATAATATAGTTAGAATTGCATAAAGACCCCTGACTAAATTTTAGTTTGCCTCACAAAAGACCATCTCTTTAATCATCTATAACAAGAAATAAAAAAATTAAAATAATATGGTAAATAAATTTGTATAATAAAATATATATTATTTTGATAAACAAATATATTTTTGTAGTGTTTCTCAATCATACCGTGCAGACGCATCTCGCCTTCTTCTCTCTCGCTTTCCACTGTTCATCATCCCTACCACTAAGTCACCAACGGCTAAATCACATATCCCTCACCGGAAACACCTTTCACGCAACCACTAAATAACCTTGATGGATCTACAAGGCGCCGCTATGGCGGCTACTGCCGTCAAAAGCTTTACCCAAGCACTACAAACTCGAAACCCTCAATTTCCACTAATCTCCCTTCCACTCAAAATCTGACACCAATCCTTCAATATAAGGGCGAATCGACTGTTCTTTTCTCTCCGAGCAAGTATCTGAGCTATCCACTCATTACGCGAATGCCCTAATTGGGAATTTTCCAAAAGGAAGGCCGACAATGGAAAAGTTGGAAGCCGACTTCAATACTGTGGGTTTCAGCGGAATATACTAGCTGGGCGCAATTGATTTCAAGAAGATCCTAATCAGGTTCTAGGAGAAGGAAGACTTTCAACGATGCTGGATCAAAAGGTTTTGGTCTCTAAATGGCACCACTATAAGGATCCTTAGATGAACGCCAGATTTCAAACCGAATACAGAATCATTGATTGTCCTGGCATGGATAACCATCAGACACGTGCCTTTCTACTACTACAATGTCTCGGCCATAGAAGCAATTGAAAACTAGAGTGGAAAATTCATCAATATGGATCAAGCCACGAAAAGGTTAACAAGGCCATCTGCCCTCAAGATATGCGTGGAAATTGACCTTCAATCCTAACTGCTGAACCACATAAGGTTATGTACTTCTTTGGAAAATGAAAAGTATGCCATAGAATATGAAGATTTGCCTATGTATTGTTGTGGTTGTAAGAAGATTGGTCACCATATAGACAAGTGTAGAATAGTTAACCCTGAGCTGGGACTTCCTAAACCAGCCACCACTCTGAATAGAGCCCCTAAACAGGTCTCTACTACACAGATGAATAGAAATGAACCCCTGCCAACAAATGCAACAGGTAAACTAAAGCCTGGCAACAAACACATCAAAGAAATAAAAGAGGTTACTCACCCTGAAATACTACCTATTTGGCAGCCAGTACACAAAAACATTGATCCACATACATCAGGATTGCCAATAGCCCATAAACAGAGGGAAGCTGAACACCAACCTCACCAAGAAGCCCCAATTGGAATAGATAGCCCCGATATAGGTAGAGAGACCTCTCATCTAGAACCCCAATGGGGGGGAGGAAGTCAATCATGATTTTTTACAAACTGGGGAGGATCAACAAGAAGTGATCTCACAACCTCACAATGTTGTTTTCAAAGGCAATAACACTGAGGCTGATTTGAAATGTGGCAAAACCCACCAGTTAATTGATCTTACAGAAGAAACAGGCAAACACAAAGAGTATGCCAAAGATGACTTATCAGGTATCATCCCTAAGTCTCCTTTAAATGAACGAGGTACTGATCCATATTATTCACCATCTTGTAGATCCAGCCCCAAAAGCTCAAACAGGTTTAAATTATTAGGAGAGGAATTTGAATCTGACACAGCAGATAACTGCAACTCTCAAGTACTAAAGAGCTTCAGTTGGATCAGGTAAGTACTCTAAAAAACATCACTGACAAGATGACTGGTAAAACAACCAGTGTAAATGATAGACACACACCTAAATATTAGGGCTCTTGTCTGGAACCTCAGAGGAATTGGAACATCCCTGGATGGGTTAAAAAAGATCATTAAGACTCATAATATACAAATACTTTGTATATTAGAACCTAAGCATCACTATATACAATGTGACGCATACAAGCTTAAATTAAATTTTCATTGTCACCATAGCTCAGATAGAAATAACATTTGGCTAATGTGGAACTCATGTTGTAATGTTAGCATCTTATCTGAGACTAATCAATACACTAAAACTGCCATTTCTTCCCCCCCCCCCCCCCCCCCCCGCTTAGCTCTGAAATGTGTGCATATTTCATTCATGCATCTACTTTAAGAACGGAAAGGAAAAGAATATGGCAAGAGGTCAGCTCACATTTAGACAGCAATAAACTATTAATTGGTGATTTTAATGCAATAAATTCCATAACAGAATATAAGGGTCCCAATAAGCCAAATGTAAAAAAGCATTAGAGATTTTTATAATTTTATAGTAAGCCAATAGCTGGTGCATCTTTATACAGTGGGAAACACCTTCACTTGGTCAAACAAGAGAAGGCCTCCTACACTAAAAAGACTAGACAGGGCCCTAATTGACCATGATTAGAATGAAAATTTTCCAAACAGCTCACTGCACACACTAAACAAGCACACCTTTGATCATTGCCCATTATTACTAACCATAGGAAGTAAAATAGCTTTATCACCTAAGCCACTTAGATTCCTATATGCTTGGATAAATAGACCTGAACTGAAATAGATCATAGAAATTAACTGGTCACAAACCATATCAGAAACGGGTATGCTAAGATTCTTTTTGAAATTAAAAATATTGAAGTCGATTTTAAAAACATGGAATAAGGAAATTTTTGGTAATATAAATGAGAATGTCAAAAAAGAAGAAGAGGAACTCAGACAGAGCACAGGAAATTATTTATGAGACAACAAATTTAGAATCTGATCTCATTGAGCTTAATCATAAAAATGCACTCATGCTCAGAGCACTCACTGAAGAAAAGATTTTTTGGAAACAGAAAGTTAATATAAAATGGCTTAAAGAAGGAGATGAAAATACTAAGTATTTTCACGCAACTGTAAACCAAAGAAGACAGAAACAAAACATCACGAAGATAAAAAAAAACTCAGAAGGAGTATGGACAGACATTCCAATTGAGATTGAAAAAGAAGCAATCCTCTTTTACAAAACCTACTGATAGATGACTCTAACCCTAGAGATGACAAATTCCAACCTCATATTTTAAGCCAGATCCTTCAGATCCTAGATAACAGTGACAACTCACAAATGCTCAAAATGCCTACCTTAAATGAAATTAAGGAAATTGTATTCTCTCTAAATCAGAGTGGAGCCCTTGCCCTTGATGGATTCTCTGCCAACTTTTTTAGGAATTTCTGGGATATAATAGGACATGACCTGCTATCAGCAGTCTCTGATTTCATGTCAGGTACAAAAATTCCTTCTGGAATATCCAGTACCTGGATATGCCTGATACCAAAAAAGGATATCCCTATATCCTTTTTTTATTTCAGACCCATATCACTCTCTAACTTTACTAATAAAATTTTCTCCAACTCTTAGTTCAGAGAATAACTAGTATCTTGCCAAAAATGATCTCACAAAATCAGTCAGCCTTTCTGAAAGGCAAAGAAATAGCTGACAATTTCATCAATGTCAAAGAAATGACAAGATACATAAATAATAAACGTGGAGCCCCTAACTGTATGCTAAAAATGGACCTAACCGAGGCTTTTGACAGAGTTAAATGGTCTTTTCTTAGTCAAATTTTGAAGAAATTTGGATTTCAGGAGCAATTCATCAATCTGATCCTAAATAATTTACCTAGTGCATGGTTCTCTATTATTATCAATTCCAAACCAGCAGGTTTTTCCAAGCTTCAAGGTGAATCAAATAGGGAAACCCTTTATCCCCTCTGCTTTTCAATATTTTTTCTGAATCCTTCTCTAGAAGCTTGACTTTTTGTTTCCAAAATAAGAAGATCATTTTTTAAAAAACTCACGCATACAACAGCACTGTCTCACATCTATGCTATGCAGATGACATAATCATCTTCTTTCAGGCCACTAAGACATCCATTAAAAGAATCAATGCTTTCTTACATGTTTTTTAGGAATGCAGTGGCCAGCAGATTAATTATGGAAAAATAAATTTTTTCATATGTAAGCATGCCCCTTTAACACATCTAAAAATGATCAGTAATTCCTTAGGAATGTCTAGAGGAGTTTTTCCATTTACATATCTAGTGTGCCCAATTTACACTGGTCTTACAAAGGAAATACATTTCAGCCCCTAATGGAAAAATAAGATAAAAAACTGAAATCATGGACAAATGGCTTAGTACTGTTGGAAGACATACTCATGAAATCTATCCTTTTTGCTCTTCCACAACATCTATGGGCTGTTATGACTCCAACATAATCAGTATTAAAGAAATTTAACAAGAATATCTCCAACTTCTTTTAGGGAGAGCATGATAGTGGTTCAAAAAAAGTGTGGAAGAGCATAACAAATATGAGTTATCCAATAAACCAAAATGGTAATGGGATTAGAAGCATTAAAGACATAATTAGGACATTCTCCCTTAAACTATGGTGGAAACTACAGAAAGGAGAGACACTATAGGCTAAATTCTTATGGTCCATCCCTGAAAATCAAAGAAGATCCCAAACCTAGAAAAGAATTCAAAAAGTAAACCAATATGTTGAAAGCCAAACAAGAATAATACATGGCAATGGTTTAGCTAATATTTTCACTGCCAACTGGACTAGTATTGGACCACTACAAGACTATGTAGACTCATATATATAAACTAAGTAAAAACAATAAACAAGCTTTATCAAAATAAACTAAATAGAAAAAAAAACAAGATTTATCAAAAATCTTGATATTGAGTAGGAAATAGGCTAGGCTTACAATGGATTGGGAAAACAAAGTCTACACGTTGGCTTCTGATCGAGGAGGTTGTAGAGTACTAGGAAGGCGATAAAATCAAGCGTGCTCTAAACTGAAATGGAATGCTCCTACTTATAGGAATGGACTTCTAATCTATTACATCAAATTGAATTACATTTGGAATCCAGATTTCATCTTGGTCGTTCTTTTGAATGTAGTGGAAAACTGGGGTCCACCACTGCTTTTGTCTGCTGCATTGTTGAATTATTGAATGCTGGTAGAGACTAGGGTCTACCACATTTTTGATTGCTTCCTTTGTCGAAGTAGAGTGTGGGACCCTAGATGACCGACTGCTTGAATTGTTGAATGCTGGTGGAAACTGAGGCCTACCACTTTGTTGATTGTTTCCTTTGTCGGAGTGGAGTGTGGGACCCTCCATGGCCAATTATTACTCGTTTACTTAAAGATCAAATGGGTCTTGGCCCAATGGGCCACCAAATGGATCTTCGTCTTGACTGTCTTCTTGTTTAATGAGTTCAGTGTCCTGACTTTTGAACTGCCTATATATGGCAACTATTTTCTGGAAATCTTCATCATTTTCAAAGTTTGGAATATGGGATACTGTAGTTTGAGGAGAATTTGATAATATAGGAATGGTTGGTGGATTGGGTACTGGAGTCTAAATGGTATGTTGGATTAGGCTATTATCCCTCTGGAATGGTATTTTGAGTTTGGTACCTGTTTGGTAAAAAACCAAATTACTGTATGTGAGTGCGAATTGGTGCGAATTGTCCAAAACGAAATTTATTGTGTCGTTTTCGTCCTTCCCCTCTTTATTTCTTCTCTCTTTCACTGATAACAGTCGGATTTCGTCCGTCTGGTTCTGATCATGGCGGCTCCTCCGCCTGGCCGTGGTGGAAACGCTACGGCCAAGTCCTTCCTCCAAGCTCTAGGCACTCGTCAAGCTCCACTGCAACCATCTCTCCCCTCCAATCCCGAAATCGTCCCGAAGACACAGTACAAAGGAGAGATAGCCTACTTAGTCTCTAGACAAGATGCGGAACGGTTGGCCTCGCATTACCAGAATGCTCTAGTGGGAAAGTTTGCCAGGGGAAAGCCACCAATGTCGGTCCTAAATGAGGCTTTCAAATCAGTGGGCTTCAAAGGCAACTTTCAAATTGGTTCAATCGACTACAGACATATCCTCATCCGATGCCAGGACAAGGAGGACTATCAGAGATTATGGATTAAAGGGCATTGGATCCTCAATCAAGCCCCAATGAAAGTGCTAAAATGGACTACAGACTTCTCCCCGGAAGCTGAGTCTTCTATAGTTCCGGTATGGGTTTCCATTCCGCAAGTTCCGATCTATTTCTATAACATTGCAATGCTTCAATCAATTGGTAATCAGATAGGCACCTTTATTAAGATGGATGCAGCTACTGCTGCTCTCACTAGGCCTTCTGTAGTCAAAATGTGTGTTGAGATAGATCTGAAAAGTAAGCTCCCTGCATATATTAGGGTGGGAATAGAAGAAGATGGTATTGAGTTCAATGTAGTTAAGTTGCCTCTTGAATTTGAGGATATTCCGCCTTATTACCATCACTGTAAGACTATAGGTCATGAAGATGCTCAATGTATTCACCTGCACCCTGAGCTTAAGAGATCAAAAGCGATTAGGTTTGACAAGATATCAAAACCTGTAGTGGATCAGTTTGTGCAAGAGAAAGGCTCTGGGTTAAAATCCGGAGGGGAGATGGTTAATGCACAATCGGAAACTAATGGGGCAGGGAGTTCAGGTCTAACTGTTGCTGATAAGCAAGGTCCAAAGATTACAAAGAGTTTTAAATATGTTCCAAAGCAAAAAGTGGCCACTACTATAGTCAGTGAAGGGACTAAGGTTCCTGAGGTTTTTACCACAATGAATCAAGTTGGATTACAGAATACATCAGTTTCAGAAACCCCTGCACAGAAAGAAAAACTGGGGGAAACTTTCACAGATCTAACTAATGATCATGACACTGTGACTGAAAGGCAGACTGGTATCTGTTTTGATTTGATCTCAGGGGTAATTGGAGCCAAAGAGGATAACTTTGCAACCAGGGGGTCACCATTAAAACACCCCCAATCTGCTCCTCCTTTCCCTACATCCAAAAGGATTTTTTCAAAGGACGACATCCCTGCAAAAAGAGGTAAATCTTTCTCCCCTTTTAATACTATCATTGCTGCTAAAAATTTTCTCTTCTATCAGCAGAAACATAAACAAAATAGATTTCTCCCACTCAAAGACAACGATGGTTCAAAAGAGGACTTCTCAAATGATATCCCTGTCACAATCACTGGAGATTCTGAGGTCAGGAATGATGATAATCTGAATGCTTCTACTGCAATTAACTCTGCTGCTCAGGTCAGTATGGTTAGGCAGGTAAGTCCTTCCTACTCTCCCTCCAACTTAGCTAAGCAAAGAAGGGGTAGGCAACTGGATATTGACCCTAAGCATAGAAATGATACATATCTAACTCAATTGAACACTATCATGACTAGATCAAAAAGCGCCAATAATGTTTTAATATGAATAATACAAACCTCCAGATAAAATTTCTAGTTTGGAACCTAAGAGGAATGGATACCTCCATACTCAAACTTCAAAACCTGATTATTAGGCATAAGTTTGATCTCATTTGCCTAATTGAGCCGAAGCATGACAAATTGCAATGTGAATCCTACAGAAGGTTGCTACATTTTGATAATTGCTTGTATGCCATGAATGAACAGATCTGGTTATTTTGGAACTCTTCAATAAACCTTTCTGTCAAATATGATAATTTGCAGTTTCTTGCTGTCTCTTTATATAGTCTTACTCTGAATAAGAATATGGATGCTTTCTTTGTATATGGTCTTAGGACTAGAGATGGTAGGAAATCCATGTGGTCAGATATACAGGCTTCTACCTATTCTGATACTATCTTTATTGGTGACTTTAATGCTATCACTTCTATTCATGAATATAAAGGTCCCTCCACCCCTAAATCTGGAAGTATTAAGGATTTTAACAAATTTATTAATACTTTGGCTTTAGAGGAAATAAATACGGTAGGTAATCTATTTACATGGAGCAACAATAGGTTGAGGAATCCTACCACTCAGAGATTAGATAGGGGACTCTGCAATGCTGCATGGTCAACTTCTTTTCCCTCCTCTTCTGTTCAAATTTTAAACAGGACTACATCTGATCACAGTCCACTGCTTCTATCTATAGGAAGTGATATCCCCTCATCCCCTAGGCCTTTTAGATTTCTTAACACTTGGTTTAAAAGGAAAATCTTTCTATCAGTAATCAAGAGTGATTGGGAAACTCCTATGCAATACTCTAGAATGTTAGGTTTCTGCCTCAAACTCTCTAGGCTGAAAAAGACTTTAAAATTTTGGAATAAAGACCATTTTGGTAACATACATGAGAATGTCACACTGGCAGAAAAAGAAGTCTTACTGCAGGAACAAACTTTTGATCAAAATCCCAGTGAAACAAACGGTTTAAATCTTAAGGAAGCAAAAGCTAAGCTAATAAGATAACTGGTTGAACAGAAAAGTTTCTGGAAGCATAAAGCAAAGATTAAATGGTTAAAGGAGGGTGACAACAACACCGAATTTTTCCACAATTCAGTACAAGAAAAAAAGGGAGGCTAAAAATTACAAAGATTAAGAGTGCTAATGGTTCATGGTTAGATAATATGCAAGACATAGAGACAGAAGCCATTCAGTACTATAAAAGCCTATTATCTGATGACAGCTCCCCTGCCTCTGACATTTTCAAAAATCATTTTCTCAGTCAGATCCCCAAGTGTATCTCGGATCTGGAAAATGAAAAACTTTTGCTTCCGGTTACTATGACAGAACTTAAACTTATTGTGCTTAGCCTCAATAAACATAGTAGTCCTGGACCGGATGGGTTTACAGCAAAATTTTACATTAAAAGTTGGGATATCATTTCTGTTGATCTACTTGATGCTGTTCAGGATTTTATGAATGGAAATAATATCCCCAAAGGTTTCAGTAGCACATGGATTACAATCATTCCTAAGAAGAAAACTCCCCCTTTCTTTTGATGATTTCAGGCCAATCAGTCTCTCTAATGTAATTAACAAGATTTGTTCAAAGATAATAATGGAGAGACTCAAACCATTAATGAATAATCTCATCTCTCCACATCAGACTTCTTTCCTAAAAGGCCGTGACTTAGCTGATAATGTAATTTATTTACAGGAAATGATAAGATTTTTGAATAGAAAACAAAGAAATCCAAACTGCATAGTTAAATTAGACCTTAAAAAGGCTTTTGATAGGGTTAAGTGGTCCTTCTTATACAGTGTTCTTCACAAATTTGGTTTCCATGCTAGATTTCTTTTCCCTATCATGAACAATTTATCTCAGGCTTGGTTTTCAGTTTTGATAAATGGCAAGCCAGCTGGTTTTTTCCAGGCTAGTAGAGGTATTAAACAGGGTGACCCCCTGTCCCCATTCCTTTTTAATATCTTTTCAGAAGCTTTCACTAGGAGTTTAGCATTCATATTCAGTACAGGTAAACTGGCTTCCTATGATCTCCTAGGTAATACTGCTCCAATCTCTCATTTATCCTATGCAGATGACACAGTTGTATTTCTAAAGGCTGAAAATAGGACTCTAATCAGATTTAAAGCTTTTTTATCTACTTTTGAGGAGGTAACTGGGCAGCACATAAATTATGGTAAAAGTGACATATACATTAGCAGGCATGCATCTGTCCATAAAGTTCTCAACATAAAAAGGATCTTGGGTATGAAAACTGGTAGAATGCCTTTCACATACTTGGGAGTACCTATCTTCACAGGAATTGCCCAAAAATGTTACTTTCAGCCTCTAATTGAGCAATTTGATAACAGGATCAATAACTGGAAAAATAAGTGGTTATCAATGGGAGGAAAAATGACACTGATAAAATCTTGCATCTTTTCCATTCCTCAGCATATTTGGTCTGTTTTAAAACCTAGCAAGAAGGTGGTTTCCATAATTGAAAAGAAAATGAGCAGGTTTTTCTGGGGATATACTGATCAGAAACCAAATAGAACTTGGAGAAAATGGGAATCACTTTGTTTTCCAATCAGCCAGAATGGGTTAGGTTTTAGATCAATTAACTCAATCATAGAAACATGCTCGGTTAAGTTATGGTGGAAATACCAAAAGGCAGAAGCACCATGGACTAATTTTATTCAATCCTTGCCCCACTCATACAAAGCATCCTCTAATTGGAAAAGAATTTGTAGTGTCAATGCTTGGGCTGAGTCCAATTCCAGGGTGATTTTGGGGAAGGGATCTTGTAATTTCTGGACCTCCAATTGGCTAGGTTTTAAGCCTATCATGGATTACTGCCTCCCTGGTCAGGTGGATATTTCAGAAAATTGCACAGTGGCTGA
This sequence comes from Rubia yunnanensis, assembly GCA_037428765.1. Classification (NCBI taxonomy): domain Eukaryota; kingdom Viridiplantae; phylum Streptophyta; class Magnoliopsida; order Gentianales; family Rubiaceae; genus Rubia; species Rubia yunnanensis. The sequence continues at coordinate 47,243,859 of CM075069.1, read as the reverse complement.
GTTCATAGACAATAAACAAAATTTGATCATGAAATTGAACCACTTTCTACCACCTGAAATCATATCTCTGCTGCAGGTCTCTAAACTTCAACCACATAGGAATGACAGACTAATTTGGAAACCTGGACCTACAGGGGATTTCTCATTCAAATCAACTTATCTCCTTCTCAGTCCAAGATCAGGTAGTATTGCTTCGATTAAATTCTTCTGGTGTGATAGGATTGAAAAGAAAATATCTGTTTTCATGTGGAAACTTATTAATTCCTATTTACCTTTTGATAATGTCTTACAGAGACTTACTATTTGTTTACCTTCTAAATGTGTTATGTGCTGTAACCATGTGGATTCTCTAGATCATTTTTTTAACTCATGCACTTTCACAACTCTGGTTTGGAAGAATATTCACTCTTATATGGGGATCACGAACAAAATTTTCCCTTCTGTTTTGGGAAAGAGTATCTTATTATTTGACCTATCAAGGTTTAAGCTCATTGCACTCCACACTCATTAGGAATGCTGCTCTAATTACAATCTGGAACCTATGGAAGATGAGGAATGCATGTTTATATGATGGGATGGCCCCTAGTACTGTCATAATTCTTAACCGGATTAGAGACCAAATTTTTTACTCATTCATCTACAAACCAGTTTTTATTTCATCTGCTTTTGACTATGGTATTGCTAATCATTCCTTTCTGCCATTGATTAAAACTGCTCCAAAACCTAAGATCTTCAAAATTGCATGGAAAAAACCTGAGGTTGGATATAAATTTAATGTGGATGTGGCTTGGAATAAACAAGAGGATGAGTGTGGTCTAGGACTGATCATTAGGGACTCAAGTGGTACTTTCATCTCGGCTCACACTAAATTTACTCATGCTACTTCTCCCTTAGAAGCTGAGCTAAAGGCTATTTTGTTTGCAGTACAGATTAGTCAGAGTATTTTGATACCTATCATTATAGAATCTGACTGCTTAGGGGCTATTCTCTCTGTTCAATATCCTCTAAAAGCTATTTGGAAAGTGTTTGAACTTGCTGATGAAATTCATCAGACTCTGGGGGGAATAAATATACTGCACATCCACCGTGAGGCAAATTTGGTTGCCGATGCATTGGCTAAGGAATGCCTATCTGCTAGGACTACTTCCATCTTTAGTAGTTTACACATGCTACCTCCAAAATTTTCAGGGCTGGTTAAGTTAGATGAGGAAGGTTGTCCTTCCCTGAGAACTGCCCACTGACCAGATGCTACTAACTTTCTTTTAATGCATATTTTTGCAGGCAATGATCTGACAAAATGGAGAACAACTCAGGAACCTATGTGGTTGGCTACTCTGAATGGATTTTTCCAAAGTAAAAGCTATCAAACAGCATTGGCAATGGTTTCACAATGACTTAGAAGATAGGCTTATGGCTTAGGTTAAGGTTGTCTCTGACTGACTTGTGTCTCGTCATTCGATTCACTAACAAGTTCGAGCGCCAATTACCTAGTCATTAGTATTTGTAATCCTCTAGTTACTCAAGTACTCTATCTCAACTATTTTGGAAGCAACAAGGTGTTGCTTCAAGAGCAATATGCTCTCACATTGTAAATAAACTAAGCTTCGGCTTCTTTCTTGTTTTTTAACGGTTTGGGAAGCCTAATACAACTTTCCTCCATCTCCGGATGGTTTAATTTTAAAAAAAAAGAGTTTGGTACCTGTTTGGCATAATGAGTAACTGCTTTTTTAGAACAAAAATCTACCTTTTAACTGGACCACCATTTAACTCTGAATTGGCGAACCAATGAAAAAAGCATGTTTGAATTAACTGATTTGATTTGAAAGCTCCAAGCAAAAATCCATGGAACTCTGAATATCGAATGGAGATATAGGTTTTTTCGAAAGGTTTGAAATGGCTTAATTTATGGAATGTGTCTAACCCTTATAATACTGGAGGTGGTAATATTTCCTTGGATGGTCCAAATTTCAACCACCAGTCATAGAACCATACTGGAATTATGTTATTGAAGTGATGATGAAAATTAATAAACCAAGAATGGTCAAACGATCTAAGGAAGAAAGTTCTATACCATGCTTGGATATGGTCAAACTACATGCTTTGTTTTATGTGTTTCATTCCTTTCGGCAAGTGCCTAACATGGAGCGTTGGATATGGTAAGGTTGTGAGATGGTAACGTTGTGACCGACACATTGCAGCTATGCGGTTGGGTCTAAAGACTTGGCTGTTCTTGGCGGGGTAGTGTGATCGGGTTACAATTATATTAATTGAGTCACAGTAGATATAGTAGGTCATAATCGATGATGAAGCTGTGATGTATGATTGTTATCTTATGCAGCCATGCCTATCAGTTAAGAAACTGATTTGATCTTGGCGAGGTATTCATGTGATTTGAAAACAACCTGAGATGTACTGTTCTAATGACTTTGAGTTCTGGAAGCCTGTTAATAATGATGACAAATGATTGTAAAATATCACTAAACGCAACCTGGTTTTGTTGATTCAAATCCCTTTGGATGGTGTAATGATGTGGTTTTCTAATTTGAATTTTAATGTAGTGTGCCAAACCAATATTTGTAGCTTCACTCCTGTAATTGTTTCAATCTTAGACTTGGTGTTCTTGAAATAAGAAATGCATTCATTCATTCATACTAACTGGTTTTACATCCAAAATCAAACAGGGGAAATACAAACCCTATTTTACAAGGTTGCACCTTAAACATGACTATGAAAACCAAAATGCATGTTTATACAGATTTCCAAGTATAACCCTACAAAATATTTTCCATGCCAAACTTTTTTCAGCCCATTAGCATGAGATCTTGAATTTGTGCAGTCATTCCAACAACAATCAGGTCTTTCAAACATTTCCTCACAATTTCAGGATCCACAATCAAATTTTTTGGCAAAATCCCTAGCCTAATCAGCCTTTGCTTACCCATATGTGGCATTGTAAAGTTATTTCCCCCTTATCCTTCGTGATTTCAATCATCACATTTTGCAAAGATAAGAAAATTTGGTCAATTATTTTGGGATCCTCTCTTTCAAAAGCATTGTTTACAGCCTGTAGAAGTCCCTCTAAGTTTGTGCTAGGGGTTTCATGCTGTAAGCTTTGAATGGAGGCAAAAAACCCCAGGTCTAGGATGTTTACATCTGGTGACCTAGCTGGTTGGCACACCATTTTAAGTGTAAAACCATCTGAATTTGCAGCTGCTATGAACTCAGGGTCATTGGACAGCATATGGGATGGGGCATTGTCTTGTTGTATTGAGGTTTGTTTGCTTAACCAAGCTGGCCACTTAGCTTTAATTGCAGGAATGACATCATAAATAAGTTTCTTCCTAATGTATTCCCTATTAACCTTCTTAATTGGTGTTAAAACAAGGGTTCCCCTAGGCCTATTGATACTGTTTTTTTGCAACAACATATTCAGTGTAAGGAAAGATACCTACTTTACCATCGAAGACACAATTTCCCTCATGGTCAAATATTGGCCTACATACTGCACATAAGAACATCAACTTGGGTATGTAATGCTTGTTATGTTGTGTTCTATATGGTTCAGGTTCTTCAGGGGTTAGTAAGTACCTTGTGGTTGATTCAGTGAGGTAGAACCACTTCTCATAAATGTGAATGATGTTATGCATGTCCTTGAATTGCATGTTGCATTCTATCCTTGATAAACATCATTCCATTCTCCTTAGCTTGGTTGTTGTTGATAAGAATGGATGAACTGCATTGGTGAACGGTACTCTTGCTAATATGTAGAGCAGCAACGGTTGACCGGAAGGTTCTTCGCTTTGGGAGAGGTATAGCCATCAATACTGCTGTGTCGATTGGCTTTTTTGTTGGGCATGGTCTTCCATGTTGCAATGATCTTGCGGATATTGATCCCCCACCAGCTATCTGTTGCTTGACTCTCGCCCAAATGGTGCTGATGGTTCGGAAGGAACAACCCCACTGATTTGCTGCCTGAACTCGATGGTCATGTTTGACTTTTCCGTTGCTAATTGCTGCAACAAGAAATGTGCTATCTGCTGCCTTTTCTCATCTGTGAAATTCCTTCCCACCATCACAGCCCCACCAATATTAAGAGCCCAATGAGGATCTTTGAGGGACCGGGATGTGTTTAATGAATCTGAGGACTTTTAATGTTGGAAAAAGTGGAATCTGAGAAAAAGTGTTGGAAAAAGTGGAAAAGGAATGTTGGGATTTTGGAAAGGTAGAATTGAATGCAGTGATTGAAAGCTTTATAGAGAATACTTCCAGGAAATGCATGAGAATGAAATTCTCATTGGAATTTGTAATTTTCATTTTTTTTGGGCACCCATTTTTTTGGCTCCAAAATTAAAATTTTGGAGCCAAATCTGGTTTTTTCGAGCCAAATCTTAAATTTTGGAGGCAAAGGTTAGTTTGGAAATGAAATGTAAATAACTGATTACCAATTTCGAATTTCACTGTTTACATTCTTATCAACAATGTTTTTTTCTGATTTTTTCATCATTTTCAGTAATTTTTCAGTATTGTATATGTTGTACATATTTATCACCTCAATTTCTCTTTCTGCAAATTGAGGTGGGACAGAGGGAGTATGTGGATTCATCTTTTTCAGTAGGGTTTAGTTTTAATGCCGCTGGAATCATTGACTGCATTGATTTAAAATACACTCGATATATTAATACAAACTGTTCTGTACCCGTTACTACTTTGTCTTGTTTTAATTGAATATCTAGCTTTAATTGAATATGAGGGTCTGTTAGACTTACTGAATAATTTGGAATACAATCGAATCTTATTGTTCCATTACATATATTAGTTTGTACCATTGCTAATAAAGAATCCCTATATTTGGATAGCCTATCGTCTCTAAGTGCCATGAATATATGGGCATCTATTCCTAATCTGACTAATGGATGTAATGCTATTTGGACTAGACCAATATGTAAAAACCTATAGTCTTGTTCTCTATATTTTTTAATAGCCTTAGATGAAAGTAATTGAATGGATGTAAACTCTTGATTCATGGGAAGCATTTCTTCATGAATCTTTATTGAATATGATTTATTAAATTCTAATATGCCATATTGATAAATTGATTTAATGGTTTTACTTGGTAAAACTTGTTGAATTTCATGACTTTGTAAAATTTTAGAAGAATTTGATCCTGGACTAGTCTGGCTAGAACTACCAAATAAAAATCTTTTAACTCTTTCTGTCATATTATCTTAGTAGTAATTGTTCAGTTTATTGTTCGTACTAGTCACGTGTACACCACCGGGACCACACCTATACTTTACGTGGACCACCTTTCACTTAGGCTGACCAACCGATTTACAGGCTCCAGGTGCTAAACCAAACGAGAAGTGTATACAAGATAATACATATACTAAATGAAGCAATTGCTAATTAGATAATACTTAGGATTGAGTATAGAAAGATGGTTTAAATGGCTTCGATACCTTTTTTTTTTTGAATGAAACCATCCGTAGATGGGGGAAATTATATTAGGCCTTCCCAAGCCGTAAAATAGACAAACAAAAAGGAACATAATAAGAATCCGAAGCTAAGTTGAGTTATACAATGTTGAGCACTAGGTTCTTGAAGCAACACTTGTTGCTTCCAAAAGAATGATGGAAACTACCGACAGTTCGTGAGAGGTTTCCAAAAGCTCTTTGTCTAAGTGGGAGAATGTCAGAACTTATTAGTGAATCTAAAAGAAACACAAGGCAGTTCCAATCCTCGCCACCTAGATAATATGCGTATCCTCAACTAATAGTGAATGATGACACAGAAACCTAGCTATTTGCAGATGAACTATCCATCCTAGGTAGGGTTATGTACAAGAGGCTCGAAACAATGGCTTCGATACCAAATTAGCGGAAGCAGATAAAATAAACTAAGTATCAAAACAAGTGGATAAAATAAACTAAGTTGGATAAATTCAAATGATATAAAGCAGATAAATAAACTAAGTATCAAAACAATAAATAAACTAAGTAAAAACAATAAACAAGCTTTTTCAAAGTAAACTAAATAACAAAACAAAAACAATATTTATCAAAATTCTTCATATTGAGTAGGAAATAGGCAATTTTTTCTTAATGAGATTTATCAAAATAGGCATATTTTGAAATTGGGTAGGACGAAGAACTTGTTTAATATATACTTTGGAATAATCAATTCTAGTAGGTTCTTGTTTATTGGAAATATGCTGAATATCAATAGACTGAGTGTCAACTAAAATAAGTTCATAGTACTACTGGGTTTTTTAGTATCGTCTGCCAACTAGAGGCTGGACGACAAAAATATGCTTGATACAAATGATTTTAGTGTGGGGATATCTGATTCACTTTGGAATTTGGTCATAATAATATGATCAGGATTTGACTTATCAAAATAAATGGAATTAGGTTTTGAGGTAGATGGTGTCTGTATTTGAGATGGTGAGGCTGGAGTAGGTGAGTTTTGAGTAGGTACAACTGGAGTATGGGGTAATCTGGAGTGAGGAGTTTGTGCAATAATGGAATAAGTAAGAGGAGGAAAATCTTGAGTAGGTGTCTTTGGAGTTAAAGGCTTTGGAATAGCATAATCTTTAGAAGATCTTGATGAACTGGAACTACTCATGGCTTCTTGTAAGGAATTCACGAGTTAAAAAATCAGGAAGAGAATTGTCTTTCCCTTTAATAAATTGAATATCAAAATAAAAAACTGATAAAATTGCTTGTCATCTGTATATATATATATACACTGTGCTGTGGTTCCACCTTGCACTACCATCCAACAGTTTGTAAACATGAAGTCAAGCTTCTTACATGATTTTCATACATTACCTAATCATATTTTTCACATGTTGATGAAGCTTCAGGTACACCCCTTCAGGCATGACAGATTAATATGGAAACCATCAAACAATGGATATTTCAGCTTTAAGCCAGCATACAAGATAGTAGCCCAAAACAAATCAGAATTCAGAATTCTGAAGAAGGCATGGTTCTCAAAACTGCCAAAGAAAATTTCTATTTTCACGTGGAGACTTTCAAATGCAATTCCACCTTTTGATGACATGTTGATTTTCAGTAACATTTCCCTTGCATCTAAGTGTCCATTCTGCACCAACACTGACACACTGAGCCACTGTTTCAATGATTGTTCTCTAGCCATAGACCTGTGGATATTTTTTGACTAAATGAATGATAGGATTGAGGCACTAACACTTCAACTCCATCTTTGACAGACTATCACATTATTGGACATATAATGGAGAGACAAAAATACATTCTACATTAATCGCCATTTTTCCTTCTCTCATTTGTTGGAAAATCTGGAAAGCTAGAAACAACTTCATTTTTGAAAATATTAGACCAAATAGGGAGAAAATGATTGATAACATCAAGAGAGACATGTTCCTCATCTTTTACACTAAACCAGAGGTCAGTGGAGAAATTTATGATAAACACTGGGTTACAATTAGTCTAATCCCACCTAGAAAAAAAACCCACAGTACCTAAAATTAAATGCATCACATAGTCTAAACCTAGCCTGGAATACAAAATCAACTTTGATGCATCATGGAAACAGGGGGGATTCTGAGGGATTGGGATAGTTATCAGGAATAAATATGGAACATTTATTAAGGCATGCTATAAATCAGTTAGAGCTAAAACAAGCTTCCATGCTGAACTCCTAGCTCTAAAAGAAGGAATAAGTTTTGCAACTGATATGTGCTTAAATTCTTTCTCCCTCGAAACTGACTGTGCCAATATACTGGAGGTAATGAAAGGCCCCATCAAAGCCCCATCAAAGCCCCATGGGAATTGTATCATTTAGCCTCTGAAATCAAACACATGATGGGGGGCCTGATAATTACACACATTTTAAGAGAAGGAAATATGGTTTCCGATAGATTAAGTAAACTAGGAAGGGGTAAGGAACCAAAAGTCCTAAACTACCATGACCTTGATAAGAAAACCAAAGAATTTCTAGCTCTTGACAAAGAACAGATACCTGCTCTTAGAATCTGGAATGGATACTGCTGATTTTGATATGAATATGCAGGTTGGAAAGATCATCAACATCAAGATGCAAACTGGAATGATCAAAACGAAATGCAACCTCAGGCAAGGCTACAACTCCATTGACAATCAAAGGGTAGCTATTAACTTATGTTCTGCAAAAGTACTGAAGCTACTCCAAGGTAGAATCAAACAAGAGATGCAGACCTCAAAGAAAATGAGAAAGTTTGGCCGAAGTGATTTTTTGTTGCTGCGCTCAAATGAAGATTTTATCAAAACTCAATATGGATAACCTATGCAAGGGGCATAGACTATCTGTACATCTTTTGGAATGTAAACAATTACTTAGGAGTTTTTTGGAGATCTAGCTAATTTTCCTACACTAACACGAGGGGTGGAGGTGAGGAAATTGGAAACATCCCCAAAATTATCCTTCGTAAAACAGGGGATAAATTAGTGCTTTTGATCCCAAGGTTCAAGTCCTCACTTGAACACTATGTATTTTTGTACATCTCGTTTCTTATATGCTTGGGTACCTAATACACAACACACACACACCCACACCCCCCTCCCAAACACCCCCCCCCCCCCCAACCCAACAGGGGTTTTATTAAAAAAAAAACAAATATATTTTAGAATTTAAATTTAGTTCAATATATTTATACTTATTTCAGTTCAGTTCAATTTAATTTAGTTCAACGTATTTATATTTATTTCATTTCAATTCAGATCAGATCAGCTCCAGGAACAGGGCCTAAAACCCCTACATTAAATTTTTTTAGAAAGACCATTAACTAACGAAATTCAAACATATGGATTTGGTCACACCGGCATGGTAAAAGACTCAAAAATCAGCGTGGAAACTTGGCAATAAACTCGCTAGGGCCTTCGCGCGACTTCAATACAACCACGGCCCGACTTGGTAAATGCGCGCATTTTCGTATCACCAAATCGGCGGGGCGTAGCGTAGACTCAAAGACTACGGCACTTGGTCGCTGAAATCGCCCACCCACCGGGACGGCGCCGGAGTAGCACTTTCACAGTTTCCGATCACCAGAATTAGAAACCGATTCTTCGTTACTTTGAACTAACCAGAGATCAATTGTGTTCTCCAATCCAAACGCTATGTGGGTTTTTTATTTAATCTCGCTGCCTCTAACGGTGGGCATGGTTATATTCACATTACGATACTTCGCCGGTCCCGACGTACCTCGTTACGTGTACTTGTCGGTGGCCTACACCTGGTTCTGCTCGATTTCGATCATCATCCTCGTCCCAGCTGATATTTGGACGGTAATTTACTTATAAATACTAGTTTAGCCTTAATATCTTCGATCTTGTTCGGTTTCTTTTTTCCCCTTTCTAACCTTGTTGGGATTAGTTCTCATTTGAATGAAATTTTTTGAATTTATAGTTTCTTTCTTTGTTTTTTGGCTGTTCTTAGTTCATACATTGCATTCTGATTGTAACTGTAACTGTTATTATCATACAGACAACCATTGGTCAAAACAATGGAGGGATTTCATTCTTCTGGAGTTGGTCTTATTGGAGCACATTCTTACTCACATGGTATGACAATTTACTTCTTTTGTATTTATGCTTTATTTATTGTTTGATATGCAAGATTGTATGTCTATCACCATTCTAGAAGTTGGGAATTAATCAGAACCCAGAATTAGTGGACTAGCTAAGCTGAGAAAAATCGCACGTGCGGCATGCTGTTGCAGTTGTGCTTTTCACCCCATAGCACCTAGCATTTCCTTATTTGTTCAACTACCTTTATTAGAGTTTGCAGCTAATGTCTCACTCAGCTAAGTTGGTAGGCTTGCTTATTTATGTAATCAACCTTCCAGTTAGAAAATTATGTCGAGTGCCTGAGAATGCTGTAAAAAAAGGGGTGGATTACCATATTGAACTCTAATTTCATTGTTCACATCTTTAAAATATTCGTCATTCTTTGGTACTAAAAAGGATGACATATGCTATACTTTTCACTTTAATAATTCTGATATGATCATCTAACTAGATCTTGTTAATACTCTGATCAGGATAGTGGTTCCCCTTATCCAGGGCTTTGAGGATGCTGGAGACTTCACTATGACGGAAAGATTAAAGACAAGCATACGTGTCAATTTAGTATTCTATCTAATATTGGGGGCCATTGGCTTAATTGGGCTTATTCTCCTCTTTACGATGAGCACAAATTGGTTGGTTACTTCCCCCTTGATAAAGATATCAGTTAGTTTTGAGTTCACCTATGAGTCTGGTAGATTGTTGTTTTTTGAGAAGGTTATTAGAGATTCGCTTTGTAGTTCATACAGTTGAAGCTCATCGGACTGTCAAGTGCTTTGTGGCATTATTCTCTACCACTTTCAACTGCATCTTTCCTTATAACACTTTTCTTAGCGTGGGGTTGCCCATGACATTATTATTTATGATTTTATTTTCAGCTGTGATGAGTGAGTTCATTTAATAGTTGTTATAATTTACTGATCATGCTAATGGATCAAACCTCCTGGCCCTGGCCTTTTTTTCTGTGCATTATTTTCCCAAAAAGCTATTAAGCTTAAGTTCATAATGGGCAGGAACAGAGACATAGTAGGTTTTGCAATGGCATGCTCAAATACGTTTGGACTTGTGACCGGAGCATTCCTTCTTGGTTTTGGTTTGAGTGAGATCCCTAAGACCATTTGGAGAAATGCTGATTGGACGACTCGTCAAAAGGTTCTCTCACATAAAATTGCAAAAATGGCCGTAAAGCTTGATGATGCTCACAAGGAGTTATCAAATGTTATTGTTGTAAGTATTTCACCTGCTGATTGGGGTTGAAAATTTAATGATTTGCAAAGCATAGATGATTGATTGTATCACATATCTCCTTGAATACGCTACATTGTTTGGGAATCCCAGTGCAGCTTCACTTCCACACAATAGTGTGTCTGATACAAAAATATAGGTGATTATGTTAGGTACTGCACTTCCATGAGGGATGAGATATATGATTATGAAAACTAGGAGAAATATGCCAATATACGATTTTAGAAGGTAAATTTTCATGACATAATAGTGTTTTCAATTGTGGGGGGCGGATCCTAGTTTTTGTCCCAATTTTGGTCCACCTTTTTTGGAAGCCTTATAGCCCCCCTTTGTTATTGGTAACATATTCAGTCTTTTTGTTGAGATGATTATTTTCTCCTGTAGGTTGCTCAGGCCACATCAAAACAGATGTCTAAACGTGATCCTCTGAGGCGTTACATGGATGTTATCGACAACATGTTAGCACTGATGGTATGTGTCTGTGGATTTCCCCCAAGTTATTCTGTCAATATGTTCTTTCATTGCTTATTGCGAGTCTTGATTATTTCCAGTTTAGGGAAGACCCGTCATTTAAACCACAAGGTGGTCAACTGGGTGAAAATGATATGGATTATGACACAGATGAGAAATCTATGGCAACCCTTAGGCGTCATCTTCGGGGAGCTAAGGAGGAGTATTATCGATGCAAAAGGTAAAACACTTTTTTTTCTTTTCATTTAGTCATTTAAAAAGCTATCCTTTAATTTTATAGTTCGGTTTTCTGCATGCTGCGCTTGTTAGTGATCTTGCATTTTCAGAGGACCGACTGTTCTCAAAATGAAAAGAAAAGAAAAGGAAAAGGAACATAATTCCAGTCTTACAAAGAGAAACATAATAAGAAGTACCACACGTAGAAATCATCTCTATCTACTAATCGCGTGGCTTAGCTGAATTCCCTACGTAGATTTGTTTCTATTCTTTGACCGCTTTTTCTAGCTTGCAGTATGGGAGGGTTTATCTTTTTGTAATGTATTAAGTTTGTTAACTCCTAGAATACTGGGTTGAATCAAAAGTATTATGTGTTACATTTTTTGTTTTGCAGTGAATACATGAATTATGTGTTGAAGGCTCTGGAATTGGAAGATACTATGAAGAATTACGATCGACGAAGTGCTACTGGATGGTTTGTCCTACTCCTAGCCTAAGTTTTGCTTAATTTCTTATAAAAACCGTGCTTTGGCGTGTTTCAAAAATTGAATACCTTCGTTTTACTTTCTCAAATGCAACACACATCCTATTATTTTTATGAACAAACGACTCACATCTATAGTGGTCACAAACTCTAGCCATTACATATGCATAAGAGTAATGTATTCATAACTTAGTATTATTATTTTCATATTCAACTTGTGATGTATCACGTGGATGTAACTTGTACATACAATATGTACATATGCTTGTGTTATGCAACATTCACTATATGCAAGTTGCTAACTTCCAAATGCTTCGTTCTTATAACTATATTTGCTATAGGAAGTATATATCCAGCCTAAGATCTGAGCGAGCTGGGACTATTGGATCTTTTCTGGATACGATAGGTAATTCTCAGGAATGTTTGTTTTTTCACATTTTGATCTCGTCTTGCTTTTGAAGCAATGAAAAGTGGAGAGTGAATTATTAATAGTACTATTGACAGGCAGAATTTGAATTTAGTTTCTGTACGATTTTGTCATATGATAATCTCAATTATTTTTTGGGAACATCGCAAAGATTATTTTTAATATGACCCGGGGCTGTGCTTGATTCATTTAATTCGCTTTTAAGTGAAGTACCTGTATATTAAGGGAGGGAAATGAATTACGGTAGGTATAAAGTTTTACCAGACTTCTGCTTGGCTGAAAATTAATATAAGCATATCTAACTAGTGAATAAGTTTTTGTTGATGAATCTTGACCAAGGAATTGACAATATTTTGTCGAGTAATTAGCACATTGAAAAAAATATATTTCCTGATAATTTACCAAACTGGTGAGCTTTTACTGTTAATTTAAAAAGTGACTGCTCTTTGCAGAGTTATTCTGGCGCTGCATCCTTCAGAAGCAATTTCAGAAAATTTTGGCTGTTATTCTTGGCTGCATGTCAGCTGCAATTCTTTTGGCTGAAGCTACTATGTTAATCGGAGGAGTTGATTTATCTCTATTTTCAATTCTCATTAAATCTGTTGGCAAACAAGAGGTTTTTGTGCAGGTACACAGTTGATTGGGGAACAATCATTTGTTTTCATCATCAGATTAATGAAGTTCTATAAGTAATTTAGTTGGCTATAGTTATGATAATTCAAATTCCGACCTATTGTTGCCTGCTTAACGTTATAGTTATTTGTTTATCCACCACTGTTATTTGTGGTCTTAAAGTAACCACCTGAATTATATTTTGAAATACGGATGAGGGTTATCAGCTTTTCCAGTCCATCTTTTTGGTTGTTGAAGCTATTCTAGCCATATGCTCAACTGGCTTGAATCTACTGGAATGTTTAAATAATGATTGTATGCTTTGCTGGTTTTGTCATGCTTCCTAATCCACAGGATGCTTTAAGTAGTTTGGATTGTCCTATCTTTCCCCTCTCTGTCTCAAGCCTGCATGCATCTTAAGTAGTAATCTAATGTTTTCTTCTCATGCCTTAGGTTCTTGCGTTTGTCCCACTGATGTATATGTGCATCTGCACGTACTATTCACTTTTTAAAGTTGGAATGCTGATGTTTTACTCGTTTACTCCAAGGCAAACTAGCTCTGTCAGTTTGCTAATGATATGCTCGTAAGTTATCCAGTGAGATTGTCATGTATCAAATGCAATTTTCCCTTGGAATTTAGATTCTTGACATGATATATGTGTTCAACAGAATGGTCGCAAGGTATGCGCCTCCAATTTCGTACAACTTCTTAAATCTCATAAGTCTTGAAGGACACAAGGAGACTATTTTTGAGACGGTGAGCTTCCTAATATCAATAACACCTCTACTTCGTTTTTGGCTGGCTCTACTTGTTGAATCAAATTATTGCAATCGTCCACAAGATTTCATGTATAGAATTGCATGATAGACTGATAGACCATCACTGTTTGATCTTGTTACTTTGGTTTTCCCCTTTTCTGTGGGCAAATATAGTTATCTCCATTCTGAATTCAATCGGTAAGGTGGAGCGTACAACTTGAACTCTGACTGTGTTTTTTCCCAACTTACATTTTCATTGATATGAAATAATGCAGGATATGTAAATCCTGGCTAAATTTTCGGAAAGATTGAACTAGAATAACTTTAAGCTTATTTAGAACAACCACTCTGATCAGCAGCTGTTTATTTACTTGTGACCAAAATTTTGATTTCAGCGAATGGGGACCATTGATCGTGCCGTCCCCTTTTTCGGCGATGGATTCAACAAAATATATCCTCTTATCATGGTTATATTTACACTCTTAGTTGCTAGCAATTTTTTCAACAGTGTGATCACTTTCTTTGGGAGTTGGAAGAGACTTGCACTCCAGACTGAGGAAGAAGACATTGATGGTTTTGACCCATCAGGATTGCTTATACTTCAAAGAGGTGAGGTTGAGCATATTCGTGCTCGCATGGTACTAATAAGCTTCCCATCTGATGCCTTATTTGATGTAGTACGTGACATCTACACATTTATGGACATTGATTTTCTGCTTTTGACCACTCTGACCATTCAACTTGTATAGAACGAACGTGGCTTGAGCAAGGGCGCAAAGTGGGTGAACATGTAATTCCACTGGCCAGGAATTTTAATGGCATGCCAATGGATCTCGAGTCTGGTGAACAAGACAGAGTATGCTCTTTCCTTGTGACATGTTTTGTTTTCTAACTTAATCCAGTGGGTTACGATAAAAAACACAGCCTATGGTTGCATCTAATTACTAAGTAAAATTTCAGGGTGCTGATATTGTTGAAATGAGGTTGACTTCTGATTCCAACGAGGTGGACCAGAAAGGAAGTTCATCAAAACTGAAAGATGAGGTCCGTAGGTATTCAGGTAGTCGAGAAGCCATTAGCAACAAATATACTGTCCTGAGGGAGCAGGGAAAACAGGTTTCAACTCCAAAGCCAGCGGTAAATATTGCATCTGCTAAGGTTTCCCTACTTAATACAGGCAGTTCTCATTCTGGAGGATCAGGTGTAGTTCAGTCTGGTTTAGCCTCAAGATGGGCATCAATGAAGGCAGGTTTTCAAAATTTCAAATCTAACATTGAAGCCAAAAGATTTGTTCCTCTGCGGCAAAAAGAGGATGCCCAAATATTGTCTCATGCATCCTCATCGGAATCCCTTGATGAAATATTCCAAAGATTGAAGCGGCCATCAGTAGATGGTGATCACATTGATGAAGATGAAATGGATATCAGACCTAGCAGATGATGTTGTCAACATATAGTGTGTACTAATTGCTTACCAATACCATCAGTAATATGTAGACAAGAGGAAAGCAAGTGTGATGTACGGCCTTTATGCGAGATTCAGCAGACTGGAGTTGAGGTGGGGACAGAAGCCAGATTGTAACCTATATACTGGAGTATGATATAAAGTAATGCAATTTTGTGAAGTAAAGATATAGTGACCTTTTTACCCTTCAGCACTTTGTTTTCTCCTTAACGTTATTCCTTCAGTGGGATTCTAGAATCTGGATTTTATGAACTCATTTACTCAGTTTAGAACTTTTTTTTTTTTGGACGGGGGAAATTATATTAGGCCTTCCCAAGCCGTAAAACTCAGTTTAGAACTAGATTAACCCCATTTGAAATAAGTGGTTGTACGTATTAAATATTTTATTTTATAAATAATTTAATTTAATTATTTGTTGATAAATAACAGATTGTTTTTGAGAAGAAGTCTCCTGTTAAATCGACTAACGGTTAGTTCAAAGTTTAAAACATAAATAATACAAGGTCATGAATAGACATGAGGTACTTTTTATAATAATTTTATTCTTGAGATTTTTAAAAAAGTTCACAAAATTAAAAGAACTTATCTGGAAAAAAAACTTATTAAATATAATGAACACCCTCTCCTACCATCTCTAATTTCTTTTTTCAATAGATTATAAACATCAGCTTGGAACACATGAAAACAGAAGCATAATTTTTAATTTAAAAGTGAAAGAACTGTAAAGGATTGGATAGATATAATATTTAAAATTACATATTATCAGTAAATTGGGATTGGTTTAGTAGTAATCCGCACTCTCTATAATTGAAAGATCTTTGGTTTAAACCACCCCTATCAAGAATTGTGAATATTAGAGCAATTTCTCGATGGATTACCTAGCGTTACGAGACCATGTCAGTGGTCCCCGTCGTGGTTTTCCAATCTACAGGTGGTTGATGAAGTGAGATCATGGTAGTTCCGGGTTTGGTGATGGCGGTTCGTTGGTGGTGCATCGTTTGTGTGTTCTCATGAGGGCGTCCATATTTATTCAAATGGATGCAGTTTCTGACTCCACTGAGTTTCAATAGATTAAATGGTGGTGCCTCCTAGTTAAGTCTCAGAGTAGGATGTTTATACGTAATTTGGTTGCATACAAAAAAAACATCACATAATGTCATTTAATGTAAAACTATAACAAATCTTTCTAAATACACTAATATCAAACGATCCAATCCTTCTAAACTTGACCTTTCCCATCCCCTGAACTTCATCCAACATCAGTTGACTCAGCTTTAGAAGATCAAATTCTTGATGAAAATATGAAACCTCATCGATTTCAGTCGATTGTCACTAGAACGGAAATATATAAAAAAAATACATGCAAACATAAATTGAAATTGCATAAAAATCAACATAATTGATATATATGTATAAACATCAACTAAAATGTATTGAACATCATCACTGGGAATAAAATGGCATATAGTGACGTTTAATCTGCTAAAAAATTGAAAAAAAAGTTTCATCTTCAACTACAATAATCAACTACAATAAAAAGACACTATACATTAATAATACTGATCAAACACAACCAAAACCTAACCAAATCTCAATAAGTATAAGAAGGATCGGAGAGTTGAAGTTTAGGAAGTTGTTTGGGACAATATTTAATAGATTGGTTGTTATTACCAAGGCATGATGTCAAAAAATACGAAGGAAATGAGAAATGATCAAGAAGGGTACGTACAAGATTATTAATGGTGCAAATTTTTCTCAGTTTTACCATGTCGAGGAGATGTGTGAGGGCATGGAAAATAAAAAAAAGAGAGGACATTGTGAAGGCAATATTTGCGAAAGTTATCATTGCCGAATTCCCTACCATTATCACATTGAAATCATTTGATGTTTCACTCCGATTGTGTTTTAACAAAAATTCAAAAAGAAGGAAAATAGAAGGTAATTGAGATTTTCCGTTAATGAAAAAAGTTCATAGAAAATAGAATACTCATCGAAAAATAAGACATTTATCAATGACCAGTTGTGCTTAAAATATGATAAGTCCAGGGGTCATTGTGGATAATATCAAAAGACATCAAGGTATGAAAAAATGATTGATAAAATGGCAGTTTTACATATTTTCCAAAAGCACAAGATGCACAAATAGAAGAAGAATGTTCTTAATAAATTTTTTATTGTGTAAAGAATGCAAAATGGGTGCACTCTGATGACCTACTCTATTATGCCATGAAGTGGGAGAAAGTGCGGTAAAGGTGGGAGGAGAAGAAATGAAAAGACTTGTTATGAGAAGATACAAATCCCCACTGCTATCACATCTCATGAGCGACATTCCTGTCACAAGGTCCTTTACAAAAAAGCCAAATGAGTCATATTCAATGGAACAAGATTGTCAGCAGTGAAACGGCACACATAAATTAGATTTTTAATGAGGTTTGAGACGTGTAAAACATTTGGCAAATATAAAAGTAGGTGAGGAAGGGATAGGGAGAATTATCCATAATCGCGAATTGGAATACTTTGACCATAATGACAATTTAAATGAATCATTAGAATAAAAAGAGAATGTACCTGGATATGCCGTCGTATGAGACGTTTATCCTGCACGGAATTACCAGGTTTTGTCTGGAAAATTTAGAGGCATCGTATGCACGACTTGCTCAGTATCAGTTGGAGCATCAGTGGGTGGTGGAACATTATGAGAAATGAATTCATGGTGAGGTCTAGATTCCAAAATACCAGGATGAGGAGAAGCGGTTAGAGTCCACTATGTATTAGGATATGGGCATGGATGAAATTTTGTTCATTTACATATGAGAATTGAGGATAACAAAAAACGGGAGAATAAAGAAGAATGAAGGAGATGTGATGGATTATTAGTGTTTGTTGATCCAAAAGAAAATAGAAGGGAAATGTTACATCAAAGATTGTTTGCTCTGATACTAATACAAAAAAAATGACCTATTACTTTGCCTCTTTTACCTCAATTTTTTTTTGGCTTAGGATAAATAATCGAAGTAAAAATTTCTTTTACCTAGGTTATTTTCTTCCAAAGTAGATAATACTTTTTACATCGGTTAAGAAATTGAGGTAAATAATATATTTTTTTACCTCGCTTATTATGTTAACCAAAGTAAAAGGTTAAAAAATGAAGTAAATAATGTTACCAAATAGTGTGCGACGTCGCATATGTTGTTTCAAAAGGTCGTCCGAGATCGCATTATATGTCATTTCCACCAACATGTGATGCGATTGAAGATGGACATCACAGATGTGTAAAAGATAGGTTAAAGTAAAGAATTTGATAGTGATAGAAAAGAAGGAAAAGCGAAAGTCAGGGTCATGCGCTTTTCCCCGTTTTGGCATCTCTCTCCTCCTAATATCCCATCATCACCATTAATTTAGGGGAATGTAAAAGGAAAATTAGGCACTACAGTAGCAATCATTCTGCTACAAACACCCTAGAAATCCCCCCCTCTTTCGTACACGGCCAGTACCCCCTTTGTTCAATGGTTTTCAAAACAATTGTAGAAAATGATGTTGAATGGTAGGATAGAAAATGGTTTATAAAATCATGCACAAATCAAATCGCACATTCATTCAATTATATAATGTTCAAATAAGGTAGTTAAATTATTAGAAAAACAGAAGTCATGAAAATATCCTTACAAATAGTACACAAATTCGAATAAGAATCGTCTTAGTTCTAACATAGCAGAAATTACAATAAACTCAATCAGCTCGAATTATAATGACCTGAAGACGATTGGGCTCCTAGCTTCTATCACCTCGAGAGAAAAGTGTCCCCGATGCGTAGGCTGTTTCCAGAAAGGAACTTGCCAAATCCCTTTAGGGACAGGGCCTTGATCTTCCCACCCCCAAGTAGTTCATATGTCACTCTGTCCCATAGCACCTCAACACAACGGGGGTCTTCTCAGGTGGCAGGAGTGGTACAATATCCCACGGGATGTACTAAGTCACACAAAAATATTGATTAGAAATTTATATATATATATATACATAAAATAGACAATAAATAATATTTATTTAAAATGTCATACCAAAGTTGGGTTTTTCTAAAGTTCAGCTGCTTTAGAATGCAGTGGAAACGTGGGCTATCAGCAGCCATTGTATGATGTTCAAGATCGAACACAAGAGGCTCTAGGTTGCTCTGTTGTGCGGAGAACTGTATAAAAACAAAAAATATTAATCGTGATAAAGTATGAAGATGTATTAGTAAATATATATGTAAAATGGTAAAAGACCTGAAAAAGGGGCGACTTGAAGATCCTTCGCCAGCCATTAGTCCTGAATAAAAAATGAAATTGTTTAGGGCAAGCTAGACATGGAATTGCACGGTGCGATGTCAGCCATATGTCGCAGATACATGTCGGTCCAAAATAGTGGCTTTGTCGACATGCAACAGCGACATTGCATCACTGTCGACTGAACCGAACAAGAAATCAACAAAGAAACGAAGTCGCATATTCAAATTTAAAGTAAACTGAAATAGTTGTATGCGACATCGGTTACTAATCGGTTTAACAGATGGTACAACCAATGTAGGTGCGACGTCTCATACATATTACTTGAAATAAGAATGTACGATGTCACACATTATTTGCATTGACCGACATGTAACCGACATGCTACCAATGTCGGATGCATCAGAGACAGCTACGGGTAAAAAACAGAAACCAAGAAAAAATGATGCTTTAACAACAGAACATTACTGAAAAACGTCAAAAAACATACCAAAACATTACATTTAAGGAAACTTCACAATCTAACAGATCTGAGTGAGAACAAGAAAACGAAAAAACAAAACACATCCAAAGAGCATATAGATTGAACAATGTAAAGTAAAAAATACAAAAATGTAGGTGTTAGAAGAGTAGGAAAACCTTACCTTTCACGAGGTAGAAGAGTAGAGGGGGTGGGAAACTGTTGGAATTCACGAAAAACTAGGGAACAAAAGTTTGAACTGATTGTGAGGGACCCTATATTTATAGCCATTTTTAACGATGTCGTTTTGAACCCTTGTGATGTCTGCCACGCATTCTACGATGCTGCACCTATATCGGTTCAAGCAACAAGGTGCCGAACTATGACCGACGTCACACATTGGCCTAAGAATTCTAGTTGTGTATGACATGCTCTCCACCTAGGTAAAGAATGGGTCAACAGTTTGAATTTATTAAAAATTTTCCGATCAATTTTTTTATTTGGCAGTTTCAGAATGATTTGTGAATGATCGTAATATAAAAACATTGTTTCATATGGTAGGTTAAGTATTAAGGATTCAATAACATTACAATGACATTCAACAAATAGATTATAGATTAAATAATAAATTAGATAAGAAATGACATTCAACGAATACTCTGAATTTAGTACAAATGTTCCATTTTCGAATAAAGTGGTTTTATTTGTTCCAAATTCTAAAGAGTGATACTAAAATCAGTGGGGAAGAATGATGACATTCAACACTATCGGCCCATAACCATCTAAGAGCTCGAAGTAGAGTGTATCCCCAACCTCGTGGTTGTTTGCATCAAAGAAACTGGGAAAACCCTTTGGGGTCAGGGTCTTCAGCCTCCTGTTCCTCGAGTAATACATGTGATACTCCCTTCCGCTGCACCTCAAGACAATTGTCATCTTGCCATTTGGTAGGAGTTCCATGTTCAGGCTTGGGACATACTAAATTATAAACACAAAACTATAGTTAGTATATATGAAAGTAATCTAGAAAAAAATGTTATTTGGAAATAAAATGCATGTGTAACGGGCAGGACTTACCAGAAGTGGAATTGAACAAAAGTGTGTCTGTGTCAAAGTACGGACAAAATGTGGAATGACATGACTGAACGAAGTCCGCAGACGGTCCTCGTCTGAATCGTTATGAATCTGTATTGGTCAATGAAATCATTAATGATTAAATAAGAATCAAACTAATCAAATAAAAGAAGTTTATGTAGTAATCTAAAAAAAATCGCTCACCTCAATTTGTATGCGACTACGCGATCCTTCATTGTCAATCATGATTCCTGAAAATCATATTGTTACGTATGATATATGTAATGGAAAATAGAAATTGTTTCGATATAAATTGGTTCAATTGATATTTTAAGTTGGCCAAAATAATGGCAATGTCGACCTGTACGAGCAACGTCGCTCACCAATTGGTATAACCGATAGGTTCACCGACAAGAGTGCAGTGTCTCATACATGGAAAATATAAAAAATATGAATGCACGGCGTCGCAAGGCCCTCACACAAACTGAAGTGAAATCGAAGGGCCATCGACTTCGCATTCAAACCTAGCAGAAACAGTAACTACAGTAGCGAACTAGCAAAAGTAAAGGTCCTAATCCAAAAGAATGGGCCACAAAATATATCTGAAGGAACAAACAACAAATTAGGTTTTATATATTTATTTTTATTAATTAGGATTTTTAGAAGATAACATTATACTCTATTTCCCACTGGGTTTTTTAATGAGGTAGTGAGATCATTTATTTTATTTTAGAATAAGACCCATTAATTCAGCCATGTTGGCCTTGGAAGAATTAATGTTTCGGGCATGCTTTATTTTAGTGTTTAGAATATTTAGTTTTTATTTGATTAGATTTAGATTTGGTAAGATTAGATGAGGCAATATTCATTAAAGATTTATCTTGATTGAATTCGTCCATATCTATATTTATTTTAGGTAGTCTAGTTAAATATGATTTTAGCTCCTTAAAGTTTCCATAATCCTTTTCAGCTTCTTGCTTGTATTCTTGAAGACCATACCTATGTACTATAAATATGGTGTGGTTTTCAACATTATTTTTTACCTTACACCATTTTTATTAATCAAATATACAAACCTTTGAGTTCATACTCTGTTGCTTGCGAGCTATTTACATTGTTGCTTAATCCCGATGGCTACTTAAGTACCAATAACCTTGTGATCTGATCCCGTGGGCTAGTTAGAGAGCAAGTTGAGATTGAGAGCGTCACGAGAGCTAGGTTCTTGAATTTCATCCGACTTGGTGAGGGTTTGCAGATCCCTTCATTCGGTCAAAGATTTTAATTTCACAATCCAGAGTCTTCGTAAGGAGATTCATATCAGTTGGTATCAGAGAAATGCAAGAGTTCCTTTGAACCATCAAAAATCAAGAAAAGAAAAAAAAGGGAAATCAGAAATCTACCGCCGGAACAGTTTTTCCACTGCCACTCACATCAGCTCCAACGATCGTGTTGTCCACCTGTTTGCCAATCATCATCTTCGGTGAACCGCTACCATGACGCCGCCGACCTCCAGCTCTATCAAGTCTGCTTGTCGACCTCCACTACTGATATTTTTTTTCTTCATCTTCGATCGATCACCATACTGCTCGCCATCAAGATTTCTTCTCCGACGATACCTCCATTGTTCCAGATCTGTATTTTTTATCTTTGGCTAATTCCGCCACCGGTTAACCGTCGACCAGCTATCGATGTTCTCTCGATTGTCTTCGAGTTCTTCGGAAGCGAGCTTCAACTTCGGTGAAGAGAAGTTTGGCAGATTCAGTTCAAGCAAGGAAGACAACCAGCGTGTGTTCTACACACGCTATCTCACAAAGGTGTGTGAGATCCACGCACGTGCCACTTTTGAAGTGCGTGCCTCTCACGTGCAACACAACCAACCCACCTCTACATCTCGTGTGTGCTAGTTGGAGAGAAGTTGAGATTGAGAGCATCATGAGAGCTAGGTTCTTAAATTTCATGAAACTTAGTAAGGGTTTGCAGATCCCTTCATTCGGTCAAAGATTTAATTTCGCAATCTAGAGTCTTCGTAAGGAGATTCATATCAACAAAAAACATAGAACACTAAACAATATGGCCACACCGTAGAACCCTAATCCATAGAAACTTCAAAACAAAAAACATAGAACACATTCATACTACATATGTAACACACCCAAACCCAAACGCAAGTGTAAGTCGGGTCTGGGCGTGCTACCGAAAATGCTAACAGTAATGAGCAGGTAAATTTTATGCGGAAGCGATTTAGATAAAGGAAAAAAAACCTAACTTTACTATTATAGTAAAAATATCATTACAAATGTTAAATGGAAGTTTTACCTAACTGTTACAAAATCAAAAGTTTTCATTACAAATTCAAATTCATGTTCAGATTCATCAAGGATCTCTCTCAAAAGAAGTAAAGAAATCAAAGGGCTATTCTCTTACAGTCCTTCTTTACTTGAAACATGTTTATTTAACTTGGATAAACTCCTTGCTTAGTGAGGTTCCATCGCCAGTATTTACCCAGTTGAGTTTTAGTGATCACAGAATAACAATTAACAATTAACAACTAGCCACGTATGTCCTAGCACATAGTAAAAGGATACGGGTGGTTAATGCCGAGTTGCTGCCAAGTGCCTATATGGAAACTGTGACCAACATACATGACATAACCCAGTCAGTGATGCCCGTAGGCTATCAGTTTAGAATTCACTTTCCTATTCACGACGGTGTTCAGTTACGAGCTCGTATTAGTCAGGTGGTTATGCTAGCATACCAAACTCCATGTGTAGCCGGTTTAATCAGACAGTCCGGTCAGTACCGTTCCCCGCCAACTTTGACCAAACTACAATCGCGTCGGGGCCCCCAAAATTCACAGACAGGTAATCAGGTAGCAGGTAATTCAAGTTTGACACGACAAGATAAAGTACAAGTCGGTCATCAGAGCAATATATGATTCAAGTTTGACACGGTAAGATAAAGTACAAGCCGGTCTTTCACAAAAATATCAGAGCAGTTCAAGAGTTCAGTTTCACGATAATCTAGTATAGTATGATAAAATACACACTTAATTCAACAGTCAGTAAATACCATAATTTGAGTGTAACCTTCATGTCTCTCTCTCATGGCTAGAGTATCGAGTAAAAAGGTTCGAGTATTAGGGTTGCAAGTACAGGGGTTCAAGTACTTACAGTTCGAGAGTTGGGTAGGAGGTTCGAGAGGTAAGGTTCTAGTGGCACTAGTTCGAGGGGTAAGGTTCGAGAGGTAGGGTTCGAGAGGTAAAGGTTTCAGTAGTACTAGTTCTAGGGGTAAGGTTTGAGGGGTACATATTCGAGAGATAAAGGTTTCGGCGATACTAGTTTGAGGGGTAGAGGTTTCAGTGATACTAGTTCGAGGGGTACATATTCGAGGTGTAAAGGTTTCAGTAATACTAGTTCAAGGGGTAAGGTTCGAGGGGTACATATTTTAGGGGTAAAGGTTTCAGTGATACTAGTTCGAGGGGTAAGGTTCAAGGGGTACATATTCGATGGGTAAAGGTTTCAGTGATACTAGTTCGAAGGGTAAGGTTCGAGGGGTACATATTCGAGAGGTAAAGGTTTCGGTGATACTAGTTCGAGAGGTGAAGCCTTTCAGTAGTTCGAGGGGTGAAATTTTCAGTAATTCGAGGGGTGAAATTTTCAGTGGTTCGAGAGGTGAAGGTTTTCAGTGGGTTATGGAGGTGATTTTTCAGAAGGGGTTCAAGGGCAGGGGTTCGAGAGGTAAAGGTTTAGCAGGGGTTTGAGGACAGGGGTTCGAGAGGTAGAGGTTTAGCAGGGGTTTGAGAGGTAATGTTTAGTAGGGTTTCGAGGGTAGGAGTTTCAGTAGGGGTTCGAGGACAAGGGTTCGAGAGGTTACTGTTTAACAGGGGTTCAAGGTGTAGTTTTAGTAGAGGTTCGAGGATAGGGGTTCGAGAGGTAAAGGTTTTAGCAGGGGTTCGAGGACAGAGGTTTGAGGGGTACTGTTTAGCAGGGGTTCGAGAGGTAAATTTGTTGCAGGGGTTCGAGAGGTAGAATTTTGGCAGGGGTTCGAGGGGTAGAATTTTGGCAGGGGTTCGAGTGGTGGAGAGCAGCAGGGGTTCGAGGGGTGGAGAGCAGCAGGGGTTCGAGGGGTGGAGAGCAGCAGGGGTTCGAGGGGTGGAGAGCAGCAAGGGTTCGAGGGGTGGAGAGTCGCAGGGGTTCGAGGGGTGGAGAGTCGCAGGGGTTCGAGGGGTGGAGAGCAACAGGGGTTCGAGAGGTGGACAGTTTAGCTCGAGAGAGTCAGGTTCTGATGGCATTATATATATGTATGTAAACATAAACTCAAATTTTACACATATTCGTGCTAGGGCGATGCAACACTCACCTTAATTAAACTTGGCTGGCAATCCTCCGCCTCTACTTCACTGTTTAACCACTATTCTTTGGTAAGAATTTTTCTTAAGGTTGTGAGTTTTTGGGTAGGATATCACTGGTATTTATACTAGGTAAAATCATAGGCTCTACCACCCTACATACCTAGAATTTTATCCCTTTAACACTCAAGTGCCTATGTCCACTTACCCAAAAATTACTTTGGAGAACACTCTCTCAGGTCCGCCGTCCATTGTTTCTTCACGTTAATTTCCTTTGCTTGTTTATTCATTTTATTTATTGCTATTACATCCACCGTCCATTTTTATTTATTGCTATTATTTGTTTATTCATTTTATTTATTTGCTATTAATTTCCTTCACGTTAATATCTTCTGCCAGCTTTTCTTCATGGTAATTTTCTTGCATTTAATTATTATTTTGCTCATTTATTCATTATCATTATTAGTATATTATAGAATGTATACTTATGTATAAATAGGTATATCCTATTCTCGGTAATTTCTCTTATTTATTTATTACTATTATATATATATATATTTTGTCTTCTTGGTAATTCCTTTTGATTTATTTATTTATTCATTTACTTATTTATTTATTTATTACTATTATTATTAGTATTATTATTATTTTAATCATTGCTTTATTTTCTCCCGTGCCCCAAATATTTTCTTATGACACCACATCCCAGCGTACCATTTGTTTTCCTGGATTTTTAATTTGTTTAATTATTTATTGTCTCATTTTATATTTATCCGTTCATTTCTTTGAATTCTTTATTTACTGGCTTTTCTTCTTTCTAATTTACAATACTTATAATCAATTATATATGTATATAATACAATTATATTCCTTGAAATCAAAACAATATTAGAAGTGATAACTTATTTATATGTAATTACATATGAAAATTATTATTACATAAAATTGTGATAAGTATGAAAAATATATTAGGATGTTATGAAATTAGTGTTCCTCAATAAATTAGAGAAATATTCGTGTTAGAGGAAGATACAAGATAAACTATTGGATATGTTTCTAGATATTTATTTAATAACTCAATTTATCAATTATTACTTTACTCCTTTTAAAATGTGCAATTTGTATATCCTGTTTCCGTACTATTATTTCCTTCCTCTTTCTTAAGTGAAACCCATACTAAATGTCAATACTTTATCATCGTTTGATATATATATATTTCCAATTAGAGTGGTATTGATGGGTTAAATTCAGATAACATGATTTGTACCGGAGGTACATTTTATTTGTTAATCTAATTGGGTTCGGGGTTTCACAACATATACATAACAATTTTAAGGAAAAAAAACAAAAAGGATAGTAATCTAGAGAGTCAAGAAACCATACCTTTGAGAAGAGTGGTTGGGTGACTGTTGAAATTCAAGGGAAAGTTAAATGTTTGAAGTGATTTATGAGGTGAGCTCCATATATATAGACGTCCGAAACCCTGGTGAATTCCGCCTCGGCTTGTGCAACATTGCAGGCCAGTCGATCTTATCGATATATGATCGACGTATGACCGACGTCGGCTAACCAGAATGTGGGTCTTACCATTTCAGCTCACTTGCATAGCAAATGAGTTTGTGTTTGACCAAAATGAATATAATTGACCTTAATAGCGGTCAATAGTATATTAGAAATTAGTAATTGAAATTTATAAATTTTCATGAACTTTATTAACGTCTGGTTCGATCGGAATCGATTTTAGCACAATTGGTGAACTTTTTAGTTTTTTCACTTAGGTCCCTCCAAGAGGGTGGGAGAGGTCGAAATGCGAAATTGGAGATACCCAATTATCTAATTGTCATTGTCACAATCATGTTTTTCCGATTTAGGCATCAACGAATCGGGGTATTCGTCCCTCATTTTTATTAGCATTCCACTAATATCCTTACAATGAGCGTTATTTGAACGAGATAATTTCCACCACATAGAATAACACGAAATTACATATTCTTGCCTTTTTATGAATTAAAAAAATAATGAATTTTTTTTCTGTCAATTTTTTAAAATGCTAGTAAGGCCCTGTCCAGTTGTACTTATTTGGTGATGAATTTAAATTATTAGTGCTGAATTTAATTTATTGGTGGTGAATTTAGTTTATTAGTACTGAATTTCATTTACTGATGCTGAATTGAGTTTATTGGTGCTGAAATAAATTTTTTGATAGTTTTTTTTTCAAAAAAAATAAAAAGAATGAATCCCAAAATGATGTTGTACTCGTAACATATATTACTTTTAGACTTATTACTCAACCAATAACTTTCAAGAACCCAAATAAATATATTTTTTAAAGTGATGAATTTTGTTTGTTGGTGCTGAAATGTTCTGAAATTAAACCCAGCTGGATATGTTCGGTCTAGAGTAAATTGTAGATGATTACTTATAAGTATCTAAAGGTTAATCGGAAGACCTTGTGGAAGTCTCCGTGGAATCATTCCAGTTCCTTTATCACTTTCGGGGATTATAAGTTCCACTGGGGATGACCAAGGTCCCTTCCGTGATGATAAGAATCAATTTTGTGAATACTGGTGAACTTTTTCATTTCTACACTTAGGCCTCTCCAAAAAGTGAGAGAGGTCAAAATGCAAAGTTAGATACACCCTTATCTAATTTACATTCTCACGACCACAATGTTCCAATTTGGGAATGAACGGGTCAATGGAACGGGCCCAAATTATTCACAGACAGCATGTGACGAAACTTTGTAAAAATTACACTATGGTCCAAACTTCCTTGCATGTTCACTATGCTTAAGAGATTTGCACCTGAACATAACGACAAATGTTTCATATGGAGATTATCCGTACTGTCTAAGAGGGATGCTGATCGGGGTAATCGTCTGGCTTTTTTTATTGTATTTCTTAATACCTGATATGTTCATTTTATGTGCATAATTTAGTATTTTTTGGGATCACTTCTATGCTCTTTTTTTTTATCAAGAGCTTGTGTTTAACCTTGAAATTCTCTTAGGAGAGGTAAGAGCAACTTTACTCTCTTTTACCTCTTCTAAGGGGATTTTGCGTGACAAAGGTAGAACATGGAGACTTGAAGGCCGGAGGCCGTTGAAGATCACCTTTCAAAGAATTTGAAGACTTGCTTCAAAGATTTGAAGACTTGAAGACCGGAGGCCGTTGCAGATAATTTTTTGAAGACTTTGAAGACTTTCTTCATAGATTTGAAGACTTGAAGACCGGAGGCCATTGAAGATCATCTTTTGAAGAGTTTGAATTCAAAGATTTGAAGACTTGAAGAATGAGAAGGGTTGTGAAGAAGAGTGCTTGCTACAAGAAGAAGAAAAGAAGACAAGGGTAGGTTCTGGCGCCCGTCGCAAGTCGCGACGAACTCGTTGCGAGTCGCAAGTCGCGATGAACTCATTGCGAGTCGCGACGAATAGGTGGCCAGAACCCAATCTTATCCTTTTTGTACAATAAATAGCATTCTCTTTCCTCTCATTCATAAATTCTTCTTCACCCGAATTTGGTACTATTCTAACCCTAGTTTTCCACCATTTTCATCTTTGATTTCTCTTAGTTTATGTTTGGTTTGTTAGCATTAATTAGTATGAGTTCTAGTAGCTAAATATAGTTCTTGGGAGCAATTTATTGAAGCTTCAAAACTTATGTGGTGAGATTCTCTATTTGCTCATTTATGAACATTAATTGGAGAGCATTTATTATACCATTAATGTTTTGTTTTCCTAATTTATACCATGGGTTGTTTGAGTATATGAAATGTTTGTATGATTTAAGTGTTAGGGTGTTAGGAAAGTTGCAAATTTCTTAGCTCAGTTTTGACATGAAATCCAAAAGCATTGATTTAGAACTTCTTGTGTATAATGTGTGGTGATTCTTGCTAGATAAGTATGTTAATGTGGATTGTTCTCATATTTATCCCATAGATGCAAAGAAAGGTTGAACCTTGACTGTGGTTTGTTCTAGGGTTAACCTAGTAAATGCTTTGTTTGGTTAAATGACTATGTCTTTGGTAGAAGACTTGTTGTTATCAAACCTATGGTCTTTTGTGTGATATGCCATTGATGAAATACCTCTATGGTGATGTCTACTTAGGGTGATCATCAATGAGGTTTACAAATGGTCATTGTTTGTCTTTTCAAACTACTATTAAGAAGTAATGAATGTTGATTTTCGAATGAGAAGTGATAACATTTCCCATAGACAATAAATGTAATTAAATGAGTGAATGAATCTATGATCTATAGGAAGTTTGGAAGTGGAAGTCGATTGCCCCCAAGGCTCTGTTAATTGTTGTTTTAATCATCTATTTAGTTGTTTCATGATTAACATAGTTCTCTTGCTTTGCTAGTTGTTGTCTTTCAACTTTATAACTTAGGACCAAAAACCAACCAACCCCCCCTATTTACATGCTTTTATATGTATCTATATATGCTTATATCTCATATGTTATCTCCTACATATGTTTAAACACTTGGAAATATCACTCTTCTCGTGGACGACCCCCAACTTTCCACTATCTACTTAATTGTAGATAGGAAGAACTAGTGCTTAAAAATATAACTTTGAGAGGTACGGTGCCAACCTCCCAAATTTTGGGCATATTATGTGTGATTATGTGCTAGTTGTAAAATATTTGTTAGTTTGTTTTTGTTTTAATTTCTTAGTTGACTTGCCATTTTTGCTTAGCTTAGAGACATATTGTTCGAGTTCTTGGTGTATGATTCGTACGTGATCCTCTCCACAAGAACCCGTACACTACGACCCCTAGTTAGAGTTGAATTTGGGATGGTCTATGAGGCTTTCTTTGGAAAGTGTGAATAACACCCCTCCTAGTGACCATTTTGTGAATACTTCTACCTCTATGGAGCATCAACACGAGCACAAAGATGAGCATTTGGGAGGAGGTTCGTAATATCCTCCTCTCCAAGGAAGGGAAATTCCTTTGGGGCAAGCCTTGTTGAGGGACATTATGGCCCCCAACCTTGATTAACAACAGCACCTCACCGAGTTCCACTTTTTGTGTGGTGGTACGGTCCCCCATGGAGTAGATGAAGACTTTTACAAGTTGAAGGCATTCCTACTCACATTGAGGGATGGTTCAAGAGATTGGCTCCACTACCTACCACCCAAAACATCAAAAGTTGGCTTGACATGAAGATGAAGTTTCTAGCCAAGTACTTCCCGGCCTCGAAGTCTGCCGCTTTGAAGAAGGACATAAGAAACATCCTCCAATGGCATTAAGAATCTCTCTTCAACTATTGGGAGAGCTTCAAGAAGCTTCTCGCAAGTTGTCCTTACCACGGCTATTCGGAGAGAGATTTGGTCTACTACTTCTACAATGGTCTTCTTGATGAGGACCAAAGATTAGTGAGGAGTTCTTGAGGTGGCACCCTTAGGAATAAGACTTCATCGGAGGCTATACAATTATATTAAGAG
This sequence comes from Rubia yunnanensis, assembly GCA_037428765.1. NCBI lineage: Eukaryota > Viridiplantae > Streptophyta > Magnoliopsida > Gentianales > Rubiaceae > Rubia > Rubia yunnanensis. Next base: position 47,213,006 of record CM075069.1, on the reverse strand, counting down.
CTAATGGACGAGTCAAGGAACTTTAGCTTAAGGGCCGATTTGAGAAGGAGAAATCCAATGCCCACGAGTGACCCTTCTAATAGTGGAAAGATTGAAGACCAAGTCTCGGCCCTTGCTTCTATGGTGAAATCATTGATGACCAAGCCCAAAAATGTGCCACATGTTAAATTGTATGAAATTTGTTACTCAGCGCATCCTACGGGCGCTTGCCCTACTTTGCAAGATGATTATGTCGAGGAGGTGAGTGCTATGGGGTATCAAGGCAACCAAGGCAACCAAGACAACCAAGACTACCAAGGTGCTCAAGGATATCAAATAAATTAAGGGTGCCAAGGTGGCCAAGGCTACCAAAACCAGCTGTACTATTTGGGATAATCGTGATAACCCAAACCTCCGGTATGGAAACCCTCAAGGAGGACAAAACTCTCAACCATAATGGCCTCCTCAACAACAATATATACCACCTCAACAAAAATTTCAAAGGCTCCAAGACAGGCCCTGTGACCAAGGGGAGAGCTCGGGGTTAACAAAAGATGAGGTGATGCAAGCCATTCACCGGTTGAGCATGTGCGCGGAAAAAGGTGAAAAATTCCAAGATGAAGCCAAGGCGAGCATCAAGAACTTGGAAACTCAAGTGAGCCAAATAGCTCAAGTGGTGAATCGGATGGAGGCCCGAGAAAAAGGCAAATTTCCCTCCCAACCAGAGATCAATCCCCACCAAAATGCTAGTGCTATCACTTTGAGAAGCGGTAAAGGGCTTAGCTCTCCCCCGGTTGATGAAGTTGTTGAAGGGGAACCTAGAAGGCTTAAAGTGTTTGAGAAAAAGATTGAATAAGAGACCGAGAATGTGGCTAAGGAGCAAGCAAGGAAGGGGAAAGAGAAGGAAGAGGAGATTATCATTGAGAAATCAACCTCCATTCCTGAACCTTCATCCCCTCCTCACAAGAAGGCAAGGGTGGTGGAAATTCCCCGTTATGTGTCGGAACCACCATTCTCGGAAGCTTTGAAGGACAAATGGAGGAAGGAGTCCAACAAAAACACTACGAAGTCTTTCGTAGGTGTGAGGTAAATATCCCTCTCTTGAATGCTATTGAAAAAATTCCTAGCTATGCTAAATTTTTGAAGGAATTATGTGTTGTAAATAGGAAAAAAAGAACAAAGAACAAGCTTAAAAATGGGAAAAGTAAACATGTCTCCGTTTTGTGCCAAAGGGAGTTACCCCCAAAATGTAGCAATCCCGACATGTTTACAATCCCTTGCATGATAGGGAATACACATTTTCAAAACAAATGCTTGACCTAGGTGCATCAATAAATGTGATTCCTTACTCTTTGTATGAAAGCCTCAATCTTGGTGCATACCCTAAGGGCATGGTGATCCAACTAGCAGATCGTTCTAGTGCATACCCTAAGGGCATCGTCGAGGATGTGTTAGTTAGGGTGGATTCCTTAATATTCCACACAGATTTTTATGTCCTTGACATGGAGCATGATAAACATGCCACCCCAATCTTGTTGGGGAGACCATTTTTGAGATCTCTAGGACCATCATTTATGTGCATAATGGTACCCTCACCATGGAGTTTGATGGGATTAAAGTAGAGTTTAACATAAATGACTCTATGAAGTATCATCTTGAAGAATATTATTGCCATGCTATTGATATTGTTGACGATGTTGTGCAAGATATTTTTGAATTGAATGGTGATGATTCCTTGTTAGTTGCTTTAGAAAATGATGTTGAAGATGTATGTCTTATATATTCCATGAGTACTAACTTGAAGGAAAGCATTCAAGAGTTAAGCATTCTTGAGGATGTGGTGCCAAGTCCTACTCCTCTAGTTTTAGAGGAACCCGAAGAACCAGAATTCCTTCCATCACTTGTGAAAGCTCCGGTGATTGAACTTAAACCTTTGCCAAGTGACCTCAAGTACATATTTCTTGGGGAAGGGGAGACACTCCCGGTTATCATTTCAAGAAAACTCACCAAAGAATAAGAAGAAAAGTTGATGGTGCTGTTACGGGAGAATAAGGAAGCAATTGGATGGACCATTTCCAACATCAAAGGCATAAGTCCATCCACTTGCATGCATATAATTTTGTTGGAGAAAGATGCGATACCCATGCGACAACCCCAACGCCGTTTGAACCCACCTATTATGGAGGTGGTAAAGGCAGAAATCCTCAAGTTACTCCAAGCGAGCATGATTTATCCAATCTCGGATAGCAAGTGGGTGACTCCACCTCAAGTAGTACCCAAGAAGAATGGGGTGACGGTAGTCGAGAATGAGAAGGGTGAAATGGTGGACACTCGAGTTCAAAATGGGTGATGCGTTTGCATTGACTACCGGAGGCTAAATGCGGAGACCCGGAAGGATCACTTCCCATTGCCATTGATTGATCAAATTTGTCAAGAGGTTAGCAAGCCACCCGTTATATTTCTTTTTTGGATGGGTACTCCGGGTATTTTCAAGCAGTCATTGCCGTAAAAAACCAAGAAAAAACTACTTTCACCTGCCCCTTTGGTATGTTTGCTTACCGGTGTATGCCTTCTGGGTTATATAATGCCTCTTCAACTTTCCAAAGGTGTATGGTAAGCATTTTCTCAAAATTTGTTGAAAATTTTGTTGAGGTATTCATGGATGATTTCACCGTTCATGGTAATTCTTTCGACAACTGTTTAGCAAATTTGGCACAAGTTCTTAAATTTTGCATTGATACTAATCTTGTGTTAAACTCTAAGAAGTTTCATTTTATGGTGGAGCAAGGTATTGTCTTAGGCCATGTTGTCTCCTCTAAGGGTATTGAGGTTGACAAGGCAAAGATAGAAACGATTCAAACTTTGCCTTATCCTACTAATGTGCGCGAAGTGCGCTCTTTTCTTGGCCATGTAGGATTTTACCGCCGGTTCATCAAGGAATTTTCAAATATAGCATCTCCTTTATGCAAATTGTTGCAAAAGGAAGCGGAATTTGTGATGGATGAAGGTTGTAAAGGGGCCTTCAATACATTGAAGGAAAGGTTAGTCTCGGCCCCTATCATACAACCCTCGGATTGGTCTTTGCCTTTTGAGATCACGTGTGATGCTAGAAATTACGCCATTGGAGCGGTGCTTGGTCAAAGGGTGCGGAGAGCACCTCACGCCATCTACTATGCATTCATGTCTCTCAATGGGCCCAAAGAAACCACTCCACCACAGAAAATGAGTTCCTAGTAGTATTTTCTTTGAAAAAATTTTGATCTTACTTGCTTGGTACAAAAGTTATTCTGTACACTGACCATGCAGCACTTCATCACTTGATGACAAAAAAAAGGCTAAGCCAAGATTGATTAGGTGAATCCTGTTTCTGAGCAAATTTGTGTTAGAGGTGCAAAACAAGAAAGGCATGGAAAACCTTGTGGCTAATCATCTGAGCCAGTTGCCACCATGCTAAGATAGTGAAGTAAATTTATCGATGAAGGCGAAACTACAGGAGGACTTCCCCGATGAACAACTGTTCACAATCAGGGACCTCCCACCATGGTACACCGACATTGTGAAATTTCTTATCTCCGGTAAATTTCCTACTCATTTTTCTAAGGCCCGAAAAGATAAGCTAAAAAAGAGATGCCAAATATCATGTGTGGGATGATCCCTTTTTGTGGAAACATTGCGCAGATCAAGTTGTTATGAGATGCATCCCTGATAATGAAGTGCATTCGATTCTCATCTTTTGTCATTCTTAAGTATGTAGTGGTCATTTTAGCAAATATCATGTGTGGGATGATCCCTTTTTGTGGAAACATTGTGTAGATCAAGTTGTTATAAGATGCATCCCCGATAATGAAGTGCATTCGATTCTCATTTTTTGTCATTCTTATGTATGCGGTGGCCATTTTAGAGCTAAAATGACCGCTAGAAAAATATTAGAAAGTGGTTTTTATTGGCCTACTTTGAAAAAGAATGCATACATATTTTGTAAGGCTTGTGACAAGTGCCAGAGAGTGGGAAATATCTCATCTAGAAATGAGATGCCCCAAAAAGCCATGCTATATTTTGAAATCTTTAATGTTTGGGGTATTGACTTTATAAGACCTTTCCCTAATTTTTGTGGCTTTACATATATTCTTCTTGTCGTTGATTATGTGTCGAAGTGGGTTAGCGGAAAACCTACTAGGACTAACGATTCTAAAGTGGTTGTAGAATTCCTGAAAGATAACATCTTCTCTAGGTTTAGGGTACCCCGAGCCTTGATTAGTGACTGTGGCACCCACTTTTGCAACCGGACTATAGAGGCACTCTTGAAGAAATATAGCATCACTCACCATACATTCACTACCTATTACCCACAAACCAATGGGCAAGCCAAAGTTTCCAATCGGGAAATCAAGTCCATCCTCCAGCAAATGGTTTACCCTAACAGGAAGGATTAGAGTTCTCGATTGAACAATGCCTTGTGGGCGTATAGGACAACTTATAAGACGTTGATCGGTATGTCACCATACCGGTTAGTGTTTGGTAAGCACTGTCACTTACCAGTGGAAATTCAACATAAGGCTTACTGGGCAGTCAAAGAATTCAACCTTGATATAGATGAGGTCATCTTGCATAGGAAGCTACAATTGGGAGAACTAGATGAGATCTGGAGGGAGTCCTATGAGAATGCCAAAATCTATAAGGAGAACACAAAGGTGTGGCACAACAAGATGATCATTAGGAAGGATTTGACTAGGTCAAAAGGTCCTCCTATTTCAATTCTACCTTCGCCTAATTCCCAGTAAGTTGAAGCCTCGATGGATTGAACCTTTTGAGGTGGGGAAGGTATTCCTGCATGGTGCGGTGGAAATCCTGGATTGAGCTAAGTCCAATACATTTAAAGTCAATGGACAGTGTTTGAAACCTTACCAAGAGAATTTTGTACCAAAGAAGGGAGAAGATGCTGATCTCCTTGATCTGGTTTGTAAGTAAGCTCCAAGAAAGGGGAGTGAGTCATGCTGACCATGTTAAATATACTTGGTTTTGATCATCCGGATTGTCATTCGTGACTTTCCGTTGATGTTTGGTTTTTGAGTTTTTGTCGTTAGTTTCATTGTTTTGCTTTGTGCTTTTCACGGTTTGTGTTTCCACAATTTTGTAGCAATTTGAACCCAAGGTATTTGATGGATGAAGGGAGAAATACTTGGAGTCAAGAAGGAAAAGCTTGGGCAAGGGATGAGATTGAAAATTTTTCTAAGAACCAGGTGAGTTGCCCGTCGCGAGTTGCGACCACCTCGTTGCGAGTCGCAACGGGCTCAGAAAATTTTGACAAGTTTTGATCCCTCAAGCTCCACTTTTCGCGAGCCGTGATGGCCGTGTTGTGAACCGCAATGGTTTGATCACGATCGGGGACCAAATCAGAAGAATTTTGCTGAAAAATGAACCCCTAGGCTCCACTTTTTGCGACTTGCGACAGTCCCATCAAGTTGCGATGAGGGCTTTACCTGTAGGTGCCTATTGGCCTACACTTCGTGAGTCACAACGGGCATACAGAGCTTCTTTTAAAAAACTGGCAGAACCATTTTAAAACCCCATCTCCATTCTTCCCTTCATTTTCTCCGTTGCTCCACCAAATCTTTACCACCCTCCGACCACCACTCACCATCGCTTCACTCTAGAATCAACCCTACACCAATCCCCAATCCATCTTACCAAATATCTACCCATAAATTGGCCTAGTTTGTTGAAGAACACAAAACCTTAGAATTTGGGGGTTTTGTGATTTTTAGGAATCCGGATTTACATTGGTTGTTGGTTTAGTTTCTTCTTCATCCTAAGCATCTAAGTGGTACATTTCTTCTTTTTCTTGAGCTTCAATTGTGATTTTGTTGTATAATATATTTTATGGGACATTGTGTGTATTATGTGTGATGTCTTAGGGATTTAGATTGTTGGAACATTGTAGATGCTTGTGGATATATTGTGCTTATGATTTGGTTGGATGTGGGATAGCATTATGCTCACTTTGATTGTGTTGATTTCCTTATGTTGGTGTTGTGCTTGCATTGTGTTTATATTTGTTGCTTTGGTTGAGAATTTGGTCATGGCTTGTACTAGAAATTAGGCATGTTGGCTTGATCAAACATAGTTGATATTTGGATGCAATGTTATTATGCTTAAGGTAGTTTGGCTATAACACTTGAATGTTAACGTTATGAACGTACTAATGGTAGCTAAACTAGTTAGGCATGACTGTGATTATAGGATATAGCATGTGGGATGTTTAACTATGTGAGAACGTTATGGACTTGAGATTATGGGTATGTTGAATATGACAAGGATTGTATATGCAATTGTGGTTAGGACTTGAAGTAGTTGGCTTGAATTCGAATTGGTTTGTAATGTTGACAAAACTATTTTAAGGTTGAGTATGCTTTTGTGATATTGCATGTATGTATATTCCTGTGCGTTTTACTTGTTTGATGTGGTTGTTAGATATGACCTTTACCAAGAGACCTAGGGCTCCTCCACGAGGTGGGCGCACCGCCGCTCCATCTCCACCTCTGCTGCCAGCTCCGGAGTCGAGCCCTGTACCTCCTCCTCCCGTTAGGTACATGGGTTTGACCCGGACACCGGGCCCTATGCGGAGAGGTGGGAAGCCTTGGTCAGCCGCTAGCTCAAGGATATGAGTTTTGTTGATGTACCCACATTGGACACTCTTAGGCTCACCCATCCAGTCTGATGCCTCCTCGCCAAAGGGGGGTTGGAGGGTTTCATGGGCAAAAGTGCCCTATTCTACCGATGATACACACTGGAGTTCCTATCCATGGTCAGGATATATAACATGAGGGATGATCAATCGTGCGAGAGGTACATCACTTTCCACCTAGATGATATACCCCAAGAGATGATCGTCTCGCAGGTTGAGGAAGCCTTTAGATGGGACAATGCTGAGATACAGGTGAGGTTGGACCCATAGGCTCAGGACCGATCGATTGAGGATGACATGCACTTCTGGAGTGTCATCAACATGAGGGTGAAGAACTTCCATGACTAAAGCAGTGTTATCATCTATCCCGCACTCCGTTATGTGCACATACTTTTGGCCAGCACAGTGCTTTGCTCGGCGGGGACGACAAATGTGCCGGACAACGACATTCACTTCTTATGGCACTTGACGAGTGAGGGATTGGGATACAGGTTATGGGCTGAGTTGTGGATGAAGAGGATTGTAGAGGTAGTAGGGAAGCCAAAGGGGAAGATTATGGTTGGAGGCATAATCGTCCTCTTGGGGGAGTACCTAGGATTGGTCCCACCGGCTGATTTTCCGTGCTTAGGAAGGTGTACTTCCTACCTCATCACTGTAGAGAGGTTGGTGCAATTTGAGATGCTTAGCGCCATGCACACCACGGGGGTATTTCATTGGTTATATAGCTCCAGGAAGGTCACAGTCATGGCACTTCCTCAGCCCAACAAGACGAAGTTAGAGTTTAATACACCCCTGGCGGACTTGGAGATTTCACCAAACTCCTTTTGCAAAGAGGAATTTTAGGGCGAGCTCAATGACCTTGGTCCAGCCATGTCCAACGCAGTGATAGTAGCTTTCCTTTCACTGAGCGACAACAGCAACACTTTCCACAACCTCCACTAGAGACCAAGCCTATGTATGAGGATTATGTGCCACCTCACTACTCCCAGCCTCCGCCTGATTTCTATGAGTGTATGATGCAGACTATGAAGGATGGATTCCACTGCTAGGACAACATGATACTGGAGCACAGTGTGTTTGTCTCCCAGAGCTTGATCGACATAGATGAGGAGATTGACCATCTATTGGCTCGCATCCATAAGATGCAGTCCCATGCAGGTGGTGTCTCAGGCCCTGATCCTGGAGTAGAGAGGCGTAGAGCTAGGAGGCAGAGGAGCACGGATTGGCTGGCTCATTATCAGCAGCGTTATTTTGGTGGTGGTAATTCTTCCTCATAACAGTGATTTGTAAGCATTATATCCTTACCCTTTCCATACTTTGATGTGTACGCTTTTGCCCTATTTGTCTACATTGAGGGAAATGTAGCATTTTAAGTGTGGGGAGGGCTATTTACTGATTTCATTGCTTGGTTTGGAGATATTTTTTTAGACTCCCTACTTTTGGAATATTTCTTTTGCTCTGTTTTGGATATTTTCCCTTTTGTTTTGGGGGATGCTCTCCTTTTGATGTACTTGGATGATGTTAGCTTTGATATTTTTCTTAGCCTTAACATTTGGAAAACACTTTGCTACTTTTTGGATTGGAAAAACTTGAAAAAAAATAGAAAATGAAAAAGAAAAAATATAAATAAAAAGAATCCCACTAAGTTGAAATCCGGAGAGGGCATTTTAAGCAACATTGGGGGCCAGGATAAGTCGAAAACCCGAAAGAGTGACTTAGGAAAAAATGAGATGCTAAATGTGTGGAAAAGGGCGAGATGTGAGCCAAAGAAATATGATGTGTGGCTAGGATGAAAACCCGAAAGGGCTCCTAGGAAAATGAGGGAAAGAGAGAAAAATATTTTTTTTATATGTCCACTCATTTGTTGGCGTTTGAGTTATAAGGTTGCGGTAGCCATATTGATGGATCAGGTAGCTTGACATCTTGAAGACCTCTTGGGATTGGAAAATTTAGCGAGAAAAATGAAGTAAATTATGCAATTCTTGATCGTTAATGGGAGGCCATCACAGTACCTCTCAAAGTTAATATTTGTAAGCCCTAAATGCTTACTATCTACAACTAAGTAGATAGCGGCAAGTTGGGGTCGTCCACGAAGAAGAGGGATTTTCTCAAGCATTTAAACATAAATGGTTGATATTATGCTAGGAGTAGATATATATACACATATAAAAGCATGTAAAAGGGGGGTTTGGTTGGTTGTGGTCCTAAGTTATGAAATATAAAGACAAGATAACTAGTAAAGTCAAGTAACTATGCTAATCATCAAACATACTAAGAAAAGGGGGATTTAAAACTACAAAAGCAAAGCCTTGGGGCAATTGATATCCACTTCCAAACCAAATGTAGATCATTGAACCATTCACTCATCCTATCACAATTGTTACCTCTGGACGAAAGACCATAGATTTGACAACAACAGGCCTTCTACCAAAGACATAGCCATTTAACCAAACATAGCATTCATTAGGCTAAACCTAGAACAAACCACATTCAAGGTTCAACCTTTCATTGCATATATAGGATAAATATGAGAAAAATCCACATTAACATACTTATCTAGCAGGAGTTACAACACATTATGCACAAGAAGTTCTAAGTTCATGTTCTTAGATTTTCAAGCAAATGAGCTAAGGAATTCGTCACTTTCTTAACTCCCTAACACTTAATTCATACAAACACTTCCTATTCTCAAAAAGCCCATGGCATAAATGAAGTAAAACATAGCATTAAGAACACATGAATGCTAAATAACAAAGGATTCAAGAAGGGGTGAAACAATCTATTCACTACTTCGACTACTTGTTGTGAAGATAAATCTTCCATCCTTCTCAGATAGTAGTTTGCAACAGTGAATTCGACATCTCTTGTTAAACCTTACCAATGACTCCTGTAGTCAAAGCACAACTAAAAGTATCCCATTGATGGCATTGGACACAAAGAATCAACAAGCTTGGCAACACTTATAAACACTACACCGTGTCTAAGCATTTAACCAATTCATGCATTTACACAAGATTAGTCAAGAATGATCGACATTCATAGACTTCTCTCATTTGCTACCTAAAACAAACAGGACAACGAGTTCGACATAATCACATTCATCTAGCAATTTTCAACACACCAACATCATTAAGAAGCTCTGACTCATGCTCTTGGATTTCACATTAAAAGAGGGAGAGAATTAGCTACTTTCTCCCAACCCTAACAAGTAATCATACAAGAAATTCATATACTCAAGCTTCCTACAACATCAATGCCATTAACAATTCACATTTAAAGCTCAATAAATGCACAATAGAAAAAGCACCAAATAGATAGATATGGTTCTTACTACATAGACATGGAAGCTTCAATCCATTGCTCCTAAGATAAAACCAAGCTAGATAATTAAAAAACATGATTAACCTACAAAAACTAAGAAAAGAAAGAAAGAAAAACTAGGGTTTGAACCCTGAAAATCGCAGGAAGAAGAGATGGATTCGTCTTGTTGTGAAGAGGAGAGGATAAGGTGAGTATTTATAGTACAAAAGCAAGAAGAATTTCTGGCCATTCATCCACCGCAAGTCGCCACGGGCTCGTGACGACCTCGCGACGAACTCCAGTTCCAGCACCATTTTTTCTTTCTTCTTTTTGTTTCATATCCTCCTCTTCTCTTCACTTCTTCAATTCTTCAAATCTTTAAAAGCTCAAATATAAGTCTTCAAATCTTCAAATCTTCAAAGGTATTCTTCTTTTTTTTTTTTTTGAATGAAACCATCCAAAGATGGGGGAAATTTTATTAGGCCTTCCCAAGCCGTAAAATAAACAAAGTAAAAGGAAACATAGTAAGGTAGCGTTATACAATGTTGAGCACTAGGCTCTTGAAGCAACACTCGATTGCTTCCAAAAGAAAGATAAAACTATCGACAGTTTTGAGAGGGTTTCAAAAGCTCTTTGTCTAGATGGGAGAAAGTCAGAACTTATTAGTGAATCTCATAGAAACACAAGGCAGTTCCAGCCCTCCCATCTAGGTAGAAAACATTTTCTCAAGTAATAGTAAAAGATGACACCAAAGATGTTGCAGTTCATCCGAAATAGGATTATTCCGGAAAATGGATTATGTATTGTCTGGAGATCAGGTTGTTCGCAACCTGATGCATGTTGCTCGCAGAAACCTAGAAGAAAGTCCAAAGCAGCATGAATGGATCAGCAACAATATCCATCCTCTGAGTCTGCATATTCCTTCCTTGAGCATGAAGCATCAACAACAAGGTGTGCCCTTTATGAATCCAAGTTGCCAAAACCTGAAGTCAAGAATGTAAAATGAGTAGCATCTGAACTAGCTTGTAAACCGAAGAGAAGGAGTTCCAATTTGATCAAGTCTAACTAAGCCTTGTACATTATTGGAAAGCTCAGAAAAGTTAAGAAAGGATGAATCACATTGAAGTCGCAAACAATTTCTAGCTAGCGTATGAGCAACAAGGTTTGCCTGTCTATATACATGACCAAGTTTTATCTCACCCAGAGAATGATAAATGTCATCAGCTATGCAGAAATAGTTCCAATGAGAACGAGGTGGATCATTAGCAAACAGGACTGCTGAAAGGCAGTCAGATTCAATATACAGTGGTGAAGGCAAATCATATGACATTTGTATAGCAAACTTTATAGCCCTCAATTCAGCTTCTAAAGGGGAGGATGCATTAGTAAATAGAGTGGAAGCTTCCCTGAAAGCACCCCTACTGTCCCTAATGATCACTCCAATACCACACATATTAGTATTTCCCGACCATGATGCATCAACATTAAGCTTTAGACCAGATGTAGGCCTATTCCAAGCAATCTTCCATATTTTAGGCTTAGGTGGTCGCTTCAGGAGTGGTAGAAAGGAGTGATTCGATATGCTAACATCCAAGGGAGATTCAATATAAACCGGTTTTGCACTGAAGGATGTAAAGATCTGGTCTCTAATCAATTGGAGCACTGAAGTAGAGGATGGCTTAATAGAATCAAATAAATATCTATTCCTCATCTTCCAAAGATTCCAGAAAGTAAATATGGCAGAGGATCGGATCATGACTGAATGTAAAGCAGATAAGGTAGTCATAGTTAAGTAATATGAGATTCTTTCCCACACTGATGGGAAAACCCTATCAGAAATTCCCATGAACTGGTGGATTGTTTTCCATACAGATAATGAGAAATCACATGAGTTAAAGAAATGCTCTAAAGAATCATCATGTTTGTTGCACATACAACATTTAGAGGCCAAAGAAAACCTCAGTTTCCTGAGGATGTTATCAAAAGGCAACAGAGAATTTGTAACTTTCCACATGAACACTGATATCTTTTTTTCCATTCTGGAATTCCAAAGATGTTTGGAAGAAGATATTGTACCTGAATGGGTGCAGAGCAGATTATATGTATGTTTGAAAGAGAAGCTCCCAGAAATACCTGGTTTCCATATTAATCTGTCAGGCCTGTGAGGAAATAATTTGGATTCCTGCAGTAAAGTAAGGATGTGAGTTGGCAAGAATGGTTCTATTTGGGTGATGTAAAGATCTTTGTTAGCAATAAATTCAGAGACAGTACATTCATTATCTATATCCACACTATTCTGATCACATGCTTCTGCAAGAAATCCTACATCAAGCCAGTTTGAATTCCAGAATTTACAGTCACCCTTTCCTATAATTACTTTAGAGTTATTCTCAGCCCACAGAGTTACTGAGCATATTCTCTTCCAGTTTGGAGAGGTTCTGTGAGATGGAGGTAAGGCTGCCAATAGCTGAGTCCATAGGGCATCACCCATTTGGAATTTCCACCACAATTTAACCGAGCATGTTTTAATTATGGTATGTATAGATCTGAAACCTAATCCATTTTGATCAGTGGGGAGGCACAAATCAGACCACTTTTTCCATGATCTCTTAGGCTTTAAATCCTCTCCCCAAAAAAATCTGCTCAGTTTTTTTTCAATAGTAAGTATGATCAGTTTTTTTGGTTTGATCACCTGCCAAATGTGTTGGGGGATAGCATATATACAAGAATTGATCAGAGTTATCTTACCCCCCATAGATATCCATCTATTTTTCCAGTTCCCAATCTTATTATCAATTAGTTCAAGGAGTGGCTGGAAATGAATTTTTTTTTGAGCTCCAGTGAAGATAGGAACTCCTAAGTAGGAGAAAGGAAAGGATCCAAGTTTCATTCCTAAAATCCTTTTAATATGATTCACTCTTTGTTCTTCAAAGTCTTCAGAATCTTCAAACAAATTGCCTTGTCACACAAAATCCTCTAGAAAAGTAATAAAAGCGTAAAAGTCTCTTTTAACTCTCCTTAGAGAATGTCAAGGCAAAATGCCACATTTAGAGCACAAAAGTGTATAAAAGTGAATTCTACAAGTCCTAATATAACCGTATGAAATGGGCACATCAAACCTCCCCACACTTAAACCTTACTTTCCCTCGAGTAAGAAAAGATTTAAGCACACAAAGGAATTCATATGTCCACATCCTAACTAATATTCCCCCAATCATCACCTCACAAAAACTCTTATTATCATAAATCCCAAAATCAAAGCTCAAATGAGAATTTTTCACACACAAAACCCCAATTCCTAAATCTAACCAAACCTACCACTTATAAATTCACTACCCATAAAAATGTTTCGAAGTCCCGAATTGATAATCCCAAAGTTTAATGACACAAAATGAAGTTAAAACCATATAGGTGGTTCAAGCACATACTTCACTTCATAGCAATATATCAACCAAAATCCAATGACACAAAATAAAGTCAAAACCATAGAGGAGGTTTAAACACATACTTCACCCTATGCCAATATATCAACCAAAACAAAGTATAAAATAATCAAGAATTTCATACCCATACTTCATTTTTCAACCCACTAAGTTACCCAATCCCAAGAGGTCTAAAGATGTTGAGCTACCTGATACATTCATATGACACCTACAACCTTATGACTCCAACACTGGCAAATGAGTGAAATCATAGTATTTTCCTTATTTCTCTCTTTCTCTCATTTTGCCTAGGAGCCCTTTCGGGTTTTCATCCTAGCCACACATCATGTTTCTTTGGCCCACATCTCACATTTTCCCCACATTTTGGCCTCTCATTTTTTTCTAGGTCGCCCTTTTGGGTTTTTGACATATTCGGGCCCCCAGTGCTGCCTAAGTTACCCTCTCGGGTTTTCAACTTAGCGGGTTTTCTTTTCTTTCTATTTTTTTCAAAATTTTCAAATTTTTTCTTTCTTTTTCTTATGTTTTTCCAATCAAAAGTAGCAAAACACATTTCAAATGAAGCTAGCATGCATGTGAGTCCTCTAACCCTTCCTCTTACTTAAAACATTACATTACCCTCAATGTAAACATGTAAGGAAAGAATAATAAAACTCAAGGTAAGAGGTAGAGTGACACCCATTACTCCTCATAGTCGCCGGTGGTATGGCGCAATCGAATGTAATTGCATAGAATCGGTCCCGAAATTGGTTTCGGAGCTGGAAGGGGGAGCAAAAGTGCCGTAGATGAACTCACCCCTCAAGAAAAACGTTGTCTCCTTAGTGCTGTTTGATCAAGACTAACACCATAAAGAACAACATCAAACTCACAAGTACATAAGGATTTGTAATGCAAGGTTTAGGATCAAGAGTTAATAACCATAGTATTATCAAAGAACAACCAATCCATCATGCAATCACCACTATAAGATTTTCCTATGAAAACAATATCCAATATATATCGACACATATCCAAGCATCATTATAGAATATATCAATTAAAGACTCAATGATGTAGTCGGTATACCACAGTCAACAAAGATACTATAAAGATGCAAGAATTTTCATATGTCAATATATGTGAGATGGTGGAGGAATGAGTGGATATGTGGTGGTTCTTGGGAGTATTTGGTGGAGAAGAAGGAAGGATTATGCAGTGTTTAAGCTCAGTTGAAAAGTTGGATTTTTCATCGCGACTCGCGATAGCACTGGTCGCGACTCGCGATGCATCGTCGTGAGTTGAGACAGGTAGGGAAGGCTCGGATCTGGCTGGACTCGAGGATGAAAGATGACGTCTCGAGGGGCTAAAAAGGCTCCAGTGGTCTCGAGGGCTTCTGGTCTCGAGCACCCGAGATCTCGAGGGAATGATGTTTCAAGGGCTTTAGTTTGAATCGAGGGCTTATGGCCTCAAGAACACGAGGTCTCGAGGGTATGATGCACTTTTGGGCTCAGCTCGAGTTGAGGGATTACTGCCTTGAGGACTCGAGGTCTCAAGGGCTCTAGCTCGAGTTGAGGGATTGCAACCTCAAGGACCCGAGGTCTCGAGGGCTTCAGCTCAAGTTGAGGGATTGTGGCCTCGAGAACCCAAGGTCTCGAGGGATAATGGCCTTTTAGGTTCGGCTCGATCCATGAACTTTGTGGCCTCGAGGGCCCGAGGTCTCGAGGGCTGACTGGTCTCGAGGGCCTGGTCTTAATGACTCATGGCTTTTTGGGTTTGGCTCAAGTCGAGATCTTAAGGGATGATGGTCTTGAGGACTCATAGCTTTTTGAAAGGCTAGTCTTACGGCCTCGAGGACCTGAGGTCTCAAGGGATGATGGACTTTTTGGGTTTAGCTCAACTCGAGGTCTTAAGGGGATGCTGTCTCGAGGACCCGTTGGTCTCGACTCACAATGGCTTGTTGCAAGTCACGGAAAGTGGAGGCTGGGAGTTGAATTTTAGCGCAAAAAATTTTGATCATATCGTGACTCGCGATGGTCCGTCACGAGTTCATCGCGAGGACTGGATTTCCCAGCACTTAGGAAAAATTCAATATTTTCTTACCAACATTCCAAGATTTCTTCCCTTTCTCATGGATCTCATTCCTTCATCTCCTCCAATGCAATACATTTCACTCTGCTACAAAATTGCAGAAAAACATACTGTAAAAAGAACAAGACAAAATAAAAATAACTAAACAAAAACTAAAATAAAGGGCGAGTTTATTTACATCATCGGCACGACAAAGCTCCGTATATTTAAGGTCATCGGCACGACCCTAATGTTATCCATATGGTGAAGGCTTGAACCCCTTTTCCATTAGTCGAAAGTAATGGTAAATAAAAAGAAAGCGTGAGAACATTGTCCCACTCCCTTAATACATGAAACCTAATAAAACTTCCCCTGATCTAGATGTTACAACCAGGTGGCCAAAAGATACTGATCCCGTCGTGGTGACCGGGGCCTGTGACAATCATCCATGAAAATAGAGGAGCATGAGAATAAACTCAGTAGCTCCCCGAATCCCTGAAATCAGAGTGGTATGAGAAAAAACTCACTAGCCCCTTCGCTCCGTACAACTTCCATGCAACCGGTAGTGTGAACCGACTCTTGCACTGTGGTTTGCTCCCCACGGGTGTCTTCCAAACCGAGAGTGGTCTCGGCCTTCAAATGAAGTAGTATGTCCTCTTCTCCAGGAAGAGTTTGCACACCGCTTCTACCATGTACACCTCTAAGATGAAGATAAAGAGGTGTTATTGGCCTTCAATAACGGTCTCTGGATGCGAGCCGAGGTTTTATCTTTGGGGTTGGGAGCAGAATAACCGTAGTCTGCTGTGCTTCCATGTGTTCCCCGCAGATAGACCTCCTAGTGGTAAGAGACCAGGCATGACTTCAACCATGCACGCCCCGCGTAACGGTTTTGTAACCATCATTTCCATTTTAGGCAAATGGACAGCCTAATGCCTTTTTACACTATAGAGTGCAGCGCAGGCAAATGGCGCAACCATTTAATCCAAGTGAAACCTAGCAAGAGGTTAATTAATTTTCTTACACAAAATTAATTAACCCCCTACCCGACCTACATGACCCTGCAACTAACATAGGAAATCCTTTTGGCCAGATAAAGAGAGGCTGATGTGCTTTCCCTTTGCCATTAGTATCCAAAAGTAGAGAGGTGGGGGTACAAAACATTTAAGAGGAAAGTCTTGTTGAGGTGGAGATGGTTTAAAGGGAGTTGGGTGGTTAGGAGGCTTTGGGTATTCTTTTGTCTCCTCTCTTATCTCCCTCAAAACTTCTGAAAATGGTGGAGTTGGTTCAATAGGTAGGGGTAGGGGTGACGATGCTAATGAATGTAGCACAATCACCTCTTCCTCCTTTTTATCATCCTCAACAACCAACTCCTCATCCCCTTCGAACTCAAGATCATTTCCTATAGTGACTTCACTCACTGAATCCTCGAGTTCGATTTGGGATGGTGTATTTTTGAATCACGAGCTTCCATTTGGGCCAACGCTTCTAATATACTCCTCACATGCCCCTCAATAGCCTCAACACTAGAGGAGAGTCGGGTGTCCGGTTCTTCACTAGTAAAGTCGTTCAAGTTTGCTATTGTATTCATGACTTCCTCACGTGTCAAACTTGAACTTCCTTGTTGGGCTTGGTTTTGAGGTATGGTATAAGGTGGTGATGGCCAACTATTTTGCTCGTATTGTTGGTTTTCCGGCTTATTCTCATACCACCAATCTGGATTACCACTCCATTCCGGATAGTAAGAATTGTGGTATGGATACCATTCTTGAGCTTCTTGCCCTTGAAAACCAACATCTCCTACCTCTTGGTAGCACTCTTCATAATACCCTTGGTTTTGAAAACCAAGGGTTCTTTTCCCTTCATAGTGCTCTTCCCACAACAAATAGCAAGACTAGGTAGGATGGTCAGAATGACAACATCATACAAAACCTTGCTTGTTAAGCCTCTCTTCTCATCATGAGTTCCCTCAAGGTGAGACGCTCCATTATTTTATTATTATTAATTTTTTTTTTCAAAAGTCCGAAATCATATTGCAAGGATTCTCGATAAAAATTTACCAAGAACTCAAGCAATACCTACTCCGAACAAAAACTACCACCAAGGAGTGGAAAATAAAAATAACCAGTTAATATGCAACCAAATATACCCAAACACTTAAAAATAAATGCCTCTTCACCGGCAGCAGCGCCAAAATTTGGGAGGCCGTCATCGTACCTCTCAAAGTTAATATTTATAAGCCCTAAATACATACTATCTACTAAGTAGAAAGTGGCAAGTCGGGGTCGTCCACGAAGAAGAGGGATTTTCTCAAGCGTTTACACATAAGTGGTTGATATTATGCTAGAAGTAGATATATATATATATATACATATATAAAAGCATGTAAAAGTGGCGTTTGGTTGGTTGTGGTCCTAAGTTATGAAAATTAAAAGACAAGATAACTAGCAAAGTCATGTAACTATGCTAATCATCAAACAGACTAAGAAAAAAGGGGTTTTAAAACTACAAAAGTAAAGCCTTGGGGGCAATTGATATCCACTTCCAAACCAAATGTAGATCATTGAACCATTCACTCATCCTATCACAATTGTTACCTATGGACGAAGGACCATAGATTTGACAACAACAGGCCTTCTACCAAAGACATAGCCATTTAACCAAACATAGCATTCATTAGGCTAAACCTAGAACAAACCACATTCAAGGTTCAACCTTTCATTGCATCTATAGGATAAATATGAGAAAAATCCACATTAACATACTTATCTAGCAAGAGTCACAACACATTATGCTTAAGAAGTTCTAAGTTCATGTTCTTAGATTTTCATGCAAAGGAGCTAAGGAATTCGACACTTTTCTAACTCCCTAACACTTGATTCATACAAACACTTCCTATTCTCAAACAACCCATGGCATAAATGAAGTAAAACGTAGCATTAAGAACACATGAATGCTAAATAACAAAGGCTTCAAGAACGAGTGAAACAATTTATTCACTACTTTGACTACTTGTTGTGAAAATAAATCTTCCATCCTTCTTAGATAGTAGTTTGCAAGAGTGAATTAGACATCTCTTATCAAACCTCACCAATGACTCTCATAGTTAAAACATGACTAAAAGTATCCCATTGATGGTATTGAGCATGAAGAATCAACAAGCTTGGCAACACTTATAAACACTACACCGTATCTAAGCATTTAACCAATTCATGCATTTACACAAGATTAGTAAAGAACGATCGACATTCGTAGACTTCTCTCATTTTCTACCTAAAACAAACATGACAACGAGTTCGACATCATCACATTCATCTAGCAATTATCAACACACCAACATCATTAAGAAGCTCTAACTCATGCTCTTGGATTTCACATTAAAAGAGGGGAGAATTAGCTACTTTCTCCCAACCCTAACAAGTAATCATACAAGTAATTTATATACTCAAGCTTCCAATAGCATCGATGCCATTAACAATTCACATTAAAAGCTCAATAAATGCACAATATTAAAAGCACCAAATAGATATATATGGCTCTTACTACATAGATATGGAAGCTTCAATCCATTTCTCCCAGGATAAAACTAAACTAGATAATTAAAAGACATGATTAACCTACAAAAAATAAGAAAAGAAAGAAAGAAAAACTAGGGTTTGAACCCAGAAAATCGTAGGAAGAAGAGATGGATTCGTCTTGTTGTGAAGAGGAGAGGATAAGGTGAGTATTTATAGTACAAAAAGCAAGAAGAATTTCTGGCCATTCGTTCCTCACGATTCGCGATGGACTCCAATTCCAGCACAATATTTTCTTTCTTCTTTTTTTTTCATATCCACCTCTTCTCTTCACTTCTTCAATTCTTCAAATCTTCAAAAGCTCAAATATAAGTCTTCAAATCTTCAAAGGTATTCTTCAAAGTTGTCAAAGTCTTCAAACAAATTGCCTTGTCACCCAAAATCCTCTAGGAAAGTAATAAAAGCGTAAAAGTCACTTTTAACTCTCCTTAGAGAATTTCAAGGAAAAATTCCACATTTAGAGCACAAAAGTGTACAAAAGTAATTCTACAAGTCCTAATATAACCGTATAAAATGGGCACATCAGTTAACTTCATTTTTAGGATGATATATTGGTATAAAGTGGAGCATGTGTTTGAACTTTATGCATGCTTTTAGCTTCACCTTGTACCATTGGATTTAAGATTGCCAATTCGAGCTTTGGAGATGTTTTAGAGATATCAATGAATTGATAGGTTGATATAGTTTGGGTAGACTTAGGAATGGGGGGTTGTGGGTAACTTCTCATTTGATCTTAACATTGGTATATGTGATATTGAGAGTTTTGTGAGGTATTGACTTGGGGGAATAGTAGTTATACATCAATTCCTTCATGTGCTTGGATCTTTTTTTACTCGAGGGCGAGTAAGGTTTAAGTGCGGGAAGGTTTGATGTGTCCATTTTATGTGCATAATTTAGTACTTTTTGGGATCACTTTTGTGCTCTTTTGTTATCAAGAGCTTGTGTTTTACCTTGAAATTCTCTTAGGAGGGGAAAGAGCGACTTTACACTCTTTTACCCCTTTTAAGAGGATTTTGTGCGACAAAGGAAGAACATGGAGACTTGAAGACCAGAGGCTGTTGAAGATCACCTTTCGAAGACTTTGAAGACTTTCTTCAAAGATTGAAGACTTGAAGATCGGAGGCCATTGAAGATAATCTTTTGAAGACTTTGAAGACTTGCTTCAAAGATTTGAAGACTATAAGAATGAGAGGGATTATTGTGAAGAAGAGTGCTTGCTACAAGAAGAAGAAAAGATGACAAGGGTGGGTTCTGGCGCCTGTCGCGAGTCTCAATGAATGGGTGGCCAGAACCTAACCTTATCTTTTTTGTACTATAAATAGCATTCTATTTCCTCTCATTCATAACTTCTTCTTCACCCGAATTTGGTACTATTCTAACCCTAGTTTTCCACCATTTTAATCTTTGATTTCTCTTGCTTTATGTTTGGTTTGTTAGCATTAATTAGTATGAACTCTAGTAGCTAAATCTAGTTCTTGGAAGCAATTGATTGAAGCTTCCAAACTTATGTGGTGAGATTCTCTATTTGCTAATTTATGAACATTTATTGGAGAGCATTTATTATACCATTAATGTTGTTATTTGCCTAATTCATATTGTTTGAGTATATGAATTTTTTGTATGATTGAAGTGTTAGGGTGTTATGAAATTTGCAAATTTCTTAGCTCAGTTTTGACACGAAATCCAAAATCATTGATTTAGAACTTCTTGTGTATAATGTGTGGTGATTCTTGCTAGATAAGTATGTTAATGTGGACTGTTCTCATATTTATCCCATAGATGCAAAGAAAGGTTGAACCTTGACTGTGGTTTGTTCTAGGGTTAACCTAGTAAATGCTTTGTTTGGTTAAATGACTATGTCTTTGGTAGAAGGCTTGTTGTTATCAAACCTATGGTCTTTTGTGTGATATGCCATTGATGAAATACCTCTATGGTGATGTTTGCTTAGGGTGATCATCAATGAAGTTTGCAAATGGCCATTGTTTGTCTTTGCAAACTACTATTAAGAAGGAATGAATGTTGATCTTCGAATGAGAAGTGATAACATTTCCCATAGACAATAAATGTAATTAAATGAGTGAATGAATCTATGATCTATAGGAAATTTGGAAGTGGAAGCCGATTGCCCCCAAGGCTCTATTAATTATTGTTTTAATCATCTATTTAGTTGTTGTTGCATGATTAGCATAGTTCTCTTGCTTTGCTAGTTGTTGTCTTTCAATTTTATAACTTAGGACCAAAAACCAACCAAACCCACCCCCCCTTTTTACATGCTTTTATATGTTTTATATATGCTTATATCTAGTATGTTCTCTCCTACATATGTTTAAACACTTGGAAAGATCCCTCTTCTCATGGACGACCCCGACTTGATATTATGTACTTAATTGTAGATAGGAAGCATTAGGTCTTAAAAATATAACTTTGAGAGATACGATGACGACCTCCCATACCCTTGCGATAAGCGTTACGGGAACAATAATTTTCACCGCATAGAATCACATGAAATTTCATATTCTTGGTTATTTTATGAAATAAAAAAGTAACAAAACTCAGTCCATCAAATTTTAGACAGCGCTAGTAAGTGATCTAGACTAAATTATAGATGATTACTTAAAAGTATATCAGTCGTAAGAACTTGTGGAAGTCTATGTAGAATAAGACCAGTTTCTTTATTACTCTTGGTTATTATAAGTTTGACTAGGGATGAAAAAGTTTCTTTTCGGGACAATCATAATCGAGTTTGGGTCAATCGGTGAACTTTTTAATTTTTGCACTTAGGTCCCACCAAGAAAATGGGAAAAGTCTAAATGCAAAATTGAAGATAACATTTTTTTTATTCACATTTTCATGACAATGTTGTTCCTATTTGGGCATAAACAGGTCGACAAAAGGGCAATCTTAAACCGGAGTATTTTATGACACTTTTAAAAAATTAGACTATGGCCCTATGTGCGATGTCGCAATTGTGTCACATAGAACGAAACTTAAACCGAATAGCAACTGACGTCGGACAATCTGCAATTTCCAGCGGGAGCCAAAAATTTCAGCCGAAAAATTTGAACAGAAATCCCCCCAACCCTATTTCATGTCAATAATATTCAGCACTAACACTCATTTTCCATCTCCAACACAAATCCTATAAAACCAACTTCATACTATCTTTTCCATTCACACCATTACAACAATTAAAGAGCTCAATCAATTTGCTTCTCTCAAACATCAACAAGTACCCAAGGATGGAGCATCTCTGGGTTCAGATTAATTGAAGTAGTTTTCCATCCATTCCATGTTTAGTTAGCAATTTTGTTACCATTTCTATATGTTTTTTTCATCATTGATAAAAAAATCAAATATTTTCATGAAGTATGATGACTGTGTGACATATTATATATTGTATGTTGTTTTTGTTTCCAAGATAATGCCATGTTTGTAAAGAGTGAGAAAAAGTCTTACATTTGTATGAACACAGTTTGAACGTGACACAGGAAAAATAACCAAAAGAGTTCCACAAGTACAAATCCTAGGTTTTAGTTCTGGAACCCACAAGGGAGAAAATATTCCCTGCATCAGAATGTGCGACGTCGGTCAATGTTAATTGGTTGATGCGATATGGTTCCGAACAAGTATTGACGCCGCATAGGTCTAGGAAATGTTGAAAAATCTATGAATGTCCAAAGTTGCTCGTTACTCGGGCTTTGCATCTTCGGTTTCTTATGCATGTGGTGTTTCTTTTAATCATATCAATTACTGTTTCCATATTGAGATTAATATCGTCTACGTATGAATATATTATGTGTATTTCATTTGGGGAATGCCCAATTGTAACATATATTTTGTTTCATGTGTATTGATTGTAATATGACCAAAAAGAGTTATCGTTGGACTTTCAACATGTAGATGGACGGACTTATCTTTTCACTATTCACCCTGACAGTCTTAATGTCATACAACATAGAAAATGGAGGTTCAATACAATTAATGTTTCAATTTTATATCAACTTATGTATTTTTAATATATTGTAACATGTATTTGTAATATATGTTATAGTTTTGTTGAACATGTCATTCTTTCCCACACTAATTGAACAACAATTGATTGTTGTATGATTTTTAACCATTTCACGATTGAGTCCGTCTTCTATGAGACCGTCTCATGGTGAGACCAAGGACTAGAGGCAAATTAAGAAAAAGAGCAAACCAAATTCGGGGGAAAAAAACTAATAGAACTGGATGCGGGGTACCTATTTCAATGAAAGAGAAAAAAATATCAATGATGAACATATCGTACCTACTTCACAAGGTAAGAAGCTGAACTTTCAGTACTTAAGTATGATGTTCTATTTTCTGATTTGGAGAGTAGCAGAATGAGTATGTGAACAATTCACTTACGTTTAGCTCCTGTCAAATAAACAGCAGAAAAACTAATTAGTGGCAAAATTCTGATATGAATGAACACATCATGTTGCTCTATTCTAGAACAGTGTATATTAGTTGTGAATA
The DNA here is from genome assembly GCA_037428765.1 of Rubia yunnanensis. Lineage (NCBI taxonomy): Eukaryota > Viridiplantae > Streptophyta > Magnoliopsida > Gentianales > Rubiaceae > Rubia > Rubia yunnanensis. Next base: position 47,189,481 of record CM075069.1, on the reverse strand, counting down.
TCCTATAATTTTCATTTAAAATGTCAGAACTTTCAAATTGTAGAGGTCACATTCTAAGAACTTATTTTTAATAGGATTTGTACACATTTTGCAAATTGACAAATAACTGGACAATGTACTGATTTATTACAGCAGTGTTCACGAAATATGACATGATGTTTTAAATATATGACATGATGTTACATACTAGTTGTACATAATCAGAATAACAATTTGCAGAAACATAGTGTGATGTTACTCTTGTACTGCTTGATGTTTCAAAAATATAACATGATGTTCTAGCTCTGCAAAATTATGTACAACTTCTTTTTGTAATTTATTTGGAGTTTTCAATTACATGATGAGTTGTTATATTAGTTTCTATCCATGTTATTGTGTTCTGTGATGAATTAGAGCTTCACCAACTGTGCTATTTTGTGCCGTAAATCAATATTTCAGATCTTGAACTTAGCTGTACTTTCTTATTCTATTATGTATTTGAAAATTGTGTTTGAACGATGTATGTTGGGTTAGGATGCTTTCATGTAGGAATAATGCCACCTTGCTCAGAATTTTACGTGCTCCTTTTTAATGTGCATGACAATCAAAAGATTTCGGTAGCTCAAACATGTTCATGGTTTATCGTAGAATCTTATAAACTTCTCCCCAGTTCATATAATTTGGCACGATATTTTAAATATATAACATGGCGTTACATGCTAACTGAGCCTAATCAGAATAACAATTTGCAGAAAATATGATGTAATGTTTCTCATATGTTGCTTGGTGTTTTAAACATATAACATGATGTTCTACGTCTGCAACATTGTGTGTAGCATCTTTTCATTATTATTAATTGGGATATTTCAATCACATGTCTACCAAACTTGTTGGAAATAGATCAAACAGAATCCCTTCAATGAGTGCAAGCAATTACATGGGAAGAGCTTGAAACATTATACCGTGCACATGCAACTACACTTGGATTTTTTGTACGGAAGTCAACACAAAGACTAACAAGTGAAGGGAAGGTGAAGGAAAAATATTACACATGCTCGTGCTAAGGGAAATCAGTTTCAAACAATCTTGACACCCCGACCCAACAACCACAAAACAAGAGAAGAAAGATAAAAGAATTTCCCGCTACAAGGACAGAATGTAAGGCTGTAATCAGGATCAAGCTTGTAGATGAAAACATCTATGAAATCAAGCACCACATCACTTATCACAACCATGAATTTACAAGGAAGGAGTGGCAATACTTGCAGCGTGGTGAGAGGAAGATAGAGGATGAAAAGGCAAAAGCAATTAAGGCTATGGAATTGGCAGGTTTAAAACCCGTAATAAGATTCAAGTACTTGGCATGCAACGCAAATGGACAAGAAAATGTAGGGCACATGATGAGGGACCACATTAATTATGTCAACAGGTTAAGGATGAAAGCAATTAAAGGAGGCGATGCACAGAATGTGATGGATGAGCTCTACGAAATAGATGGAAGAGATGAGGATTTCTTCTTCAGAGTCATGTTGGATGAGGATGGTAAACTATTCGCACTTTTTTGGAGAGATGCAATGATGAAAGAGGATTACATGCTCTATGGTGATTTGATGATATTTGACACCACATACAGGACAAACAAGTACAACCTTGTTTGTGCACCGATTGTGAGAATCAACAACCATTGGAACAATGTGATGTTTGGTTGTGCATTTATTGGCGACGAAAAGAAAGGGACTTTCATTTGGCTGATGGACACATTCAAAAAGTCAATGGAAGGACAAAAACCAGTGACAATATTTACTTATCAGGACTCACCTATGGCATATGCAATCCAAAAGGTACTTACCGCAACCTGCTCAGTTACTTTGTTGATATTTCACCATCTGTATATGATGTTTCAGAATCTGTATGTTTCAGAACTTTCTCAGTTACTGTGATGTTAAGTTGATTTTTCATAACTCAAAATATATGATTATACAAACACCATAAATTCATTTCTAAAAATCATATATGATGCTCCTGTACTATGAAATTAAATTTCATGAAAAATTGCTTGATGCTTACTGAAATCAATTTAAACATAAAATACCTATGTGTTTGCAGATGATAACCTTTCATAAATAAATTATGTTGTTTCATACTGAAACAAATTTTTGTACTAGGTGTTCAGCAACACATAACACAGGTTATGTCTATGGCATTTGAAACAGAACGTAATCAGTCACTACAGTAAAGTGAAGAGCGTTGAAGAATTTGGCATGGCATTCGACCATTGTTTGAAAAAATGTGCAAATGAAGAAGAATTCCAGAGATGCTAGAACTCTATGATGGATAAGTACCAGCTTCATGACAACCATTGGTTCAAGCGCCTATACGGACTACGAGAGAAATGGTGTACTGCATTGAGCAAATAATTCTTCTCGGCTGGGACATTATCATCACAGAGAGCGAAAGCATGAACAAAGCAATCAGCTTCAATGCAATCAAAACAACAAACTTGACACAGTTTTTCTCAATCTTTGAAAAAATGGTACACGTCATGTTGCTATGTTCTAGAACAGTGTATATTAGTTGTGAATATGCTAGAATTTTCATTTAAAATGTCAGACCTTCCAAATTGAAGAGGTCACATTATAAGAACTTATTTTTAATAGGATTTGTTCACATTTTGTAAATTGACAAATAACTGGAAAATGTACTGATTTATTGCAACAGTGCTCACGAAATATGACATGATGTTTTAAATATATGACATGATGTTACATACTAGTTGTACATAATCAGAATAACAATTTGCAGAAACATAGTGTGATGTTACTCTTGTACTGCTTGATGTTTCAAAAACATAACATGATGTTCTAGCTCTGTAAAATTATGTACAATTTCTTTTTATAATTTATTTGGAGTTTTTCAATTACATGATGAGTTGTTATATTAGTTTCTATCCATGTTATTGTGTTCTGTGATGAATTAGAGTTTCACCAACTATGCTATTTTGTGCCATTAATCAATATTTCAGATTTTGAACTTAGCTGTACTTTCTTATTCTATTATGCATTTGAAAATTGAGTTTGAAAGATGTATGTTAGGTTAGGATGCTTTCATGTAGGAATAACGCCACCTTGCTCAGAATTTTACGTGCTCCTTTTTAATGTTCATGACAATCAAAAGATTTCAGTAACTCAAACATGTTCATGGTTTATCATAGAATCTTATGAACTTCTCCTCAATTCATACAATCTGGCACGATGTTTTAAATATATGACATGGCATTACATGCTAACTGAGCCTAATCAGAATAACAATTTGCAGAAAACGTGATGTAATGTTTCTCATATGTTGCTTGGTGTTTCAAACATATAACATGATGTTCTATGTTTGCAACATTGTATGTAGCATCTTTTCATTATTATGAATTGGGGATTTTCAATCAAGGTCTACCAAAATTGTTGGAAATAGATCAAACAGAATCCCTTCAAGGAGTGCAGGCAACTACATGGGAAGAGCTTGAAACATTATACCGTGCACATTATACCGTGAAGAGCTTGAAACATTATACCGTGAAGGAAAAATATTACACATGCTCGCGCCAAGGGAAATCAGTTTCAAACAATCTTGACACCTCGACCCAACAACCACAAAACAAGAGAAGAAAGACAAAAGAATTTCCCATTACAAGGACAGAATGTAAGGCTACAATCAGGATCAAGCTTATAGATGAAAACATCTACGAAATCAAGCACCACATCACTGAGCACAACCATAAATTTAAAAGGAAGGATTGCAATACTTGCAGCGTGGTGAGAGGGGATAGAGGATGAAAGGGAAAAAGCAATTGAGGCTATGGAATTGGCAGGTTTAAAACTAGTAACAATTTTCAAGTACTTGGCATACGATGCAAATGGACAAGAAAATGTAGGGCACACGATGAGGGACTACATTAATTATGTCAACAGGTTAAGGATGAAAGCAATTAAAGGAGGCGTTGCACAGAATGTGATAGATGAGCTCTACGAAATAGATGGAAGAGACGAGGATTTCTTTATTCAGAGTCAAGTTGGATGAGGACGGTAAACTATCCGTACATTTTTGGAGAGATGCAATGATGAAAGAGGATTAAATGCTCTATGGTGATGTGATGATATTTGACACCACATACAGGACAAACAATTACAACCTTGTTTGTGCACCGATTGTGGGAATCAACAACCATTGGAACAATGTGATGTTTGGTTGTGCATTTATTGGCGACGAAAAGAAAGGGACTTTCATTTGGCTGCTGGAAACATTCAAAAAGTCAATGGAAGTAAAAGAACCAGTGACAATATTTACTGATCAGGACTCAGCTATGGCATATGCAATCCAAAAGGTACTTACCGCAACCTGCTCAGTTACTGTGTTGATGTTTCACCATCTGTATATGATGTTTCAGAATCTGTATGTTTCAGAACTTCCTCAGTTACTGTGATGTTAAGTTGATTTTTCATAACTCAAAATATATGATTATACAAACACCATAAATTCATTTCTAAAAATCATATATGATGCTCCTGTACTATGAAATTAAATTTCATGAAAAATTGCTTGATGCTTACTGAAATCAATTTAAACATAAAATACCTATGCGTGATGTTTCAATAGCAGATGATAACCTTTCATAAATAAATTATTTGTTTCTTACTGAACGTTTTTTTTATACCAGGTGTTTAGCAACACAAAACACTAGTTATGTCTATTGCATTTGAAATAAAATGCAATCAGTCACTGCGGTAAAGTGAAGAGCGATGAAGAATTTGGCATGGCATTCGATTATTGTTTGAAAAAAATGCGCAAATGAAGAAGAATTCCAGAGATGCAGGAACTCTATAATGGATAAGTACCAGCTTCTTGACAACCAGTGGTTCAAGTGCCTGTACGGACTACGAGAGAAATTGTGTACTGCATTGAGCAAAAACTTTTTCTCAGTTGGGACATTATCATCACAAAGAAGCGAAAGCACAAACAAAGCAATCAGCTTCAGTGCAAACAAAACAACAAACTTGACACAGTTTTTCTCAATCTTTGAAAAAATGGTACACAATTGGAGAAGCACAGAAACCAGCAAAGAATACAGTGGATCAATAGGAAAACCAAGGTCAGCCTAACAAGGACCTGGACTTTTGAAGCATGCAGCTGAAATTTACACACATAAGTTGTACAAGGACTTCGAGGCAGAATGGAAGCTAGCCATGGCAAGTAAAGCTGTAAAAACATTCAACCTTGCATTTGAAGATGTTTTTGAAGTACAACCAGAAAATGACGACACAAAGATGGAGAATGTTACTTTCAAGAAACAGGATCAAAAGGTGGAAATCAAATGCTCTTGCAAGTACTTCGAAGAGGTAGGTCTGTTGTGTTTCCATGCTTTTCGAATCCTGCATTTACAAAACATCACTTCCATCCCTGCAGATTACATCCTCAAGAGATGGACAAAGATGGCAAAGAAAGAAATATGGAATAAGGTGCTCGGAGAAACAGGACCACAAAACAAGGAGATCAAAGGTAAGGTACCATAGCGTCATGATATGCTACGAAAGTACTACAATCTTGTCTTGAAGTGTGAAGAGGACATAGAGACTAGAAGAATCCTTGAAGATGGGCTGAATAGAGACTCGGCTACAATCAATAAAATCAAAGCAATTCGATACACAAGAGCATTCAGCAACTAATAGTGCAAGAGGTTCAACAACAAAGGCTGCTCCCGAAGTGCTCGATCCACCAAAAATAAAAACAAAAGGAAGAAGTGCAAGAGTGAAAGGTAAGCTTGAAAAAAGGAAGAAGCCAGTAAAGAAGGAATTCGGATCCAAGACACCAAAAGCTCAATTGATATAAAACCAGCTTGTTGGTATATGTTTACTGCAATTCTGTGATCTTACACACTTATGGAATGATGTTACATTGTTACAGTTTGATGTTTTAGAAATAAGTTTTGATTAGGATGTTAATTTTTTTTACCATGATATTTAAAACATAAATATACTTCTATTTTGGATGTTACACTTGTATTCACTGGTGTTATTATTTTCTCAGATGATGATTTACAAATAAAAATTACCTCATAAGTCTTAATCTATCTTACAAATGACCGAGTATTTTCCGAAAAAAATATACAAAAACGTAAAACTTCAAACTCTGGTTGATCAAAAATATAAAACATCACACAATCATTATGAAACATCATATCAAAAATATAAAATGATCACAGGCAACAAAACATAAAACTTCACACCGATAGATCAAAAGTATAAAACATCACACACTGATTATGACACATCACATCAAAAAATAAAATGATCACATCCCATTAAACATAAAACTTCAGACAATGATTGCTCAAAAGTATAAAACATCACACACTGATAATGAAACATCACATCAAATTATAAAATGATCATTTCCAACAAAGCATAGAAAACTAGAAATAGTTTTATATCATCTCATACTGTCAAACCATAACAATATCACAATTAATCGAATATAGGGTACAACTGCCCCTATCAAATCCCTAACTTAAAAAATGAACTATTCAAACCAACAAATATTCTTAAAAACAATCTCAAATACTAGTTAATCACACTCAAATCCTAATTCTTATTGATTCCCTTCACAGCTGGACCTTTTGCAGATGATGCCCCTCTAACTTCTTCAATGCCAAGATCAAATGATGGCGTCACTCTTATATTACTAGCAGCAGAAACTGAAGAAACATTAACTACTGATATTAAAACATCAAAGTTGGTAACACCAAAAGATTAAACTTAAACATCACATACAAATTCTATAACACCAACTACTGATTGTAAAAACATCAAATATGTTAACACCTACACCACAATCTTAAAACATCCCATAGAAAATATAAAACATCAGATACTCCTATTTAAACATCAGAAGTGAAAAGATACTTACAGACCCCCCATCATTCATAATCTCAGCATCAGTAGGCAAATCTTCTGGAAGCACAAAGCATAAAACTTGCGAGCTTGAACCAGCTGCTTCTTCTTTCGTATGACTTCCTTCCTTAGATATCGCAGTTTCTTTGGATGTCGCAGCATGCTTGAAAGTCGCAGCAGGACCACTGCCCACATACTTCCCCATAAAAGTCAAAGGAAATTCATCCTTAGACATGGGGTATGAATCAAAACCTGCCTCGACAATCTTCCTACATCGTTTCAGCAGCAAACTAGTGTCCCAGTGACGAATGAAAGGAACTATGGGAGGGCATGGTTTTCCTTGAAAAGGAAACCTATACAGGTATCACATCAATGGAACAACTACACATGCATTAACTTCTGAGTATTTAGTAGTCTTATACCTATGCACAACATCACCTAACTTCTTAAGCACATACCCACACCAGTCATAACTCCTAATCTCTGCTACATTCTCAACAACACGAACCAGCTTAAAATCCACAAAGGATCTAGCAGTAGGACTCAAGAAGCAGCAAACTACATACATCAAAAATAGTTTTTTAAATTCATCCCCACCTTCACGTAATCCCATCATCTTGTCAAACAGCCTCTCACAATAAATGTTACCCAATTGATCATACCCAAACTCTTTCCTCCATCTCTGCCTAAGTTCTACGTCCTTCCTTTCGCCCTTCCTGGCATTACTAACCTCAGCAACATTCTTATCACTAATAGGGAGTGCTAAAAAATCATACACATCATCGTGGGTTATAAAATGCCTATCAGAACCAATAGTTTGAACATAGCTGATTGGATTAAAATTCTGAATCAGGTAGGGAAGGATGTCTTTAGGAAGGGAACAAAATTTAATTTTAAGGAGACCATCAAAACCAATCTCTTCCACAGATTTTATCTGTTTTGAGGTCAGCAAAGAAGACACTTTTCAATTCTCCAAGGGCAACACTTCGTAGTGAAGCCCTTCTCAGCACTGAAAAAGAAAAGTAAAAATTCATGAAACATCACATACAGAAATTTAAAACATCAACAACTGAAAGTAAAACATCAAGTCACATTAAAAACATTAAAAACATCAACATGACACAGTTTATCAAACATCATATGCAGAAATTAATACATCAGTCACTGAGAAAAAAACAGCAAGAAAACTGCCGAGAAAATACAATGCTAGAAAAATAAAAATGACAACTAGATTACAGACATAACTGACACATAAACTGCTCCATATTAATCAACAAGATGCATCAACACAACTAAAATATGAAAGCAAAACATCAAGTCTCACAAAAAAAAATCAAGACACATAAACTAATAATCACCAAACACATTATTTAAAATATCAACTAACCTTTCATCATCATTAGACACAACCTGTTTCCCTTTCACTTTCATCTGGTCAAACGGTCTAGAAGGCTTCTTCACAACCACCACCTCAGGTTCTGATTCAGAATAAGAACCACTTGCAATATTTACAGCTTTACCACTCGCCTCCACGCTTTCAAATTCTAATTCAACAAAATGAGAGCTACCATTATCATTATCATCTTCATCTTCATCTTTTGATGATTCACTTCTAGACTTCTCTTCAACATTATCAGCTCCAGCATCTACATTTTGAGTTTCAGGAACAGTTCAGAACACCTCTTCATCTAAAAATATTGAAACATCATATCAAAATGGAAAATTATCAAAAACTGATATCTAAAAAGAAGAGCTATTTAAAAATGTTTTTTTAAATCCTACTAGTAAAAATGATATCATCCTCACTAGCATTCCCAGAAGCTTGTTTCTCACTAACACCAGATTTATTTTTTTGTTTCTCAGCAACTTTCTTCTTCACATCATCAACTAAGACAAAAAAAAGAAAAGAAATCAAACCAGATAATTAGACATTGGCATCATGAAAAAAGAGATAGAAATCTGAAATGACCAACTACAAAATATGAAACATCATACCATAATGTTAAAACATCACGTTATTAATTTAAAACAGTACCTTTGCCACTGACACCCTCAGAAGCAACGTTAGGTTTCTTCACAGCAGAAGTATTCCGCACAACCACAGTCTTCTGCAAAGCCCTCCTCTTGGCACTTTCACCTCCAACATCATCATCCTTTTTCAATTTATTCTTCAAACTAGCATCACTCCTCAAAACAGGCTCTTTACCATTACCAACACCAACAGCTAAAAAAAATACATCACGTCAAATTCTATAAGAAAAAAGGATAAAACATTGTAAGGTTGAATTTTTTAAAAAAAACTAACTTAATTTTGAATACCTTTACCACTGACACCCTCAGCAGCAACCTTGGATTTCTTGGATTTTTTCACAACCACAAACTTACGTAACATCCTCCTATATTATAGAATCTCAGGATCAGTAACTTTCTGAGCAGGATCAGAACCTAATTCAGGTACCACATTCTGCAAATTGGGACCATCGGAATCTCCTGAAATTCCATCTTCATAATACAGATTAACATTCCTCTTCACTTTCTGCTTCTGTCTTCTCTTTGCAGGAAAGATTCCTGAAACAGAACAACAACATCAATACAAATATATGAAACATTAATATACATATTCAGAAGAGTAAATAAAAAAGTGAAAGACAAACTCTCGGGTTTAGCAACCTCATCAGCAACAACACAATCCGGAGGCATAGCAACTTCATCAGCAACAACACCAACCAGTCCATATTTGTCAGCCTTATCAGCTTTTTTAGCAACATCCGGACCAGATTTGTCAGCCTTATCTGCACCATCCAAACTAGAACCTGATTTAGTCAGCACCGTCTCTAAATTGTGTGCACCATCCAGTTCATCTTTATGAACTTCATCATCAGCCAAATTAAGATTTCTATTGGCTTTCTCTTTCAGTCTCCTCTTCATAGGAGACAGTCCTGAAATAGAAAAGCAGCATAAAATTTAAAATTCAAAACATTAATATACATTTTCACAAAAAGTAAATAAGAACAAACAAACCTGAAACCAAATCAACATTAGGATCACCCCTCACTGGATGTGATTGTCTCACAGCATAGCTAACATTTACATCTAAAACATTAAATTTAATTATATAAACATCAGGAAAATATAATGCAATAGTAAGATGAAAAAAATTCAAAGATAAAAAATATACAAAGCATAATTTAAAAGCTCATCCCACATCACAAACTACATCACACTCCTAAGTTGAAACATACAACTAAATAGATACAACATACACAAAATATCATCCAACTTACAAGTTCATACACTAAAGTTATAACATGATTCAATAAATTTAAAACAACATTGCCTAAACTTGAAAAGGATATAAAAAACTGACATCATACATCATTGTGTAAATTTAAAATATCTTTCAGTAACCTTAAAAAATCGTAGCATGAAATTAAAAAGAAAATCAAGTTGAGAAGCATACACCATAACTTGAATTTAAAACATCATTCAGTAAAACATCATAGCCAAAACTCGAAAGAATATCAAACTAAAAGGCAGACATCATGAACCGAACTTGGAACATTATACAATGAACTTAAAAATCAACATTTTAGCACAAATCGAAAATGACAAAACATCATTCAACAAACTTAGAAACATCATAGCCTGACTTGAAAACATATCAAACTAAAAAACATCGTAGCCTGAAATCGAAAAAAAAATCAAGCAAAAAAGCATACACCATAACCTTAATTTAAAACAACATTCATTCAGTAAACATAAAACACCATAAACAGAACTTGAAAGCATATCAAACTAAAAATTATACATCATGACCTGAACTTAGAACACCATACAATAAACTTAAAAAATCAACATATCAGCTCAAACAAAAAATGACAAATCAAATACTTAAAAACATAGATAACTAAAACGGAAGCACAACACATGAAAGACACAACAGATGAAAATTTACACTGGAAAGACACAAATAGATGGCTGATGAACATAAAAAGAGCAAAAGTGAAACATCAACATAAATATATGAAACATCATGTCATAAAAATACAACATCACAAAGAGCAAAAGTGAAACATCAGCAGAAGTATGTGATACATCATGTCATAAATTTACAACATGACAAAGAGCAAAAATGAAAAATTAACAAAAAATATATTAAACATCATGTCATAAAATTACAACATCACAAAGAGGAAAAGTGAAACATCAGCAGAAGTATGTGGAACATCATGTCATAAAATTGCAACATCACAAAGAGGAAAAGTGAAACATCAGCAGAAGTATATGGAACATCATGTCATAAAATTACAACATCACAAGTTACTCAACAGCTACAAAATAAATTAAAAAATTCACGCAAATATAGAGAGAGAATTACCTTCAGCAGGTCCTTATTTCCTTGGATTTTTTATGACAGGAGGATGACTAACTTCATCAGAGTCTTCATAGTTCTTTGCAATGTTAGCAAGAACATCTAAAGCCGAATCATCTGTAACTTTGTCCTTCAACATCTACAAATCAACAACAAAAACACATATATTAACATACAAACTAAATGAACCCTAAAATTTCAAAGAAATTCAACACAGAAACCAAATGAATGCAAAATCCCGAAAAAAACAGTAATATAACATCACATGCAAGCAATAGAACACATAAACGGTAAGACCTACACAAAAAACAGAGCAATCCCCAAAATATAAATACAATAAACAACAGAAGCCCTATAAACATCAAATCGAACACATTAAAGCAACATTACACTACACAAACAAAAGAGAAACACAAAATAAGCGAAAGAAACACTCAGAAAACCTACACAAAGCATAAAATATCACATGCATCCAAAACATTGGGGAAAATTGGGAAAAACAACAAAATACGAATAAAAAAATCTAACGACTACATTACCTTCGCAAATTAAGCACAATCTGAACTCTTCCAGTCGTAGATTGTTAAAAACCGAATAGAAATGAACAAAAAAATTGAAGGAAACAGAAACGCAGCTTCAATCCGACCAATGCACACTTGAAATTGAAAAAACAAATGAAGCAATAACCGATAGAAGAATTTTGAGCGGTTGAATATTGTGAGTGAAAAAACTTGAATACTGAGAAAAACGATTAAGCTTCCTGAAAAAATGGGAGTGAAAAATGTGGCCAAATTTGGAAAACAAGCCGTTCGATATAATTTATATAATAGGACTAAATTGCAAATTATCACAATTACACATTAAATCCCTAAACTTTTAAAACATAAATATGAAACCCTATCTTGAAATCTTTGCAATTTAATCCCTGGTCTTACCGTGAGACGGTCTTATACGAGACTTTGTCTTCACAATTTATCGCATTATAAATATATCGATGAACGATTGTTTGAGTCATCAAATATAAAATATTATAATATTGTGTGAGAAATGATGTATAACCAATTAATCTACGACGTTGCATAAACCGGTGCCTAAACGACACCTTACCGACTTCGCATAAACTGGCATCATTTTTTTTGCAACATCGGCCATTCAAAATGACATAGTATTCATTAACATTCCACGTCAGCTGGCACACGATGTGTGTGTCCCACAAGGCGTGATGTTGCTTACCATGGTCTGTGACATCGCTATTACTGAGAACGATGTTGGTCTTGACAACATCGCAACATTTCCTCTCCCATCGTCTGCCTTCTTGCTATGGCCGATGTCACATGCATGTGGATGCTAACGTCGATCATAATGAAGTCATAGCAATGGTCTCCTATCGCCAGCCTTCTTGCTTTGGAGGTGGCCTAATTTTTTGGAATTAGGCCTGATCTATACCAGAAACTGTCCTCAATGTTGTTACTATAACTTGGATTGGTTATGAAAGCAACAAAAATGTCACCTCCGACCTGTTTTATTAGTTTCATAGGTAATCGTGTCATTTAAAGTGTGTCATTTAAAAAACACATCCCAATTAGGTGAGTATGCCATTAATAGAGAAACAGAGGGAGTAGTTCATTCGTTTCATTGGATGTGACACACTTTCATTTTTTGGTTATTTTTGTGGATTTGACAGCTTTCCTTTTATGGTAAGATTCTTTCAATTTCAACCACACATTCTACTTTTCTCTTTCCAAATCCAATTTCATCCACTCATTTCATTCACCTAAATCCAAACACCTAAGGTTATGGTGCCACATCTAACGAAATGGAGGTAATATAATTTGGGATGATTTGAATCATTGTGACCCAGCCCGGCATGATCTGATCTGACCCAAAACAATGAAATTTTATCCCAACTCGCCCCAAACCAATTGGCCCAAAATTTTGGGTCAATTTGGGGTGGGATAGCTGACCCACCCTAACTCGCGGTTCAACGTGAACACCCCTAGCACGTATTCATTATTATATATCATATTTTACTCTGTTAACAATTTAACCCATTTCCTTACAAGTCCATGGAAATATGTATTTTATAAAATGTTAGGAGGTATATAACGGGGCTTATTGATAAAGTGATTACCCTTAAATGATTTTTTATTCATAAACAAAATATATAGAGAGATTACATGAGAGGTAATATAAGGAAAGGACACTAATCTAGTCACCATGCTAATCCTGATCTAGTTAGAATTCTGACTTATTCTAACACCCTCCCAAGGAAAGCGTCCGATTCTCAGAGACGCAAAGCTTGGATCTAAAGAATTCAAACAGTGGACGATAGATACCCTTGGTGAAGATGTCCACTATCTGAAGAGAAGTAGGAACACAAGCAACACGCGGCTTCCCAGAAGAAACTAATTCCCAGAAAAAAAATGATAATCAATGTTGATGTGCTTCGTCCGCTTGTGAGCAACCGGATTCAGAGCCAAGAAGATCGCATTGTTGTCACAAAGCCAAAGTGGTGCACCAGACAAAGGAACATGAAGATCGTGCAAAAGATAAGCCTTTCAAACAACTTCAGAAGCAGTATTAGCCAGAGCCCGATACTCCGACTAAGTGCTAGAGCAAGAAACTGTGGGCTATTTCTTTGAACCCCAAGACGCCATATTTCTACCTAAAAAGACACCATATCCATAAGTAGAACCCCGAGTCACCAGACATCTGGCCCAATCAGCATTCGAATAACCCAGTACCTCAAGTAATGAAGTAGCTCAAAAATTGAGCCCAAAATGCAAAAATCCTTCGAACATAGCGGAGAATCCAGGTGACAGCCACAAAATGATCATCTCGAGGATCCTGAAGATACTGGCTCACAGAGTTAACTAGAAAAGCTAAGTCTTAAAGGGTAACGGTGAGATTTTTGAATTGAGAACTCTTAGTGCTGTGAAGCTGAGAATTCGGTAGAAATTGAGTAGAGACATATACCACATATGAAAAATAAGCTCGAGAAAGATTATCCAAAGCATAATTTTCTTGACCAAGAAGAAGTCCAGAGGCAGTAGGCATAACTTCCAGGCCAAGAAAGTAATATAAAGCACCAAAATCCTCAATGGAAAACTCCTGATGTTTGTGGTCAATGAATTTTTGGATAAGGGTAGAGCCATTCCCAGTCAGAATGATTTCGTCGACATATACAAGCAAGTATAACAACGAAGAACCCCAAGACAGCACAAATAATGAAGAATCAGTAGAACTACAGCGAAAGCCAAGCTGAGATAGATATGTGTTGAATCACTAAAACCATGCCCGAGGAACCTGCTTTAGACCATAAATGGCATTACGCAGATGGAAAACATAGTCAGGATGAACCAGATCCTTGTAGCCAACCGGCTGAGCCATATAAACTGGAGAATCAAGCACTCCATTTAGAAAGGTGTTCTTGACATTCAACTGATGAAGAGGCCAGGCTCGCATAGTGGAAATGGCAAGAGCTGTTAGAATAGTAGATGCTTTAACCATGGGACTGAAGGTGTGGTCAAAGTCAAAACCGAGAATCTGAGAGAAACCTTGTGCCACTATGCATACCTTATGGAAATCCATGGCACCATCTGGTCTAAACTTCAGCCAATAAACCCATTTGGATCTAACAATTTTGACATCCAAAGAGCTTGGAACGAGATCCCAAGTGTGCTGACAATGAAGGGATGCAATCTCCTCGTCCATGGCTGAAACCCAAGAAGGATCCAAAAGAGTAGAACGATAATTAGTCGGCTTCTTCCGAGTCATAAAAGCTGCTAGAAGACCATGTTCATGTATATCAAAATAATCACAACGCTGAATAGCACCACTGGAAGAGCGAGTGACCATCCGGTAGGGCCGTACCAGAAGTGGTGCAGTTGCGACCATTGGAGAAACAACCGGAGAGGGAACCAACTTGGCTAATAGGGGTGATGATGTAGGGTTGTCTAGTGGTGAGATCTGGCCGACGGAGCTGCTAGTAGGGGCAGCGGGATAGTTTGGCTCATGGTCGCAACAAATAGTAAAAAGCGTCAAGAATGGTGGCACAGTCGGAGATGCTAGTGGTGCCGACTCAGACTCAGGGGTAAGAAATGCTGAAAAATTCAATATCGAAGAAGGAGAACCGGTCCCTGATGTTGTAGATGGAGCAAGTGGAAAATAAGTCTCATCAAAGTGGGAATGCCAAGTGACGTGAACCTTGTCGGTAGACTGGCCGATGCACCTGAATTCCTTGTATTAGGAACTATACCAAATGAAAATACAAGGAATGGTGTGAGGAGACAAATTATGATCATTAAATGGATGGATAAATGAAAACACCCAATAACCAAATGAATGAAAATTAGCGCAGACGGGATCCCGATGATAAAGAAGACCATAAGGTGTATAACTCTGCAAGACAGGAGTAGATAGACGGTTGATAATGTGGATAGCCGTCGTGAATGAATCTTCCCAATGTGATATTGGTAGATGTGAATGAAACAACATCATAAGGCCTATTTCTGCCATGTGGCAATGTTATCGTTCTACGTGCATGTTTTACTCCGGAGTAGATGGGCATGAAACCTGATGATGTATCCCTTTTTTCGCAAAATGGGAATAGGGTCGAGTGGTCAGAAACTCAGTGCCACCATCACTATGAAAAACCTTAATTTTGGAAGAAAATTGATTTTCAACAAAAACCTCAATTTGCATGTAAGTGTCAACAAAATCTGTCTTGAGACGAAGTGGATATAAGTAGGTAAATCTAGAGGAATCATCCACAAATAAAGTATAATATGCAAATCCATTTCCAGATAAAAATGGGGAAGCCCCCCACAAATCACAATGCACTAAAGCAAGAACATGCTCAACACGTTTAGGGTTCTCAACAAAAGCCAACCATTAACCTTTTTCCATGACACAGGAGGTGCAGGTATGCAGTTTAAGCAACAAATAAGAAACTGGTAACAATCTAGAATTATTCAAACTATAAATAATTGCACTAGTCACGTGACCTAGGCATGCACGTCATAGCTCGTACAAAGCTCGACTCTTATTTTGCTGTGAAACTAAAATAAATTATGACTCTTCCCAGTCCAAAACATAAAGTCCATTCTCAGTGTGACCTCGGCCCACAATAGCCCTGTTTACTTTGTTCTGAATCACAAATTTTTTATCATCAAATGTAATCTAGTTAACTTAATGGATAATAAATTCTTAGTCATTTCAGGCACAACCAGAACATCAAATAAACATAAATTCTCAGAAACTCTAGAATCACCAATATGAGAGATTATAATAGGAGCACCATTACTAATATAAACTTGAGAATTACCGGTATAAGGAGTGACGTTGTCTAGGCCTAAAGCAGAAGACACCATGTGACTGGTTTCTCCTTAATCAATATACCAATATGACACTCTAGAGGATGGCTCCGACTGCTGAGAAATATGATAATTTTCTTCCAAATGTGTGGTGTCGGAATGACGTGTCAGGGCCTACATCTGATAACATGTCGCAACATAATGACTGAGCCGTCCACACTAAGTACAGTGCGGATGACCACGACCGGGAGTAGAACCAGCTTTTTGAGAGCTTGACCAGGACTACCGACTGCTACGTCAACCACCAAAATGGCCTTCTTTATTGATGTGTGAAGGCTACGCACAGCCACCTCTAGTTGGCGAGTAATCCCATGTACCGCTGGCTGGTGGCTGATCGTTGGTCTGGAGCGCCACTGGTACAGCGGCGGGTGATAAGTGTCGCTGCAGTTTTTGCAAAAATTTCTTGTGATTTTTTGGCACGAGCAAGAACATCTGCATACAACGAAGTGGGGATAACATTTTTTAAGGGGCAAAAAAATCCTTATATTCAGAGCTAAGAGCATTTAAAAACCATATAATCTGATCAACATTTGTAACAAGATTACCCATAACAGATAATTGTTCAAAAATCTTCTTAAACTTGAGATGAAGTTCATAGACTGTACCAGTTTTTCGAATACCATGGGCATCTACACGAAGACAAATGATGGTGGAGACACTGCTGTTATGATAAATGGCGGCCAGATTATCCCTGATTTCTATGGAAGTGAAGCAATCTGGGATTTCTACGAGAACTTCAACGGTGAGAGAAGAGAATAACATATTGCAGATGTGTTGATCTTGATCAACCCACTGATCATACTCATCATTCATTTTCTGATAAGCGATCTTGGGATCAACCTTGCCACCACCACGAGGAGTGGAGACTATCACGGAAAAGGACATGGAGGGGCTGTCCTGCGATAGAGACGAGAGAGTAGGACACTGAATGGTGCCATCGACAAAATCATAAAAACCTTGAGGACGAAGAACATAACTAGCTTGATGCTTCCAGAGAAGATAATTTGATGAAGTGAGTTTGATCTGCATCATATGAATCAGAATGTTGTAGGATTTTTTTCATCAGCCATATTGAGTGAAGAGAATGTCGGGATTGAGTCATAATTGATCGAAAAGGGAGGAAGGGGGTAGTTGTGGCCGCCAGAAAAATAAGGAGGGGGAGAACGACCGAAAAAAGAAGAAGCAGGGGTTTAAGGGTTTGGATCAGAAGATGCTCTGATACCGTGATAAAGTAATTTCCTGTAAATAATTATGTATTCATAAACTGAATATATAGAGAGGTTACAAGAGAGGTAATATAAGGAAATGACTCTAATCTAGTCACAATGCTTATCATGATCTAGTCAGGAATCTGAATTATTCTAACACTTATCATCTGCTTTACTTATTGGTTTATTTTTTTAAAATGTTAAAAGGTAATTTATTTAAGAATAGTTTTTGTATAAAAATAAAATTTGGTCTTTATCCTATTACTTTTTAAACACAAAGACTTGTTTTATCCAGCATTAACGGTAGACTATAGATCATTATGTAATTACAAGAAATTTCATTTGGAATGGAGTTTTTTTTATATAAGCTGATAAATTTAGGGACCTACTGTGCAATTATCAAAATACTATATGTACCACAAAACTATCAAAATTTTCATATTTCTTTCCTCCTTCTCCTTCGATCGGAAACCACCTCTGGCCGAAAGTTCCCAATAGATTTTCATCGGTCTTTGCCGCCTACGTCGGTATCTCATTGGAATCTCACTAGAATCCTTGCCTCCGCCAGTATCTAGCTGCAATTTTCCACCGCCGCCGCAAAAGTAGCCTCTGAGATTGCAAAACCCTAGGTTCTATAGATCCGCTTTCGCGTTCCGGCATTTGTGTGACGATCGACGTTTGTGCTCTAATCAATGGCTGAGGGCGTTTGTGCGATGGAGCAGGCAATGGTTAATGGCGGATCTATGCAATAGAGAAGGACGATGCCAGAGCACAGCAAAGGCGCGTCAGAGTGGAAAAGGAGCAAACGGAGTGGAAGAGGAGCACGACGGAGCACATCGAAGATGCATCGGAGTGGAATAGGAGCGTGACAGAGTGGAATAGGAGTGCGACATAGTGAAAGATGAAGGCAGCTCCGGCAGAATTGCGCTGATGAAGAAGGCCTGTGTGATGCAATTGCCCGAAGTAAGAAGAATGTGTGTGTGGCATCACGTGCGACCTAAGGTGGCGGCGGACATCATCGACCGGACTTGAACGGCGACGGACTGAGGTTTTGCACGTGAGAGGTGAGGTTTAATCTTGTGTTTTATATTTTTCCAAAGACTTGTTAAGGTTTAATATTTTTTGATTGAGCTCATATACATTAAAAGTTGTTTGGTGTAGTGGTTAGTATTATGTCTTTTGAGTTAATAGGCCTGGGTTCGAATCCCTTATGCTTTGTTTTTTGAAGAATATTGTTGAGGTTTTACACAAAGACTTGTTAAAGTTTAAAATTTATTTGACCGAGTACATGATTGGTAAATGTTCTTTGGTGTAGAGGTTTGAACTCTACCTTCCGAGGTCGTAGACTTGGGTTCAAATCTCACTAGAACATATTTTTTTGAAGAATTTATGTTGTTGAGGTACTGCAGTTTTTTTGTTGAGGTTTGTAGCTTTTTTTCCGTCATGTTGATATTTTTCATTATTCTTGTGAGGTATAACTGATATGAGTTGATATTTTGTAGTTTATTTGGGTGATATGGATTGATATTTTTATTTTTATTTTCTCATGTTGATGTTTTTCATTTTCCGGCTGAAGTTTTGGTAATAGGAGTTGATGTCGTAATGTTTTTCATTTTTTGGATGATGTTCAAGTGTTAGGAATTGATGTTTTTAACTTTTAGGTGATATAGGTTGATATTGTAGCTTTTTTAAAAAAAACAATTGTTGATGTTTTATGATTTTTAGAGTGAATAATTTATACTCTTGAGGTACCGTAGCTTTTTTGTTGCTGTATTTAGTTCTTTTCTCTCATGTTGATATTTTCATTTTTCGGGTGATTTTTAGTTTATATGAGTCGATGTTTTGTAATTTTTTGGGGTTATATGGGTTGATATTTTAATTTTTTTTCCTCTCATGTTGATGTTTTTCATTTTCCATGTGAGTTTTAAATGATAGGGGTTGATGTTTTTAACTTTTTTTGTGATATGATTGATGTTTTGTAGTGTATTTTTTCCTTATATTGACGTTTTTCATTTTTTGGGTGAAGATGATATGAAATTATGTTTTTGGCTTTTAAGTGATATATGTTGATGTATGTAGTTTTTTTTATAAAAAAATTTATAATTTAACCTTTGTTGATATTTTTATAATTTTTCGTTGATTTTTTTAGTTGTAGTCGATGATTTTCATTTTTTGTTGATTTTTATTTTGACTTTTTAATATATATTTTACTGCAATTTTTTAGGTGATGTTTCATGATTTTTTGTTGATGTTCTGCTATTTTTTGCTGATGTTTATAATTTCCAGTTCGATAATCATATTGATTTTTGCATTTTAAAAACATTTTATAAATATATTTTTTTGATTTTTTTTAAATTATTTTACAGATTGTAAATGGCAGGGAAATGATAGAAATAAATTGGACAAAAAAATTTCCTGAAAAAATATTAGCAATAATTAACTAGAGATAGGTCATTTTAAAACTATTAAAGATATGTCTTTGAAACTAAATTATTGTTAGAATTAAATAAAGGTTTCTGCATAAAATTTAGACCGAATCATGTGTCTTTAAAATGAATCTGCATTGCTTAACAATTATGCAAACACATTTTAAGTACAATTTTCTTTTGTTAAGTACAGTAGTCTTGATTAATCGTCTAAATTATGTTATGGTCAAAAGCCTCAAGTTGGCAAACCAAGATTCTTTCTCGCAGATGAATTCGTTCCTTGTCCGTCTCTACTGATGATGTATGCATGGGCCGGCACCCAATTCCCGGTGCGTTATGACAATTCACATTTGCCCAATCAAAACCCTTTTTGACCGGCCATCGCATTCAGTTTAATCAAAATGATAGCTAAAGCACCACTAGAGCAGAGCATGAAAATTGGACTGGCCATCTAACCATATCGAACGATACACACCCACGGGTGTACCCTAGCGGTTGGAATATGGGTGGGATTATCATTATCCCAGGTTCGACTCTCAGCAGCGACAGTATGGGGAGTTCTTGCTTTACAAGGCTCTCTTGTGCGCACGAGACAAGGCTGAGCCCATGGGTCCTGGCACTGGGCTACAGTAATTTACCTCTCATACGATAATGTGGGTGTGGACTGGTATGAACCCTGAGGGCGAGGGTATCGCCTTTTACCATATCGAACGATACCGGAAAAAAAAGTTAATTTCATTAAACGGTCGGTTCAATTTACATGTCGAGTTTGAAAGAAAGAAAAACGGAAATAATGGATTAGTTTGCCAATCGGATACACAAATTATACTCCCTCAGTTAAGAGAGTGGATTTTATGACAGATGGTCTGTAATAATTTTATGAACATTCCACTTATTTTTTATCTAATACATTACATTTGTTAAATTATATATAAAATTTAAAATTTTTTAAAATATTTTTTATCATATATTTTTATATTTTCACTTTTAAATATATATTATTACTTATTTTAACTTATAAAATACAATATTTAAATTTTATAAAAATTTATAGCATTTAAGATAAAAGACCTTGTACACTGTCTATAACCTTATGGAAAAGCCGTCTTTCCTGAGACTTTCTCCGCTTAAGATTGTCCCCAAACAAAATGATACATTATTTAAGAAAAGTAAAATGAGTGGTTGATATTGTATTGGCAAAATTGAATGGAATGAAAATAACTTAAACTTTGCCAAAAAGGAAAGAAATCATTGTTAAAAAACCAAACATAAAAGGAAAGAGAGTCAATATTAAAAGATCGGATAGAGAGTATGGTATCTTTGGGTACCATAATAATCGTATCTCCATGAACATTTTATTATATGAATGTGAATTCTTCAATGTGTTACCGCATATTGTTATAATTTGATTGTAATTTTAGCATAAATAATATAGAGCAAACAACTTGCCAGACATTTCAGTTCTTCTCATCTTACCATTTTGGTCCCCATTTTTTTTCAATCACTTTCCTCCCTGAACTAACAAAAGTGTTTGATAAAGTAATTTCCCATAATGATTCTGATTAATGATGAAGAATATATATAGAGTACAAAGAAGACTAGTCTAAATATAACTCTAGTACTAGTCATTAACATGGAATAAAATATTATCTAATCATCTACTTTCTTTATTCTAACACCCCCCCTCAAGCGAAGCGTCGGATGCTCGCCGACACAAAAATTGGATCTAAAGAACTCAAACAATGGACGAGGAAGGCCCTTGGTGAAGATGTCAGCAATCTGAAGAGAAGTTGGAACATGAGCAACGCACAGCTTACCAGAAGTCACCAGCTCACGAACAAAATGATAATCAATGTCAATGTGCTTTGCCCGCTTGTGCGCCACCGGATTCTGAGGCAAGAAGATAGCACTACTGTTGTCACATAACAACAATGGCGAGCCAGAAAGCGAAACTCGAAGATCACGAAGCAAATGAGTGAGCTAGACAACCTCAGAAGCAGTGTTGGCAAGAGCACGATACTTGGATTCCGTACTGGAATGAGAAACAGTGGGTTGTTTCTTAGCACTCCAAGAAACAAGATTCCCACCCAGGTAAACTGCATATCCATAAGTGTAACGTCGAGTCTCCAGACAGCGAGCCCAGTCAGCATTAGAATAGCCTAACACATCTGGAGTGCTAGCAGAACTGAAAACCAAACCATAATGAAGAGTACCATGAACATAACGCAAAAGCCGTGTAACTGCAGCAAAATGATTATCTCTAGGATCCTGAAGGTACTGACTCATAGTGTTGACCGAGAAGGCCAAATACGAACAAGTAATGGTGAGATACTGAAGTGCCCCAATGATAGAGCGATAAAGAGTAGGATCCCGAAATGCCGGACTAGTGGAACTATGCAGCTGAGAGCCAGCAAGAAACGGCGTGGAAACAGGCGCACAAGCAGACATACCAGCCCTAGTCAGGATATCCCGAGCATATTTCGCTTGGCCGAGAAGCAACCCTGAGGAAGTAGGAGAAACTTCAAGACCGAGAAAGTAATTAAGAGCTCCAAGATCCTTGATCGCAAACTCCTTGTGCGTCCGAGAAATGAACTGATGAAGAAGAGTCGAATCATTCCCTGTAAGAATAATGTCGTCGACAAACACAAGGAGGTACAGCAATAAGGACTCCTTCGCCAGAACAAATAAAGAAGTATTAGCCGAGCTGCACTGAAAACCAAGTTGGGTAAGATAGCTGCTAAACAGTCGAAACCAAGCTCTAGGGACCTGTTTAAGGCCATAAATAGCCTTGCGCAAATGAAAAACATAGTCTGGATGAGCAGAATCCTGATAACCAATTGGCTGCTTCATGTAGATCGGACTATCCTGAACACCATTAAGAAAAGCATTCTTACATCCAGCTGATGAAGTGGCCAAGAAAGCATGGTGGCAATTGCAAGAACAGTTCAAAAAGTGGAGGCCTTGACCACAGGACTGAAAGTATGGTCAAAGTCAAAACCTAGAATCTGCGAAAAACCTTGCGCCACAAATCTGGCTTTGTGACGGTCAATAGTACCATCCGAACGATACTTGAGCCGATAGACCCATTTGGAGCCAATGATGTTGGCATCCGAAGGTCAAGGAACCAAATCCCAAGTATGCTGACTATGAAGAGCAGCCATCCCATTGTCCATAGCTGAAACCCAGGCTGGATCCTGAAGAGCCGAGCGATAATCCATGGGTTCTATCTGAGAAAGAAGAGAAGCAGTAAGGCCATGTGCAATAATATTTGAATAATCCTGTCGTTGAATGGCACCAGTAGATGACCGAGTGGACATCCGATGTGTACGAGGCGGAGGCGGAAGGAGTGGAGCTGGCGGATGACGCCGGAGAAAACTTGGAATAAACAATCGAGTTGCAGTCGATGGACGCAGCTGGAGAAGAGGTGGCTGCGGCTGGAGGAGGCACCGTGACTGGCGGCAAGGTCGGCAGAACTGTCGACGGAAAGGCTGGTTCTGGTTCCGTCGTGCAAATGGTGCAAGGCGGCAAAGGAAATGAAGCTGAAACCGGCACAGAGGCATCAATATCACCATCAGGATTAATAAAAGCTGAGACATCAAGGACAAATGCTGGAGAGCCCAAAGTCGAAGAAGTGGCAAAAGGAAAATATGTCTCATCAAATCGAGCATGACGAGTGATGAAGACTCTGCCTGTAGAAGAATCTAAACACCGAAATCTTTTATACTAGGAACTGTAGCCAAGGAAGACACATGGAATGCTGCGAGGAGATAATTTGTGATCTGCATATGGGCGAACAAATGGAAAAACCCGGCAACCGAAAGGATGAAAATTTGAGTAACAAGGATCCCGACCATATAGAAGTCCATAAGGAGAAGAACCATACAGTACAGGAGTAGGCAATCAATTGATCGTGTATGCAACTGCAGCAAAAGCATCATCCCAGTAAGAGATAGGCACATGCGAATGAAATAGCATAGTAAGACCCATCTCGGCAACATGCCTATGTTTGCGCTCTGCCCTACCATTCTGTTCCGGAGTGTAAGGACATGAAATCTGATGGTGAATTCCCTTAGTAGCAAAATAACTCCGTGGACGTGTGTTTAGAAAGTCAGTACCACCATCACTCTGAAACACTTTAATTTTGGATGAGAACTGATTCTCCACAAATGCCTCAAATTGTAAATAAGCATCAAAGAAATCCGACTTACGACGAAGTGGATAAGGCCAAGTGAAACGAGAATAATCATCCAAAAATAAAGCATAGTAGGAAAAACCATTTGATGATAAAACAGGGGAAGGTCCCCATAAGTCACATTGAATCAAATCCAGTACATGTGTAGCACGTTTATGGTTCTCAACAAAGGCCAACCGTTGACCTTTCGCCATAACACAGGGGGTGCAGGCAACAGGTTTGGGCAACAAAGAAGATAAAGAAACTAGACCAGACTTCTGCAAACTAGAAATAACTAACGATGATGCATGACCCAGGTGAGCATGCCAAAGCTCATAAGATGCCCGATCTTTATTCTGCTGTAAATGCAAGAAAGATGCTGAATCACCTATATCCAAAACATAGAGACCACCATCACTGTGGCCCCTGCCCACGACCGCCTTGGAAACTTTGTTCTGAATGACAAAGTTACGATCATCAAAAGTGACAAAAGCATTTAAATCTATGGTCAGTTTACTAATAGAAAACAAATTCTTATTAATATCAGGAACAACCAGAACATCATAAAGGCATAAATTGTCGGAAAGTTTAGTGTCACCAACATGAGAAATTCAAATAGAAGAACCATTACCAACAGAAATAGTAGAATTACTAGAATATGGAGCGACAGACTCTAAACCAGAGGCGGAGGATGCCATATGATTGGTAGCACCAGAGTCAATGAACCAATCAGAAGATCGTGCACTAGGCTCTAACTGCAAGGATGATTGAAACCGTTCCGCCAGATGAGTGGAGTTTATACGACGAGTTGGACACTGAGAACTAGTCTGAGCAAGCATCATGTAACAAGTCGCAGCACGGTGATCGGGTCGACCACACCAAGTACATTGCGGCCGACCACGACCAGCCCCAGCCGAAGACAGAAGACCGGCTCTGCCGCCGCATCGACCACCAAAATGGCTGCCCCTGGCGGCGCGTGAGCCGTACGCGCCGCCTCCCCTCGCCGGCGTATGATCCCATGCGCAGTCGGCCAAGGGAAATTTGCCTGATGTGAATGCGGCAGGCCCAGTGGCCGGGGCTGAATGGTCCTATAAATTTTTCAGAAAAGCCTCATGGTTTTTGGCACAAGATAAGACATCGGCATACAACAGAGTAGGAGATGAATTAATTAAAGGTGTAGAAAAATCCTTAAACTCAGTTCCAAGAGCAGTTAAAAACCAAATAAGTTGATCATCATTTGATACAGGAGAACCCATCATAGATAACTGCTCAAAAATATCTTTAAATTGGAGATGGAGTTCATGAACTGTACCAGTATTACGTATACCATGGGCAGCAGCACGAAGACGAAGGACAGATGAAGCACTACTGTCGTGATAAATCAACTGAAGATTGTCCCAAATTTCCTTTGAAGTGGCACATTCAGGAAAAACCGCCAAAGCCTCTGGGATGAGGGAAGAAAAAAGAAGACTGCAAACACGTTGATCTTCATCAACCCAATTCTCATAATCAGACTGAGCCTTCAAGTAAGCCTCCATGGGATCAAGCTTGGAGGAGGAGCCTCGAACTGGAGTGGAAGTAACAACCCTGCGTAGGAGACGGAAGCGGCGGCCAAGGGGCGAGGAGGAACAGTCAGACAAGGCCTGGAACCATCAAGAAAACCATACAGCTTTTGTGGTCGAAGAACATAACCAGCTTGACGCTTCCCCAACAAATAATTTGATGATGACAAATTGATGGTCATCATGTGGAGCAAGGTATTATAAGATAATTTATCTTCGGACATGATGAGGGGAGAAAAATTGAAAATTTCGGCAAGGTGGAGGAGAGAAAAAAACTTTCGGGCGGCGGAAAGGGGAGGGATAGGTGCGGCCAAAAAAAATTGAGGGTTTTAGAACCAGGTTTGCTCTGATACCATGATAAAGTAATTTCCCATAATGATTCTGATTAATGATGAAGAATATATAAAGAGTACAAAGAAGACTAGTCTAAATATAACTCTAGTACTAGTCATTAATATGGAATAAAATATTATCTAATCACCTACTTTCTTTATTCTAACAATGTTGAATCATAGCCGTTCCGTCCGGACAGAGCGTTAACTTTGGTAAAATATGTCAATTTTAAGGGCAAATTAGTAAATTCACATTTTCCTTTCCTTTTATCTTTTTTTTTTCTTTTTTCCTTTTTTTCTTTCTTTCCTTTTTTTCATTTCCTTGTTTCTTTTTAATTTCTTTCTTTTTTGCTTTCAATCCCATGGTCAACTGCTTCCCGTCGACTGAAGCAATTTCTCCATCCCTCCTCCACCGCCGTCATATCACCTCCACCACCGCCTCCCTCCGCCTCCGTCACCCACCACCAGAAATTGATGTCAATGTCTGCAATTTCTCATCAGGGTTCAGAATAACTACAAAAAGACGCACCAATTTCATCGATTAATGTCAATTTCCACCACCGCCGGCATCAACGTCAAGGATCTGGAGCTCCGGAAGGTCTTCACCTCCGCTCGGGCCCGTCCGACATATGTCTTGAATCTTGATTTCAACTTCGTACGATATATGTTTTGATTGACCCACAAAATCCAACCACATTTTCTTGCTTTCACACGGATTTCTCGGTTTCCTTTTCAGTTTCAAAACCTCATTAACCTTCTCTCTCTTTTACAGAGCTGTAATGGTGTTTTGATACGACATTGGGAAGAAATGGGCAAGGCCACCAGGTGGCTGAAGGGCTTGTTTGGAATAAAGAAAGATAAGGGCCAGGGGCAAAGAGATGCTCCGAATTCCGGCACCCAGAAGGAGATCAAATGGCCGGGAAATTGGGACATTTCGGCAGAGACAGAGATGGAGAGGCGTTGTACTCAAATCCAAACACAATCCCACCAAACATCACTCCAACGGAGGCTGCATGGTTCAAGTCTGGCGCGGTGCGTAAATCTTGACGTTGATGTCGGCAGTGGCGGTAGCGCTGTCGAAGAACTCTGGTGAGACGCGGAAGAGAAGCAATCCACCTTCGCTCTGGCGGTGTCATCGAGGTGCAGACCTTGGGCGTGGGGCAGATTGAAGCATAGGTAGGGTGTGGTGGATTGACGGAGTTGGCGGTAGGTGGATTGGAGGTGGACGGTGGTGGGGCGACGGAGTCGGCGATGGTGGATTGGTGGTGGACGGTGATGGTGCGATGGAGTCGCGAAGAAGGGAAAGTGGAGGTGATACAAAAGAAAGGGAAATAGGTTAGAAAGGGAAAAAGAAAAAAGAAAAAATGTGAAACTACTCATTTGCCCTTAAAATTGACGCTTTTGATTAAGACTAATGTTTTGATTGGACGGAAGGGTTACGGTTCAACACTTTTGGTAGTTCAGAGACGAAAGTGGTCGAAAAAAATGGGGGGCCAAAAAGGTAAGATGGGAAGAGTTGTAGGGACTGGCAAGTCGTTCACTCGATTGTAATGCACATATAATAATATTAAAATACATATTAAATACATATATATATATACATATATAATGCACATACATGGTACACCAAAGTCACGAATTCGATCGAAACTCCCACCCAAGTTACGCCTTTCATTTTACAGGCGTTTTTAAATCAATTAAAGGAAATTTTTGAAGAACCGCCTTTAATAGGTTGTCTTTGTGGGACGTTTGAGCCTAAATATATATAGCTAGGGTTTCTCTCTTTCCTCCCTTATTTTTTTTTCCTAATGCAACTAAAAGTTCCATTCCGCCACTCATGACTCCTCCCTTAGTTTTTTTCCCTAACAAACTAAAACCCATATCCACCTTCACCTTATACTCTTTCTCACCACCGTCGCCCACCCTCTCACCACCCTCCACCCTCCCTCCACCTCCCTCCACCCTCCCTTCACCATCAAGCACACCCTTATTAATTCGAGATATACCAGTGGTTTTTTGTTTGAATATATTGTTTAAGATAAATACTTGTATGAAACTATCTTACCATAACTTATAGTGAGATTAGCGACTAAGTAAAGATTTTAAAATTATGGAAAGTACACATATCCCTCTCATATTTAAAGAATTGTGTTTAGATCATCCTTCTCGCCATAAGATCAAGCGAGGTCCATCTCACCCGGGGATTGCATTGGGGCAGGCATGTTCAGATTATGGTCGATCCATACTCATCGTCACCTAAAATTTCCATACACATCCTTGCCCCATCACCCATGACATGTACATGCAATATCAAAATCTTCCCCCGTCCCATTGGGTTATATATAAAATCCACATTGCCTCATCACCCACATGGGTTTTCCTTCACACTTCAAACACATTCATGTACACACTTCAAACACATTCATGTACACACCCCCACCTATATCTCCAACAACACCAAAAATTTATCATATTATACTACTTTAAATAATAAAAATATAATAAATAAATACATGAAAAAATAATTGATAAAATAATGGATAAATTATAAAATTTTATACTCACTCTGTCCCATCATTATTGGCATACTTTCTAATTTCGTCTGTCCCACAAGTAATGACATTATACTTTGAAAATTATTTAAAATGACAAAAAATGTGTTAATTTCCCACAACATCCTCTTTAACTTTAACAACTTTGAGATGTGACATTTTGCTATCCCAAAATATCCCTATTTTTTCACAATTATTTTCTGCCGCATCAAGTCTCCTAAAATTTTGATCCAAAAGCAAATGTGTCAGTAATAGTGGAACAAAAGAAGTATATTAAATTAATGAATATATAGCAAGTCTAATAGGGCAGGGCAAATGCGGATTAATGCTCAGTCCAGTATCCATGAGTGATATCATTTTCATCTACATACTCACCCCTCCCCATCAAAACTACATCAATACCCATTCCATTGGATTGAATATGCACTAGTGGAAAACTCTTGTTTAAAGGCATGCAATCAAAAGCAGTTCTTGAAGAACCACCTTTGATTAGGGCCCGAGAGAGGTTCTGTATTCAAAACTGTCTCCCAAGTCACGATGGAAGTTTTAAAGGCACTTTTAAATTGATTAAAGGTGGTTCTTCAAGAAACAGCTTTAATGGGCATCGATTAAAGGCGGATGAAGAACTGCCTTTAATAAGGTGCTTTTATTGGACTTTTGGGCCCTAGTATATATAGCTAGCTAGGGTTTCTTTCCCCCTTAATTTTATCCTAATGCAAAATGGATCTTTGTCGTGATCCTCTCCCTTAGTTTCTTTCCCAGAAAATAATCCCCATCCATCTTATACTTTCTACCCTCCACCGCCGCCACTCTCATGACGTTACCCACCCTCATGCTGCTGCCCACCATCACGCCTCCCTATGCCCTCACCTCCTAAAGCTCTGCCGATTGGATCTCCGCAGCTGAACCGCCTATGATCGCTCGCCCCCACCTCTGTCGCTCCCTCTTCTCCACCCCCGCTCGCGTTCACTTGCGTCCGCTTGCCTTTGCCTAAGCTTTTCTCCGCCCAAGCTCCATCCTCTGGTTCATGTATTGCTGTTGTTGTGTGTTTTAGTTCCAGATCTGTTGTTGTTGTTGTGTTCTCGCCTTTAATGCGGTCAAAATATGTCAAAATATCTTCACTATGTGTTGGTTTCCGGCATCTATTTTCTTGGAACCTCAAAAATCGGTTATGAATTCGGAATATATTTTGGACCCCAATAAAAGGCAAATTTTGAACCACCTTTAATCTATTCTATCAAAGGTAGGGCCAAAGAAGATAAGTGTCTTCTCACATTTGATATAACTGAATTTAATAGGTCTTTCTCCACTAGTGATATATGGAACAAATCCCCACCAAAAACTACCTCATTATTATTTCTAATCTCACCATAATATTGGATTAATTAGACCATCTCAACCATTTTTAAAAAAAAATGTTTAAAGGAGTAAATGGAAAGGTAAAGTCTTGGGAAAGACGGTCTTTCCATAATCCTATGAAAAGACGGGGCTTAATTAAAATAATAAAAGGTATAAGGTTTTAGTTGCAATATTAAAAATTTATTTTGTAACATGTAATAGTTATAAAGTTTATAACCCGATTCATACAACCCAAAATTTTATTTTAATTTCTTCTAATTTATCCTTTAAACGTTGGTCTTTCCATTACTTATGAAAAAATCGTCTTTTAAGAGACAGACTCAAATGGAAATGGGCTTCTTCTTTCCATATTATCTCACCAATAATATATTTACATCATTATCCATGAGAAATTGTGCATACATATCTAACTCCATAATTCCGATGATTTTTATTCCTGAATATGTAAAATACATTTAAAACTAGCCACACCAAGATCTTGATTAAATAATCTAGGAAAACAAAATCGTTCATTTTCTGCATGATTAAGCTAAATGATTGATTTTTTATATACTCTGTATGTAATTTTTCCTAATATTTTTTTTTACATCTTTCTTACCCAACATTTGACGGTGTATGCGAGCAAATACTATCAGGATTCATTGATGCTCTGCCCCTATGGACGCATCAAATTTATTTTTCTCCTTCCTCAAACCTGTAGGCGCCGATGTAATTTCCGGCAAAAATAAAACTAGAAAGAGAAAAGAAACAGAGGATACAACTTTCTCCGGCCGGCCGGTCAGCCTCATCTGCCCTATTCTCCACCTTATTTGTCGAGGCTGAGATCTTTCGCATCTTTTTCATGTGTAAGAGCCCCTTTATTTCGGGAACTGGTGGATCGAAGCAGCTTAGACCAAAACCCTTGTTTCTTTTTCCCATGATCCAAGCTATTATTTCTTGCGGATGATCGCCTTCTGGAAACATGAGTAATGGATCTACTCTTTCTCATCACCCCGTTATGGCTGTCCTTCCCGTGCACTAACGACGAAATTCTCCGGCGGTGATGGTGGTGGTGCTTTGGCGACCCGGTCGCGGATGAGGATTCCGACGAGTTGAATGCCGGAGATGAAGCGACTGAAGAAGAAGAACGAGAAGGAGGTATATTAAAAGTGAAGCCTGGTAACTTGGACAATCTTTCATTCAGACAGGATAAGCAAAACCCTGGTTGTTGCCGTTGATTCGGATGCTTCTTGCACATAACTTCTGGCTCATACCATGCCATTTTGAAGAAATGAAATGCAAGAAATTAAGAAAATTGGACGACTATGTAGTTGTATTTATATTGGTAGGTTCAAGCGTTCCACCCGTGGGCGTCTACTATCATGTTAAATAATGTGAAAATAATCTATATCCAGCCTCCATGGGTTTCAACTTAGTTTTAATGAGTCAATACTCACTAATTTTGATTATTAAATTCACTAATGTATGACTTTTTTCTCTCATGAGGATAGTTAATTTGATTTATCGTCTGTTATAAATGTTAAAGTATCATAAATTTAGTTATACTTCTTTGTTTTATTTTTAACTCGATCTTTTCTATAACCTGATGTGGCAGTATTTTTTTACGTCAAAAGTCGATTTTTTTAAAATTTTTGTATGAGTAATGTAATAAATAGTGTAAAAATAGCAAATAATAATAAATTTGAGGATTATTGGGGATAAATTTAGTAGATTAAATAACCACATATGAAAAAATTACTATAAAAGTTATTTGTGCAATAGAATACAAAGGAAAGTAGTAAGTTATTCTGCTCAGCAGAGAAGAAGTAGTGATTAAGTAAATATTTATTGAAGACATTAAAATTGCAAGAAGGATGAATTGTTTCAAAACATGACATATCCAAGTGTTATTAATTAAATGATACCGTGTGCTATTTTCCTTCTTTTTCTCCTTTGATGTATTATTATTCACGTTATAAATGACATAATTTGTTTCATTCCCTATGAATATATGTTCAACTGTTTGTTACGTGAGATGTTTGTTGGTACATGGTAGGTTTGAAGGGATGCATGCATATATTCTTAGACAAAAGAAAATTATTTAGGAGACGTGTTTCCACGAATGCGCATGCTGAATATAGTGAAGAAAATAAAGAGTAGGACATTCCACGTGTGGAATTCGGCAATTTTGTCTTATAACCAGTCCAATAGCTCCCTATAATAAGGATTCTTATTGGTGATAGGGAATTTACAAGATTTTTTGCATCCCGCGGTTCCCTTATCTCATTCCATAAAATAAAAATTTTGATGGGAGAAAAGATTTACTTCCCTATATTTATAGAAAGAGAAAACTATTATAAGAAATAAAAATTTAATGCAATTTCAATTGAATCCATCAAATCTTAAACACAATATTTATTTTTTCTATAAAATTTAGGTCTCATATTTTTTCATTTTTTTGTTCCTACTATAAAGTACTTTGACTTTTAACAAAAACAAGTTAGAGAAAACTACCACTCTCAAGCTCGGGTAGGATGCTTCTTTATGTACTTTGAATCCGTCTCTTGAAAGACAGTTATACCATAAGTCATGGAAAGACCAAGGTTTAAAATGTAAATTAGAAGAATGAAGATAAAATTTTTAGGTTGTATGAATCGGGTTATAAACTTTATAACTACTGCATGTTGCATAATAAAATTTTAATATTGCAACTAAGACCTTTCACCTTTTATTATTCTAATTAAACCCCATCTTTCCATAAGCTTATGGAAAGACTGTCTTTCCCAAGACTTTGCCATATACTTTTTAAGGGTTTTGTAAATAATGATTTGATGTCAATAATGATTTGTTTAGATGGTTGAAATTATTTTTCCTTAGTTTATATTTTACTATAATTTTTTTATTTTCTTAATGTTGTTACCTTTTATTTTAAAATGAATAAAAATATGAAAATAATATTGATTTCTAATTAAATTCTAACTTTTTGTTTCAAATTTGTTATATTAATTTTTTTTAAAACTAACTATTAGTTTTTATAATATAAACATGACCTACACACCACACTATTGATACCGTAATAGATCAAAATGAGTCATCGTTACAAAAAGTAGGCTAGAAAAATTATTTATTTTTAAAATTTTATTTTTGCTTCTTTGGAAAAAAAATGGCAATCTGAATGTTGAATGTAAATTCTTGTTCTGGGTCGAGTAGACAGTGAATTGGTTGAGCGTAAGTTTTATATAATTCAAATATGAGTATGATAAAAATATGGAAAACTTTGTTGAATTTTTAGAATGTTATTCGTCTTTTATTTCAAATTGTAAAGTTAAGAAATTTGCAAGTGAATATTTAATTGGCAATTTTGTGTGAACCAAAAATCTTTCCATGTTGGAACATGTTGTGTTCAGAATGTTTACGCCAAGGAGATATGGAAATCGAAGTCAGAATATTGTAGTATTTTTTGATATATGGAATTCGTATATTTGACTAATTATATCAGGCGTGTGAAGCATAGTTGATTTATGGAAAATCCCTACTTATATGGAGGTGATATATTTGAATATATGTGATAGATTAATATAAGGTAAATCCATTTATTTATGGGATTTGGATATGCTTCAAGAAGCAGATTTGGAATAGGAATATTGTGGAGATAATCAAGGAGTATTCCAATCTATTCGTGGACATAAATTGGGACCAACGCGACTGCATAACTCAGGGATTTAACAGATCAAAAATCTGCCTACAGATTTTTGAGACTTTCGAGAATTGCAAAGAGTCGGACTATTATATTCCAACATACCTGACCTGACGCACAAAGTTCAGAATCATAAACCTTAATTCCTCGGGAGGAGGAGATCCTGCATCGACAGAGTTCGAGATCAGAGGGAGTCTGATCAAAGCGGATCGGTAGCTAGGGGAGCTAGCAGAATTCACACATTATAGTTAGTAAAGATAAGTATTTTGTAACATGTACTCTATACTATATCTTTCTAATTAGTGGATTCATTCTGAACTAGGCCATGCCCCACAGATGTAGGTGGATTACACCGAACTACGTAACCAAGTCATGTGTTCTTTACGTTTTAAGTTATTATGCACTTGGTTAAATTAGTCATGTTGGAACACACTAGTAAGGGCTAGGAAAAGTGGTAAAACTAAATTTCAATTGGTATCAGAGCTTGGTCACTTATTATTTCCTTAGTTGTTTCAAGGAAAGTGAGATCCAATTTTACCATGACGACAAGAGAAGAAGCTTCAGTCTCTCGACCACCCCTGCTAGAAGGCAATAACTACAACTATTGGAAGGCACACATGCGGGTCTTCATCAATTCACTGGATGAACTTGCATGGTTCTATGTTGAGAATGAATGGAATCATCCTACAGAAGATGCTGATACAAGTTCTAAGGCAGTAGAAGGAGAGTCAAGTCAAAGGAAGCAGAAACCCAAAGACAAAGCTAGATGGACTTCAGATGACCTCAAAGAATCTCTGGCGAATTCGAAGGCACTTAATGCAATCTTTACTGCAGTTGATGAAAATCAGTTCAAGCTTATGTCTATATATCATCAAGCAAAGAAAGCATGGGATATTCTACAGACTGTTCACGAAGGAACCAGTCGAGTTCGTGAATCGAAACTACAGATGTTGGCTACCAAGTTCGAAGAACTCAAAATGGAGGAGGACGACACTATTGCTACATTCAATGGAAAACTCAGGGACATCTCCAACATGGCGTATCAACTTGGAAAGGTGTACAAAGAAACAAAGCTGGTGAAAAAGACCTTGAGGTCTCTTCCCAAAAGATTTGCAATGAAAGTAGCAGCAATAGAGGAAGCAAGAGACGTAGCCACCATGAGCCTAGATGAACTAATGGGTTCGTTACATACATATGAGATGACATTCCAACAAGCTACAAAAATGTCTCTAAGGAATTGGAGTTCAAAGTGTCTCCATCTAAGGACAATCACGAATCTGACAGCGATGATGAGATTGAAAAACTTGCACTTATCACAAAGAATTTCTCGAGAATGCTAAAGAAGGTGGTCAACAAGAAATCTCAGGAAAGGTTTGGCTAAAATAGGCAAAGACAACCAGACTTGAGTAATAATCGTGGAATGAGATTTGAACAAGGGAATCCGCAGTTCGGGAGAAATCAGAACAACGAACCAAAATAGGCTGGACAAATTTGATGCAGAGAATGTGAAGGATATGGTCATATTCAGGCTGAATGTGCTAACACTCGCAAGAAACAAGGAAAATCATATGTCACCTCTTGGAATGAAGATGAAGATGATGAGAAGGACGAAGAGGAACTTACCAGTAACTACGTAGCTTTTGGAGCAAAGGTTCATGATACATCAGAGGATCAATGTTCCAACACACTGAACAAAGGTAAAGCTGTATGTTCCAACATAGATCTGAACGATGCACACAGCAATGAAGATGATGATTTGTCTGTAAGTGATGAAGAAATCTACAGCACCTATGAAAAAATGTATGCTATGTGGGTTCAAGTAGTCAACACGAACAAAGAGATGAACGAAGAAAAAAGGAAGTTAATGGAAAGCAAAAGAGAATTACGATTCACGATTGCAGAACTTGAAAAGAGTAATGAAGAACTGAATGGAAAACTGATAGCAGCAGTCAAGAGGGCCGAGAAGTCTGAAGCAACTATTTTTAAATTAAATTCTGGAAAGGCAAAGCTTGATGATATTCTGGATATGGGAATAAACTTTGGTGATCGAAACGAGATTGGATACGGGGAAGAACCCAAGACTGAATCATCAGTAACCCTCAAGGCTAAGATCCGTGAAGTGAAACGGAAGTATGAGATGCCTCATCAAAGAAAGCCACTTATTTGTAGATATTGTACGTATCAAGTACATGCTGAAAAGCAGTGCAGAAGACTGGTCAAAGATCAAATGACAGGACGACAATCTCTGCCATGTTCCAATATTCATACAGTAAAATCGATCAGAAAGGTATGGATTGTTAAACGATCTAACTCATGTCTGGTTGCACACACTTCTCTCATAGCATATTCCAGAGATTCGTGGTACTTTGATAGCGGCTGTTCTCGCCACATGACTGGCACTCCAGAATATCTCACGAACATTACTCCATATGATGGCGGATATGTAACCTTTGGTGATGGAAAGAAAAGCAGAGTAATTGAAAAAGGTGAATTGAGAATTGAAGGGTTTCCAGTATTCACAAGTGTATTGTTTTTTGAAGATCTAAAGTCAAACTTGTTAAGTATAAGCCAGCTGTGTGACGATAACATGGTGGTGGAATTTCAGAAGGACAAATGTATAGTAAAGCATGGAGAAAACACGGTTCTTTCAGGAATAAGATCTACAGACAATTGTTATCTGCTAGAACAAGGAGTACGGTGCATGATTTCGAAGCAAGATGAAGAGTTCTGTGGCACAGGAAGCTCAGCCATATCAATTACAAAACATTGGTGAAAATCGCAAATGTAAAAGCTGTACGAGGAATGCCTATCTTAACCAGCAAGGAAGAAATTGTATGTGGACCATGTCAACAATGTAAACAAATTTGATCTCCTCACTCTTCAGTTCAGTATATTACTACATCTAGAAATCTGGAATTATTGCATATGGATTTGATGGGTCCAGTCAATACACCTAGTATAGGTGGAAAGAAATATATATTTGTATGTGTTGATGATTTCTCCAGATTTACATGGGTAGCTTTTTAAAAACAAAAATTTGATACGTTAGAAATATTTGAAGCCTTGTAGTGAAGTTACAAACTGAAAAAGGGAATCCAGTAGGGAAGATAATTCGAATTGATCATGGTAGAGAATTTGAGAATGTACAATTCAGTGACTCCTGTGATGAGCTTGGAATCCAGCATGAATTTTCGGCTACCATCACCCCTCAGCAGAATGGTATTGTAGAACGTAAGAACAGAACCTTGCAGGAGATGGCTCGAGTTATATTGGCAGAAAAAGATATTCACAAGAAATGGTGGGCAGAAGTAGTTAATACAACATGTTATACAATCAATCGAGTGTATCTTCGACCATTCACCAGCAAGACATCCTACGAGATTTGGAAGGGCAGGAAACCAAATGTTTCATATTTTCATGTGTTCGGGAGCAAATGCTATATTCTCAGAGATAGAGAACAGTTGGCAAAATTTGATAATCGGAGTGATACAGGAATTTTTCTCGGGTATTCCATCAATAGCCGTGCCTATAGAGTTTTTAATCATCGAACCAACACTCTCATGGAATCCATAAATGTGATTGTAGATGATTCAGAGAAGGAACAACAACCAGAAGGTGTAGAGGAAGAACCTAACAACACTCATGTTCCAACACAGCCTCGAAACTCTGACAGGGTAGATCCATCAGTCGAATCTGAACTTCACCAGTGTGCTGGAACAACTGAGCAAAATAATCCTAACTCTGCCGAAGCTGACCATGTTGGAAAATTGTCCCCTGCTGCTGACCCCCATGTTCCAACACAGGACCAATCGGAATCCACCATGAGAAGTACTCGATCAGTTCCTCGAGTGGATTATCGTAGGCTAGCTGGATTGCACTATTTTGTCTCTCTCATTGAACCCAAGAACTACAAAGAAGCCTTACTTGATGAGTATTGGATTGCTGCAATGCAAGATAAACTTGGTCAGTTTACACGAAATAATGTTTGGTACCTTACTCCTCGCCCTAAAGGCATTAATGTCATTGGTACGAAGTTGATCTTCAAGAATAAATCAAATGAGGATGGATTAATCACTCGAAACAAAGCCAGACTTGTCGCTCAAGGTTATACACAAGTGGAAGGTGTCGACTTCGACGAAACATTCGCGCCTGTTGCCAGGTTAGAATCTATCCTACTTTTACTAGCTATTGTATGCTCTGTGAACTTTACGTTGTATCAAATGGATGTCAAGAGTGCTTTTTAAATGGAGTGGTGAATGAAGAAGTATATGTGGAACAACCTAAAGGATTTGAAGATCCTCATTATCCACATCATGTATATCGCCTTAAGAAGGCTTTATATGGACTAAAGCAAGCACCCAGGGCATGGTATGAACGACTTACTACCTTTCTTCTTCAGAAAGGTTATTGTCGAGGGGGAGTAGATCGCACTTTGTTCGTGCTTGACAAGGCTTCAACGTTTTTAATTGCTCAAATTTATATGGATGATATAGTATTTGGTTCTACTTCAACATCTATGGTACAGGACTTTGTTACCATCATGCAAGCTGAATTCGAAATGAGCATGGTTGGAGAGCTTACTTACTTTCTGGGATTGCAAGTCAAGCAAGGAAGGAACGGTTTATTCATAAATCAAAGTAAGTATGCCTTGAATCTAGGTAAGAAATTTGGTCTGAGTAATGCTCAAGCAGTTCGAACTCCTATGGGTGTTTCTGATAAATTGGTGAAGGATGAAAAAGAAGTTGCGGTCGATTAGAAATTATACAGGGGCATGATTGGAAGCTTATTGTATTTAACCACAAGCAGACCGGATATATGTTTCAGTGTTGGGATATGTGCAAGGTTTCTAGCTAATCCTAAGGAATCTCATCTTACTGCAGTTAAAAGAGTTATTCGATATGTAAGTGGGACTTCTGAGTATGGTGTTTGGTATTCTAAGAGTTAAGATTCAGAGTTGATTGGGTACAGTGATTCTGATTGGGCTGGTAATGCTGATGATCGAAAAAGTACCACAGGTGGATGTTTCTTTATTGGAACAAGTCCGGTGTCTTGGTATAGCAAGAAACAGAACTCGATCTCTCTATCTACTACAGAAGCAGAGTATCTTGTAGCAGGGAGTTTTTGTGCACAATTATTATGGATGAAACAAATGTTGAAAGATTATGGAATTCATTAAGGATCCTTAAAGATTTTATGTGACAACACAAGTGCCATTGATATTTCGAAGAATCCAGTTCAGCACTTGAGAACCAAACATATTTACATACGGCATCATTTTATTACAGATCTGGTTGAAAGAAAGGAAGTGGAAGTAGTCTATGTTCCAACACATGAGCAATTTGCTAATATATTTACAAAGACGTTGGATGCCACCTCTTTTGAGAGCCTTCGACAACACTTAGGTGTTTGTCAAATCTGAGGTAATTTTTACCGTAATTATTTTTTTCCCTTCTGTAAATATTTTGGTTAATTTTGTTTTGAAAATCGGAAAAGAACAAAAAAATTAGAAGGTAGCAAAGTTGTACAAAAATAGGAGATGGTGTCTATGGTATGTTGGAAGTTATTTACGGATTGACAACTTGATTTGACAAGAGGGGAAAGTATCATCATTACAAGCTTGGGAAATCTAAAAAGGGTTTCACGGGAAAAGAGGTGAAAATATGAAGAGTTAAAGTTGGTTTCAAACTTGCCTAAGATCCTATCATATTCCTCTACAATCGGTCACTCCTTCCTTTGTCAAATCTTTGCCAAAAATTTTTCTCTCTTCACAACTCTTCTCCACCGCAACATTGTGCTAGAGAATGTTAACTCCAAACTCTCCCACGCGTGAAGCAGAGGTGCCAGAAGTTAACCAACCAGTGGAAGTTATGGAGGAAGACCAATGTTCAACCAATTTGGAATTGGTTTTGCTTGATGGAAATAGAAATTTTGCTGACCAAGCTAGAGGAGAACCAGATGAGGTCAAAAAGACATCTGAAGAAGAATCTGATCAAGTTGAAAACAAGGGGAAGAGGAAGAGGCACTCGGCAATGATATAAAGAATGGGGAATCTGGTGTTGAACCCGATGCTCAAGAAAATTCCTTTGGCGCCAAGAAGAAGAGCCGCACGGTAACTGGTCCTGATACTACTCCATTAAAATTCATGGGCATAGAATGTAAGAGTATTGATGAACTTTTTGAATGGTTGGAGGCAAACAGAGTTTCCATAGATTTAACCAAGATTAAAAGCATAACAGGGGAATATCTGAATGTTAAGGTTAAGGAGCTAGTGACGAGTAGCATAGGTGGAATAAGGAGGCTTGAAAATTATGATGTGAAATTTCTGTTGGGGAGATATGCTGAATTTAGAGAAAAAGACAAATTCTATGTGTATTGCCGTATTCCCTTGCCGAGTTATGTTTCATTAATAGAGATAAATGAAAGTGAAGTGGCTGGAAGGGAAGTTGTTAGGAATGGAGACAAACTGCAGGTTGGATTCTATGACTTGAATTCTGCCAAAAGGATGGAAGAATTAAGAAAGCCTGTAATAATTGTTTTGTCAGACAGTGATGAGGATGACATTGTTCCAACACAGGAGGGTGAACATGATGATTATATGGGTTTGGATTCGGATGCTGATCTGGGGGGTGCAGATAATGATATGCATGATAATCTGAATAATGAGTCACCAGATTAAGATGTTTCTAACCAGAAGGATGTCCCTGAGGGTGGTGAAGAAACTGATGAGGATGTGAATCAAGACAATCAGGCTGAAGGAGAATCTGAGAAGGAGAATGATGTTGAAGGTTCAGGGAGTGTTCCAACACAGGAAATTCCTGATTTAGCATACTCAAGCGATGAGGTGCTTGACGAATTCTATCAGATAGCTAAAGGCAAGAGAAAGGTCGTCAAAGCTAAGGCTTCTGCTCAAGCAAAAATGAGCAAGAAAAGTCATGAATGCAAGGAGAAGAAAGTCCTACCTCCCCCCTCTGTGAGCAAGGCATATTCCTTTTTATATTTTGATTCAAAAGGTGAAGAGATGGGAGATTTTTTCTCTGAGAGGAAGTTCATTGCTGAAAGACCTGTGGATTTAAAAGCTTACAAGGAAAGTGATTTCTTGGATTATCTGAAGATGATTGGGATGACAACTGTAGCAACGGTCCAACTACAGTACAATAGGCAGGTTGTACTTGAGGTATATTCTAACCTCATGACTGGAAACTTGGAAATAAGTTCCCCTTAGTATGACAGGGTTTACGTGCGAGGGAAGATCATTGATGTGTCTGCTGTAAGAATTAACAAAGTTCTTGGTCTCAAGACACCTGAGATGGGGGGAGTTTTTCCTGGAGATTTAGGAGTTTCTGATAATGAAATATTAACTACTATCTCGGGTGGGTATAAGGTTGAGTGGCCAGCAACGGGGTATTCACAAGCTTCTTGCTTGACCTCGAGATTCTTTGGTTTATATCAGGTTGCTGTACATTGTTGGTTTCCCTCAACTAATACCACTTCCTTGACTAGAGAGATGGCCAAATTACTGTACTGTGTTGGAACATAGAAGGATGTTAATCTTGGGCTCCTCGTTAAGCAACATTTGGTCAGACAAGCTACTGCCCCCAAGGTTAATGATGCCATTATTTATCCAGCTCTGATCTCTACACTAGCCAAAAGTACGAAAGTGAAGGGAAAAGCTTCAGATGTGATTATTGACACAGAATTTCTTAGGCCCAACAAGAAGACGTTCGGGTTAAGGCATGTGCATGATCTCCTATGGAATCCAGCTGGATCGACTTCTACATCCGCAGCAGCAGAAAAGGAGGCTAGGCTAATTGTTCTTAATGTTAGGCTTGGTGCTTTAGTCATTCAAATGGCTGCGTTGGAGGCAGAGAAAACTAGTCTGGAAGAAGAGAAGGCCCGATTGGAAGTCTAAATTTTATTCTTGCTTTTGTATTTTGATGTCTGATGCAGGGGGAGCAAACTGTTTTGCTGATTTTGTTATCTTTGGCCTCTGTGTGTTCCCGGGGGGGTAATTTTGGGATTTGGGATTTTGGATTTTGGATGTTTTTGTTCAATTTGGCTGTAATGACATTTAGGTTTTGGATTTCCTGGATTTCTGGTTTTTGGATTTCGGTATTCATGTTCTGGGAATTATGATATTATGTTCTTGTATTATGATTATTATTCTGCTATTTTGATGAAAGCTTATGTGAATGATGCTGGAAGTTTTTCGTTGTAAATTACCTGTCCAAAATATTATGGGTCCACAAAAATGCCAAAGGGGGAGATTGTAAAGTCAAGAGATTTGCAAGTGAATATTTAATTCGCAATTTTGTGTGAACCGAAAATCTTTCCATGTTGGAACATGCTGTGTTCAGAATGCTTACGCCAAGGAGATATGGAAATCGAAGTCAGAATATTGTAGTATTTTGTGATATATGGAATTCATATATTTGACTAAGTATATCAGGCGTGTGAAGTATAGTTGATTTATGGAAAATCCCTACTTATATGGAGGTGATATATTCGAATATATGGGATATATTAATATAAGGTAAATCCCTTTATTTATGGGATTTGGATATGCTTCAAGAAGCAGATTTGGAATAGGAATATTGTGGAGATAATCAAGGAGTATTCCAATATATTCGTGGATATAAATTGGGACC
This sequence comes from Rubia yunnanensis, assembly GCA_037428765.1. Lineage (NCBI taxonomy): Eukaryota > Viridiplantae > Streptophyta > Magnoliopsida > Gentianales > Rubiaceae > Rubia > Rubia yunnanensis. The sequence continues at coordinate 47,146,889 of CM075069.1, read as the reverse complement.
AACGCGTCTGCATAACTCAGGGATTTAACAGATCAAAAATCTGCCTACAGATTTTTTAGACTTTCGAGAATTGCAAAGAGTCAAACTACTGTGTTCCAACATACCTGACCTGACGCACAAAGTTCATAATCTTAAACCTTAATTCCTCGGGAGGAGGAGATCCTGCGTCGACATAGTTCGAGATCGGAGGGAGTCTGATCAAAGTGGATCGGTAGCTAGGAGAGCTAGCAGAATTCACACATTATAGTTAGTAAAGATAAGTATTTTGTAACCTGTACTATGTACTGTATCTTTCTAATTAGTGGATTCATTCTGAACTGGGCCAGGCCCCGCAGATGTAGGTGGATTACACCGAACTGCGTAACCAAGTCATGTGTTCTTTACGTTTTAAGTTATTATGCACTTGGTTAAATTAGTCATGTTGGAACACACTAGTAAGGACTAGAAAAAATGGTAAAACTAAATTTCACAAATTTAATGAAAAAAGAATATTAGTTTCTAAATCTTTTTGGAAATTATTAGTTTCCAATTAATATCTAACTTCTAGTTTTCAATTTATTATATTGATTGTTATTAAAAAGTAATTATTAATATATATATATATATATATATATATATATATATATTGGAGTGATTTAAAATCAACTCTTAGATTTAAATTAAAAAGACAACTACAGTGTATAAAATGCTAGATCCTACAAAATAGAAAAGCTGTTAAAGTTGAGTTAATATATATATATATATATATATATATATATATATATATATATATATAAAATATTAGTTTTCATTTCCTCTTCTAAAGAAAATTTTAGGGAATGTTTTGGCCTTGCTCTTACTTCTAAAATCCCTCAATACTTCAATGCCAATGAGCCATTATTTTCAATGGATTGGTGCTTGCCAATATATTAATGGAGGTGGGTTTTTTTAATGGTTGTGATTTTGGGATTACCTGCTTGGTTAGTCCTTCCGTGTCAGTTCATACCTTTTATTTTCGTTTCTACAATATTTATATTTTAAGAATTTACAAACACTTGGTGAAACGGTCTTACTCAATCTTATGGTGAGACGAAACGTTTAATTACAATTATTTGAATATGAGAGATAGCATGAGATACTTTCTGTAATTTTTTAAACTTTACTTAATTCATTGTCTCATCTTAAGTTATGGTGACGTGGGTCTTTCTCTTAATCAATTTCTTATTTGAATTCAAGTTGTAATGAAAATTCGACCAACTTATGTTAATCCCTCATTTCTACAACCATATCAACATGTATAAATATTCAGAAATATTTGACTGAGTTGGAGGTTTGGTCGAAGAGAAGTGACATTTTGGAAGTTAATTTGTCACAATATTATATGGTTATAGCTACGTTTATCTGATTAATGACAAAATACAAGTCAAAGAACGTCATACATGTGTAAACAAAACATTTCTATTCTGATTTTTCTTTCACGTACGGATACAGATTTTACAATTTTACAAGAGCACTAAACTGGTTAGCAAACATCAAACAATGCTAAGCCGTCTAAGTCATGATCACCACTTGTAAATCAGTACCATACATGGGTCTTTAATTAGTTGTTCGGAAAGATAAAACTAAAATAAAAACGGGAGAAATAGTGTCCTTTTAAATTCTATTGAGCAGTTGATGATAAAGAATTGAATATATCAAACAACTCGATAAAATATAAAACTCACAAATAATTGTAAATGTGTCTATATATAGTGACTACAAACGGTATATAAGACATAAATAAATATAGAATAAGATATATACAAAATAAATCAGAATGAGTATTCATTTCTTATCCTAATTCTAAATCAACTGTATCTCTATTACCCCGCGAAGAGTAGGACAAAGCTTGGAACATAAGAACTTCAATTGGGGACGAGGTAACCCCTTTGTGAAGATGTCAGCAAGCTGCAAGCTGCAAGTCCATAATAACATGAGCAACCTTGACTTGCTAGAAGACACTATCTCACGCACAAAATGATAGTCAGTATATAGAAAATAAGGGTAATCATTGTGTGTCTGTATTCATGAATTCATGATACATTATATAGTAGTACATGATACCTATACAAGCTACGAAAAGATAATAGAATACAATTACATCTACAAGTAATATGGTAAGAATATTCTAATTCCTTTTACATCTACAAATATGGTAAGAATGTTCTAATTCCTTAACACTCATCCTCAAGTTGGAGCATGGGGATCGGAAATGCCCACCTTGCCAAGTAAAGAATGAAACTGGTTACGTCCGAGAGCCTTAGTGAACAAGTCTGCATGTTGGTCTGTTGTACGGATATGTTGAGTAACAATAGTGCCAGATTGAACAAGATCCCAGACAAAATGACAATCAACTTCAATGTGCTTTGTGCGTTCATGAAAAACTGGATTTGCCGCAATATGAAGAGCAGATTGACTGTCACAAAACAATCGCATATGAGAAAAGTGTAAAACCCCTAAGTCATTCAGTAAAGACTTAAATCATAACAACTCACAGCAAGTAACCACCATATCACGATACTCCGCTTCAGCAGAAGATCGAGAAACTGTAGGTTGCTTCTTAGTCTTCCAAGAAACCGGAGAATCACCAATCATTACAAAATAACCAGAAAGATAACACTGAGTAATCGGGCATGCAACCCAATCCAAATCACAGTAAGCAGTCAATTGTAACGTACTGCGATAAGAGAGAAATAAACCATGACCAGGATGACTCTTCAGGTGTAACACACGAACAACAGCTTGCCAGTGAGGAACACAAGGGGACTTCATGAATTGCGCAAGAGTATGGACTGAATAACTAAGTTCAGGGCGAGTAATAGTCAGGTACATCAGACGCCCAACCAGGCATCGATACTGCTCCAGGTCATGGTAGGTTGGACCTTCAACACGTGCCAAATCATGTTGTTGCTCCATCGGAAAGTCAGTCGGTTTAGAGGCAGATAAACCAGTATCTAATAAAATGTCCAAAGCATATTTCCTTTGCGAAAGAAACATCCCCTCCGGTCTTCTAGCAATTTCTATGCCCAAAAAATACTTAAGTAGACCAAGGTCTTTCATATGGAAACATGAACTTAAGTATTTTTTGAACTCAGAGATGAGTGAAGAAGAACTACCAGCTATAACCAAATCATCAACGTAAATCAGACAATGTAAAGAAACTGATCCATGAGAAAAGACAAACAGAGAGTAATCGGCCTTACTCTGAAAAAATCCATATGCTCGTAAAGCCTGAGCCAATTTAGCAAACTAATTTCTAGGAGCATGACGAAGGCCATAAAGAGATTTCTGAAGGCGACAAACCTGTCCATGTGGCACAACATAGCCGGGTGGGGGTCGCATAAACACCTCCTCATGCAAATCACCATGCAGGAAAGCATTGTGGACATCCATCTGATGCAGTTCCCAACCACGAATAATTGAACAGATAGGAATAAATGAACATAACTCATCTTCGCAATCGGAGCAAAGGTCTCAGTGTAATAATTCCTTCCACCTGGCAATTCCCAAGAACCACTAGGCGCGCCTTATGACGTTCAATAGTACCATCGGACCGGAACTTCGTCCGGTAGACCCATTTGCACCCAATGGGTTTTTTATTTAAAGGCAGAGAAGCCAAAGTCCATGTCTGATTGCACTCTAGCGCAGTAAGTTCTTCTGTCATAGCGTCTTGCCAATGAGCATGCTGGGAAGCCTCATAATAAGTAGTGGGATCTGCACTAGACGTTACAGCACCCAAAAATCTAGAATGCATACAAGAAAAATTATCACAGTTTATATAATCAGTAAGAGGATAGAGAACACCTGAGGAAAGTGACGATGCATGAGGGAACGCAGTTGGAAGGGTGGGGGCCTTCAGTATTAAGAGCACATGCATAATCATCACAACCAAGTAAGACGCGGTCGGCGAGGTCGAATACTCTGTCTGGTAGGTGGCAACTCGGCAGCGGAACCATCCGAGGCCGGAGAGGCTGGTAAAGTAGATGCCGATGGAGAATGACCGACGGTGGTCGGTGGAGGATGACTGTTGATGACCGATGGCGTCTGACCAGCGGAGGCCAGTGAAGGATGATCGGTGACGACCGGGGGTGACTGACCGGTGGTGGACGGCAGCGATTGACCGGTGGTGGACGGCAGCGACTGACCGATAGTGGACGTCGGTGGCTGATCGGCAGCGGACGTCGGTGGCTGACCGGCAGCGGACGTCGGTGGCTGACCGGCGGCGAACGATGGTGTTTGACAGGCAGCGAACGGCGGCATCTGATCGGCGGCAGACGACAGTGATGGACCGGCGGCAACTGGAAACAACTGACTGCTGTGGGCTGGCTTCAATCGGCGACAAAGGATTGGAGGAGGCCGGCGATGACTAGCCGACGGTGGATTGCAGAATAAAAATTCGGTGCATCTCCGACAGCACGGAGGAGGAAACCGGTGGTGATTTAGTGGCACCGCAGGGTTCGTCAGAAGAGGCAGAAGTCAGAGTCGCAGAATACAGGAACTGGTTTTCAAAAAAAATCGGCTTCCCGACTGGTAAAGATCACACAGGATTCCAATTGAAAAAGATAATAGCCTTTCTTTCCGGCAGGATAACCAAGAAACAGACACCGCTAACTTCTAGGTGCAAACTTGTCACGATATCTAGGAACATGAGCAGCAAAAAACAAGCATCCAAAAACTCTTAATGATGAGTAATTTGGAGCTTGCCCATAGAGCAACTCAAAGGGAGTGCGACCGTTGAGATGTTGTGTCGATGTTCAGTTAATCAGGTAAGCAGCAGTAACAACACAGTCTCCCCTAAATTCAATAGGAAGACTGGCTTGGAACCGTAAAGCATGCGCCACATTGAGCAAATGGCGATGCTTTCTTTCAACTCGGTCATTCTGCTGCAGTGTGTCGACCATAGATGTCTCAAAGATGATCCCATATGCAGTAAGGTGAGATCTCAAAGGCAAAAATTCAGTGTCGTTATCAGCCCAAACTTGTTGTATTGTTCGGCCCCACTAGTTCCTCACTAGGGCACTAAATTCTAAAAATCTAGAAGCTACTTCAGATTTAGCCACTAACAACTAAACCCAAATAGCTCGGGAATAATCATCAACTATAGTCAAAAAATAAAATGCACCACTAGAAGATGGTGTTCGATAAGGTCCCCAAACATCACAATGTATTAATTGAAACAATGAAGTAGCATTTGCAGAACTCAATGGAAAACTATGTCTAGTCTGTTTTGCTCTATAACATATAGTGCAAGGAACAAAATTCTTATTAGTGCTAAAATCAATAAAATAAATAGAAGACAACACCGTGGAGGAAGGATGTCCAAAAAGTTGATGCCATAAGTCAGAAGAAGCTAAAGAAGCCACTGTAGGAAGAGACTGCAGGATAGGACGATAAACACGAGTATCCAGCAGACGAAGCCAAAACACCCCCCTTTCTGTTCACCCACACCAATCACTTTCCTCATACCGATGGTCTGTAAAATGCAATAATTTTTAGTAAACAAAGCTAGACAGTTCAGGGTAGATAACAATCTAGAACATTATAACAAATTGCACCACAATGTAGGTATCTATAAAACATGAAGTAGAGTAACACCACCAAAGCAAATAGAGCTATATTGAGTGGTGGATGACACCGAGCCATCAGGCAGAACGACATTCACAGTATCAATAGTAGTACTAAGATCAGTAAGAGAGCCTTTGTCACCAGTCATGTGATATGAGGCTCCCGAATCAAGTATCCATGGTAAAGTAGGCTTACCAGACTCATTGTTAATAAGAGAATTAAAATGATTAAACAACTGCATGGTCGTGCTCCACTGGTCATCCGACAGAGCAGGGCCAAAGTCGGATCGGGTAGGGACACGGCCAAAGGAAGCCGGCGCCGCCACTAGACTGGGCAGCGACGTGGCTGCACCGACTAATGGTGGTGGGAGAGGGAGTGCCGTGGCAGCACCTCTGGGACCAGCGGTGGTGGTGGATGCTCGGAAAGCTGGTGCTGATTTCTTGGTGGTCCCAACTTTCTCCTTCAACAACTTGAACCATTTTGGTACACCATGTATCTAGAAACAGGTATCCTTATCATGACCCTTGCGATGACAATGTGTACAAACAAGATTCTTGCGGTCAGATGCAGAAAGAACAACTGGCAAAGAACTTGCAGGTGGTAGACGTGGTGCAGCATAAGCTATGAAGTTAGAAGAAGGCTCATGAGCTCGAATGACAGCTTTATTATTCTCCTCCTGAGCAACAAGGGCATACACTTTCATGACAGATGGCATTAGATCAATGCTCATGATATGTGATCGCAAGGTGTGAAAACCTTCGTCGAGGCCAGAGATGAATTGATAGATCAAATCCTTCTCTCTTTCTTGGAAGACTTTCGCAGAAATATTGCAATGGCATAATGCCTTGCTTTCTTCAAATGCACAAACTAGGGGAGGCCGCATGCAGTGATAATCTACTAACAACTTCTTCAGTTTGGCAAAGTAAATGTCGATGGGCTGACCATTTTGCCTGCAACTCTGATTAGCCTCTTGCATTTGTAAAACCTTCATACTATTGGAAAGAATAAATCGTTCCTTCCGGTCATCCCACAGATCCTTAACTGTGGAAAATGAGCTTGTGGAAGATTTCAACACCGGATCCAGGGTTTGCAAGATCCAACAGACAAGGGTAGCATTAACCCCAGGCCAATCAGCAGCATCAGGATGACCATCCTGGGGTTTGATAATGGATCCATCAATGAACCCAATCTTGTTCTTAGCAAGGAAAGCGCAAAAAATCATGCCAGACTATTCGATGTAATTTTCTTGACCTTTCAGCGTGTTCGGTATAAGTTGTAAACCTGCCAGAACCAATAAAGTAAGAATCAGTCGACCTACGACCAATAGGTAAAGCAGTTCGAGGACCAAATTGCAATTGCAACTGCTGAAGTAAAATTGCAATCACATCATAACCACTCATATCCTAAAGCTTCGAAACCTCAGGTGCATCAAGACGATTATGTTCTTCAGAGCCAGAAATAGTGAAAAATTAGGTACAGATCAGCAGTAAATACAATAACTGGCGACAAATCTGATCAATATGACACACCGGCGTGTTGAACTAGCGGCGGTGCATGAAGGTTGAAGTGCTGCAATGGGCTGGTGAGGTGGAAAAGTGGAACGATGGACCTGTACGGCGGAACGACAGCGGCGCGTGGAGGACACGGTGGCAGCGCGTGACCGAACTTGTGGTGACGCGTGCGGCGGATCCGAACGGTGGAAGGAGCTTGGGATTTCAGCAAAAATTTTCTATTTAAGGTTTCAGGATTTTAGGCTCTGATACCAAGTAGAAAATAAGGGTACTAATTGTGTTTCTGTATTCATGAATTCATGATATATTATATAGTAGTACAGGATACCTATACAAGTTAGGAAAAGGTAATAGAATACAATTACATCTACAAGTAATATGGTAAGAATATTCTAATTCCTTTTACATCTACAAGTAATATGTTAAGAATATTCTAATTCCTTAACACAATATCAATGTTCTTATCTCTCTTATGCGAAACCAAATTCTGAGAAAGAAAGAGAACACTATTATTATCACACAGTAAAAAAGGAGGCACACGAGTTAAAACACATAAATCCCAAAATAAATTCATCAACCAAGCTAGTTCCGCAGCAATATTGGCTAAAGTTCGGTATTCTGATTCTAAACAAGAACAAGAGACTGTAGGTTGCTTCTTAGCACTCCATGAAACTAGGTTACCACCAAGGAAAATGACATAACCATATGTAGACCTACGAGTCTCAATACAACGAGACAAATCACTATCAAAATAATAAAAAAATTGGTAAAGCGGACGAATTTGTGCAAAACTGGAGACCATAGTGAAGAGTACCACGTAAATAGCACAAAATTTGAGTAACAGCCTGGTAATGGTCATCACTAGGAGCCTGCATATACTGACTAACTGTGTTTACAACATAAGACAAATTGGGACGTGTAATCGAAAAATATTGTAGTGCACCAACCAACGAGCAATATAATGTGAGATTTCCAAATGGCTTACCAGAAGAGTTGGAAAGATGCAAAAAAAACAAATGGGATAGCAAAAGGCGCCAAATCCTGTATCCCAACGCGCAATAAAATGGCCATGGCATATCTAGCTTGACCAAGGAGTAAGCCATCGGAAGTATGAACAACCTCCAAACCCAAAAAATACTGTAAAGTGCCAAGATCAGTAATCTTAAATTACTGATTTACCAAATCAATAAACTTTCGGATGAGATGACCATCATTCCCAGTAAGAATAATGTCATCAACATAAACCAACAAATAAAGTAAAGAGGCACCCTGTGAAGACATAAATAGGGAGGTATCGGCATAACTGCATACAAAACCCAGGCCAACCAAAAGGGAACTGAAACGTTGAAACCAAGCACGAGGAACTTGCTTCAAACCATAAATGGCCTTGCATAAACGACATACATAATCAGGACGTATCGGGTCTTTGTATTCAAAAGGATGCTCTATATAAACCGGGGAATCAAGAACGCCATTTAAAAAATTCATCTTGACATCAAGCTGTCGTAAATGCCAATTTTGAGTGATAGCAAGAGATAAAACAGTACGAACAGTAGATGCTTTCACAACCGGAGTAGATGTATAATCATAATCAAAACCAGGTAATTATGAAAAACCCTGAGAAACTAATCTTGCTTTGTGCCGTTCAAGAGAGCCATCAGCCTTGTATTTTAAATGGTACACCCATTTTGATCCAACAACATAAACACGTGGAGGACGCGGAACCAACTCCCACGCCTGTTGAGTGCGAAGAGCATCTATCTCTGAGTCCATAGCAGCAACCCATTCAGGATCTTTAACAGCTGAGCAATGACAACGAGGCTCAGTTTTAGCAAATAAAGCACTCAATAAACCAGTAATATCATAATCTGAAAAATCCTTTTACCGTAGTGAACCAGTGCGAGAACGAGTAATCATCAGATGTCAGGAAGAGAGACCCGCAGCCAGAGATGGTGACGATCCCAAGGTGGGCACAAAATGGCTGTGCAGAAGGCACTGATGGTGCATTGGTGAAGCCAAATTTTCCAGATCATCCGGCGAAGCTCCTAGAGTCTGGGATGGTAGCGCGTGATACACACGCGTGACCAGGGTGGCCGACGTGTGATTCGACGGAGGCTGCATCGTCGTCTAAGCTAGCAGTGTTGGCTGCTATCGATCATGCTGCTAATCACCTTGTGACAGACATACACAATTTTCTGAAGAACCCCGAGCTTCTAGTACAGTCTTAAAATTTAAATCATCCAAAATAATGGGTGATGTTGCTGAAGAAAATAGCTCAAACACCTCTGATGGGACCGACGAAGGCTCCAAAAAAGCAGAAACATCCAATAATGATAAATCTGTAAGAGTACCAGTACGGGTAGCAAGAAAAAATAACTCATCAAACCGAGCATAGCGAGTGATGTACTCCTTTGTGAGAGGATTAAGACAATGATAAACCCTTGTACTATGAAATGTACCCCAAAAATATACAGGACATACCCAAGGTGCTAATTTATGTGCATCATAGGGCCTCAAATACGAAAAAACTCGAAAATCAAATGGATGAAAATTGGAGTAATCAAGCGTAGTACCAAAAATAATAGAGAATGGAGACTTACCAGATAAAACTAGAGTAGCCAGTGTGTTGTTGATGTAGACTGTTGTTGAAAATGCATCATACCAAAATGAATGATGAAAACCAGAATGAAAGAGCATCGACTAACATGTCTTAGTAATATGACGATGCTTCCTCTCCTCGACCATTTTGCTCAGGCGTGTAAGGAAAAGAAAGCTGGTGATGAATGCCCTTTAATGCAAAATGAGATCGCCTGCGATGATTCAGAAATTTGGTTCTACCATCACTCTGAAATACTTTGATGGTGGTAGAAAATTGGTTCTTAACAAGTGCCTCAAAATTCATATAAGCCTCTACAAAATCAAACTTTCGTCGCAGAGGGTAGAACAGGTGAATCGAGAAAAATCATCAACAAAAATGACATAATAGGAGTAGCCAGCTGGAGAGACAACAAATGGGCGTCCCCAAGATCACAATGAACTAAATTAAGTTTGCATGGTGCGCGTTTTAAATTATCACTAAAAGAAAGATGCTTGTCTTTAGCCATCTCACAAGCAAGGCATTAATGAGGTCTAGGCAGCAAACTAGTAGCTGAAAAACATCAAGACTTGCTCAAAGACGAATGATGCTGTGAGGCACGTGACCCAGTCAACTATGCCCAAGTTCAAAAGATGTTTTAGAAGCACTCGATGCAATAAAAGTAGATAAAACAACACCACCATAATCCAAAACATGTAAGCCACTATCATAATGGCCTTTGCCAATAACATCTCTTTTAAACCTGTTCGAAATAGTGGGAAAAAATTATCAAAGCAAATAACAACATTCATATCCCGAGTCAGCTTGCTAACAGACAGCAAATTTTTATTAATATGTGGAACAACCAAAACATCATACAATGATGGGGATTCAGAAACCCGAGAGTGACCAACATGCGTAATGGGAAGAGCATAACCATTACTGAAAATTACACGCTTTTTACTAGAATAGGGTGTCATGTGATCAAGAGCGGATTGAGAAGAATTCATGTGGTTGGTTGCACCAGAATCAACTATCCAACGAGCATGGAAAGGATCATGTGGTGAAGATGCAGGAGATGAGGCTTGCAAAAGCAAAAGAGAACAAACAGGGGCAGTATGACCAAATTTCTTACACCACTGACATTGCAACTGATACCATTCACTATGTAATTTAGAGCAAGAGGACGCAACATGCCCTAGAACGTAACACCATTGACACTGTGGTTGATAAAAAAGAGCCATAATACAAGAGAAACTAGTATTTTTTAAAATTGAAAAATATTGAAATGGCACAATATATGCACAAGCCGAAGAAAGACTTGGATTGGAGCATGACAACACGCGTGGGAAGAAAAAGGCGCGCATCTAGGCTACACGCGCGTGGCTACCTGCGTTTGTGAGGCATCTAGTCAAGCACGTGGATCCGACGCGCATCCTGACCCCTTGAATTTTTTGGCTCGCTGGGAAAGCAAGAAGGAGGCCAGAGAAGATTGGAACAGAGTGAGGCGTGAGCAGGCAACAATGGGAACAAATGGGTGTGCACACTCGATGGTTACTAGAGAATCCCAAATGGAAGACGGTGGAGAGAAATATATCAGCAGAGGATGGTGATGCCATCAAGGAGGCATCCGACAATGACTTGGATCGGCTTCGACGGATGGCGATCGACGGAATGATGGGGAGCAGGTGATGAGACCAGCAGCGACAATGAAGCTTAAGGAGAGACACAAACTGGAGCAGAGTTAACTAGTAATCGGTGGAGAAAACTGGAGCAGGTCGGAGAAGACGATCAGTGACAAACGGTGGAAGGTGCGTCGTCTGTGAACAAATGGACGGCAACGAAAAACGGCGGCAGCGGTGGGCGGTGACCGATCAGAAAAATTGATGGAAATTTATGTTGGTAATTTTGAAAAAAGAGTGATAAAAGTCAGGAATTGTAGAGAGAGCTGACTGATATCATGATAGATGTAAAATCCACAAATAATTGTGGCGATGTGTATTGATATATATACATATATATATATATATTGAGTTCAAATTATATACAAGACCTAAGGAAATATAGAACATGATATATACCAAACCAATCAGAAAAGGGTATTCCTTTCTTATCCTGATTCTAAATCAACTATATTTCTATTACAACTGCTTCCTTTAAAAAATACCTGTTATGATAGGAGGTTTGGCTGACCCCTACTTTTTTATTAATTAAAAAGACAGATACATAAATGAGGCGGACGTGATAACTTACCTCAGAAGAAAAAGTTACCGAGACTCTGTGAATCTATACAATTACTTTATCTGTTAGAATAAGTCAAGTGTCTGATAAAATTTGATTTGTTATAGATAGAGTTGTTGACTAGACTAGAGTCATACTAGTACTAGTCTTTATTTTGTAGTCTCTTTATTCTGAGCAGTAATACATGATTCATCATGGGAAATCATTCTTTCATGGTATTAGAGCAAGTTCTGATCCTAGCCTAAACCCTTTTTTTTGGTTTGGCAGCCTCCCTCTCTCTCTTTTCCGGTCGACCAAACCACCATTTAATTTTGGCAAATTTCCGGTCAAGTTCCGGCAAATCCAGTCCAAATTCCGATGACTCTAGTAGTGTTACTTTCCATCTCTGGTGAGTTCAAGTTCCAATTTTTCGACATCTCCCTCCCCAGTGGCCATCTTCTCCAGTCTGTTTTCTCAGTCCAGTGGCCATCTTCTCCGACGGCCATCTTTGATGCTTAGTTCAGTGGTGTTATTCTTAGACCGATCGATCATCTTCTCCGGTCCCAACGGCATCCTCCAACATACGTAGGTTCATCGGCGATAATCTCCAATGTAGACTGCGAAGGTTTACTCTCCGGTCAGCATCTTCTTGGCGTCCATCAGCATCTTCCATCGTCGCCCATCATCATCTTCCATTGGCATCCATCAGCATCTTCCATCGTCGCCATCAGCATCTTCCATCGGCATCCATCAGAGTATCATTACGCGTGTAATTCACGCGCCCACAGTATCCTGCACATCTCATTAAGAAACCAAAGGGGTGTCTTCACGCATTTGGTATACGCGTCCAGCTTCCCTACGCAACATTTTCTCCCATTTTTGAAATATGAGTTATTAAGGTGCCTCCAAATGGATTATAGATTCTGGCACCACAAAACAATGACATTGTCTCCTACTACAGTAGATTATATGACACTTTATAATGATTTTTCTTGCATCTATGTTGGTGATTGTTTTCAACTCCACATTAATCATGTTGGTAATTCTCGGATTTCTAATTATTTGCCTATTTAGGATACGTTTATTATGCATGATATCACTAAAAAATTTCTTTTACTTATAAAGTTTACTTGGGATGTAAATATTGTTGTCTGCTTTGATAATCACTCATTTATTATTCGGCATAAAATCACTAGAGAAACCTTGGGTCACAATTATAGTGAAAATGAGCTTTATGTTTTACACTATAGTGTTGTCCATTGTGGAGTCAAATAAGTCACGTGCGTCTTTTGAAACTTGGCATGCTGGACTTGGTCATATTTCGCATTCCGTTATTTCTGGTTTACGTGATTCTGGATGCTTATCTGTCTCATCGGTTTTGCCTAAACCCACCCTTTGTGATGCATGTGAAATGACTAAAGGGAAATGTTTATCTTTTCATAAAAATGATAAACATGCTGCTAGGTTACATGATCTTATTCAATGTGATTTATGGGGGGGCCTCTCATATTTCATTTGCTGATGATTTCTCCAACTATGCCATTTTCCTTGATGATCATTCTCGACCCTCATGATTTTACCCACTGTGTCGAAAATCTGGTTTTTGGGATGCTTATCGCCAGTTTGAGACTTTTGTGGAGAACCAGTTCTCTTCCACCATTAAGGTGTTTCAGAGTGATGGAGGCACTGAGTTCATAAATGGTCGCTTACGCTCTCACTTTCAGACAATGGACATTCATCATCAGATTTCTTGCCCATATACTCCTGGGCAGAATAGACGGGCTGAGTGCAAGCACCACCACATTGCTGAGATGGGTTTGTCTATGTTGTATCACTTCCACGTCCCCCTCTCTCACTGGCTTGACACCTTTGCTGCAACTAATTATACCATATATCGGTTGCCCACTACCATTTCTGATGAACGATCACCATATGAAGTTATTAATGGCCGGGTTCCCATATACACTATTTTCATGCCTTTGGTTGTTGGGTGTTCCCATTTGTTCGCACATTTACTGACCACAAGTTGTCTCCTCGCACCATTCTGTGTGTATTTATTGCCTATAGTTGGCAGTATAAAGGTTTTTGGTGTCTCGATTGCACTATTGGCATAATCTATGTCAATCGACATGCTCATTTTGATTAGACATGCTTTCCATTTCCCTCATCCATTCCATCGGCGATCGGTTCTCCAGCTTCAGTGTTAAATGTTTTGCCCTTTCTTCATCCCAATTATGATTTGGCACCTCCTTTGCCTATAGTTTCTCCTGTGTTGATTACATATCATTCGGCCCCTTGCTCCATTTGTGCTACAGATCCGGCTTCATTTCATCAGCCAGCACCACCTGCATCTCCGCAGCACAGTCTGGCCGCCCAGTCTCCGCCTAGTTCGGCCTCCCTATCACCAATTACCTCATCTGAATCCACTACACCGACTTCTCCTCGGACTCACACTCATCAGATGGCCACTCAATCGGTGACTAAGGCTAATCAGTGCAGAGACTACTTGGACATTGTCACTCACAGTTTTCTTGCTGATTTACTTGCTCAAATGGACAGATGACCGTTCGGCTGTTCAAGATCCTTCTTGGATTTCTACTATGGATGAGGAGATAGCAACTCTTTGTGGACATCGTACATGGGATTTGGTCCCCCCATCAAACATCAACATTGTTGGCTACAAATGGGTTTATCGGCTGAAGTACCATCCCGATGGCACAATTGATCATTATAAGGCTTGACTTGTAGCGCAGGGTTTTTCTCAGATTCTAGGGTTTGACTTTGATCACACTTTCAGTCCTGTGGTCAAAGCATCCACTGTTCGGATAGTTCTCACCTCAACGGTGTTTCTTGATGCTCTAGTGTATATGGTGCAACCCATTGGCTACAAGGATCTGATCCATTCGGATTATGTTTTTTGCTTACAGAAGACCATTTATGGTCTTAAGCAAGCACCCCGAGCATGGTTTTAGCGATTCATCACTTACTTGACTCAGATTAGTTTCTAGTGTAGCTCCGTCATCACTTCTCTGTTTGTTCTTTCTCCGAGATCATCGTTACTATATCTTCTGGTTTATGTTGATAAAACCATTCTTACAGGTAACGATTCGACTCTTTTTTGGCAATCTATTGATCGAACACATCGGGAGTTTTCCATTCAAGGACTTAGGCGCTCTTCATACTTTCTTGGTTTAGAAGTATAACCTACTTCGTTGGGTATACTTCTTGGTCAAGCTAAGTATGCCATGACATTCTTACTTGTGTCGGGATGTCTGAAGTTGCTCCAGTCTCTACCCCCTTTGTGTCGTGCTCGTAATTGCACAACTCCACCAGTTCTCCATTTCGGAATCTGACGCTGGATCATTCTCTAGTTGGGGCCCTCCAGTACTTGACCATTACCCGTCCTGACTTGGCCTTTTTAGTCAACACTGCCAGTCAGTATCTTCAGGATCCTCGTGATGATCATTTTGCTATGATTACTCAAATTCCTCGATATGTTCAAGGAACACTGCATTTTGGTCTCACCATTCAATCTGCTAGTTCTCCCAAGGTGTTGGGTTATTCTAATGTTGTTTGGGCTCGATTTTTAGAGACTCTTCGATCCACTTATGGATATGCTATTTTTCTTGGTGAAAACCTTTTTTCCTGGAGTGCCAAGAAACAGCCCATGGTTTCTCATTCTAGCATGGAGTCTGAGTACCGGGCTCTGGCCAACACAGCTTCGGGGGTTGTTTGGCTGACTCACCTGCTTTGAGATCTTCGAGTTCCACCTTCTAGTTCTCCATTGTTATTATGGAAACAGTAGCACCATCTTCTTGGCTTAGAATCTAGTTACTCACAAGCGGTCGAAGCATATCAACATCGACTATCAC
The DNA here is from genome assembly GCA_037428765.1 of Rubia yunnanensis. Classification (NCBI taxonomy): domain Eukaryota; kingdom Viridiplantae; phylum Streptophyta; class Magnoliopsida; order Gentianales; family Rubiaceae; genus Rubia; species Rubia yunnanensis. The sequence goes on along the minus strand of CM075069.1, from coordinate 47,131,128 downwards.
TTTGTTTGAGAGTTGGTTGCTTATGGAAAGCTGCATGTTGCTCATGTTCTCACTGCTCTTCAGATTATGTACATATTCACCAAAGGGCTCTCTCATCTGCTACTTGAGTTTTTCTGATCCAATCTTTGCGTCGCTGAGCATTTGATGCTTTGCTTGAGAAGGGGGTGTTAGAATAAGTCAAGTATCTGATTAGATTAGATTTGTTATTCATAGAGTAGTTGACTACACTAGAGTCATACTCGTACTAGTGTTCATTTTTTACTCTATTTATTCTGAGCAGTAATACATGATTCATCATGGGAAATCATTCTTTCATTAACCCTAAATCCCTAAGAGTTTCGGATACCAAAAGAACACAACATGGAATACATACTTTGAGTTTTAACAATCTATAAGATGAATGAAATTAGAACATAGTCATGCACTATAAAAAGCTACTACAATGTGATTATGATGTTGTAAGATACATAATCGATCTCGCATCCATCTTCACTCGGCCTTCAATCTCTGGAGGAAGACTTGCATTGAAATATACCTTATTTACTTGTTGGAAAGTAGTTGGCTTCTCTATACATGTGTGAGATTGAGCATTCAAATATCTTCAGAAGTTCCCATATATCTCTCAGCTCTCTAGCACATCTTTAAGGAACTTTGAACTGGTGTGTAATAATCTTGACTAATACCTCAGAATTTGATTCAGTCTCCAGCCCTTGTATGTGTTGATTCTTGGCTAATTGCAACCCATATAGAGTAGCTTGAATGCAAGAACCTTCAATGACTGGTTTTGCAGCAGCTATAATAGGATTTCCTAAGTTATTTCTAATCAAACAACTACTTCCAACACTACAAGAAACTAAACCTATTACTTTTCCCTATTTACCTAGGTTTTTTCGAAGTAAACACTATTATTTACCTCAGTTTTTAAAAAAAACTGAGATAAATAATAGGTTTTTTACCGCAGTTCTACAATAACAGGAGTAAATAGTCTTGAAAATCGAAGTAAAGTAATTACTGACGTATTTGCAACATTAACAATATGGGTAAGACCTAGCAGTAATAGTCAGTGATAAGAAGATCGACTTTGTACCATCAGTCGATGTGACCGACTTCTACATTGAATTTTCCACTAGGCAAAGTCACACATCCCCCTCGACCTAAACCGTTGCCTAAATCCATTCAAACAAATTAATTTATGCGATGTTGCATCTGAATCGATGAACTATCGGTAAACATGAAATCATTGGAGCACGACGTCGCACGTATCTATCATACCTAATATTAAGGTTACTTACCTAATACAACCAGAACTTGGAATGTACCATCTGAAGGTTCCATTCCAAGTTCACCACAACCAGTCTCAAATTTCATCAAGTTACATCTGTAAGAGAAAAGATAGGTACGTGAGTATATCCAAAACACATAATGCTACGTAACATATAACATCCTATCAAATTCAAAATAAAAAAAGACATAGAATCTTAATAAAATCCAAACAAACATTCTTCATCTTCTACGACAAACAAATATATGATCCATGGCAATCAATGGGGTGGTGACTCGGGTGGGATAACATCGTCTGCCAATGAACTACTTCCACTTTCTTGAGAATTATCCTTCGACTCTTAGGTGGAAGACTCGCTATCGCTGGTGCTAGACAGTCCTTCATCATCTGTGGTATCCAGCCCATCCCTGTCAACCCCTAGTCCCTCATCATCTGTGGTATCCAGCCCATCCTCGTCATCTCCCACGGGTTCATTGATTGCATTGGCAATCATAGACTTCAACACCGCCAATTCTTCCATAAGATTATTCACGGTGTGTTCTATCCGGAGTGCCTCGACCTTGTCCTTTAATAGGATGCCCTAGGCCTTTTGTTTAAGTCCTATGGGATACGAAATTAGTTACATTAAATAAAAATATTAAAATTTTAATTAATGATAATTTGGAATAAAAAAACCTCAAATTGTTTTTACTTATTAAGGGGGCAGGAATAATGGTGGGGGTGAACGTCCATAGCTATGGAAGCCGATGGAATCGCCTCGGGCTCGGATGTGGCACTCCGTAGAATGTCCGGTCGGGATAAGTACCTGTACAATTATATTGAACAACATTCTCTCCTGAACGTTGAGAACACCAAGCTTGATTTACTTTATTGGGATTAGTTTATTCCCCACTTTAATTTTGAAGTACTTCTCCACCATTCAGTTACGGTCAAGCGCCCGGATGGGTCATTCTCGTCGACCCGTGGAGGCCAATTGTCCCGGCAGTAAACTACTGTATGACAGGGGTATTTGCACCGGTATTTTAGCCCCCCCAGAATACCGGTGCTTATGTACAGGGGTGTAAAAATGCAACACATTTTCACCAGTAAAGTGAACCGGTGTAGAAAATTATTTGCACCGGCATTTTACACCGGGGTATAAATTTTGAAAAGTTAGGGGCACAGAGATTCTGCACCGGTAATATTTGGAACATCGGTGATGATAATTTGCACTGGTATATAACATATGAATCGGTGTAAAACTGTGATATGTAAACCGGTATTAAATATAACACCAGTCTTTATTTTGTAATAGGAATATTATTTTTTTGCACCAGAATAGTTTGCACCAGTATATTTTCTACACCGGTATTATTTTATGCACGGGTATTATTTAAAATAAATTATCAAAAATGTGATTTCTTTTTACACCCGTGCATTCATTTTCCACCGGTGTATGATTTGGATAAAATTAGCAATGCCCAATTTGTTTTCCAATGGTCCCTCCAAGATCATTTCCGGGGAAATGACAGCCAGAGATACTTGTGAACTATTATAAATTGAAAACCTTTGAATCGGTAAGAAATTTGAAACAACCTATTACGAAAATATCGCTCGCAAAACAAGCGAACATTATTCAAACTATGAAATAGAAGAACTATCTTAAGCATGGATTGAAACAAAGTAAAAAAATCACACAAGTTCACTATAACCAAACACCATCCATAGAATTCTAATATCATCAACCATTGAAAATAAACCATCAACCTATTGTTTCGTTCTTATCATCCATAAGTTGCGACGTAGTGTTCGCCTGCTGTTGGTAGTCTTCAAGCCTAGCCCCACACCATCTCTCTGCTACACCTTGAATTTCGTACACATGGTACGACCCTTTGCCCTCTAGGATGATCTGTTAATTTCAAACTTACACTGTTAGTCAATAATGTTGCGTTTACCAGAAATTAATAATAACACATTTTGAGATGCAAGGTTTACCTTCAAGATATTGTTTGTCTCCGGGTGATTAACAAATTCTTCCATGAAGAGCATGTTGGAGTACCCGCATTGCCACGAACCATTCTGGGTTTGGTACTGCACATGAAAGGTAAATGTAATTACAAACCCTAAACATAATAAATTTAGGGATGAAATGACAGAATGACTTACCATGATGTTGTTGATTTTCCAAGTGTAGTCGGGTTTTGGCTCCGTCTTTCTCTTCTCACTTTGGTATACGCATGCAAGCCTGTCAAGAAAGTAAACTAAAATGGTTACTTCTTCCCATATATTACCAAAATAGGATTTATCGTTTGATTGATTGAAATACCTAGAAATGACCCCGAGTTCGACCAAGTTTGTTGGTTTGATACCCTCTGACAATGTGTCCAGAGTGAAAACCTCCTCCATTCTGGGACGGATAATGATGAGGTAACAATGATTGATGTTGAAAAATTATGTTAACAAATTAATGAAATGGAAGTGGTTTGAAATGTGAATGTAATTTCCAGGATGAAATACTTACATTCTTATGTATGGTACAATGTAGAACTCAGCATCCATCGCCTTTATTATTTCCCAAACTAGTTTGAAATGGAGTTCGACCTCCTGCTTGAAGTTGTTCAAGTTGCCATAGTTGGATGGGAAGAATTGGACGCGGCCTGAATTAGTTTCCCATATTTTCTCCCACAGGTGCATGTAACGTTAATGATACTGAAAATGAATTCCTAATAAATTTTAAAAAAATATGAAGGCTATAAGTTTTGAAACTCACCTCATTCACACATCGACCTGCGCATTATCGATCCAGGTCATCGAACACATGTTTCCCAGTTTCTTCCCGAACTCGACCAAAACTTCTATTCCAACACTGCAGGTGTAATGGTGTATGAATGTCGATGTTTGGAACACTGGGAAGAACATGCAGTCCTTATTCTTTATCATTTTGAGGATAGCAACATTTGTTTCCTTTATGAATCACACCATGATGGGCCAATCTGCCAGGTCTCGTTTGTTGACAATCTGCAAACGTAAAATGATACGAAATGATCACTTGAGTATGTAGTATTGAATTATCGCTATTAATGAATAATAATGGTACTCATTTTAGTGCATTGCCTATTTTGGCAGCCTATTTAATCTTGGTCTTGTAGATGGACAAAAATTAGTCGTCGACTGGGATTTTAGCTTGCCAGTATCCTGTTACAATGATTAATGAATACGGATACGCAAAAGTACTTTGAGGAATTGAAAAATAATGTGTTACAAGAATGTACCCTCATCATTAGTGGTGAGAACCATAACCTCCCCATCGTCATCGTTTGTATCACCTCCGGTATTGACATCATTGATGTCACTCAGTTACTCATCTGTCTTGCCTATTAAAGACACCGGCCAATCCATGACGCTATTGAGAGCCTCTCTAACATTATCGAAGTGGTGGTCCACCGAGGACTGGCTTGCATACTCTTATATGAGAAACACTTCCTTGTTGGGCATCCTGATGACGAGATACCTGTCGCAACCCATAGACGTCCATTTTCTTCTTCCCAACAATGACTTTAATGAAAAGAGTCATGCATTCTCCATCCCATTTGTATAATAGTTTAGTGAATAGACAAAATGGTTATGGAGATAATTTCATATGTGTAATTCAATGTAATTCAATGGTTATGGAGATAATTGTACAACAGTTGAAAAACCTCTGGCTGGTCCTCCCCACCGATTATGCACCTAATCACCTGATTGATGAACTCTGTCATCATCTCCATGTCTATCCCGTTCACTCTTGTCTTGTATATGGTGTTTGATTCCCTAGTGAAATTGGCATAGAAATCCTTGAGCTCCGTATCATACATCGATTTATCCAAGCATATCAAACCCTCTATTTCTGACGGTTTGAAGGGTCGAGGAAAACATCGAGGTGGAGTCATTCCACATCCTTGGGCTTCATAACCCTGACCTCCGTTATCATTCGGTCCTGGATGTTTTCAAAATGCTTCTCTACCTCCTCCTTGATGAATCTATTTTGTCCCATGTTGGCGATGGAGGGGTGGCCATTATCTTCACCTTCTTCATGCACGATGGACCTGCTCTCGTGGTGTTTTCCCTTTTCCTCTCGGCTGTCTGCTTCATTCAAGCCATCTGAAGATGAAAGGGACGAAGAACAGTAAGTGCAACAGTTAAGAACTCAATGATGTCAATGTATTTTGGGCGACTTCGTATTCATGCCACACACACTTTGTCTAGATCGACATAACCTATGCAAAGTCGCAGATTCATGTGTTTGAATGTGCAACGTTGTAGACCAATCTAGTAAGCCGAAACAGTATGCGAATGGAACACGAATGGTCCTAAAACACCTATAATCTCAACTAATAACATCACAAAGTAAACGACTAACATGCCACACTAGAATAACCAAGTAATGGGCAACAAAAGAAGTATATGAAACCCAAAAAACCAACATTAAACTTCATCAGAAAATGCTTATTGCTCTTACCTTTGCTCCTACCTTGTCTACCAATGTACTATGTCCAAAGCAATTGAATGTGGGTATTGGGGTTATATTAATATGGGACCAAGGTTTTCCATTGAAATTTGAATATTTTCCAACCATTTTTTTCATGTGGGAGATTTTTGTGAGATGTTGTCAGTTGGGAATGCGAATGGGGGGGTGTTTTGGTATTTATATACCCGCAATGAAACACTGTCGTTTGGTGCGACGTCGTAGGCTGTGTCATAGAGGAAGAATAAGATAGAGAATATAATGCGACGTCGCGGGTCATTGGGCCCATGATAAGCCCAAACATTATAAATTTAGGCCAGGACTATAGGTAATCGAATCGATATATAGTGATATCACGATACTAATCAATCTATACAATATAAAACTGAGGTCTGCCCGACATTGCACATAATATGAATTGGGCCGTATTAGAGGAGCGTCCCAGTAAAAAATAACTACGACTCTAATTAGTGGTGGACTAAAACCGCAAAAGGCCAATGTTGCTTCAATGTCCTTGTCACCGAGTTCAGACCGACACAAGAGTGACGTCACTATAATATATTGCGGGCCGAATAGCCCAAATTGCATAGTCTACGTCTTATGAAATATAAAAGTAATAAAACTACATCCATCAAATATCGACCACCATGTTTGAATTTGACCATGAACGCATCACCGAAATGGGCCCAAATTATTCACGGACAGTACATTACAAAACTCTGGAGAAATTACACTACGGCCGGAACTTCCGTGCTTGTCACTACACTTAAGAGACATTCACCAGAACAAAATGAAAAATGTTTCATATGGAAATTATGTGTACTGTCTTATAAGAACGCAGACCTAGGTAATCTTCCGGGTCTTTTTTATAGTATTCCATTAATACTGTAACGATAAACGTTATGGGAAGGAAAATTTCTGCCACATAGACTCACATGAAATTTCATATTCTAGTTCTTTTATGAAATATAAAAGTAATAAGATTCCATCCTTCAAATTTTACAAAGCGCCAGTACGTGGTTTAGAAAATTTTTAGATGATCCCTTAAAAGTATACGAGTGTCGGTCGTATGATCTTATGGAAGTCTATGGGGAAATATAAGACCAGTTTCTTTATTAATATTGGTTATTTAAAGTTTGACTATATATGAATGACAAAGTTTCTTTTTGGGACGATCGAAATCGAGTTTGGGACAACACGTTCTCTATTTTATTTTTGCATTTAGGTCCCTCCAAGAAAGTGGGAGATGTCGAAATGAAAAATTGGAGATAACATTATTATTCAAATTTTGATGACAATGTTGTTCCGATTTGGGCATAAGCATTTCTACAGAAGGGGCCGGAACCTTTAAACGGAGATTTTTACGACAAGTTTTGACTATGGCCACATATTCGGCACCGCACACATGTCACATGTAATGATACAAATACCGAATAGCTAGCGACATCGCTCATTTTGAATTTCTAGCGGGAACCAAAATTTTAGACAAAAATTTGAAATAAAATCCCCCCCCCCAAACCTATTTTTCATGTCAATAACTATCAACACTAACACCCATTTCCATCTTCAATACATATCCCACAAACCCTCCATATCCATTCACACCATTACAACAATGAAAGGCCTCATTCAAATTGATTTCTTCAACCATCAACAAGTATCCAAGGATGGAGCATTTCTAGGTTCAAATTTATTGACATACTTTTCCATCTTTTACATGTTCCTTTAGAAATTTTGTTACCATCTATACCTTCTATATGTTTTTTTCATTATTCATCAAAGATCAAAGAATTCCATGAATGGTGAATCATCGTGTCACATGTTATATATTGTATGTTTTTTTTGTTACCAGTAAGATACATGTTTGTAAAGAGTGAGAAAAATGGCTTAGATCCAGATGAACACATTATGAATGTGTGACGTCGGTCTGAGTTAATCGCTCCTTACGATATGGTACCGAGTAAGCATCGATGTCGTAGTGGTGAAAGAATTGTTGAGTTTAGCAGTAACATCCATGAATATCCGAAGTTGCTTTTAAATTGGTCTCTGTGACGTCGGTTTTTATAAGTACGATGTTGCTTTCATACTAATCAGTTACTATTTCCATAATGCAAATAATGTCGTCTACGTATGAATATATTACGTGTATGTTTGGGTACTGCCCAATTGTAACATAATTTTTATTTCCTGTGTATTGGTTGTAATAGGATCAAAGGGAGTTATCAGTGGATTCTAGCATATAAGATGGACGTAGTTGTCTTCTCACTGGCCGCCCTAAAAATATGAACACCGTACAACGTAGAAAATGGAGGTTAAATACAATTATTGTAAATTTATATCAACCTTATGTATTTTAATACATTGTTACATTTCTTTTTGATATATGTCATAATTTTGTTGGTTTAAATGAACATGTCAATTAATGATTCCCACAATAATTGAACAACAATTGAGTGTTGTATGATGTTCAACTATTACTCAATTTATCATATTATTAATAACATGTAATGGCTATCAAAGACCGATTGTTTGCATCATCGAATATTTAATATTATAATATTTTACAAGAAATGAGAGCTGACTGACTAAACCGCTACATCGCATGAACTAGCTCCAAAATGACATATTAGCAACTTCGCATAAACTGGCGTCACTTTTTTTTGCAATGTCGGACAAACAAATTAACGTTAATTTTGTCAGCATTCCACGTCATCAAGCACATGACGTGGGCCCCTTACTACGTGCGATATCGCTTCTCACACCTCCAACATCACTCGTATTATGAACGACATCATCTTGTTCAACGTCGACGCACTTTCTCTTCCATTGGCTGCTATACTCCATTGATCAATGTCACATGCTTTATGATATCGATGTTGTCTCTAACTATTTCATAGCCGAGGTATCATACTGTCGGCCTTCGACCATGGTGCAACATTGGTCTCAATTCATGTCGACATTGGTCTAAAACCGAGGTAAAAGGTACCATTTACCGAGGTAATAGGTGGTGAAAACCGAGGTAAAAAACACTGAAAAACTGAGGTAATGGTTGGTGTCTCCTGTAGTGCAAAACTCCTGATATTGTTAATTATTTTTGGAATATAATATGTATTTATGGAAAACCAAAGTTTTATATGATTAGGATTACTATAGTGTTTCTTATTATATTCCTGATTTTTTTTTTGAAATACCATAGGAGTGTATTATAGGCTTCTTATGCCATGTAAAAAAGATACAATACAAAGATTTTTACGGGTTTAAGAGTACAGGAGAGATCCATGGGATGGATTTGTTAAGGTAACAATGTTACCATCTAATAAGGTATGGGCCAAGGCTCCTCAAGGTGGAAATGATCGATCAACCCAACTCCAATCAATGGGGACAAAGTACAATCGGACAAAAGAGGATTTGTTTAGCGCTATCCCATCAATCCACTAACTTATATACCTAGGGATGCAACATAGAAAATTTATGATCACTTTAGCTAATTTTCAGACACACTTCCATAAAAACCCTAAAATGACTCCCTCGTCTGACTTAATCGTTGGAGTAGGCGCGGCTCCGTGCTGGCCTGCCTGACCTTAGTCTTTCGGTCTGAATAGGATTTCTAACAAGCTAAGGAGATTGGGCTATGATTAAAAAACATATACAAAGTTTGGACTCAACATTGGTGATATCTATGGAAATCAATTTATCTTTAGCATCCATGCAGCTAAAAAACAACATGGAAGGACAACCAACAATATTTGGAGACCCACTCAATGATGTCTTTGTGGAGGACTTAACGCATTCATTGGAGGAACCTACTCTCACAACTATAGGAGAGTGAAATCGACTTCAAACCACTGCTGAGTTGGCTGGTAACTCAGAGATATTGTAGACCATCATGGCTTCACAAAAGGAGACGATGAGGAAGTTGAAGGAAATAGAAGATAGAGAGAAGGCCAAAGAAGCAGAGAACCAAGGGGGACTGAAGCACAATGAAATGCCAACAAAGCTCTTTCATGAGCAGAGGGACCAAAAGGCCAGCTTTTAGCAAAAGGATCGAGAAGGAGAATGCAACCGCACCATGTCGAGAAACAAGAAAAATGCAGCCCTTTATGAGAAAAGGTCTATCTCAGAGAGAGTGGAACGCTCCTTGATAATGCCTGAAGATGGTTGGGACGATGCATACCACCCTCTGAAAGAAAGGAAAGAGAAGGACGAAGGAAGGAAGGAAAAAAGGGAAGCGCCACCTAGATAGGGGGGAAGGGGTTCCCCATTCACAAAGAGGATTCAGATGTACACTATTGATCCCAAACTGAAAATACCCCTCAAACCAAGACAGCACAACAACAAGGCTAATCCAAAAGACTATTTACACACATTCTCAACTAATATGGCCACATTTGTGATACCGCAGGCTACATGGTGCAAGGTGTTCGTAACCATCCTCACTGCGGCAATGAGGGTTTGGTTCAAGAACCTAGAGGATGAGACAATCAACAATTAAGCTAGTTTGAGCAGAAATTCTTAGCACGCTTTATGAAAAATTAAGTTCCATAAGACGAGGTCAGAGCTGCTGGAAATTAAACATAATCCAGTGGGGACCCTATTCGAATACTGAAAAAGGTTAAATGATGAAGCTAACTAGGTGGAAGAGAGAAGCAACCAGTTCCTCATAAATGTCCTAAGGCATGACTATTGTTGAGAGACTGCACCCTCAACCCACCAACGACAATTGATAAGTTAATGAGAAGGGTAGGAAACTTTAGCATGAAAGACCACATCGACAAAAGGAAAAAAACACAAGGCCTAGGAGGCGGGGGTGTGCGCATGAGCGAATATAGTGGAAAGCTTAAAAAGAGGTTGGAGCCAGCTGCTCGCCCCAACAGGCTGAACTTTGACCAAAAGTTCACACCACTTATAAAAACACCGAAAGAGATGTTTGCCCTAGTGCCATCAAAAACCATACTGGATCCTGCGAGGAAGATGAAAACATGTCCACACAAGAGGGATAACTCTATGTTCTTTGATTATCATTGAGATAATGGTCACGATGCAAATAATTGTGTGCACCTGAAACAAACCATTGAGAACTTTATTAAGAACGGAGACCAGGCGCACCTGGAGAAAGATGTGAGAGCTTACAATACGGCAATATACCAGGACAAACCTGAAGGGAGTAGTAAGGCAAGCGGTTATCATGGGCAGTCAGAAGGTCAAAACAACGAAAGGTCTCCAAGAAGAGGCCGTGAGACAAACAAAGAGAAGGTAGTAGCCAGAGAAGAAATTGAAGGGGAATCACAAAAGAGGCACAAAGAGCATATGCCCAAAGATGACAGCTTAATGTTAACTGCCACAGACATATATGTGATCATTGGAGGAAGTGTCGGGGGAAAAATATAATCCCAGAGGAAGGCCATATGCAGGTTGACGCCCCAGGAGACGCCTGCTGACCAGAAAGCTGTGAGCTAACGAAGTAATATCATTCACATTGGAGGACCCTATATGGACATGCCATAGGAAATGATACTATAGTAATCATGGAAAGATTGATGGACAAAAGAATTCATCGAACATTAGTGGATAGAGGAATCTATGCTGAAATAATGTATTGGCACTGCTTTGAGAAGTTGGATGAAAACACGAAGAAGAAGCTTAAACAATGTATGCACCGCTTGTAAATTTCTAAAAGAAACATATGGCCAGAGGGAACCACACGACTCCCTGTAACACTGGAAAAAGGAGACATGAGCAAGATAGTAGATATGGAGTTTATCTTGGTAAAGGCAAGTAACCTATATAACATTATATTAGGTAGGTCGGCGCTAGCGCTGCTGAAGGGCATAGTGTTAACCCTTCATCTGTTGCTGAAATTCCCTACTTGGGGAAGGGTGGAGGAATAGAAATTTTTTAGGGGTGACCAATAGATTGCAAAGGAATGCCACCAGATAGTGCCGAGTAAGCAAAAGAGATATAGAGCAGAGAAAAGACATTGAGAGCAAGCTAGAAAGACAAGAGGCATTAGAATGATGAAGAATAGAAGCGATCCAACCATGTTGGGCTCGGAGGTTCAAACCATTCAACAGGGGGAAAACCAGCATATATGGATCGGAGAGTGTCTGTCGCCTGATGTGAAAAGGGGACATGATAAAGGCCCTGTAGTAGAACTCACAAGCTTTCGCTTGGAAGCCAGAGGACATGATAGGAGTGCCAAAAGATATCGGGTACCACAAGCTCAGAGTGGAGCCGACACATAAGCCCGTAAAATAAAAGAGAAGGATGCTATGCAAAGAAAGAAATGAGGCAGTCAACAAAGAAGTGGAACAACTAGTTGCGGCAAGGATACTGAAGGAAACTCATACCCGGACTAGCTAGAAAACCCACTACTAGTAAAGAAAGAGGATGGAAGTTGAAGGATGTGCGTGGATCACATAGACCTGAATAAAGCCTTCCCTAAGGACTGCTACCTGTTGCCAATCATTGACCAAAAGGTAGATGCCTTTACCAACTTTCCGATTAAATGCTTTCTTGATGAATATAAGGGATATCATCGAATCTCCATGTTAGAATCTTATGTAGAAAAGATTGCATTTATTACGAAAAAATGAGCATTCGGGTACAACATGATGTCGTTCGGTTTGAGAAACGTCGGTGCCACCTGTGAACCCCTACCCTTAACAAATTATACACGTAGGTAATAATTCTGTTTAAAACAGAATGATCTACTTTGATTTTTGTTTCTTCAACACCACCTCAAAACATTTTTTTAACAATTAAACAATATAATTTTAAAAATAAAATAAAATAAAAATAATATAAAATATTATCTTTGTTATATTCCTCAAAAGTATGTTAGATAAAGGTATGTCTTCAAGAAATAGGTAAAAAAAATACATAAAACCTCCTAAAGTCATAATTACTACAAAAATTAGTATAATGATAATTGTATACTTAATTATTATTATTTTTAAGTAAATCCACCTGTGATGGTGGGGGGTTTGGCTGACCCCTATCTGTTTATTAATACAATAAAAAGGTACATAGAAAAGAGGGGGGCTTAATACCTTACCTCTGATAATTTATCCGAAGATCTTTAATCTATATAGTGACCTGATAACTAACCTAAAGATCATCAGATAAAGGTGGAAAAATAACAGTACTACTGTTATACATACAAGATTTTTCCTATAGTCTATTCTAGGCGAATCTGAGGTGTTCCTTCCGCATCCAGCTTCACATGTCCACTGATTTTTAGTGGCAGACCTGCAGAGTAGAAATAGCTACATACCTGATCTCGGTTGGCCATCTTTGCAAGGGAGTCGGCAGCTACATTTGCCTCTTTGTATATGTGTTGAATGGTGTAATCCATTTGGTGGAGTAAATGCCAGATCTCTCTCATCTGCTGCTGCATCTTCCATGGTATCTTGAATTGGTTGTGAACCATTCTGATTAAAAACTTTGAGTCAGTTTCAATTTCGATGTAGCTGATGTTGTGATCTTGAGCTAGATGAATTCCATTCAACAAAGCTGTGGTCTCTGCCTGCAAGCTTGATTCAGCTATGATAAACTTGGATAGTGCAACAATTACTTTACCTTTGTGATCTCCGATGATACAACCTATACCTGCAGTACCATTACATAGAAAAGAACCATCAGTGTTTAGTTTATATTTTGAGGGTAAAAGCCACATAATTATCCTTATTGGTCTCTAGATTTTGGGTTTCTGATATATGATTTTTGGAATATGTGATAGATCCCACCTAAAGTCCAGCTTGAATACCTATAGGATATCATTAATGTGGTACAATATTCTTTTGAATATGTTGCCTGTGACTGGCTTTATTCTCTCAAAAATATAATTAAATCTAGCACACCAAAGGTACTAGATTACTACACATGGTATAATTCTGATTAACTTAGAAAAATTGCATCAGAGGAGGGAGTGTTCCAATAAAAATAAATTCTATCCAATAATAGCTTAAATGTATTTGGAGCCAAACTGAATGTTCTATCTACTGAGTTCCAGATTTGTTGTACCTGATCACATGTGTTAAAACAGTGGTGTATTGATTCCGAATCATTAAAACAAAAACATCTTGATGGAAGGTGAAACTGAAAATCCTCTAGAACATCTGGTAAGGCTATAAGTCTATTAAGTAGTTTCCAGCTAAAAAAACTTATTTTCTTTGGTAATAGATTAGACCACAAATGTTTGAATGAGGGGATCCTGAGTTTCTTTCTTCGAATCAATTCATATGCTGACTTTACTGTGAACTCACCAGTCTGTGTTGGTTTCCAAATTAGTCTATCATCATACTTAGGAAAACTTTTTATGTTCCATATTCAAAATGAAGATGATATTATCAGGAAGCACGTTTTTTAGGTTACTGGAATAGAAAACTTTATTAAGTATGAATTCAGCTACAGTTAAGTTTGGATATGGAAGTTCTGCAATGTTTTGAGTATGGTCTGTTAAAGGACCAACTTCAGTCCAGTTTGCATTCCAAAAGGAAATTAAACCACAACCTATTTGAACCTCTGTATTAGATAATGCAATGTTTTGAATTTTTTTGATTCTTTTCCATGTTCTTGAGGTTTTATGAGTATCACTCATAGACCACATGGTTTGTGCCCAAAGGGATGTCCCTATCTGAAGTTTCCACCATAGTTTGATGGAAAAACTTTTTGTTAAAGTATTTAGGTTTTTTAAATTTAATCTGTTTTCCTCTGTTGGGAAACATAGCTTAGGGTATGATTTCCATATTCTCTTCTTTTGATTATTTCCTGAATTAGAATTCTAGAAAAATCTTGCCAGTGTTTTATGAATTTGACTTATGATATGTTTGGTTAGCTTCAACACAGTTATTAGATGAATTGGCATGGATGTCAATACATGTTTTATTAATACTACCTTTCCTGTTGGAGAGAGCAGCTAATTATGCCAATGATTTTTTTTTGGATTAAAATTAACATTCCTTGGAATAAGGAATTCTTTGGTCTTCCTGTGTAGATATGGCATCCTAAATACTTAAAAGGTAGGGATCCTTCTATCATTTTTTTTCTTGTTTGATTAAGGTTATAATTCTATTAGGTGTGTGTTTTGAGATACAAAAAGATGATTTCTCAAAGTTAACTTTCTGACCTGTTGCTAATTCGTATGATTTTAGGAAACTGGTTATTATTTTAAGTCCCTGTTTTGAGTATTTTAAAAGAATTACTGTATCATCAGCAAAGAAGAGATATGTGGAGGCTTTCATCCTGTAGGGTAACTTATAAGACTGAATATTCCCATATTTGTATAGGAAATTCAGGTTCTGAGAGAAAACCTCAGTCATTGAGATAAAAAGCAGAGGTGAAAGTGGATCTCCTTGCTTAAGTCCCTAGATGCTGAGAAAAAAACCTACTGTTTTTCCATTGATTAATAAGGAAAAGAAAGCATATTTGATATTCCTCATAATTAGATTTACGAGAATGGATGAAAAACCTTGTTTGATTAGGATTTGGGATAAAAAAGACAATGAGACTCTGTCAAATGCCTTCATCTTATCTAGCTTGATAATCATATTATATCCTCTTGTTTTAGAATGAAAATGATTTGTTAGCTCCTGCATTAAAAGGATATTATCGGCAATTTCTCTTCCAGAAACAAATGCTGATTATTCTGGACTGATTATCAAGTCTAAACAGCTTTTAAGTTTGTGGATATTATTTTTGAAAATAATCTTATTTGTGAAATTGCATAGACTTATATGTCTATAGTCTTTGAATGTTGAACACACATCTTTTTTGGGTATTAGTATGATCAGTGCTGATGTGATGGCTTTAGGTATTTCTTTTCCATAAAAAAACTCTTCCACTGCCATCAGCACATCAGTTTTCACTATCTCCTAACACTTTTGGAAAAAGAAACCAGAGTAGCCATCTGGTCCTGGAGCTGAATGGCTGTCCATGGATCTGACTATATCTGTTAATTCTTCCATTGTAATTTTCTTGATTAGATTGGAGTTCATATCCTTAGTTACAACATGTGGTGTATTTTCCAGTATCCATGCCGAATTGATTCCTGAGGGATCTTTTTGTTCATCAGTTAAAAGTTTTGAAAAGAAACTGATAACTTCTTTCTCTATGTCTTCATGTTGATTTAACCATTGGCCATCATCATTTTTTATTAAAGAAATTTTTTGCCTTTTATGTTTACTTAAGATTGATTGATGAAACAATTTTGAATTTGCATCACCTTCTTTCATCCATTTTAATCTTGATTTTTGTTTCAGAAAGACTTCTTGATTAATTAGAGCTAACTTCAATTTTACCTTTGCAAGATTTAAAACCTGCAGATTTTTATTTGATTCATTTTCTTGTAGATCTTCTTCAGCTTTTATTACCAAATCTTCACAGAGTTGGACAACATCAAAAATGTTCCAAAAATATTCCTGTTCCAGACTTTTAGGATTCTCTTTAAGTGTTTTAGTTTAAATACTAATCCCTACATTCCTGTTTTATTAGTGTGTACATTCCAAGCATCTTCAACTAACTTCATAAATGTTGGGTGATTGACTCAACATTCCTGAAATTTAAAGGGTTTTGGATTGACTCAACATTCCTGAAATTTAAAGGGTTTTGGATTAGACATTGGGGATGTTTCTGAAATATGCACAATTAGTTGGGTGTGATCAGACCCTTCCCTTGCAAGTGTTTTAGTTTTAGAGTTTGGGAATAGAGACCACTATAGGCTGTTAGAAATTCCTCTATCCAGTCTTTTCCATACCCTACCTTTTGACCTCATTCTAGTCCAAGTGAATAGGTTTCCAGAACTTGGGATTTCAGTCATGTTTTGATCATTTAGGAAGCTGTTAAAATTCCTTATACTGTTCTGGTCAGGGATGGATTTACCTAGGTATTCCTCATTCTTTGAGATTACATTAAAATCTTATATTAGGCACAAAGGCTCTTTTTTTTTGCTAAGGCTTGCCTCAGTTTATTCCTCTCCTGGATTGTGTCCTTAGCATAAATGAAACCCATCTGACATACTGATGAGAAGTTACTTGATCTAATTTTCGTTATGATGACATGTTCTTCTACAGAGCAAATATTCACTGACAGTTCATCATCCTGCAGTATCCAAATCTTACAAATAGGGTTTGCAAAACAATTACTGAAACCTAATTCTTTGGAAATATAATGTGCTTTATTAGAGCTTAAAAGTGGTTCCATTAAGGCACACGGTTTAATTGTGTTACGTCTTTTAATATCTTTTAATCTAATTTGTGTAGGCTTGTTACCTATTCCCCTTATATTCCATACACACATATTTAGACTTATCATGGATGTGTTTTAGAGAGGGTCAATGATGAATGGGTGAAGACTGTTTTAGGCGTGGAGGAGTAGTCTTTTTTGTTATACTTCCTCTTTTTATTCTTAATGTCTATTTTGATAGCCTTAAAAATTACATTAAATCTTGTCTGGGCATCAGTTAGGTTAGCCTTTAACTCTTCAAAATGAATTTTTCCCCAATTTAAATTTTTTCCTTTTCTCTTAGATGTTTCTATATTAAGCCAATCAAGATCTTTAAGCATTTTCTTGCTTGATGATAATAGAGGGGAGTTTCCTCCATTGATTTCTATAAAACCATCTTCATCATCAAGATTAGTAATTTTTCGATTATTCTATTGATTAGCTGTTGGAATGTCTCTGATATGGTTCCTTTTAGGGTTGGAACAGTTATGGATATCAGCTTTTTGTGTCATTATTGATATTTCCTAGGTTGGCTTTTCAGGCACTACCAACTGATTAGGAAATTTTAGATTCTCACCCAGATTAGCTGTAGCTTTAACATTTTAAGGGGAGCCCAGATAGGAGGGTAATTTAGTAGATGTGTCATCAATGGTCTGTTGTTTCCCTAGTAACAAATCTTGTCTTGGTGACAAATCCACATTCTGAGAATTGGTTAACTTAGAAAGTTTAGGATTAGTATTGTCTTTAGTTGTTTGATTATTCTTTGTTAACATAACTTGATTTACATATGGAAGTCCAGTAATTCCAATCTGTTTTTCAGGGTTAGTATTAAAAGAATCTTCAGTATGAGGTGCAGTTGGATTTATGTTGGGAAATTCTGATGGAAGCTCTGTTATTTCTATCTGCTCCTCAGAGTTCAAGACATTAGAGTCTTTATTAAGAGTCAAGTATGATACCTGGGATCCTTGTGTGAGGACCAGATCTTCTGAATTTGCTTCTTTAGGTATTTGTGTATTATCCTTTGCTACTTCCTTGTCCTGTAAAGACTTCTTAGAGGGATTATCAGATTTGCTCTTGTAAATAGGAATAATTTTTTTAAAAAATGAAATGGCAGATAATGAGGAACCATTTCCTTTACCTTTATGACTGCCATGTTCATCATTGGAAATGGGTTTATTATCTGGCAGGGTTGCTGGATCATTAGGCCTCCAAGGTGTGAACCTGGAAGTGTTCTTGTCAAACCTGCAAACAGTATCTGTGTGTCCTAATTTTAGATAGTTAGAGAAATACATTGGTACTCCCTCATACTCCATATATTGCCAATAGCCTATATCTGTAAAGCTTAACCAAATTCTTTCCAACATGGGTTTAGTAACATCTATTTCCCATGTTTAGTAACATCTATTTCGACACAAATTCTTGGCACATGTGGCCTGATTCTGTTTAGAGAGGCTTTGTCTACCCTAATTGGAGTACCTATGATATTTCCAATAGACATTAGAACCCCATAATCAAAGAATTTCTGAGGTAAACCATATAGGGCAATCTATATATGAGCAATGGGAGAGTCTGCATTAGGGTTAAAATTAGGAACCCATTTGGTCATTCGAATTGAACACGTTCCAAAATTCCATATCTTATGAAGCCAAAAACTGTAATAATCATCAAGTAAAGAAAAAGATATCAGAACATGTCGATTGTCTAGGAGGGTTATGTTGTTGTGGCCTTTGAACCCTGCGGTGTGGAAATCCTTACGAAGCTCGTCAGTGAAATGCAGACCGGGTTCCCCCAGATGTTCAATTCTGGACTTTGGAGTGAAGGGAACACTGTTTTCGATTCGGGCTTCGGGGGGAGTAAGATTTAGGGCTTCTCGGAGTTCTTGATTGAGGGCTTGGGCATAAGAGATAAGTGGTTTAGGGGCGATTGGTGGTGGCTCCGCCATATCGGCGGTGCCGAAGAGATGAGGTGTGTGAGTCGCAGTTCCGTTACCAGCCGCAGTTCCTAGGTGTTTTTTGCACAAAGTTCGAGGATAAAACAACTTGTGTGCTTAATTATTACCAATTATGAAAATGGTAATAATAATAATAAATAAATATTTTTTTATAATTAATAAATGAAAACGAGAAAAAGAGAAGAGTTAATAAATTTTATTAATTAAAATATTGTAATTAAGTTTAATGTACCTGTTTTGTCTTACATTTAAAATTGAAAATAAAGAATTTTATTTAAAATTTAAAATTATAGTCATCTAATTAAAACTATATGAGATATTTAGAAATTATTAATGAATACAATAAAATTTAATTATTTTTATATAATTTTATTCAAATTATTTAAAAAGTAATTATTTATATGTTGAGATTAATTTTAAAAAACCATCTAATTATATGTATCTCATTGCAATAAATAAAATTAAATATCAAATGACCTTATTCATATGTACATCGTAATTGCTTCCAAAAGTGGTGTTCTAAACCAAACTGTCTTAGACCAAACTAAAAGTGTAAACTGAGATGAAATTCTTGGCCGATCATCCGTTCAGACACAACGCGAACAGGTCGGGGAGACGTGTATACGAAACCCCTATTTGTCAACGATGTGTCAGTCGAGATGATTGATTAAATCCTTTGTAGTCTACTCGTCCGCATATCAACTTCAGTCAGTCAATGTAGTTGGGGTTCTGGAGATGAGATTCCTCATGTTTCATTTGTGTTATTGCTCCCTCCCCTGTTTTTTCTTTGTAATCTATCTTTGAGATGTATGCTTTCCTTGTGATTTGCTCCGAGGAGATTCTCAGCTCTGCATTTCTTCAGTACCTATCCTGCAATGATAAGAAGCACCAGCAGAGTCCATTCGCAAAGTGGAAGTAGAAATAATGCAAGAATCATTGATCTGTGCTACAATTCGGAATTAGGTCTAAGTGTGATCAAGTAACCAATCTCACTCCATGTAAACCAATTTTATCTAACATTATTAGACCCTTGAAAAAGGAAGGCATCTGATCTAAGTTAAGATCTCCATTCATGTTCTTTTCCTTTGCATATTTTGCCAAAAAATCAGAGGCTGTATTGGATTCCCTTGGAATGAACTTTATTGGATTGACATTGTGCCCTGCATTCAAGCTACTACAGATAGAAAAAACTCTCCATGGGAAGATCATTGGATTCTGTATTCCTTTTACAGCTGCTAAACAATCTGACTCAATTTCACAACCATTAAGATCTAGTTCAGAGCATAGCTGATATGCATACTGTATACCTACCAATTCAGCATTTAATGGGGAATCAGAATGGAAATTTACTACTCTCAGTTTAATCACCTCTCCATTCCAATCCCTCACGATCACTGCACATGAGGACTCACCCCCTGCTATCCATGTTGCATCAGTGTTTAATTTGAAACCATTTTCTGGTTTTTCCCATCTTACAGCTAATAAGATTCTTTTCCTTTTTTGTAAAATGATAGGTATAATTCCAGCTTGGGTTAAATCCTTATGTTTTTCTTTATTACCTCTAGGTGGATTAGCAGTAAAAATCAAATGAATCCAATCTTTGATATACAGAAAGCAAGTATCTGGAGAAAAAGATTGATTATCAAATAGAATCTTGTTTCTAAAAATCCATAGGGACCATGTTGTGACCAAAAGGGCGGCAATATTCAAGTTAGAGGATATCCTAGACTTAGCCCTTATAGAAAGGTAGTAGTCCACTCTGTTAATGAAACTCCTGAATACTTGGTGCTGTACTCCTATAAGTGAGTAGATTCTGTTCCAAATTCCAAGTGAGGATGGGCATGAGTTAAAAAAGTGGTCCAGGTTGTCTGAGTGATTCTTACACAGGGGACACTTTGAAGCTAGAGAAAAACCAATTTTACTCAATATGTTATCAAAAGGCAATATCCCATTAAGGACTCTCCAGAGAAGAACTGACATTTTGGATGGGATAAAGGAAGACCATACTTTGTGTAAATGTCTAATATTAGTACCTTTTTGTCTAAGGGTCTTGTATGCTGAACTTATAGAAAAGTTCCCATCCAGGGAGGGAGTCCATACCAGCCTGTCATTATGTAAATTTGTAATTTCCACCTCCTGCAAAGAAGAAATGGTAATGGTAGCCAGATGAGGCTCCAGTATTGGGAGATAGGAGTTTTTGTTAGCAATAAATGAACTTAGGGATATGTCAGAAAATGGAATATCCAACCCCTCGGGCCATTCATAGTACAGAGCACCCTCACCAGTCCAGTTTGCACTCCAGAAAGAGCATGTACCCTTTCCATGTATGACTCTAGTTAAACTATTTGCAATTTCAGTTACCTTACAGATTCTATGCCATGTGTGAGATGTTTTATATGATTTAGGCAAAGACCACAAATGTTTAGACCATTGAGAGTTATTAATTTGTAATTTCCACCATAATTTACATGAAAAAGCATGTACTATTGCCCTGAGGTCTCTAAATCCTATCCCATTCTCCTGAACCGGGAAGCTCATTCTTTTCCAGGAGCGCCATGTTTTTTTTTATCCAAGATCTCACTATTTCCCCAAAAGAGTCCTGAGGCTAACCTTTCCATTTTCTTTAAGACTACCTTAGGTGGACTGAGTACTGCAAAAATGTGTGTGGGGATAGATAGAAAACAATGATTAATAAGAATGATTTTACTTGCTGTGCTTAACCACCTGTTCTTCCAATTGTTAATGGATTTTTCCATTCTCTCTATCACAGGATAATAATGTACCTGTTTGTTCCTTCCAGCAAAAATTGGGACCCCTAGATACATAAAAGGAAAGGAACCTCTCGCCATACCTAGAGTCCTAGATACTGTTTGCATTCTATCCAGAGGTGTTTTTCGATCAGCAAAGAAATTAGATTTTGAGAAGTTAACTTTCTGACCTGAAGACTGCTCATATGCATTCAGAAATTTCTTAAATCTTTTCAGGTTTTTAAGTTTACTACTCAGAAAAACTGCGGTATCATCCGCATACATAAGGTGAGTTATCAGAGGACAGTTTCTAGGCAAGCTGAAATGTTGCAAGTACCCGGAGTTGAAAAGTGTTTTTAAACTTCTAGAAAAAGCCTCGGATACTATGTTATACAGAAAGGGTGATAGAGGATCCCCCTGTTTAATGCCTCTGTTAGAAGGAAAGAAACCTGAAGTGACACCATTAATTAAAACTGAAAAGTGAGCTGAGGCTATGTTTTGCATTATGCGTTGCACTAAAGTACCATGAAATCCAAATTGGAGTAGAATTGAGTTAAGAAAGGACCATGAAACCCTATCAAAGGCCTTTTGCATATCTAATTTAACAATAAGATTTGGGGCTTTTGATTTCCTAGTTAAACTTCTAGTCATTTCCTGAATTAAGATTATATTATCAGATATATCCCTCCCCTTAATGAATGCACTCTGTTCAGGGGATATTAATGAGGTCATGAAGGGTTTTATTCTTTCCATTAGCATCTTAGAAAAAACTTTATTCACAAAGTTTGATAAACTTATAGGCCTAAAATCAGAGAATGTGATTGGGATAGGTCTTTTGGGAATGAAGGTCAGCCAAGTGCTAGATATGGCCTTTGGGATATTACCATTTTTTAGGAAATCATTAGCAGCATCAAGAAGATCACCTTTAATAATTTCCCAGAAAGTGGTATAGAAGGCTCCAGAATATCCATCTGGTCCAGGAGAGCTATTTCTATTAAGATCAAAAACTGCTCATTTGAGCTCCTGAATTTGAAATGAAGATAACAGGCTTTCATTATTCTGTTCAGTAATTAAACTGGGGATTTCAGAAAGGAAGTATTTTAGATATGTTCCCTTTTTTGTGAAGCATCCCCATTAAAAAGTTCTTTGAAAAATCTTACTGCTTCCTCTTTAATCTGCAGTGGTTCAGAGATCCAGTTACCTGTTCCATCTTTAATTTTACTGATTCTTGTTTTTTATCTCCTTTCCCTAATTGAGTGGTGAAAGTATTTCATGTTAGCGTCTCCATACTTAAGCCAATTAATCCTAGCTTTTTGCTTAAGGTAAATTATTTTTTCTTTTTGAGCCCTGACCAACAGTTGTTTTGATTTGGTTAACTCAGCTAGTGTGACTTCATCTTGTGATTGCTGAAAGGAGATTTCTAGCTCATTAACCACATTCTCATAATGTGTCAAATTCTGTGAAACATTACCAAAATGTTGCTTATTCCATTGTTTTATTTCCATCTTTAGCCTCTTAAGTTTGAAGACTAATCTGTACATCCCATGAAAAGAAGCATCTAAGTTCCAGTTTTTATCTACTAGTTCATGGAATTCCTGTCTATTTGACCACATGTCTTGGTATCTAAATGGTCCAGGGGCTTGTTCTTCAGATGACTGAACAGATAAAAATAATGGTGAGTGATCTGAGGTCGTCCTGTTTAAAACCTAAATGGAACTATTAGGAAATTGCTCTAACCAATCTAGGGAAGCTACACCCCTATCTAACCTATGAAACATTAAATCCTTGCACTTATCCCTATATCTATTATTGCTCCAAGTGAAAGAGTTTCCAACAGTAGGAATATCATGCAAGTCCATTATGTTTATAAATTCTGTAAACTGTTTCATGCTCTTTTTGGGTGTAGACTTACGGCCCTTATATTCAGAAACAGATAAAACAGTGTTAAAGTCTCCTATATAAATGGAAGGGGTATGCATAGTAACCTGTAAATCTTTCCATAAGGCTTCCCTCATTTGTCTGTGTATACTAGCATATATAAAGAAACAGTGCCAGTTGAAAGATGATACCGAATCGGTTATATTAACTTGAACAAATTGATCTGTCTCACTTAAAATTGTAAGTTTGAAAGCTGGATCCCATAATATCCAGATTTTGGCATATTGAGCAGGGAAAGCATTATGATATCCAAGGTCATGCTTTAATACTGTTAACATCTGTATGTCCTGCCAAGGTTCAATTAAACACAGAATATCAATCTTATGCTTTTGTTTTAAAACCTTTAATCTGTCCAAAGATGTTCCAATTCCCCTTACATTCCATACTAGAAGATTTCCTATTATGGTGTGTTTTATCATTTAAAAACTTTGGGGGTGGCTTTCTGTGATAATCTTAGGTTTCTACCTGTCTTAGCTGAAGTCTTTCCATTATCTCCTGTTCTAACTTTACTGTTTGCATCTTTACTCGTGGGAGATTTCAGGTCAGAATTATTTACCTTGTTTATCATGCTTACCTCATTCTTTGTTAACTGATCTGGACTCAGGAAGTCACTTGTGTTAGTGTCTGAGTTGAAGTTGTGCTCTGCTTCACCTGTAGGGGGTAGCTCAAGAGAAGGGGGAGAAGTTATAGTGGAATCATTTTTGTCAGTAGTGAGTATTGGTGTAGCTTCCTGTGTTACCACAGTTTCATGGTATATCTCTGCTACCTCTTCCTCCAGATCCTCTTGTAAATCATCTAATGTTTGAAAGGCATTAGAGATTGTTACTATGTTATTGTTTGTAGGACTTTCCTGGATTATGGGTAGTTCTGATACTGGATTCTTTTTCCTCCAAAAAGATGTGGTTATAGGCTTAGATATGTCATCAAGGGAGTAAAAAGAGGCATTTCTTTTCTTATGGCTGACCTTAAAGAAATTGATGTTACTTTCATGTTGAACTCCTAAGAAAGATTTCTGAAGTTGAATATCCTTCTCTTTTTGTGAACCAGTCAGAGTGGAAGAGCCCTCTATATTAATTATTTCTTTTGGAGGTTGTTCTAGACTTTTTTTCTCCTTATGCACATATCCTGTAGTACCCTCAGGTTTTTTAAAAACCTTTTTCTTCAACTCAGGGTGCAACTGGTTACAATTTGTGTTGCTGTGACCAAGTATTTTACAATGTGAGCAGTACATAGGCAAATCCTCATATTCAATATTATATTCAGCCACCTTGTTTCCTACTCCTACCATTATAGTATCTGGGAGCTGTGACAACAAATCAATCTCTACACAGACTTTTATTGCTGATGGCCTAGTTAGAGCTTTGGTAGCAGCATCCAGTTTAAGGAATCTACCTATCTGACTGCTAATTCCCGTGATTGCAGAATTATTGTAGAAGGTAGCGGAAGGTTATGAAAAGTTACCCAGACCGGAACTATGGAGGATTCCACAGTTGGGGAGAAATCTGGAGACCACTTCTGAACTTTCATCGTGAATCCTTGGATTGTCCATTGCCCCTTCATCCAGCATCTTTGGTAGTCCTCGCATTCCTGAAATCGAATAAGCACATGCCTGTAGTCAATAGAACCTAACTGAAATTTGGATTTAAAACCTATGGATTTGAAGGCTTGTTGCAAGGTATCCATCGTGGGTTTTCCCCGGATGAATTTTCCGACGAGTGCATTCTGATAGTGGGCAGCTAGTTGTTCGCCTTCTTCGGGGGGAAGGATATAAGCCACTTTACCCTTGAATTCAGTAATGGGGTGTAAATTGGGGGTATCGGGAAGTGCTGTAAGTAGTGGGGAGTGTTTTGTGTTCAGCGCTTGGACGAAGCTTATGTGAATTGGGGGAATGGGAGGTGTAGGATCTGGTGGAAGTGGTGGCGTCGGCGACGCCATGGTTAGCCACCAGTGAGCGACGGGTGGGGCTTTCAGACCGTAGAGTAGTGAAGTAGTGGAGTAATCGTTAGCAGTTAGAAATTGAGGTGAAGAAGGAGAACAGTGTCAGTGTGTGTAATCGTACGATTTTCGCACCACCTTATTAGTCTCACTAATCATAAATTTTTCTCATTTAATAGTTAGTCGGTCCAAAACAAGATTTTTTCATATATAAATAAATAAATAAATAATATGTATACATATTTCTATCAAAAGTACTCTATCAATATATAAAAAAAATACAAACATTTTAATATTTCAGATTATGTGTTTCTTTAGATTTTCTTCTGTGATATATAGTAAATTGAGATATTTATGGTTTACTTATATCTTAAGAAATTACAAATTTTAATATGCATGATTGATTATTTATGGTAAAGAATTAAAATCAGTAACATATTATAATAATAGTATATTATTTTTAGATAACTTAGATTTAGGTTAGTAAAAATAACTTTAATATCATCTATTTACATCACCATCCAAACGTAACAATGTATATGGTATGGTGTTTGGTATTGAGATTAAACGAAAAGGAAAATATGTGATTAATTAACCAAAGAGAGACAGGTACGTATATACGTGTCTCACCCTCACATATTAAACTTTGCACGTGTCATGGAAATCTAATGCATGAATCCCTTATACGTATGTGCTACCCGTCATTTCCTTCCAGGGAGCAATTCCTTGCATTTGCTTCCGCAGTTAGGAAAGCTTATTCAGTTTCCCCAACGTTCGTTCCTTCAGAGATCGTCTTACCGTAATATCAAGAATTTACAGTAATTTAAGGTAAAAGACAAAAAAAATTAGAAGTTCTGGCGTAATTAATTTATTCTCGGTGCCAATTTAAAATGAGCAAAAAAGTAGGATGACTAACCTACAAATATCGAAAATATGGAAGGAAATCTGAGAAGAAGACTCGTTTGATGAAGCTGCACAACGCAAAATGCGCTTCCAAAAGCTTCTTCACAATTTCAACCGATCTCAACCGCTGTAATCAATCCATCCAAAACCTTCAAAGATCAAATCCCCAAATTTTGTGATTAACAATGAACAACGACGATCAACAAGAAATCAGGTTCGTGATTCGAAACTACATAATCAAATCAGTTTGTTGAAAAATATACAATCAGATTATGTGAAAGAAGTCTCAGTTACCAGATTTTGATTACTCATAAATCCAACTTTAGGTTCGGAGTTTTTAAGATTAATCTCTGTAGTTTCTAGATTGAAGTTGGCTGGCCAAAGGAAAGAATTAACACAAGGAGTGGAGATTCTTTCTTTTGGAATCGCAACTTCAATAACTATCCTCTTTTACTATGGATAGTTTTTACACAATCTATTAGTAGATAGGTATTTCTTTTGGAGGCAACTATGTTGCCTCAATTCTCCTCATGAACAATCCAAGCCCTTGTACATTTCAATTGCTACAATTAAGGTTTGGGGAACCTTTATATACAATCCCCCACCCTCAAGTGTTTTCATTTAAAAATGCAATCAGATTGTGTGAATTTTATTTATTTTTCCATTTGGAATATCAATTGATGTGCGAAGAAGATGATAGCAAAACCGAAGCTTCATCAACAAGCCTTCTCATCAATGAACGACAAATTACTATGGTGAACGGCACAATCAATGAAATCGAGCAAAATATAAAAGGTGAGTATGAAAAATTGGAACTATCATATAAAACCTGATTTAATCTGCTTGCGAATGTTTCAGCTCCTATTGCTTGTGAATATTTTGATGCAGACTAATCTTTCAGCTCAAAAACCTTGCGAGTGTTTTAATGTTCAAAATTGATGATATGTACCAGTATGTGAAAATAATACTGTAGATCTGTATTAAGTTGACCTGAATAAACTGTTATGTGATGTTACTGATATAGAGATTGATGTGTTAATGAAAGTGACTGATTCTTGTGTATCTGATGTCAATTGTTGAATATAGGCTGCTAGAACTAGTGTATCATGCTATAAAGCAGAATGAGTGATTTGATTATTCCCATTGATAAAACTGGATGCTTAGTTCTGGCATGGGTAACAAATCTTGGAATTCTGATTCAAAGGCAGACATGCATATATTGCTATGTGATGTTTCTATTATACACATTGATGTTTAAATAAAAGTGTCTGATGTTTCTGCACCTAATTCAAAAACTGACCTGCATATACTGGTATGTGATGTTTCTATCATATATTTTGATATTTTAATAAAAGTGTTTGATGTTTCTACACATGATGTCAACTATTATCGAAACTGATAGAATTGATCTTTGATTTTATAATCAAACTAAATAATCAGATGATTTTACTAACAAATCTGCCAGATGATTTTCCTAATCTATTGGAGATAGATGCAAGGGAGTGTTTGCAAGGAGTGAGAGCAAGAACTTGGGAAGAGCTTGAAAAACTGTATCGAGCACATGCAACTGCAATTGGATTTTGTGTACAGAAGTCAACTACAAGACAATCAAAACAAGGAGTAATTAGGGGAAAATATTTCACATGCTCATGTGAAGGAAAGTCCATTTCAAAAACTAAAAACACACCTACTATGAAAGATCACATTGATTATGTGAACAGATACAGAATGTACACTATAGAAGGGAGTATGCTCAAAATGTCATAGATGAGCTTTATGATATTGCTGCTGCCGAGGAAGAATACTTTTTAAGAGTCAAGATGGATGATGAAGGAAAAATAACATCACTCTTTTGGAGAGACTCGATGATGAAAAAAGATTACATGCTATATGGTGATGTTGTGATTTTTGACAAACAAGTATGATCTCATTTGTGTTCCGATTGTCGGGATAAACAATCACTGGAACAATGCAATGTTTGGGTGCGCTTTTATTGTAGATGAAAAGGCTAAAACTTTTGTATGGCTGCTGGAGGTATTTAAAAAATCAATGGGGGGAAAACAACCAGTGACTATATTCACTGACCAAGATTTGGCTATGGCAAAGGCAATTAAAGAGTTATTTCTAAACATTGTCTGATGATTGGTGTTTCAAGTTATGTGTTTAACCTTTTAAATATTAATGATGATGTTTTAAGTATTCCTTCAATTGATGTTTTGAACCAGTGTCTAACTTGTTGTATTATTCAGTTGATGTTTCATCAAAAAGCAGTGGCGGAACCAGAAAAAAAAGTGAGGGTAGGCGGACTGGCAGTGGCGGGTGGCAGACTGGCGGTGGCTGGTGGCGGACGACTGGCGGCGCCGCGGCGGTGAACTGGGAGAGGAGCCGAGCTGCCGAGAGGGAGAGGCTGATGGCTGAAGAAGAGATGGCGGGTTTCAGGTTTGGGACTTAACTTTGGGTTATGGCCCTTGGGCAGTTGGGCCGTTTGTTTGGATTCCTGTAAGTGGATGCAGAGATCGGGAAAAAAAACAGCCGCATCAGGCTTCCTCCGGCGAACGGGAACAGTAATTCCCACCTGGCCGACGGATCTCAGGGCAGGCGCGCGCCTGCCCCCGCCTACAAGTGGTTCCGCCGCTGTCAAAAGGTCTAACCTATTATGTTATTCAGTTAATGTTCTAAATATATTTTTTAGAACATTGGTTCTAATTATCTGACTTGTGATGTCAATAATTTAATTTTTAAATCATCACCACAACCTGTTTTAGAACATATAAGAACTCATCATGGACGTGTATACAATTTCTCTTGGTTTTGACACTGCAACATGAGCATCCTACATTTATAATTAATGACATTAGTAACATATGACCTTTTTAAGAAACAGATTGATGATGCATGTACTAAAATTGTTGTTTCATATGTATTCAAAGAAACAAAATACAGACTCCGTTTGTGGCACCTGAAACAGAATGCAATTAGTCACTATGATAAAGTAAAAAAGTGATGAAGAATTTGGAATGGCAGTTGACCAATGTTTGAAAGGTTGTGCAGGTGAAGAATTTGAAAAAAAAAATGATGGAATTCCATGATAGAAACCTACCAGCTGCAAGAAAAAGATTGGTTCAAGCGCTTGTACAAACTCCGGGATAAATGGTGCACTGCACTAAGCAATGATTTCTTCTCAGCTGGAACTTTGTCATCACAGCGTAGTGAAAGTACCAACAAATCAATTAGCTTCAATGCTTCAAAAACAACCAACTTGACACCGTGTTTTTGAAATATTTGAAAAAACTGTCAAACTTTGGAGAAACACGTAGACAAGCAGGGAATACAACAGATCAATAAGAAAACCAAGAGCAGCTGTAGAAAGTGCCAGATTATTAAAGCAAGCTGGGGAGATATATACTTTTAAAGTTTTCAAGGACTTCGAAACAGAGTGGAAATTGGAAATGGCGAGTGAAGTTGAGCAAATATTCAACATTGGCTATGAAGATGTTTACGAAGTCAGCCAGAAAACAATGAAACAAAAGTAGAGAAGGTTTATTATAGACCCAGGGATGGTAAAGTGGACATCATGTGTTCATGTAAATACTTTGAAGAAGTTGGGTTGTTGTGCTTCCACAGCCTTCGTGTGCTCCACTTGCGCAACATCACAACAATACCTGAAGACAATATACTAAAAAGATGGACAAAGATGGCAAAGAAGGAAATATGGAACCGAGTACTTGGAGGTATATCAACACAAAACAAAGAGAACAACAGTGAGACAAAAGGTAAGATACCATAGCTTCATGAGATGATCAGAAAATACTAAAATTTAGTGTTGAAATGTGAAGATAACAAAGATACTCGTAGAACACTTGAGGATGGTTTGAACAGGGATTCAGCTACAGTATGTCAGCTGCTTTCAATGAATGATCAAGACAAAACTGAACATTCAGCGACAAACAATGCCAAAAAGTGCTCCCGAAGTCCTAGATCCAAAAAGAGCAAAAACAAAGGGATGAAATAAGAGGTTGAAAGGAAAGCTTGAAAGGAAGAAGCAAAAAAAGAAGGAAGTTGGGTCCAAGACTCCAAAAGCCCAAATCATCTGAATTAGGGAAGACCAAAGTTGATGAAGGATGAATTCTTAACTTGCAGAAAATTTTTGATGTTTCATTACTTTCATTTGACGTTTCAAGACTTTCATTTGATGTTACATTTTTTAGAATTGAGGACTTTGAATTAAAATTACTGCTCAACTTAGTAGAATACAAAAGGTTTTATTATGGAAATCATTCTAAAGTATACTGGTCTCTATAAGTTTCTTGTTTGAGTACTGAAATTTAATTTGTAGGAATGTGATCTTTTAACTTAGAAGTGTGATATTTTACAGATATGTAATGAGCTTTTAAAGTTTTAGAATTTTTACATTCAATATACCAAAATTTACAACTACAAATATGTCACATTTTTTTATAAATAGACTAGACAGCTTCTAAAATGTGATATTCTAATTTAAAAATATAATCTTTCATACATAATCATTATGTAAAAAAAGAAAACTACAAATAGACTAATGAGAGTTGATGTATAAAAATAAGCTTTACTGTCAACACACTAAAACATCAAGACCTACTCATGAAATATCATTGCATTACTTTAAAATATCAACTTCCACCAAATTCCAAAAATTAATGTCAAATTCCAACAAGAATTCTGAGAATCACCTAACCAACAATCCAAAAATACTTGAAACATCATCCACAAACATAAGTTCATCACATCCAGAAACCATAAAAAACCAACAATACTAAAAAATCAGCCAACAGTAGTAATAAAACATCATCCTTAAACACAAGTTCATCACATCATTTAAAAAGAATAATTTTTTCTTGAATCCCTTCGATGACTTTTCCGCTTGTCCACCCTTCTTCTGAGAAACTTTTAGACCCCTTCTTTTCAGGTACAGCAGTAGAAGAACATGCAACTCGTCCAATATCTTCCAAGCTCTCAATCCCAAGACTAAAAGAAGGTCCAGGTCTAGTCTTCAATAATGGAACTTCGGGAGTGCACTTCTTCACTGATTTCTTAATGATTTCTTTGATATGATAAAAAAACCTATCAGAAAAATAGTCCCGTGAGCAAACAGGAATATGAACTGGAGGAACCGCATCTTGCGCAGTAGCTGGAGCTTTTTTACCAAGCTTCATCATCTCAGCCACATAGGATTTGGTAACAATTTTAATATTCCTAGCAAATCTTATTGAGCGCTCAACAACATCCTACAAAAAAACAACATTAATACTCATAATTTGAAACATCATATCAAATACAACAAACATAACATAAATATATAAAAACTTACAGAAGGAGCTTCAGCAAGAATCTAATCGCCGGTGGGTAAATCGACAGAAATTTCCAACACTACAAAGCAAGAGGTACTGCGGGCAGTGCCATTACCTAGTCTTGAACCTAACTTTAATTTTTCCATTGAATTCAAAGGAAAACCATTGCCGCTCATCACGCAAGCATCAAACCCACCACTCACTATGAACTTACAAATAACCTTAACTTTACTGTCATTAAAATGTTGGACTAAGGGGAGGGAAGTAGGCAATGGGATTCCTTGAAATGGAAAACTATAAAGATAGCACACTTAAGGTAGAAATACACAGCCATTTACAGCATTAAATGGACCTTTGTTATACCTCTCAACAACATCACAAAAAAATTTCAGCACATACCTACACCAATCCATATTCGTGATTTCATTCACATTTTCCACAACCCTCAAAAGCTTAAAATAAAAATTACTTCTAGATGTGGGAGTAAGGAAAGTACACAGCACATACATCAGAAAATACTTCTTAAACAGATTACCTCCCACAGTCAACAATGACATCTTACCTAGCAACTTATCACAAGGAGTATTGTCATGTTTATCAGCCCCTAAATCCATCTTCCATTTGAGCCTCAACTCCATACCTCTATTCTGCCTTACCCGAGTTATTAACCTCTACAACCCCAACATCACTTATAGGTAGACACATGGAATCATAAACATCATCCCTAGTTACATAATACTTATCACTACCTATTCGCTGCAAGCGACTAATTGGGTTAAAGTTAGATACCAAAATGCCAAAATCTATCTTCAATAATCCATCAAATCATATATCAATAACTGACCCAATCTGCCCATCGGTCAAAGATTTCACAAGCTTTACAATCTTATCAGGGCTACGCTTTGTAGAGTAGCCCCTCTTCGAGCTGCAAAAAAATAAAAATAAAATAAAAAGCAACACTGAAATATGAAACATATCATAAAAGTGTAAGTCATTAATGCATACCTTGATGGATCATTGATACCCTTCGGAATTTTTGACTTCACAACTCCTCCACTATCCTCTCTACACAACAGATTTCCCTTTACCAGCATAAGTTGTTTTACATACAGCAACAGCTTTGCCACCTTCCACATCTGAATCATCAGGCTCTCCACCAGCATCATCAAACTCTTCATCAGAATCATCAGAGTCATCCTCCTCACCAGACCTAACTTCATAATCATTCTCCTTCACATCAGACCTATCTTCATCACCATCCTCATTTTCATCAGAATTATCATGCTTCTCCCCACCCACTAATTTATTCTCATCATCACTATTAGAATTCTCCTCACTGTCAGACTTAATACCAATAACATCATCAACTTGTTGTGAAACATCAACAACATTTTCTGAATCCCCCCCCCCTTGTCAAATTCTTCAACTTCATCGCCTCCCTCCTTCTCGGATTCCTCTTCAGCCTTCTCATCTTCCTCAACATCATTTAGCTTCTCACATTCGCCGTCAGAACTGTTATCAAATTCTGAGCCATTAACATCTTCAGACACCTCATCACTTGTCTCTATTTTATCATCATCACCACCAGTCTGATCATCATGACCAGTTTCATCAATGGTAGCATCAAGTGTTTGAGATTGAGAAGGAGCAGTATTGAAGACCTCCTTTGCAAACAAAAACAATAAATATACAGTCAAATAATGGGGTAACATAACATATAATAAGGATTGAAAATTTAAAACAACAGGGTTAAAACATAAAGATTATCAGATAGAAGACAAACAACTCCGGCATCAGTCAACATATCTTTGTAATGAAGCTTTGACTGGAGAATTTTTGAAGATGAAGAAACATTTTTAACAGCAACACCTATAAATATATTAAAACAAATAATGCAAAATAATAAGATTACAGAACAAGTAACATCAATTTAAAAGAAGAATGTATAAAAAGAGAGGGAAAATACAACCTAGTTCTGAAGATTTCTAAATTTGAATAGAAACTTTTTCAGCATCGTCAGCTATATTTAAAGAAACATCATAGCATATCAAAAAAGCAGGAGGCAAAACATAATTAAACATCAAATCACAAAACTAAGTATTCCAAAATAAATAAATAAATTACTACTACCTTTTTGGGCAATTTTCCAGTCTGTAAATCTAGAACTAGGCTAATCACCTTATTTAAGTGAAATAAAAAAATAAAGATCAAATTACTGAACAAGAAGAAGCAAAAAGTAAGACATAAAAAATCAGAAAAGAAGTTTTAAAAGGAAAAACTATTTTTACCCTTTTTAGCAGATTTTACTGGCTGAGAAAAATCTAGACTTACAGAATCACCTGAAACATATAAAACATCAAACCATAGTAATAAAAGGTAAAAAAGAATTAGTGAAACATCAAAAATCAGAAAAAGATATATTTTAAAGAGGAAATTATTGTACCTTTTTTTCCAACAGATCAGAAGCTGAAACATCAAAACATGGTGCTAAATGGTAAAGAATAATAAATCAAAAATCAAAAGTACGAAAAAGAAGTATTGAAAAGAAAAAACTAATTTTACCATTTTTAGAAATTTTTTTACCAGGCTCAGAAGATACTTGACTCACACCCTCACCTGAAAAATATGAAACATCAAACCATAGTGGTAAATAGTAAAAATTAAATAAAAAATAAAAAATTAGAAAAAGAAATATCAAAAAGGAAAACTATTTTTACCCTTTTTAGCAGATTTTTTTCAAGCTCAGAAGAAGAAACTTGGCTGACACCCCCACCTGTATAGTGTTAAACATCAAATCATAGTGGTAAATGATATAGGGTAATTAATAAAAATCAAAATCAGAAAAAAAAGAATTTAAAAGAAAACTATCTTTACCCTTTTTAGCATATTTTTTCCCAGCCAGAGCAGAAACTTGACTGACATCATCACCTAAATTACATAAAATATCAAACCATAGTGGTAAAAGGTAAAGAGTAATAAATCATAAATCATAAAAAGTGGAATTTAAAAGGAAAATTATCTTTACCCTTTTTAGAATTTTTTTTTCAGCCATAGCAGAAGCTAGACTGACACCACCTGAATTACGTAAAACATCAAACCATAGTGGTAAAGGGTAAAGAGTAATAAATAAATTAAAAATTAGAAATTAGAAAAAGAAGTATTAAAAAAATAATGTTTACCATTTTTAGCAGATTTTTTTCAGCCACAACAAAATCTAGACTGACACCATCATCTAAAGTACATAAAACATCAAACTATAGAAGTAAAAGGTAAAAAAGTAATAAATAAACTATCAAAAAAAGAATTATTTAAAATGAAAAGCATTATTACCCATTTTAGCGGATTTTTTTTCATCCACAACAGAAGCTAGATTGACGCCATCACCTGAATTACATAAAACATCAAAACATAGTGCTAAAAGGTAAAGAGTAATAAATAAAAATATTAGAAAAAAAAATTTACCTTTTTTTAGCAATTTTTTTTCAGACTCAAAATTAGCTTCGCTGACACCCTCACCTGAATTATATCAAACATCAAACCATATTGGTAAATGAGATTAATTCATAAAACATAAAATGAAAAATAAATCAAAATTATAAATATTACCAGTTGCATTCTCAGCTAAACCGGGGGCAATTTGGCTGGAATAAATATTATTGGCATCGTTCTCTAAAAAACATAAAACATCATGAAATATTTAAAATAGGTATTATCAAATCAATAAACAATCATATTATAAAATACAATAAAATTTGAATAATACAATCGCCATCAGAATCGCTCTCACGCTTAGCAAGAACTTTACCCTTACCGCTTATCACTTTGACTTGTTTAACAACACCTTGTTTTACACACCTCTTCCGGATATTTTCTTTAAGGATAGAAGAATCAGGAACTAGCGATGCTGGGATAGACACCTCAGCCACTTTCTTCTTTTTTGCATTTCTTGGACTCGGAGCTGAAGGAAAACCAAAATATTAATAAAAATTAAAAACATACAACAAAATTATACATATAAACATATACCTGCAGTAAATGTAGGAGTCGTCAGACCATGAATCCTATCAGATTTGCTGACAGGAACACCACAATCTAAAACAAAAGAAAACATTATTTATAACATAAATAACATCACCACTCATATATGTATATAAATATCCACAGAAAGTAAAATACATTAATTAGAAAGCAAGTTTAGAACTAGAATTCAGCAAATCAAATAAACAAAATAGATGATCATTAAAGAAATATAAGACATCAATGAAGAACCTAACAACATTTTGGGGGGAAAAAAGGAAAAAAAATAACGAGTATACAAAAAACTGTGAAACCAGCACACATAAAACATCATATAGAAATAGTTGTTACAATCTAGTAAACACTTGCACTATAATCACACATAAAACCAAACAGTACAAAGAAACACCAGTACAAGAACAGTAAAGTTAAATGGAATACTTGTATCATCAAATCAGAACTGAAAAACATCAAATAAAAATATATATAATGAAAACATCAACTGATATCCTTAAATCATCACTCTTACTAAAAATTATGACAGAATCACTGTAATTTAAAAATCATACAATAATGGCAATTAAAAAACATATATAATAAGAAGTACATGCATAACACAGTTCCAATAGAAACATTAATTACAACATCTCATAAGCAAGAAATGAAGTCAAATGAAAACCTTGAAACATCATATTCAAACATTAAAACATCATGTAAAACCCTAGACGATAAAAAATGAACAAATATAGCAATAAATTCAAACAAATAAAAAAAGCAACAAACCTTGAGAAGAAGTCTTCCTCTTCTATTTTACAACAACTTTCAAAGAAACGGAAGTTTGGGAGTATGATTTTGTAATTTTAAACACTGCATCATCTATACAGATAGAATCAACAAGATCTCCTTCCTTCGACATCTACAAAATGATAAACATGAAAAATAATACAGTTAAAAAATGATCGACATCAATGAAAACCTAATAAACAACATGCATGTGAAAACCTCCAGCTTCGCAATTACCTCTTGAAATACGATAACAACCTCCAATCGAAGAGAATAATAACTGCAAAAAAATGGACATAAATCTCAGAGTTCACCAACAAAAAGCTGACTACACAATAAATGGCTAAAAGCAAAGATTATCGGCTGGAAAAATAAATCTAGGTCGTCGCAATTACCTGATGAAGAACCGAACCGATTATCAAGAAAAAATGGAAGAAACTCCAAAAATTGGACCAGAACGACCAATTACACTCACATGAAACACGATCGGATAAGTATTATGCAAAAAGAACGGATGAAAGTACATAAATCGTGATGGAATAGCAAACCTAGATTTCCAGAAAAGGGGGAAAAGAGGGAGAGAACGAATATGTTTTTTGATAGAAAACAAAGCGGTTTTGGAGAGAGAAAGAAAAATGTAAGAATGAGGGGAAAACAAAGAGATATTGAATAGTAAATATATGCTCAAATTTATTTTAATTACAATTCAGTCCCTAAAAAAATATGAAAACTATAATTAATATCCCATCCCAAATTAAATATGTATTATTTATAATTTAATTCCTGATCTCGTTGCCAGACCGTTTCACACAAAAATTTGTAGTTTCCGTATCTTCATTTATCCCATTTTATACAAACATCTTTCCTTGTTCATTTTCATCCAACATCCCCCTCTCTTTATTTGTTATCATTCCAAGAGTTTTGGAATGCAGCTCCAAACTTTGGTTTCTTTGGAGTTTAAATTATTGAAGAAATCATCCCCATTTACAATATAGAATATGAAATTGAGGTGTTCAGATAAGTTAAGGTGGGGATGTGGTAAACTCAAATGGGATTGGTCTTTTATTAAGGTGAGTGTTTTAATTGTCCTAACACGAATTGAATTAAAAGTTATTATTAAATGTTATTTTTTATGTCTGTTAAATTTAAATGTGTTAGTTTAGAATTTTATATGTTATATAAAATGGTTAATAATATTATGTTTTATTCATGTCTATTATTTGGTTTTATACTAATTAAGCACGGTGTTTACTTTATCACACCATGCTTAATTATTGTCATACTAAGTGATTAATTGCCTTGATATTTTATGTGAATGGCCGGCTTGTATTTTATCTTGCCGTGTCAAACTTGGATAATGTGGTACCTGATTACTTGTATGTGCTTTTTGGGGCCCCAACACGATTATAGTTCGGTCGAAGTCAGTGGGGAACGGTATAGATGGGACTGTCTTATTATACCGGCTACACGTTGAGTTTCGGTATACTAGCATAACCATCTGGTTTCTGATACGAGCTCGTAATTGAACACTAATGAGGCGTGGTTGACGAGAATGGATTCTTGATCCCGACAGCCTTCGGGCACTACTAAAATGGTTATACCTAGTATGTTAGTCAGAGTTTCCATATACGCACTTGACTGCAACTTGGCATTAACCCCCTTATCATTTTATTATGTGTTAGGATTTATGTGGATATTTTCTTTATGTGGATATTTTCTTTATGTGATCACTAAAACTCCACTTGGTAAATACTGGTGATGGAACCTCACTAAGCAATGAGCTTACCCTAGTTAATTAACCCTCATAGATGTAGCAGAACAGTTAGAGTGAGAGCGAAGTATGGTGACACCTTTACTTCTTTTGGGGAAGGATCCTAGACAAACCTTTAGAATCTTTTGGTTTAATTTTTGTTATAATAATGTAGAATATTTAACGTAGAACTGATCCTTGTCGGATCTTTTAGAACTTTTGTTTGTATTTTCGTTAAAACCCCTGTAAAATACTTGTGTAAATACTCTCACTTTAATAGTAAGTTAGGTTATGAATTTCTAAATTTTCCTCCGCGTAAACTTTATTTGCACATTACTGCATATAAGTAATCCGACCGTGGGATTATTGGTAACACGCTCGGGTTTGACCTAGTACTTGCATTGAGCAAGTTGATCATAGATCTGGGGTGTTACAGATGTGGAATCTGAGCTTTCCTAAATCAACCAAAGGCTAATCCAAAACATACCTTAATAAAAGATTCCATTTAAACTTAATAAATTTTAAACACTATTTTGGAATTGCTCCAAAATTCTCCCTAAACTATCTAACTAAAAATCATTGCTAGTTCACAAAAGGAGTACATAAATTTTTTTGGGTAAGAACTTTAGGGTATTAAGTGGAAGTGACATAGGAGTAAAATCATTGATCCTTACCCTTTAGGAAAAACCTTTAGGTTCTTTTGAAAATAAAATTATACTATATATCCAAACTAGTTAAAGAAGAAACTTTGTGTCAAAACTATTCCACTAGAGATTATCAGATTAAAATATGAAATTGAAATCGAAATGAAAATCATTAGAGCAATGAAAGTGACCTTTTAATTTGAACTAAGAAAACCTTTGAATCACCTGGGGATGGCCAGCCCAGAGTTTGAATCAGGTTCTCAATTTGAATTGAAAGGTCCCTAATTAATAATAATAAAATTTTAAACTAAAAAACAATACAATAAATTACTAACCACCATACAGATCCGCATAGCCTATACAACAAGAGTAGGCCATTAAATGTAGTAAATCTAAACTCATAAAAAACTTAACCAAAATATCAAACATGTGTCCTACCCTCATTGGGTAGTGTAAGCCTCAGTTAGGGAGCGAGAGAGATTAATCACTAGAGCTTTTAAGCTAGAGAGTCGGGAGCAAGTGCTCATGAAGAAGAGGCTAGAGTCGATGCAGTACTACATGATACGAGCTACGAGGTATACAACACCAGGAAAAGACCCGGACTTAAGTGGGCATTTGGGTTCTGTGTAGGTAGATGGCAGGACTTCATAGGAAACCAAACGAGCAAGGTTGGAGTCACATGATTAGAGCTCTAGAGATAATTGATTAAATTCTTGATGTACTTCAGGGTGACCTTACGAAGTAAGCATCCTATGGTACTGAACACGATGAATGATGTGGCTCACTAAGGGCCTAGGATTGGTTGAAAATAGAATCTAGAGAAACTATAGTAGTAGTAGTATATAACATTTGTAAAAGGTACTAGAAGGTCCCGATTTTACACCATTCAGTGATTGTGCAAGTTAGAGATAAAAATCTGATGATAGGTCAAGGAGAAGTCAAGGGTAACGAGGAATCAGATGACCAAATAGCCTAAAATTGGATTTAAATCATTACTTGAACCTCCCGGGCCCTAGGATTATGAATGAGAAGCGGTAAGGTTGCTATATTTTCATTAGAAATGACGTACCCCAACCTCGGACCATACAACCAAGTCTAGTCTAAGTAATTGTAGGTGGTCAGTAAGGTTCGCCTCGGGTCCAATGCATGTACTGTGGAAAAGGAAGACATGAAGAGAATAATTGCTGGAAACAAGCAAATAGATGTATGCGATGTAGGATATCAAAGTACCCAATGCCTCAGTCGAGGTACTCGTCTCAACCCCTAGGTCATAGGCATCTGTGATAATTTTGCTCCAAAAGGTGAAGCCAATGGAAGAGATAAGCCAAATGAACAGGCCCAGTTTTCACTTTGGAGAACAATGAGACCCCCGTTGCAACCGAGGTCATTGAAGGTGCCCTTTCTATCTTAGGTAAACTAGCTAAGATTTGATTGACCATAGTGACTCTCATTAATTGCTAGTTGTTATTTTCTTGAAAGAATGAAAAATAAGATAGAACACTTATCCTATAAGTCAGAATTTAGTATTC
Organism: Rubia yunnanensis; assembly: GCA_037428765.1. Taxonomy (NCBI): domain Eukaryota; kingdom Viridiplantae; phylum Streptophyta; class Magnoliopsida; order Gentianales; family Rubiaceae; genus Rubia; species Rubia yunnanensis. The sequence continues at coordinate 47,090,619 of CM075069.1, read as the reverse complement.
CCACCAAGGATGCCAAAACCTGACTGTTCATGTAACCAATAGACTTAAGTGCCCTACCTTGAAAAGGATACAAAGTAATACTCGCCAGAGACTCACTTTATAAAAACCATGCCCCTCTTTAAAATTATCATATGAAGGAAGTTAAGCTATATCGGTCAGGGAAACCAATAGTTTAGGTAGACGTTGTAAGAAAGAGGTTATCGTTGTTAATGGTTGATGGTGTAATGGCTAAAAGATGAGTTATACGCGGGAATTTATAATTATAGATTATATCATAAATAAGCCGGCAAATGAGGGGAAAGAGGAAGATATACTGGTAGTTTGGGACTTCCCTGAATAATTCCCTGAGGAACTTGTAAGTTGCCTCCGGAAGGGGAAAACTAAGTTCACCATCGATTTAGTACCAAGAGTCGCGCCTATTTCTCGAAACCCTTATCGCATAACACCACTAGAACTGCATGAGTTGAAATTACAACTTGAGGATTAGTTAACTCTGGAATTCATCCGATATAGTACACCACCCTGGGAAGCACAGTTTTTCTTGTTAAGAAGAAATATGACTCTCTACGGGTGTGTATCGATTACCTAGGCCTAGATAACGTGGCAATTGAAATAAGTACCATCTCCCCATCATTGAGGAGTTCTTAGATCAATCCCTAGGGACAGTCGTATTTTCCAAGTTAGATATACAGCAGGGGTATTACCAATTGCAGATTGAAAAAATAGAGGTTTTGATGATAACCTCTAACCCTCGGTTTAGTAGTTACAAATTCCTAATTATGCGGCAACCCCGTTTCTAGATCTCTGCATTGAGTGTTTTATCCACTCTTAGATGTGTTCATCATCATCTTTATTGATGACATCCTAGTCTCTTCAAAGTCTCATCGAGAGCATGAGCTACACATGAAGAAGGTGTTATAACTACTTAAGGAACATAGGTTGTACACCAGGTTTAGCAAGCGTGAAATCTGGCTTAACCAAGAGAACTTTTGGGGCACGCGATTCGTAAGAATCGGATATCGATGGATCCATGTAAAGTCGGAACCATTATAAATTGAAAGGTGCCAACCAATAGCTCGGAGATTTGAGTTTTCTAAGACTACCTAGATTTTATAAGCGCTTTGTTAGAAATCTCTCTAATTTAACATTTCTCTTATTCCGTCTAACCTAGAAAACAGTCAAGTATGAACGAAAGCTAGTCTAACAATGGAAGGAGCGATTGACAACTGCCCCGATCTTTGCACTACCAAAGGGAAATGATAGATCTATAGTATACAGATGCTTCGGGAAATGGCATGAGGTGCGTGATCTCTTATGCATCTCGAAGATTAAAGTTCTACGAGAAGGACTACTCCGCACATGACTAGGAACTCAGCGTAGTAATGTTCGCCTTAAAGAATGGTAACATTATCTATATGGAGTCGCGTTGAGGTAATGTCAAATCACAAGGTTCTAAAGTACCTATTCACTAAAAAGGACTTGAATATGTGCCAACGTAGGTGGATGGAGTTTTCAGGAGATTATAATTGTGTGATTAATTGTCGCCCTAGCAAGGCAAAGGTAGTGGCAGACACCTTTAGAAGAAAAGAAAATTTGGTGCACATCATGATGACAGAGATTGAGATGTTATCTCTGATAGGAAATTGGAACTGTGAGGTTAATCCTGACTAACTTATAATCTTCAACCTAAGAATATAGTCTACTTTACCCACTCAAATCAAAATAGTTCAAGAATCTGAGGAGTCCTTAGTAAGGAGGATGAAGCTCGACTTTGAAGACAAGTTACTGGCTTTGAAGTTGACGGTACCATGCCTCTGAAATGAAGGAATAGGTTCCACTTATCCGAGAATCGAAAATCATACCAAAGGTGCTAGAGGAAACCCATTGATTCAAAAATACTGTACACCTAGGAGGAGCCAAAAACGTATTGGGAATTGAAACATAAATAGTGTTAGGACAACATGAGGAGGGACATTGCGGAATTTATGCTTGGTGTGTTAGAAAGTTAGGCCGAGCAAAAAAAAACATAACCATATGGGTTATCACAATCATTAGGAGCCCTAGAGTGAAAGTGGGATTCACTCATGATTGATTTCCTGACAAGATTACCATAGACTCAGGATAGTTATATCGTGATTCAGGTGGTAGTCAATAGATTGACCTAATCGACTTATTTTTTTGTAGATGTACGATAAGTAATCTATAGAAAATTTGATGTCACTCTATACCCAAGAAATCACAAGATTATTCAAAGTGTATTAAATTATTATGTTGAACACCTCTTTTTCGGGAAAGAGATGGAGAGTAAAAGATTCTCTCTACTACTAGTACACACAAGGTTGAACCAAAGGAAAAAGGTGAGGACAATGAGGCAGTGTCTACACACGGCTTGGAATCAACATTAGAGCTATACAAACTGCCAAAGGAGACTAAACCAGTAACACTACAAGAAACAATATTTTTGAGTCATTTCTACGGAAGTTTTTACCTCAGTTTTTAAATCTAAAGATATAATCGGAGTAAAAGGTGTATTTTAAGTTCGGTTCACAACCAAGGATAAACTTATTTTTTAACTCGGCTTTACAAAAAAAAAAGGTAAAATATGAAACTGCCGGATCTTGTGGCGATGTGGCACCAAACCAATACCGCAGTAAAAGAGTTTACCGACATTCGAGGGATGTCGCAAGTTTCAAATGTGGAACTTTAAATCAATTGAAGTTTTTCCCGCAAGACCACCTAGCGTTTTTCTGGCCAAATCAGATTTACACCAACATTGGATTTACAACAGATTTTACCGGCCAATTTCCAGCCAAATCAGATTTACAACAGCAAGAACACCCAGCATCGGATTTAAAAATACACTAAAATACACTAATCGAGTTTACAAAATACAATAAAATACACCGAATCTGAGCACCTGTTCATTGGGCAGGTGGCACGGAGGAGCATGGCGGACGCGGGTGGAAGAGGACGGGACGCGGCGGGTGCTGTCTGAGAACGAGTCGGGCGCTGGCAGGAGAATGAGTCGGGCGCTGGCAGGAGAACGAGTCGGGCGCTGGCGGTAGAACGAGTCGAGCGCTGGTGGGAGAACGAGTCGGGCGCCGGCGTTTGGTGGTGGTAGCTCTCGGTGGTGGTGGCGAGGGCTGCTGGAGGTGGCGAGCGCTGCTGGAGGCGGTCGGTGGTGGCGTTTGGTGCTGGTGGTGAGCAATGCCGGAGTCACTCGATGTTGGAAGTGGGGCCTTGGAAAGATGATCGTGTCGGCAGAAATGGAGAAGAAGTGTCAAGGCAGGTAGCTAGGGCTTGAGATTTGTGTGTTATATGTGCTAAGCTCTAGGTCATTTGGGCTCATTAGTTTGGTTTGGGCTGGAATAATTTCCCCCTAAATTCAGTTTAGGGACCAATTTCGTTTAAACTGATTATCATTTGTAGTCAACTAAATGATGTATAAATAGGCTTAATCACTTGTAGTCAATTAAATGATTTTTAATTAAAATAAATTTTATGTTGTTGGCATAGTACGCAATGTTGATACATAGAGAGAGTGTATGAGCTAGTTGATCATGTCATTGTAAATGAAATATTTATGAAATTAAATTTATAAAGGTAAATTAATGAAATGAAATTCAAAAATAGAGAATTTAGAAATAGAAAACGAAATTTCTTTGTGCTAACTTTCTGTCTTTATTTTTTACTAGGTATTATACACTGCACTTTGTGCAGTTTAACCCGGATCCATAAGTTTATATACTCCTCCACTCGATTAAATGTTTTTAATTTTTGATCATGTCATATTTGATGATAACTTTAACTCAAAGTGTTGGGAAATACAATCTTTCCATATGCTTATGGAAAGACGATCTTTAATTAGACTAATAAAAGATAAAATGTTTAGTTGCAATATTAAAATTTTATTTTGCAACGTACAGTAGTTATAAAGTTTATAACTCGATTCATGCAACCCAAAAATTTTCTGTTCATTTCTTCTAATTCACAATTTAAACTTTGGTCTTTTCATGGCTTATGGAAAAACCATTTTTCAAGATACGGACTCTAACTTTAGTTACACATACTAACGATAAATAAAAAAATCATTTCTTAATAGATGTTGAATGAAATCTAATAACATCTCTCATCTAACAATAAGGTTGAATTCCCCTGCATCACCATGATTCCATCTTTCCAAATTTCCATATCCAACGTACTCTCCTACAAAGAAAATCCACAATATACACTATTCTCTACAGATTTCCCTCACCGATGACTTATTAAGAAGCAGCGAGACAACTAGTTTCTCTGGCGACTGCCCTAAATAGTTAACTGTACAGTTTTTCGGAAAATGGCAAAAATGACATACTAACATCCCCTTCCCTAAGCATCACCCAATGAGAAGATTGTATCCTTGGCTTACTGAAGCAACCGACATACTTCAAGGATAGTAATGTCAGGAATTCGCTGGGTTGGAAAAGAACAACAGCTGGGGTAGATAATCTGAACCCAAGCCAAAGTTGTGCCTGAATAAAACATCGCGGAAAAAATCTTCAAAAGGAGTACACATAAGGTTAATGGAACAATATATCTCCATAAGATCGGATTATGAACCGCAAATAACAGAAATTCACCTGAATATTGAGAGCAGCAGCGCTCAGCTAACATAGCAGGTGGTGGCAATTCCTTTCGAACCTGCTTTGTTCCACAAGCTTCTTCCGGTGCACGTCCAGCGGAATCTTCTTCTCTACTTAGCTCGTCGCAATCTTCATCTTCAGCAACAGCAATACATCGTCTGGATGCTTCAACACCATTCCCAAAGTCCTCATTTCTGCCGCCGGTACTAACAAATACAGTGATGAACATCAACCTACAAATCAGTTCATGGAAAAGAAAATTGAAGTGAATTCCGCGGAAAACATACTTGTTTGTGAGAAGCAAGGAGAGACGTCTGCTGTTCACGGTGATGTTAACTTCGAGGAGTTGGCTATGTCGACGGAGGAGGCAAGGCGGTTTGTGTTGAAGGTGGAATGTTGGCTCTCCGACGTGATGGCATTCAGGTAAACCATGAGGACATTACTGAAGGCATTACTCAAGTTTAAGCCAAGAAGAAAGCCAACCTAAATGCGTAGTACTTGTTTTCTGAGACTTAATATCGAACACATGCAATGCAATTCTGAAATGAAAAACAACATACCGTACAAACAATTAATTCCATAAGAAATGGGCAAATGATGTCCTCGAACCTCAGGATCATCAGTATCCAATGAGCTTTTGAATTTCACTATTCTTTTGACTTCATCTCCTTTAGGTTCTTCACCTTCCGGAGAAAGAATGGTGGACACATATCTGAAAGTTCCAAATGAAAACACCAATTCTTTTAGCTACATATAATCGAAGAGATTAAAAAAAAGTTACTCAATGCCACAGATATCGCAAAGTTCAGAATTAAAAGCTTCATTTTGTTTGCTAACCCCATATCTACAACATATGAGCAACATTAGAGAGTAAAAAATCCAACTCATTAGCTTAAGTCCTAGAATTCATCAAGAACACAACCTATGTAAGCATATATAACTGATAGAATGATTTGCCGTAAGGAATTGTATTATTGATGACTGAATATATAGAGAGTACAATAGATGTATAATAAGGAAAGAACTCTAATCATAATAAATTATAATCTAATCAGTAATCTAATTTATCCTAACAAACCCCACCGCCAAGCAAAGCGTCGGATTCTCAGAGACGCAAAGCTTGGACTTAAAGAACTCAAACAAGAGACGAGAAAGACCCTTGGTTAAGAAATTCGCAACCTGTAGAAATGTAGGCACATGAGCAACACGAAGCTTGGCCAAAGAAACCAACTCACGAACAAAATGATAATCAATGTCAATGTGCTTAGCCCGCTTATGCGCCACCGGATTCTGAGCCAAGAGGATGGCACTGCTGTTGTCACAAAGCAGAAGAGGCGCACCAGAAAGAAGAACATGAAGATCACGAAGCAAATGAGTCATCCAGATGACCTTAGGAGCAATGTTGGTCAAAGCGCGATACTCCGACTCAGTGCTGGACCTGGACACCGTGGGCTGTTTCTTCGCACTCTAAGAAACCAAGTTACCGCCTAAGAAAACAACATAGCCATAAGTAGAACGACGAGTCTCCAAACACCTGGCCCAATCTACATCAGAATAGCCGAGCACCTCCGGAGAAGAAGCTGCACGAAAATTGAGACCAAAATGTAGGGTCCCTGGAACATAGCGGAAAATCGGGATACCAACCAAAAATGATCCTCCCGAGGGTCCTGAAGATACTGACTAACAGAATTAACTGCAAATGCTAAGTCCGGACGAGTGATGGTTAGATACTGGAGAACACCAACCAAAGAGCGATACAACGTCGGATTCTTGAACTGGGAACTCGTACTGTAGTGAAGTTGAGAATTTGGCGGAAACGGTGTAGAGACTGGCAGTGCATTTAACATACCAGCTCGAGAAAGAATGTACTGAGCATACTTTGCCTGTCCGAGAAAAAGTCTCGAGGCAGTGGGCGTGACCTCCAAGCCAAGAAAGTAGTGTAAAGCACCCAAATCTTTGATGGCAAACTCCTGATGGGTGCGATCAATGAACTGCCGAATATCTTCAGGAGAGATTCCTTGACTGGCCTTTCTTTACCACGAAATGCCAAAATGATATCATCAACATAGACCAAAAGATGCAATAATGATGAGCCACGGGACAACACAAATAATGAAGTATTAGAAGAACTGCAATGAAACCCAAGCTGCAAAAGATAAGCAATGAAACGCTAAAACCATGCTCGAGGCTCCTACTTCAAACCATAAATGGCCTTTCGTAGACGACAAACATAGTCCGGATGAGTGGGATCCTTATATCCAACATGTTGCACCATAAAAACCGGAGAATCAAGAACACCGTTAAGAAAGAAATTCTTAATGTCCAACTGATGTAGAGACCAAGCACGCATAGTAGCAATAGCAAGAATTGTCTGAACTGTAGATGCTTTAACCACAGGGCTGAAAGTATGGCCAAAGTCAAAACTGGGAATTTGAGAGAAACCCTGAGCTACCAAACGTGCCTTATGGCAATCAATCGGACCATCAGGTTTGTTGACATCTGGAAGGTGCGGAACAAAATCCCAAGTGTACTGACTACGAAGAGCGGAAATCTCCTTATACATGGCAAAAATCCAAGAAGGATATTGTTTTGTGGAACGATAATCAGTCAGTTCTTTCTGAGCAAGAAGAGTCGCAAAAAGGCCATGAGCATGAATATCAGAATAATCTTGGCACTGAATAACTCCGGTGGAAGAACGCGTAACCATACGAGAAGATACTGGATGCGGAGAACCCAAAATCTAGGACGTGGCCGAGACGGTAGAGTTGTGTCGTCCATGGTCGTAGCCGAGGCGGAAAGGAGTCCGTTCGTGACCGACCAAGGCTAGAAATAGGCTTTCTGTGGCCGTGTGTGACTGTGGCCATCCGTGGCCATGGCCGTCCGGGGCGCTTGAGCTCGTCATCACGGCTGGGTACATGCCAGAGGCCACCCTGATTGGGCACGAGCAAGAGACCACCGTGGCTGGCCGCGGGCAAGGAGCCACGCGGCTGGATGCGAGACGAGATGGTGGACACGGGTCAACTTGTGGGGTAGTTGGCTGATATGGCTCATTAGGAAACCGGAATTGAGGTGAGGATGGAGCCGAGGCTGGTGATGACACCGTCCCATGATCCGGATCAGTAAAGGCTGAGACAACCAAACCTGAAGAGGGAGACCCAGTTCCCGATGCCAGAACGAGAGGAAAATAAGCCTCGTCAAACCGAGCATGACGAGTAACATAAACCTTGCCAGTGGAAGAGTCGAGACACCGAAACCCCTTATACTGCGAGCTGTAACTGATAAATATACATGGAATACTACAGGGAGATAGCTTATGATTAGCAAAGGGACGAACAAAAGGAAAAACCCGGCAACCAAAAGGATGAAAGTTACCATAGATAGGATCCCGATGATAAAGAAGACCTTAAGGTGTCGATCCCTACAGAACTGTAGTAGGCAAATGTTGATAATGTAGACAACAGTGGTGAATGCATCATCCCAACGAGAAATTGGAAGATGTTAGCGAAAAAGTATCGTGAGACCCATTTCAACAACATGGAGATGCTTGCATTCTGCCCGCCCATTCTGTTCCGGAGTGGCCGGACAAGAAACCTGATGATGAATAACTTTCACTGCAAAATGTTATCCGAGTCTAGTGTTCAAAAATTCAGTGCCACCATCATTTTGAAATTTTTTAATCTTTGCTGAAAATTGATTCTCAACAAGTGCCTCAAACTGCAAATACGTGTCAACAAAATCTGATTTACGACGAAGGGGGTATAGCCAAGTGAATCTCGAAAAATCATCCACAAATAATGCATAATACAAAAAACCATTTGTAGATACAACCAGGGAGGGACCCCACAAATCACGATGTATTGAATCAAGAACATTGTCAGTACGTTTAGGGTTCTCAAAAAAAGCCAATTGTTGACCTTTCGTAATAACACAAGGGGCGCAAGTAGGCAGTTTAGGCAACAAAGAAGAAACTGAAAGTAAACCAGACTTATGTAAACTAGTAATCACTGCACCAGGAACATGACCTAGGCGTGCATGTCACAACTCATATGAAGCTCGACTTTTATTCTGCTGTAAAACTGATACAAATGCTGCATCACCCCGGTCCAAAACGTACAATCCATCCTCACTGTGCCCTCGACCCACGACGGCCCTGGTTACTTTGTTCTGAATAACAAAATTCCGGTCATCAAATGTAATTAGGACACCTAAATCCATTAAGTAAATTCTTAGTAATATCATGCACAACCAAAACACCATACAAATGCAAGTTCTCGAAAACTTTAGAATCATCAACATGAGATATCATAGCTGGAGCACCATTACCAACAAGAACACAAGATTTACTAGTATAAGGAGTGAAATTGTCAAGGCCTGAGGTGGAAGTCGCCCTATGACTGGTAGCGTTGGAATCAAGGTACCAATATGATAGACGAGAAGAAGTATCGAACTGTTGAGAAGAGTGATGATTTTCTGCCAAATGAGTGCTTGGAAAACGACCAATCTGTGCCAGCATCTGGTAACACGTCGCAAAATAGTGACCGAGCTGTCCGCACCAGGAACAGTGAGGACGACTGCGACCAGGGACCGGACCAACCACCTAAGAACCGGTAAAGAACTGCCGACCGCCGCCACACCTGCCACTGAAGTGACCGCCGCGGCCACCGCAGGAAGGCTATGTGCAGCCACCTCGGGTCGGCGTGTGATCCCACGCGCAACCGGCTTAAGTAGAACCATCCACCTTCAGATGAATGGCAATTTAAAATACTTCCAAGTACCTCTGCATTTTTTCATGGTGCCCAATCTTTAGAATCACTATGCCAAGTAAAGTGTTCAGGTGATTCACCATATAGGCAGTTCGCCTTTTTAACATATTCGTTATATTTATTCACATAAAAGAATTGTGTTAACATAGTGTTTTTAATAACAGTTACTAAAAATGTTTTGTAGAGATTGATTAGCAGGGAAGCTTACTGACTGAGCATCCTCTAGATGAACTGGTAAAGATAGAACTAAACGGAACGTATGATTTAATTCAAATCCAAAAATTTACCAAGTTGCTTCAAGAGAAGAAATCCATCTTGCGGACTGGAAATATTTTTATTTCATCAAGTGTAGGATTTCCCTCATTCATAATTAATGTGTATAGAATTTTATCATGGCCCTCATAGATATATTTGTAAATGTATTTTATAGCCTGAATGGTTGAACATATTTCAACATTCATATGACAGTTAAATTTAGCAAGAAAGTATGAATTATATGGAACAACCCATCGGTTATCGAGTGGTGAACCTCTAATCATAACAATGCAACCATTATTTCGACGATGGTATACTGGATATGAGTTACTTGCATTTGTGGTTACTTCTGAGAAACTCTTAGGGCAATTAAATTTACATAGACCTTCTTTCAAGAAAGAACACGCTGGATTAAAAATACCACAAGGTCCATGCATCATATGTTTAGTTATAAGAATAAGTATGGATCGGTATCTGGATTAGGTAATTCTACAGAAACAATTCTATCAAATGCTTTAGGAGAAAACATTTTCGATGCAGACTCTAAAATAAGTAAGATATGTGCATGGGGTAATCCTCTTTTTTGGAATTCAACTACATACGTATAAGCAATAATGTTACCAAAAATTTTGTTCTTAAATACTTCTTATTTTCCAGTAGTTCAAGTTTTGCACGGAAAATTCAAGCAATTAAATTAGGCTAGTTTTGAGACTCGTTGGTTGGTAGAGTTAATGCTTTAATTTCAGGCCAACTTGGGTTCGAATTTATTGTTAGGAAAATATCTGTTTTTCCATATCGCTTTACTAAAGTCATGGTGTCAAGATATCTTTTTCACATATCTCTAGGTCCTCCAATAAATGAAGCTGGTAATATTATACGCTTTCCAATTTCAGCACATGTACGACATCCTTGTGTCATGCTATCTAACAAACCACTATATACTTCATTGGGCAAAATACAGATATAACCCTATGTTTTGGTCGAAAGTGCCAATATGACCCTGTGAAGTTAGAAAGTGCTATTATAACCCTATCTTTTACATCATAAGTGCCGATATAACCTTTTGGCACTATTTCGGTGTTGACTTAGTATTTTTCGACATTGACCAATCCTAAAAAGACTAAAACACCCCTAGTCTTAAAAATAAAAAATTAATGTCTAAAACACCCCTAGGATTCTTCTTCTTCTTCATCTCCTAAACCAGTGCCGCCTCTGCTTTGCCGTCGCCACTGCAGAATCTGGAGTTTTGCCTACCTCACCAGCCTTGCTACTAGCAGACAAACATTGAATATTATGAGGCAATTCAAAATAATATTTCCATAGCACAACCAAAAACTAGTATTGTATCTGAGTTACCAGTGCCATATTAGGATGAGCATAAACTCCAGCAGGAGGATATACAGGATATGGAACATGAGTACCGTATGGTGGCATCAGAGAGAGCTGAAATATAACATAATGGAAATAACGTTCACTAACTCTCTGAGAAAAAAACCATTCTCTGCAAATGGAGATCTTCAATCTGGGTTAATGGAGTCCAGATGCCAGGAATTCGTCCTCGATTCTGATCAGGAGCTGCCCGTTTGGTTTTCTGAGTTTTCGACCACCGCCCGATAGTTGCTCGGCGGTTGTTCCTCCACCTCACTGTTGCTCCACCTCACCTCTGGTGCCGTCGCCGCTGCTCCAACTCAAATTTGCCACCACAGCCCCCTGTTCACCCTCACCACCACCATCAATTCCCACCTCAACAGCCTCCCGTCCACCCTCACCACCACTATAGATTCCCACCACAACAGCCCCTCTTCCACCCCAGATCCTACATCAAAACCCTCCTCTGCTGCCCTAAATCGACCCATCACCAAACCCTAAATCGTAGGGAAAAAGAAGGAGAAGCCGCCTAAAAAAAATGGCGCCGATGTACATGATAGATCGTAGCAGAGAATAAGTAAGAAATGGCGCCGCAGGAAGAAGAGGCCGCTGGAACTAAGCTTTTGTTAATAATAGGGTTAGACACTAAGGGTAATATAGTCTTTTTAAATTTTTTTATTTTTTTAATAGGGATATAATTGTCAATTCACATAATTCTGGCCAAATTCAGGCTTCCAGGGTTATATTGGCACTTTCAAACAAAACATATGATAGCACTTTCTAACTTCACAGGGTCATATTGGCACTTTCGACCAAAACATAGGGTCATATGGGCACTTTCGACCAAAACATAGGGTCATATGGGCACTTAACTCTACTTCATTTCTCAACAGATTTTGCATGTCTGGAATTTTAAAATAATCTAACCTTGATGTTTCAATTTTTATATACATATCTACTACATATTGTTGTAAGAGTCTGCCTACGTGCAGAAGAAATGATCTATCATTTTCTCTAATTTGTAACTTGTAACAGCAATATTCACGACATAAGACTGTATCTCTTGAAGTAATTTTTTCAGTGTTTAAATTAATATGTTCAGATACTAAAAAATTGTCTACATTATTATAATTTTGTATATCATGTACAGTTTCACCATGACACATCCTATTAGTTTGTTTTTTTGCATTCTTTTTACTCAGTCTTCCAACAGCTCTATGCCAACCTAGTTCACCATTTAAAAATATAAGGGGATACTGCATTGGATCATAGCATCCAAAATAATGACGAATAATTTGACATCTACTATCTTTTAAGTAAACCTGATTATGTTGGCTTGTATTTTGCTCCATTTCATTAGATTCTAACCATATTCCAGCTACTTGAGATGCAGTAGGCCTATTGAAGGTGTGTTGATCAGTTAAAGGGTCAGTGTGTAAAAGTATTTTATATCCATGTATGTTTTCAATGTCATTAAGATTTCTAAAAAAAATTGCATAAGGATATACTTGTAGAATGTTGATTGGTTTATTTATAATATTTTGGTTGAATTTTGGGCTGATAGACATTCAATTTTTTTATTAATGTTCTGTATCAAAATAACATAGTTGAAGGTTTGTTGGGGGTTCCTTTTTTTCCCCCTGAAAATAGGACTTTTTTATCTGGAGGTTCTAATTGATCCACGAAATGATGCTGTTGCCCCTGTATCCTGGAATGTATATACACCAAAATTTCTTTTGGGTAAAGTCGTATCAGAATGTACACCAAGTGAAGTAAATGCAAACATGTTATTATAGTTGCGTATATAATTATGGAATTCTGTTCCATCTTCGTTATGAGCAAGGAACATTTCTGTGAGTTGGGGAGGCATATATATCCCAGCAAGTTTTATTTCCCCCGATGAACAGCAAAATGAAGGTGGTTCTAAGTAAATACGTTTAGCGTCACAAAATTGACAGTTTGGTATGTCAGGTAATAAATTAGGTGTTCCTACTATACATTGTAATGGATCAGGCAGGGGCGGAACCAGAAAAAAATTTCAGGGGAGGCTGAAAAAATTTCGGCGTCCGGCGTGCAGAGGCGGTGGGACGAGGCAGCTTCCGGCGTGCAAATGAAAAATTTTCATCGATTCAAATTCAATTTAATAAAATATCCCTAATTGATAATTAACAAATGAAAAAAAAATTATAAAGTCATATTCATCTAAATTCAATTTAACAAATATCCCTAATTGATAATTCTCTAAACCGATTATGACAAAATTTCAATCTCTTTGTTCATTAGATTCATTCGATCTCTTTAAAGATGGAGATCCGCCACTTCGAATTAGAAATTTATCCATAACCTATTAAATATCAAATAGGGAAAATATGTAAATTGATTTATTTTTAAAAAATCTAAAAGAGTTACGAAACAATAACAAATTGAGATAACAAAAAATTTATAAAATCATATTCATCTAAATTCAATTTAACAAATATCCCTAATTGATAATTCCATAAACCGATTATGACAAATTGACAATTTCATTTTCACATACAATTATACAAAATAAAACAAACAATTATAATTTCATCTAAATTTCAACTAAATTCCAACTAAATATGCAATTCAACTAAATTCAAATATGCAATTCAACTAAATTTAAACAATCATATATAATACAACCATATAAATTCAATTCAACATCCAATCTAAAAATCATGTTCACATTATATTTAAGTTTTGAAGAAATAAATAAAAAAGAGAATAAACTCTAAAATTAATAAATCTTAGCATAAAGAGAAGAAGTATACCGGCGGACGGCGGTGGTTACCGACTTACCGTGGTTTGGAGAGGCGGCGGAAGGCGGTGGCGCGGCGGCGGACGGACTGAGCAGGGGCGGGAACTGGAGGCTAAGCTTGTTGTTGCTTGCTGTTTCTCGCCTCCAGCTAATATAGAAGGGTTTTTGCTTTGGTTATTGGATTGGGCTCAGTTTTGGCCCAATCCATTTCCCATTTCAAATTTTTTTTTCATATTACTAAATGAAACGACGTCGTTTTAGTACTTAGGTATTAAAAAAAGAAGGGCGAATGAAACGACGTCGTTTCATTTAGTAATATGAAAAAAAATCGAAATGGGAAACGGATTGGGCCAAAACTGAGCCCAATCCAATAACCAAAGCAAAAACCCTTCTTCTCCGACGAGCAGTGCTTCGAACTGGTGTGTCGCCGCCGCGCCGCGCCGAAGACGCGCCCAACTCAGCCGGAAGACGCGCTCCCGCCTCCTGCTACCTCCGGCCGGCGATCTAGGTAGGGCTGGAGCCCTACCTCGCGTACCATTGGTTCCGCCCTTGGGATCAGGCTTCCTATTTTTAATCTTAAATTTACCTTTTTTCGGTATTTTCATTTCTCTTTACAATCACTATGTCCAGCCTCTTTATGAGTTTCTAGCGATGAGTATTTCCTTTTTGAGGATGTACAGATGTCTGAAAAAATTTTCATCTCCGTACACTAGGTAAATTTTTTTCTAAGGCATATTTTTGGGTACTTAACTAAGTCGAAAAGGTTAAATTGTAAAATATGTGCAAGGTAACGAGAGAAAATCTTGTAAATTTAAAATGGGAGAGGATATGTTTATAAGGGGATAGAATCAAAGTGGAATTTAAAAGGCAAGTATGAGGTAGTTGAAAGGGAAGCTAGCAATGTACCTGAGGATATTGTTTGAAAGTGTGTCTATTTAACGGTCAACTTTAACAAGTAAGCATTTCCAATGTACCTGCACAATAAAGTACAACGAAGTAAGAATGTATTTCCGAATAATAAGTTCCGAATAATAAGTTAATATATAATATATTCATAATGCAAAGGTACGATGAAAAAGTAAGAAGTTGGTAAACAAGATTCAGTAAAAAGCTATTGTAAAATAGAAGCTATGAATCTTCTAATTCATAAAAAGACCACATAAAAGATTCCATGCTGCAGTTCAATATGGAAATCAAGTCATTCCATAACATAATTACTAATATATATCATTATTTACAAACAAAAAAATTGACATTTTAGGGTCCATTCGTGAATATGTTAAAATAAAGAGATGTCCCAGCATTCAAAAGAAATGTTCCAAAAGGCGATCAACGGCTCGCTCTCATCCGCTCCGGTCATTCGACACCGCATGCCTCATTGGAGAGATAAATTATAGCATTTTCGTAGCTGAACATATGACGCTCGACTATGTTTGGTGCGCACAAGAAGTCTTCCCACTGAAAGAACTCTCACACTACCGCTGCCGAGAGTCGAACCCATGCTCCTAAGGACATTGGTCATGCACCCAACTACGTGAGCAATTGTGTGGGTGCCAAAATAAATGTTCCGCATCCTATTGGAGGTGGTTCCAACACTGAAAGCCCATTTGCAAGTGATATTAATATTAATCTGTTATTATTTACAAGAAAACTTTTGACACTCTGGAAAACTGGGAAGGTTCCACCACTGAAGGCAGAGTGGATTCTACTCTGTGCCCATTTTTTTCCTACCTATTAAATATTAAATATACTTCCACAAGTTTACATGTAGTATAAAACCAAGAGCATAATCACATCACTAAACATATAAGCATAAGCAAAAACACAAACCCTGATCACAAACAAATTATTCCATGAGCATAAGCCCATCAATCACATACATTACAGACAATCAACAAAAACCCCACATGATCAAGCCTCAAATAGAACTTCAAACACGCAGAAAATCAAAAGTTGGAGTAATGAGTGGAGAATGAAAATATAATCTCACTTTCTGCTGCAGAACATAAAAGCAATAACAAAGCTGCATCTGTACAAAAGATGAGAATGAAGTTAGCATCCGGACAAGTTAAGAGCAAAGTTTAAAAAAATGTGTAAATAACAAACAGCATACATCAGCTAGCAGAGATCGAAGATAATAAAGCAAGAGAACACAGTAACATAACTTCATCAGCGGCACGGTGTAAATGAGAGAAACCATGTGAATGAGAGAAACCTTCATCATCATGAGGTGTGAGTTTATTAGCCATTTATAGGCAATACAATGCTGAATTAATACAAACTTAAAACCCATTACTCACCCACTACTCAACTCCCATACATTACTCACCCACTACTCAACTCCCATACATTACTCACCCACTACTCAATTCCTACACATTACTCACCCACTACTCAATTCCCACACATTACTCACCCACTACTCAACTCCCATACACGGAATAAACATAAAGATCAGGAGCAAAAATAGCGCACTGGGTTATGTAAAGGGGGAAAATCAATGGTGATATTATTTTTTCTCTGAGACCAATTATCGAACACCTTTTGTGCAACTTTGAAATAAAGAACAACACAAGAACAGTTATCGAATACCTTTTGTGCAACAACTAAGAACATACCGTACAAACAATAAATTCCATATATGAAAGCAGAAAGAAATGGCCAGATAATAGCAAACTGAAGAGGAATTAAAAAATTGGTAAATTAATGAAGAAAAACAAATGAATGAGCATAACTGGTGGTAATTCCAACTGTTAGGATAAATTAGATTACTGATTAGATTATGATTTATTATGATTAGAGTTATTTCCTTATTACTCTTATATTGTATTCTCTATATATCTATATATTCAGTTATCAATAATACAATTCTTTACGACAAATCTTTCTATCATGGTATCAGAGCAAGATGTGATCCTAAATTATAAATCATAAATGTATTTTTATTTCTTTTCCCGACCGACCAAGGCAACTGTTTCCGGTGAATTTCTAGTGACTTTCGGCCATCTCTCGGCAGCCTTCTTCGCCCAACCTCATCTTCGTCGGCGTCTCTCTCTTTCCGAAGATCCAAACTCTTCATCCCTGGCTTCGTCATCGTCATCTCTGGCGTCCGTATCCAACGTCATCTCTCACCGGCGTTCAAACGTCACCTTTGACATCTCTCACCGGCGTTCAAACTTCACCTCTGACTTCACCGGCATCGTCATCTCTGGCGTCTGCAGAAGTCGCATCGTTGAGCTCCATCACACCGCTGTTCAGTCACGTGTCCAGTCATGCCGTCGAGCTCAGACCGTTGCCATGCCAGTTTTGTCACCAGCATCCGGATTCGGCGGCGGTCTAGATCCAGCCACCAATCAAGCTCTATGTTTCACCGTCGTTCCAGTTCCGGCATCAGATATAGAGGAAGCCGAACCCGGTTTCAATTCGACGGATTCCTCAAGCGCGTGAGATTCACACGCTCCATGAAGGAGAAACTCCAGCACGTAGTAGCCATGCGCGTCCGACCAGCTTGTGCAGTCACCTGTCTTGGCGCGTGAAGTCACGCGCCCATCCACTCTCTGCGCGTAGGAACACGCGCTTGACAGATTGTTGACATTTTTTGTCCTCTTGCTGATTTCTTATTTGCCTTTATGAATATTAGAGCAAAAATTTCAGATCCTCCTATGGTTTATTTGGCGCCCTTGTCTCAGGAAGATTGTTCCGCTATTTGGATTATAGACAAAGCTTTGTTTCAGGCCTATTTAAATGGTTCCAACCGTCATCCTTCATCGAATCAGTGGATCGTTGATTCTGGTGCTACATCTTATATCACTGCTCATACCAGTCATCTTGATAAGGTACAATGTTATCGTGGTTCTGATGCTATTCTTGTTGGAAATGGTGAATCATTATCTATTTCTCACATTGGTCAATGTCATTTCTCTGGTTTCTCCGTTAATGACGTTCTTGTGGTTCCTAAGATTACTAGAAACTTATTGTCCATTAGTAAGCTTACTTGTGATTTACCTGCTCGTGTTATATTTGATGCCGATGCATTTTCCATTGAGCACAAGCATACATGGACGATAATTGGTAAAGGTCGTCATAGTTTAGGTCTTTATTTTCTTGAGACTGGTGATTCCAGTTTTTTAGGCGAACTACGCTCTAGAAAGCTTCATGCTTCTTTTGAGCAGTGGCACTCTCGCCTCGGTCATGTGTCTCATGATACTGTTCAGTTATTGAATCGACGGGGCCTTATTACTGTCACTTCTGCTATGCCTGCATCTGTCAGTTGCTCTCCTTTTCAGATGACCAAGAGTAGCCGTTTGCCTTTTTACACTAGTGACAAACGCGCTACTAGTTTGTTGTATAAAGTGCATTGTGATTTGTGGGGACCGGCCCTGTTTTATTTGCCAGTGGTTTCTCTTATTATGCCATTTTCATCTATATTTTTTCACGATTCACCTGGTTTCTCCCAATATAGCATGAGTCGGATTTCTATGACACATTTATCCAGTTTCAGAAATTCGTTAAGACTCAGTTTTCTGCTAGGGTTAAAATTTTCAAACCGATGGTGGCACAGAGTTTACTAATCACCGATTTCAGGCTCACTTCATATCATGTGACATTCATCATCAGATGTCCTCGCCCTATACATCTGCTCAGAATGGCCGAGCTGAGTGGAAGCATCGTCACATCACAGAGACTGATCTTGCCATATTTTTTCACTCTTCTCTGCCGCACTGTTATTGGGTGGAAGCTTTCTCCTCTGCGGTTTACATTATTAACCGTCTGCCTAGTTCAGTTATTAGTGGCAAATCACCTTTTGAGATTATTTTTGGTCATGTGCCTGACTATACCCTCTTTCACCAGTTTGGTTGTCGTGCATTTCTATGTCTGTGTGCCATTGCTACAGATAAGTTTGCACCACGTTCTATTCTGTGTGTTTTTATTGGCTACAACCCTCGTCACAAGGGCTTCCAGTGCCTCGACCCAACTTCTGGGCGCATCTATGTCTCTCGCCACGTTTGTTTTAATGAAACTTTATTCCATTATGTCTCATCTTCCGTGGACAGCGGTTCTATTTCGGATCTGGAGATTTCATCATTTTTTGATGGAGCTGTTACTTCATTGATTGGGGCCACCACGCTTGTGCCTGTTCCACCCGCCCCTCCTTCACCACCACGCTTCATCTGGACTGCCAATCCGAACCCAGCTTCTTAACCGACGACCACCACACCTCAGCCGCCGGTCACCACACCTCAGCCAATCTTGGTTGTTCTTTCTCTGGTGACTTCCGACGGCCACTCTCCAGTCAGCTCTGCTCAATCTTCTTTAGCGTCGTCCGCTGGTTCGACTCCTCCAGCTTCACCACCACAACCTCGTACCCATCAAATGGCTACTCGGTCTTCTACTGGTGCCATTCAGCGCCGGGATTATTAAGATATTATTGCTCATGGTCTCACTGTTGCCCCTCTTACTCGGACACAGACCCCTGATTATCACTCTGCCCTTCAAGATCCAGCCTGGGTTTCAACCATGGATGATGAGATGGCCGCTCTTCGTGGTCAACACACTTGGGACTTGGTGCTTCGACCTTCAGATGTTAACATTGTTGTCTCCAAATGGGTCTATAGGCTCAAGTATCGACCAGATGGAACTACTGAGCGTCACAAAGCTAGACTTGTGGCACAGGGTTTCTCCTAGATTCCAGGTTTTGATTTTGACCACACTTTCAGTCCTGTGGTCAAAGCCTCCACTATTAGGACGGTCCTCTCCATAGCCACCATTCATTTCTGGCCACTTCATCAGTTGGATGTCAAGAACGCTTTCCTTAGTGGTGTTCTTGGTGTTCCGGTCTACATGAAGTAGCCCATTGATTATCAAGATTCTTCTTATCCAGACTATGTTTTTCGCTTGCGAAAGGCCATTTATGGTCTTAAGCAGGCCCCCCAGGCTTGGTTCCAGCGTTTCAGCAGATATCTGATACAACTTGGTTTTCGATGCAGCTCAACCGATACTTCTTTATTTGTCCTCTCGAGAGGTTCATCATTACTGTACCTACTTGTGTATGTGGACGATATCATTCTTACAGGAAATGACTCGACTCTTCTTCGCCAGTTCATCGATCGAACACACAGAGAGTTTGTGATGAAGGATCTTAGTGCTCTTCATTACTTTCTTGGTCTTGAAGTTTTGCCTACCTCCTCAAGGTTATTGCTTGGCCAAGAAAAATATGCTCGTGATATTTTGAATCAGGCTGGTATGTCTGACGCGACACATGCTTCTACCTCATTTGTCGCTGGTTCTCGGCTTCATAGCTCTACCAGTCCTTCATTCCGAGATCCTACACTTTACCATTCTCTTGTTGGTGCTCTCCACTATCTCACCATCTCTCACCCAGATTTGGAATTCTCGGTCAACATGGTGAGTCAGTATCGTCAGGATCCGAGAGATGACCATTTTGCTGCAGTGACACGAATTTTGCGGTATGTTCGTGGCACTCTTCATTTTGGTCTTACCTTTCATTCTGCTAGTACTCCTGAGGTGTTAGGGTACTCTGATGCTGATTGGGCCTGCTGTTTGAAGACTCATTGGTCCACTTATGGTTATGTAGTTTATCTTAGCAGGAATCTGGTTTCTAGGAGTGCCAAGAAACAACCCACTGTTTCTCGCTCTAGCACTGAGTAAGAATACCTTGCTCTCGCTAACATTGCTTCAGAAGTGGTATGGCTCACTTATTTGCTTTGTGATTTTTGGGTTCCGCTTTCTGGTTCTCCACTGCTGTTATGCGATAATAGCAGTGCTATCTTTTTGGCTCAGAATCCGGTGGCGCACAAGCGAGCAAAGCACATCGACATTGACTGTCATTTTTTTCGTGAGTTAGTGATATATGGAAAGATGCTCGTTGCTCATGTTTTGACTTCTCTTCAGATTGCGGACATTTTCTCCAAGGGGCTCTCTCGTCCACTGTTCGAGTTCTTTAGGTCCAAGCTGTGCGTCGGTGAGCATCCGATGCTTTGCTTGAGTGGGGGTGCTAGGATAAATCATATTACTGATTAGATTATGATTTATTATGATTAGAGTTCTTTCCTTATTACACCTCTATTATACTCTCTATATATTCAGTTATCAATAATACAATTCCTTACGGCAAATCATTCTATCAACAACAAACAGAAGAAGAAAATTGTGGGGATGTATACGTTGCTGGAGGCTGAAGGAACTAAGGGGGACCAAAGTAGTAACCGTAGGTAACAGTGAAAGAATAGAGCAAATTGCGGTAAATAAATGGAGAGTCTTCTGCTGATGTAGGCAGCTGGGAATAAGGGAGGTGAGACGGTGATGTAGGCAGGTGGCAAAGGAGGGAAAGGGAGAAGATGACATGTTGCAATCAGTCAAAGTAAGAGGCGTTAGATAAACAGTGGAAATAGTCACCGAGCATTTGAGTCGACTACAGTAATCGGTAGAAAATGCTGAGGTTTGGAATGAAGGGATGCAAGGGGACAGAATGAGGATGAGCAAGGTTGAATGAAAGAAAACTTATCACCATACCTGAACCGGTGAGGAAAAAATAGGTTTGCTCTTTTAAGTATAGTATATAGATATAGTTAATCGTTGATTAGTTAAAATCAAATTATTCTACTAGTAATGGTTAATCGTTGATTTAGTAAAAATCAAGTCATTTTATTAGTAATGGTTAATTGTTGATTTGTTAAAATCAAATAATTCTATTAGTAATGGTTCATCGTTGATTAATTAAGGTCAAACCTTAGTTATTAATTTTTATTTATCTAAAGTAAAGTGTTAAATTTCAAGGTATCTTGGGCTTCTATCTTAAAACCAATTGGTACTAAGTGGAGGTGACTTGATACCTTATATATATAAGTCATTTAGTCTTTAAAGAAACGGCGTGAGATATATCTTTCAACATGCCCCCTTATGTGCCAACGTGGAAACACTCCACAACCCATATGAGGCCAAATTAAAGGCGATCCATACATCGGCCCAATAACCCAACCTGAGCTCTGATACCATGTTTAATTTCAAGGTATATTAGGCTTCCATATTAAATCCAATTGGTACTAAGTGAAGGTGACCTAATACCTTATACGTAAGTCATTTAGTCTTTAAAGAACCGACGTGGGATATATCTTTCAACATAAGGTAAGTTAGATCGTTGATTATTTAAGGTCTAACCATTTCTTTAGGGTTCAAGGTTTAGTGTTTAGGGTTTAGGATTTAGGGTAGTTCATTGATTAGTTGAGTTCTAACCATTTCATTAGTGTTTTTGTATGGAGTGTCAAGTAAAGGTTTACCGTTAATTAGTTAAGTTCTAACAATTTCATTTGTGTTTATGTATGGAATGTCAAGTAAGGGTTGACTGTTGATTAGTTAAGTTATAATCATTTCATTAGTGTTTATGTATGGAATATCAAGTAAGGGTTGCTCGGTGTTTCCTCAAGTCAAACTTTTTCATTAGTTTTTATGTATGGAAAGTCAAGTAACATTTAACAGTTGATTAGTTAAAGTCAAACCATTTTATTTGTGATTATATATGGAAAGTCAAATAAGGATGACCCTTTATCAATTAAAGTCAAACCATATTATTAATTTATATATATGGAAAGTCATTTAAGAATTGACCGTTGATTAGTCAAGTAAGGGTTAATCGTTGATTAGCTAAGGTCAAACATTTTCATTAGCGTTTATATGGAAAGTCAAAAATTTTCATTAGTGTTTATGTATGGAAAGTCAAGTAAGGTTGACCAGTGATTAGTTAAGTTCTAACAATTTCACTAGTGTTTATGCATAGAGTGTCAAGTAAGGGTTGGTTGTTAATTTGTTAAGTTCTAACAATTTCATTAGTGTTTATGTATGGAATATAAAATAAGGGTTGACTGTTGATTAGTTAAGTTATAACCATTTCACTAGTGTTTGTGTATGGAATGTCAAGTAAGGGTTGTTCGTTAATTCCTCAATGTCAAACTTTTTCATTAGTGTTTATGTATGAGAATTCAAATAATGATTGACCGCTGATTAATTAAGGTTAAACCTTAGTTATTAGTGTTTATTTATGTAAAGTCAAGTAAGGCTTGACCGTTGATTAGTTAAGTTAGAACCATTTCATTAGTGTTTATGTATGAAAAGTCAAATAAGAGTTGACCATTAATTATTTAAGGTGGACCTCATTAGTGTTTATTTATGAAAGGTCAAGTAAGGGCTAACCATTGATTAGTTAAAATTAGAACCATTTCATTAGTGTTTCTGTATGGAAAGTCAAATAAGAGTCGACCATTAATTATTTAAGGTAAACCTTAGTCAAATAAGAGTTGATCGTTTATCAGTTAAAATCAAACCATTTTTTTAATTTTAATATATGGATAGTCAATTAAGGGTTAACTATTGATTAGCTACAGTCAAACCATTTTATTATTGCTTATATATGAAAAGTCAAGGATTAACCGTTTACAAGTCGTTCCAATAACTTTTTAATTAGTATTTATGTATGAAAGGTCAATTAAGGGTTTATCGATGATTTATTAAGGGCAAATTTCAATTATTTGTTTTTACATATAGAAAGTCATGTCATAATCTATACGTGTTTACATATTACTTAAAGAGAGACTCTTAGTCACCTTACCTTTTCCACGTGTCACCCTTGGAATTAGCCACGTGTCAAATTAAATAAATTAAATGTAGTGTTCGAGTCATATGTGATCAAAGTCGAATATTAATAAATAAACTCTATTTTTGACAGAGTAAAATTTTATATACTACTTATTTATATACTACTTATTTTAAATAGTTATGAATAAGTATTATATAAATTTTCATTTGGTGAAATAATAAAGTTTATTTATTGGTATTTGTCTTAGATCATGTATTACTCGAACTCCACATTAAATTTATTTCATTTGAAAAATATAAGTAAAAAGTCATAGTTAAAAGTACTCTCCCTGTTCCACTAATAGTGGCCCCATAGGTTTAGGTGCTTGGATTTAGGTGAAGGAAATGAGTGGATGAAATTGAATGTAGAAAGTAAAAAGTAGAATGAATGGATGAAATTGAAGGAATCTTGCCAAAAATGGAAAGTGTGCAAATATAAAAGAAACAACCCAAAAAGGAAAGTGTGCCACTAATAAAGAAACAGAGGGAGTATAATTCTAAAATCTTTTAAAATTCAAAAGAAATGGAGTTGCATGAAAATTTTAAAAATTTTAATTTCGTTTTGTTTAAAAATAAATTATACTATTAATATATATATTCAATTATTTTAAATCGTGCATCACAAGGGTGTTATATCTAGTTATTCATATACTTAAAAATACCATGTCTGCAAGAATCACGTGCGACGTCAGTCACAAAAACCACCGACATCAGTGAGTTAGAAAGGTGTGCAGCCATTTCGTGTCTGCGAGAGGGATGACCGACGCCGGTCACAATAATAAAGAACTTCGGTAAGCGAGAAATGCATGCGATGTTAGTCATTTATGTATATTAGAGTGACATGCGACATCGGTTACAATAATAAGCAACGTCGGTAAGCGAGACATCCATGCAACGTCAGTCATTTAATGTCTGAGAGAGGCACATGCGACGCCAGTAACAATAATAAGCAACGTTAGTAAGCGAGAAATGTGTGCAACGTCAGTCATCTACGTTTGTGAGAGTGACGTGAAACATCGGTCACTAATACAAGCGACGTCGGTAAGCGAGACATGTGTGCTACGTCGGTCATGTCAGACTTTTTACCTTGATTTTCTAAAAACCAAGGTACTTTTTACCTTGATTTTTTTAACTGAGGTAAAAATATTATTTACTTTGAAAAAAAAGAGTCGAGGTAAAAGAACTTTTGACCTCGATTATTTGATGTTGAAGGAAAACCGAAGTAAAAGGTCATTTTTTCTTGTAGTGTAAGAAAGGAAAACTATCCTAGGTGCATTGGTCTTATTGAGATTACTCACTTGGACCAGTTGTGTATCGACTCGATTTGTTAGTCAACTAGGAAGACCATATGATGGTTTCTATATAAGACCCCTGAAGGAGTACCACCCTTACTCTGAGCACATAGTAATACATGAGTATCTAGCATAAAAAGAAAAACAAGTGTATGAGAAGACTAGTGAGAATACTAGGTGGTAAGATTTAAAACTCTACGTACCAGAAAGAACCTTATGATATTTGTGTTATAAAAAAACCATAAAGTTTAAAAAGCAAATTAGGAAGTGGAAACCGGTATAATGGTTAGATACCTTGAGTTGTTCAGAGGGGAGATTTGAATTTCAGGACGAAATTCCTTAAGGGGGAAAGGTTGTGAACTCCCACTCTTAACGAATTAAGTACGCATGTAATAATTTTGTTTAAACCATAATGATCTAGTTTTATTTTTGTTTCTTCAACAACACCTCAAAACAATTCTTTTTAACAATTAAACAATATGAATTTTTTTTAAATCATATAAATAATAATGTAAAATGTTATCTTTGTTATATTCCTTAAAAGTACATTAAATAAAGGCATGTCTTCAAGAAATAGGTAAGAAAACTAAATAAAAATAGGTTTCTAAATCTGATAACCCAAGATCAAGAGAAAAGCGAGAAGTAAAATTCATATATAATAAAAAAATTGAATATTTAATCAAGTCAAAAATAGTAAATCAAATTTTATTAAATAGATAGATAATAAACCATATTATAAAATTAATATGACATTATCGAAAAATATATAAAACATCCTAGTGTCATAATTACTACCAAAATTAATATATTGATAGTTGTGTGCTTATTACAATTTATGAAAATAATAATAAGAATACAAATAAATTAATCAATTTTATAATTATAAATGAAAACGAGAAAAAGAGAAAAATAGAAGAGTTAATAATTAAAGTCAAATGAAAGAAAAGAAGAAAAAAAATGAAATAAAAACGAGGAAAGAATTGAAAAAAGACAAAGCAAAAAAAATTTTTGGCGTTAAATAAAATTTCATTTCATGATAATGGAAAACGTCTAGCAACGTTCAATACAAAGTCTGGTGGGGAAGACCAAGACATATGTTCCTTATTCATAGAATTTTGTAATCTCGACACCCAGGAAGGACCCTGCAAAGGATTTTCTACTATTTCGTTGTGTAGCGAGCAGACAATCGCTGAACACATCTCTGGGCTAGCCAATTCACCTCTTACCATTTGAATTAAACATAATGCATCACTAATAAGAATTGCATCTCTCCAGCCGTGTTGTTCATCAATTTTACATGCAATTTCACATGCATATGGCACGGATAGTGCTTCGGCAAACATAGAATCCCTGACTCCATCAAATCTTTTCCCCCAACCTTTAAGAAAATTATTTCCTTCATCCAGTAACGCAACGCCGCAACAAGCATTACCCTGCGTTAAGCCTGCATCAAAGAAGAGTTTATTACTCCTTTCTGAAGGTCGTAGCAACCCCTCGACATGAAGCGACTCTGACACTACTGGGATGACCCCCATAGGCACCGACATTTTTCCAATAGAGGCACTGGTATTTTATGAATTTTTGTACCGGTGCACATGTGAGTGGTGCTGGTAATGTGATACATAAGCATCGATATATGTTACCGGTGCTAGAAATTTAAGCCAACAACGGATATCACTTGCCGGTGCCCAATTTTTGTACCCCCCAACCATAGGCACCGGTTTGGATATGTTCAAAATACCGGTGCTAGAATTTGGACGACTGTTAGACTAAATCAGACTCCTGATTAGATTATGATTTGAATCAAATTCTCGCGAGTTGAAGCTGTTTTTCGCGAGTTGCTCACTTTCCGATGAGTTTTTCAAATTCTCGTCAGCATCCAGTCAATTTCTGTGCCATTTTCCGGTCTTCCGCTATGGTTCATTTGGGTCCTATATCTCGGGAAGATTGCTCCACTAATTGGATTGCGGACAAAGTGTTGTTTCAGGCCAGTTTGAATGGTCCCAACTGTCATTCTTCGTCAAATCAGTGGATTGTTGATTCAGGTGCTACATCTCATATCACTGCTCACACCAGTCATCTTAATCAGGTACAACGTTATCGTGGTTCTGATTCTATTCTTGTTGGAAATGGTGAATCATTATCCATTTCTCACATCGGCCAATGTCATTTATCTAGTTTCTCTGTTAATGATGTCCTTGTGGTCCCTAAGATTATTAGAAGTTTATTGTCCATTAGTAAGCTTACTCGTGATCTACCTGTCTATGTTATATTTGATGCCGATGCATTTTCCATTGAGCACAAGCTTACAGAGGCGATAATTGGTAAAGGCCGTCATAGGTCTGGTCTTTATTTTCTTGAGACTGGTGATTCCAGTTTTTTAGGCGAACTACGCTCTACAAAGCTTCATGTTTCTTTTGAGCAGTGGCACTCTTGCCTCGGTTATGTGTCTCATGATACTGTTCAGTTATTGAATCGAATGGGTCTTATTTCTGTCACTTCTGCTATGCCTGCATCTGTCAGTTGCTCTCCGTGTCAGATGACCAAGAGTAGCCGCTTGCCCTTTTTCACTAGTGATAAGCGCGCTACTGGTTTATTGGATGAAGTACATTGTGATTTGTGGGGACCAGCTCCTGTTTTATCTGTCGGTGGTTTCTCTTATTATGCCGTTTTCATTGATGATTTCTCGCGATTCACATGGTTTCTTCCAATGCGGCATAAGTCGGATTTCTATGACACTTTTATCCAGTTTCAGAAATTCATTGAGAATCAGTTTTCTGCTAGGGTTAAAATTTTTCAGACCGATGGTGGCACCGAGTTTACTAATCACTGACTTCAGGCTCATCTCATATCATGTGGCATTCATCATTAGATGTCCTCGCCTTATACACCTGCTCAGAATGGCCGGGCCGAGCGGAAGCATCGTCACATCACAGAGACTGGTCTTGCCATGTTTTTTCACTGTTCTGTGCCGCACTGTTATTGGGTGGAAGCTTTCTCCTCTGCGGTTTACATTATTAACCGTCTGCCTAGTTCAGTTATGAGTGGCAAATCACCTTTTGAGGTTGTTTTTGGTCATGTGCCTGACTATACCCTCTTTCACCTATTTGGTTGCCGTTCATTTCCATGTCTGCATGCCATTGCTACTGACAAGTTTGCACCCCGATCCATTCCCTGTGTTTTTATTAGCTATAGCCCTCGTCACAAGGGCTTCCAGTGTCTCGACCAGACTTCTGGGCACATCTATGTCTCTCGCCAAATTCGTTTTGATGAAACTTTCTTCCCTTATGTCTCATCTTCCACGGACATTCGTTCGATTTCAGATCTAGAGATTTCATCATTTTTTATGGAATTGTTACTTCATCGGTTGGGGCCACCATGCCTGTGTCTGTGCCTATTCAAGCTGCCCCTCCTTCACCACCATCTTCCATCTGGACGGCCGACCTGGACCCGGCTCCTCGCCAAACGCCCACCATATCTCAGCCGCTGGCCAGCACTCCTCAGCCACTGGCCACCACGTCTCAGCCTGTATCGGCTATTCTTTCTCCGGTGACTTTCGACGGTCACTCTCCGGTCAGCACAACTCGATCTTCCCCCGTGTCATCAGCTGGTTCGACTCCTCCAGATTCTCTGCCCCAGCTTCGTACTTATCGGATGGCCACTCGGTCTTCTACTGGTGCCATTCAGCAGCGGGATTATTCGGATATTATTGCTCATGGTCTCACTGCTGCACTCCTCTCTCAGACAGAGCCCACTGATTATCGCACTGCCCTTCAGGATCCAGCCTGGGTTTCAGCCATGGATGATGAGATGGATGCTCTTCATGGATAACACACTTGGGATTTGGTGCCTCAGCCTTCGAATGTCAATATTGTTGGCTCCAAATGGGTCTATAGGCTCAAGTATCGACTAGATGGCACTATTGAGCATCACAAAGCTAGGCAGACGTGGAAATGCACGACAACCGGGCGATTTAGATCAACATTGACTACCATTTTGTTCGTGAGTTGGTGACATCCGGAAAGCTGCGCGTTGCTCATGTTCCGACTTCTCTTCAGATTGCGGACATTTTCACCAAGGGGCTCTCTTGTCCGCTGCTCGAGTTCTTCAGGTCCAAGCTGTGCATCGACGAGCATCCGACGCTTCGCTTGGGGGGGGTGTTAGACTAAATCAGACTCCTGATTAGATTATGATTTATTCTGATTAGAGTTCTTTCTTTATTATACCTCTATTGTACTCTCTATATATTTAGATATCAATAATACAATTAATTACGGCAAATCACTCTCTCAACGACAAATAGAAAAAATACACTGGTTGGAAAAAAACCTTTAAGCCTTAATCTAGTTCGTCATCTATTCAAAACGTTCAACATGTTACAAATTCTAATGCATTTTTCGACATTTAAAATGTCAAAATGAAGCAGTTTCCCCGAGCCACGGAAGCAGGAAGTGCATAAACAAACCATGTTAAACACTTCAAGATTCCTTGGCTCGAGTGAACTGTAATATCTCAACAGTTTAATTCTCAACTACAAAACATCCCAAAACCCAACAAATTCTGCACAATTTAAATTACGGAGTAGTACAAATGTTACAACACTTTTCATAATGGAATAAGCATTACATAATTAGATGGCAATACATGAATCGAAGGCAACCTATGCAGTGTCCTTTAACTAATGCTTAGTAATTTAAAATGTCAAAATGAAGTAGTTCTCGGGGAACCGAAGCAAGGGGTGTTTAAACAAACCATATCAAACACTACTTGCTTCGGTGGCCCATAGACCGTAACATCTCCACAGTTTAAACATCAACTACAAATCAACAAAACACCAACAAATTATGCACAATTGAAATTGCAGAGTTGTACAACAAAACAATATCAATTAATTTTTGTCAAACAAAACAATTTCAATTGTCGTAATGATGCAGCATTTAAGCACACTGAAAAAGGCATGGTGTGTTTACATATGTTTTAACAATGAATTTAACATCAACACAGTTTAATGTTAAATACAGTTACCTATGAACACACCATGCCTCTTCCGGTGCTCATAGACTACAAAATCTCCACATTTGAAATGGAGAAGTTCTACCGGCAATATATGTGTGTGTGTGTGATGTTGTTATTTATGCTATAAATTATGTTTTCCTTTTTTAGATTGTGTGCCTATCATAAAATCTGATAGGATTCGTGGATTGACGACTCCCACATTTACTGCAGGTATTTTTTTATCTGTATAATTTTGTTGTTTGTTTTTAAATTTTTATTAATATTTTGTTTTCCTTCAGCCCCGAGCCCAAGAAAAGCCAAAAAGAAGAACATGGCTGAGGTGTGGGTTCTAGGATCTCCAAAAGAAAGAGTAAAGCAAGCTCCCGATGCTTTTGTTCCAACATCTCCAAAAGAAAGTGTAAAGAAAGCTCTTGATGTTTATGTTCCAGCATCTCCAGGCCCTGGTGCTTCTATGCCTAAAGAAAATATCCTGGAGATGCATGTAAAACAAGTTGTTGTTAAACGAGTGAAACAAATGAGCGGTAAGGCTAAAACCCTCGCTGAGTGTGAGAGCGATTATGAAGGAAAATGTATTATTCAAATTTTAATATTGTGTTTCGTTATCTGATTGTTTATTAATTTGATACTACCTATTTTAAATCTTTCTTGATATTTTTTAGAGGAGGGTGCCAGTAAGGTTCATTTCATCCAAGTCGCATCTGCTTCAGCTGAGAATGCAACTGGTAATATATATACTTTTGAATTATTTTTTCAGTATATGTTTTATGAATTACTCTTTACCCTTTACCTATATGGTTTAATGTTTCATATAATTAGGTGAGGGTGTCAGTCAAGTTTCTGCTGAGCCTGAAAAAAAAATCCGTTAAAAAGGGTAAAAATAGTTTTCATTTTTAATACTTCTTCTTCTCATTTTTTATATTTTATTAATTACTCTTTACCTTTTACCACTATGGTGGGATGTTTCATATAATTCAGGTGATGATGTAAGTTAAGTTTTTGCTCAGCCTGTAAAATCTGCTAAAAAGGGTAAATATAGTTTTCCCTTTTAATACATCTTTTTTTTTTAAATTTTTGATGTTTTTTTTTGCTTTTAGTAATCTGATCTTGATGTTTTATTTAATTTAGATAAATTGGTTAGCCCAGTTCCAGCTGTACAGATTTGAAAATCTTCCAAAAAAGGTAACAATAATTTTTTAAATTTTGGAATACTTAGTTTTGTGATTTTATGTTTTATTTTTTTTTGTTTCATGCTTACTAATATGCTACGATGTTTCTTTAAATATAGTTGATGATGCTCAAAAAGTTGCTGTTAAAATTGAGAAATCGTCTGAATCAGGTTGTATTTTTTTTCTTGTTTGGTACATTTTTATTTGATTTGATATTAATTGTTTTTTAATCTTATTATTTTGATTTCTTGGTTTTGCTATATCTATAGGTGTTGCTACTGAAAATGTTTCTTCAGCTTCAAAGATTCTCCAGCCAAAGCTTTGTTTCAATGATATGTTGGCTGATGCTGGAGTCGTTGATCTTTTATCTAGTAATATGTTTTAACCCTCCTGTTTTAAATTACCAATTCTCTTTATATTTTGTGTTACATATAGCTATGTATTTTTCTTTCTTTTTTTTGGCAGAGGAGATCTTCAGTCCTTCCCCTTATCAATCTCAAACACTTGATGTTCCAATTGATGTACCTGGTCATGATGATCAGACTGGTGGGGATGATGATAAAAGTGAGATAAGTGATGAGGGGCGTGAAGATGAAGATTTCTCTGAATCTGAGGACAGTTCGGACAGTGAAGGTGAAGAGGAAGGCGGAGAAAATTTTGATGAAGGTGAAGAATCTAACAAAGAGGAGGATTCAGAAAAAAGTTTTTGGTGTTTCACAAAAAGTTGGTGATGTTATTGGTAGTAAGTCTGAGAGTGAGGAGAATTCTTGATGAAGATGATGAGAATAAATAAGTGAGTGAGGAGAAGCATGATGATCCTGATGAGAAGCAGGATGATGATGAAGATAGGTCTGATGAGAAGGATGATGATGTTGCAGTTAGGTCTGATGAGAAGGAGGATGACTCTGATGGTTGTGATGAAAAGGTTGATGATGCTGGTGGAGGGTGTGATAATTTAGATGAGGAAGATGGTAAAGCTGTTGATGATGCTGGTGGAGGGTGTGATAATTTAGATGAGGAAGATGGTAAAGCTATTGATGCAAGTAAAACAACTTTTGTTGTTAAAGGTAAATCTGTTGTAAGTAAGAGGGCTAGAGAGGATGGTGGAGGACTTGCGAAGTCCAAAGTTCCGAAGGTTGTCAATGATGCATCAAGGTATGTATTAATGACTTACAATTTTAAAATATGTTTCACCTTTTTTATTGATGCTTATTTATTTTTAATTTCTTTGCAGCTCAAAGATGGGCTACTCTACGGAGTGTAGCCCTAATAAGATAGTGAAGCTTGTGAAATCATTGGCTGATGCGCAGATCAGGTCAGTTATTGAGATAGAGTTTGAAGGATTACTGAAGATTAATTTTTTTGTTCTGCCCAAAAATGTGATTCAGTATCTGGTTTGTAACTTCAACCCCATTAGTCGCTTGCAGCGCATATGTAGTGACAAGTTTTATATTACTAAGGATGATGTTTATGATGCTATGTGTCTGGCTATAAGTGACATTGAGGATGTAGAGATTAGTAATTCTGGTAAGGGGCAGAATATGGATTTGGAGTTGAGGTATAAATGGAGGATGGATCTAGGGGCTGATAAACATGATAATATTCCATGTGATAGGTTGTTGGGTAAGATATATTTGTTGACTTAGGGAGCTGATGTTTTTAAGTACTTTTTGATGTATGTGCTGTGTAATTTTCTTACTCCTACATCTAAAAGTACTGTTGATTTTAAGCTTTTGAGGGCTGTAGAAAATGTTAATGAGATTAGGAATATGGATTGGTGTGGGTTTGTGCTGAAAATATTTTGTGATGCTATTGTGAGGTATAACGGGTCATTTGATGCTGTAAATGGTTGTGTTTTTCTCCCTTTGATGTGCTATCTTTATAGATTTCCATTTCAAGGA
Organism: Rubia yunnanensis; assembly: GCA_037428765.1. NCBI lineage: Eukaryota > Viridiplantae > Streptophyta > Magnoliopsida > Gentianales > Rubiaceae > Rubia > Rubia yunnanensis. Next base: position 47,057,806 of record CM075069.1, on the reverse strand, counting down.
ATCCCACTGCCCACTTCCCCCCCCCTTAGTGTAACACTTTGATGATAACAAGGTTAAGGTTATTTGTAAGCCCATTGGCAATGCTGGTTTTGATGCTAGCTTGATGAGCGGCAATGGTTTTCCTTTGACTTCGATGGGAAAATTAAAGTCTGTAGGTTCGGGACCAGATCATGGCACTGCTCGTAGTACCTCCATTATGTAGTGTTGGAGATCCCTGATAATTTACCCTCTGATGAGAAGATTGTTGTTGAAGCTCCTTCTGTAAGTTCTCTGTTTATATTATGTTTGTTGTTTTTCGTATGATGTTTCAATTTATGAGTAATAATGTTCTATTTTTTTGCAAGATGTTGGTGAGTGCTCAATGAGATTTTCTAGGAACATTGAGATTGTTACCAGATCCTAAGATCCTGAAATGATGAAGCTTGGTCAAAAAGTTCATCCTCCTGATGAAGATGTTATTCCTCCACTTCATATTCCTATTTGTTTGCAAGATTATTTTTCTGATGGCTTGTGTGATCAGATCGATGAAATTATCAAGAAATCAGTGAAAAAGTACACTCTTAAAGTTCCAATATTGAAGACTGGACCTGAACTTTCGTTTAGTATTGGCATTGCGAGCTTGGATGACATAGGAGTTGCAGGTTCTTCTGTCGTTGTACCTGAAAAGAAGGGGTCTAAAGTTGTTTAAAAGAAGGGTGGATAAGCGGCAAAGTCATCGAAGGGATCAAAGAAGAAGTAGTATGTTTTATGATGTGATGAAATTGTATTTGTGGATGATGTTTTAAGTATTGTTAGTTGATATTTTGGTATTGTTGGTTTTGGATGTTTTCTGGATGTTTTGGGCTTGGATAAGTATTTTATATCTTAGTTTAGGTGATTCTTAGAATTCTTGTTGGAATTTGACATTTTATTTTTGAATTCAGGTCTGAAGTTGACATTTTAAAGTAATGCAGTGAAAATTCAAGGACATGTTTTAATGTTTTAGGCTATTGACAATAATGTTTATTTTCTATACTATGCTTTGACTCTCATTAGTCTACTTCTAGAGTTTTTTCCATTAAAATTAAAACTTCACATTTTTAGAAGGTGTTTAGTGTATCAGTAAAAAAAAGTCACATTTTGTAGTTGTAACTTTTGGTATATAGAATGTGAAGTCCCAGTAAACTTTAAAAGATCATTACATATTTGTAAGTCATCACACTTTTAATTGAAAAGATCACATTCTTGCAAATTAAATTTCAGTAGTCAAAACAAGAAACTTATAGAAACCAGTAAGCTTTTAAATGATTCCCATAATTAACCTACCGTATTACCCTAAGTTGAGCAATAATATTTATTTCTAAATTCCCAGTTCTTAAAAATGTAACATCAAATGACAGTAGTGAAACATCACATAACAATACTGAAACATCAAATAACAGTACTGAAACATCATATTTGTTCTCCAAGTTCATAACTCAGCCTTCATCAACTTTGGTCCTCCCCTAATTCAAATGATTTGAACTTTTGGAGTCTTGGACCCAAACTCCTTCTGTGCCTTCTTCTTTTCAAGCTTTGGTCAAGAGTGTTTGAAACTGATTTCCCTTAGTGCGAGCTCGTGTAATATTATTCCTTGACCTTCCCCTTAGTCTTTGTGTCGACTTCGGTGCAGGTAATCGAAGTGAAGTTGCATGTGCACAGTATAATGTTTCAAGCCCTTCCCATGTATTGCTTCCATTCCCTGAAGGGATTATGTGTGATCTATTTCCAACAATTTTGGTAGACCTGTAATTGAAAACTACCAATAAATAATAATTAAAAAATGCTATACATAATGATGCAGACTTAGAACATCATGTTTTATATTGAAACATCAAGCAGTATATTAGAAACATTACATCATGTCTTCCGCAAATGTTTATTCTAATTATGTTTAGTTAGCATGTAACGTCATGTCATATATTTAAAACATCATGCCATATTGTATGAACTGTGGAGAAGCTCATAAGATTCTACGATAACACGTGAAGAAACCGATACAATATTTCATCATGTAATTGAAAACTCCCAATAAATTATAATAAGAAGCTATACATAATGTTGCAAAGTTAGAACATCATGTTATATATTTGAAACATCAAGCAGCAGATGAGTAACATCACATCATGTTTTATGCAAATTGTTATATGTTCAGTTAGCATGTAAAGTCATGTCATATATTTAAAACACCATGCCATATTTCATGAAAATCCTATGCTACAAATCACACTACCACAGCAACCCACCTCTAGCACCGGTTTTTTTATGTTCTAGCACTGGTTTTTTCGTAAAAAAAACCGGTGCCTAAGTAATCGGTGCTAAATTAGCACCGTTTTTTTTTCAACCGGTGCTAAACTAGCACCGGTTTTTTTGTTAGCACCGGTTTTCAACCGGTGCTAAATTAGCACCGGTTTTTCTTTTGTTAGCACCGGTTTTTCAACCGGTGCTAAATTAGCACCAGTTTTTTTTGTTAGCACCGGTTTTTTAACCGTGCTAATTTAGCATCGGTTTTTTTTTGTTAGCAACGGTTAAAAAATCGGTGCTAATTTATTAACGACGTTCCCTTCCTCTGAAAGCTGCAGCGCGCTACCGCTTTCAGAGAAAGGGAAAAAGACTCAAAATTAACAATTTTATTCCAAATTAATTTAATAATAAAATCAACTTCACAAAATTAATAATTTATTTCCACAATAACGTAATTTATTTCGATCTATTCGGTTCGTGTTATTCAATTTTTTTCCTAAAAAATCAAAAATCAAATCCGACCCTAATTATTCAGTTAACCCAAATTATCCAAACCGAATTCAAAATTTGAATTCGGTTTGAAACCGAATTCTACCGAATAAACCAAATTGTTTCCAATCTTAATCAAATTGAATTCAATTCAATCAATTTTTTGGCCCACAACAATTATGGGCCAAACTAAAAAACAAATAAGTATGTTAAAATTTTAGCTTTAAATTAACAATTACAGCCCAAAAATTCAAGGCCAGGTAATTTGTCATTTATGACCCAATTGCATCTAATGCTTTGCCTTAGAAAGAATGGAGGAGTTCCCTAGTATTTATAGTTGAAATTTGAAGGCTAAGTCTCCACCACTTCCAATGTGGGGCTAATGTAGTAAGGCTAAGTCTAAAGCCTTTGTTGCCTTGCTTCTTGACTTATGTTCCATTTCATGTTCCATTTTCCATTTCATGCTTCTCTACGGCTTCAATTTCATGTTCCATTTTCCACCTTTTCTTCCATTATTATTATTTATTTGTTGAATTTATTATGAGTCTGTCTCTTGAAAGACGGTATTTCCATAAGTCATAGAAATATTATGGTTTAAAATGCAAATTAGAATAAATGAAGATAAAATTTATGGGTTGAATGAATCAGGTTATAAACTTTATAACTACTACACGTTGCATAATAAAATTTTGATATTGCAACTAAGATATTTTACTTTGTATTATTATAATTAAACCCTGTTTTCCCATAAGCCTACGGAATAATGGAAAGACGGTATTTTCCAAAACATTTCCATTTATTATTACATTATTTAATTTGAGGAGTATTTTGTGACTGAGGATTATTTAATACCGTTTGATCTCAAATCCTTTTCAATTATTATTATTACCCTATTAATTTGACTTATGTTTTTACCTTTTCCATACATGATGAATGTGTTTATAATATATTTTTATGATTTCTTTCTCTTCTATTTATATAAGTAATTTAAATACATTTAGAGGGTGAAACAAAAATTCCACTACTAAATTAACCAATGCTAGATTTAAAGGCTCCGGCAGCGGAGGGTGGCAGCGCCAGTGGTAGAGGATCCTCCTCAACCCGTTCAGCTCGACAACGAGCAAGGACATGCTAATAACAATAAAAAATCAATTAAACGATGAAAAGATGATGGAATCATCACGTCGAGACCGCAAATCAAAGATTAAAACGAGAAAAAAAACAAGTAAAGTGACGAACCTAGGATTTCATAGCATAGTGAAGCAACAGAGCGTAGCAAATCGAAACAGAGGGGAGCAACATAGCGGAGCATATTTGAACAGGTCAGAGCATATCTCAACTCGTTCAGTTCGAGAACGAGCAAGGACCTGCAAGTAACAATAAAAAATCAATTAAACAGTGAAAATATGTCGGAATCACCACGTTGGGACTGCAAATCAAGGATTAAAATTAGAAAATGAGAAAAAAACAAGTAAAGAGACGAACCTAGGGTTTCATAGAAGAGTGAAGCAACGGATGGAGCAAATCGGAGCACAGAAGAGCATATCTTAGCAGATTGGAGTAAGGTGGACCGTGGAAGAGAAAACAAAGGAGGAGCGGAGCTGAGGAGGAGAAGCGGCAGAGGAAAAATGGAGGAAGAGCAGAGGACGAATAGAGAACGGTTGGTGAATTGGGGAAGAAAGATGTATTATTATTCTAATATAATGACATAGAAGTCCCTACCCCTTTTCTTATTTTAATATAGACCTCAGTCTCACCATAATTTTGGGTGAGACCGTTTCACCCAAGTTTTTGTAATTTATTATATACTAGTTAAAGTAAGGCTTGACCATTGATTAGTTAAAGTCAACTTTATTATTAGTGTTTATATATTGAAAGTCAAGTAAAGTTTGACCGTTGATTAGTTAAAGTCAGCTTAGTCACTAGTTTTTATATATAGAAAGTCAAGTAAGGTTTAACCGTTAATTAGACAAAGTCAAACATTTTTATTAGTATTTATTATATACTAATTCAAATAAAGTTTGACCGTTAATTAGTTAAAGTCAATTTTACTATTTGTGTTTATATATTGAAAGTCAAGTATAGTTTGACCGTTGATTAGTTAAAGTCAGCTTAGTCACAGGTTTTTATATATAGAAAGTCAAGTAAGGTTTAACCGTTAATTAGACAAAGTCAAACATTTTTATTAGTATTTATTATATACTAATTCAAATAAAGTTTGACCATTAATTAGTTAAAGTCAACTTTGTTATTAGTGTTTATATATTGAAAGTCAAGTATAGTTTGACCGTTGATTAGTCAATTATAGTTTGACCGTTGATTAGTCAAAGTTAGCCTAGTTATTAGTGTTGGGAAAGTCTCAGAAAATGTGGCATTTCTATGAGCTTATGGACAGTCCTCAGAGATACTTGCCTAAAATGTTATGTTATAATTTTTTTATAAAATTTAAATATTGCATTTTATAAGTTAAAACAAGTAATAATATGTATTTGAAGATGAAAATATAAAAATATATAATGTAACAAAATTTCAAAATTTTTAAATTTTGTATGTAATTTAAGAAATGCAGTGTATAAGGTAAGAAATAAGTGACTTGTCCATATCATGGACAAATACCAAGATGGATACATGCAGAAGACACTGGGATTGAAGGGCAAAATAACTAGAGGACCATGGCATTTCGACTGGTATGGTGGTTCAAGTGCTGCAGGCTTTCGAGAGCTCGAGCAGGCACTCGAGTCCTGGGGGCATTCGAGTCCTCGAGGGGTATGATAGAGGTTCGAAGGGTTGGGTGGCGGTTTTATAGGGGAAAAATGACTCGAGGGCCATGGCAGTTCGAGGGGAGATTTCGAGTGGTGGAGGTCTCTGAGTGCTCGAGGAGGCTTTCGATTTCTCGAGGTTTTCCTGTCCTCGAGGCATTCGAGTCTTCGAGGCATTCGAGTACTGGAGGTATTCGAGTCCTGGAGGCATTCGAGTCATGGAGGCGTCTGAGTCATGCGGTCGTCCGAGTCCTTGAGGAGGCCTCCGATTTCTGGAGTCCTCGAGGAAACTTTTTTTTGGCGATTTCTTTGGCGGGAAAATTCCAAACCGGTGTTATTTTTTCCAAATTCGGTGCTAAAATTTTTAAAATCGGTGCTATTTTAAAATTTTGGGCTATTTCATTGGCGGGAAAACAATTATAGAAAAATTTTAGCACCGGTTTATAAAACCGGTGCTATTTTTTTGCAAAACCCGGTGCTATACCTTAATTTTTAGCACCGATTTTTTAAACCGGTGCTATTGTTTACTAAAACCGGTGCTATTTTGAATTTGTTGGTGGGAAGATAGAATTTTACAAATATTTAGCACCGATTTTTAGAATCCCGGTGCTAATATTTTCAAAACCGGTGCTATTTTAAAAACTTTTGCTATTTCTTTAGCGGGAGAATGAGTCTCGAAAATTTTTAGCACCGGTTTTTTAAAACCGGTGCTAAGTTTTAATTTTTAGCACCGGTTTTAAAAACCGGTGCTATTTGTTTTGCAAAACCGGTGCTATTATTTAATTATTAGCACCGATTTTTAAAACCGGTGCTATTTTTTACTACAACCGGTGCTATTTTGAATTTTTTGGCTGGAAGATAGAATTTTACAAATATTTAGCACCGGTTTTTAGTACCCCGGTGCTAATATTTTCAAAACCGGTGCTATTTTAAATTTTTTGGCTATTTCTTTGGCGGGAAAAATAAAATTTTCTAATTTTTAGCATCGATTTTTAAAAACCGGTGCTAATTATTTCCAAAACCGGTGCTATTGTAAAATTTTGCACCGGTTTTTAAAAAGCCGGTGTTAAAATTAAAAAACCGGTGTTAAATTAACACCGATTTTGAAAACCGGTGTTAAAAATTAAAAAACCGGTGCTATTGAATTTTTAGCACCGGTTTTGAAAACCGGTGCTAAAAAACCGGTGCTAAAAAACCGGTGCTAGAGGTCGGTCTCTGTGGTAGTGTCAGTTCCTTATCCACCTATTTGTCATTTTGCAAAATGTGAACATGTCCTATTCAAAATAAGTTCTTATAACGCGACCTCTAAAATTTGAAAGCTCTAACATTTTAAATGAAATTTGCAGCACATTCACAGCTAATTTACATTGTTCTAAAACAGAGCAACAAGATTTGTTCATAAATATCACAATTTTGCTACTACACAGTTTTGCTGCTGTTCAATTAACAAGATCTAAATGCAATGGAATCGTTCACAAACTCAGTATGCTACTCTTCAAATAAGAAAACAGAAACATCATATTCAATGACAACAATTTCACCATCTTACCTTGCAAAACAGGTACGATATGTTTATCATTGATATTTGTTTTGATTTCTTGTGTAGGATTCCGTGTTTCCATTGATTCCATGATTGCTAACTGATTTTTGATCTGTAAATCACCTTTTTCTGTCATGATCAGATTTTGAATCTCCAAGTTTGAAAATTTTGTTTAATCATAGATATATGATGATTAATGTTGAATTCGAACCTAAATGTAATTGTACCTTGCCCGTTGGATGATTTGTTGATGTCGACTGATATTTTTATTCAAAATCGGGTTTGTTGATTTTGGATGAAGAACAGAAATTTGGAGGATTGAGAGGCGTGAATGATTTTGTTTCCGATTTACATGTTTGATCTGTTTGGTTTGATGTGTTTTGTTGTTTCGTGTTTTGGGCCTTCTTTTTCACGTTTTTGGGCTGGGAAGGGTGGGATGGGTTAGAATTTTAGTTTATTCCTCCTCGGTCCCTCGATTTTTTTGTGCGTTACATTAAGCACCACGAGTCCAGATTTATTATATTTTTGCCCCCAAATTTAGTTTGCTCTTTTTTTATTTTGCCTTTAGTCCTTGCTCACCATGACACGATCTCATAAAAGACCGACTCATTAAACTCTGCACGTGTCAAAGAAATCTAATGCATGAATCCCGTATCTATACTATACTAAAAGTGGGAGTTGTATTTTTGGCGACAGGTTTAGGTACTTAAAACAATCAGCTTGCGTTCAACTTGGTTCTCCTCTATACTTACTCTCAGTGTTTCCTTCAACTCTGCACCCAATAATCGGTAGCCCACAGTCCACAGACGGTAGCCAAATAGCTGGTCCGCACGCCTTTATCCTTTTCTCCTGCCCACTTCGTGGATCTCCTCTCTACTTGCTTTTTCCAATCAATTGTTGAAAAGTCATTGACCTTCTACACCGGTAGCAGTGGAATTTCAATTATATGGGACACCGGTCGCTTTCGATCCTTCATCTGCCGTTTAATTTCTTTGATTTCATTTGATTGACGGTTTTCACCAAAGCATGAGCCATCAATCTCCTGGTAAGCCACTGAAATGCATCTTCATCCTGTTCTCTTCCCACCTCTTCATATCACCATCATTTTCCCCTTATATAATGTCATTCTCCATTTTTTTATTAGAAGAATCTGCCAACTTTGTGCAGCGCTGGCTGGATTATTTTTATGATATAATAATGTGTTGGTAATTTGTACAGGGAATAGACGATCAAAAGCTTATGGTTATTGTAGAATTATTCTTTGTTTGGACAGTCTTCTATGCCAAGGATGTAATTTTGCGAATATGACAAAATGTAATCAGGTAAAAGCAAATTTTTGATACTGATAAACTATATTGATTTCTGAGCTATCTCATTCTGGTTGTAAATATCTTCAATTAGGTATAATGGAAAAGGTTTCAGCTGCAGGGTGCAATCAAGAAAGCTTTATTTGACTTTGCTTCAGAGGAGTGCTCGTCTGCCAAATGAAAAGAAGAGATGGTTCGCTCTTTGTTTATACATTCTTGTGCTATTATAGTATCCCATCTTATATTTAAATATTTGTATTAGTTTGTATAACTTGAATGACGTATGCCAAGAGTCTGGAGCTGGGGAGATGGAGGAGATGCCTTTAGGAAAATTTGTTTGAGGGCTGAGGGTGTTCAGTGAAACTTTTTTTTTACTAAGTTCTGGGTATAGAGTGTCCCACATTTTGTTTTAGTGATTTTGTAGTTGTAATTTTTTTTTTGCTCTTAAGATACATATCTTCATTGTTGATGCAGCAGTGGCCGTTGGTTTCTCATACCAACATGCACAATTAGTCCATGACTTCACTATGAAGATTTTCATGTCTAAGTTCTTGATTTTAATTGGTTCTTTTATTACATGTTTATTTTTTTTCTGTATGTATGCGTGGATTAATTTCTATCTATTTGTCTTTAGCCATATGCTTTTGCAGGGAAATAGTGGAAGTTTAGTGTATCAAATTAATAATCTAGCCACTCTGATCTTTACTGTACATCCTTGTAGCAGAAAAGTTGACCTCTACTGCATTCTTTCATTTCAGATCCTTCATGGTAAGCCTTATAACAAAAAATGTGATGTCTACACCTTTGGTGTTTTCTTGTGGGAGTTATATTGCTGTGATTTACCTTACCCTGATCTTAGCTTTGCCGAGGTCTTTTATACTGTTGTTAGACATACTACTCCAACATATTGATAGAAGACACACCCCGAAAAGTAAGTTTCTGTCCAACATATGTTGGAGAGATATGTCTTCTATCATTCTTCTCCCCAAAAAGTATCATTCATGTATAAATTGAATTTTCAGATTGTATTAGTGCACAATGTGCTCGGATGGACATGGGGGCATATCCATTGCGTTTGCATTGCCAATGAAGGAGGAGCAGAACCTGTTTCTCGTGCAAGCCTTATACCACTGCATAAGCAAAATCTGATTGCTTTGTATCATCAGAACTTGTCATACTGCATCATTCGGTTTCTGGAGAAGGACTACAAGCTGACCGATACAGTCATTAATGGTTTGTTGAAGTACTGGCCAGTTGCGAATTCCCAGAAAGAGGTTTTGTTATTAGGAGAGCTTGAAGAAGTGGTGGAGGTAACCCAGGCTGCCGAGTTTTGGTGGTGTATGGTACCATTGTTCAGATGAATAGCTCGATGCCTCAACAGTTCTCATTTTCTGGTTTGTGTAAATGATTGTTTTACAAGCTATTCTACTAGCTAAAATGAGTTCTACATGACTGTTTAGATATTTGGGCTAAATAAACTGATGTGTTTTATGTATTTATGATCCGTATGTATATATTTACTTACCTTCCCAAATCTTAGGGGTCAACCGAATGCCTAATTGATGCTAACTTAGGAACTTTTACAGCGATATACATGTTAAATGTTGTTTCCGTTTCAGTAGCTTTTGGCGGTTGTCTTTAGCTAAATGCGATGCCATAGTGCTATTTGTGTGGTTTTGCTAGATGTTGTTTTAACAGTGTTTCTGTGTTACTATAATTCAGAGTCCGTTAGGTAAATTCTCTGGCAATGGGCAAACGACTTTGCTTTAATCTTCATAAAGCATCACTGATTCAGTGAGATGAATGCTAAATTTTTCTTGGGGTGAGAACTTATTGACCAATAATTGTTTTATCACAGTACGACATACTAATATCCCTTAACTTTTGATTAACGAGTCTCAATTCTTAAAGCTGATTAAAACTTTAATATTTTTGGGTATGATGCAACATACTATTGAGCTATAAGTGTGATAAGACTAATGGCAGATTTGAAGCTTAAAAGTTTTGTGAACTCTGAATTTCTTGTTTAGTCTTCCTTTCTTTTATTTGTTTTCACATATGCGATGCATCAAAACTGGATTCCTATTTTGGCTAGCGTAGACATAATGCTTTTAGATGACATACTGTAGAAAGGATTCATGATGTATATTTTATAATTTATCATAGCATAAGTTTAAAAAAAGAGATTATTGATAGTGACTCTTTTTCTTACAAGTTGTGCTTGGATGATCCTTTCAAATATCGGCACAGTGATAACATATTATGTCGTGGAGGACATTGCTTGACAAACCTCCTACTCCTGGAAATTTTAAGGTACCTGGTAATCTGCACTTTATGTTGGCCCCCAAATACCTCATCTCTGCTTCACCTGCCTGCTGCCCCTTTTTATCGTTTCTCATAATTATTGACCTTTACGTATTATGTAGCTGCTGATTTCTACAACTGAGTGTCCCTTTTGAAGAATTTAGTAAAGTTTGGATTTTGTTTGTTTTCTTTATTACAGTCGCAATAATCAGACAGAAGCTACTACCGCCTATTTTGGGTACGCAAACGGTAGGCAGTAACAGGTAGGAGGTCATTTGATGGGACGTTATATGCATGTATTTTTTAAAGCATTTAACATCTTTTTTATCATATTCTTGTTGTAATATTGCTAGATTTATGTAGGTTTACATGGTAAGAGATTTAGATAGTCATTTTTTGTTTTTATATCTAAATCCTTCATTTTATAACCTATGTTTAGTCTAATGAATTTTTAGTCCTTACGAGCATCTAGATTCCATTTTGTGAGCTTCATTTATAGATGTATCATGAGCTCTTTGGAGTAGTTTAGTGAAGACCACATGTCAAAACGTGGTAGAAGATAGAAGGGTCAAAGAAGGAAAGCAAAGACGCGGATGAATTGTACGGAAGTTTGGACCAAGTTCTTAAAATGATACAAGAAGAATCATCCTACAAGGGGGGCACCATTGGATTTTTCTTCTCGAACACTATGAAATCGACTACAAGGGACCAAAATCGGAGTAACGGTTCACCCGTAGCGATAGAAATAAAAAGAGCAGATTAACCATTGTGGCCCGCAGCCCAGAATTTTACCTTTTTGGCCTCTTTTCCTCTATTTTCTTGGACTGTAAATAGCCCCCCTTCTTCCCCGTTTGCCCAAGCCCGACTTGGGGGCTCCAAAACCCTAGTTTTTCACCATTTTCTTCTATTTCTTCTTCTTTCTTTGTAGATCTTTGTTCTATGTTATAGGTTTTGATTATCTAGCTTAGTTTCGTACTTAGAGCAATTGATTGATACTTCCTTGCTAATTTCTCGAGAACCATTTCTATCTATCTATTGCTTTCTCTATAGTGCATTTATTGAGCTTTGAATGTGGATTGTTAATGGCATTAATGTTGGAAGTTTGAGTATATGAATTGCTTGTATAATTGCTTGTTAGGGTTGAGAGAAAGTAGCTAACTTTCCCCTCTTTTAATGTGAAATCCAAGAGCATGCATTAGAGCTTCTAAATAATGTTGATGTGTTGATAATTGCTAGTTGAATGTGATGATGTTGAACTCGTTGTCATGTTTGCTGAAAATAATAAACTCCCTGGTCCACTTTTCGCGACTCGCGACAGTGCCATCGCGAGTCGCAACGGACCATCGCGAGTTGCGAAGGACCATTGTGAGTCACGACGGACCATCACAAGCCCCGACACGGGCTTTGACCGGAGGTGTTTGTTGACCTACCCGTCACGAGTCGCGACGAGCGTACAACCCTTTTTTTAAAAGTGGGCAAAGCCCTTTTAAAGCCCCATTTCCACCTTCTTCCCTCCATCCCCTCTGCCACTCCACCAAATTTCCACCACCCTCCGGCCACCACTCACCGACGCTCCACCACCCTAAACCCTATACCACTCCCTAAGCCATCATACCCAATCTCTACCCACAAATCGGCCTACCTAGAATTTGGGGGTTTTGTGATTTTTAGCAATCTGGATTTAAATTTATTGTGGGCTTAGTTCCTTCTTCGTCCTAAGCATCTAAGGGGAACATTCTCTCACTTTCTTGATCTTGAATTGTGATTATGTTGTATAATCTATTCAATTGGATATTGTGTGGATTATGTGTGATGCCTTAGGGATTTTTGTTGAAAAATTGTAGATTCTTGTGAATATATTATTCTTATGATTTGGTTTGATGGAGATCATGTGAATGTATTATGCTTATGATTTGGTTGGATGTGAGTTAGCATTATGCTCATTTTGATTATGTTGATTTGCTCATGTTGGTGTTGTGCTTGTATTGTGTTTACATTGTTGCTTTGGTTGATAATTTGGCTGTGGTTTGTACGAGAGACTTGGCATATTGGCTTGATTAAACATAGTTGACATTTGTATGCAATGTTATTATGCTTAAGGTAATTTGGCCATAGTACTTGAATGTTAATGTTATGAACGTACTAATGGTAGCTAAACTAGTTAGGTATGACTGTGATTATGAGATATAGCATGTTGGATGATTAACTATGTGAGAACCTAATGGACTTGAAATTATGGGCATGTTGAATGTGACATGGATTGTATATGCAATTGTGGTTAGGACTTGAACTAGTTGGATTTGATTTTATTTGGTTTGTGATGTTGGCAAAACTAGTATAACATTGAGTATGATTTTGTGATATTGCATGTATGTGTATTCCTGTGCATTTGACTTATTTGTTGTGGTTGCTAGATATGACCCCTACTAAGATACCCAGGGCTTCTCCACGAGGTGGGCGAACCACCGCTCCACCTCCACCTCTACCTTCGTTGCCGGCTCCGGAGTCGAGCCCTGTACCTCATCCTCCCGATAGGTACATGGGTTTAACCCAGATCACCGGGCCCAATGTGGAGAGGTGTGAAGCCAGCTCAAGGAGATGAGTTTTGTTGATGTGCTCACACTAGACGCTCTTGGGCTAACCCAGCCAGTGGACGACCCCGACTTGCCATTAAAGGATAGGAGAGCCAATGAGGCATTAAAGGATATGAGGACCAAGAAGGACACCAAGGACATCTACGAAGTCTTTCATAGATGCGAGGTAAATATCTAACTCTCAAATGCTCTAAATAAAGTTCCTAGGTACGCTAAATTTCTTAAGGAATTGTGTACCGTCAATAGGAAACAAAAATTGAAAAGTAAGAAAAAATGTGTGAAGAGTGAATATGTCTCTGCCATGTTTGATGATGAAATGCCCCTAAATGTGATGATCTGGAATGTTTACAATCCCTTATGAGATAAGAGGCAAATTTATTAACAAATCCATGTTAGAATTAGGTGATTCAATCAATGTGATCCCATATTCCTTGTATGAAAGTCTAAATCTAGGCATTTTGCACAAAATCGGGGTTGTTATCCAACTAGCTGATCACTCTAGAACATACCCAAAAGGTATTGTGAAGGATGTGTTGGTGAAAATGGATTCTTTGACATTCCTTGCGGATTTTTATGCTCTTAAAATGGGAGGTGACAATAGTTCTAAGCCTATTCTTTTAGGAAGGTCATTTCTAAAGACTTCAAGAACCATAATTAACGTGCATAAAGAAACATTGACCATGGAATTTAATGGGCGGAAGGTAGAATTTGACACCAATAATTCTATTGATCATCCTAGTAGATACCATTCTTGCCAAGCTATTCATGTTATTGATGATGAAGAGCAAGATGTAATTGACCCAGAGATGGTAGTTCCTTAAATGTTTCCAAAGATGATGTTTTGAGTGAAACTTTTATTTCAAATTTTTTCAGTACTAACTTGAAGGAAAACAACAATGGCGAATACACTCTTGGGAAAGTAACATCCAACACTTTTCATGTGTCCGCGGGTAAACCAGCAAGGGTGTTTTTCGCTCCTTCTCTTGAGAAGGCTCCGGTGGAAGAGTGCAAACCACCACCGAAAGCTCTTAAATGTCTATCCCTTGGAGAAAGGGAGAAACCATTGAATCATCACGTGCTTGAGATCACCATGGAACAAAAAGGTGAGTTGTTGGAGATGTTAAGGGAACATGGAGAAACCCTAAGCTATTTGAAGAAGGTTTTGTTGGGGGATGATATGAATCTCGATTGTTTTAACCCGGATCGAGGAAAAGGGACCGAATATCTTGGTTCATTTTGTGAGTAAGCTTTAAGAAGGGGAATAAGTCGTGCCGACGACGTTAAATAAACTTGGTATTGATCATCCGAATCTTCATTCATGACTTTCCGTTTATGTTGTTTGGTTATGGGTTTTTGTTGTTAGTTTAATTTTTTTTGCTTTGTACTTTTCACAGTTTGGTTTCCCATGATTTTGTAGAAATTTGAACCCAAGGCATTGGATGGATGAAGCGAGAAATACTTGGCTTTAAGAAGGACAAGCTTGGGCAAGGAATGAGATTGAAAGGTTTTCTAAGTATCATGTGGGTTGCCCGTCGCTAGTCGTGACCACCTCATCGCGAGTCGCAATGGGATCAAACATTTTTTTTCCAATTTTTGAGCCCTCAGGCTCCACTTTATACGAGCTACGATAGCCGTGTCGTGAATTGCAATGGTTTGGTTGCGACTGTAACCAAATCAAAAAAAGTTTGCTGAAAAAAATGAACTCCTAGGTCCACCTTTTATGACCTGCGACAGTTCCATCGTGAGTCACAAAAGACCATCACGAGCCATGACACAGGCTTTGACCGGAGGTTTTTGTTGACCTACCCGTTACAAGTTGCGACGAACACGTTGCGAGTCACGACGGGCGTACAACCTGTTTTAAAAAGTGGGCAGAACCATTTAAAGCCCCATTTCCACCTTCCCTTCATCCCCTCCGCCGTTCCACCAAATTTCCACCACCCTCTGGCCACCACCCTAAACCCTACACCACTCTCCAAGCCATCCTACCTAATCTCTACCCACAAATCGGCCTAATTTGTTGAAGAACACAAAAACCTAGAATTTGGGGGTTTTGGTGATTTTTAGCAATCCGGATTTAAATTCATTGTGGGCTTAGTTCCTTCTTTGTCCTAACCATCTAAGTGGTACATTCCCTCACATTCTTGAGCTTGAATTGTGATAATGTTGTATAATCTATCCTATTGGATATTGTGTGGATTATGTGTGATGCCTTAAGGATTTAAATTGTTGGAACATTATAGATTCTTGTGAATATATTATGCTTATGATTTGGTTGGATGTGGGATAGCATTATGCTCCTTTTGATTATGTTGATTTGCTCGTGTTGGTGTTGTGATTGCATTGTGTTTACATTGTTACTTTGGTTGAGAATCTGGTTGTGGTTTGTGCGAGAGACTTGGCATATTGGCTTGATTAAATATAGTTGATATTTAGTTGCAATGTTATTATGCTTAAGGTAGTTTGGCCATAATACTTTAATGTTAACGTTATGAACATGCTATAGTAGCTAAACTAGTTAGGCATGACTGTGAGTATGGGATATAGCATGTTGGATGTTTAACTATGTGAGAACCTAATGGACTTGAAATTATAGGCTTGTTGAATGTGACATGGATTGTATATGCAATTGTGGTTAGGACTTGAACTAGTTGGCTTGGATTTGATTTGGTTTGTGATGTTAGCAAAACTAGTTTTAACATTGAGTATGATTTTGTGATATTGCATTTATGTATATTCCTGTGTGTTTGACTTGTTTGTTGTGGTTGTTAGATATGGCCCCTACCGCTCCACCTCCGTCGCTGACTCTGGAGTCGAGCCATGTACCTCCTCCTCCTGATAGGTACATGGTTTTGACCCGTATCACCGAGCCCAATGTGGAGATGTGGGAAGCCTGGGTCAACCGCCAGCTCAAGGAGACGAGTTTTGTTGATGTGCCCACACTAGATGCTCTTAGTCTTACCCAGCCAGTGGACGACCCCGCCTTTCCATTAAAGGATAGGAGGACCAAGGAGGCATTAAATGATAGGAGAACCAAGGAGGACACCAAGAACATTTACAAAGTATTTTGTAGATGCGAGGTAAATATCCCACTTTTAAATGCTCTAAATAAAGTTCCTAGGTATGCTAAATTTCTTAAGGAATTGTGTACCGTCAATAGGAAACAAAAATTGAAAAGTAAGAAAAAAAGTGTGAAGAGTGAATATGTCTCTGCCGTGTTTGATGATAAAATGCCCCCTAAATATGATGATCCAGGAATGTTTACAATCCCTTATGAGATAGGAGGTAAATGTATTAACAAATCCACGTTAGACTTAGGTGATTCAATCAATGTGATCCCATATTCCTTGTATGAAAGTCTAAATCTAGGCATTTTGCACAAAATTGGGGTTGTTATGCAACTAGCTGATCACCTAGAACATACCCGAAAGGTATTGTGAAGGATGTGTTGGTGAAAATGGATTCTTTGACATTCCCCGCAAACTTTTATGTTCTTGAAATATGAGGTGAAAATAGTGCTAAACCTATTCTTTTAGGAAGGTCATTTCTAAACAATTCAAGAACCATAATTGACGTGCATAAAGGAACATTGACCATGGAATTTAATGGGCGGAAGGTAGAATTTTACACTAATAATTCTATTGATCATCCTAGTAGATACCATTCTTGCCAAGCTATTCATTTTATTGATGATGGAGAGCAAGATGTAACTGAGCCCAGAGATGGTAGTTCCTTAAATGTTTCCATAGATGATGTTTTGAGTGATACTTTGATTTCAAATGTTTTTAGTACTAACTTGAAGGAAAACAACAATAGCGAATACACTCTTGGGAAAGCAACATCCAACACTTTTTGTGTGTCCGCGAGTAAACCAGTAAGGGTGTTTTTCCCTCATTCTCTTGAGAAGACTTTGGTGGAAGAGTGAAAACTACCACCGAAAGCTCTTAAATGTCCATCCCTTGGAGAAATAGAGAAACCCTTGAATGCTCACGTGCTTGAGATCACCATGGAAAAAAGGTAAGTTGTTGGAGATGTTAAGGGAACATGAAGAAACCCTAAGCCATTTGAACAAGGTTTTGTTGGGGGACAATGTGAATCCCTATTGTTTTGACTCGGATCAAGGAAAAGGGACCAATCATCTCGGTTGATTTTGTGAGTAAGCTCTAAGAACGGGAGTGAGTTGTGCCGAAGACGTTAAATAAACTTGGTTTCTATTATAGATCGTCGTTCATGACTTTCTGTTGATGTTTGGTTTTGGGTTTTTGTCGTTAGTTTCATTTTTTTTCTTTGTACTTTTCACAGTTTGTTTCCCATGATTTTGCAACAATATGAACCTGAGGCATTGGATAGATGAAGGGAGAAATACTTGGTTTCAAGAAGGAAAAGCTTAGGCAAGGAATGAGATTGAAAAGTTTTCTATCACAACCTCCACCAGAGTGCGAGCCTATGCACGAGGATTATGTGCCACCTCACTACTCCCAGCCTCCGCCTGATTTCTACGAGCGTATGATGCATACTATGAAGGATGGATTCCGCTGCCAGGACAATATGATATTGGAGCACAATGTTTTTGTCTCCCAGAGCCTGATCGACATGGATGAGGAGATTGACCATATATCAGCTCACATCCATGAGATGCAGTCCTAGGCTATGGTGTTTCAGGCCCTGATCCTGGAGAAGAGAGGCATTGAGCTAGGAGACAGAGGAACACAGATTTGCTAGCTCATTATCAGCTGTGTTATTTTTGTGGTGGCCCTTCTTCCTCACAGCAATGATTGTGAGCATTATATTCTTACCATTTCCACACTTCGCTTTGTATGCTTTTGCCCTATTTTTATACATTGAGGGAATGTAGTGTTCCAAGTGTGGGGAGGGGTATTTATTGATTTCACTGCTTGGTTTGGAGATGTTTTTCTAGACTCGCTACTTTTGGGATATTTCTTTTGCTCCGTTTTGGATATTTTTCCCTCCTGTTTTGGGGGTGCTTTCCTTTTGATGTACTTAGATGATGTTAGCTTTGATATTTTTCTTAGTCTTAACATTTGGAAATCACTTTGCTACTTTTTGATTGGAAAAACATTTAAAAATTTAAAAAAAAATTAGAAAATAAAAAAGAGCAAATATAAAAAGAATCCAGCTAAGTTGAAAACCTGAGAGGGCATCTTAGGACACATTGGGGGCCCGGATTGGTCCAAAAACTGAAAGGGAAACCTAGGTAAAAATGAGAGGCTAAATGTACTAAAAAAGGTGAGATAATGTGTGCCTAGGATGAAAACTCGAAAGGGCTCCTAGGAAAAATGAGGGGAAGAGAGAAAAAAATGTGTTAAGTGTTCCCTCATTTTTCGGCGTTGGAGTCATAAGGTTGCGGTATCCATATGGATGGATCGGGTAGCTTGACATCTTGAGACCTCTTGGGATTGAGAAATTTAGTGGGGAAAACAAAGTAAATTATGAAATTCTTGATTGTTGATATACTTCATTTTTAGGATGATATGTTGGTATAAAGTGGAGTATGTGTTTTAACTTTATGCATGTTCTTAGCTTCACCTTGTTCCATTGGATTTGGGATTGTCAATTCGAGATTTGGCAATGTTTTAGAGATTTGGTATAGGTTGATATGGTTTGGGTAGACTTAGGAATGAGGATTGTGGGAAACTTCTCATTTGATATTTACATTTAGATGTGTGATATTGAGAGTTTTGTGAGGTATTGACTTGGGGGAATAGTAGTTAGACTGTGGATACATCAATTCCTTTAAGTGCGGGGTGGTTTGATATGTCCATTTTATGTGAATAATTTAGTACTTTTTGGGATCACTTTTGTGCCCTTTTGTTATCAAGAGCTTGTGTTTTACCTTGAAATTCTCTTAGGAGAGGTAAGAGTGACTTTACGCTCTTTTACCTCTTCTAAGTGGATTTTGCGTGACAAAGGAAGAACATGGACACTTGAAGACCGTAGGCCGTTGAAGATCATCCTTTGAAGACTTGCTTCAAAGATTTGAAGACTTGAAGAACAAGAGGAATTATGGCTCCCATCGCGAGTCGCGACGCATGGGTGGCTAGAACACAACCTTATCATTTTTGTACTGTAAATAGCATTCTCTTTCCTCTCTTTCATAACTCTTCTTCAACCCAAATTTGGTACTATTCTAACCCTAGTTTTTCATCATTTTCATCTTTGATTTCCATTTTTTTATGTTTGGTTTGTTAGCCTTAACTAGTATGAACTCTAGTAGCTTAATCTAGTTCTTGGGAGCAATTGACCAAGGCTTCTAAGCCCATGTCTTAAGAATAATTTGTAGCCTATTAAATACTCTTACTATTTTGCATTTATGGAGCATTGAATGTGTTTTTAATGTCATTAATGTTCTTGAAAGCTTGAGTATATGAAGTACTTGTATGATATGCTTGTTAGGGTTTGGGGAAATGGGTTTATTTCCCCTTTTCTTGATAGCAAATCCAAGAGTATGATTTAGAGCTTCACGATGACTTTGATGTTTTGATAATTTCTAGATGAATGCGATGATGTTGAACTTGTTGTCATGTTTTTTGTAGGTAGCAAATGAAATAAGTCTATGAATGTCGATCGTTCTTGATTAATCTTGTATAAATGCATGAATTGGTTAAATGCTTAGACATGGTGTAGTGTTTATAAGTATTGCCAAGCTTGTTGATTCTTCATACTCAATACCATCAATGGGATAATTTTAGTCATGTTTCGAATAAGGGAGTCATTGGTGAGGTTTGCCAATAGATGTCATATTCACTCTTGCAAAGTACTATCTAAGAAGGATAGAAGTTTAGTCTTCACAACAAGTAGTGCAAGTAGTAAATAGGTTGCATGTTCAATGATGGATAAGAGGCTTGGAAAGTAGAAGTCAATTGTGCCCAAGGTTCCGTTAATTGTTGGTTTAATCACCTTTTAGTTGTTGTTGCATGCTTTGCACATTTAACTTGCTTGATTAGTTAACTTGTTTTTAACTTCATAATTTAGGACCAAAACCAATCAAACTCCCCCTCCCTATTTACATGCTTATATATATATGCTTAAGTCTAGTATATTTTCTCCTATATAGCAAATGAAATAAGTCTATGAATGTCGATCGTTCTTGATAATCTTGTATAAATGCATGAATTGGTTAAATGCTTAGACATGGTGTAGTGTTTATAAGTATTGCCAAGCTTGTTGATTCTTCATACTCAATACCATCAATGGGATAATTTTAGTCATGTTTCGAATAAGGGAGTCATTGGTGAGGTTTGACAATAGATGTCATATTCACTCTTGCAAACTACTATCTAAGAAGGATAGAAGTTTAGTCTTCACAACAAGTAGTGCAAGTAGTAAATAGGTTGCATGTTCAATGATGGATAAGAGGCTTGGAAAGTAGAAGTCAATTGCGCCCAAGGTTCCGTTAATTGTTGGTTTAATCACCTTTTAGTTGTTGTTGCATGCTTTGCACATTTAACTTGCTTGATTAGTTAACTTGTTTTTAACTTCATAATTTAGGACCAAAACCAATCAAACTCCCCCTCCCTATTTACATGCTTATATATATGTGCTTAAGTCTAGTATATTTTCTCCTATATATGTTTAAACACTTGGAAAGATCCCTCTTCTCGTGGATGACCCCGACTTTCCATTATCTACTTAATTGTAGATATGAAGCATTAGGTCTTAAAATTATAACTTTGAGAGGTACGACGATGACCTCCGAATGATTGTAGATGATATGATATAGAGGTATATGACATGATATGGAAGTAGACGATTGTAGATTATATGATATGAAGGTAGATGGTGTGATATGAAAGTAGCTGATATAATCTCTGCTGGATAGGGTCTTGAGCTAAGCTGAAACAGAATTGAGATGATCTGTTATTGTTGGAGATGGTCGAATCTGACATGAGATTATTGGAACTGAATTTATATTATTGGAAATGATGAGCCGTTCATCCCTCATCATTCTATATAATTTATATAATATATATGTATGACAAACCTTATTTAAGAAAGTTAAAATACTAAATTCATCTAAATCTAATTAATATATTAAAATTAGATATAGTGACAAAATATGAATAACAAGTGGTGTAGGTGTGGCCCATTAATCAAAGGGCTGAGAGTCACTAAGCCCAACCCAGCATTATCCTGCCAAGCTTCGGTCCAAAACAATGAATAGGCGGGTGCAGCGAATACAGGGGTCACGAGTCGTGGAAAAGAACATGGGCCATTGAAAATGGGACATGCAGCAAACACATGGTGTAGGTGTGGCCCATAAATCAAAGGGCTGAGAGTCGCTAAGCACATCCCAGTATTATCATGCTAAGCTTTGGTCCAAAACAATGAACAGGCGGGTGAAGCAAGTATAGGAGTCACGAGTCATGGCAAAGAGCGTGGGCCATTGAAAATGGGACACGCATCAAACACATAGTGTACGTGTGGCCCAGAAATTAAAGGGCTGAGAGTCGCTAAGCCCATCCCAATATTATCCTGCCAAGTTCGGTCCAAAACAACAAACAAGCAGGTGCAGCGAACACAGGAATCTCGAGTCGTGGCAGAGAACGTGGGCCGTTGAAAATGAAACTTGCAGCGAACACAAAGGCCACAACCAAGGAATGTGAGAGAAGTGGCGTAACCATGATCTCAAACTCCTAAGAACAAGAAACTGCAAAAGGAATGAGTCTATAAATAAAATAAGCTCTGTAGGAGCTAAGGTAAGCGAGATAAGATAAAGAAGTTCCATTTCTTGAAGAGGGGACTGGCTTGATCGTCGGAGTTACTCTCTCGGAATCACTTCTAGGACCACATTTGTAGGTCAAGGGATTGAAGCAAGTGAACCAAGAAGAGGCTACCTGGACAGCCTATCACATCATTTGGCGCTATCTGTGGGGAGCAGAATTTTTTTCCTTTTATTATTAGGCTGCTCAGGTAAGCAATGGCGTTCACTAGGAGTGCAAAAAGCCACAACCATCAGTCACAAGAACAAATGCTGGGACAAAATGAAGTAACACACCACCACTAGTATCACATACCTAGTAAAGAGAAAAGATTGAGTAAAGAAGAAACTGGGGAGGAAGAAGAGAAGGCAAAATCTATAAACTGTGATAAGAAAAAGTGGGTGTTCGTAGCATTCTTAGAAGCAAACAGGGAGAATCTGTACGATCAATTCTTGAAGGCTCTGAGGCAAAAATACCCAAGGCCAGAGAAAAGGGAAAATAAAGAATGTGAGCGTCTCTGCTACGAAGAAGAGTTGTGTGACATTGTCGCAGAGGATGACATGGATAAGTTGCCTCTTGTACTGCATTTACGAGACTTCTAGATGGCTAAAGATTACAAGCTCCCTCTACACGTAAAAGTCTATGATGGTACCACAGATCCAAAAGAGTTCTTACATTCATATAGAAACATCATGAGATTTCGGGATGCAGGCATAGAACTCGTTTGCAAAGTGTTTCCCATCTTTCTATCAGGCACTACGATTACGTGGTACGAAGACCTTCCACACAGAAGTATCAAGTCTTAGGCACACCTGTCAGATTTATTTTTGAAGCATTTCTACAAAAAGAAGAAGTTCACTAGAATGATTGTGGATCTCAAGAATATAGCACAATGAAGCAATGAAAGCCTCAAAGAGTACCATAGCCGTTTCATCACGGAGAACCTACAATTTCAAGATTTGTCATTTCAATAATTATTGGGTGCTTTTACGGTTAGCATGAGATCCAGAGAGTTTTACAAAGAACTTACGAATGATATGCTGGATAACCCAAGGGAATTGCAAAAAATGATTGAACGGCATGTGCCAATAGAAGAGGTAAACAATCGAAAGATAGAGAAGGAGCGAGGTGAAAAGTGAACAATGGATGATCCACAAAACACCTGGCCTAAAAAAGGAAAAGTAAACACCATTTTCAAAAGGGGAGAACTAGGCTTGTAGGGTTCACCATTTCAAGATACGCCTCTGACAAAGACAAGGAAAGAAACAGGGCTAGCGAATAAGGATCTATTCCAAGAACCTGCACCGATGATAGCACCGCCAAAAAAATGATCCCAAGAATTTTATTATGCCTTCCACAAAGATCATGGCCATGACATAGAGTACTGCAGAGACCTAAGGAGACAGATTGAAGAGAATTTGAGGAATGGAAACTTGGGCCAGTACAGAAAAGAAGCAACAAGTCAGTATGGGGACGCTAGCAAGACACCAAACCTGTCTTCACAAAACCAAGGTACTTTGACAATGGCTAAGAATAAAATATGATGGCGGCTATAGAATAAAACGACAGTGTGGATAGCGAAGAACCAGAGACAATTATCTTCTCCATACACGGTTCCACTGATTCGCTGTCTAATAACGTACAGAAAGCCATGGAAAGATACTCCTCTCCACAAGAACCAGTTGATAAAAGGTTCCGCCCAAATGAATCAATTACCTTTAGCGAAGAGGATGCAGTACCCAACACCTCGGCGCACAACAATCCAATGGTCATCATAGCAAAAATCAGAAAGGCAACAGTCTACAGAGTTTTTGTGGATGACGGTAGTGCGGTTGAGATACTATTTTTTTATTGCTTCGATAGCTTAGGCTTCAAGAGAACAGATTTAAAAAGATCTACATCTTTGCTGGTCAGATTTATAGGGCCAACAGAAATGCCTCTGGGAAATATACTTGCCTGTTACGATCGGGGAAAATGGGAAAAATTATACAATCATGTGCGACTTTGTGGTTATGGATGCCCCAAGTACATTTAATGTTATAATGGGAAGACCTTGGATGAACAAAGCTAAGGAAATCTAGTCCCCTTATCACTTGGTAATGAAATTCCCAACCCCAGCTGAAGTAGCAACAATTAGGGAAAACCAGCAAGCATCCAGGAAATGCATAGTTATAGCAATGAAGATAGGAAAGATAGGATAAAAGATGAAGCTTGTTAACACTATTTCAGGAGGAGGCTTACTGGAACATTCAGATGAATCAGTTGACTTAAGTGAAGAAATGGAGTTAGTAAACCTAGACGCCGAAAATGACTCCAAATGCGTAAAGATTGGAACACATCTTCCAGCGATGAAAAGGTGAAGGTAATTCAAATCTTGCAAGGCCACAAGGATACATTTGCATGTGACGTACATAACATGGAAGGGGTAATCCCAGACATTAATACCCATTCATTGAATATCAGTAGCTCAGCCAAATTGTTTAAGCAGAAACAACGTTGCTTTGTCAGTGATAGACTGAAAGCGATCAAAGAAGAGGTTACATCATTGTTACAAGCCGTTATAATAAGGGAAATCATATATCCAACATGGTTAGCAAAACCAATCATGGTGAAGAAGTTAGACGATGCTTGGAGGATGTGCAATGCCTTCACAAACTTGAACAAAGCATGTCCAAAGGATTCCTATCCTCTTCCAAAGATCGATCAATTGGTGGAAGTGATCTCAGGACATGAGTTCTTAGCTTTCTTGGATGCATACAAAGGATATCACCAAATACTGATAAACCCGGACGATGAAGAGAAAACAGCCTTCATAACGAGCTTTGGAATGTTTTGTTATGTGAATATGCCTTTTGGGCTCAAGAATGCGGGAGCAACGTATCAGAGGGTGATTGAAAAGGCATTCAGAAACCAAATAGTGAGAAACATTGAAGTGTATGTTGACTATATAGTGATCAAGAGTAAGAAGATAGGAAACTTTGCTGAAGACTTGAAAGAAACGTTGGACACTTTAAAGGACATAGGGATGAAACTCAACCCTAAAAAGTGTATAATTGGAGTGGGGAATGGAAAGTTCTTGGGGTACAAGGTTTCCTCAAAGGTTATAGAGGCTAACCAAGATAAGATACAAGCCATAGTGAATCTTCCCCAGCTACGAACAGTTAAAGAAGTACAAATCTTAATGGGATCATCGGCAACGCTCGGTCATTTCGTATCAAAGGCTGCGAAAAATCACTTTTCACTCTTTGAAGTGCTAAGAAAAGCAAGAAAATTTAGTTTGAGCGAAGACTATCAGAGAGCATATGAGGGATTAAAGGCCAGCTTCAAATATTGCCAACTCTGAAATTTCCTGTATCAGGATAAACATTGTACTTGTACTTAGCAGTCTCGCAAAATGCTATCAGCTCTGTGTTAGTTTGCTAGGAAAGACAGAGACAAATTCTAGTTTATTACATCAGCATAATCGTGCAAAAGGCAGAGACAGATTACATGCCTATAGAAAAGATAACCTTGGCTTTGGTTTATTCGGTGTGAAAATTGAGAGCTTACTTTCATAGCCACATCATCGCAGTTTGCACAGGGTTCCCAATCAACAACATCCTCGCTAATCTGGAATCTTCAGGCAGATTAGCAAAATGGACTCTAGAACTTGGTCAATTGGAAATACAATTTCAACCTAAAACAACAATAAAAGCTCAAGCATTGGCAGACTTCATTGCAAAAATGTCAAGTGAAGAAGCATAGAAAGCGAACATCCATCAGAGCTTCACAATTGGCAAAGGTAAGACAAAATAGGAACAAGTAGCTTGGACGTTGTTCATTGATGGAGTATCAAGAAAGGAAGAATGCGGAGCAGGGCTGCTTTTAGTGGACTTAAATGGGGTGAGCACAGACACTAATTACAATTCGACTTCTTACTGACCAACAATGAAGCGGAATAGGAAGCTCTAATTTGTGAATTAAATCTTGCAATCAGAATGAAAGTAAGAAGTGCATGGGTATCTAGTGATTCTCTAATTGTAATCCAGCAAGTGCAAGGTGACTATGAGGTACGAGAAGACCAGTTGATGAAATATTTGGTGAATGTGCGATAGCTCATAGCCCATCTAGAATATTTTGATATAAAACACGTCCCGCGTGGAAAAAACACACAGGCAGATGCATTAAGCAAGCTGGCGACTCCAGGTTTTAATTCCTTCGATCAACAGGGGGTTGTCATCTTGGAGGTTTTCCCAGATAGAAGCATCATATCAATGGTGGTGCTAACGATACAGGAAGATGAAGAAAGATGGATGAACTCGCTAATGGATTTCTTTGCAAAAGGGACGTTTCCAAAAGATAAGGTGGAGGCTAGAAAGTTGAAATTTCGTTCCTCTAATTACGCCTACGAAGATGGGACGTTGTACAAAAAAGGGTTCTTGTCCCCATGGATAAAATGTGTAGGGCCAAAAAAGGTGATTGAGATCTTAAAAGAGGTTCACGAAGGCTTATGTGGAATGCACCAAGGAGCCAGAACGATAGCTAGAAAGATAGTCAGAGCAGGCCATTCGACAGGATGTGCCACAATCAACTTTGACAGGAATCTACAGAGCCTGGCCACTCGACAAGTGGGGAATAGGCTCAGTAAGACCATTCCCAAGAGGAGATTACAACCCTAAGTTCCTCATTGTAGTGGTCGATTACTTCACAAAGTGGTTTGAAAGCTAAGCCATTAGGATGTGTCACAACCGAAGCCACTAGGAAATTTGTATGGCAAAACATCGTGTGCTGCTTCTGAGTGTCGTAGACCATTGTCATGGATAACGACACACAATTCACAAGTGTGGAATTTACCTTCTGGTGTTTGAAGCTCGGGATTACTCAAAAGTTTACCTTCGTGGAACATCCTCAAGTTAATGGCCAAGTGGAAGTGACAAACATGACCATAGTTCAGTGGATACAAAAGCGATTGGAAGGAAAGTTAACAGGATGGGTGGATGAGCTACCAAACATGTTATGGTCGTATAGAACAACCATCTGATAGCCAACAGGGAAGTACGTTTTGGTTTACGGTCACGAAGTAGTCATACCTATGGAAATTGGAAATTCAAGTCTCAGGACAAGAAATTATAAGGAGATGGACAATCCAGATGTGCTGAAGCTAGAGCTAGACAAACTAGATGAGCAAAGAAACTTGGCAAGTATCATGGAAGCTAAACACAAGGAAAGAGTGGCAAGAGCGTACAATCAGAAAGTGAAGGAAAGGCTATTTCAGATTGGTGATTTGGTGCTGAGAAAAAACGAAGCTAGCCTTGCTGAAGAGCGAGGAAACTATATCCAAAGTGGGAAGGACCATACAAAGTCACGAAGGCTCATAAGTCCAATAGCTATGAGTTGGAAAGAATGGATGGCACAACAGTCCCGAACACGTGGTATGTGACTAACTTAAGGAGGTTTTATTTCTAAAAGAAAAATAGCGAGCAACTACCTGTATAGACACAAGGACATTATCCTTATTTTCCTTTAGTATCACTATTTCTCTGTGATATCATCACCATCGTACATATTTAATACAAGAACCCACTTTCCTGGACCATGACTACGCTTTCTAATCTTCCTATTTTTTACTAAGCCTTGACAAACAAAATTTAACAGTGGGCTATGGATCCCGTATTCTCGTCAACATTCGCAAGCTTTAAATATTTCAAGTCACACAACCGAAAGCTATATATCTTGAAAAATTGGCGATGCTTATGAGCTTTAGATCTTGAAACTTCGCGAATCAAACAAACACAAGCTATAGATCCTGCTCAAATATTAATGCTGGCAAGCTTTGGATCTTGCGGTTTCATGAATCACACAAATTGAAAACCATAGATCTTGCACAAATGGTGATGCTTGCAAACTCTAGATTTTGTAACTTCGCAAATCAAACAAACGCAAGCTATTGATCTTGCTCAATTAGCGATGCCGACAAGCTTTTGATCTTGCAGCTTCGTGAACTAAACAAGTTGCAAGTAATAAATCTTGAAACATCAAAAAAGCAATATATATATTTAGCCAGATAAGCCTACAAAGTGCATGATCGCAAAATATCGATAAACGTGAAAGCAAAACAGATAGGACAAAATCGCTATCAGTACAAGATGAGACGTAAATCCCAACGACAACACAACATACAGATGATCATATTATCTATAGCAACAAACAAGACACGCTATCTATATCTTGAAAAGCGTGATGGTCCAAAAGTAAAAGATACATCGCGATGACAATTAATTTCAGCCTTGTAAGGAGGGCACTCAGTTTCACAAGAAGATCGTTCACCACCGTATGGACGTTGCTCAGTTTGGCGGTGACTTTCCTTTGCCTCACGCCCCTCGCTAACTAAGTGATCATATTTCCATTGCATATGTAAGTATGTAGAGTGACAGGTCATACCTCTTTGTCCCATAAGATCAAGATGTTTGGCATAATAAACCTTGAAGTCAGTTATAGGATCAAACTCTTTGTGATCCAACTGCATACTCATAACGTTCACTGTTTCCTCGTACAGTTCTATCCTTGTCCTTAGATTCCGAAATTCCTCTTCAAGAAAACGAATATGAGATTGGACAGTGTCTGACAATCTAATTCTTCGATCGCCGCCACCAATAGATAAATCACCATGGCTTGAGGTACGCCGTGACTACGAAGGGGAACTTGAGGTTGATTCTTGTAGTCAGTGCAAGCTTGCTCCAACTGATGAACATACGAATCAAGACAATTACATTCAACACGAAGATCTTCATTTCCTCCTCGTAGTTGCGTGTTTATGGAAATTTGTTCATCAAACTTATTTTCCCATCCAGTAGCAGAGGACGAGAGGTGCTCATTTTTTACTTGTTTCTTCTTAAGCTTTTCGAGCAAGTTATCAATACGGCTACATTGCTTATCAATAATCAACATCTTCTAATGGGCTTCACTAGCCTTGCTCGTGATACACTCCCTAGCCTTCATTTATTACCGGAGCATCTTCGCAAGGTTCAGTTGCTGACAATAAATGAGGTCATTTTGTTCACTCAGGATCCTGTGCAGAACTCATAAAGCATCCTGAGTCTCATTCACAGTCATACTTCATTTGTTTTCAAGATCATCAATACCCAAGACCATATACTTCAAGCGGATGCCCAAAAAGAGAGCCCACTCTTAAACACGAACAGGAAGGTTAAGCGATCGGACATATGCGCCAGCAAACTCAAGATCGACTAACCCATGAAAAATGTTCTTCCTAAGCGATTCAATATTGTATCCATCAGGAATAAGCTTACTACAAGGGAAACTTGCAGACGAAGATGAAGGGACAGAAGGAAAAGGAAGTTGCCACCCAATACATAGGGGAAGTGACTGCACTCGTGTAAAAAGGTCAGAGGAAATGGCCATTGCACATTCTTCAGTAATCGATCGAGGCGCACGAAGAAAACTGATAGGTTCAGGGAGAGGGTCATTACTATCAATCAAGGGTTCAGAGAGAGGGTCATTCCCATAAAATCAAATTTTTTTATAGAAATTTACTATCAATTAAAATGTTGAAACCCTGCACATAAGTAAGGCTGATAAGAAAATGCGGGACAACAAGCATATCAATTATTATAAATAAAGCCGTGCAAATTGCGAATACAAACACTAAAAGATTTTTTTAAGAGTACAACCCAACAACCCAATATATATGAAAAAATACTAAAAATTAACTAACTTCGGGGTTAGGGATAGGTAGAACTGGAGCAGCGATTGCATAGGCATCTTCGTTAGGCACCTGAGTGGAACCACCATCGTTGGCTTGAAGGAGAAGAGCTTCAATACTTGAATTACCCACGTCAGCATTTGAATCAACAGTTACAACATTAGTATGGAGATTAAATGGAAGTTCTTCATAATAATCCACCTCACACTCTTTCAGCTCAGCCAAGGACGAGAGGCTAGGAAGACTAGCGAGATGTGAAAGCAAGGCATACAGATGATCCCCATCAGCGATCTTATAAATGAAGGCTTGATTCAGGTAGACCCTCTTGCTTTCTAGAGTATTAATGCACTTCACCATAGTGGGCACATTTTTGCAATCACACCCAAGGTTTCACTGCCATACATTCTTGGAGATATCCTCAAAAAACTTTAAAAAGGTCTTTGTCTTGCACAGCCGATCCACTAGCACTTGGGGATATTGAGTGGAAGCAAGTCCATTGGTTCTCATATCATCTAATTGAAAATGAAGCTTAGAGGATTCCACCCCCATGAGCCTCGCACTTTCCCTGGCAGCACTCACCTCTTCTTTGAAAGCTTTCACCTTCTCCTCATTAACTTTCACTTTCTCCTCAGCAACTTTCAACTAGCTCTCCAATAGCGAACACTTAGTCTCTAGAGATTTCTATTTCTCCACCATTG
This sequence comes from Rubia yunnanensis, assembly GCA_037428765.1. Lineage (NCBI taxonomy): Eukaryota > Viridiplantae > Streptophyta > Magnoliopsida > Gentianales > Rubiaceae > Rubia > Rubia yunnanensis. Next base: position 47,027,431 of record CM075069.1, on the reverse strand, counting down.
AGTCATCAGTGGGAGAATGCTTGGATAATCGCTCGCTCGCAATCTTCTGGCCCTCACCAACCTTACAAGGGTACAACATAGGGAACAAATTTACTCACTACATTATAAATGACAGAGTAATACATAATAAAATTGCTCAAGGAAAATTTCAGCCTTACTACGGCTAGTGTGTCGAGTAGTGAAAGGCATGAAAAAAATAGAAATTACCCCCTGGGCCAGGGAGTCTTCAGTCTGCTTTGTAATTGCCAAAGCAGTTTGGTTGCCACGCCCCTCTTTAAGAGGAGGTACAGGATGATCTGAGTGACTGCTGCTCTGATCCCTCTTTTTCTTTTTCTTCTTCTGTGGGTTCAGAGTTCGACGATGACTAGTTTACCTATCATCATTCTCTTTATCCTTAGAGATTGTGATGATTGGAAGCAGAGACACGGCATTATCATCACCGGCATGGTCAGTCTGAACGACAACCATATTTACTTCATCGTTATTGATGATTGACAAATCAATGTCACCTTCCATTAGATCCATGTGTGCCACAATAAGAAACAACATATGTCAAAACAAACTCACACAAGAAAGAAAAATAGCAATACAACCCGCTATAAAATACAAACTAAAATACATTATAATAAGCGAACAAGACACCTTCAGCGTCAGAGTCATCATGGCGAAGGTGTTAGGTATTTACGCGAAGCATAGCCACGATCAGCGTCTCCTTAGTATAGAAAACACTCAAGTTAGGAAGCATAGATTTAGGTACTCTGTAGTTGCATGAAGGTACATCAGACTTAGGAGTTTGTTTGGCTTTAATAAAAAAATATTGCATGTGCCAATCGCAAACATTACTAGGGAAGCCACTCACAAGCTCTACCCTAGAAATCACAGGATATAGCGTGAATTTTTCCACGGTATTCTTCACTTTTCGAAGGTGGTAGAAATTGAGGAATTAGTCAATCGTGAAAGGTATGTTCACATTTTCACACACGCAAAGAAAACCCATTATAATAGCGATGCCCTTAGGATGAAATTGGGCCAAAGCAATCTTATATGAATGGAGTAGAGCAATCACATGTTTGGAAAGTGGAAAATAGAGACCAAAGTTCAAATATGCTAGATAGCAAGATATATAGCCAGGAGGAGGGTTGCGAACGCACTCACATTTAGAAGGCGAACATAGCTTATAAGCAGGCATAAAAGGAAAGAAGTTCATTAAGTCATTTACATAAGAGATGGTCAAAATACTGGGAACGATAGAGGATCCGGCAACATGGTTGGAATCCCCGTCGGAAGCAGCATCTTCTACGGGGGGACTTACCATGATTAAAATAAGACATAGATGTCCTAAAATGGGGAGGTAATAATCTCAGTTAAAAATAATAGAAGCAAATCTACTACAAAAGGGATTTACAGAAAACATGCCGGAGAAGATGATCGAAAAAAAGTCACAGACAACCAGATCAGAGAAAAAGAACACGGGGGAGATATGGGAAATAATTCAAACAAGGGAACTTACCCTTGAAAGAGCCGAGGGTGGGTTATACGCGGAAGATTTAGGAATTAATATAGAAAGATAACTCTAGATGATGGAGATGAGAAGCTGAAACGAGAAGGAAGAATGGACCTTAAATATAGATTACAAAAGGAGCAGTCCAAGATGAAAGAAAAATAATGATGAGTATCTGACAAAAGGCAAAGTACCTTTTTACTTATATCGAGACGATAGTGGTATATGAATAGAAAGCACACTGATTAAGGGCTACATTTAATTCTTCGTTTCAAATTACGCATTTAAGAGATATAGCGATAACAAAAGTCAGGGAATTTTTGGCCGGAATACCGAATAACGGGGAGCAAATTGTGGAGTTCAAAAACAAAATCACTGAAAATACTGCCTTGGCATGAGGAGCTCAAAATTCAATTGAAGATAAAGTTATAACCAATGACACTACATCACTTTGCAAGGCTGAAAGTAGCTTCTTCATCATGAATATTCTGTACAAACAGTAACATCATTTCGCACTCAGACTACAAATAGCATCATCGCTTCGTTTCTTGTAATCTTTATAGCTAGGGGGGCTTATGGTGTAGGTGTGGCCCAGCAATTAAAGGGCTGAGAGTTGCTAAACCCAGCCCAGCATTATCCTGCCAAGCTTTAGTCCAAAACAATGAACAGGCAGGTGCAGCGAACACAGGAATCAAGAGTCATGGTAGAGAACAAGGGCCATTGAAAATGGGACACGTAGCGAACACAAAGGCCAGGACCGAGGACCGTGGGAGAAGTGGCGTGATCATGATCTCAAAATCCTAAGAACAAAGAACTGCAAAGGGAATGAGCCTATAAATTCAACAAGCTCTGTATAAGGTAAGTAAGCGAGATAATATAGAGAAATTCCATTGCTTGAAGAGGGGATTGTCTTAATCGTCAGAGTTTCTATCCAGAATCAGTTCCGGGACCAAATTTGTAGGTCAAGGGATTCAAGCAAGTGAACCAAGATGAGGCTACCTGGACATACTACCACATCAATAGGACTTAACAAAACTAAATTCAATTAAAATGAAATGAACTAAAATGGAATGGAATGAACATATTTCAAATAATTTAAATTAAATTCATAAATGAATTAAATATGTTATAAAAACTATAACAGAACAAATATTTATTATTATGAAATTTAATTAAATGAAGTGAACTAAAATGAACAAATTAATTTGCCTCAAATGTCACTGGATAGCCAAATGGGAATTATTGTGTCCTTCTTTAGCCTTCATAACTTCATTAAAATGTATAAACTTGAAATACCTATTTTACACCATGAGATTGGCGAAGGAGTTAAAAATTTGCATTTTTTTAATGAAAATTGCAAAGGGTTGTGCGAGAAATACGTAATGATATAGTTGCGAATTTGGAATGATATAGGACGCAATGATAAATCACAAAGTGTCGATTAGAGATGGCAATGGGGCGGTACAGATGCGGATTATAGTACATCTATACAAGCCCACCTAAAATTTTCATACACATACCCGCCCCATCACCTACGGCGAGTACAACTTTAAAATTCACCCCGCCCCATCAGGTATAATACTAAATTCATATCCGCCCCATCACCCACTTGAGTCTCCCAAGCCACTTCATACTCATTGTACTCATCCCAATTATATCTCCAAAAATAGTTTAAATTCATTTTTTACAGTAACTTTTATAATAAAAATTAATAAAGATATTTACATGAAAATACTATGGGTAAGGTGTGTAAAATATGAATAAATAAAAATTTATTTTATAATAAATTAGTGGGTATATAAAGGGTTTAGTGGGCTGGGGCGAGGATGGGGCGGGTGTGAACTAATATCCACACCCGACCCACTACCTATGGTGTGTACGATTTTCATACCCATACTGATGTGCTTCATCATGTGTGCATTATCCGTTGCATTCGACGTAATAATTGGTTCATTTTATATGTTGGATTGCTAGTATTAGTTGAGTTTACGTGACAAGGGGTTTAGACAGCCATGTTAGATTTTCTTGTCTAAATCCCGCATTTTGTAGATTTAATTGGTACTAATGGACATCTTGTATCCATGGGAACCTAGATCTTCATTTGTGAACATACTTAGTAGGTCGCTCGTGGGTACTTTTTGTTACACTCTATGTGAAGTTTATTCGCAGGGACGGTAAAAGATATTGACGGCCATTCGCGAGAACGGTTGAAGAGGTCGAGGGATATTAACATTAGAATGGTAGTAGATAAAGGCCACGGACATTACATCATGGTAGTAGAAGGATGGAGCCAAATATAGGCGGCATTGAAGTTCAAAATGACCAAGGAAGAAACGGAGAATTGTGGTCAGAGTGTTGCGTCAAATTCAGGGAACGATCCAAGAACATTCAGCCTTTGATGGTAGTTCCATTAGATATTTCTCCTCAAAAACCATAAAATTGACTACAAGAACTCTCAAAATAGACTAACGGTCATCCGTTGCGAAGGAAACAAGTTCAGCCGGCCAAAGCATCAACGGGTCGGCGTGGGCCGCTCATGGTTACCACCAAGCAATGCACCAATGGTCTGTGCCACACTATACGGCTCGCGCCAAGGGTAGCTACTATGAGCCGCGCTAAGACCCAGTGCAGGCCATACCAATCTCAACGGACAACGTGCTCAAGTGTCCTTTTTCACTCCAAAATGGCTAAGTATGGGTGCGGACCATCTCATTTTAGACGACTCACACCGTTCCAAGTGCAAAATGTCAAGACCAGCCAATGTGATGTGAAGAATTGAGCGGCATGCACTAAAATACTGAGCAAAACGAGGATTCTAATAACGGCTCGTGCTAAACAACACGACCGTAAATCAAAAGTGCAAAAACAACTATCCTGACAATGAGTCGTGCTAGACGATGCGAACGCACCCAACACGACCTGCAAAGATGCTACGCCCCATGCCAGGGATGCAGCATGGCCTACGCCAGCACGAAGCAAATGGGCCACACCAGATCTGGCGCCCCGCACCGACACGAGGCAAGGCTGCGCGGACCATGCCATTTAAGGCGGTCCGCACCAGTGGCAGCTGACTAGGATTTTAACACATTTTGGCCTACTTTTAGGCCAAATCCCCTGCAACTATAATATAGCCTTAGTCTACTAGGGTTAGAAGTCATGGATAATTTTTCATTAGTTCAATTGTAATTTGGAGAGCATTCTAGAGAGAGAACATTCTCTCTTCTTTCTTTTTTATTTTGTTTTGATCCTATGAATTGGAATTCAAATATATTTTTTAATTCCATGTCTAGGGAGTAGTTTCTATAGCTTGGGGATAATTGTATTCATGTGTTGATTTACGCTTTTGTGATATTCTTAGTTCATCCTAATTACTGTGCTTGTGATATTATTATGGCTTGTTCTTGAATGTTATATTTGCATGAATGATACACTTCATTAGCAAAAACTCTAGTCTAAATTCATGTTGGTGCAAATATTGATACCCTCCGTGGAAGAGAAACCTCGGATGTGAATGGGTTGCAGGGTCTGGGTCAATGTGAGTGTGTGCACATAGGTCTTTATGAGTTTTATTCTTACGATGATAGCACACTTGTTTTAACTGACTATTTAGTCTGAAGTGTTACGGGTAAAGATAGCCAAAAGTAGCAAGATAGGATTGTAAGAGGTCCTAGTGTCATAGATAAGGTGCCTACCTCCCTTTGCCTCGTTTATAGGCATAAAGAGTAGAGAATCTGTAGTGTAGTGCTTGGGACATAATCGTACAAGGGAGAAACAGACCTAAAACAAACATACCTTGTTGTACTCCCCTAATTACGGAGGCGGTGCCGATGGAAGATTGCAAGAGCACCCAACGTGACAGGTACGGGGAAGTGCTGACCATCGGCCACACTACGTGTTATGACCACTAGATTAGGTTATTGAAATCTTACATGTGAATGAATCAAGGATCGAAGCATTAAATCAACCATATTACGCAAGCATTCCCCAAGTGTCTAGCTATATAGTTTACGTGTTTTTTTTACTTTCATGTTTGTAGTTGATAATTGAAAACCAAGCCCCCCCCATGTTTACCATACTTTCTACTCCTAGCAACACAGACATATTGAAAACCCAGACATGGTTGTGTTTAATTGACTGTTAGGCCCTAGTATCTCTGTGGACATACCCAGAGCTTACCGCTAACTACCTTATCAGTAGCATATAGTGAGTTGGGTGCAGAATATAAATTTAAATTTTACATCTCATTTGAGATCATCCTTTGACCTCAACGCATTCGCTCGGGTTAAATATCTACAAATAACGACCTGGGTGAAGGCAAGCCACATACCCACCCCACCCCCACCAAAACTACCTCAATACCTGCCCCATTGGAGAGGATGTGGGGCGGAATTCCACCAATACCCACCCTACTGCTATCACTATCGATGAAGAATTATGATTAGATGTGGATAAAACTGTTTCCTATCATTCTTTAGCAATAATTGAACTACCATATGTAATTTACTCCCTCTGTCCCAGCTATTTTTGCGAAGAGGGGAAGAGGAAGTAAAATTTACTAAATTTAACTTCATTCAATTGAACTTAAATTAATTCAAATGACCTAAATGAACTCATTTTCATGAATTGAACTGAGTTCAATTGAATTGACGTAGATTAAAATTTTTGAAATAATTTGAAAGAAATGACTTAATCAAAGTACTATTAAACATTTATAATACGTATGCTTTTATAGTCGCAATAAATATAATAATCTTTATGTTCCAGTTTAAATAACATTTACTAAAAGCTTAGTATTCAAAATAAATTTTGTAACAATCCGAATTGAAAAAAATAAAAAAGAGTTGAAAGTAGCTAAGCTGAGATTATTAGAGATGAAAGAGCTGAGCTGCGATTATTGGAGGTTATTGGAGTTGAGATGAGATTATTGTAGATTATTGGAGTTAAGATGAGATTGTTGGTGCTGAGATGAGATTATTGGATGTGAGATGAGATTGTTGTAGTTGAGATGAGATTGTTAAAGCTGAGAAGAAATGAAAGTAACTGAAAGAAGCTGAACTGGATAGGGCCTTACACGCTCCTGTTATTTTTTCTAGCTCATTTTTTATAGCGTAAAACACTAAAAGTGAATTGTTATATTACATCGTGCATTTTAGTAATCACACGGGGTCATTAATTGTAGCTAATTATTCTGAGCGAAGGCTGAGAAGGTCAAAGATAAAATTTTATAATTATGTGCCCGTTCTCACTGCTACGCTACCTAGAGGGTAGTTAGCAGCAAGCCCTGGGTTAGTCCACAAAGAGGCTAGGGCTCAAGTATCAACTAAAAACACAATCTCGTACGGGTCGTCAATCTATATGAGTGAAAGGAATAGCCAGTAAATGTAAACACGGGGGACGGGGGTTGGATTTTCAAATTATCAACTACAAAACATAAAGTAAAACAACAAGTAATCTAATTAAGCTAAGCACTTGGGGAGTCACTGTGCAACATGATTAACCTGATGTTTTGATCCTCGATACATTCACATATAAGATTTACTAAGCAACCTAATATTATGTTCACAACACGTGGTGTGGCCGATGGCATACACTTCCTCGTACCTGTCACATTGGGTGTGCTCGCAACCCTCCATCGATGCTGCCATTGTAATTAGAAGAGTACAACAAGGTCCGACCATTGTTGTAGGTCTATTTTTCCCCTATGCGATTACGTCACGAGTTTCCACCACGAATGCACAACCTACCCCGGATCCTATCAACTAGGCCCAAGAGTCGTTGGCACCTTATCAATGATACTAAGGCCTCATACAACCCTAGCTTGCTACTTTTTCACTATCTCTACCTACAACCTATCGAAAAACTTTACGTAATCAGCGAAGACTTGTGCGATGGCAAATAAGTCATAGCAATACTAGGGTCTCCCATGCACACACTCACGCAGATGCAATGTACTCCCTTACCCATTCTAACATCCAGGTTCCCAAGGGGGCATCAATAAATGCACCATACATGAATACAACCCAAAGTGTGTGTCGGTATGTGGTGTAATATTCATGCATTTATAACATTAAATAACAATCATAATAATATCATGAACTAAAATAATAGGATGAATCTAATGAATCTCACAAAACATAAGTTAAATTATGCGCTACAATTATCCCCAGGCTATGGAAATTACTACATAGACATGGAATTCAAATATGAATTTGAATTCCACATCAAGGATGAATGCAAAATTGAAAGAAAATAAAGGGAATGAGAGTGTTTCTCTCTCTAAAAGTGCTCTCCTAATGACCTAATCTACTTTGTACATATAGAAAAATAAACAAGATAAGAAAAGGAAAGAGTAGAAAAAAAAGCTCTAGAGAGAGCTCTCATCTTCTTTCTAACTAGAGAGAGAAAGAAAATCTACATTATGCCTACTTAGAGTTTCTTAGAAGACTAAGACTCCTATATATATTAGTAGAGGATTATGCCTAAAGATAGGCCCAAAATAAGCCCAATTAGGTCAAAACCTAGTCACATTTCCCTCTTGTGGCAGAATATTTCTCGAATAAACTGTTCAAATCCGTGATTCTTCTGGATCTGAGATTTCGTTCTTTGGATAGATTTCGGAAATATGAAGATTTTGATATATGGTAGAGGGAAAACAGATGACAATTGAGAGTTATGACCAAAATAGTGAGAGACCATAGTTCAGCCACTGCCTGGTGCGGGTTGTCGCGGATGGCGCAGTCCATGCCAAATACATGTCGTGGGCTGCATGATCGTGTATGGGCCGTACTCCTTCATCTGGCGTGGGGTGCTGGATCTGGCGCAGGGCTATGGCGCATGAGATATGGTGCGGGCTGTGAGATATGGTGCAGGTCGTGGTCTAGAAGCACGGTCTGCTCAGAAGTTTGGCGCGGGGCATGGACTTTGGCACGGGCCGTAGGCTGTTCTTGGCATCCTGAACTTGGAACAGTGCCGGTCATCATGAATGGGATGATCTGCTCTCATACTTAGCCATTTTAAAGCAAAGTCTCAAACTCATGATACGCTGGCCGTGGGGGATATTATGCGGGTCGCGCCATTGCCTTGCGCCAAATTATTTGGCACGAATCATCGCCTCATGTAGGAACTATTGGCATGGGACATCACCTCTAGCGTAGGCCGTTAGTGCCTAACCATGAACGGCTTGCGCTGACCCGTGATACCTTGGTCGGCTGAACTTGTTTCCTTCGCTAGGAATGAACCGTTGGTCTGATTTGAGAGTTCTAGTAGTTGATTTTATAGTGCTTGAGAAACAAAATCCAATGGAATCAACCTTAAAGGCTAATTCTTCTTGGATCATTCTCAGAATTTGGCGCAACTCATTGGATCACGATTCATCGTTTCTTCCTTGGTCATTTTGAACTCCAATGCCACTTATCTTTGGCTCCATCCTTCTACTACAATAATTTGATGCCATGGCCTTCATATTCTACCATTCTAATGTGAATGACCTTTGATATCTTCTACCGTCCTTGCAAACGACCTTCAATATCTTCTATCACCTTGACGAAAGGCCTTCACATAGAATGTAACCAAAAAGTACCCATAGGCGACCTACTAAAGATGATCACAAGGAACATCTAGGAGCCCGTGGATACAAGATGTCCATTAGTAATAATTAATTCTACAAAACTCAGGATTTAGACAAGAAAACCAAACATGACCGTCTAAACCCCTTGACACGTAAACTCAACTAATACTAGCAATCCACCAACTAAAACAAGCTTAAAAAATATGTTTAATGCAATGTTTAACGCACACAAAATGAAGCATATCAGACTCCCCCACACTTAACCATTTACTCATCCTCGAGTAAACAAAGACAAGACAAAGAATTAAGCAAAATGTAGCGTGCAAACATAAGTTAACCGGGGTATCCAACTTATTCCCAAGTTACCCCAGTTCCCCCAAAGAAGTGAAAATCCTCACAACTCTCACACTCCCTAAATATCATAAAGTAACCTATCCACCGAAAAGTAAAAATATGGAAAAAGATGAGCCAAGAAGATAAGTGTCAAGCTAGCTTACTTTTCCCAAAATGATTCCCAAAGCAATCAAAGATTCGTATTCCAAAAACAATCCATCAAGGAAATCCAAAAGCCGCCGACTTGGTTGTAACATAGGGATCATTCGTGATTCTCCACCTAGTTACAACCAAGAAGTCAAGTGTATCGTCAACCTAGTTTTTTTTTATTTTCTCTCAATTTCTCTCATTTTTCCTAGGAGCCCTCTTGGGTTTTCATCCTATCTTTAACACACAAAGGGTACTCACTTCTCACCTTTTTCCACACGGCCTCTCATTTTTTCCCAGGCTCGTAAGCCTAGCCGGGCCTAGCCTCTCATTTTTACCTAGGTCTTTCGACATATTTGGGTTTTTCCCAATGTTACCCAAGTCACCCTTTTGGGTTTTCAACTTGTCCAGGTTTTAACTTTTTTCATTTTTTTTCAAAATTTTCAAAGTGCTCTTAGAAGAGCTAGTAGCTACATAGAAACAACTAAAATCATGAGTGCTATATAATCCCTTTCTCCACACTTAAAGCTTGCATTGTCCTCAATGCATATATAAAAATCAAAGAACGCATGTCAAGGGAAAGAAATAGGAAAGTACTTATAATGAAAAAGAATACTAAAATCTATCATTGATGGCATGATCATGGAATGTAAAGAACAAACTACCACCACCCCAAATATACTACCATAACCTCTAATCAAGAAAGTTCAATCTAACCACTATCATGCATCACAAATCGAATAAGGAATTGAATCACAATGGAGAGTTACCTCTTAGGTCTCGATGTGTGTGTCTAAAGGGTTTTGAGGGTAGGTGGGTTTTGGATGGTACTTTGGTGGTGGTTGGGTGGTGGTAGGGAAGAAATGGTGATTATGTGAGCTTTATGGGTCGTGCACGTCTACATGGCCCATGAATTTGGAGTTTTGGTTCTCCTCTTTGTCCACAATTTTTGAGCATCATGAACCATGTACGTCTACATGGTCCATGAGTTGGACTCCCCATTTGCTCACCTTCCTCCAAGAACCATAAGCTTCCTGCAAAATAAACATTCACACCAAGTGTAATAGTGTCTTAAAAACAAAAAGCTACAAAAAATACCAAACTTATCTAATTTTTCAAAGCTCTAGTTGCCTCTCAAGAAGTTCCATATATTTAAGGTCTTCGGCACAACCCTAATGTTATCTATAAGGTGCGGTTTTGTACCCCATCACCTTGGATGACCAAACATTGAGAGGTGGGGGTAAGAATTTTCCAAGAGGAAGAAATAGTAGAGGAGGAGTCAACCTTGGAGGGAATAGGTGGTTTGGAAGCTTAGCATATTCAATTGGCTTCCCTATGGTTTCCTCTAAGGGTTCCAAAAATGTAGGAGTGGATTCTATAGGTGGAGGTAGGGTTGAAAATAGGTAATATGGAGGATTAAGTGTAATTACCCCTTCCTTGACTTCTTCACTCTCAACAAACCATTCCACATCCCCTTTAGATTCATCTATCAAAACTTCACATTCAACTAGGGATGGTTCATTTTCGGAATATTGGGTTTCTAGTTGGCTCACTCTTTCTATTAAATCAAGAACTTGCCCTTCAACTTTCTCAATGCTTGAGAATAGTTGTGTTCCCAAATTGCTAATCTCGTTAAGCACTTGTGATTGGAGTAAATTACTACTCTTGGTCATATTTTCTATAGCTTGTAAAATTTCTACATAATCTGATTTGGGAACCAATCCTAGGGATTGGTTTTGGAGCATTGGGTAAATTGGTGAAATCCAACTATCTATCCCAAAGTGTTGGTTTCTCGATGCATCTCCATACCAAAAATTTGAGTTACCACTAAACCTCGAATTTGGAGAGTCGTGGTATGGGTAAAAATCTTGATCCCATAGGCCTTGGGAACAACCGACTCCTACCTCTCTCTCATATTTGCTCATCAAAGAGAAAGACTCCGTAGGGTGGCCGCAATGTCATATCCTACAAAATCTCACTCGTTGAGCCTCTCTTCTCCCAAAGTCACTCAACCTTGGGCAACGCTCCGTAGGATGGTCTATTTCACCTTCGTGCAATTACATCCCAGGCTTCCACCATGAATGCACAACTTCCCTCGGGTCCTATCAACTAGGCCCAAAGGTTGTAGGCACATTATCTATGATACTAAGGCCTCTTACAACCCTAGCTTTCTACTTTTTCACTATCTCTACCCACAACCTATCAGAAAACTTTACGTAATCAGCAAATAAGTCAGAGAAATACTCAGGTCTCCAGTGCACACACTCACGCAGACGCAGCGTACTCCCTTACCCATTCTAACATCCAGGGTTCTCTTCCCAATGTGACGTCAATAAATGCACCATACATGAATGCAACCCAAAGTGTGTGCAGGTATGTGGTGTAATATTCATGCATTTAGAACATTCAAGAACAATCATAATAATATCATAAACACAAATAATATAATGAATCTAATGAATCTCACAAAACATAGGTCAAAACATGCGCTACAATTATCCCCCAAGCTATGGAAACTACTCCATAGACATGGAATTCAAATATGAATTTGAATTCCACATCTAGGATGAACAAAAAATAAAATAAAATAAAAGAAAGGAAAAGGAGAGAGTGTTTCTCTCTCTAAAAGTGCTCTCCTTATGAACTAATCTAATTTGTACATATAGAAGAAAAGATGAGATAAGATAAGGAAAGAGGAGAAAAAAACTCTAGAGAGAGCTCTCATCTTCCTTCTAACTAGAGAGAGAAAGAAAATTTATATTATGCCTACTTAGGGTTACTTAGAAGATTAAGGTTCCTATATATAGTAGTAGAGGATTGGGCCTAAAGATAGGCCCAAAATAGGCCAAAATAGGTCAAAACCCTAGTCACCTTTCCCTTTTGTGGCAGAATCTTTCTCGAATAAACTGCTCAAATATGTGATCCTTATGGAGCTGAGATTTAATGTGTTGGATAAAGGTCAGAAAGACAAAGATTTTGATATGTGGTAGAGGGAAAGCATATGACGATTGAGAGAGTTATGGCCAAAATAGTGAGAGACCATAGTTTAGCCGCTGCCCAGCGTGGGTCGTCACATATGGCGTGGTCCGTGCCATGTACATGTCGCGAGTTGCATGATTGTGTGCAAGCCATACTCTTTCATCCGGCATGGGGTGCAAGATCTAACGCGGGCCGTAACGCAGGGCTCTGGCGCGGACCGTGAGATATGGCGTGGGGCGTGGTCTGGAAGCACAGTCTGCTTAGAAGTTTGGCGCGAGGCACGGACTTTGGCATGGGCCGTAGGCTGGTCTTATTATCCTGAACTTGGAATGGCATGGGCTATCGTGAATGGGATGGTTCACGCTCATACTTAGCCATTTTTTAGCGAAGTCTCAAACTCATGATGCGCGGGCCGTGAGATATGGTGCAGGTTGCACCACTGTCTCACGCCAAATCATTTGGCACGAATCATTGCCTCATGATGGAACTGTTGGTTTGGGACGTCACCTCTGGCATGGGATGTTGGTGCCTAACCATGAACAGCCTGCGCCAACCCGTGGTACCTTGGTCGGCTGGACTTGTTTCCTTCGCTACGGATAAACCGTTAGTCCAATTTGAGAGTTCTAGTAGTCGATTTTATAGTGTTTGAGAAGACAAATCCAATTAAATCCCTTTTGAAGGCTAATTCTTATTGGATCATTCTATGACTTTGGCGCAGCTCATCGGGCCACGATTTATCGTTTCTCCCTTGGCCGTTTTGAACTCCAATGCAACCTATCTTTGGCTCCATCTTTCTACTACCATGATTTTATGTCTTTGACCTTCATATTCTACCATTCTAATGTGCATGGAATTCGATCTCTTCTACCGTCCTTGCGAACGGCCTTCAATATCTTCTACCGCCCTTACGAACGATGCCACACGGCCGGAGTAGCCTGTCAATTTTTTTAATAAAAATAGACAGGGCTCGACCCCCTATAGAGAAAGTAATCCACCATAGTATCTCAAGGTATCCAAAATAGCACATAGTGAGTCCGGACAGAACGAATGGACCAACTATTAAGTTTTGGATGGAAATTTCTTTTACCTATTTCTTTAGGTAATCTATTGTTAACAACTTCGTTCCAACTTTTTTCATTGTAAAATAATATTCTGTATTCATAACTTATCTCAAACAAGAGAAAGAAACAAGCATAATTAATCAAAAGGGGAGTATTCATTATTGAACCCGCACGTCTATCTGTGAAAAATGATGCGCAATTTATTATGTCTAAAACCGTTTAGGACGTTGTCTAAGCCAAGAGCCATAGTTAGTTGTTTCCATTTGGTTGTTTCCTTCGAAATTCCACTCTCCGCTGTCTTATTCAAGTGACATTCAATTGGTATGCCACGTGAATTCTTTTCGATCTACTCGACTGAACACCAACTTAATCTCGATGAGACGTAACTTGAGCGAGTAAAGTAATAACACTAAAAGAATCTATAAAAAATTTCAATAACATAAGTTACCATAAAATAAAGAAATGGAAGCGTTAGCTGATGCGCAACCAAGTGTCGTAAGTAAATTGCTCCTGGTTGTTCAATCATTTGATAACCAGAGCCATTCTTTGATAAATGATCACTATGAGTCAGACTCAATAGAATGTAACCAAAATGTACCCACAGACGACCTACTAAAGATGATAACAAGGAATATCTAGGAGTCTGTGGATACAAGATGTCCATTGGTACTAATTAAGTCTACAAAATGAAGGATTTAGACAAGAAAATCAAACATGGCCGTCTAAAACCCTTGTCACGTAAACTCAACTAATATTAGCAATCCACCTACTAAAACAAGCTAAAAAAAATATGTCGAATACAATGGTTAACGCACGCAAAATGAAGCATATCAATAATAACATATGAACTATGAATTAATTTAAAATTTAAAATAAATCATAAAAATTTATAAATTGATTTTCAGGAATAGAGGGTAAAATTACAAGTAATTTTCAGGGCATTTTTCCGATCATTTTTAGGCTAATTCTTGGCTAAATTGACAGGATGTGTTCCGGTCAAATTCAGGCAAATTTCTGTAAAAACCGGTGGTGGGCCAGCTAATTTAAGGGCCATTTTCCGGGGGATATTTTCGGCCAAATTACACGAAAATATCGACCATAATCTTCACAAAATGGTGGTTCGAGCATGAAGATGTTTCCGCCATCCCTAATATTGGATTTCCAACCATTATTTGCGTCGTCGGTGGACTAGGGAGGGAGGTTTCACGCCACGTCGCCGGAGGTATTTGAATCGGAGGCGGTGGGACAACCTGGATTCGTCGGGGTTGTTGTGGATTCGTCAGGCCTAGATGCGTCGGTCTCATTTGCAGAGACGGTGGCTCTCGAGTGGGTTTCGGCTGTGGATCTCGGCAAAGGGTCTTGGACGTGGCCTGAGGTGGTGGGTCTCGAATGTGACTCGCATTGGCAAATATTGTCGGTGGCTCGATGCAGTGGGTCTTGAACGTGGATCGCGGCGGAGGGTACTGTCTGGGGTTGGATGCGGCGGGTTTTTGGTCGTGGCTCGTGGCTCGTGGCGGCGGGCTCGGTCATGGCTCACGGTCGTGGCTCGTGGCGGAAGGTCTCCTCAGTGGCTCTCGACTGAGCCACATATGTTATCATTTATATTAATAAATTTATATATCTTGGAATGGTTTTTAGTAGTTATTAAAATGAAGTATAGGCAATATATATTAAATTTAATTTGGGTCTAGATTTGGTTACTAGTAGTGAGAATTATGTTAGTTTTAAAACATTTTAGTTAGTGTGTTATTTTTTATATTTATATCAGTAAAAATAAATCATTTACAAAAATAAGTTAGAAAAATGTATACTCCCACCATCCCAATTCTATTTATACTCTTATTTTTTTGACATTATTCTCTATCAAAGTTTGATCGCATATCTAAATAGATATGAACAACAATATTATTGTATATGATATTGTTGAATTCATCTAATGAGTAGCTTTTAAATATCAACCTTTTAAGTGAGTTATTTAACGTAGGCGAACATATTAATGGTCAAATATGCTTCTTGAACAGTGTAATAATAATTGGTGTGCAAATAAAGCTGGGATAGGGGGAGTAACATGTTTTCTATTACACTACACGATTACAAGAAAACTAGCATTTTACTTCAGGCTTTTTACCACAGTTATTTGGTGCTTGGCAAATAACCGAGGAAAAAGTTATTTTACCTAGTTTTTTTCCAAAATGAAGTAAAAGGTATTTCTTTACCTCGGTTGTGAAAAACCGAGGTAATTAACATTGGTTATCATTTAATCGAGGTAAAGAGTCATGAAAAATGAAATGAATGTTCTGGGCAACGGGAATGCGAGGCCGGTCATGATGTATTATTCTAGGATAAAAATTTGTTCATCCCTACCGACGTCACATGATCCATCGGTAAGACCGACGACGGAGGCGATGAAGGAGAGACATCGGTTATGTATTGAACAATGTGTTCCAAAAACCAGCATCGATTGCAATAAATTTGATTTCTTGTTTACAATTGATTGGAATATTTGTCATCTCAGTCGCAGGTCAAAAAATAGGATAATAATTACGTAACATTATCTGAATGATGTGTTGATTAACGATTACACGAAAAATTTAAACAATTTAAATCTAAAGTACAATAATGTTAATATTATTCAAATCCTAGATCAGTGGAATTAGTTAGAAAATCATTCAACGACACCTCCAAGTGTCATTTACATAAATGACCTTGAACATGATGCATGCATCGTTCACCTCAAGCAGCCCAAAGAGACAATTCATTGTTAGTCTGAACCTTACCCCATCCCTTTAGGGAAATAGTCTTGATCTTCCTGTTCACTGAATATCTCATGTGCCACTCATCGCCATTTCACTTTTGCACATCTGGGACCTTCTTCTCCGGAATGCATGCTACCATATCCCGCAAGATGCACTAAAACATAAACAAAAAAAGTAAAGGTAGCATGAAATGGTTAATAAAAATGATGAATGAAAAAAAGGAAAATAATTAAATGTATCAAGCATGACCTACCATAGCGTGTGGCCTATCCAGGGATATGTTGTAGGTTTCTACATTGAGTGGATCTGTTTGGCTATCTAATCCCACATGTTGTGAAAAATAAATATATATTTTTTTTGTGCAATGTATTTATAACAAATAAAAAAAATGTTAAATATACATAATTTGCAAACCTCATGGTTTGCAACACTAGATTCCCCATTGTTTGCCATGAATCCAAAATTTTATAGCAATGAAACAAAAAAAGGAACGATATTAATAGAAATTGCATTGAGGAAATATGGTCATCGTGGTCAACAAATTGTTTTCTGCTAACATGGTTATATGCGAAATCGATATCTAATCAGCCATGGTATCGATTAGACTGAAACCATAAGACCAGCGTCACGGACATGTCGATCGTGGATCGATTCATGACCGACCCGTATAGCTGACATCTGTCTTTTGTTAATTCAAATGACAGCAAAATCGACAGTGTACCGTCTCTGAATTCAAACTCCAAACCTATACTTAGATGAATGACCGACAAGAAGAGCCAATGTTGCTGGCTTCTCGATAAGAATGAGAGCTCAGCTGATAGGTATGCGAGAGCTCAGCTGATAGGTATGCGACAACGCATGCATCGGGGGATCCTAATCGAACAACCATTCAACCCTAAAACTGCAGAAATACACCTAACCATAACAACAAATATAACAATAATAGCAAGATTCATAACAGAAATGAAAATATAAAGATATAAAATTTAGGGTAAAATACAGATATGACCCTATGTTTTGGTCAAAAGAATCCTATAAAGTTTAAAAATGCGATTATAACCCCATCTTTTGCATCAGAAGTGCCGATATATCCTTTTGGCACTATTATGGCATTGACTTGGAATTTTTAGGAATTGACCATAACTAAAAAGACTAAAATACCCATAGTCTTAAAATTAAAACTGTAAATACAAAAATACCCCTTGTTGTTCTTCTTCTTCTCCATAACACAGTCACTGCTGCTCCACCACCTCCGCTGGCGCTCCACCACCATCCGCCGCCAGATTAGTGTCCACCACATGAGAACACAAACCACCACCTCAGAACACAAACCACCACCTCAAACTTGCTCCAATAACTACATATGCAGCTTCACTATCTTAGCCTTGAGCTGACCCAGATGATATTCTGCATACCAGTTTCAGTGTAAAACAACTAATCCTCAAATTCTAATAATCCCTATCTGCAGCTCATTGGAACTGAAAAATCAAAACAAACATCAAGAATACATACCCGTGGCTTTATTTTTCTGGGTCCGACCCGTGGCTTTATTTTTCTGGGTCCGAGCCATCTCGGTCTCAATCTCCTTAATATTTTTGATGATTCCCATGTTTACTAATCCAAAACTTCAATTCTCCTGGACCAGTAGAAGTTCACAAAATTAAGCAACTGTGAGGATAAAGATCTAAACTTTATAGCTTCAAACATTGAATACAGTGAAACAAACCAAAAAATTATCTCCCCACATCTGTTAAGTAGTGATGATCAAGAAACACTACAATTTGTCAATTAATAAAAAACGAGCTAGATATTAAGAGAGATAAGGGTACCCTTTATTGAGTTATGTCGAAAAGATGGTGTTCCACGATGTCGGATTGATCGCGGCGGAGCTGGCGGTAAAGGGTGGAGCGCTGTGGTGGTAGAAGAATGGTGGTGGTGGAGGTTAAAGGGAAAACGAAGAGAAAGGGAGAAAATGGAGAGAAATGAAGACTAAAGGGTAATGGTATCTTTTCATATTTTATTTTGTTTTTTGAATTATTTTTAAATAGGGGTATAATAGTAAATTCACATAATTCCGATCAAATTGAGGCCTCCATGTTAGATTAGCACTTTCGAGCAAATAATAGGGTTATAATCGCACTTTCGGACTTTTTTTTTTTTAATAAAACCATCCAAGGATGGGGGAATTTATATTAGGCCTTCCCAAGCCATATAAATACAGCAAAAATAAAAGCAGGATAAGGTGAAGCCAAGTCTTAGTTAATATGTACAGACGTGAACCATCAGCTCTTGAAGCAACCATTATTGCTTCCAAAATGAGGAAAAGATATGTGGCCTATAGTTAGAGGATTACAAAAACTGTTAAACTGTTTGTGAGATCGTCGAACTTATTAGTGAATCATATGCACGAAACACAAGACAGTCAGACTCTCCACAAACAGTTTAAGAAACTTATCCTCTACTAAATTGAATAAAGTTAGAGCAATGATCCAGCAAGAAGAAAGCACTAGGCAAAATTAGCTGTCTATCCATGTGCATCCGTATGTTGTTGTTCCAGCAATTTGATGATGCCTCCTTCATCAGCCCATCCGATGCCACAGTGGAGAACACTCTCACGATGCTGCAAGTGAGTCTCTGAGTCCTAATGCATCCAGTGCCCATCGGACATGATGCAGATTCCACCTGCATAAATCAGCACAATTGAGTAGCATCCATTCAATAAACCATCCTAAGAGATGGTGTACCTATCTGATCTAGCCTAACCAAACCTTGAATAGTATTAGAGAGCATAGAAAATCTGCCAACAGAGGAACCTATCTGAGCTTTAAGACAGTTTTTAGCAAGTAAATCCGCCACCAGATTAGCCTGTCTATGAATATGTACTAAGCTAATATCAGTCATAAGTTGATGAATGTCATCAGAAAGTTGGTACAGATTCCAGTGTGCATGTAAAGGATCTAGCACAAAATGTATTGCGGTCAGACAGTCTGATTCCATGAAAACCGTAACATAATATCCAGCACACTTAGTTAACGCAAATCTAATAGCAAGCAGCTCAGCTTCCAGAGGGGATTTTGCTTGTGTGTAATCAGTATAAGCCGCAATAAAACCACCTCTAGCATCTCTAATAATTATACCAATTCCACACATGTTAGAGTAACAGCACCAAGCAGCATCAACATTAATTTTGTATCCTATAGCTGGCTTAGTCCATGCAATCTTAAAAAATTTTGGCTTTGGTGGAGCTTTCATCAGAGGCAGATATGAGTGCTCAGCGATGCCTAAGTCAAAATTGGATGCTATAAACACAGGTTTTGCACTGAACGTGTAGAAAATTTGATCCTTTATTTGATTAAGCACAACACTTGTTAATGGAATGGCAGAGTCGTATAAGCATTTATTCCTCATCTTCCAAGCTTCCAACATGTAATTACAGCTGCAGTTCTAATCATTATTGAATGTAAGGCACTCAGTTCAGGATAAGTAAGATAGAATGATAATCTTTCCCATAAAGATGAGAAGGATCTTTCACTAATTCCCATGAAGTGATGTATCTTGTCCCAGATTTGTTCACAAAAATTGCAGGAATTGAAAAAATGTTCCAGTGAATCTTCATTATTATGACACATACAGCATCTGGAAGGCAAACAGAATCTCAATTTTTTGAGGACATTATCAAAAGGAAGAAATGAGTTTAACAATTTCCACATAAATATAGAGATTTTCTTTTCAATTCTAGGACTCCAAAGATGTTGGATAGAATCAATAGTACCTCTTTGTGTTCTAAGCAGTTGGTATGTGGATTTGAAAGTGAACTCACCTTTTATTCCAGGCTTCCATATCAGCCTATCTTCTCTGTGTATTGAAAGCTTTGAATCCTGTAAAAGAGAGAAAACATGAGAGGGTATGAATGGAGAGATCTTCTGAAGCAAAACTGATTTTTGAGAAATAAAATCAGAGACAGTACAGGCTGCAGGGATATCAACCATATACTGATCACATAGATCCATAATAGGGCCTATATCTAACCAATTGGCTGTCCAGAAGTTGCAGTCACCTCTACCTACTATCACTCTAGTATGAGATTCTGCCCAAACATTAACTGAACAGATCCTCTTCCAGTTAGGAGAGGATCTGGAAGAGGGAGGCAGTGATGCAATGAAATGAGTCCACAATGCCTCAGCCTTTTGATATTTCCACCATAATTTAACAGAGCATGTATTTATTATGGTGGTGATTGATCTAAAATCTAGACCATTTTGATTGATTGGAAAGCAAAGGGCATCCCATTTTCTCCATGTTCTCTTAGGGTTTTGATCAATAAACCCCCAGAAAAATCTACTAAGTTTTTTTTCCATTATAGAGATAATCACTTTGCTTGGTTTTATGACTGACCATATATGCTGTGGTATAGAATAAATGCATGAGTGTATTAGAATGATTTTCCCCCCAGCAGAAAGCCACTTATTTTTCCAGCTACCTATTTTACTGTCTATCTGCTCAAGAAGTGGTTGAAAAAAAATCTTTTTAGCAACCCCAGTATATATTGGAACTCCCAGGTATGTGAACGGGAAACTCCCAATTTTCATACCCAGAGTCTTTTTTATGTTGTTAACCTTATGAACAGAAGCATTTTTTCCTATGAAAATGTCACTCTTACTGTAATTTATATGTTGGCCAGTGACATCCTCAAATGTGGACAAGAAGGCTTTAAACCTAATCAAAGTCTGCTTTCCAGCTGATAAAAAAATGACAGTGTCATCTGCATAGGATAAATGTGAAATTGGGAGAGAATTACCTGGTAGACCATAATATGCTAATTTACCAGTCTGGAAAATGTATGCTAAGCTCCTAGTAAAAGCCTCAGAAAAGATGTTAAACAGAAAAGGAGAGAGGGGGTCTCCCTGTTTAATTCCCCTCGAAGATTGGAAAAATCCAGCAGGCTTACCATTTATTAGAACAGAGAACCAAGCTTGTGAAAGATTCTTCATAATATAAAAAATGAATTTAGCATGAAATCCAAATTTAGATAGGATACAGTTAAGAAAAGACCACTTAACTCTATTAAAAGCCTTCTTAAGATCAAGCTTAACTATGCAGTTTGGTTCCCTTTGCTTCCTATTTAGAAACCTTACCATTTCTTGCAAGTAGATGACATTATCCGAAATATCTCTACCTTTGATGAAAGCTGTTTGGTGTGGTGAAATTATTTTCGGCATTATAGGTTTAAGTCTTTCCATTAGGACTTTGGAACATATCTTATTGACTACATTAGAAAGACTTATTGGCCTATAGTCATCAAAAGAAATGGGAATTTTCTTTTTAGGAATAATTACAATCCAGGTACTTCCAATACCTCTAGGAATGTTATTTACAGTTAGAAAATCCTGTACAGCAGAAAGCAAATCATTTGCAATTATGTCCCAAGATTTAATAAAAAACTTAGCCATGAAACCATCCGTTCCAGGGCTACTGTTTTTGTTAAGACTAAGAACGATATCCCTAAGTTCAGGCAGTGAAACAGGTTGCAGCAGACTATCATTATCCTCTCGAGTGATCAGTTTAGGTATCCGGCTCAAAAAATGTGATTGGAAAAGATTGCTATCTGGGAGGCTGTCATCAGTTAACAGTTCCTGGTAATAGTGAATGGCCTCATTTTCAATTTCCTGAATATTATCTAGCCACTAACCATTAGAACTCTTAATTTTTGTAATCTTTAGCCTACTATTTTTTTCCTTAACCGAGTTATGAAAAAAGCTAGTATTATTGTCCCCTTCCTTTAGCCATTTAATCTTAGCCTTGTGTTTCCAGAAGCTTTTTTGTTCTGCTAGAGCCATCACTACCTTAGCTTTGGCTTTCTTAAGTTGAATTAGATTATCAGGAGAAGCATTAAGGTCATATATATGTTCCTGAGCTTGGAGAGCATTTTCAGCTTGCACAACATTATCATGTATGTTGCCAAAATGTTCCTTATTCCAGATTTTTAGCATCTTTTTTAATCTTATGAGTTTAAGAAAAAAACCTAGCATTCCTGATTTATTAAGAGGAAGATCCCAGTTTTGTTTGATTAAATCATTAAAATCCTTCCTTTTATACCAGGTGTTCAAAAATCTAAATGGCCTAGGGATAGATGAAATGTCACTGCCAATGGTAAGGAGCATAGGATTATGATTTGAAGAAATCCTATTCAAAATATGAACAGAGGAAGCAGGAAAAGTAGAAGACCAAGCAGGATTACATAGCCCTCTATCTAATCTTTGAGCTGTGGGTTTCCTTAATCTGTTATTGCTCCAGGTAAAATGGTTACCCACGGTGTTAATTTCTTCTAGACCCATTGCAGTTATAAATTCATTAAAGTCTCTCATACTACCCAGTTTAGGGTTAGAAGGGTCTTTATATTCATTTATAGAAGTAATGGCATTAAAAACTCCAATAAAAAGAGACTCTGAGTGGGTATAGGATTTAAGATCCGACCAGAGATTTTTCCTACCATTTCTAGTTCTAAGACCATACACAAAGAAGGCATCCATACTTGTATTCAAAGATAAACTTTTTAATGTAACAACAAGAAATTGTAAGTTGTCACATTTAACTGTCAATGATATGTTAGAATTCCAGAATAGCCAAATTTGACCATTATTTGCATTGACACAGTTATCATAGTGTAATAGTTGTCTATACTTGTCACACTGTAAATTATCATGTTTCGGATCAATTAGACATATAAGCTCAAACCTGTGTCTATTGATTAAGTTGTGTAGTCTAAGCATCGAAGTATCCATACCCCTAATATTCCACACCAGAAATTTAATCTTAAGGGTTGAGCTATTCATAGGGAAACATTATTCAAGCTTTTTGATCTAGTCATGATAGTATTTAACTGAGTTAAATATGTCTCATTACCATGATTAGTTACTTTTTCTGATTGTTTCCCTCTCCTCATCCTGCTTTGTTTAGAGTGCAAGTTAGTAGAGCTTACCTGGCTTGCCTGAGTAGATCTATTTTCCGTGCCATTGGCAGAAGGAGGTTTCTACTGAGTAGTTAGCACCTTCATGGCCTTATCCATACTAGGTTCAGATGTTGCCTGAGGCTCAGAGTTCTCAGCAGTTACTGGAGTGGCACTTTCTTCTTCACTTGATGTTTCCTCATTTTCCAGGGGTAGGAATCTGTTCTGCCTGTGTTTTTGCTGAGAGGAAATGAAATTTTTAGCTGCAATGATGGAATTAAATGGTGAGAAAGATTTACCTTGTTTGCTAGGAATATCATCCTTGGAAAAAAGTTTTTTTGATTTGAGATTTGGTGGAGCAGATAGAGAGTGTGCAGTCCATTGGGTAGAAGACTGAAGTTTTGGGAGTGTACCCTCTGCATGATCATCCTAGATAACTATGAGGTGATCAGGTATGGTCACTTCAGGAGCCTGCACCACTTCAGTATCCAGGATGGTGGCCTGAAACTGAGTAGCCGTATCTATAACTTGCTCTACAGCTAGGGTGTCCTTAATCAGGTTAGTAACCTTCTGCTTTTCAATTGAATTCTCCAGAGGGGGAAGTAAATCCTTAGGTAACTCAGCTACCTGAGGTAACTCATCTTCCTTATTTTTTTCGACATTCATAGCTGATACGCCCTGCTTCTTTGGAACATATCTGAACTTTTGTAATGCCAGGGTTTTTAGTTTCTCTGGTGCGGAGACACCAGAGCCCTCAGCCCTATTACTTTCAACATGCATAGGATTATCATTTTTGATAACTAGACCATCAGAACCCCCTATGGTGATCTCTGCTCTCAATATGGCTAGTGTTGAGTTTATCTGTCCTATTGTTCCTTGCTCTCTTAAGTTCTGGGTGCAGATAAATGCAAAGAGTATCATCATAACCAATAGAATTACAGTGATGACAGTACAATGGTAGGTCCTCAAATTCTAAAGGCAGTTTAACCACATTGTACTCCACCCCTTCCTCCTCAATCCCAACTCTAATGAATGATGGGAGCTTTTTTTTCAAATCTATTTCAACGCACATCTTAACTACTGAGGGTCTAGAAAGAGCCGCAGTAGCAGCGTCCATATTAATATACTCTCCTATTTGATTCCCCATAATTTCTATCATTGCAGTGTTGTAGAAGAAAATTGGGACTTGGGGGATATTAACCCATACCGGAACTATGGAAGACTCTACCTCAGGCGAGAAATTGATTGTCCATTTTAGAACCTTCATCGGAGCATGATTGAAAATCCATTGCCCTTTGAGCCATAATCTCTGATAGTCCTCCTTATCTTGAAATCGAATGAGGATATGCCTGTAGTCGATGGATCCGAGCTAGAATTTTCCTTTGAATCCCACCGAGTTGAAAGCTTCATTGAGAGCTGACATCGTTGGCTTGCCTCTTGCAAACTTGCCTACCAGAGCGTTTTGATAATGGGTGGCCAAGGCTTCAGCATCCTTACGGGAAACCAGACAGGCTATATCTCTCTTATATTGGGTTTTTGGCACAATTTCTGGGTTAGAGGGAAGGGAGACATGAAGTGGTGGGGGACGATTGCCTAAGGCTTGAAGGAATGTTTTGGCCACCGTGGTACCGCCGCGGCCCGGCGGAGGAGCCGCCATAGAGAGGGATGAAAACCAGAATCTGACCGTTACAGGTGCAGAGACGGGCGAGAAGAGGAAGAAGAGAAAAGAAATGAAAAAGTAAGTAAAGTGTGAATGTGTGTTTTTCGCACTTTTTTCGCACACAGGAACAGTACTCAGGGAACTCGTTTGCACTTTCAGACTTTACAGAGTCATATTGGCACTTTCAACCAAAATATAGAGTCATATGAGTACTTAACTCTAAAATTTACAAAGTTAAGTTCCACTTTTTCGTTGTCTTTTTTATTTTGACTATTTGGTTTTTAGGTTTGTAGACACCTATGGATGTTATGTGTGGTAAGTTTTTATAAGGCTTATGTTTTGTTTCTTTTTGATGTTATAAGGATCTCTTTTGAGCATTTCATGCTTTAGAAAAAATTAAAAATTTTATTAAAAAAAAGAACCCGGTAAGTCGAAAACTCAAAATGGCGACCTATGAAAATATGATAGGGCTTACGGTGTGGAAAAAGGTAAGGTGTGAGCTTTGAAAGAAAAGAGTGGCCAGGATGAAATTCCGAGAAGGCTTCTAGGCAAAATGATAATTTTTATGCATTTCTCTTGTTTATGCCTTATTTTGGGTTCTTTGGCACTGAGTAAGCTTGTTACGTGTATTCTTTTGATGTTTATACCTCATTCTTATGATTGGCACGATTTCAGTGGTTTAGGACTTCTTAGGTCGTAATGTGAGGGTTGTTACACTCTTGTGTTTTTTATTAAGGTAGTCCTAGGAGTAATATATTGGTTGTTCTTTTGAAAACATAGCTTAGACATCACCTTAGAACTTTGATTGTTCTTACTCGAGGATGAGTAAAGGTTTAACTGTGGGGTATTTGATGAGACAATATTTGTATGTTTTCTTAGCACAATTAGCACCACTTTTTGTATGCTTTCATGGGTGGATAGTTAGGTTTATGAGTGTTTTGCATGACAGGGGTTAAAATCACTTAGTTTGGTTTTATCAACTTTCCTATTTCGTGAAGCATTTGTATCTTAATAGGTTTTTCCTTCATTAGTTCGTCTATTTGATTTTTTTTGTGAGCTTTATTAAATATTTTCATCGAAGAAGGGAATTCGCAAGAATGGTAGCCAATAGAAAGTCAATCTAACGGTTGGTAGTAGATTGAAGGTCATTGAATTAAATGGTAGATGATTGAAGTGAACGGGGGAAGAAAGAAGCGAAGAAGGAAAAAGTTCAAATAAAGGGTCTAGGATTGATCATAGGCCACAGACCGTGCCAGGTTACACGGTCTGTGCCGCTCAGTTTGCCCAAGAACATAGGATCATGAAACAGACCATGTAAAACTTACATGGTCTATGTTTTCTGAAAGCCTAAAGAACATGTCCAAGGAAACGGACCGTGTAAACCTACCTGGTTGTGCCACACAGAATACTCAGAACCAAATCCCAAAGAACGGACCATATAAATCTACATGAAGGGCAAAAAGTGAACGGACCATGTTGACTAGGGCTTTGGCCAGCGGGTCAAAAACTTCTCTCTCCCCCCTATAAAATCAAACCTTATCCATTGGACAATGACGAGGGAGGCGGATCTAGAACATTTCTGTAGGGCTTTCTTTCCCTACTTTCAGCTATTTCTTAGTATTTATGTATCTAAAACCCTAATTTGTTATGGGTTTGGCTATTTTAGAGCAGTTTACTCACTTGGGAGCATTTGCAAACATTTTCGACTAATGATTTGTGATATTCTTAGATCCATCTATCTGTTGCCTTTATTATCATTGTTTCTTGAATTTAGTGCTTATAATTATGAATGATTGATGTTATTGTTTACAAATAATTGAGATTATTAAATGATTTAGTGCAGCGCAATCAAATTAACTCAGTCACTCTCCAACGGTCTGTTTACTGTTTGTGTGTGCGACCAACGGTGCGAACTACGGTGCGATTTTCATCTCCTCTCCTCCTCCTCAATTCCAATAGCCTTGTTCTTCCAACCTAATTCTGATAACTGTTGCGGTTTCTGGCAACGAATATACGCCGGCAATTGGCCGGTTTTTATGCCTAGCTGTGGTGGTAGCTATGGCGACCGCTCTAACTACTTCGATCCCGGAAAACGGTAACCTAAATTAACCACCTCCTATTCCGCTATCTTTCGCTGCAGCCTTACAGAGTAAATCCCCTCCTCTAACTAAGACCTTACCCAACAACCCGGAGTTAATCCCCAAATCCCAACACCTTGGTGATGTGGCATGTTTATACTCTGAGGAGCAGATCGCTAAACTATCTTCCCACTATGCAAATGCTTTGGTAGGCAAATTCACAAAAGGAAGATGCTTGATGGAGCAACTGGAGCAATTCTTCAGAACGGTTGGTTTCTCAGGTAAGTACCAACTTGGTTCTTTAGACTATAAGCATGTGCTCATTAGATTCGAACTGCTTAATGATTACCAGCGTTGCTGGATGAAGGGAGTGTGGAATTTTAGTGGCATCCTGCTCAAACTCCTAAAATGGACCCCTGAATTCTCAATCCATAAAGAATCCCCCATTGTTTCTGTGTGGTGTATAATTAGAGAAGTCCCCCTATACTATTATAACTCTGCCTTAATAGAATCCATTGGTAATAGTATTGGGAGTTTTATCAAAAATGACATTGCAACTGATATGCTTACAAGGCCCTCAGCCATTAAGCTCTGTGTTGAAATTGATTTGCAAAAACCACTGTGTAATCACATTCGTTTGGGATCTGTAACAAATAATAAGAAATATCAAATTGAGTATGAGGATATCCCATTATACTGTGATCACTGCTCTAAACTAGGTCATTCTATGGCCCAATGTAGAGCCTTTCCTCCAAATCATAATGTTAAACCTCAGGAAGAAATCAGGAAAATTAACCAGGCTCTGTGGCAGCCAACTGGAAAACAGTTTGAGACTCCTCCACTAATCATACTTGATGAACAATCTGATCAAATTAACATGGAGAAAGACAAGACTATGGATATGCCTTCATCCTCTCAAAATCCCCAATCCACTCCCAACATTGAGACCTCTGATCCACAGACTGATATCACACCTGACAAATCTTTCGATCCCAAAACTAATGTGAGCCCTGATAACTCCTTAATGAAGCTACTCAATGACTCTGCTCGTATAAACTTCACCCCGAGGACATATGCCATTGATGATATCCAATTGGGAAAGCATACATTATTTATGGAACAACAAAAGGTTATTGCTAACTCTCCTCTTGGAAGTGTGGGAAATAGATTTTCTATCTTGCAGGACCAGCAGGAGGACCTAAATGGTATCCAGGATGAAGTGGCAGCTTTAGAACACAACACCAGTAACCAAGCCATCATTGCATCTCCTTCCAACCTGGGCCCGGATACATTGCAAGGTAAGTCCAGAGGTAAAAGGACTAACTATTTCTCCCAGATTAATAAAATGATGCTTAGATCATCTACCAAAAGTAGTAAATCTGGTGAACAATGACTAGTCTCCCCTCAGTAAATTTGTTAGTGTGGAACATTAGGGGAATGGAGTCATTAATGTTAAGATTAACTAATTTCATTAGACTCAAAAAGATTCAAATGTTGTGCATCATTGAACCGATGCATGATATCTCTAAACTTCATTCTTATCAGGAGAAACTTAACTACCAAAATGGCATGTCACTGTTTAACAGTAAGATATGGATTATGTGGTCTAACTCTGTCATAGTCTCCCTACTAGCCTCCCATGAACAGTTTTTACATGTGCATATAGAGCCTCAGACTTTTAATTTTCATATGAATGCTGTTTTTGTCTATGCACTTAGAAATAGAGAAGGTAGGAAGACTCTTTGGAAAGATCTGACTCCTATCTCTAATGGAGATACCATTTTTATTGGTGATTTCAACACTATAATCTCTCTTTCTGAGTATAGTGGTCCAAGTACTCCATCTTTAGACAGCATTAGAGATTTCAATGCATGGATAAATACCTCGAGTATTCAGGAAATTAATACGGTTGGGAACCTGTTTACATGGTGTAACTCTAGACATAGAAATCCCACATCCAAAAGGCTAGATAGAGGTCTATCTACTATATCATGGAACCATAAATTTCCCTCCTCCTCCATTCAGATTTTGAACAGACAAACCTCTGACCATTCACCACTGCTCCTGCAAATTTCAAATTTAACCATGACTAACCCTAAACCATTTAGGTTCCTTAATGTATGGCTTAATCGTCCGGATTTTCTCCCACTAGTACAGGAAAATTGGGACAAATATTTGAATGTTAAGGGCCTGTTAGGCTTTTACCTTAAACTAATCAGACTTAAAAAGGAGATAAAAGTATGGAACAGAGAGTGCTTCGGGAATATTGATACAAACCTGTTAAATGCTGAAGAATCCCTTAGAATCCAGGAATCTAGATTTGATCTAAATCCCTCAGATTCTGAACTTATGGAATTAAATAGGCATAAAGCTTTATTGTTACGAGCTCAAAAGGAAAAGGAAAAGTTTTGGAAACAAAAAGCCAAGTTGAAATGGAATAAGCTAGGTGACGATAACACTCAATATTTCCATAAAGTAGTTCAAGAGAAAAATTGTAGATTACAGATTAGTAAGATCAAGAATAAAGATGGCCAATGGCTCAGTTCCCAAACTGATATTAATAATGAAGCCATCTCCTTTTTCACTGATCTGTTGCAGGAACCTAATCTTTTGCCTAATGACACATACTACTCACATTTTCTGAATCAAATACCTCATATCATTTCTGATGCTGATAATATTGATCTATCCAAGCCTGTAACTGAATCTGAAGTTGAGGTCATAATTAAATATTTGAATAGAAATAGTAGCCCTGGCCCTGATGGATTCACACCTAAATTCTACTTGAAATGCTGGCCTATTATTAAATCTGATTTAGTTATGGCTGTAAATGACTTTATAGATGGCTCTCCTCTGCCCAAAGGAATATCTAGTACTTGGATTACTTTAATTCCAAAAAAATACACACCTTGCTCATTTAATGACTTTAGACCTATCAGCTTGTCTAATGTACTCAATAAAATATGCTCTAAGGTTCTAATGGAAAGGCTTAGACCTTATATGGATAATCTGATTTCCTCAAATCAGTCAGCATTCATGAAAAATAGGGACATATTGGATAATATCATCTATCTTCAGGAAATGATTCGATTTCTAGATAAGAAAGCTAGGACACCTAACTGTATTCTGAAGTTGGATTTGCAGAAAGCTTTTGATAGAGTAAACTGGCATTTCTTGAGAAACATATTGTTGAAATTTGGTTTTCAAGGAAAATTTTTACATGCTGTGATGTCTAACCTTTCCCAAGCTTATTTTTCTATACTTATCAATGGCAATCCTGTGGGTTTTTTTAGGGTCACAAGAGGAATTAAGCAAGGTGATCCATTATTCCCCTCTCTTTTTAATATTTTCTCTTAAGCATTCTCTAGAAGTTTATCTTTCATTTTCCATAATAACAAGCTTGCATACTACCAGCTACCATCTCCAATCCCTGCTGCAACACATCTTATGTATGCAGATGACACCATTATTTTTATGCAAGCATCTAAATCAAATATGGTTAGAATTAAGGCTTTCCTGGATGTTTTTTAATATACTTCTGGCCAAAAATTTAACTTTTATAAGTCTGATTTTTATATTAGTAAGAGGGCTTCACTTGGGAAAATAAATCAGATTAGGATGATTCTCAAAATGAAGCAGGGATCCCTACCTTTTCAGTACCTAGGATGCCCTATTTTTAAAGGTAGAACACTCACTAAATACTTCCAGCCACTAATGGAGAAATATGATAAAAAACTTCAAAACTGGAAAAATCTGTGGCTAAGTTCGGGGGGTAAATTAGTGCTAATTCAATCCTGTTTGTACTTAATGCCTCAACATCTCTGGAATGTGACTAATCCACCAAAATCAGCAATCAAAAACCTAGAAAGAAGGTTGTCTAGATTCTTTTGGGGTGAGACGGATGGTAAAAGAAACAAAGTTTGGGAAAAAATGGGCTCACATACCTACTCCAATTTCCAACTGTGGTTTAGGGTTTAGGTCAATCAGAGACATTTTGGATGTATGTTCCCTTAAGTTATGGTGGAAAAGTCAAATAGGTAACACACTATGGGCTCAATTGCTATGGTCATTTCCTGAGTCACATAAAAAATTAGTCACCTGGAAAGGATTTGTTCGATTTATCTGTTTGCTGAACAAAACTCCTTAATAATTCATGGTAAAGGTCTTTGCAATTTCTGGACTTCAAATTGGTGCTTGATAGGTCCACTGATTAACCAGGTTCCAGATCATATTTCTGCATCATTTCTGTATTATACTGTGGCTGATTTTATCAGGAATAAGCCTAACATTATGCCACTGATCTCTCCTTATTTAGAAAATGATACTCTTTCATTTCTACAGGAAGCTCAACTTGAGGAAACAAGAGATGATAGGCTTATCTGGAAACCGGATCCTGTTGGAAAATTTTCTTCAAAATCAGCATATCATGCAATCACTGGCTCATCAGGTAACTCCCTGGTTTTCAAACTTCTATGGCATAGGGCTTTACCAAAAAAGATTTCAATTTTTGCTTGGAAGATGTTGCTTTCTCTACTTCCATTTGATAATGTGCTCATTACATGCGGTTTTAGTCTTGCATCAAAATGTCCTTTTTGTTGTCATAGGGACTCCCTGGAACATTTTTTCATCAAATGCCCCCTGGTCAGATCTGTATGGAGACACATGGCTTCTTTGGTTCATTTCCAACTACCTGAACCTCAAACCTTAGTTCAAACCTTCTTCACTTTTTGGGATTGTAGGGATTTACCTAAAGGCTATCAGTTGCTTTGCAACATAATTCCTGTCATTACTTGCTGGTGCCTCTGGAAATCAAGAAATAGATATCTTTTCGAACACATTCCTTTCTCTACTGATTACACTTGTAAGGAAGCTATTGACATTATCAGGCTAGCTCTGTTCTCCAACCCTACATATCTGAAATACACAAATGGCATGCCTCAGTCTATAAAGAATCTATTGCCTCAGCTCAGACCTCCTCCGAAATCGATTATTAGATTTGTTTTTTGGGAGAGACCTACACAACATTGTATTAAAATTAATAATGACGCATCTTGGTTCCCGGATAAGGCTTCTGTGGGGGTAATTATCAGGGATTACACTGGTTCACCTTTACTGATCAAATCTGTCTCCATCTCTGCAAATTCATCTTTACTTGCTGAAATACTTGCGGTTAAAATTGCTTGTCAGTCCTACATCAACTTGAACGCATCTGTTATCATTGAGTCTGATTCTTTATTGGCGGTAAAGATGATATGTGAACCCTATACTGCTCATTGGACTCTTTTTGATGTTGTATACAAAGTTAACCAACTTCTTAGTTGTGTTATACTTAAGTATGTTCCTAAGGAGTGTAATTTGGTTGCAGATGCAATTGCTAAATATCATCATTCTGTACATAATCTATCTTTGGATCTCAATCATGTTCCTGTGCATATTCGAGGTCTTATTGCTCTCGAGAAAAGTCAAACTCCACAGATTAGGACTTCTATCCATGGCTTGTGATAGGATTGATACTGCTGATGGTCCTTTTTCCAACCATGCAGGTCACTCCCTACTGACTTCAGCACTGGAAATCTCACTCCCAACTGACTTCACCATTTGCTGTGCTGCTACTCGGCCACCTTTTGGAGATTAATTGCTACCCTGTGACTGAAGATCTGCCTCAATTAGCATGGCTATCCCACTCTTGCTACATCACTTCATAACTAGTTTTAATTGTTAGTTGCCTGGCCAAAGTGCGAATTAACACGGGGTGTGGAGATTCGTAGCTTTGGAAACGCAACTAACAAAACCTGACCGATATTTTCGGATCATGTACTGCTTTTTAGCGTAGACTTACTTTTGCGGGCAATGCTGTTGCCTTCTGTAAAGTTTCACTCTCTATACACTGGTTCTATTTGGCTTGGGGTACCAAATATATATACCCCCACCCTCGGGTGCTTTCCATTAAAAAAAATGATTTAGTGCTAGGCTCAGGAATGAACTCGGAAGTATTTTGTCTTTTTGTTTGGTTTGGTCAAAGGTTAATGTGAGGGTTGTGTTTAGGAGTTACAACTATGCATGATTGTTGGTTCTTTTATTGAATTAGGCTAAATGATTTAATTGGTTTAGACTATGAAAAATGCAAGAGTGATTAACCAAATACTGTCGGCCATCTTATTAATCTTGTTAGGGCACAGTCTAATCTCGAAAGTCATATCCCGATGTTCATGGCAGACTAGGTTGGATAAACTCTTAGAGGGTAATCATTGAGATACTAGTGCTCTAAGTTGTACATGATGCACTGTATATTGGTGTTCACGGTAGAGGTCCCCGCGAGTCAAGCTACTTCCTTGTTTAATTAATTGAGCATTGGGAGCGGTTTATTAACCATGAAAGTGAGAGATAAGGTGGACAATGTTAGCGCACTTGAAGCTATATCAAGAGGAGGTGAGATTTTGATGAGGGTTAGAACCGAGATATTAGTTATCGTGACAGTTCTCAATGAATCAACCTCTCCACATCTTGTGATAAAGCATATGGTAGTAAAATTGTGATTATGTGAATAAGAATCGAGGATTGAATATAAATGTCAAACATGTGATGCAAATGCTCCCAAGGCTCGTTGTATCATATTTGCATCCTTGTTTACTTTTTCATGCTATCTAGTTGGTGACACTTGTGGGTGAATTGCTTGAAACTATCCTTTAAACCCCTTAGTCTCTGTGAACGATGCCCGAGCTTACCACTATCTACTATTCTTGGTAGTTAGGAGTAATCAGGGAGCAACATATAAATTTTACCTTTGACTTGCTCGTGCCTAGGGTTATTCATTAAATCAATGTCCTTGGGTGGTGGTCAGCCGATCATTCCCATGTTATTCTTCAAGGGGTATTCAAAAATATTTTGGTTAAGGTAGATAAACTTTGGTTCCTCGTCGATATCTATGTTCTTGATATGTCGCATAATGGTGATGAGCCCCCTATTCTACTAGGTAGACCTTTTTATATTAAAAAAACAGCGAGAATAAAGACCGATGTGCATAATAAAACCTTAACTCTGGATTGATGTGGAGAGAGTAGGGTTTGAAATTGAAAAATCTAATGATCCTCTTAATTTAAACACATCTTGTAACGGAATCAACATAGTTGAGATTATGCATGAGCCTTGCGATAAACTTAAATATTGGCTTGTTGTTTAATTGGTTGAAGTTGACAAGATGATTAGTAAGGAACCTAACCAAGTCTCTATTAGTATGATCATGAATGATGTCGCATGTGTGTATATATCGAGTACTAACTTGCAGTGAGTGGACAAAGGATCGAATGAGCCAAAACCTCCTTTCCATTCTCTTCACCCAAAAGAGTCCCCGAAAGCACATGATGAGAATCAAGGAGGGAAAGTATGTTACTTAGCCCCAAAGGTGAGGTTTAGAGTGAGACAATGTTGGTCACCAAGACACGTGGAGGTAAGAATGGGTGGAATAATGGATGATGATTCCAGAAAACTAAATGATGTTTTAAAATAAGCTTGAGTTTTACCAAAAATAAGTCGTGTCTATGAAAATAAATATACGACTTCATAAATCCTATACCCTATCATGATTGCTTATGTTTAAATTTTCTTATCTTTCTAAATTTTGTGTTTATTGATTTTTGTGTTTCGAGCGGGTTTACGGTGGTTTTGTGTGTTCTTGTGTATGTAGGAAAGGATTGGGTCAAAAAAGTAACAAAATAGGCTGAAAAGACTAAAATGAGCCCAGATGCACGGACCGTTGATGAGGCACAGTGCGAAACACAGACCATACGTACGTGTATGGTCGCTGGAATAAAAAAAGGGGGTCCTAGAGATGAATGTAGCTTGCAGACCCTGCAAACGTGCATGGTCCACAAAACCATGAAACTTGGAGCCACCCAACTCGCCCCTTCACGGACCACAAAATTCCCAACAAACAAATGGGTATAATTAAAAATGCAGCCAACACTTCCTTCTTCCACTCCCTTTCTCCTCGTCCACTCTGCCGCACCATTGCCCATCTGAAACCACCTCACCTCACAAAAACCACCCCATTTCTTAAACCCAAATCATTCCTTAACCACCCCTCTAAAAAACCCCTATTAATCTAACCCCAAAAAACACAAAGAATCTCCCAAATTCATCCAAAAACTCAAGAACCCTAGTTTTTTGGGCTTTCAAAATTTTCACAAATGGAGCAATTCTTCTGCAATTTGGCCAAGTTATGGATTTTTCTCTTCCTAAATCATCCATTCGGATTACCCATGTATAATTACGGGTATTTGGGTTCTAATATTTTACTTGGGGGATTTATTAATCGGCATTGAACTATTTTTGAGAATTTTGAATATTTACCTACTTGTTTTGGGGTGTTGCTGATTTGATTGTGCTCAAGTGTCAGCATGTGGAAGATGTAGGGTTAAATTCTTAGATTTAGGAGATAGTGTTAGCTATTCTCATTTATGGATTGTGATATTGTACTGCCCGTTGAGCTAGATGGATATGCTGCTGTGAATTGTTGTTGGTTGTTTTTTTGCTAATTTTCTGTATGCTATGATTATGAACCCTACGAGGAACACAATTTTTTCTTTTTCCCCTTATATGGGGTTACGACATATCGAGGGCATGTATGGCATTAAGTGAGCAAACCTTGATCGCGCACGCATGACCATACTTGAGACCAAGTTCGTGCATAAGCCTACCTTGCGCAATCTGGGTCTCCATGATCCGGTGAGATATCTACTGAAAATTGTAGGTTTATCTGGATTTCTAGGGAAGTGTGCCCCACTTACAAAAGGTTGACCTTGGAGTTTCTCTCTACAGTCGAGAGGGGGAGATATGTGGATTGGGTAGAAGTATATCACCTTCTATTTGGATTATGAGGAGCATAACATGAAATACTAGGATGTTAATTTCTTGGACATTTAGATAGAAGTACAGTGATGAGGTGTTAGGGTCAGAGCTTAAGTATGTGGGGTACAACTTGAAGAACTTCTGGCATGGGATCACTAGCAAGGGAAAGAGTTGTCAAAGCAATAACACTGAGGTTCTCCACCTTGTGATGAGGTACATTGCTCGCTTGGTTTCCATGATGATCTTCGGCCATGGTGATCCTACTGGGAGGTCATTTCTGTACCATTGAAATATACAATTTTATAAACCTACGGTTTCCTATACTACAATTAAGTAGATAGTGGTAGCAGAGATTATCCACTAGAGAAGAGGGATTCTTGATACGAATATCAAATGCTTTTATGTACTTTAAATTATTTGATGGATCAACTTTATGATGAAGAATTGAAGGAGTCACCATCAACATCTTGGATTCATTATTCAAGATTGTCGACGAACTGAAGATATCATGAAAAACACTATACATTTTTTCCCACTGGATTTTTAATGAGGTAGTGTGATCACTATAAAATATTCTAAAATTATTTTATTTTGGGTTTATGGACTAACAGTTCGGACATGTGGGATTTGAAGAGCTGAATTTCAAAAATACAGTCCATTAGGGTTTAGTATATTCAGGTTTATTCTGATTAGAATTAGATTTTGTAAGATTAGATAAGGTAATATTCTTCAAGGTTACTTCTTGAAGAATTCGACCAGATTACCTTAGATTACCATTTATTTTAGGTATTTTAGTTAGATATGATTTTAGCTTCTTAAAGCTGCCATAAGTCAATTCAGTTTCCAGTTGTGATTAGGGTTTATAGCTGAAATCTACCCTATAAATAGGAAGGCCTTATGGACGAATTTGACAACACTTTTATCAATCAAATATACAACCTTTTGAGTTTATACTCTTTGCTTGTGAGCTATTCCATTGTTGCTTAACCCCGAGGGCTAGTTAAGTATACATGTGGGCTCTGATACCAACTGAATGTGAAGGCAGATAGTAATACCGAAGTTTTCTAACTCTCGGACCCTTTGATGTCCTTTGACTCTAGATTCAATCCTCTTGGTAAGAATGATCAAGCAAACACAGTTAAAATACGACATGAAAGAGTTTATAAAATAAACAAATCAAAAATAAATTCAACAAAAACTCTATTCGTATCAAGATTTCTAAATTCATTTATTAAATTAGGGTTTTTAGAATCATAACACTATACACTTTTTCCCACTGGGTTTTTTATTAAGGTAGTATGATCATTTATAATTTATTTTATTTTAAAACAAAGCCCATATGTGGTTATATGTGACCATGATGTGAAGACACATAATCCTTTGGTGAATATGATTCACAATGTTGAAATATTCGCAAGTTCATATGGTGGTTGAACGAAATTGCTAGAAATGATCAAAGCGATGTGGAAGAGCCTTTACATTGGCTGGCAATCTTTTAAATAAAATGACCCAAGGAGGAAAATGAAACTCCTCATAGACCCATCCTACAAGTTCTTTTAAATGCGGGGTCAGTGTATTGCGAATTTAGTAAATTAATACTTAAACAGTATCTTTACTAGATATGCACAATGTTGAAGTGCTATCAATTTCTTGAAATTCACAAGAAATAATATATGGAAACTAGAAATACATCTTAATGGAAAGTGTATTTTATGGAAGTTTCTGTTAGAGATCCTGATTTATCTTAAATGGACTTAAGAGTCAATAGATGAAACCATTAAGGATCAGGGATAAACCAACGAAGGAAACGAGATTCCATGAAATAATTTTTGTGGAAAGTGGCGATCAATAGAGAGATTGATCTACCATATATTTTAACAATTAGTAAGTATATTTGTGTACTTGGTGGGTGTTCTCTAGACGTGAGAATGAGTCCAAGGGTGATTGTACTTGCTATCAAGGCTTTGTAAAAGCTAGAACTAAATCTAATGGACCTAAATGGTTATTTGGAGATTTAGATATTAAAATATGAATAGAGCAAAATGAAAAGCTCAATGCTCCTAAATGACCCATCATGTGGCCAAAGTAATTGTTGTTTAGCCAGTGATATTGAATCAACGAGTGTGATGAAGGTGGATATGCTAAGGGACACGGAGAATGACCATGTCATTTATGTCTTTGAATTGAAGATTTTCTCATTGATAGTAAAATTAATACGATGATTGAGTCTCTTGAAGATGTGTCGTATTCAATGGAATGATTCTAAACATTGTGAGTTAGCTTTTGTAAAGGTGATGTGTCTCTTAAGAAGATAACTCAAGAGTCGTTGATCGTCTGAAGTACTTATTAAAGTGCACATTAGACAATTCTTACAATGGATAGTAAGATGATACACAAGTAATCTAGAAATGATCACTGGAAACAAATGGTGTGTGAGACTCATGGATATGGCTTGAATTGTGTAGAGAAATGGTTCTCTCTTGCTAGATTCATAGAGGAATTTAAGTCCATTGTGTTGGACAAAAATTGGGAAAGATATAACCTAGGATGACCAAAGCACTTATATGCTAATTGGTGTAGCGTAAATCCATATCGATGATGGTGTGTTTCGACAAAGACACTTTACCATTAGATGACTACTCTCTACGAGAATTATCGATGTTGACTACTAAGGTCAATATGTTAAGAGTTTTGATTCTTTGATGAAAGGATTGAATTCATTTCTTGACAAAGAAATTGAATCGAGAGTTAGTTGAGAACTCAACTAAAGGAATATGACTAAGTCCAATAAATGGTGGGTTACATACGTGGACACCCAACCTATGTGATTGGAGATCCCAAGATCTAGGTTCAAAGGGACAACTAAACTGCAAAGACCCATTGCAATCACTGTGGGGGTTTCATACCTCATGTCTTATTCATATGATGAAGAAATGGTGATGTGAATGGAGGTTAAGCATTAAATTGCTTTTAATGATTCAAGGCATCGAGTGTGTAGTACTGGAAAGAGCGCAATAGTTTACGGAACTTCTCGTACGCCGAGAATCACCTACGTAAGCGAGAAGTGTGGCCACTTCGAAAGGGAATTGTTGGGACGCAATTCTTTAGAAACCTTAGAGAATTAGGTGTGTGTCATAGCCTGATTAATGGACACAACCAAGGAAAGTACAAGGGCTAGGAAAGATGTATGTGGGAAGTGCATTGTCGTTCACACAAGCGGTAGGGGGAAGGTCAAGGACATCATGTCTACTTCCTAACCAGTGGGCTAAGTGTATTCTCTCAAGGGACAGTTCAAAGGGTGACACCTACTTATCCTATGCAGCATCTATGCCGTCTAAATGAATCTAGCACCAAGTCAAACTCTGTGTCTGACATGATTGTTCTGATTCCTACATTAATATCTATTCATGTGGGGGATTGTTGGAAAATGATGGTTAAAAGGTTGAAATTTGTCAACTTTTGGGCGTTATTTTGAGTGGAACCCGGACAGATTTTGGGTCGGTGGATAT
This sequence comes from Rubia yunnanensis, assembly GCA_037428765.1. NCBI lineage: Eukaryota > Viridiplantae > Streptophyta > Magnoliopsida > Gentianales > Rubiaceae > Rubia > Rubia yunnanensis. The sequence goes on along the minus strand of CM075069.1, from coordinate 46,988,047 downwards.
CATTTTTGGGTTATCCTCCGCGATTACTATAAAATCGACTATTTAAACTCTCAAAACAGATCAAGGATGAATGAGATATGGATGTTTGAAATGTCACTCTTGAAAGAGAAAAATTAGGCGGTAATTGGCCCAGATTAATTTTTCTCTGGACTGCTAAAATGCGTATAGACTGCGTGAAAATTTCTTGAAGTCCTAACTGCGTAGTATATATGGAATTTCTTGTGTGTAATTCTTAAGAGATAAGAACAAAATATTTTTCATATTTTGTGAGATATGTTGTTTTAAATGAATACGCGGTTTACCATGTTTAATACGCTGAAGAATATTTGTGCAAATATTTCTTCCATTTCCAGCAGATTTAATTCGAATATTCATGGAATGTCTCGGATTTGGTGAGTTGGTGATTGGAGAATATTCTTCTCTAATTACAGAAAATTAGAATAATATCATGTTTCCATGATTAGGGTCTTCTAGAGCAGTATAAATAGAGTCTTTAAGCTAGTTAGGAAAGTTGCACCATTTTTCTCAAGTCTCTCCATATTCTAAACTTGAGTCTTCTTTCTATCTTTCTCGAAGTTTTCATGTATTGCTCTGTCGAGGTGATAGTCCTTCGGGCCTTGCGTAAATCCGAGATAACTCTTACGTGTTAATTGTTACCTTTGATGGTTTTACCCTAGGGAACGATGTCCACGACGGGACTCATTCATTTCAAAGGCGGCGAGTTTACTCGTGACTCCATCAATTTGTTATTGAATAAAACATGATTTATTTCTCTTGTGTATCTCTTTAATTATTCGTAATTTAAGCTTTTTGATTGTATGCCTAAATAATTAATAAAAGTATATTATTCGCATATATAAATTGCTTGTTCAATTTTCATTATTTAATTCTCGTATGATAAAATCAATATATGTCCAACAGTCTTGAAACGAATGATAAACTTGTTGAATTATATTTATTTTGATCTGCACCAAATACCATGATTAACGTGTATTATAATTCAAAATATTGCATGTCGAAATCCCCTAACGAGAGCATCTAATTTTGCATGCTTGATTATATATTAAATCTGCATGCTAAAATTCTCTTATGTAATACGGCATATGCCTTGTTTAGTTCCTATGGAATGCATATCTTGTGTTGATAAGAATTGCTTGGTTTCATTGAGAAGTTGCAATTAGCTGTCGAAATGCATGTTGCCTATTATAAATTGGATGCTCCAAGTTTTATCTAAATTGCATTACTCTGTTTGGAAAGTTATGCTTTAATTTCATGCGAAAATGTATTTCGGATTTTGTGAAAATTCTTTTGGGATTTTGATTGTTTACAATACAATCCTATTGAGTAATTTGTTGTGTATATCGGTTTAATATGTTTTATGAAATGCTATATTACGATATTAAATGTGTACATATATTTAATGACGAATGATTTTTTGTATGTACACATAGGTGAATCTGAGTATACACGATTGTATCTGTTGGAAGAAAAACTTGGCACGGAAATACAACAGGATTTTCTTGACAACATGAAAGAGTCAAGAGTTGTAACCATGGTTTTGCAAACTATGGTTCAAATTTGGTTTTACCTAATTAATTCAATTATCACTACTATGTTCCAACATAACCTATCTAACCAAGTATGCAATAAAGCAAAGCATAAAAGACACAAGACTTGGTTACGCAGTTCGGTGAAATCCACCTACATCTGCAGGGCCCGGCCCAGTTCAGAATGAATCCACTAATCAGAAAGATATCGTACAAAGTACACCATACAATTATACTTATCTTATCTAACTATAACGTGAATCCTGCAAGCTCCCCTTGCTACCGATCCGCCTTGATCAGACTCCATCTGACCTCAAAACTTGTCGACGCTGGATCTCCTCCTCCCGAGGAATTAAGGCATATGATTCTGAACTTTGTGCAGCAGGTTCGTGTGTTGGAACATAGAATTCTGGCTCTTTGCAATTCTCTTAAGATAAAAAATCTGTGTGCAGATTTTTTCTATTAAGTCCATCAATGATGCAGCCGTGTTTGTCCTCAATATATAGTCCATGAGCAGATCTGAATTCTCCATGATTATCTCCACAATATTCCTATTCCAAATCTGCTTCTTGAAGCATATCCAAATCCCATAAATAAAGGGATTTTCCTTATCTCAATATCTCCATATATTCGATAATAACAACTCCATATTTATAGATATTTTTCATAAATAAACTATGCTTCCATACGCCTAATATATAGAAGAATATTCAGATTTTCATAAATCACAAATACCATAATATTCTGTCTTCTTTTTCAGTTAACACCTTGGCGTAAATATGCTCATCCGTATATTCACATGAAGTTTATTCCATCTCCAATTCCATAACATTAATCCAACCCCACATATATAGGAACTGATATATTCTCCAATTCCATAGCATTAATCAAATCCCACATATATAGGAACTGATATATTCTCCAACTCAAATACAACTTGGACTAGATGTATCCTTCTCAGATTCATTCTTCAATCTTTCCTTATTTCACCAAAATTCTTTCTTTGATGTTGCAACTCAATAATACCATATTTGCATAATTTTCACAAATTGCCAACTAGATAAATCTAGACTTTACAATCTCCCCCTTTGGCATTTTGTGGACCAATCACCTTTTGGCATTTCATCACAAGAGCTTATGCAAATAAAGACATCAACCTTGAAAACCACTCTGGATGTTGGAACATAGAAACATAACGTCTCCCCCTAAATTCCAGATTCCCTCAACATCTAGGAATAATGATCATGTTGGAACATCAACCCAACGGAGCCAATAAAGTCATCCAAGAAATCCAAAACATCTCCCCCTTGGGAACATAAATATGCCAAACTCAATAGACACAGAAAACTAGAATCTCCATTAAATGCAGCTCCCCCTGAAGCAAATATATGGCCTATGTTGGAACATAGCCATAACAGAACCTTTAAACCTCTTCAGGAGCAGCTATCTGTGCCTCATCTAATCTGGCATTTTCTACCTCCAAATCTACCATCTAAATGGATTGAGCTCACAACTTCACACCATTGTACCACTCAAAATCTGGATCAATGTTGCCTCCCATAGAATTCTTCTACAATCTCTCGGTTGTACTCCTTGTAGATTGAGGTAGCAGTCTTAAGACCCAAATAGTCCAGGTAAGCTGTAACTCCACACTCCTCATATACACCCAGATCAGTTGTCCTTTCGGCTAAAATTATATCTCTCATGGCAGTTTGATCAGAAGTGCCTTCAATAATCTATTCACCTTGTGTTGGAACATCAGTCACCGATGTTGGAACATAACAGCTCTCGATTTCACCCGATTTCTCTATATTGAAACATAAGATCCTTTTATTGCTTCAGAATCAACACATCACCTACTCAGCTTCCTTCACTTCATCAGTACTTTCTGCCCCTGTCTGGTGTTGGAACATAGACTTGTTCACCATCCAGATCATAATCTTCTCCAGCCACAGTTACTGATGTTTGAACATCTGAATCTCTAATCCATGTCCACATCTTCTCAACCTGTCTCCATACTCTATGTTGGAACATGACCAGCATCATTGTCTTTCAACTCCTCATCATCATAAACCATAATACCGGGAAGATCCATCTCTCTGATTCATGCATCCCATCAATCACCATAATATCTTCAACACCAACTTCCAACATGTCCAACTACGCCTCCATTTTTTTCTCCTTTTCAATTTTTTATTTTTTCAATTTTCTGAAAAAAATTAAAACCTACAGCTAAATAAACGCTTTAAAGAAATACCTCAAATCTGATAAACACCTAAGTGTTGTCTGAGGAGCTCAACCGTAACTGTGTCCAACGGCCTTGTGAAAATATCCACAAATGGTTTCGATGTTGAAACATAGGCTACCACAACTTTTCGCTCAACCCGAATTATCCTTTTGACTTCATTCAATTGAGATTCCTTAAGATCACCCCTAATTCTTACAAATACTCCCACCATACTCATCTTCAATTCAGCTTGCATCAAAGTCACAAAATTTTGTTCTCGAAAAACAAGCAAGGTGCGATCTTCTCCCCCTCGACGAGAACCTTTCTGAATAGGAAAAGTTGTGAGTTGCTTATACCATGCCCGTGGTGCTTGTTTTGATCCATACAAAGCCTTCTTAAGTCAATGATATACTTCCACATTAACCACACCATGCAGGGGAGCACTCTTGACATCTTTTTGGTACATCGTAAAATTCAAAGTGTAAACCATAACAAGGAGAATGCAAATAGATTGCAAATAGATTCTAACCTGGCAACTGAGGAAACAACAATGAGGGAGAGAAAACATTGCAGACCAAAAAGTTCCCCATAATTAATTTGAGGGATCGATCGAGCCCTTCTTCTGATTGATTCAGCCTGCACTGATGTTGGAACATAGGAGAGTTCTGGAGAGGACGATGTTCCAACATTGCTGAAGTTATAAGAGTCATCACCTTCATCTTTAAGATTTGCCTCATCTGATGTTCTAACATCATTACATCCCTGTTCTAAAAAATCAACCGATGTTGGAACATGGTCAGCTTGACGATCTACTTCATCACATTTAACATTGTAGCAGTTCACTTCTTGTTCCAATAAGTAACATTTGTCTGATGATCGAATACCAGTAAGCACTTTGTTGTTGCCATGTTTCACTATGCACTTTTCCTTATGGAATTTCACAGTCATATTATCATCACATAGCTGGCTGATACTTAGGAGATTAGCCTTTAGATCTTCCGCTAACAAAACACTAGTGAATACGGGAAATCCTTCAATATGCAGTTCACCTTTTCCAACCACTCGACTCTTCTTTCCATCACCAAACGTAACAAAACCACCATCATATGGCTGGATGTTTGTTAGTAATTCCTGAGTTCCAGTCATGTGGCAAGAGCAACCACTATTAAAGTACCACGAGTCTCTAGAATGTGCAATAGGAGATGTGTGAGCAAAAAGGCAAGTACTTGTGTGTTTAACAACCCATACCTTTTTGACCATTTTTTATCGCTGGACATCGTCTATGTTGGAACATACTGAGAGTTGTCGCCCTGTCATGATATCTCTAAGCAGTTTTCGACATTGTTCCTCTGTATGACCTTGATACATGCAGTAGCTACAGATGAGAGGTTTCCTTTGATGGTTCTTGATAAACTTTCTTTTTACATCTTGAATCTTCGACTTGAGACTGACCTTGCTATCTGATGAATTGTCAAATCTAATTCCATGTCGATCTCCAAAGTTTTTTCCCATGATCAGAATGTCATCAAGTTTTGCCTTTCCAGTGTTTAACTTAGTAATAGCTGCTTTGGCCATCTCAGCTCTCTTAGTTGTTGAGCTTAGATTCAAATTTAACTCTTCAATCTCTCTTCTGAGTTCACCAACTAAAACTCGCAACTCCTTCTCCTTCTCGCCCAGATGATTTTTCTCTTCCTTCAAAACTCTATTTGTATCAATAACTTGAAGCCACATGGCATACATCTGCCCATATGTACTGTAGATATCTTCATCACTCACAGCTAGTCTGCCATCATCACTGGACGTGTTATCAGAACCTATGTTGGAACATACAGCTTCGTCTTTCTCTGACATGTTGGAACATACCTCATCTGATCCACCGTGAAATTTTGCTCCAAATGCCATATAATTGCTTGTAAGTTCCCTTTCGTCTTCTTCTTCATCTTCACTCCAAGAGGTGATGTATGATTTTCCCTATTTTTTTAGGGTATTAGCACATTCAGCCTGGATGTGGCCGTATCCTCCACATTCTCGACATTGAATTCTTTCAGACTGCTTTCCTTCACCACTTTGGTTTCTAGAGAATTGCTAACTTCCTTGTTCCATCCAAGTTCCACGATTACCAAAATCTTTAGGATGATTTTTATTCCCTCCAGATCTTTCTTGTGAAATCTTGTTTACCACCTTCTTCAGTATTATTGATAAACTCTTGGTGATAGGAGTAAGTTCTTCAATTCCATCATCACTATCAGATTCATGGATGACCCTTGATGAAGAGGATTTGAAGGCCAACTCCTTCTGGACTTTCTTTGCAGGCTGTTGCATTGTCATCTCATAGGTCTGTAGTGATCCCATTAGTTCATCCAAGGTCATGGTGGCTACATCTCTTGCTTCTTCTATTGCTGTAACTTTCATAGAAAATATTTTAGGAAGAGATCTCAAGGCCTTTTTCACCAATTTTGTTTCCTTGTAAACTTTCCCAAGTTGATACGCCATATTGGAGATGTCTCTGAGTTTCCCATTGAATATAGAAATAGTATCATCCTCCTCCATCTTCAGTTCCTCAAACTTTGTAGCCAACATCTGCAGTTTGGATTCACGTACACGACTTGTCCCCTCATGCACAGTTTGTAGGATATCCCATGCTTTCTTTGCTTGTTGGCATGTAGAGATAAGTTTGAACTGATCTTCATCTACTGTAGTAAATATGACATTTAATGCTCTGGAGTTTGCCAAGCTTCCCATTCTTTCACTTGGTGTCCACGACTCTTTAGGCTTAGATTCTCCTCCTTCAGAATTTCCAACAACAGGGGGTTTCCATTCTTTTTCAACATAGTACCAAGCCAATTCATCCAGTGAACTTATAAACACCCGCATGCGAGCCTTCCAGTAGTTGTAATTCTTTCCTTCCAGCAGTGGTGCCCAAGACACAGAAGCTAGTCGCCATTGGTAAAACTGGATCACACTTTCCTTGTCAAAACCAAGGTAAAACAAGTGACTTAGCTCTGATGCCAATTGAAATTTGATTTTACCTAATTAATTCAATTATCACTACTATGTTCCAACATAACTTATCTAACCAAGTATGCAATAAAGTAAAGCATAAAAGACACAAGACTTGGTTACGCAGTTCGGTGAAATCCACCTACATCTGCGGGACCTGGCCCAGTTCAGAATGAATCCACTAATCAGAAAGATACAATACAAAGTACACCATACAATTATACTTATCTTATCTAGCTATAACGTGAATCCTGCAAGCTCCCCTTGCTACCGATCCGCCTTGATCAGACTCTCTCTGACCTCGAAAGTCGTCGACACTGGATCTCCTCCTCCCGAGGAATTAAGGAATATGATTATGAACTTTGTGCAGCAGGTTCGTGTGTTGGAAAATAGAATTCTAGCTCTTTGCAATTCTCGAAAGATAAAAAATCTGTGTGCAGATTTTTTCTATTAAGTCCATCAATAATGCAGCCGTGTTTGCCCTCAATATATAGTCCATGAGCAGATTTGAATTCTCCATGATTATCTCCATAATATTCCTATTCCAAATCTGCTTCTTGAAGCATATCCAAATCCCATAAATAAAGGGATTTTCCTTATCTCAATATCTCCATATATTCGATAATAACAACTCCATATTAATAGAGATTTTCCATAAATCAACTATGTTTCCATACGCCTAATATATAGAAGAATATTCAGATTTCCATAAATTACAAATACCATAATATTCTATCTTCTTTTCAGTTAACACCTTGGCGTAAATATGCTCATCCGTATATTCACATGAAGTTTATTCCATCTCCAATTCCATAACAGTAATCTAATCCCACATATATAGGAACTGATATATTCTCCAATTCTATAGCATTAATCAAATCCCACATATATAGGAACTGATATATTCTCCAACTCAAATACAACTTGGACTAGATGTATCCTTCTCGGATCCAGTCTTCAATCTTTCCTTATTTCACCAAAATTCCTTCTTTGATGTTGCAACTCAATAATACCATATTTGCATAATTTTCACAAATTGTCAACTAGATAAATCTAGACTTTACAATGGTACGTATACACATTAATTAAAGTGAATCATGGCATATGCTATATATACATATATTGTTTGGATTATATTTGATAACCATTTGCATGAATCTGGACATGAACATGATTTTGTTACAAAGAGAGTTATGTGAATAATATTTGCACATATATGTCCAGGACACTAAGGCTATCGAATTTGATAGTGAATGGATTTGGTTATATTAATCCCTTAATTATGTGGAAAAATGAGCTGAGCATGTATGTTAAATTACATAGCATAATTATGGAAATATGCTAATTCCGTGATATTCATGCTTATGAGATTAAATGTTGATATGGTAAGAAATCATATTTGATTCTTTGCATGAAAGATTGGATTAAATTTAGAAAAAAAATGACATAAGTTTAGAATATGGGATCAGACATTATTATTCAATTACATGACAGCAGTACATATGTTTGGAAATTATGAGACATGTTTAATTTTCTAAGCCCTTGAAATGTTAGAGCATTTGCTTAAATACTTGATCAAATGTAGAAATACCTATTTTGCATGGTATAATAATTTGGTTGTGTGGGCTGCTCATGCTGGTTAAAGATTTTAAACCATATTTGTGTGAGAATGATCTGCTAGTGATTCATGACTTTTATATGCTTGGTCTGAGAATCACATGCGATAAAATGGTAAGCTTAATTTGCACTTAAACATGACATCTCTCGGCAAGAGTGTAATATATTCGTGCATGAATGAAGTATGTGACATTGGGCTATTGATCCATGATGTATTCTCGTTCATTTAGGGACTTGATTTAGCTGCATATACAATAATTTTTTTTATCTATGTTGTGTCTAAAATTGGGTTATTCTTTTATATGCTATGATTATATTAATAATTTTTTAAAGAGTCTTTTGATGTAATGAAAGGTTTGACAAGACTATTCCCGATAATTGGCCATCTTGATTAATCACTTACAAGCATATGGCTCACGAGTGACAATTGTTAGATTGCACGGATAGAGCATATGGGCTCTACATTCGACATATCTGGTTATTTTGTATGACCTAGAAAATGTGAACGTGAAGACAATAGTTTACGACTATGTCTAGGGTATTGGTTCTTGTGGACCATGGTATAAACCCTAAAGCATGATTTATCATGACTATGCTTTAATTCTGGGAAAATCTCAAGAATTTGGTTGAGAAACCTAAGAATCACGAGATTGGGAATCCCAATACTTCTGGCCAAATCTCTTGATTTATGGTTGAAAGATCTAAGAATCATGAGATTGTGAATCCCAAGACATTTGGTCAAATCTCTAGATTTTTGGTTGAAAAGCCTTATAATTCTGAGATGAGAATCCTAAGACATTGGGTCTAGGAACCCTAAGACACGAGGTTTTGAGAAACCTAATACGTGTGGGGATGTTGAATAAAACCAGCCCAACGTGGGGGGTAGACGAAAATCTAAAAATTCAACGACCATATGAATTTCGATAGGTACTTGAGATGAAAAGTTGTCACGAGAGATTTGAATCAAGTTGATCAAGTCGGGAGGACTTTAACTCGAACCAAAAAGGGTAAACCCGAAATCGAGTCGAGCAGTGCACTCAAACTTAAGTAAACAAAGGACTTGAATGTGTTTCGAGCATAAAGGCACTCAAGTTTGATTTTAGTAGTCTGAAAATAAAGTGCAGTAGTACTGAAACTTGGCTTTAAAATGGGCATGAAATTTGTGTGTAGTTGGTAAACTCACACTGTGCCCTAGTGAGAGTTAATTGAATCCTCTATTGATTGATACTACATTGGTTGTGGTATTTGTCATGCGAGGAAGAACAATTAATTGAGATCGGGAAGTTTAGTTATCTCTAATTCCAAGGGAGTTGAAGGAATAAGAGAGACTTCTGTGATAAAAGATCAATACATGAAGGTGTTTTGATTGTTAAAATGATCTAGCCCTAAAAGAAATTTTATGGGTAAGAACCTAGTGTTTGATTCATTATTGAACACACGAGTCTTTTAGTAAGTGGGGTTTGTAAATTAACGAAACCACTTACGTGATGCATAGAAGCCATATGTGGTTATATGTGACCATGATGTGAAGATACATAATCCTTTGGTGAATGTGATTCACAACGTTGAAACATTGGCAAGGTCATATGGTGGTTGAACGAAATTGCTAGAAATGATCAAAGCGATGTGGAAAAGCCTTTACATTGGCTGGCGATCTTTTAAATTAGACGACCCAAGGAGGAAAATAAAACTCCTCATAGAGCCATCCTACAAGTTCTTTTGAATGTGGGGTCAGCGTATTGTAAAGGTAGTAAAAGTAAGACTTAAACAGTATCTTTACTAGATATGCACAATGTTAAAGTGCAATCAATTTCTAGAAATTCACAAGAAATAATATATGAAAACTAGAAATACATCTTAATGGAAAGTGTATTTTGTGGAAGTTTCTGTTAGAGATCCTGATTTATCTTAAAATGGACTTATGAGTCAATAAATGAAACCATTAAGGATCAGGGATAAACCAATAAAGGAAACGAGATTCCATGAAATAATTTTTGTGGAAAGTGGAGATCAATAGAGAGATTGATCTACCATGAGTGCAAATCACTAGAGTACTAGTAGATTTTAACAATTAGTTGGTATATTTGTGTACTTGATGGGTGTTCTCTATACGTGAGAATGAGCCCAAGGGTGATGGTACTTGCTATCAAGGCTTTGTAAAAGCTAGAAGTACATCTAATGGACCTAAATGGTTATTTGGAGATTTAGATATTAAAATATGAATAGAGAAAAATGAAAAGCTCAATGCTCCTAAATGACCCATCATGTGGCCAAAATAATTGTTGTTTAGCCAGTGCTATTGAATCAATGAGTTTGATGAAGGTGGATATGCTAAGGGACACGGAAAATGACCATGTCATTTATGTCTTTGAGTTGAAGATTTTCTCATTGATAGTAAAATTGATACGATGATTGAGTCTCTTGAAGATATGCCGTATTCAATGGAATGACTCTAAACATTGTGAGTTACCTTTTGTAAAGGTGAGGTGTCTCTTAAGAAGATAACTTAAGAGTCGTTGATAGTCTGAAGTACTTATTAAAGTGCACATTAGACAATTCTTACAATGGATAGTAAGATGATACACGAGTAATCCAGAAATGATCTCTGGAAACAAGTTGTGTGTGAGACTCGTGGATATGGCTTGAGTTGTGTATAGAAAAGGTTCTCTCTTGCTAGATTCATAGAGGAATCTAAGTCCATTGTGTTGGAGAAAAATTGGGAAAGATATAACCTAGGATGACCAGAGAACTTATATGCTTTTTGATGTAGCGTAAATCCATATCGATAATGGTGTGTCTCGACAAAGATACTTTACCATTGGATGACTACTCTCTACGAGAATTATTGATGTTGACTACGTAAGTTCAATAAGATAAGAGTTATGATTCTTTGACAAAAGGATTGAATCAATTTCTTGATGAACAAATTGAATCGAGAGTTAGTTGAGAACTCGTCGAAAGAAATATGACTAAGTCCAATAAATGGTGGGTTACGTACGTGGACACCCAACCTATGTGACTGGAGATCCGAAGATCTAGGTTCAAAGGGACAACTAAACTGCAAAGACCCATCGCGATCACTGTGAGGGTTTCATACCTCCTGTCTTATTCCTATGATGAAGAAACAGTGATGTGAATGGGGGTTAAGCATTAAATTGCTTTTAATGACTCAAGGCATCGAGTGTGTAGTACTGAAAAGAGCGCAATAGTTTACGGAACTGTCCTTACGCCAAGAATCACCTACGTAAGCGAGAAGTTTGGCCGCTTTGAAAGGGAATTGTTAGGACGCAATTCTTTAGAAACCTTATAGAAGTAGGCGTGTACCATGGCCAGATTAATGGACACAACCGAGAAAAGTGCAAAGGCTAAGAAAGTTGTCTGTGGGAAGTGTATTGTCGTTCACACAAGTGGTAAGGAGAATTTCAAGGACATCGTGTCTACTTCCTAACCAGTGGGCTAAGTGTACTCTCTCAAGGGAAAGTTAAAAGGGTGACACCTACTAATCCTATGCAGCATCTATGCCGTCGAAATGAATCTATCACCAAGTCAAACTCTGTGTCTGACATGATTGTTCTGATTCCTACATCAATATCTATTCACGTGGGAGATTTTTCGAAAATGATGGTTTAATGGTTGAAATTTGTCAACTTTTGGGCGTCGTTTTGAGTGGGACCCGATGGATTTTGGGTTAGTGGATGTCATTTTTGGGTTCTCCTTCGTGAAACTATAAAATTGACTATTTAAACTCTCAAAATGGATCAAGGGTGAATGGGATATGGATGTTTGAAATGTCACTCTTGAAAGAGAAAAATTAGGCAAAAATTGGCCCAGATTAATTTTTCTCTAGACTATCCAAAATGCGTATGGACCGTGTGGAAGTCTCTTGAAGTCCCAACCGCGTAGTATATATGGAATTTCTTGTGTGTAATTCTTAAGAGATAAGAACGAAATATTTTCATATTTTGTGAGATATCTTGTTTTAAATGAATACGCGGTTTACCATGTTTAATACGCTGAAGAATATTTGTGCAAATATTTCTTCCATTTCCAGTATTCATGGAATGTGTGGAATTTGGTGATTGGAGAATATTCTTCTCTAGTTACAGAAGATTAGAATATCATGTTTCCATGATTAGGGTCTCTTAGAGCAATATAGAGCCTCTAAGTTAGTCAGGAAAGTTGCACCATTTTCTCATGTACCTCCATATTTTAAAGTTGAGTCTTTTTTCTGTCTTTCTCGAAGTTTTCATCTATTGCTCTGTCGAGGTAATAATTCTTTGGGCCTTGCGTAAATCTGAGGTAACTCTTACGTGTTAATTGCTACCTTCGATGGTTTTACCCTAGGGAACGATGTCCACGACGGGACTCATTCGTTTTAAGGGCAGCGAGTTTACTCGTGACTCCGTCAATTTGTTATTGATTGAAACGTTATTTATTTCTCCTGTGTATTGTTTTAATTATTCGTAATTTAAGCTTTCTGATTGTATGCCTGAATAATTAATAAAAGTATATTATTCGCATATGTAAATTGCTTGTTCAATTTTTCATTATTTAGTTTTCGCATGATAAAATCAATATATCTCCAAAAACTTACTCATTACACTCAATATAATTTAAACACAAAATTGCACAAAATCCTTATTTCACCAAAAATACTATTTTCAAGCACCCACACATTTAACTTGAAGCACCTAAAAACATAACTTGAAACACCAACATTTTACATTCAAACCACTTATAAGACATAATAAAACTTGCACGACATTCTTGAAGCACCAAAAATATTATTTTCAAGCACCCACACCTTTAACTTGAAGCACCTACACCTTTAACTTGAAGCACCTACTCATTACGCTCAATATAATTTAAACACAAAATTGCACGAAATCATTAAAGCACCAAAAAATACTATTTTCAACCACATACACCTTTAACTTGAATCACTTACGAACATGACTTGAAGCTTCAACACTTTACGCTCAAAGCACTTATAAGAAATAATTAAACTTGTATCAAAATTTTAAAACACTTATTTCTAGAAAACACACTTTTAACTTGAAGCACTTACAGTTTATGCTTAATAAATTTTAAATTGTGGTGAATTGTTTTCTTATATTTAATGCTTTTTTCCAAATTATTAAATAGTAATGCTGCATTTGATGTACCCTGGATACCAACAATTATGTGGGTCACAACATATTAATTTAATTATAACTTGAAATTTTAAATGAAAATTAAAATATCCTGAAAATAATATTTATGTGGTACTAGGAGAATAACGTGTGCACAAAAATGAATGCAATGCAGGAGCAGTGGAGAGAGGTATAGAAATAAGGTAAATAAATTAGAGAACAAAATTAAAACAAATGATTAAAAAACGATCAGGAGAAGAAGGATAACAAAACAAGAAAATTAGGAGAAGAAGGATAACAAAACAAGAAAATTAGGAGAAGAAGGAACCGAACAAGATGTAATGTCGCTAAATCAATAATGTCATTTATTCTATTTTAAGAGTTGCGGTGAGACCGTTAATACGAGAACACCTTATCTGAGAATAAATTTAAACCATTTAAATAAGTGATCCAACGATCCATGTACCACAACTATTAAAATAGAGTTAATGACATTATTGATTTAGCGACATTACATCTTGTTCGGTTCCTTTACATATAGGCAAAGTCTTGGAAAAAATCATCTTTTCATAAACTTATAAAAAGATGGGGTTTAATTGGAATAATAAAAGGTAAAAGGTGTTAATTGCAATGTTAAAGATTTATTTTGTAACGTGTATTAGTTATAAATTTTATTACCCGATTCATGCAGCTCAAAAATTTTATCTTCATTTCTTCTAATTTGCACTTTAAACCTTGAACTTTTCATGGTTTATGAAAAGACCGTCTTTCAAGAGAATGACTCATATATATATATATATATATATATATATATATATATATATATATATATATATATAAATTAGGATCGGGTGAAAACATATATCTTATGCGAGAACAATCACTTATGTGAAAATAAATCTGAATAATTCATAAATTGAATCTGTTGGTTCAAATTTATGTAAAATTGGGATCAAGTGAGAACACATATCTTGAGAACAATCACGAGAATAAATCTGAATCATTCATAAATTGAATCTGATGGTTCAAATTTTAGCTAGATTATATAAAGTCCGTTGGTCAAGTTTACGAGCCATAAGCCTAAAGACAAAGTCTTGTATGAGAGTATGAGACCGTCTCACGGTGAGACTATGGATTAAATTGCAAAGATTTTAAGATGGGGTTTTATATTGATGTTTTAAAAGTTTAGGGATTTAATGTGTAATTGTGATAATTTACAATTTAGTCCAGTTCTATTAATTTTTTGACCCCAAATTTAGTTTACTATTTTCCTATTGTACCTCTAACCTTGGTCTCACTGTGAGACGGTCTCACAAGATACATACTCAAGCCTAAATACCGGGTTATGACACTCATCGGATCTTTTTCACAAAAACTTTTCTGCCTCGCAGACTTTCTTGTCCTTTCTGTTCCGTTACACCCCTCCTCTCTAACCCGCCATATGATGTCACCGATTTCTTCCATGAGAAAATTATAAATTATTCATCTGATCTTGCAAATTTGGTGATCAAATTGGTTTATTGATAATAGTTGCCTGAAGAAAGATCCTTTTGCTTCTCATGAGATGCATGAGATTGTCCAGACTCTCTCCACAACTATAAACTCGTCAATATCATGGAAATCAAAATTTGAAGCATCCAATTAGTTCATATTTTATTTGAGCTTCAGTAAGAACTTGTAAGTGATTCAAATGCAGTGTTTAGGTGTTTTCTTGATAACTTGACGCAACACAAAAATAAATTGGAACAAATCCAACTATAAGGTGCTTAAATAAAAACGTGTAGGTACTTTAATAACGGCTTATAAGTGCTTCAAATGCAACATGTAGGTGGTTCTTTATTTCTTGGAGGTTAAAAAATACAACTTTAGCTCAAACTATAATGTTTAGGTGCTTCAACTACTACTTAAATTTATTCAAGTATAGCATGTAGATACTTCTTTTATAACTTGGATGTAGTACGGAAACCACTTGGAAATAATACAACTTCAAAGGTGCTTAAATAACAACTCCTAAATGCTTCAACTACAACTTTTATAAGTGATTTAATTAAAAGTAGCATGTGGGGTGCATCCTGTATAATTTGACGGTGCTACGAAAATAACTTGGAAAAGATATAATCAATATAGAGCTCTTAGGTGCTTCAACTACTGTTTAAAAGTGTTTCAAGTGTAGCATGTAGGTGTTGTGTTAACAAATTGGATGTACAACAGAAACTACTTGGAAATAATAAGTTTAAAGATGCATAAATAACAACTCGCTGATGCTTTAACTATTACTTATAACTGCTTTAAGTGTAGTTCATAGATACTTCCTTTAAATTTGGACATGACATGAAAATAACTAAAAAATGAAGGTAATAAGGTGATTCAACTACAAATTATATGTGCTTCAAGTGTAGATTGTAGGTGCTTCATTTATGACTTGAAGGTGCTACAAAAAACATAGAAAAAACATAACTTCAAAAATGCTAAAACTAGAACTCTTAGGTGTTTCGGCTATTGCTTATAAGTGTTTCAAGTGTAGATGTAGGTGCTTGTTTTATAAAGTGGGCGCACTATGGAAACTACTTGGAAATTATATAACTACAAAGGCGCTTAGATTACAACTCGTTGGTGCTTCAACTTGAATCATAAGTTCTTCAAGTGTAGCATGTTGGTTCTTCCTTTATAACTTGGACATGCTACAAAACCAAATTGGCAAAACATAACTTCTAGGTGCTCAAGCTACAGCTTGTAGGTGCTTCCATTGCTTCTTATAAGTGCTTTAAGTGTAGCATGTAGGTCTTTTCTTAATAACTTAGACATGCTATATAGGGGAAAAAAACATGACTTCAAGGTGCTTAAATCATAATTTGCAGGTGTTTCATCCAAAACTTATAAGTGCTTTAAATATAGTTTGTAGGTGTTTATAACTCTGAGTTGATCGATGCATGATATTAAAAGGACAAATCAGTACAACAAACACTGTCTACAAATGATCACAATCATTCATTCTAGATGACTAAAATGGTCTTAATAAATTCCAGCTATGCAACATTTGCAATAAGAAGAGTTGATAGGACAGATTCAGTTAGTGCCGAGTAGCTTTCAGTTTTGGGGTTCATCTCCTTATCAAAGTTGGAAATGACAGCTGCCAAGGAGAGCACTGCAAAGCCATAGGTAACAGTAGGACTTGCTTGAACTCCATTGATCTTTTTCTCTCATTGAAACCAAATATAAAAGGGGCAGTTTACGGAGAAATTTCTCCATGCGAATATGTTACCCGAGTAACATAGCATGTGTTAACGAATGTAGCCTAACAAACTGCAGAATTACAATGCCCGGTACGATGAAATGGCTTTTGAAACGTAGCTTGAGCTTACCTGTAAAGCGGTAATATGGTTTTCAAGAATTTCCACTCTAATCATCAAGAATAAGTTTTGCTTCCGAATTTGATCAGTAATCCATGCATAGATTTACCTGCATCAAGAAAGCCCAAACGCGAGTAGACAAGAATTACACTAGCCAAAGTGCTTCACACTTGGCCTCAAAACCACAGCCATTACCTCTGAAAAAACTCCAAGAACCTCTTCATCATATCTACTCGAACAAAAAACCAGAAATGAACGCATTCCAAGCAACCACATCTTGTTTAGGCACTCCATCGAGCAGCTGACGCGCAGTCCAACAACCAATTCTATAGTTGAAACCTACCAGAGCTGCAAGTACAGTTGCATTTTCACAAAACCCTTTTCTCAAAAGCACTACATATACAACTATACCTAAAGAAGCATCATTTATGGAAGCACAACCCGCCATCGCAACTCATGTTGTTCTACTCCGGTGACGATTTTCTGCCACGGGGATGTACAAGAACATCGATTGGAAAGCCCACCATTGATTTCCGTCGCCGGGAGAGAACAATTTGCTGTCGAGCGAGGCTTATCGGGCACCCGTCATCGAGAAAGTTGGTCGGAATTGTGGGATTCATTTCCGGCGGTGCTGGAACCCTGCCAGAAAGGAGTGGAATGGCGGAGAGCATGAATGTTTCCAGAGGAAAATATCCAAAAACAATGAACAGGGTCCGGAATTATAGTTAAAACCCGATTGTTAGGCTTATAATCCAAAAGTGTGACCCGCCAGTTTAATCTCCCCATCTTTTTATTTGACCACAACAACCATTGGATTAAATGATTAAGTGGCTAAGATTTGTTCTCTGGGTGTTCTCTTATTAAGGGGTGTTCTCACTAATGGTCACCTTTGGACGATCGATGTCTAAAGTCATCCCATTAGCGGCGATATACACGAAGAATTAATGTCTTAAGAATTTAACCAGTTCATATACTTCCTAAGGATTATCATGAAAGTTCAACATTCAAGAATTCTCTTTAATTTGCTACTTCAAGATAAACATTGTAAAACTCTATAAGGATTCTGTAAAACTGTTCTGATTTCATTCATCATATTAACATGTATTTATACAAGGGCTTGCTTAGAGAATAAGCAAAACTTATGGAAACCTAACCATATACAAATACGGATTTACCAAAAATACATATTATACTCTAATACCGTCCACAAGCTCATGGAGGTTGAGCGACATGAAGCTTGGACCGAAAAGCACCAAAACTTGCAGTACCAACATCTTTGGTAAAAATGTTAGCAATCTGATAAAGAGAACGAACATGTCGAACCACAAGAGAACCATCATCTACCTGCTCACGAACAAAATGATAATCAATATTGATATGCTTGGACCTCTGATGAAACATCGGATTGGTAGACATAAAGGTAGCACTCATATTATCACAAAGGGGGATTGGTTGTGGAGATAATGGGGGCTGGAGCTCAAGTAATATCTGCTGAATCCAAATGAGTTCAGTTGAGGCAAACACAATTGCCCTATATTCGGCCCCAGAGCTCGATTTTGCTACCACATGTTGCTTCTTGGACGACCAACTGATAAGGTTACCACCATAATAAATAGCAAAACCATGCTGAGAATGACAGTCATCACCATCAGACGCCTAACCACCATTAGAAAATGCGACAAGACGATGATCTGTACAAAGCCATAAAGTAAGACCAAAATCAATGGACCCCTTCAGATAACACAAAATGTGTTTGACAGCAGACCAATGCAACTCTGTCGGATTATGCATAAACTAGAAGACATGATTAACTGCATAAGAAATCTCAGGACGAGTGATCGTGGTATACTGCAAGGCTCCAAAAATGCTCCGATAAAGGTGAGGATCACACACATGATCCCCAGCCTGTGTGAGTCGTGATACGGGCTCTGCCGGAGAAGCAATCAGTTTTGCATCCGCCATCTTTCTACGCTCTAAGAGATCTCGAATATATTTTTTCTGAAAGAGAACCATGCTCGACTTGAACCAAGTGAGCTCAATCCCAAGAAAATAATGCATAGGACCAAGATCACAGAGTTTAAAAGCATCATTTAATTTACCAATAAACTCTATAATAAGAGCAGTAGAAGAACCAGTGACAATAAGATCATCAACATACACCAAAATATACAAGACCTGTGTGCCATGTCTGCGAATGAATAAAGATGTATCAGAATTACAAGGAGTAAATCCATGAGCCTGAAGAAACTGACGAAGCTTAGTGAACCATGCTCGAGGTGCCTGCTTCAGACCATACAATGCTTTCCTAACGAGACAAACATGCGAGGGTTTAGAGCCGTCAATAAAACCAGGAGGCTGCAACACGTAAACCATCTCAGAAAGAACACCATTCAAAAATGCATTGTTAATGTCAACTTGAGGCAAGGGCCAGTCAAATGTATAAGCAATAGACAAGACAAGCCGAATAGTAGTAGGCTTAATAACAAGGATAAATGTGTCAACATAATCAACACCCTCTTCCAGATTGAACTCTTTGGCCACAAGACGATCTTTGTAACGCTCAACTGAACCACCTGCCTTACTCTTTATCCTGTACACCCACTTACAACCAACAATGTTAGCAATACGAGGAGGTGGAACTAAAGTCCACGTCTCACTACGCATAAGAGCATCATATTCAACTTGCATTGCATTTTTCCATTCAGGTAACTTAGAAGCCTGAGAAAAGGTATTAGGTTCAAAAAGAGTTAAGGGTGAGGGAGATATGGGATGGCGGGTGGAAAGGAGAGCTTCAGGCTTGAGATTGTTTGTTTTAGAGCGAGTGATCATGGAGTGTTGGGTGTTATCAACTGGAAAAAATAGGTTAGATATGTGGTAGTAGAAGGAGACATGGGAGGCTGGAAAGCGGAAGTGGGGGTGGTCGGCTGGCCGAGGACCGACGACAGAACCGTCGGTAAAGGAACAGAGACGGACGGATGGGCGACGCGGTCTGAGGACGATGGACTGATCGCTGGAGTTGACGTCAACTGCAACCCACCAAAGAAAGCCGGTGGTGCATGAAGCGGTGCACGAGCAGGAGAGGACGGCGCATCAGGCCGAAGAAGCGGAGACGCAAGAACCAAGGGCGGTGGTGTGTTGTGTGACACACGTGCAAAATGTGGGACATGAATAATAACAGAAGTAGAGGCAGCCAGTTTGAGGAAGGAAAGAGGTACATAATTTGTATCGGAAGACAGACTGTATGAGACAGAAGTAATATGGTCAGGATAGGGGAAGGTGGATTTATAAAAAATGATAAGACTGGCAATATAAACACGATTAGTTGGAACATGGAAACAGAGATAAACTTTATGATGAGAACTATATCCAATAAAAATACAAGGAGAAGAATGATATTCAAGTTTTTTAGATCTATAAGGACGAAGAAAAGAATACCACATACAACCAAAAGATTTTAAAAATCCATAGTCAGGAAGTTTTTTTAAAAGAGACTCAAATAGAGACTTGTTATGTAAAGTTGGAGAAAGGTTACGGTTATGAAGGTAGATAGAGGTTTGAAAATTGTGCTCCTAAAAGACAGTTGAAAGCCTCGCATATGACAAGAGAGAGAGAGACCCTTCTCAATAATCGTACGATGACGACGTTCAGCAGTACCATTTTGAGACTAGGTATGAGGACAAGAAACACAATGAGAAATACCCTGACTCTGAAGATAAGAAGAGACATGTCGAAATTCACCTCTCCAGTCTGATTGAAATTGTTTAATTTTAGAGTCAAACTGAGTTTCAACCATTTTTCAAAAAGTTGGAAGTGATGGAGAACCTATGACTTTTGAGCAAGAAAATATATCCAAACAAACTTTGTGCAATCATCAACAAAGATTAAAAAATAATGATTTTCATTAAATGAAGAGACAGGGGCAGGGCCCCAAACATTTGAGTAAACAAAATCAAAAAGAGCCCCACTAGACTCATGAATATGAGAAATAGATAATCTATGGCTCTTTCCAAGCTAACATGACTCACAAATAGTTTGTAAATTATTCAAAGACATGGGAAGATTAAAGCGAGTAACTAAACGATAAAGAGAATACTCATGAGGATGACCGAGGTGCTCACACCAAGTTTGTAAGCCAGCGTGTGCGCCAAGAAGAGCAATAGAGAGAGTTGTGGATGACTGGGGTGGTGGGCTGAGGCAATAGAGAGAATTATCAATGGTTTTGGTTAGAAGTGTCCGACCTTGCTGATCATTCACATACCAACGGGTAGGGAAAAAGAGCATGTAAGAATTATTGCCTTTAGTAATTTGAGAGACACTAAGGAGATTTTTGCAAATATTAGTAACAAAAAGAATATTATGTAAATTGACAGACTTGTTAACAGAGGGCAAAACAGATGAGCCCAAATGCGTAATAGGAAGAGACTTACCGCAACCAACTTGTAAGCTTTAATTACCAGTGTAATCAGAGTGGACAGAAAGATTGGAGAAGTCAGAGGTGACATGATTTGTAGCCCCAGAGTCAAATAACTAGGCTGGATCATGCAGTGCGGATGGAAGGGCCAAATTTGCGGTGGCATAAGCTTGACGAGCGGTCATCGACGACTGGCGAGGGCGGCGTTGCTAAGTGGACCAATTTAGATGGGGTCGAGTCGCCAAAAATTCAGTTGTGTTCAGACGCTGCCAACAGTTAAGAGCTTCGTGACTAGATCGGCAACAAATCTGACACAGGATGACAGACTGTAAAGAACCGGCGGACGCCGAAGCAAGAGACCAAGTGGAAGTGTTGGCCACGAATTGAGGCCAGTGGCCGTGCATGTTTTGCATGTGTGCTTCCTCCTCTAGTAGCATACCCAGGAGCTGATGAGAGTAGATCGCCCCTGAACGAAGATTAAAGGCAGTGTGAAATGTAGAATACGTCGCATCGAGGCCATGAATGATACATTCAACGAATTCACATCAGACACAAAGTGAGAGCACTCGGTAAGAGAATCAGAGAACGAGCGCTTCCTCTCCACATATTCAAGGATAGAGAGAGAGCCCTTTGGAAAGGTCTAAAGTTGACGCTTAAGATGCATCAAATTGGTGCGATTTTGCGCATGGAACATCTGCTCCAAAATAAGCCAGGCTTCAGAAGTAGTGATAGTATGAACAATATGGGGAAGAAGTGACATGGAGATCGTCGACCGAATCCATAGAATAACCAAGCGATCTTTCTTCTTCCAAGACGCAAAGTCTGGGTTAGGGCGAACGCAGAGGGCTTCGGCTTGGTCAAATCCGAAGAAGGCGGCAGAAGCTCGGCAGGGCTGATCCCGGTACTAAAATGGAGTCCAAATCATAAGCCACGAGAGCGGACTTGATGGACTGGCGCCAAAGAGAATGATTTTGGCGATCAAGACGAAACTGAAGAGCATGGAGTTTGATGGACGGAACGCCATCGGTAATGGCAAGGTTGAGCTTATCAGCGTCGGTTTGCTGATCGGCATCAGGCCTTGGTGACGGAAGATCACCGGTGGCAGCCATGGAGTAGGCGGTGACGGAGAAAAAAGTGGTAGGGTTTAGAGGTTTTCGAAAATATTAAGGGAATAGATAGAGAGGATCAATTAGACTGAAACCATGTAAAACAGTATAAGGATTATGTAAAACTGTTCTGATTTCATTCACCATATCAACATCTATTTATGCAAGGGCTTGCTTAGAGAATAAGAAAATTTTATGGAAACCTAATCATATACAAATACGGATTTACCAAAAATACATATTATACTCTAATAAACATGAAAAAGAATTCAACATACTCATATTCATCTCATAACATTATGAATATAACTAGAAACATTCTCATATTCATCAAAAGATCATTATTGGTGTGAGTTGAAAATGATGGGTTGCTAGTAGTAATTAGGTTGCAACTTATAAATTTTATCTTATATATGTTCACCAATTTTAATGACGACGTAGCGCGCATCAATCGCTATTAATCTACATTCCAATGGCAGCTAATTAACAACTCCTCTTATTGTATACGCAATACACATCAGTTGTTTAGTGCAATGGTTCCTTGAAACCGTCCTTTGATATTCATCGTTTCCTAATGCAAGTTCCAACTTTAGAACTATAAACGGATGATGGTTCCACACCAATTTCTACAAAACACCGTGCAACAAATTTTTAATGCTATTCTTGAACTAGTGAGTTATAAGGTTATACAAATAAATTTAAAAATTATATATGTTCAAATATTATGAACATACAAGTTTAATTATGAAAATGCAATTTTTAAATGGTAACAATCAATTTTAATATAAGTATCGATGATGGAACTATAAAATTAAATATTCATTAAAATTAAATAGATATCTCAATTGGAGTATATTTAGGGGAGTTCGTTGGTCCAAGATTGGATCGAAAGACTAAAACTCATTATGACTGGAATCAGAATGATTAAAAATCTTGGATCGAAAACCAGATCGATTAGTGCTTATGTATGATCAAGACTGAACTAGAATAATTCCAATTCTGGACTGGTTGGACGGAATTTTTGCATACTTTATTTTTTTACAGTAAAATTTTGGTGTTTGAAAAAAAATTAATTATTTTTTTTCTTAAAAAGATATAAAAGTAGAAGATATTAGAAAAAACACTTCAAAATTTGGAAGAATAGTAGCCTGTTAGAAATAAATGTAAATTAGTATATAAACTTATATTGTAAATATTTTTAAAAATATACATACCGATCCATTCGTTTTGAATCGAAAAAAAATTAATTTTGGATCGGACTAGACTCAAACCTAAAATCTTGAAAAATCTTGGATCAAATATAGGACCGGAATCACATATATCTGATTTCAATCTAGTTCAATTCCTTTTGTTAGTTTACCCACCTTCATGAACACCCTAAGTATAATATATTAATATTATTATATTATGAGTTCGTCTCCTGTAAGACCATTTCATGGTGAGACTTAGGGCAAAATAATAATAATAATAATAATAATAATATTAAACAAAGAGTTTTTAAAATTCGGGGTCCAAAACACAAATATGTTTTTTGGGGTCTTATTTTAAAATCACACTGGAACTCAGGGACAAATATGCAATTCATCAAAAATAATTGAAATGCTCCGGTCTCCATCCTGAAACCATCGTCGCTAACTGGTTCTCCGCTGCGCCGATGCCGATTACTGGTGTTTCCTCAACGAAGCCGCCATTCTTGTGTCTCACCGGAGATTCGACGCATTGGCTTTCGATAGGCTTGGAAGAGTGTGGAGCTCGAGGCGATTTCGACGCAGACGTCATCGGCGGCCTATTTTAGATCTAAGGTCTTGGTTGGGGTTACAAGGATGGATTTTCAGCTCTGAATTTGCGTCGGAATTGGAGTTTTCAGTTCACCAAATGGAGGTTTTCTGTTCAGATCAAAGAAGCCGGAGAAGATGGTGAGTCTGGTCGAATCTGGTTGGCCAGTTGAGTTGGTAATGAAGTCAGATACGCGGGAGAAGGCGTGGTGAGCGTGGAACTCCTCCGACGAACGTGCCCAAAATGGCCTTTCTGATCGGCCTCTGATTCCCGAGTTTTTCGGCGACGGGTGTGAGTCTGGGTCGTTCGGGTTAAAGTGTTGATCCAATTTAATTTGGGCCTAATTATTTGGGCTCTGTTTTTATGTTCGGCCCAATTCCTAAAACTTCACATCTAAAATATAATTCATCCATTTAAAATATTTAAACATCAAATATAATAAGAGTCCTTCTCTTGAAAGACGGTCTTTCAGTAAGGGCAGGAAAAACCAAGTTTTAAAGTGTAAATTAAAAGAAATAAAAATAAAATTTTTGAATTTCATGAATCGGGTTATAACTTTATAACTACTACGTGTTGCATAATAATTTTTTAATATTGCAACTAGGATATTTTACCTTTTATTATTCTAATTAAACCTCGTATTTTCATAAGCCTATGAAAAAGTGGTCTTTCCCAAGACTTTTCCATATAATAATTAAAATTTAATTCTAAAAACAAGCTAAATTAAGACGAAATCTTGGGGATGACGGTCGTTCTATATGCTTATAGAAGGACGAAGTTTAATTTGAATAATAAAAGTAAAAGGTCTAAGTTACAATATTAAAAATTTATTATGCAATATGTAGTAGTAATAAAGCTTATAACCCGATTCATGCAACCCAAAATTTTATCTTCATTTCTTCTAATTTACATTTTAAACTTTGGTGTTTCCATGACTTATGGAACGAGACAGACTCCTAAATTAAAATAGATAAACATCCCATAAAAAAACTAAAATGGACATCAAACAAAAAGAGTTAAACATCAAAGAAAAACACTAAAAAATACATTGGATTATATTTAAACATCAAAATAAATTCTAAATATGCACATCAAATAAGGAGTCCGTCTCTTGAAAAATGGTCGTTCCATTAGTCATTAAAAGACCAATGTTTAAACTGCAAATAAGGAGAAATGAAGATAAAATTCTCGGGTTGCATGAATCGGGTTATAAATTTTTATAACTAGTACACATTGCATAATAAATTTTTAATATTGCAACTAAGACATTTTACCTTTTATTATTCTAATTAAACCCCGTCTTTCCATAAGCTTATGGAAATACGGTCTTTCTCAAGATTTTCCCTCAAATGAATATAACTGAACATCAAGTAAATACACAAAATATATTAAAATAAAAATATTTAAACAGCGTAGAAAAACTCTAAAAATTCAAATCAAATTAAAATAATTAAACAACAAATGAAAATATTAAAATACACATCAAAATAAAAAATTATTAAAACATCAAACAAAATAAATAAAATATACATCAAATTTAAAACACTATAATACACATCAAATTAGAATAGATATATATCAAACCAGTACACTAAACAACACATAAAAAACTTAAATACACATAAAGTGTAAATTATCGAATGTCACATCAAATGTGACACTGATATTGAGAAAAATAAAACATCAGTATTAATTTTTTAAAAAACTGACTCGCACGATTGAAACATCAAAAGATACACAAAATAAAAATATAATATCCTGGCAAAAAAGAAACATCAATATCAATATTTAAAAGGACGTGCGAACAACTAACACATCAATCAAAATGAAAATATAAACTTAAAATTTTAAGATAATAAAATATCACTAACTAGTGTGAACATGTATAAAGTGTCAAAATTTTAACATGCATACAAGACATTTACAATAAAATATCAAATTTTAACTTTAAAACACATCATATCATTGAAATAAAGGGTTATGAAAAAACATCACAAAGTTTGGTTGAAACATCAAGTACTGAAAATAAAACATCAAATCTAGTAGCAAAAACCTGCGCATTGCGTGGAAATCGAGAAAAAAATTCATTCGTGAATTCCTCCGACCCGGATCTTGACCCACAAGATTCTTATGAGCCAGTATCATTAATGCCCTAATTTTTATACACGACACCCCACAAAGTGGTATTTGCACCCAGATCCCTCATTACTCTCCCAAACTTTCTTCAATTATATTTGGTACTCCATGTCTAATCAAACTACATTATATTACACATTAATCCTTAATCTTCCTGCAAGACAGTTTCACATGAGCTTTTTGTCTTATATTATAGGGTTTAAGATTTAGGGCTTAGACCTAGTGCAATGGTAGAGACCGCTAGTGGTCTCTTACCAATTAAACATATTATTTATCTTAATCCCTCTCTTCCCCCTCACCTTAAGAGACCATTTAAGAGGCCCTTTTTTTTCTTCACAACGATAAGAGGTCACTGTCTACTATTCATGGACCCCACTTAATTTTCTCTATCTCACTCATTAATTTTTTACATTTAATTTAAATAAATTTGTCCACCTAAAATAAGTTGAATGTGAAATTTAATAATATATTATAATATGTAAAATTTAATTTAGTTTTAAATTTTTTTTATTAAATAATTCATTTTTTCCGTTCTTGTATATATCGCCCTTCGTTGTAAAAAATAAAAAATATTTTCGTTTTTTTCAATAAATTATTTTTAAAAATTTAAATAAAATTAAATAATACTCTGGCCAATTATAAAAAATTACATTAGCAAAACAATTTTATAAAAAAGAAATGTTGCATTAGCAAAAATCAATTATAACGTCTAGAAAAATTACATAAAATACTTAAATAATAAAATATTGATCTAGTCATACAAATTATTACAATTTGAAAATTGAAATATTGATCTAGTCTGACCAATTATTACAAATAGAAAATCAAAAAATTGATATAGTCTAACCAATTATTACTAACAGAAAACAAATTAAAAACAAAAGGACAAGAGAGGACAAAAGGTGGACTCTTGGGTGGTCTCTTAGCAAGAGAGCATATAAGGGTAATGGTTGTATGTCTAAGGGTAATGGTTGTATGTCTAAGGGTAATGGTTGTATGTCTTTATTCATAAACTCATGGTACATTATATAGTGTACAAGATACCTATACAAGCTAAAAAAAAGTAATATAATATAATTACAATCAATATTCTAATTCCTTAATACTCCTCCTCAAGTTGGAGCATGAGGATCAGAACTGCACAACCTACCAAGTAAGGAATGAAACTGGTTACATCCAAGGGCCTTAGTGAACAAGTCTGTAGGTTGGTTTGACGTGCGGATATGCTGAGTAGCAATAGTGCGAGATTGAACAAGATCCTGAACAAAATGACAATCAACTTCAATGTGCTTTGTGCATTCATGGAAAATAGGATTTGCCTCAATATGAAGAGCAGATTGACTGTCACAAAATAGACGGATAGGAGAAGAACGCAAAACCCCTAAGTCCTTCAATAAAGACTTAAGCCACAACAACTCACAACAGGTAACTGGCATTGCACGATACTCCGCTTCAGCAGAAGACCGATAAATAGTAGGTTGCTTCTTAGTCTTCCAAGAAACTGGAGAATCACCAATCATTACAAAATAAGCAGAAAGAGAATGTCGAGTAATCGGACATGCAGCCCAATCTGAATCATAGTAAGCAGTCAACTGCAACGTACTCCTAGAAGAAATAAATAAACCCTGACCAGGATGACTCTTCAAATAGTGCAACACACGAACATCAACTTGCCAGTGAGGAACACAAGGAGACTTCATGAATTGCACAAGGGTATGAATCGAATAACTAAGTACGGGACGAGTAATAGTCAGATATATCAGGCGTCCAACCAGACATCAATACTACTCCAGGTCATGGTAGGCTAAACCTTCAACACGTGCTAAATCATATTATTGCTCCATCGGAAAGTCAGTTGGTTTAAAGGCAGATAAACCGGCATCTGATAAAATGTCCAAAGCATATTTCCTTTGTGAAAGAAACATCCCCTCTGGTCTTCTAGCAATCTCTATGCCCAAAAAATACTTAAGAAGACCAAGGTCTTTCATATGGAAACAAGAACTTAAATATTTCTTGAACTCAGAGATGAGCGCTGAAGAACTACCAGCAATGACCAAATCATCCACATAAACCAGAACAAGTAAAGAAACTGATCTACGGGAAAAGACAAACAAAGAGTAAACTGCCTTACTCTGAACAAAACTAAATGCTCGTAACGCCTGAGCCAATTTAGCAAACCAATTTCTAGGAGCCTGACGAAGACCATAAAGAGATTTTTGAAGGCGACATACCTGACTATGGGGCACAACATAGCCAGGTGGGGGTCACATAAAAACCTATCCATGCAAATCACCATGCAGGAAGGCATTATGGACATCCATCTGAGGCAGTTCCCAACCACGAATGACTGCAACAGATAAAAATAAGTGAACATAACTCATCTTTGCAACCAGAGCAAATATTTTAGTATAATCAATTCCTTCAACTTAGCGATTCGCAAGAACCCCTAGGCGCGCCTTATGATGTTCAATAGTACCATCGGAACTGAACTTTTTTTGGCAGACCCATTTGCACCCAATTGTCTTCTTATTCAGGGGCAGAGGAGCCAAAGTCCAAGTCTAATTGCACTCCAGCGCAGTAACCTCTTCAGTCATAGCGTCTCGCCAATGAGCATGCTGTGAAGCCTCAGAATAAGTAGTGGGATCTACACTAGACGTTACTGCACCCAAAAATCTAGAATGCATCCTAGAAAAATTATCACAAGTTACATAATCAGTAAGAGGATAGAGAACACCTGAGGATAGTAATGATGCATGAGTGAACGTAGACGTAAGGGGGTGGGTTCTTCAGTAGTAAGAGCACACACATAATCATCACAATCATAATCTGTCAAATAAGAAGGTGGTCGATGAACACGAAGACTCTGTCTGATAGGTGGCAACTAGGTAGCGGAACCATCCAGAGCCGAAGATGCTGCAAAAAGAGACTAAGCTGATAATCAGATCCGACGCATATAGGTTCGGAGATTTGGAAGACTCCGACAATGAGGGATCGACGACGGTAAGCAGCGGCGGCTGGTGACGAGGATCGGCATTGGTCGGCGGTGACCGATGGCGGAGACTGATCGGCGGAGGTGTGGCGACTGACCGGCGGATGTCGGCAGCAACTGACCAGGGGTGATCGGTGCTAACTGGCCGGCGGCGCATGGCTGGGAGAAGCCGGCAATGGACAGCGATATGAGAAAACAGTGCGACTCCGGCATCGGTGATGAGGAGATCGGCGGTGAAGTGGTGGCGGAGTCAGGTTAGTCTGAAAGGACCGACGTCGGAGTTACAGAATACGGGAATCGGTCTTAAAAAAATTGGCATCCCGGCTGTTAAAGATCACCTGAGATTCCAAGGCAAAAAGGCGATAGCCTTTCTTTTCGACAGGATAACTAAGAAACAGACAACGTTGACTTCTTGGGGGAAACTTGTCGCGATATCTGGGAACATGAGTAGCAAAACACAAGCAACCAAAAACTCTTAATGATGAGTAATTAAGAGCTTGCCCATAGAGCAACTCAAAGGGAGTACGACCATTGAGATTATGTGTCGGTGTTCGATTAATTAGGTAGGCAGCAGTAAGAACACATTCTCCCCAAAATTAAATAGGAAGACTGGCTTGAAACCGTAAAGTACACGTCATATTAAGTAAATGAAGATGCTTTCTTTCAACTCAACCATTCTGCTGCGGTGTATCAACCATAGATGTCTCAAAGATGATCCCAGATACAGTAAAATGAGATCTCAAAGGAAAAAATTCAGTGTCGTTATCAGCCTGAACACGTTGCATGGTTCGGCCCCACTGGTTCTTCACTAAGGAACTAAATTCTAAAAATATAGAAGCTACTTCATATTTAGCCACTAATAAATAAACCCAAACAGCTTGGGAATAATCATCAACTATAGTTAAAAATTAAAATGCACCACTAGAGGATTGTGTTCGATAAGGTCCCCAAACATCACAATGAAATAATTGAAATAGTACAGTAGCAGTTGTAGAACTCAATGGAAAACTATGTCTAGTCTGTTTTGCTCTATAACATGTAGAGCAAGGAACATAAGTCTTATTAGTGCCAAAATCAATATAAGAAATAGAAGACAACACCGTGGAGGAAGGATGTCTGAAACGCTGATGCCATGACGACACATAAGCAACTGTTGGAAGAGACTGCGGGACGGGGGGATGATTACGAGTATCCAACAGACGAAGCCAAAACACTCCCCCTTCTGTTTACCCACGCACATCACTTTCCTCGTACTGATTGTCTGTAAAATGTAATAATTTTCAGTGAACAAAGCTAGACATTTTAAGGCAGATTACAATCTAGAACATGATAATAGGTTGCACTGCAAAGTAGGTATATATAACACACGAGTAAGAGTGACACCACCAAAGCAAATAGAACCATATTGAGTGGTGGATGACACATCCATCAGGCAGAACAACATTCACAGTATCAATAGCAGTGGTAAGATCAGTAAGAGAACCTTTGTCACCAGTCATGTGATATAAGGCTCCTGAATCAAGTATCCATGGTAAAGTAGGCTTACCAGACTCATTGTCAGTAAAAGAGTTAAAATAATTAAATAAATGCATGGCCATGCTCCATTGGTCATCAAACAGAGCAGGGCCAAAGCTGGATTGGGTAGGGACACGGTTAGAGGAAGCCTCCGCCACGACACCTGGCGGCGGGAGAGGAAGCGCCATAGCAGCACCTTCGTGGATGGCGGTGGCAGATGTAGGTCGAGGAATTGGCGCTGGCTTCTTGGCAGTGGTGGTTTTCTCCTTCAACTCCTTGAACCATTCTGGTACACCAAAGATCTCGAAGCAGGTATCCTTATCATAACCCTTGCGATGACAATGTGTACAAACGAGATTCTTGCGGTCAGAAGCAGAAAGAACAATTGGCGAAGAACTTGTAAGTGGTGGCCGTCGTGCAGCATATGCCATGGCGTTAGAAGAAGGCTCACGAGCTCGAATGACAACTCTATGATTCTCCTCCTGGGAAACAAGGGCATACACTTTCATAACATGTGTAATTGGATCAATGCTCATGATATGTGATCGTAAGGTGTCAAAGCCTTCGTCGAGACCAGAGATGAATTGGTAGATCAAATCCTTCTCTCTTTCTCAGAAGACTCTCGCAGAAATATTGCAATGGCACAGTGCCTTGATTTCTTCACAGTCACAAACTAGAGGAGGCCGCATGCAGTGATAATCTGCAAACAACTTCTTTAGTTTGCCAAAGTAAATGTCGATGGGCTGACCATTCTGCCTGCAACTCTGAATAGCCTCTTGCATTTGCAAAACCTTCATACCATTGCCAAGAATAAAACGTGCCTTCAGGTCATCCCACAGTTTCTTAACTGTGGCAAACAAGCTTGTAGAAGATCTCAATACCGGATCCATGGTTTGGAAGATCCAGCAAACAAGAATA
Organism: Rubia yunnanensis; assembly: GCA_037428765.1. Taxonomy (NCBI): domain Eukaryota; kingdom Viridiplantae; phylum Streptophyta; class Magnoliopsida; order Gentianales; family Rubiaceae; genus Rubia; species Rubia yunnanensis. The sequence continues at coordinate 46,956,323 of CM075069.1, read as the reverse complement.
GCATTAATCCCAGGCCAATCAGCAGCACCAGGATGACCATTATGGGGGTTTAGTAATGGATCCATCAATGAACCCAATTTTTTTTCTTGGCAAGGAATGCACGGCACATTGCGTCAGACCATTAAATGTAATTTTCTTGACTTTTCAACATGTTCGGTATAAGTTGTAAACCAGGACCATCTCCAGAGCCAATAAAGTAAGGATCAGTCGACATACGACCAATAGGAACAGCAGACCGAGGGCCAGAGTGCAATTGCAACTGTTTCAGTAAAGTTGCAATCACATCATAACAACTCATATCCTGAAACTTCGGAACCTCAGGTGCAACATTAATACGGGCCTGTTCTTCGGAGGAAGATATAGTGTAAAATCAGGTATTGATCAGCAGCAGGTACAATAACCGGCGGCAGATCAAACCGACAGGACACATCGGCGCGTTGAACTAGCGGCGGCGCGTGAAGGTTGGAGAGTTGTGGTCGTGTGGCGGAACCGGTGGCGGCGTGGAAGCAGTAGCGGCAGAACGGAGCAGCGGCGCGTGGAGAGTGCAGCGGCAGTGCGTGGAGAGTGCAGCGGCGGCGCATGACGGAACAGTGGCGGCGTGTATGGCGGATCCGACGGCGCCGGGGGCTCGGGATTTTAAGACAACAGAAATTTTCTATTAGGGTTTCAGGATTTTAGACTCTGATATCATATACAAAATAAGGGTAATAATTTTATGTCTTTAGTCATAAACTCAGGGTATATTATATAGTGATACAAGATACCTATACAAGGTAGGAAAAAGTAATGTAATATAAGTATAATTACAAGTAATATTCTAATTTCTTAATAAAAGAACATCACTATGAGCATTTTCGATCTCTAAAGCGATCTCGTAATTTTAGAAGACCATTGCAATTCGCACATGCTCTAAAGAGCCCTCGAAGTGCAAATAAGAGATTCCAGAAGCTCAAAGCTGACATCAAAATTCAAGCTCAGCTTGTAGCTTAATTAAGCCATTGTGTTTAATTTTAAACAGTTACACTACAATACGACAACGTTGATGGAGACCGTAGTGTAGCTTTCATCTTTTTCTGAATCCAATTTTCTTGATTTTCTGTACATGATAAACGAATATAATAATTTAAAATTAAAATTTAGTAAGTGCTATTGCCGTTTCTCTTTCTATGCCCCACATGATTACCACGAAGCAACAAATTTATAATTCACAGCTTAATAAAATAAAATAAAAGAAAAGTACCGGTCATTGAGAGATTAAGTTTGTAAAATTCTGCGAGTACGAAAGGGAAGATCATTATGGGATAATCCCATTTCAGAAGTGTCATCTGACATAATAAAACTATCTGAATATAACCAAATTAAGGTCAGGACTACTTATAATTAGCATCTAATGACGTGTACTATAGTTGAATTAATCAGGCATAATGTTTTTTGTAATCCTCTTTGCATATACATACGTAAGAATATAGGTTCCGTCTCTTGAAACACGGTCTTTTCATAAGTCATGGAAAAATCAAGGTTTAAGTGTAAATTAGAAGAAATGAAGATAAAATTTTTGTGTTGCATGAATCGGGTTATAACTTTATAACTACTACACGTTGCATAATAAATTTTTAATATTGCAACTTAAACCTTTTACCTTTTATTATTCTAATTAAACCCCTTATTTCCATAAACTTATGGAAATACCGTCTTTCCTAACACTTTATCAATAATATAATTATAAATTAGTTTATTCAGTAAAAGTTCATTTATTCGAGATCAATATATAAAACACTAATAAGATTAGAAACGTCACAAAGTCCTATTATAGACTGACTAACCGTTGGATGGAGTCAAATATATAATTGATGTAACTAATGAGGTGATTTGATGTTTGTTTTTATTTATTGCAATGAGATTTCTACAACTATGAAAACTTTTAAAAATGTATCGTAATGTATAAATAATTATAATTTGACCGTAAAAGTTATTGAAATGAGAATTTTTATGATTGGTTTAATCGTTTGTCGATCTAACAGAAAGCTCTAGGCAGGGCAAATTTTTAAAAATGATCTAATCCCATGTGCGAGATCGCTCTATTGTTAGATTTAGTTGAAAATATAAATATTGAAATGATGGGGGTATTAAACATATGGGCCTAAATTAAGCCTCTCTCTCGCTCTAACAGTGCATGCGAAAACACCATCAACTATGTGTTTCATTCATCAATTTTTTCCATTTTGATTAGGCGGGTTTCTTGAATCAGCGTCACCATGAGTAGATAGGGGGGAAGAAGTTGACAAAGAAAAACATTGTTAGATTGTCTAACATCATTGGAGGTGAGAAACTCATAGCAGAATCATTGGTTGGTGTGGAGAGTTTAAAAGGGGTTTTGATTGAAGAAGGGGATAGCAACAATTCTATGCTGGAATCGGTGGTTGTGGTCAACGGTATGACGGGCAGAGCACGGGATGACCTTGAATCAATAAGGCTGCTTCCACCAGTAAAAAACAACCAATCAAAGTTGAATTGGGGGAAAGTTCTGATGAGAAAAATGATGGCAAGAGGCTTTCATGGGGTGATATGGAAAACGAGGAGGGGAAGGGCTGGAGCAAATTGTTTCGGGCAGATGAGAATAAGGTCAGATTTTATGAACCTAATATTATAGAAGGGATGTCCATGGGTGAGATCACGATAGATGAAGTTGAGGAGAGCGCCAAGCCTTGGAGCTCAACGGTGGTATGCCAAACGCTTGGGTTCAATCCTCCATTTAAAGTGATGGAAGATTTTTCCACAGAATCTGTAACAAAAGAATCAACAAGGTATGAATGGTCAGTAAATGGGTCTTTATGGTAAAGTTTATTTCAGTTGATCATAGGGATGGGATATTGTAGAATTGCATTGTTTTCTTTGATAGCAAGCCTATTATTATTAAAGCTTGGTATGCTGATTATGATTACTCTGAACCCTGCAAAATCCCTGTATGAATTCAGATGCCTAGTCTTCCTTGTGTTTACTGGCATCCAAAGATCACTAGCAAGATCATAAGCTCTATTGGAAAACCAGTGTGTTTAGATAGAGCTACCCAACAAAAGGATATGTTAACCTATTCCAGAGTCAAAGTGGATGTAGAAATGACTGATAGTGTGCCTGATATGGTATTGTATATGAATGAGTTTAAAGTAATCATGCAGCAGAAAATTTTCTTTGAGTGGAAACCTGTTAAGTGTAATGGATGATGCCTGTTAAGGTATAGCCTGGGGGAATGTAGAAGAGCAAAAGGGGATAAAGCTGAGGTTGGAAAAAAGGGATGACAGGTCTATGTGCCAGTGAACGTAGAAAGGAAAGCAGTGCACAAAAGGGGTGGTATCTGAGAATGAATGTGGTGATGAAAATAGGGGCACAGAAGATACTCAGGAACAAGCACTAGTGGTGAAGGCATGGTAGAAAGAGGATCTAAGAAAGGAGTTAAGGGGAACATATATGGGAATAATATTGTGGTGACTGACAAACAATTGCAAGCAAAAGAAAAAATGGAGGCTAATCAGAGCATAGAGATGGTGAGGAGGAGCAAAAATGCTGTTGTAACCTTGAAAGACATACCACCTGATGGAATGTAACTGGATCTTGTGGAATGTCTGTGGTTTGAATAAAACTAGAAAACACATTATAGTCAAAAAGTTTTGCAAGCAGAACAATGTGGGTCTACTGTGTTTACTGGAAACAAAAATCAGAAAAGACAAAGAAAAAGAGGTTTGGAGGAGCATTGGTTTAGGCTGGGATATGTCTACAAATGCATATGTGGTTACTGGAGGTAGAATCTGGGTGCTGTGGAGAAGGGATTTGCTTGGAGTTAGCATAGAAACAATAAGGTATCAGTGGATGGATTTGAAGAATTATGTCAACAAAACAAAAAGGGAAGGCTAGTGTATAGTAGTATATGGTTTTAACACTGGTAAGAAAATAGATAGTTTGTGGCAGTATCTGGAAAGCTGTGGAGATAAAGGTACACCTTGGATCATTGCAGGTGATTTCAACTCTCCTCTGGAGTTTCAAGACGGAATAAGGGGTGCCCCAGTGGATTTCAAAGAGATAAAGGAATTTCAGGAAGTCATGGAAGCATTGGACTCGATGGAAATCAAAACAACTGGATGCCAGTATACCTGGTCTAACAGAAGGGAAGGAATGGATAGGGTTATGAGCAGGATTGACAGGGGATTAATTAACATAATCTGGTGGAAATAAATGGATGATGTGTTCCGTGAAGTAAAAAATAAGCCTATGTCTGATCATCTGCCAATTTTGGTGAGATTTGATGCAAACATGGTAAACTTTAGGAAGCCTTTTAAATGCTATAATATGATCTCTCTATCTCCTCTATTCTAAAGCAATGTGATGGAGGTCTGGCAGAGTAGGGCTGTGCTAACATTGGAAGATTTAGCAGCAGTTATGAAGGCACCAGAGAAGCCTTTGTAAAAGCTTAATTGGAGAGAATTTGGGGCAATAGGAGTAAAGGTTGAGGAAAAACAAATGAAGGAATGGGTGCCGACATAGGATGACTTAAATGTAGAACCATTGTCAGTTTTAAAACAGCAGACTGAAAGTAATGCTAGAAAGAAGCTGGAAATACTGCAGGAGGGTGAGTATAGATTCTTGCAGCAGAAGGCTATAATGCAATGACTAAGAGAGGGAGTACTAAATGTTGATGGTACTTAGGTCAATGATCAGTTGTGTATTGAAAAAGAACTGGTCAGACATTTTAAAGCCCAGCTGGGTATGGAAAAGAAAACACTAAATTTGGATGCAAGTGTGGTGGAGTATGGGAAAGTGCTGAATATAGAGCTACAAGCAATGTTGATTTTTGCTACCAGTTCAGAAGAAATACATAAAGCATTGAAGGGTATTCATTCCTCTAAAAGCCCAGAGAAAGATGGGTATACAAGTTTGTTTTTCAAAGATTTGTGGAGTATTGAGGGTGAAGATGTAGTGAGAGCGGTGAAGGGATTCTTTTCTGGGGAGGATATTCCAAAGAGCTTTAGCAGTACAGTTTTAGCTCTACTGCCAAAGATAACATTACCTCAGGTAGCTTATGATTTCAGGCCCATCTCTTGTTGTTCTGTTATCTATAAGCTGATCAAAAAATTAATACGTGCTAGGATGAGAGAGGTGCTACTTGATATTATTAGTACTTATCAGAGTGCTTTTATTAAGGGTAGATACATTTCACATAATCTATTACTTGCACAGGAGCTGTTGCATAGATATAACAATGGTAATATGAAACCAAGTTGTATGATGCAATTATATATTAGTAAATATTTTGACAGTGTTAGCTAGAAGTTTTTGAAGGACTAGTTGATGGTTTTAAAATTTCCTTGTTTAATGGTTGATTGGATTATGAGGTGCATAAAGGGTTCTGATTTTTTCCTGTCTGTAAATGGAAGATATACTGAGGTCTTTAAGGCTAAATAGGGTGTGAAGCGGGGAGACCATGTATCCCCTCTTTTGTTTGTTATATGCATGGAATACTTGACTAGATTGTTATCCAGAGAAGTTAGATGTAAAACTGTTGATTACCATCAGAGATGTAGTAAAACAGGGGTACACTCACTGTTGTTTGCTGATGATCTTTTGGTGTTCTGTGGTGCTAACAAAAAATCTATGGATGGTATAAGGGGAGTTTTGGAGGATTTTCAGAAGGCAACATTCCTTGGGATAAACAAAGATAAGTCAAATGTGATATTCTCAAAAATGGAGGAAGGTGAGCTGTTTGTCTTGGTTGCTATTTTATAGGTACAAAAAGGGGAATTCCCAGTAAAGTATTTGGGGCTCCCTTTATCAACTGTAAGGTGGGATGAGGAGGACTGTGAGAAACTCCTTGATTAGAATAGGCAGAGAGTAAAGAGTTGGGGTTCCAAAAATTTGTCTTATGCTGGCAAATTACAGTTGATCAGTATAACTAGTTATTGGGGGAATGTGATGAAGATTCCTGAAAGTGTGAATGAAAGAATAGTAAAAAATTTTGGGAGTTATCTCTGGGGCAGGGATGAAGATCAGAGGGGATTTACTAGCAGTCTCAGAGGATGCTATTTGTAGAGGGAAAAAACAAGGTGGAAAAGGATTAGGGATCCAGGTTTGTGGAATCAGGCTGCTCTATGTCAGCACTTATGGGACATTGAAAATAAGAAGGACATCTAGTGGGTGAAATGACTTAATGCCAATTATTTGAAGGGGAAAGATTTGTTAATCAAGAAGGAATAAATCTCAAAACTGGCCTTGGAGGGTGCTATTAGCTTTAAGGACCAGGATGTATGATAAATTGGGTGAATGTGTGAACATACAAGGTGAATTAGTTATCAAGGAGGTGTATGCTTTGATGAAAGGAGATAGTTGCAAAAGCTACAACTGCAATTATCTAGCACAAAGCAGTGCATCTCAAGCAAAACCTGTTTATGTGGATGTTGATCAACAAGAAACTTGCTACTTGTGACAGGTTACAGAGGTTTGGGACAATTGGTGCACAACCTTGTTGCTGTGTTTGTGGTTTGGTACCAGAAACCTCTTACGTCCTGTTTGTTGGCTACCCCTATTTGCAAGAAGTGTTGAAGGGCTTGAACTTGAAACTGCATAAAACTGAAATGGAGTTGAAGAAAGTGCATTTTCTGGTTGCAAGGAATATAGTTGGGAAGAAATTGGGAGTGTTATCTACTGCTCTATACAACGTGTGGTTGGAACGAAATTGAAGAATCTTCAAGAAGCAGGAACTGAAAACTGAGACTATCATATTTCAGACGGTAACTAAATGTGAATGGAGGACTCAAAAAGGCTGGAAATGCAGGTTGAAGATGCTAGAGAATGAGATCCTGTTGCAATGATGTAGTCTGATGCGTCTATTGCATTTGTTTGAAATTTTTTATCTGTTTTGTGTTAAATTTGAGTGTAATGACTTTGCCTATAGTTAGGGAAAGGGTTTTGTCTGTTGGGCCAAAAATAGGGGTTGGCTGAGCCATTTTTTCGTTGGGTTTGATGTGTGGGCTTAGAGGGATAACATAAAGATGATATTGTTTTGCTCTTCAAGTAATATATTCATTCTTCATAAAAAAAACATATGGGCCTAAATGTAATTATTTACATCTTAGAATTCCTAACAAAAGATGCATATTTTCAGTCCTTATATTGTAGAATGATGTGCACTTATACCTCCACTTCTTGTGTTTGTGTAGATATGTTTCTTTATTTTCCGAAAGTGCACTTATGCCCCTGAGCTCACCTGGAGATTTGGTCAACTTTAATCCTTGCCCAAATTTAAACGAAATATCATTTTTTCCCAAATAAAAATAATTTGGAAAATCCAGAATCGTTTTAACGACCATTTTGCCCCAAAACCCAAAATCAGACTTTTCTCCGCCATACGAAATATTTCAAAACTCAAAATCCATCGCACCTTCACAGCGAAGTCCTCGCACTCCAGCGGTGCCTTCACTGTGAAGTTCCATTGTGAAAGAATGATTTTTCGTGATGATTCTGATTAATGAAGAAGAGTATAATTAGAGTACAAAGTAGACTAGTCTAAATATAACTCTAGCCTAGTAATCAGGAAAAAAATCTTATCTAATCATCAACTTCCTTTGTTATAACATCCCCCCCAAGCGAAGCGTCAGATGCTCGCCGACTCACAGCTTGGACCTGAAGAACTCGAATAACGGATGAGAGAACCCATTTGTGAGATGTCTGCAATCTGAAGAGAAGTCAGGACATGAGCAACACGTAGCTTTCCAGATGTCACCAACTCACAAACAAAATAATAGTCAATGTCAATGTGCTTCACTCGCTTATGAGCCACCAATTTCAGAGCTAAGAAAATAGCCATGCTGTTGTTGCATAACAGTAATGGAGCACCAAAAAGTGGAACCCTAAGATCACGAAGTAAATGAGTGAGCCAAACCACCTCTGAAGCAGTGTTGGCGAGAGCATGATATTCACACTCAATGCTAAAGCGAGAAACAATGGGTTGTTTCTTGGCACTCCAAGAAACCAGATTCCCACCAAGATAAACAGCATAACCATAAGTGGGCAGTCTAGACTCCAGACAGCGGGCTCAGTCGGCATCAGAGTACCCTAACACCTCAGGAGTACTAGTAGAACGAAAGCTAAGACCAAAATAAATGGTGCCACGAACAAACCGAAAAATATGGGTCACTGCAGTGAAATGGTCCTCTTTAGGATCCTGAAGATACTGCCTCACCGTGTTGACCGAGAAAGCCAAATCCAGACGAATGATGGTGAGATACTAGAGGGCACCAACAAGGGAACAATACAGTGTAGAATCCTGGAATAGAGGACTGGTAGAGCTGTGAAGCTGAGAACCCGTAACACCCCAAACCCACCACACAATGTCGGGTCGGGTTTGGTCGTGCTACCAAAAATGATAACAGTAATAAGCAGATAAATTATATGCGGAAGCAATTTAGACCATTCAAATCCTAAATTACTATTACAGTGAAAGTGTTATTATAAGTGTTAAATGAAAGTTTCACCTAACTATTACAGATTCAAAATCTATGTTAAGGTTCATCCAGGATCTCTCTCAAAATAAGTAAAGACATCAAAGTGCTTTTCTCTTACAGTTCTTCTTCACCTGAAAAAAGGTTGTTAAACTAGAGTAAGCTCCTTGCTTGGTGAGGTTTCATCGCCAGTATTTATCCAGTTGAGTTTTAGTGATCACAGAATATCAAATAACAAATAGCCACATATGTCCTAGCACATAGTAAAAAGATACGGGTGGTTAGTGCCAAGTTGTTGTCAAGTGCCTATGTGGCAACTCTGACTAACATACATGGCACAACCTTTCGGTAGTACCCGAAGGCTATCAGTTCAGAATTCAGTCTCGATAACCATGCCCAATCAGATGTTCAGTTACGAGCTCATATCAGTACAGTACAGTGGGTAATACTTGCATACCAGAAAATCCACGAGTAGCCGGTCTAATCAGACGGTCCAGTGGTGAGGTTCGAGTGGTAAGTGGTTCAAGAGGTAAGGTTCCAGTGGTACTGGTTCAAGGGGTAATGGTTTCAGTAGTACTAGTTCGAGGGGTAAGGTTCGAGAGGTGAGTTTTAGGGGTAATGGTTTCAGTAGCACTAATTCGAGGGGTAAGGTTTGAGTGGTGAAGTCTTTCAGTGGGTTCTAGGGGTGAAGTTTTCAGTAGGTTCGAGGGGTGAAGTTTTCAGTAGGTCTGAGGGGTGAAGTTTTTAGTAGGTTCGAGGGATAAAGGTTTAGAAGAGGTTCGAGAAGTAAAGGTTTAGCATGGGTTCGAGAAGTAATGGTTTAGCAGGGGTTCGAGAAGTAATGGTTTAGCAGGGGTTCGAGAGGTAAAGGTTTAGCAGGGGTTCGAGAGGTAAAGGTTTAGCAGGGATTTGAGAAGTAAAGGTTTAGCAGGGATTCGAGACGTAAAGGTTTAACAGGGGTTTGAGAGGTACTATTTAGCAGAGGTTCGAGAGGTAAAGGTTTAGCAGAGGTTCGACAGGTACTGTTTAGCAGGGGTTTGATAGGTAAAGGTTTAGCAGGGGTTCGAGAGGTACTGTTTAGCAGGGGTTCGATAGGTAAAGGTTTAGCAGGGGTTCGAGAGGTAGTTTCAGTAGGAGTTCGAGGGCAGGGGTTCGAGAGGTTACTGTTCAACAACGGTTCGAGAGCAGCCTGTACACATACAAGATAATATATATATATATACTTCGATTCATGCGAAGGTAATGCAAACACTCACTTTGGTTAGATTTGGGCTTGGAAAACTTCCGTCTCCTGCTTTACCACTGGTCACCACTATACTTTGGCAAGAATTTTTCTTAAGGTTGTGTGAGAAGGTAAGAACTGGGGATCTAGTATTTATACTATATAGAAACATAGGTTCTGACACCTACTTACCTGAAATTTTATCCTGTAATCCTACGTCCACTTGCCAAAAATTACTTTGGATAACTTTCTCACGTCCGCCGTCCGTTTCTTCTTTCCAGTAATTTCATTTGCCAAAATTACTTTGGATAAAATTCTTTACGTCCGCCGTTTCTTTCTCCCAGTAATTTCACTTGCCAAAATTACTTTGGATCAAATTCTTACGTTTGCCGTCCATTCCTTCTTCCCCTTAATTTCCTTTACTCATTTACTTATTTATTTATTTATTTATTGCTGTTAGCCGTCCATTCCTTGTTCCCCTTAGTTTCCTTTACTCTACTCATTTATTTATTTATTGCTACTAATATATATATATATATATATACAATGTATATATCTTCTTCCTGGTAATTTCTTTTGATTTATTCATTTACTTATTATATATATACATATCTATTATCATTATCATATATATAAATTGTTCAATTTAGAAAGTATTTGAAAGTTTAAAAGAAGCCATTATTGATGACACTATTCTTACTATGTATTTTTACACCTTCTTTAATAACATTAACTCCTAGCATTTAACTACAATTAGTCAATATATGTATAGTGGTAATATACCGGCTATAAACGACTATATTTCGAACGGTAATATATATTAGTTATAAACGGCTATATATATGTATATATATATATACAAAATTATCTAACATTTTAAAATCACATTTCCTCTTCTATCTCATATCCTTCTAACCATATCTTCTCTCAATTCGCAGCTAACATGTCGAGTGTCTGTCTTTGCTGCCGTAATTATCGTTGTACTACATTTTAGTATTCTCACTGGAGATCTTACTCTAGAAGAATTTTTTTACTCTTCGGTAATGATTGGATTCATTTATTACCTTTTATTTTTCACGATCCTCATAGATTTTTGTATTTCTAATTACATTTAATAAATTATTTTATTTCCCTATTATACAGTGACATCAATAAATTGTTAGTTTTGTAGACAAGGTTTAACCATTACGGTTGGGGTTTTCACAATCTCCCCACCTTAATGAATTTCGTCCCCGAAATTCCCATTTCCCGTGAATAACTCTGGGTAAGTATCCCTCATGTCTACTTCCAACTCCCAAGTTGCTTCCTCAACCTTATGATTTCTTCACAATACCAAAACCATAGGAATCTCTCTAGTTCGCAATGTCTTGATTTTTCGATCCAATATTTTTACGGGATTTTCCTCATACATCAGTTTTTCATTCACTTGTAAGTTTTCATGGTTTCGCACGTGTTCGGGATCAGGGTGGTATTTCTTCAAAAGTGATGCATGGAAAACATCATGTAATTTTTCCAACTGGCTAGGTAGGTTAAGTAGATACGCAACTGGCCCGACTCGTTGTACGACTTCGAAAGGGCCAATGTACCTAGGGCTCAGTTTTCCTTTCTTGCTATGCCGGACGAGACCCTTGTGAGGGGTTACCTTCAAGAACACCTGGTCACCTACTCCAAACTCCAAATCCCTCCTCCGATGATCCGCATAACTCTCCTGTCGACTTTGAGCCGTCTGTAAGCGCTGCTTTATCAGTTTGACCTTATCCATGGATTCCTCAACCCAAGGTATACTGGTAACTGGAAAAGTCTTTTTTTTTCTCTCCCACTTCATCCCAAAAGAGGGGTGTTCGACACTTTCTACCATAGAGTACTTCATATAGAGCCATACCAATGAACGAATGGTAACTGTTGTTATAAGCGAATTCTACCAGAGGTAAATGAACGTCCCAACTTCCCCAAAATTCATAACACAGCTTCGGAGCATGTCCTCCAAAATTTGAATTGTTCTCTCCGACTGCCCGTCTGTTTATGGGTGGGCACTCGTACTAAAGTTCAATTTGGTTCCCAATGCGGTTTGCACTTGCCTCTAGAAATGGAAAGTGAATCTTGGGTCCTCATCAGACACGATAGATATTGCCACCCCATGAAATCTTACGATTTCCCAGATGTATAGGAAAGTCAGTGTTTCCAATGAGTATTTAACGTTGATCGGTAGGAAGTGAGCCAACTTGGTCAACCTATCAACCACCACCCATGTTGCATCGGTGTTTGAGGTAGTCCTGTCACAAAGTCCATCGTGATGTGATCCCATTTCCACTCAGGAATTTCCAATGGTTGTAACAACCCTGATGGTTTCTGATGTTCGACCTTAACCTGTTGGCACACCAAACAACGTGCCACATATTCCGCTATGTCCCTCCTCATATTATCCCAACAGTACCATTGTTTTAGGTCTCGATACATTTTGGTCCCTCCTGGGTGCACCGCATACTTGGATCGGTGAGCTTCCTCCAACACTCTTTGGGTGATTGCTGAATTTCGGGGTAGCCAAAACCTACCTCTACAAGTCAGCACTCCTTCACTATCTACTTCAAAATCCGGCAACTTTCCTTCAGCGACAAGCTTTTTCTTCTTTACCAATAATTCATCTGACTCTTGAGCCTTCTTAATCTCTGTGGGTTACCCAACTTATACCCTTAGATTGAAGAATACAAGTCGGTCTGGTTTATGCTCACATTCCCAATTCTCTACCTGCGATAACATCTCTGCCTCCTATATCCAGATATGCGCCAACTTCACCTTTTGGCTTAGTGCGTCTTCCACCACATTTTTCTTGCCAGGATGATAATTGATTACACAATCATAATCCCCCCAAAACTCCATCCATCGACGTTGGGGCATATTCAGGCCCTTTTGGGAGGATATGTACTTCAGGTTCTTAGGATCTGACATTACTTCAAATGTGACTCCATATAAGTAATGTCACCATTTCTTTAAAGCAAACACCACTGCAGCTAGTTCTAGGTCATGGGTGGGGTAATTCTTTTCATAAGGTTTCAACTTCCTGGATGCATAAGCAATCACATGGCCCCTTTGCATCAATACGCATCCTAGACCCTCTCCTGAAGCATTGGTATACAATATGAATCCATCCTTTTCGTCAGGTAGGGCAAGAATTGGGGCAGGGGTAAGACGCTTCTTCAATTCCTGAAAACTGGATTCAGTCTTCTCATTCCATTTGTACTTAACTCCTTTCTGAGTTAAGAAAAATAAAGGGGATGCAAGTTTAGAGAAGTCTTTAATGAAATGCCTATAGTACCCTGCCAGTCTAAGGAAACTTCAAACTTCCGTACTATTGTTTGGCACCCACCAGTTTAGAATTGTCTCGAATTTAGATGGATCCATGGATATTCCTTCCTTGCTAATCACGTGCCCCAAAAATTTCACTTGGTTTAGCCAGAATTCACATTTGCTAAACTTGGTGTACAACTAGTGCTCCTTAAGCAGTTGTAACACTTTCCTTAGATGCCTTTCATGCTCCTGCTGAGATTTGTTATAGACCAGGATGTCATTGATGAAGATGACAACAAACTTGTCTAATTATGGCCAAAATACTTGATGCATGAGGTCCATAAAAGCAGCTGGTGCATTTGTCACCCCAAATGGCATTACTAGGAATTCATAATGACCATATCGAGTATTGAAAGCTGTATTGGGTATGTCCTCCCTCTTCACTTGCAACTGGTAGTACCCCTGTCGTAAATCCTGTTTGGAAAATACAACTGCTCCTTGGATTTGATCGAAAAACTCCTCAAATATGGGAAGAGGGTATTTATTCTTAATTGTCACATTGTTTAAGCCTCGATAATCGATACACATCCGAAGAGAGCCATCATTCTTTTAAACAAACAATATCGGGGCTCCCCAGGGAGAGGTACTCGGTTGAATGAATCCTCAAGCTAATAAGTCTTCAAGTTGTAGCTTCAACTCCTGTAGCTCTAACGGTGCCACATGATAAGGGGTTCGAGAAATAAATGTGACCCCAGGTACCAGATCAATGGTAAACTCGGTCTCCCTTTCTGGAGGTAAACTTACTAGTTCCTCTGGAAATACCTCAGGGAAGTCTTGGACCACAGTTACATCTTCTCCTTTTAACTGGTCCACTGGCTTATTCAAGATATAAGCTAATATTCAAGTCGCTCATTTGCAAATCATTCGTCGAGCCTTGACTCCAACAACTATTAATGAGGAGAATATTTTCATTCCCACATCCACTTCAATCGGAGGTTCCCCTGGTCAACACAGCTTAACTTCCTTCGTATGACAATTAAACTGGGCGTGATTTTTAGCAAGCCAATCCATTCCAAGTATTACCTCATAGCCCTTTAAGGGTAGAGCAATTAGGTCTATGGGTAATTCCCCATGCCCACACTTACCCTACAGTTTCTACATACTCGTCCAGTTAGGATTTTAGCATCATTTGTGGGAGTGGTAACCTCCAACTTATAGGGTAAGTTCTCCATCTTATCTTCCACATTTTCAAGAAAGGAATAACTAGCAAAAGAATGAGAAGCACCAGGATCTATCAAAACTTTAGCTAGTTTACCCAAAATAGAGAGGGTACCTACAATGACCTCAGTCGAAACTGGAGCTTCATTATCTTCCATCGCGTAAACACGAGCTTGCACCCTTGGTTGGCTTCCCCCACTTACTCCTCCTTTTTGAGCCAGTTTGGCGACTGACGGCTGAGACCCCACGGTTTGAGACGAGTGACTCGACAGAGCTAGCGGGCATTATGATATTCTATGTTCAGAACTTTCACACCTTAGAAACTTGTTTGCCTTCCTCCAGCAATCCTTCTCATCATGGTTTCCCTTTCCACAGTGCGTGCAACGAACCCAAATTGTTCCTCTCGAAATGATGCTCAAGCTCTTCAACATGGCCGAGGGTCAGGATATGTCTCTCCTAGGGACTTTGTTTTTCTCAAAGTTTACTCCCCGTGGGCCTGGAGTGTATACCGACTGGGAGTTCACACTTGTTCTTCTCGATTGGTGCATGGATCGTAAAGCATTTTTGGTTTCCTCCACTCTGCAAGTGGATTCGACAACTGCAGCATAATTGTTCTGATAAGTCAGGGCTAGGGCATCCTTCAATTACAGCCTTAACCCTTGGGCAAACTTTCTCTTAAGTTCATCATCAGTTGAGATCATCTTCTTAACAAATTTAAAGAGTAAGGAAAACTTTGCCTCATACTCTGTTACACTTATTAAACCTTGTTTCAAGTTTATGAAGTTTGCTTCCTTCCTTTCGATAACTAGAGATGGAATGAACTTCTTCTTAAACTCCTTTTCAAAATTTTTCCAGGTCCTGGGAGTTTCCTCCATGTCCCACTTCCTTTGTACTATGTTCCACCAATCTAGTGTGATTCCTTCTAATTGGAATATGGCAAAACTCACCTTCCATCCATCCGTATGTCCTAGGGCTCGGAAAGTTTGAGTAATTGTTTCAATCCAATTTTTGGCGACTTTATTATCAGGGCCGCCGTTGAACCTGGGTGGGTGAAACGTCTGGAATTGTTCCAAGGCCGCATCCTCTATCTCTGGCCTATGAATTCGATCCCTGATAGAAGATCGAGCTTAATTGTCTCTCTCTATCATATGACTTAAAATTTTGGTAACTTGACTCGTAAACAATTCTATTCTAGTGGTTGGGGGATTCTGTCCTGCGGGCGAGTTTGAGCTTTCTCCATGTTCTCTTTCCATTTTCCTATATGTTAAACAAATTAGTTCCATGGATTATACTAATCCTTATTTAGTCACTTAACCAAAAGAATATAATTCACAAAATATTCATATTATCATCATCTTAAAACAGCTTTAGCCACACTTCACTACAGTATGATAGTTTTGACGTTCTCCAACGTTAGAAGCTGGTATTTATTCTAGTTTAGTACTTATTTACATTATCCTAATCGGCTCTTGAATATTTGGTGGAGTCACCTCCTTCTTCTGACTCGGCCCTAGGGTATGCCTGGTCCATCAAATCATCCCGTAATGTGGCGAGAGCGGGCTCTATTATGCCCCGAGTCTATCTAATGTGCCTCCAACGTGATTCAGTTGGTTGTCGGCTATAGGCGGTAAGACCTCCTTGTAGTTCTTGGGCATTTTCCAGGACTAAGCCTATTCCTTGAACGACTTCTTGCCGTTCCGCACCCCAATGTCTGAGCTTCCTGCTTCTCTGGTTCTTCAATTGATTGTTTTCGGAAACTACCATATTTTCCCTTGTCTCCTCTACGTTGGCGCGCAGACATTGCTCCCATATTGCGCCCTTCATTAACTGTTCATTGGTCTTGAGGCTATGGACCCTGCTAATCAATTCAGCCCGTTCCATGACCAGAGCGTGTATGACCCAATTTGGGTAGGCATGAGTTTCTACCCACTGCGAATTGTCGATTATTTCTGTCCAAGGAATGTATGCCTCCGGAAAAGCTCTTGTAAGCCTTTTTTACTTCAATGGTTTCTTGGAAAGCATTACTTGTGATTTCTATATTATCATCCATCTATTGAGATAACAAACATGTTAGTTCGATAGTTTGGGACTCAACCGGTCTTACTTATTCTACAATTTATTTAGTTTCCTCTAAAATCTTTTATTTAAGATAAGTATGGGTTTTCCTTTACTTGATTTGAGAATGCTTTGATACCACATCTGTAACACCCCAAACCCACCACACAATGTCGGGTTGGGTTTGGTCCTGCTACCAAAAATGATAACAGTAACAAGCAGATAAATTATATGCGGAAGCAGTTTAGACCATTCAAATCCTAAATTACTATTACAGTGAAAGTATTAGTATAAGTGTTAAATTAAAGTTTCACCTGACTATTACAGATTCAAAATCCATGTTAAGGTTCATCCAGGATCTCTCTCAAAATAAGTAAAGACATCAAAGTGCTTTTCTCTTACAGTTCTTCACCTAAAAAAAGGTTGTTTAACTAGGGTAAGCTCCTTGCTCAGTGAGGTTTCATCGCCAATATTTACCCAGTTGAGTTTTAGTGACCACAGAATATCAAATAACAAATAGCCACATAATATCAAATAACAAATAGCCACATATGTCCTAGCACATAGTAAAAAGGATACAAGTGGTTAGTGCCAAGTTGTTGTCAAGTGCCTATGTGGCAACTCTGACTAACATATAGGGCACAACCTTTCAGTAGTGCCCGAAGGCTACCAATTCAGAATTCAATCTCGACAACCACGCCTAATCAGATATTCAGTTACGAGCTCGTATCAGTACAGTACAGTGGGTAATGCTAGCATACCAAAAACTCCACGAGTTGCCGATCTAATCAGACGGTCCGGTCAATACCATTCCCCACCGACTTCGACCGAACTACAATCGCATCGGGAGCCCCAAAATCAGAGACAGGTAATCAGGTAGCAGATAATTCATGTTTGACACGGAAAGATAAAGTACATGTCGGTCATCCACATAACATATCAAAGCAGTATATGATTCAAGTTTGACATGACAAGATAAAGTACAAGCCGGTCATTCACAAAAAAATATTGGAGCAGTTCATAACTCAGTTTCATGGTAATTGAACGCAGTAATATACACACTCAGTTTAACAGTCATATATCCCTTTATAATGGAGTTCGAGTACAGGTTCGAGTATGTATTTCGAGTACATGGGTTCGAGTAGTTGGGTTTGAGTATAGGGGGGTTCGAGCAAAGAATTCGAGTGTAGAAGGTTGAAGTGGTATGGGTATCATGTTGTATAGGTTTGAGTGGTAAGTGGTACCAGTTCGAGTGGTGAGGTTCGAGTGGTAAGTATTACCAGTTCGAGTGGTGAGGTTCGAGTGGTAAGTATTATCAGTTCGAGTGGTGAAGTTTAAGTGGTAAGTGGTTCGGGAGGTAAAGTTCCAGTGGTACTGGTTCGAGGGGTAACGGTTTCAGTAGTACTAGTTCGAGGGGTAAGGTTAGAGAGGTGAGTTTGAGGGGTAATGGTTTCAGTAGCACTAATTTGAGGGGTAAGGTTCGAGTGGTGAAGTATTTTAGTGGGTTCGAGGGGTGAAGTCTTTCCGTAGGTTCGAGGGGTGAAGTTTTCAATAGGTTCGAGGGGTGAAGTTTTCAGTAGGTTCGAGGGATAAAGGTTTGGCAGAGGTTTGAGAAGTAAAGGTTTAGCATGGGTTCGAGAAGTAAAGGTTTAGCAGGGGTTTGAGAGGTATTGTTTAGCAGGGGTTCGAGAGGTAAAGGTTTAGCAGGGGTTCAAGAGGTACTGTTTACAGGGGTTCGAGAGGTAAAGGTTTAGCAGGGGTTCGAGAGGTAAAGGTTTAGCAGGGATTCGAGAAGTAAAGGTTTAGAAGGGATTCGAGATGTAAAGGTTTAGCAGGGTTTCGAGAGGTACTGTTTAGCAGGGGTTCGAGAGGTAAAGGTTTAGTAGGGGTTCAAGAGATACTGTTTAGCAGGGGTTCGAGAGGTAAAGGTTTAGCAGTGGTTCGAGAGGTAGTTTCAGTAGGGGTTCGAGGGCAGGGGTTCAAGAGGTTACTGTTCATTAGGGGTTCGAGAGCAGCCTGTACACATACAAGATTATATATATATATAACTTCAATTCATGCGAAGGCAATGCAAACACTCACTTTGGTTAGATTTGGGCTTGGGAAACTCCTGTCTCCTGCTCTACCACTACTTACCACTATACCTTGGCATGAATTTTTCTTAAGGTTGTGTGAGAAGGTAAGAACTGGGGATCTAGTATTTATACTAGATAGAAACAAAGGTTCTGATACCTACTTACCTGAAATTTTATCATGTAATCCTACGCCCACTTGCCAAAAATTACTTTGGATAACTTTCTCACGTCCACCGTCCGTTTCTTCTTTCCAGTAATTCCATTTGCCAAAATTACTTTGGATAAAATTCTTTATTTCCGCCGTTTCTTTCTCCCAGAATTTCACTTGCCAAAATTACATTGGATCAAATTCTTAAGTCCGTCGTCCATTCCTTCTTCCCCTTAATTTCCTTTACTCATTTATTTATTTATTGTTGTTAGACGTCCATTCCTTCTTCCCCTTAGTTTCCTTTACTCATTTACTTATTTATTTTTTTATTGCTACTATTATATATATATATCTATCTATACATAAAATATATATCTTCTTCCTGGTAATTCCTTTTGATTTATTCATTTACCTATTATATATGCATATCTATTATCATTATCATATATATAAATTGTTCAATTTGGAAAGTATTTGAAAGTTTAAAAGAAGCAATTATTGATTGCACTATTCTTACTATGTGTTATTACATCTTCTTTAATAACATTAACTCTTAGCATTTAACTGCAATTAGTCAATATATGTATAGTCGTAATATATTGGCTATAAACGGCTATATTCCCAATGGTAATATATATCAGTTATAAATGGCTAGATATATATATATACATACACGAAATTATCCAAAATTTCAAAACCACATGTCCTCTTCTATCTCATATCCTTCTAACCATATCTTCTCTCAATTTGCTTCTAACATGTCGAGACTAATGTCAGTCTTTGCTGTCGTAATTATCGTTGTACTACATGTTAGTATTCTCACTGGAGATCTTACTTCGAAAGAATTTTGTTACTCTTCGGTAATGACTGGATTAATTTATTATCTTTTATTTTTCACAATCCTCATAGATTTTTGTATTTTTAATTACATTTAATAAATTATTTTATTTCCCTATTATACAGTGACATCAATAAATTGTTAGTTTTGTAGAAAAGGTTCAACCATTACGTTTGTGGTTTTCACAGAACCGGTTAAAAATGGCGTTGAAACAGGTGCCGCATTAGACATATGGGACAGAGTAAAAATATCCCGAGCATACTTTGCTTGGCCTAGAAGTAACCCTGAGGAGGTAGGCGAAACTTGAAGACCAAGAAAGTAATGTAGAGCACCAAGATCCTTGATCGCAAACTCTCTGTGTGTCCGATCAATGAATTGACGAAGAAGAGTTGAGTCGTTGCCTGTAAGAATGATATCATCCGCATACACAAGTAGATACAATAACGAAGACTCTTTCGAGAGAACAAATAAAGAAGTATCGACTGAGCTGCATTGAAAACCAAGTTGTGTCAGATAATTGTTGAAGTGCTGGAACATAGTCTGGATGAGCAGAATCCTGATACCCAACGAGCTACTTCATATAGACCAGAGCATCAAGAACACCATTAAGTATAGCATTCTTAACGTCCAAATGATGAAGTGGCCAAGAATTCATGGTGGTTATGGCGAGGACTATCCAAACAATGGAGGTTTTGACTACTGGACTGAAAGTGTGGTCAAAGTAAAAACCCAGAATCATTGAGAAACTTTGTGCCACAAGCCTAGCTTTATGACGCTTAATAATTCCATATGGTCGATACTTCAGCCTGTAAATCCATTTGGAGCCAATAATACTGACGTCCCATGAGCGAGGCACCAAATCCCAAGTGTGCGGTTCACGAAGAGCTGTCATCTCGTCATCCATGGTAGAAATTCAAGTCATATCCTAAAGAGTAGTGCGGTAATCTGTGGGCTCTAACTGCGCAAGTAAGGTGGCAGTAAGACCGTGAGCAACGATATTAGAATAATCACTGCGCTGAATAGCTCTAGTTATCGATCGAGTAGCCATACGATGAGTGTGAGGCCGAGGTGGAGAGACCGAATGAGCAGTTGTAGCTGGCAAAGGGGCTGGTGAGGTGACCTGCGAAGGGGCCAGTGAGGTGGCCAGAGAACCGAATGGGCTAGTATGTGGACCAGGTGAGCAGGTCGATGGCAGGATGGGCGGAGCATGATGAGTCCGAGCGACCACTGGATGGTCTGAATCGGCAGAGCAGACATAACATGGTGTCGTAGTCAGTGGGGATGACATCATCGATGAGCCAGGAGAGCTGGAAACTAAAGTGACAAGCCGAGCAGGAGGAGATGCCACCGCAGAAGAAGTAGGAATATCGGCTAATGTATCAGCATGATCTAAAAAAGTAGAGATATCTAGAGAGAACGGAGGTACTGAAGTAAAACCATCAGCATATGGGAATAAAGTATCATTAAACCGAGCGTGTCTGGTGACATAGATCTTTCCAGACTTGGGATCCAAACATTGATAACCCTTGTAGTGAGAGTAGTACCCAAGAAAGATACAGGGCAAACTGCGAGGAGCGAGTTTGTAAGTTGCATATAGACGAAGATAGGGGTAGGGGCACAAACGATAACCAAATACATGAAAGTTTGTGTATATGGGAACCCAACCATTAACAACTTCAAATGGTGATCGTCTGCCAAGAACCAGAGTGGGCAATCGATTTATGGTATGAGCGACTGCAGCAAAGGCGTGATGCCAGTGGGAGAGAGCAACATAAGAGTGGTACAACATAGACAAACCCATGTCAGTAATGTGGGTGTATGCGCTCAACTCGACCATTCTGCTCAAGAGTATACAGGCAAGAAATCTGATGATGAATGCCTTTTGTCTGAAAGTGAGAGCATAAGCGACCATTTATGAACTCCATCCCCTCATCACTCTGAAACACTTTAATGGTGGAAGAAAATTAGTTCTCCACAAAAACCTCAAACTGGCGATAGACATCCCACAAATCATATTTACATTGGGAATGATTATCAAGGAAAATGGCATAGTAGGAGAAACCATCAACAAATATAATAGGAGAGGACCCCCATAAATCACAGTGAACTAGATCAAGTACCCTAGCATCACATTTATCATTTGACTGAAAAGATAAATGTTTCCCTTTATCCTTTTCACATGCATCACAAAAGGTAGGTTTCTGTAAAAACGATGAGACAGATTAAGATCCATAAGCACGTAAACCAAAAATAATGGAATGCGAAACATGACCAAGTCTAGCATGCCATGCCAAATTTTAAAAGATGCACGCGACTTATTTGATTCCACGGTAGACAACAAGCAGATGCACCATAATCTAAAACATAAAGTCCATTTTCACTACGACCGTGACCCAAAGTTTCACTCGTGATTTTATGCTGAATAATAAATGAGCGATCATCAAAGCAAACAACAACATTTAAATCTTGAGTTAATTTGTTGATCGAAAACAAAAATTTAGTAATATCAGGCACAATAAGCACATCATAAAGAGACAAAGATTCAGAAATATGAGAATCACCAACATGAGTAATAGAAAATTGAGAACCATTACCAACATCAGTCAGAACCATCATAAAGTGCCATATGATCAACAACAGTGAGGGATGATGCAATATATTTTGTGGCGCCAGAATCCAAAATCCACTTGGAGTTCTGAGATACCAGCCATAATGCAAAGTAAAAATAAAACCAATGGCAAACTGGTTGGAGAGGCAATGATGTACTAGAGAAATCCACATGCATAAGGCACGGTCCACAAATGAACAAATATGCTGCGGGCAATACGCGGTTTCAAAATAAAGGCTGGAAGCAAATTGAAGCGCGTGTTTCACGCGCGTCAGAGTTTGGCGAGCGTATAGGGTTTGGCACGTGGAGTCACTCACCTCTGAAAATTTGTTGTTTGCAGATCGGGGATGGAAGCTGAAGATTATCACCGCCAATCGTGCTGCTATAGGAGAATGTACTCGGACCGGAGAAGATATCTGATCGGTTGGAGAAGAAAACCGCTGGGACCAGAGAAGATGCCCACTATACTGACAGAAAAGATAGCTGCTGGACTGAAACAGATAAGATGGGAGCCAGGGAAGATGGCCGCTAGATGGAGAAGATCGGTTGGAGAAGATCACCTTTGGACGACGATGTCAGCGACAGAGTTCGTTGGAGTTTGGATGGAAGTTTTGTGAGAAAGAAAAAGAAGAAGAAGGAAGAGGGGGAAAATTAGGGACAAGATCAGACTTGCTCTTATACTGAAAGAATGATTTTTCCTGATGATTTTGATTAATGAAGAAAACTATAAATAAAGTACAAAGTAGACCAGTCTAAATATAACTCTAGCCTAGTCATCAAGAATAAAATCTATCTAATCATCAACTTGCTTTATTCTAACACATTGCCCTAACAGCGAAAACAACAGCTTCGTCCACTAGTAGAGAAAGTTCCATTAAATGCAGCGTTTGATGGAACCGCCTTTAATTGAGGCTATGAAGCATTTCTGAGTTGGATATCCCTTTATAGGCGGTTAAAAATTAAAGGTGATTCCGCCTTTATTGGCAATCGATTAAAGACAGTTCAGCCTTTAGGACCGCCTTTAACTGAGGTGCAAAAGCATTTCTGAGTTCGGAAATATTTTCCTAGGTCACATTTTCATTTTAAAGGCGATTCTATATCTAGAACCACCTTTAATGGGCTTGGCCCAAGCCCACTTCACTTTTTCCCCTTATTTTCTTTTCCCTCCTTAGGGTTTTCAACAATCGGCTCCCTTTCTTTTCCCTCCGATCGTGATTCCCTTTCTCTCCTCTCCAGCGCTCAACGCCCCCTATTCCTCTCTCTTCTGGCCACTCTAGCGCCTCCACCACCGCGCCGTATAGAGCTCCACAACCTCTGCCTCTCTTCTCTCTCCCGCTCCAGTGCCTTCATCACAGCCCAGCTGTCTCTCTTCTCTCTCCTCCTCCATGGCCTCCACCACCAAGTTAAGCTCCACTGCCGCCGAGTCGAGCTCCACCACTGCCGGATCGAGCTTCGCTGCTACCAGGTCCTTCGCCACCGTGCCGCTCTAGCACCTAGATTCCGCCAACGCTTAATTCCCCGCCGCAACTAGAGAAGTTCTTCATCTCTGGAGAAGGAGAAGCCAGCGGCGCCACTTACTTGCTATCGCACCACCACCGATGAAGCCTTCTGTCTCTGCTTGAGCTCCATCGCTGCCACCCTCCGCCACCTAAGATCGACGCCGTTGCTAGAGTTGCTGCTGTGTTCCGATTTAAACTATTGTTGTGTTGATTGATGTTGTTGTTGTGTTGATTGCTGTCATCAATTGATGTCTTTTTTTCCATTAGGGTTTCCAGATATGGTTTTTGCACTGCCAGAAAGCGATTGGTTTCTGGAAGCTATATTTTTGGAAGGTAAGAAAGAGTTTTCGAGTTTGCAAACTAATTTGATCCTATTTGAACCATCTTTGTTCAAAATTGATCAAAGACGTAGCCATTAAAGGCGGTTCTAAAGTGCTTTCTCTGGTACGATAATGACTCCTTTCTCCACTAGTGGTTGTTCCCTTCCTCTTTCTCCGATACGCACTATGGCCTCAACTCCAATGATGACCTCGAGTGCATCAGGGTACGCAGAGCAGAGTCCATTGCCGATGACGAGTTTGAGGAAGCTTTCGATGATGAGGAGTACGACAATTCCTCGATGAGGAACTTCACGACCTTGAGGCTTTAGAACAACACACTTCCTTCTGGGAGGAATATGAAGCTGAAGACCAAGAATTCTGTGAAAATTGAACCCTTGGATGGTGGGAAAGAAAACTGTAATGGCTCTACTATCGGGAATTCTACAAATTCTACTACAATTGGCATTGGTTCTGGTATTACTGAACCAAAAATTTCAATTGGCGCTGCTTCTAGTACTACTATTGGTGTTGGTTTTACTCAATTATGTTTGGCGAAGAGATTATGCACAATAATCTGAGAATTTGGTTTGGTATGGAGATGCTTTGAAATTCTTGTTCATTTTTACGGATAATATTCAATTTTTAAAATAAGCGCTAATGTAACCCTGAAAGTCTTGTTCATTTTTTAACAATGGGGCCCACTTCATGAGTAATATTGTCTGAAATTATATTTATAATAGAATAGGTGTATTATGATCATTTTTAGACTGGTCAATGCTGGAATTTAACCAGTCAACATCAGTTTCCAGCTTAGGGGTATGAGTTTTTTTAGTCACAACCGATCAAGGGGTATATGTGCACTTTTGAAAAACTTCTGGATATATCTGGACAAACCTTAGAACTCGGGAATATGAATGCATTTTACGCTATATTGTAAATTTCGGATTTAATTTGATCTCTTTCATTCATTCCTTAACCAAAATTATCTTCTATGCCACAATTCTCATACTTGTCCCTTTTCTTCCTTAACTCAAAATCGACAGATTTATTCCTATAATATGTATCAATATCTTCTCCAATTTTTTAAATCTTTACATAACTTTAATTTTTTTTTAATATAGTTATTCAAGTGTTCTGGGAATAACGCCAAGAATATAATATAATAAGTGGAATTGACACCCAACCCAACTAGTTTCAGTAATAGCTAATCTGTTGCAAGGATATCTAAAACAAATGTCAACTAGACTGATCGTTAGTACTATTACTTATTAGATATCCAATAAAATTGTGTAAAATATAATGCTCAGGCACCATGAGAAAATGTAATCAAAGGTGTATTGATATCTCATCAATGATGATGATTATAATATATAAGACTACAATCTAAAGTCCAATAGGAATATGATTCTAAAGTCTTTAAGAAAATTACCATCTAATCTAACCTACATGAAACTAATTATATAAGATAACTACCATTAATAAACTTTCATACAAGAAAATGATTTCTATTTTCTTATCACCCTCCCTCAAGTTGGAGCATGATGAATAAAATGCCCAACTTGAGAAGAAGATTATGAAATTGCTAATCGTTAAAAGTTTTGAAAAAAAATCTCCATAGAAAGGGATTCAACTTCAGTAGCGGTTGGAGTAGTAATAACAACAGTAACAATAGAAGCTGGTAGAGCAGTATTCAAATTCATTAGCAGTATTAGCAGCAACATCGGATTTGAGATTCGACATGTTGGAGATCGGTAGAAATTAGTCGACAGTTACGTTGAAGGAGTTGATCGGCTGGTTGCGGCAACATATAGCAGTGAGCAGCGGACAACAACAAAAATGAAACAACAACAAAAGTTAGTAGACTGCAAAAACAGATAGTGGCGAGCAACAGACAACATCAACAACAAAACGACAAAAAAAAGTCAGCGGAAACATCAAATAACGGTGAGCAGCGGACGACATCAACAACGAAAAAAAAGTCAACAAGCTATGACAATAGATAGTGGCGGGCAGTGGATGGCAACAATAAAAAAATAGCAACAAAAGTCAGGTGGCAATGATGTAAATCTGTGGTGAGTTATGACAACTGATAGCGGCACGGTGAGAAGGACGTTGATTCGATCGAAATTAGAAATTTAGAGGTTTCAGGATCGTAGGCTCTGATACCATGTAAAATATGAAAACTCTGATACCATGTTAAATTTAAAGGTATTTTCGGCTTCATCTTAAATGTTATAACCAATTTTTACTAAGTGGAGGTAACCCAAAATCTCATTCATTAGTCATTATCTTTGTAAGAAATTGATGTGGGATATATGTGTTTCAACACACCCCTCACGTGCCTACATGGAAATACTCAATGACCCATATCTGGCCAAACTAGGGGGATCCACACATCGGCCTAAAAAAACCCAACTCGGGCCCAATTCACAAATACATGGCTATGATACCATGTTAAATTTAATTGTAATATCACCATCAGGATTTTAATTCGATTCCCGCAAAATCAGACCATTTGGTAGAGAGAGCGTATCATGCATCAATCACTTGGCCAAAAAGAGATCCTTTAGAATTGTAACACTAGTTGATCCAAAACGCGATTTATGTAGTCAAAGTTGTAAAACGCCTTGAAAACACAGTTATGAGGAATCCAAACTAACCCTGATACAAAATCACAAACAAAATTACGGAAACACGATATGTACAACTAGACCGGGAACAAAATATAAACACAAACAACTAAATTGAGTGATCGTCATGAACAAAACAATTTTATCTATTGGGTCGAGGAACAAGGCTAATGTACAGAGACAAATCGATACAAATTCAGTAACAGAAAACTCAAATAATGTTAATTAAAAAATTATTTTCCCATGCTCTCATAATGGAAAAATGGAGAAAACAGTACTGCAAAAAAGGTACAAAGGCATTGGTAAAGGCATTGGTACTTTACCAGAGGAGAGTAAAAACTGGTGCTGGCATTATTAAAGGCACCAGTTTTTTTACCAAATTCCTCAAAACCGGTGCTGGAGTAGTGTATCAGCACCGTATATGTGAAACCGGTGCCCAAATTGGTGCCATACAATGGAACTGGAACCGATTTCTTTGATGAACGCGGTAGGCATCAATGCTGGATAAGGTTTCCATGTGCGAAATGATATCTTTGGCATGTAAAGAAATTGAGGGAAAACTGTAGCACTAGTTGTAAGCCAGTATGCCGATGTGATGGGCGCGAGCGGTCGTCGCGCCCGCGCGCCAAAAGATAATTTATAAGCCCTAAATGCTTACTTTCTACAACTAGGTAGATAGTGGCAAATCGGGGTCGTCCAAAGAGAAGAGGGATCTTCCTAAGCGTCTAAGCACACAATGGTTGATACTAGGCTAGGAGTAAATATATATACACACACTTAAAAACGAGTAAGGGGGGGGGGGGGGTTGGTTGGTTGGTTGGTTCCTAAGTTACGAAAGTAAAAAGACAAGATAACTAGCAACGTCAAGTGACTATGCTAATCATCAAACGAAACTAAAGAAAAGGGGTTTTAAACTACAAAGATAAAATGCCTTGGGGGCAACGGATATCCACTTCCACATCTAATGTAGTTCATCGAATAATTCACACATTCCATCATATAGCATTCATGACCCAACGCTCACACACCCATCTAGCAAGTACCACAACACACACACCACAAGGAGTTCTAAGTTCATGCTCATAGATTTTCATGCAAAGGCGCTACGGAATTCGTCACGTTCCTACACCTAAGCAATTCAACCACACAAGCACTACCTATGCTCAAACCACTCATGGCACACATGCAGTGAAACACACCGTCAAGAATACATAAACGCCAAATAACAAATGCTTCAAGAATGAATTTAAATCATCTATTCAATACTTCAACTACTTGTCGTGGAGACTAAACTCCTATCCTTCTTAGTTCGTAGTTTGCGAGAGTGAGTTCGACATCTCTCGTCAAACCTCACCAATGACTCCCGAGTCGCGACCACGACTCAAGGTGTCATTGGTGGCATTTAGCACGAAGGACCAACAAGCATGGCAATGCCTATGACCACTACACCGTGACTAAGCATTAAACCAATTCATGCAATTACACGAGATTGGATGAACGTGCAACGCACATTCATCCGCGAGCATATGACTCTCTCGTTTGCTACACAAACGAACATGACGAAGAGTTCGACATCAATCACATTCGTCTAGCACATTGTCAACACACTAACACAATCAAAAGCTCTAATTCACACTCATACATTCCTAACAAGAACAGGGGGGAAATTAACCCAAATCCCCCAAACCCTAGCTAGCAATTCATACAAGCATTCATATCATCAAGCTCTCAACAACATCAATGCAATCAACAATTAACATTCAAAGCACAATAAATGCACAATAGCAAAAACATCAAATAGATAGATAGAAATGGTTCTCAATACATAGAAGTGGAAGCTTCAATCCTTTGCTCCCAAGAACAAGAACTACTCTAGAAAAACAACAAAAGACATAATCAAACTAAGAGAAAACTAAGAAAAGAAAGAAGAAGAAAAACCTACGGTTTGCGCCCAAAAACCAGAGAAAACGCGGGCTGAGCAAAAACTGGAGAAGAAGAAGAAAGAGAGTAGTATTTATAGTCGGAAGAAGATAAAGTTGATTTCTGGCCGCCCGTTCGTCGCGACTCGCGACGGTGTTCGTCGCGACTCGCGACGGTGTTCGTCGCGACTCGCGACGGTGTTCGTCGCGACTCGCGACGATGTCCCGACTCGCGATGGTGTCGCGACGGGAGCCAGAGTTCTGCATTGTTTCTTTGTCTTCTTCATAGCCATTCCTCTCGATCTTCAAGTCTTCAACGGCTCCAAAAATGGTCTTCAACGGCCTCCGGTCTTCATGTCTTCGAAGTGAGTATCAAAAAGTCTTCGAAAGTATAGTCTTCAATGTCTTCCGGTCTCCGTTGCTTCCGTGTTCTTCCCTTGTCACACAAAATCCACTTAAAAGAGGTAAAAGAGTGCAAAGTTGCTTTTGCCTCTCCTAAGTGAATTTCAAGGTAAAACACAAGCTCTCGATAATAAAAGAGCACAAAAGTGATCCTAAATACTACTAAATAATGCGCCTAAAATGGACACATCACGATGCCTCTGAGAAATTTAAGCATCGAAATTCATAATACCAGTGCTTGTATTGTGGGGCCCATATATAAAGTAGGAGATATACTCTATAATATTAGCACTGGTAGCCTAAAAACTACCTAACCTGTGCTGAATGTGGTGAAATAGTCATTTTGGCGGGGAAAGTTTTGGTGGGAAATTTTCTAGCACGAGTTTGTACCCATAAAACTGATGCTAGAATATCTTTAATGCTCACCTACAACTATACAATGGTAGGTAAAAAGTGGGTTTTTTGGGAGAGAAGGTAATTTATGGTGCTTTTGGGAAGGTTTCGACGTTAAATGCTCCAATGAAGACCCATAAAGGTAGGTTTTGAATAGTTTGGCATGTTATTAATGATTTAATATGTTACAACTGGTTTGTATGCATATATTTTGTGTGTTTGATCATGTTTATGATACTTGCATTCATGGAAGAAATTTGATTGTTTTCTAGATTTGTTGATGTGATTAATACCTTGCTTAGGAATGTGATAATGTTAGGATAGTTTTGAATGTTGTGATGCGAGTTGTATGTAATCTTTGCCAAATGGATTTTGAATGTTTAAAATCTTGTGCATCCACGGTCATTTTATGGTGAGAAGGCACCACCGGAGGTGGTTGTAGGTTGTGGAGGAGAGTATTTTGGAGACTCAAATTTAGATGACATGTGTGAGGAGGTTGTCGATGAATTTATGGGGAGGCTCGATGTTTTGTCAAATTTCTTAGGTGAGAAGGACATGTCATTGTATCCCGGTTGCAACAGGAGGCATACATATTGCATGTTTGATGGAATTGTTCAATTTAAAAGACCTTGGTGCATGGAGCGACACTAGCATGAACAAGTTTCTAAAGTTCCCAAATGAGAAGCTTCTCGCCGATAACAGGATACTAGACAACCACTGCAAAGCAAAGAGGATACTATGTCTGATGGGATTGGAGTATGAAAAAAAATACATGCTTGTGCCAATGACTGTGTTTTGTACAAGGGTGACTTATTAAAGGAGGTTGCATGCCAAGTATGTCACGTGTCATGCTATAATAAAAAGGGAAATGCAGTTGTCAATGGATATGTTGTTGTAAAGTTAATAAAACTAGGTTCCTACGAAATGCATGTGGTAACTTCCAATTATTCCGAGGTTGTTCAAGAATGCAAATGATGGAAAGAACATGATGTGGTACATGGGAAGGGGTTTTGTTAAGGACGATGTGATCCGTCATCCAGCTGATGCCGATCAATGAAAGATATTTTACAGGAGGTATCCAGACTTTGCATTTGAGCCAAGGAACTTGAGGATGGTTTTGTGTTCCGATGGAATGAACCTATTCGGAAACATATCCTCTAGGCATAGTTCATGGCTGGTAATGCTGGCCATATACAACCTGCCACCATATTTGTGTATGAAGAGGAAATATTTTTTTATGCCTTTGTTGATTTCTGGGTCAAAATAGCCCGGAAATGACATCGATATGTATCTTACACCTTTGATAGAAGATTTGAAGGTTCTATGGTCCGATACTGTTGAAGTGTTTAATGGTTTCAGGGGATTGAAGTTCAATTTAAAGGCAATTATTTTTTGTACGATAAATGATTTTCCAGCATACAAAAACCTTTCGGGTTATGTGGTGAAGGGGCACAAGGAGTGTCCCATGTGTGAAGATTCCATGGATTACGAACAACTAAAGAATGGTCTCAAGACTGTGTATTTGGGTCACCCAAAATTCTTTCCGATGAAGCACAAGTTGCGTGAGAACGTATTTTAGTTTGTTGGTGGGAAAGAGGAGAGGAAGGTGCCAAGAATATTGAAGGGGGTTGTCATACACAACAAGGTGAAGAAACTGAATGTTGTTCTTGGGAAGAAGATGAAGAAGGTTGGTACAACGCCTGATGGACCTTGGAAGAAGAGGTCCATTTTCTTCGATCTACCATACTGAGAGCATTTGGAGGTTCAGCACTGTCTAGATGTGATGCACATTGAGAAGAATGTGTGTGAGAGTTTGATTGGTACATTACTTAACATTCCAAGGAAGACGAAGGACATCTTGAATGCGTAAAAGGATTTGTTGGAGCTTGGTATTCGTCGGACCTAACCCCGGATGTGAGAGGGAAGCAAACTTACCTCCCTCTTGCCCCGTACAATCTGTCAGTGGATAAGAGGAGATTGGTTTGCGAGTGTATCCAAGGGATCAAGGTACCATCCATATGCTTTAATAATGTTAGTCAGTTTGTGAATGATGATTTGCATTTGAACGCCTTGAAATCGCATGATTGTCACGTTCTCATGCAACAATTATTGCCCATTGCAATTTGTGGTGTTATGGAGGAGGATGTGGGATTTAGCGTTATGCGAATGTGTCTTCTTCAGCTCCATTTGTCAGAAGAATATAAGCAGCCAGGCGTTTGATTTGTTGGAGCACGAGGGGGTTTTAGCATTATGTCAATTGGAGAAGAACTTTCCTCCGACTTTTTTTTGACATCATGGTTCATTTAGTCATTCATTTGGTTAGGGAAATTTGACTATGCAGTCTGGTGGGTATCCATTGGATGTACCCTTTCAAGCGGCACGTGGGTGTTTTCAAAGGTTACATTTATAATCGTAGCCGACCGGATGCAAGCATCGTGCAAAGGTACGTCACTGAGGAGATCATTGAATACTGGTGCTGTGTACATAGTATGTTTTTTTATAATTATGCTCTTGGGTTGGAAAAAATAGCCAAAATATTAACACAAGGCAGCCTCGGGCAGCTGCCATTCCCATCTCAGCACCGGCTTTTTCCTGTCATACTGGTGTTGACTATTTTTAGTTACACAGATACACACGGATTGACTGTGGCAACGTCTACCAATTCTAAAACTTGGAGAGGATTATCATGATTTTATATTGAATTCATGGTGATAAAGAAAAATAATTTTCCGTTAGTATTTCCAAACCATTGTTATACAATTTAGTCTACAACATGTACTTGCTCTTTTAAATTTATACTATAAAAAATGTATTACATAAAATTCATTCATTTAGGCTATAATAATACGATTCAAGTATTTCAAATCAATGGTGAATGCGATACTTTATTTTGGGGTCCAATGGTAAAATTCCCCATGTGTCTGTTATGCCACTTGTAAAATGACTCACCGAATACCATCATTATCTCCTTCTGGGCAAGTAACCCAGGTTCCCCCCTCTCAGGAAGATTTTAAAAGATGATTCTCTAACAGACGATTTTAGGCATATCGCTACTTCTTCTTCCTCAACACATTCATAGGAAGAGACAGTTGTGGCCGCCACCAACCTTGTGGCCCATCTAGTCTGGGTAAGGGCTCCTTTGTTGCCTTAAGTAGAGCTGGGCACTACCACAAAAAAAGCGTATGTAAAGAAAAGCAAAGTGGCTTTCAAGGTGAAGAAAGTTGCTTCTCCGCTTGGGCTTCCAACGATAAAGGTACATGAACAGCCATTTGATCCCCATCAAAATCTGCATCTCCTGTCGCAAATATTCACTTGTAGCATACCAGATTTCAATAGATTGACGTAATTTTTCCATTGCATGTACATTCACATAGTTATGATCATACAATAATTAATTTCACTATTAAATCACCAATTTTGAGTTTCACCGATTCCAAG
This sequence comes from Rubia yunnanensis, assembly GCA_037428765.1. Classification (NCBI taxonomy): domain Eukaryota; kingdom Viridiplantae; phylum Streptophyta; class Magnoliopsida; order Gentianales; family Rubiaceae; genus Rubia; species Rubia yunnanensis. The sequence continues at coordinate 46,923,787 of CM075069.1, read as the reverse complement.
ATTCTTGGAGGGACGTAATTGCAAAAAGTAAAAATTTCACCCGTGGGTCCAAATTTTAATATGCTCGGATGCAATCCTACACTATGAAAGGGATATGTCAATTCGAAGAATGAATAAAAAAAATTGAACAATATTTTGTGGGAAAAATTCACCAATAAACCTTCTCGTTTGGACTTCCTAACTTCTAAGTTATCTACAGTAAGTTGGTCTAAGACATGTACTAGCACTTTACCATATTCCATGAAAACATAAAATTCTATGAAAAAATCATATATTAACCCAAGAATACATAAGATGAAGTAATTTGGCTACGAAAAAGACAGTGTAAGACAGTGTAACTAAGTTTTGGGCAACATTGAAATTTTAACAAAGTTCTAAAAAGGAGCATTTTCGGGTATCCGTTGGACATGATTTCGAACCACGGGATATATTTAATGGTGAATTGAATATTTTTCAGTCCAATTGAATTAAAAAAAACAATGGAGAAAACTATCCCCCTAATGAGGTACTTAAATTAAATATTGCAAAATAGTAAGAAATTAACCAGCACCGGTATTGGTCGTCTGAACACTGGTGCTCTTTTTCTAAAGGGGTCAAATTTAAACCTTTTACATTCGAAGAGGCGGGAAATTTGAAATTTCACGTTTTTCTATTAAGCACCAGTTTTTATACCGGTGATGAGAAAAAAACCAGTTTCCCACCCAATAATGATTGGGCCAAAAAGATTTCAGCCCAGAAATTACTAGATAAGCACCAATATCAACAGATCGGCCACCGGTACACAAAACTGGTGCTGACAATGGAATCTGCGTCGGGATAAGACAACCTCACGCAACAACCTTTTTTGGTTATTGGCACTGGATTTTAAAATACCGGCACTGGATTTTAAAATACCAACACCAGTTTTGGAGTCGGTGCTCTATACTTAGGAAAATTTTTAAAACTTTGCTTTCGGGTTTGGGATAAAAAAACAAAGTAGGCTCAAGTAGTTGCTTTGTCCCAAAAAGGCACCGGTTCTTCATGAAACTAGCACCTATATTTGTACTGGTGCTCTATACTTAGAAATATTTTCCTGGTTTTGCTCTCAGGTTAGAAAAATAAATGAGCAACGCAGCTTCACACAGCTGTTTCATAGAAACTTGGCACTGACATTATATCATTCAACACTATTATTTCAGGTCATGTACCGATGCTGACTCTGTTTGTATATAACGAGACCGATCACCTTCCTCACATAACAGTCACATTTTTTCTTCTTCCCCACTAATCTGAAAGGTTCTCCCACTTTCACCACCATTAAAACTCCACGTTCTCAACCTTGTAATCCTCATTCAAGCTACATTGACCTACTTCCTCAATCCCACATTCTATAAGAACCCAAAAAACCTTGTTTTTCATAGCTTCACTCATTTTTTGAGAACTCGTTGGAGGTGAACCTAAATTATAGAGAATTTTAGCTGGATTCTTGAAAGGTAATGATCCAAACCTTCATTCTATATCTTGTGCAAGCCCTAGATTGATTGGCACTGAGTGGCATTTAAATGAATTTCTAGGTGTTTGATGAAATGTATGAATGAAGCTTTTACTGTGTGATACTGTAATGTTATGTTACTTGTGGGATGTAGAAGTGTGATATACATTATGTGATGGCCATTGTGTGAGGATGAATATGTTTTGATTGTTCGATATTGGAGCGTGTCTATGATTTTGTGATGGTCATTGTGTGAGGATGGATTTGTTTTTATTATGTGATGTTAGAGTGATGGAGTGTGGTTAGGTTGGAGTGTTGTTATGATTTTATGATGGTCATTGTGTGAGGATAAATTTGTTTTGAGTGTGTGATGTTAGAGTTATGTTGAGTGTGGTTATGTTAGAGTGTGGTTATGATTGTGTGATAACCATTGTGTTAGGATGAATTTGTTTTGATTGTGTTATGTTGGAGTGTGTTTATAATTTTGTGATGGTCATTGTGTGAGGATGATTTTTTTTTTGATTGTGTGATGTTGGAGTGTGGTTATGTTGGAGTTTTTCTATGATTTTGTGATGGTCATTCTGAAGGCAGGCTTGTGTGGTTATGTTGGAGTGTTCGACTTCATCCTCAAGAGCAGCAGTTATGGCCACTTGATCTTCCTAAAACTAAATCTTGAGGGGTACTGCCAGTGAAACCTCCCCTTTTTATGATTATGTGACGCTGAAGAAGGGGAGGTTTCACCGGCGGCACTCCTCAAGATTTAGTTTGGGGAAGATAAAGTGGCCATAACTGCTGCTCCCGAGGATGAAGTCGAAGATCACCACGAGGTTGATACCGAGGACAAAACCCTACAAGATCCGGGTGATGATGACCTCTCCAAAGCAGGCAGGCTTTAAGGGAAGCTATTCAAAAAATTTGAGATTGCATTATGGTGTAGGGAACGGGGGCCAGCTACTTGCCAAGCCGTTATGTTTGCCAAGGAAAATGATCTTGTCCCCGTCGCCTTTAAGGAAGTTGATGGTTAGTTAATTTGTGTTAAAAACTGGAGCGCATGGAGCGCATATTGCAATTACACAATTCGGAGGGGGGCAGATTTGGTACGTGGATACACTGGCATGATGTCCCCAAGGATGTGAAGGAGGAAACATGGAGAGATATAGAGGTACAAAACTATTTCATAATACGTAATTCATAATAGCCATATTTTTAATGTTCAACTATATAATCAACTCCTAACCTAACTAATGTTTTTCCATAACAAAGCAGGCAAATTTCACAATGGAAACAAAATTGACTGAGGAGCAATGGAGCAAATTGAGGAATACAGTGACCACTAAGGCAGGCGATGCACATCGCAAATGGAAATCCAAGGTGGTGAACAAGTACATATGGTTAATGCCCAACGGGAAAGTTTCCAAATACAAGCCGTGAGAAAAGTACCGGTGGGTGGATGAGGAAGAGTGGAAGAAATTCGAGGAGCATAGAAGGATGGCGGATATGATTGTAAGTAATCTATTTACATGACATAATAAATAATATTTAAATATGTGCAACTAATTTATTGTGTTAATAACTAACCTTTTTTTTCAAATTTTCAGAAAAAAAGAAAGAAGAATAGCAAGCATTCAAAGTTAAAGAAGTACACACACCACATCGGCCCAAAGGGGAACGAACCACGAAGGAGAAGCTTATAGAGCAACTTAAGGAGAAGGAGAGAAAGAAACTAAAAGACCAGGGATTCATGAAAGAAGATATTGAGGAGGTGATTAGTTCAAAATTCCATGCTTGACAGATCTCTGGTCTACTTGGAGTCAAACAAGGAATATGCAACCGAAGAAGTCAAGGCCATAGAGGAAAATATTGTAAGTATCCAAGATTGTTTATATGTTCATAATTAACTAGATATTTTTCACTCATAACACAATATTATCTTCCGCAGTTGAGGATGAACGAGGAAAAGGAGAAGGGAACCCTAGAGTTGGGTCTAGGTGAGGACATATTGATCAAAGCCAATGGGAAGAGGGATTATCTTGGTCGCTACAGAGGTACCCAATCCTGACTACATGTATTGGTTGCTATCCCAGGCATAGAAAGAAGCAAGTGAGCCAGTAGCTTCTCATCGCAGAAGAAGAAGATCAAGAAACCTTCCGCTTAACAGGCGGTGGTCAAGGCGATGGTCATGTACCTCGAGCAATTGGTTAAGGGCATAACTTCAGCAGGGAGAGTAAACATTCTCAAAGGCCTTGCAAATTCAAAGAGTTTCATTGAGAATGAAATGTTTGGAGGTGTATCCACTGGTCTCAGCGGTTCGGGGCCAAGATCCCCTTAGCGATGGAGAAGAGGATGAAAAGGTAAATATGCATTACAATTCTCATAAACTATTTAGTTTAACTAAATTAACACGCTTAACCTATTTTAGACTAAATAATTCTCACTAATTGTAACAGGATAATGAGTTAGTGACCTTGTAATGCAAGGGCCTTGAGGAACAATGGCATAGGGTTGCAAAAGCATGGCTCCAAAAATCTAGGCTTTTCGAGAAGCCACATGGTCCAGTGGCTCGCGTATGGAGCTAGTATACCATCCTAGGGTTGAGTTGCCATCCGTCAACCACCATTTCATTGACATGGGAGATGCTTTGGGGAGCGTGGTCAATTGGCCGATGACTATGGTCAAAATCGGAGATGATATGCAAACCAATGACATTGAAGGCGACTAGCCCTTGGACGATGATTTATATTTCCTCAATGTCAGTGAAGATGAGGCAATAAAATCTACCAATTACCAAAAAAATAATAATTATCACGGTTTTGGAAATATTAGCACCGGTTTTTTTCAACCGGTGCTAAAAATTTAAAAATAGCACCGATTTTGGAAGAAAATAGTACCAGTTTAAACCAGTGTTAAAAATTTTAAAATTATTCCCGCCAAAGAAATTGCCAAAAAAATTTCCCGCCAAAGAAATGGCCAAAATATTTAAAATTTAGCACCGGTTTTTGTAAACAATAGCACCGGTTTTATGCTAAAAATTTGCAAAATTCATTTTCCAGCCAAAGAAATAGCCAAAAAATTTTAAATAGCACCGATTTTGGAAAAATTAGCACCAGTTTTTTTCCAACCGGTGCTAAAAATTAAAAATAGCACCGGTTTTGGAAGAAAATAGCACCGGTATAAACCGGTGCTAAATATTTTTAAAATTTTCCCGCCAAAGAAATCACCAAAAACTTTTTTCCTGTCGAGGGCTCGAGGGGCTTGAGGTTCGAGGTGCGTGATGGTTCGAGGGCTCGAGTGTGTCGAGGTTCGAGGTGCTTGATGGTCACGATTCCCTAGGCTCAAGGGCTCAATGGCTCGAGGGGCTCGATGGTTCAACGGGCTCGAGGGGCCAAGGTGATTGAGTTTGAGGGCTCTAGGTGAACGAGTTCGAGGGCTCTAGGTGAACGAGGTTCGAGGGGCTTGAAGTTCAAGGGCTTTAGGGCTCGAGGGGCTTGAGATTCGAGGTGTGTGATGGTTCGAGGGCTCGAGGTTCAAGGGCTCGAGTGGGTTGAGGTTCGAGGTGCTCGATGGTTGCAATTCCCTAGGCTTGAGGGGCTTGATGGTTTGGGGGCTCGATGGCTCGATGGGCTCGACGGGCTTGATGGTTCGAGGGCTCGAGGGGCCAAGGTGGATGAGGTTCGAGGGCTCTAGGTGAACAAGGTTAGAGGGCTCAGAGGGCTCACGCGGGAAGTTGTCGAAAATCACCACATTCGGGATCGAGGGCTCAGGTTGAAGTTTTCTAAAATTTGAGGGCTGATTTCCAAAAAATATATTATTGTTAGAGTAAATGTCATTTTTTATTAGATCTTGATTGATTCTGGATAAGTTATGTTGACTAAGCCAGAGTTCTACTCATATTATGTTTCCTTATTGTACTCTATATATTCTAGTCAGCAATACAATAATTGATTACGGCAAATACATCTTGTCATGGTATCAGAGCACTTCTGGGTAAGTCATGTTGACTAAGCCAGAGTTCTATTTGACAACCCATACTGTTGTCTACAAGTCGCCCATAGTCAGTGATCGTTCCATGTACACTGGTTAATCGACTATAACCTAATTGGCGATCTGTATACACTAGTTATATGCAATCTGTAAACTTTACTTGACTCTCTCTCTATAGAAATACTAGTGACTAAGCTGACTTTAACTAATCAACGGTCAAACTTTACTTGACTTTCAATTTATAAACACTAATAACTAGGTTGACTTTGTCTAAACAACGATCAAACTATACTTGACTTTCAATACATAAACACTAATAACAAAGTTGACTTTAACTTATTAACGGTCAAACTTTATTTGAATTAGTATATGATAAATACTAATAAAAAATGTATGACTTTGTCTAATCAACTGTCAAACCTTAGTTGAATTTCTATATATAAATACTAGTGACTAAGTTGACTTTAACTAATCAACGGTCAAACTTTACTCGACTCTCAATTTATAAACACTAATAACTATGTTGACTTTGTCTAAACAACGGTCAAACTTTACTTGAGTTTCAATAAATAAACACTAATAACAAAGTTGACTTTAACTAATTAACGGTAAGATTTTATTTGAATTAGTACATAATAAATACTAATAAAAATGTTTGACTTTGACTAATCACGGTCAACCCTTACTTGAATTTCAATATATAAACACTAATAACTAAGTTGAATTTAACTAATTAACGGTCAAACTTTATTTGATTTTAGCTAATGAAAACTATAATGGGCTCAAACCCATAATTTTGGCCCAAACCCCATGTCCTAATTTCATATACTTAGCCTTCCTTCTTTCTTGCCCCAATTTCATTCGATAAAACCCTGGATGCAACTCGTTCATGCCAACTGTCCCTCTGCCTCCTCTGGTTTTCTCCGCTAATCAGCCATAGGCCACGCATCATCTAAAGAAGTTGAAGGAAGGGGAGATGGCACTGGCACCAGTGCCGATGAGGGAGGCAATCTTCCTGCTCATCTTCTCGGTCAGGGACCCCTTCGCCCGCGCCTGGACTCCACCACCACCCGCGCTTGGAATTCTCCTTCCTCCACCACCATCTCCCTACTACAGAGACTCCACCACCACGAAGGAAGGGGAGATGGTACCGGCGCCGATGAGGGAGGCGATCTTCCTGCTCGTCTTCCCGGTTAGGGACCCCTTCGCCTGCGTCTCCTTCCTCCACCACCATCTCCCCGCTACATAGACTCCACCACCACGAAATGTTCAAGTGACACCGGCGCTGCTCATGGTTAGTATTTTTGTTGAATCTATTTTTTTAGCCGGAGAGATTCTGGAAAAACTATGGTTAGTATATTGAAGATGGTTCTTTGATTATGATTTGCGCCCTAGGATTTGCTTGCATGTTCATCTTCAGACATATGTTTTAGTTACGGTTTCATTTGTATATTTGTCTCTTGATTTAGCTCTTAGGTATGTAGGAAATGGTAAGCTAGAGCCAATTGTTAAATTGCTAAGATGATGTTCCTCTAGATATCACTTATGTTTCTAACCATGATCACAACATTCCAGTTAACCCTTTATTCACCACTCACTCATCGGGTATTCTAAAGATTGCTGATCTTGGACTTGGCAGAGCTTTCACTGTCCCCCTCAAGAGCTACACCCATGAGGTTGCTTTCTTTACCTTAATTGTTACTGCCTATCAGTCATTACATTCAAAACCTGATTTTGTAATGCATATCTGGACCAGGTTGTCACACTTTGGTACAGATCTCCAGAGGTTCTCCTGGGATCTACCCATTACTCTACAGTTGTTGATATGTGGTCTGTCGGATACATTTTCGGTAGGGTTCCCCATTCCCTTCCTCTGCTTCCAGCTTCTGTAATGCTGTTTATGTGATTGCACATTGTTTTGGAATTTCTTTTCATATCAGTGTCATCAGAAAACATGCATCTTGGTCTCATTTTACTACTCTGGTGATTTATTTTTCTCTTGGCAGCTGAGATGGCAAAAATGCAGGCTTTATTTCTAGGAGATTCTGAGTTCCAGCAACTGCTCCATATATTTAGGTATATATCTATGTTCTTTCAGCTTTAGTACTATAAGTTTATAAACCTCATTTTTCTGGAATGTTTCATTATAACCCTTACCTGTGAAATTTACTCTCTTCTTTGATGCACCGTTGAAAATACATTGGATTATATCCTACTATCCGAGCCTCTACATGCATGATGTCTTCGTATCTGTGATAAGGGTTTTTTGTGCCCTTTAACGAAATGCTTGCTGATTATGCAATTTCTATCATTTTCGAACTTCGGGGCTCACTTGCATCCTTTTCTATCTTTTGTTTTGGTCGTAGGTGCATTTTTTGTTCCAGTGAGGAGCAAAATGTTGTACTGTGTGCTTGCCCTTTTTGGGGGGCTTGCATTTTTTTTGAAGTGCCCTCGTTCCATGGGTCAATTTTTGTGAAGGCTCTCATTGCAAGGGTCGGTGGTGGTGAGATTGATTCCTATCCAAGGTCTCCGCCACAATGTTTAGTCTCATAGATTATTAATTTTGTATCATAACTTGTTTTGGTTTTATTTTTATATTACCAATTTTGTAAAGTTAATTTTATTATTAAATTGATGTCCAACTAAATTGTTAGTTTCGGGTCTTTTTCTCTTCCTCTGAAAGCGGCAGCGCCAACTAAATTGTTAGTTTTGGGTCTTTATCCCTTCCTCTGAAAGCGGCAGCGCGCTGCAACTTTCAGAGGAAGGGATTTTTTTGATTCATCGTAAATAATTTAGCACTGGTTAAAAAAACCGGTGCTAACAAAAAAACTAGTGCTAAATTAGCACCGGTTGAAAAAATGGTGCTAACAAAAAAATTGGTGCTAAAATTAGCACCGGTTGAAAACGGGTGCTAAAAAAACCGGTGCTACGGTTTTGCAACCGGTACTAACGAAAAAATCGGTGCTAAAATTAGCATCGGTTTAAAAACCAGCGTCAACAAAAAAATAGGTTCTATTGTGGTACATATTAGCACCGGTTTAAAAACCGGTGTTTACTAAAAAACCGGTGCTAAAAGTAGGGATTTAGCATGGGTTTTTTTCCAACCGGTGTAACCGTTTCACCGGTTACTTAGGCACCGGTTTTGTTTTAAAAAATAACCAGTGCTACAACATAAAAAAACCGGTGCTAGAAGGTGGTCTCTGTGGTAGTGCAAATACTAAAAAAATTTAATCATCACAATTTTTTACGAGTAATTATTCTAATTAAATAACTTTTCTATGCAGTCTGGATCAACCAACTCCTACTGGCCCTCGAAGGAAGAAGCAGTGAAACATAGGCCTCTAAAACTGATAACTCTCGAAAAAATCATTAATTTATACTATACTTCATTATTTATCAATTTCCCTAAATTTCATGCCATTACATTATTTCAGGCTGTCAACAAGCGCTAGTTCAAAACATATCCCAACATGGAAAATTACATCAAATACTGCAACGAGTTAGTGAAGAGCATGCACAAGTCGAGTATGGTGGTTTTGTATCCGGATTATTGACCAAGTACTTTAGGAAAAAAACATAGTGTTGCACTGTTCATCAATTGCTCGGTGGAGTTTGGGAAACAGCTTGGCAACGACAGAGGAATGGCTTGGCTATCAAACTCCATGATTGATGTTTGGACAGGGTAAGGTTTGCTTTTTCACATTAATAGTTTTTATTTGTACAATAAAAGTTTCTAAATATTAACTAATGCTATTTTTGAAGGCACCTCTGGGACCAAGTATTCGAAACCAACCATGGCAGCATTCAGTTTGTTCCCCGTCCTGTACGGGAGGCTATGCCACAAAAATCAAGGATGCAGAAATTGAGGATCGAGCAAAAGCCATCCTGGAAACCATGTTGAATGATGTGATTTATGTGGTTCCATACATTAAAATGTAAATGGCACTCATCAACTTCACTCAATTACGAAAAATTATACACTGCTGAATAATTCATTCATGTGCTACTTTTTTTTTAAACACAGTGATCACTAGTACTTAATACTCATCCGTCTTAGTACATAGGAGGTTTTTACCCTTGACTCGCTGACTAGAGGAATCAAGTCTAAAAACATCAATGAAAAGAAAATTATTGCCAGGTACTTTCATTGCTTTCTTCATACTAATTTCAACGTCTACAAGTGTTAGTGACCTAACCACTACAAGTTGATGATGAGTACCAGGATTGCATGCGAATATCAAAGGAAGAAGATGGAGATGGAACCATCTTCAGATTATACATGAAAAATTACAAACATCGATGCAAGTCATTCAATTTAAGAGTCCCTTCATTTCCCCTATTATTTAATACAATTACGTTTGACTTAATTTTTCCATTTGCAGTACAAGAGTCAAATGAGTGATTGGGAATGCAGATACTACGTCCTCCTCTACATGGAAGTGCTGGTGCTAAAGACTATCCCTATAGATATTTTTTGAGGTTGGTCAACATATTACAAATTAAACATTTTTAATTATTACTCAGTAACTACATTCACGTAATTAATCATCAAGTTTTTTTCATCGCAACATCTATTTACTGAAAAAAGAGGAGCATACAATGTCATGGCGTTAGCAATAGATGGTGTCAGGCATGGGTGGGTGACTTTTCCAAACTTTGCAAGACTTCTATGGACATGGATGAGTTTAAGCAATTGTAGAAAATGGATGACAGAGATATTTAATGTTTTTTCACTGATTTGCTTTTTGGAGGGATTATGTTTTCTTAGACAATTTTATTTTATATTACATTCAGTTCTTCTTTATTAGTATTAATCTAGTTAGTTGATTATGTCTTGTTGGCTGGCTGATATGAGTTTCATCTATCATATTTGGTCGGGTTTCAACCCGGATGGGTAGGAAAAATTAGAATAGGGCATTGCAAATGAAAATCAAAACCAACACCGGTTTCCCAAAATATATACTGATGCTAAAAAATAAGAACATACTACAAACAAGCTTCGACAATTAATATATACCGATGCTTGCTTTAATAAACTTAGCACCGGTCCTCATACACAACCAGTTCTAATAATATTGGCACTACATACCATATAAGAAGGCATAAGTAAGCAGCAGTACGATGCTGGTATTCGTTTATAAGCAGTGGTTTTACTGACCTGGTGCTGATTGTAATATGAACCGGTTCTTTATATAACTAGTCAGCACCACCACTCCATTTTTGGCACCGGTATTAAAAGCCGGTGCCGTATGTCATTAATCAGCACCGCTTCTTTATTGTTGGCACCGGTATAAAAAATTGGTGCTCAATATCATTATTCAGCACCGATTTTTTTTACTGGTATCTTTGTAACTACGTTTCAGCACCAATATACTTAGACATCAGTACTCTGGGGGTCCAAAATACCAGTGCCAATGTCCCAAAATGCCAGTACTACAAGGGGGTGCCTGCAGTAGTGAAAGAAGATTGAAAAAAGTAGTAGAATTTTTTTAGAGTGGTATAGGGTGTGCGGCGGTAGTGTTGAACGAAAGTGAGAGTTAACATAATTTTAACTTGATATGATTAAATTCTATCACAAACAAGGATAACCATGCTGTTTAAGTTATGTTCAAAATAACGTCTTAAACGATGCAAAGAATTATAGAAAGTTCAGGGAATTTATTCCTATAATCGCCACAATATAGTAATGATTGTTTGTTATTGGCATTAATCAGAGGTCTTTTTGTGATTATTTTAACTTTCCTTCTTTGAGAAAACGACATTGTTTTCCTCACCATTCCGTTCCTCTTCTTCTCTATTCCTCTTTGATCGGCTCCATCACTACAAGAAACTGAACCTATTACTTCGCCATTTTTACATCGGTTTTTTGGCTTAGGTAAAAAAACCGATGTAAAAAGTTCTTTTGCCTCGGTTTTATTTTTTTCAAAGTAAAATATATTAATTACCTCGGTTATAAAAAATGGGGTAAATAATTGATTTTTTACCGCGGTTATTATTTGAACCAAAGTAAAAGGTAAAATGAGGTAATTAATGTTACCGATTAGCGTGCAACGTCGCATGATGTATTAAAATTGTTGCTGAATTCACGTATTCTGTCGTTGTCACCAACAAAGGTGAGATGGAACACCGACGTCACAGGTAAGTATTGATTGAACTTTTAGATGATAAAGTTGAGAATAATTGACCATGGAAAAAAAGGAGTTGGTTAAGTTTTGTTATGTTACGATTTGTTTATATAAAATTTGATAAGGTCCATTTTGTTAGGTTACGATTGAAAATGGTTGAATAATAGGGAAAACCACAACCAAAAGTATTTTTAAATGATTGATTCCGCCATGGAAAAGTATTTCATGTTCAATGTTTTTGAATTAAAAGATTGTAGAAAATGGTGTTGAATGGTACGGTTGGAATTGTTTTTAAATATCACGCACATATCAAATCACACATATAGTTAATTACATATTGTTCAAAAAAGGTAGTAAAACTATTAGAAAAACATTAATCATGAAAATCTCCTGACTGATAAATTAGTACATATAATAGTTCAAATATTAATAATAAATGTCTGACTTCCAATATTAGAATAGAAATTACACAAAATTCAAGCCGCTCGAATTATGATAACCTTGAAGACAATTGGCCCTCAACTTCTATGATCTCGAAGAACAAGGGTCCCCAATGCGCAGGTTGTAGCTGAAAAGGAACTCGGGGATAGGGCCTTGATCTTCCCTTGCCCCGAGTAGTTCATGTGCCACTCTTTCCCGTATCACCTCAGCAAAACGAGGTCTTCTCATTTGGCAGAAGTGGTACAATTTCAATCAGGATGTACTAATTAGAAAAAAAATCATTATGAATATATATATACACACACATGCAATTATAAACAAATAGTATTAACTGAAAATCGAATAATTTCACGATTTTAATAATTTTCTAGTTTTAGTCCTTACCAAAGTTTGGATTTTCCCAAAGCTTTGCTGCTTCAAAGTGCAGTGGAAACAAGGGTTTTTAGAAGCCATTGTGTGGTCTTCAAGCTCGAACACAACCGGTTCGGGGTCTTTCCTTGTGCGGAGAACTGTAAAAATTAATACAAATAAAATTTAATTTCCATATATGTATTAGTAAATATATATGTAAAGTGGAAAAATACCTGGAAAAAGGGGGGCCTAGAGGATCCTTAACCAGCCATTAGTCACGTATATGAAGTGAACATAAAAGAATAGCTTGTGATATCGATCATGTGTCACAAGAACATATCGGTCTGAACCAGTGGCAAAGTTGACATGTGCCGGTGAGTCTGCAAGACCGATATCATGACCATCAATAAAACATGGTTGCAAAAATAGGCATTAAGTTAACTTAAATGCCTACATGGAACTTCGCTAAGACATCGGTAATATCAATGTATATGTCGATACTACTCTGAATGCTTATGCAAAACTTGAAATAAGAATGTGTGATGTTGCATGCACAAATCAAATGACGCACGACTAGAGACCGACTTCACATGCGTCAGAGATAACAACAGAAAAATACACAGAACCCCAGCAAAAAAACATGCACTAAGAAGACAAATTACACAAAAAAGTCCTAAAACAAACAAGAACATAATACCTAGGTTTACATGTAACAAAACTTAACACTCTAACAAATTTGAGTAAGAAATAGAAAACCAAAAATACAACCCATACAAAAAGTATAGAATAATTAAACAAGGTGAAGGAACAATTACAAAAACTTAGGCACTACAAGAGTAGAAATTCATACCTTTGTCAAAAAGAGAAGAGGAAATGGGTAGAGAGGTTCTTGGTATTCGCGGGAAGCTTGGAAATGAAGAGCTTAAACTAATTGTGAGGGACCTTTTATTTATAGCTATTTTAAAATGACATCGTTTAAGGACCTTGTGTTGTCCGCCGCGGTTTGTGCAACATCACACCCATATCGAATGTGTCGACAATTGACCGACTTTATAGTGACATCGCATGATTAAGTGGGCAGAAAAATATACTAAAAAATATTTTGAATTTATTAAAAAAGATTGGCAAAGATAAATATTTTCTATTTTAAGAATTGTTGAAACAAAATAATCATTACACACAAGTATTTTATAGTATTATGTTTGATCATAACAAAAAATTTTGGTTTCATATGGTAGGTTAAATATTAAACATCACATTCAACAAAATAGTCTTAAGGTTAAATACTAACGATTAATTAAACAATCAACAAATAGATTCAAGATTAATTTAGATAAACATCACATTCAACAAATTAGTCTTAATGTTACAGATGTTTGTCATAATTTGTTACAAATTCTAAGTACTAATAGGGTAAGAGAATGACATTGAAAACTATGGGCGCAGAAACCATCAAATAAACAACATGGTGAACACAAAATTCGCACATCATATACACAACAATATTGTCTATGCAAAATATGAAATTGAAAGAAATCTAAATAATCTAGGAACCATACCTTTGAGAAAAGTGGTTTAAAGATTGTTGGAATTCGAGGGAAAGTTAAAAGTTTGAAATAATTTATGAGGTTGGCTCCATATATGTAGTCGTGAAGAGCCCCCTTGAAATCCACTCGGCTAATGCGATGTCGCACAATAGTCGGCATTACCGACATATGACTGACGTCGGTAAGTGTGATTTTAGGCCTCACCATTTCAGCCCACTAGCATATGAAATGGGACCGTGTTTGACCAAAAAATATTTATATTGACCTTAATAACGCTCTACAGTATATTATAAATACTTATTAGATTTTATAACTGTTCATGAGCTTTATCAATGTCCGTTTTGATCGGAATCACTTTTGGGAGTACGAGTGAACTTCTTAATTTTTGTACTTAGGTCCGTCCACGAATATGGAAGAAGTGTAAATGAAAATTTGGAGATACCTTAATCTAATTCATATTGTCAGGACCAAGACGTTCTAATTTAGGCATGACCGGATCAATGGAATGGGTTAATCGTCCCTCATTTGTATTAGTATTTCCATTTATACCCTTAGGGTAAGCGTTATGGGAACGATAATTGTCACCACATAGAATCACATGAAATTACTTATTCTTGTTTTTTATGAAAATAAAATATACTAAAATTCCATCCATCATACTTTAGAAAGTGCTAGTACGTGGTTTAGAGTAAATTTTAGATGATTACTTATAAGTACATGAGGGCTAGTTGGAAGAATTTGGCTGGGAAGTCTCTGTGGGATCATGCATGTTTATTTATCATTTTCGAGGATTATAAGTTTGACTGAGGATGGAAAAGATCCCTTACGGAACGTTTTGAATCGCTTCGGGAGTACGGGTCAACTTTATAATTTTTGCACTTAGGTCCCTCCACGAATGTGGGAGAAGTGTAAATGCAAATGTGGAGATACCCTAATCTAATTCACATTGTCAGGACCAATACGTTCCGATTTAGGCATGGCCGGATCAATGGAATGGGGTAATAACCCTCATTTGTATTAGTATTTTCATTTATACCTTTAGGATAAACGTTATGGGAACGGAAATTTCCACCACATAGAATCACATGAAATTTCTTATTCTTGGTTTTTTTATGAAAATAAAATATAATAAAATTCCATCCATCATATTTTAGAAAACTCTAGTATGTGAACTAGAGTAAATTTTAGATGATTACTCATAAGGATACAAAGGGTTAGTTGGAAGAACTTGGTTGGGGAGTCTCCGTGGAATAAGAGCAGTTTCTTATTTGTTACTCTCGGTTATTATAAGTTTGACTAGATATGACAGCGTTTCTTTTTCAGATGATCAGAATCGAGTTTGGGACAACCAGTGAACTTTTAAATATTTACACTTAGCTCCCTCCAAGAATGTGGTACAAGTCCAATGCAAAATTGTAGGTAACATTTTTCTATTCATATTAACACGGTACTGTCATTTTCATCTGGGTTCAAAATGGTCGACGAAAGGTGCCATAATCTTAAAATGAAGTATTTTACGATACTTTTTCAACAATTATGCATTGGCCCTCATGTGCGACTTCGAGTGTATGTCGCCAAATGCGGATCCACAACCAAACCATGGCCAACATCAGTAATAATGAAATTTCCAGCGGGAAATGAAAATTTGAAGCAAAATCCACCCCCCCCCCCCCCCCTTGGGCACAAAAATTTCAAGTCATTAATACCATCATCATTAACACACCTTCTCCAAACCCTAGCTACAATGCACAATCCACACCATTAATACAACAATTCAAGAGCTCAATCAAATTGTTTTTCCCAAACATAAACAAGTGTTCGATAATGGAGCATCTCCGGTTTGAAATTAATTGAGGTAGTTTTCCATACATTCAATGTTAATTTAGCAATTTAATTACCATACCTTCTATATGTTATTTTTCTCATTGATCAAAACTTGTATATTTTCATAATGTATGATCATTGTGTTACATGTTATACAGTGTATATTATTTTTGTTTCCAAGATGATCTCATGTTTGTAAGGAATGATAAAAAATGCTTAGACAATAATTAATTTTTCGTATGAACACAATATGAATGTGCGGCATCGGTCACTTTTAGTCGGCCTTTACGATGTACAACCAAATTAAGAATGATGACACACATGTCAATAAAAAGTATGAAATATCTTGAATGTCCGACGTTGCACTTAGGTTGCCTTTAGAGACATCAATTACTCTAATGTGCGACGTCTCTTCTACCCATATCCATTTTTTTTCAAGTTGACATTCACGCCGTCTAAGTATGACTATATTATATGTTTTTCAATTCGAGACTGCTTAATTCTAACATAAATTTTATTTCCTGTGTATTGGGTGTAATAGAACAATGAGAGTTATTGATGGAATGTACATGGATGACTTGTCATTTCACTACTCGCCCTAACAGTGTTAATGTCTCACAACGTAGGCAATATGGTGGTTCAATACATTTAATGTTTAAATTTAATATCAACCTTATGTATTATTATATATTGTAAGGTGTATTTGTAATATATGTTATAGCTAGTTTCGTGGATTTTAACTTGTCATTGTCAATTTTCCCACATGAATTTAATGAAATTTGATTGATGTATGATGTTTAGCCCTGTCTAGAGTAATCCAATACTAAATAACATGTAACGGCTATTGAAAAACTATTGTTTGTTTCATCAAATATTTAACATCATAATATTTAACCAAAACGTTCTCTCCACGACTGATCTGCGACGTCACACTTACCGGTGCTCATGCGACATAAAAGTGATGTCACATGTAGAACCAGTGTGTAATTTTTTCCCGACATCGCCATTCAAAATGATGTCGTATTATTCATCGTTCCACATCAGTATGCACACGACATCGGTGCACCGCATCGTGCGATGTCGCTGTTCTTCAGATCAACGTCGACTGGAACGACGTCGTAGACTTTCCTCTCACATCGCTTGTCTTGTTGGTATGGCCGACGTCGTTCGTCTTATATCTCGGTGTCGATATGAAAGATGTTGCAAATATCATATCCTATTATTGTTCCTATTGCTAGGAGCAACGTCGCACGTAACATCTGCCGATGTCAGTCTAAAAACTGAAGTATAAGATACATTTTACCTCAATTTTGAACCGAGATAAAAAAATTACACTTTTTTACTTCACCTACATTTACCTCGGTTTTTTCATGGCAAAAAACCAAGGTAAAAAGCCTTGAAAAACCAAGGTAATAGGTGTTTTCTGTTGTAGTGCATGTTCCCATCCTCCACCAGAATCGCCCTTGCCTGATTGCACGACATTTTTGCCTCCGCCTCCGCCAATGGCTTGCACTCAATCAACTACTCTATATGCTTATCCGGATCCACGTGCGACGAAATTTTTCCCCAATCTCTATCTCACTTTCTGATTTTTCAAATTCAACAACCTTAATTACTAGTGGGTTCATATAGAGATTAATCATCCTCTTCTTCTTTGTTTTAATCTAACTTCTAATCTTCCTTTGCTACCCTCTCTTACTGCTGCTCATATGTTGATTTCATTGATTATGTGCGTTTGTTTTTCTACTCGATGATTTGCTATGCCACACTTCAGGAGACGAAATCGGTGTCGATGATGTGTGTTCCTGCAGAGTATGGCCGATGACTGCTATTTTCTGGTTACATTGCTTTACTAATTTAGATACCTCATTACTCGCCGTCTTATTTGATATGGGTATTTAATATTTACAATGATATTCTAATGTGTCCAAACCATTGGTTTTTTTAAAAAAACAATTTTGTTAGTAGACTTGCAGATGCTATCATTATACAAGAATTTTGTTAGTTGTATCTGATAATATTATTGGGTTTTGTTAGCTTTTAATTTTGTTGGGTAAATTTCTTGTTTTTGAGGGGTGTTTACAGTTGCATCCAGGACTAACTCCTCGATTGCAAGGACAAAGCAAGTTAATTGAGCTTTTGGGTTTCTGAATTTTAATTGGAGCTTTCTCGCCATCCCTCTTTGCCTGGTGACTCTTTTTCTTTCTTTTTTTAATTTAAAACACCCTAAGGTGGGGGATATTTATTAGGTTCCCCAAACCTATGAAGCACCAAAAGGTGTACAATAATGTTATGAATATTACATCGGTAAGGCAACCTCATTGCCTTCAAAAGAATGGTCTAATGGTAGTCATGGACTAGTGGATGAAATGTTAAAGAAAATTGTTTGCTAGGTCGAGGTCTGTAAGGGTAGAGTCTTCACGGATTGATTGCTCGAAAGCTTAGAGCTTCGAAAGTTCCAAAGCTCAATCGGGGGGTTGAGTGTAGGATCAAGTGGTCGAGGTCGCCTAGGCTCCATGTGTTCGAGAGTTCCTATTTCGCGATGGCTCCATGTCTCGAGGGCTCCATGTCTCGAGAGGTCCATGCCTCGAGGGCTCGTTTCGAGGTCTCCATACATGACTCCAAAGCTCGAGGACTTCAAAGCTTGAGAACTCCATGTCTCGAGGGCTCCATGTCTCGAGGGCTCCATGTATCGAGGGCTTCAGGGTTCGAGGACTCCAAGGCTCCAGGACTCCAAAGGTCGAGGACTCCAAGGCTCCAGGACTCCAAAGGTCGAGGACTCCAAGGCTCGTAGGCTTCAAGTTTCGAGAACACCGTGTCTCGAGGCAATGGCTCGAGGACTCTTAAGCTCGCGGACCCCAAAGCTTGAGGGCTCTTATGCTCGCGGACTCCAAAGCTCGAGGGCTCCATGTCTCGAGGGCTACATGTCTCGAGGGCTCCATGTCTCGAGGGCTCCATGTCTCGAGGGCTCCATGTCTCGAGGGCTCCATGTCTCGAGTGCTCTAGGGCACGAGGACTCCATGTCTCAAGGCTCGAGTGCCCCTGGACACCATGTCTCGATGGTTCCTTGGCTCGATGACTCCAAGGCTTGATGACTCTAGGCTCGAGGGCTCCATGACTGCAGGCTCAAGTGCTCAATTGCACACTTGAAATGTATTGCCGTCGTTCGTCATACCAATTTGAAGAGGGGATGTTTATATGTATAACCGGCCGAGGATAAAATTGTGTAGCAGAATAGAACCTATAATGAACACGAAAATTTTCAGCAGTATCTATCCTATAATAAGTTCATTAGTCCAGCCAGAAAAGCATGTAACCGATTATTACATCTTATACAGCATGCTCTTGAGACTCATTTCGAATCCAAGGAATTCCACATCTATCCAGATGAAGGAGTCCCTTAAGAAAAGGAGGTGCTAAATTCAGTTCTAAATCACCATCAAAGTTATTTTCTAAAGCAAATTTTGCCAGGAAATCAGCTGCAATATTAGTCTCTCTAAGAGTATGCCGGATTGGGTGGATATGATGTTTCAAATTTAGAGATTGGAAAATGTAATAATTCCTCCATGGTGAGGTGTTTGGATTTTGAATACCCTGTACTGCAATTAAACAATCGGATTCAACCTCACATCTATTTAAAACCAGCTCTGAACATAGTTCATATCCACATTGGATAGCTATCAATTCTGCATGTAATGGTGATGGGGAGTGAAAAGATTTTTCCCTCATTTTAACCACCTTCCCCTCACAATTCCTAACTATTGCTGCTAGAACTGAAAAACCCCCCTGATCCATGTTGCATCTGTATTAATCTTGTATCCAGTTAGGGGTTTCTGCCATGTCACAACATTAAAAGTTTTCCTTTTCTTTTGTGTAATGTGAGGAATAATGTTAGCCTGTGTCCAATATTTATGCTTGTCTAAGTTACCAATCAAATGATTCACTGAGAAAATTTGATATATCATGTCTTTTATTTCATGCATACAAGCATCATTGGAGAAGGAGACATTGTTAAACAGGATATTATTCCTTTTAATCCAAAGAGTCCAGATTGTTACAAGAAGGGCAGCGATGGTGATATTACACTGAATTTTAGATTCTGCATTAAAAGAAAGGTAAAATTCAACTCTGCTCTTCAAATTTGGGAAAGATTTTTCCTGAATCTTTAAAAAATCATTTACACAGTTCCAGACTGAAATGGATGTGGGGCAAGAGTTGAAAAAATGATCTAAAGAGTCACTGTAAGTCTGGCACAGGGGACATTTGGATGCTAAATGGAACCCTATCTTTCTTGAAATGTTGTCAAAAGGAAGTAAACCATTCAGAGCTCTCCATAAAAACACAGACATCTTTTTAGGAATAAAAGGTAACCATACCTTTTGAAAATGGAGGATCTTCAGCTTTCTCTGTCTGAAAATTTTGTATGCTGATTTGATGGAGAAGATTCCATTTGTGGCTGGCATCCAGATGAGTCTATCTTCATGAGTATATTCCACTTTAGCCTCCTGCAAAGTTGAGTTCAAATTGGTCGCCAAAAATGGCTCCAGTTGTGGGAGGATTGATGCTTTGTTGTTAATAAATGACCTTAGTGAGATGTCCGCAAAGGGGATATCTCTATCTTGAGGCCATTTATAATACAAAGCTCCCTCGCCCATCCAGTTAGCGTTCCAGAAGGAGAAATCACCGATACCATGTATTATTCTGGAGTTGCTATTTGCTTTTTCAGTAATTTTACAGATTCTAGACCATGTATGAGATCTTTTGTAAGACTTCGGGAGTGACCATAATAGAGAGGTCCATTGCGTGGAATTGAGTTGCAGTTTCCACCACAGTTTACATGAAAAAGCATCTACAATGGCCTTTAAATCTCTAAAACCTATTCCATTTTCTTCTACAGGTACACTCATGTTTTTCCAGGATCTCCATTTTTTTTCAACATTATCAGAATATCCCCAGAACAAGCTAGAAGCCATTTTCTCCATTTTATTTCTTTGCCTGGTGACTCACCCTCTCCAACTACTCAAATCTTCTTTTCATCACCAAAAGTGACAAATCCACTATTGTATGGTTAGAATTTTTTCAGATATTCTTGAGTTCCAGTCATATGTCGAGAACACCCACATCAAAGTACCATTAGTCTCTGGAGTGTGCAATAAGAGAAGTGTGAGCAACAAGACAAGTATTAGTGTGTTTAGGAACCCATACCTTTCTAAACGTCTTTGATCTTTGGTCATCATCTATGTTGGAACATGCAGACAGTTGTCATCCATTCCTGATGTCTCTGATTTGTTTAAAACACTGATTCTCTGTATGGCCTTGATAGGTGCAGTAGCTACAAATACGAAATTTTCATTGCCGCGTTTTGATCACTTTTCTCTACATGTCTGAACCTCTTATTTGAAGTCTGCTCAATGGTTTGATATAGCCTATACCTTGTCAATTTCCAAAGTTCTTCCCCATAGTCAGTATATCATCTAGTTTCGCCTTTCCAATGTTCAACTTGATAATTGCTGCCTCAGCCATTTTAGCTCTCTTAGTTGTTGAACTTAGATTCAGTTTCAACTGTTCAATGTCTCTTCTAAGTTCTATAACCAGAACCCATAACTCATTCTCCTTCTCAACAAGTTAATTTTTCTCAGTTTTCAATGCTTTATTTAAGTCAACAACTTTCAACCACATCTGATACATGTTTTCATATGCATAGTAGATGTCCTTATCACTTACAACCTGGCCTTCGCCATCACTAGAGGAGTCGCCAAAACCCAACTTTTCTGTATTGGAACATACAACCTTGTCTATCTTTTCCATGTTGGAACATGTATCGTCAGTTTCTAGTACATCATGAATTTTTGCTCCAAATGCTACATAATTTCTGGTAAGTTCCTCTTCATCTCTCTCCTCTTCTTCATCTTCACACCACGAAGTTACATATGATTTTCCTTGCTTCTTCCAAGTATTAGGGATGCAAATGTCCAGACTACTACTACCATAAATGACGACACGCTAAAGCTTGATCAGACGTTCAAAGGAAATGTTTGGAATCCTCTAAGTGACTTGGCAGGTCCTATGACTAGGGAAAGAATGAAGCTCAGAGATAAGGCTTTGAATGCTTTGATTGGCCAACTTCATGATGAAGAATTAAAGAATAAATCAACTTCGACATCTTGGATTAATTGTTCAAGAGTGTCGAGGAATTGAAGACATCTACTATGCATATGAAAACATACTCTTTGCCTGCGAGCATTTATTACTTTCAACCACATCTCTGGCCTGTGAGCGATGTTGACTTATTGGGTTTTTAATGAGGAAAGTTAATTACTTAACTAACTCATTAAAAATATCAATTTTTGAGTTCATACTCTTTGCCTGCAGACGTTTTCATTGTTGCTTAATCCTGCAGGTTTATTAAGTATCAACACCCTTCATTTATGAACTAATCCCAATGGCTAGTTAGTGAGCAAATTCAAAATTGAGAGCAATCCCGAGGGCTATTTGAGATCAATTTTGTGCGATCAAGTGAGGGTTTGCACATCCCTTCATTAAGTCAAATATTTAAATTTTGCAATCCAGAGTCTTCATAAGGAGATTCATATCATTTTGTATCAGAGCAAAGCGAAAGAATTCCGGGTGGTCGAAAATATCAACAGGGGTTTTCGAGTTTTGCATTATCTTTTTCGATTTTATTTAAATACATAAACTCTTTTGTTTTGTATTTTAACTGTATTTATTTGATCATTCTTATTAGGAGGATTGAATCTAGAGTCGAAGGAAGTTGAAGGGTTCGAGAGTTAGAATAGTTTGGTATTACTATTCGTCACCTTCATCAATCGAGTCAGGAGGACATCGAAGGGTATGCGTGTTAACAAGTATTGTCTGCCTCGGTCAGTTTTGTAGTTTTTAGGTAGCTTACAATGTTTATGTGCTTGTGATATTTTTCGTCCTCTCTTCTGAATAATTATTGCATGCTCATAATCTTATATGTTTTCTTTATCGTTCTTTGATTCCGTGATCTTGAATTCTTGATTGCACCTTATAAAAAAAATAAATAGAGTATTTGTGTCATTTTCCAGATATAGTGTCATATTCTTGATCCTTACGATCTTAAATACCTCGAAGTTCATTTGAATCGAGAGGAAGTTGTCTCAAATTTCTCATTCCAACGTTTCAAATAAGCGAATTTGTTCCAAAAATTTTACGAAAACAAAAAAAAGGGTAGAAAATTTTTGGAGTTTACAGCCGAGATCTAGGGTTTGGAAAATGAAAATTTGGGGCTGTTTTGTAATTTTCAAAAGTTTGGGGCTGATTTGCATTTTTTTTTAAATTTGGGAATTGTACTTGAATTTTATTTACTTGGGGTACTCGACTTTTAATTACTTTGGGGAATAAGATTCTGATTTTGAGGATTATATATAGTGGAAAATTTGAATTTGTGGCTGCAAAAGAAAGAAGAAAAAAAAGGAAATCCGATTTGAAGAAGGAAAGGAAACAAAATCCTAATCGGAATAGGAAAAGTAAATAAAAACCTTTTTGGGTTGGGAAATTATTTTGAATTTCCGACTTGGGCAGAAATAAAGTGAAGAAAATACTATTTTGCAAAGGATTTGGGTTTGGGTAATTGGTCATATTTGATTTCGGAAAATTTACTTGAATTTTTGGAACTTATTTATCGCTTATTTAAAGCATTCTTCTTTTGATCATATCTCATTTGATATAGCTCTGATTCAAATTATTCAAGTTACATTTTGTTCCTTATTCTCTTAAGAGTCTAGAATTCCAATTCGTAGAGCCCAATTTTGAGTTTATGGATTTTTGAAACTCGAATTAAATTCTGCCGTACTCATCTCCTACTTTGCTTTGAAACTGATGTGAATTGATGGACTGCCCTCATTATAGCCTTCGCCTTGTGAGGTGTGAGTGTTATACACTTAGTGAGGGACCTTACTAAACAAAGGAAGGGGGGCATTTTTCTACTTATCGTTTTTTTTTTCTTAGCAGCTTAGCAGATATGGTGGACGATAATCCATTAGTCTGACCATCCTTTGTTGGCGACCCCAAAAATTTACCAATTACAAACACTTCCAATGGTACTCAATCATATGAAGATCCTCCATATGGTTGGGAGCGACAATGGATCAAACCAAATGAACCTCTTGTTCTAGATCAGTTTGCTGTTTCAATAAATGTGCTCATGAGTGAAGTGTAACGATTGGTGAGAAAAGTTGAAGCATGGCCAAACTGACACCTCCATCTTTGGCCAAGAAGGACGAATTTCAAGGTTTAGTATACATATATATTTCATTGTTATGAAAGTTCGGAGGAAGAATCTGATGATGCTTCAAAAAGACGATCAAACCGAGGGACTTCTAGAAAGCATCACAACAACAGCTAATATTCTCGGAGAAGAACCAGTTCAAATTCCAGTGAGAGCCCAGATTCAGCTTGAGACATCAAGGGTTTAAAGTGTGACATCCCTCAATTTGATGGTCAACACAATTTGGGGAAGTATCTTGATTGGGAGTGACAAATTGAGAATCTGTTTGATCCCAACAATTATCAGGAGAAAGAAAAACCGAAAGCGGCAAAGTATTCCTTCACCCATTATGTGGCTGAGTGGTGGAAGAGTTTGAGGGAATCAAGCAGATTGCTGGGAAGAGACCTATCTCCACCTGCGAGAGATTGAAGTCTGAGCTTTGACAATATCATGTTCCGCCCACATATTTGATGGAACAACATTCTTATTTGAGCAATATGAAGAAAGGAAGTCGATCTGTTGATGAATACTAACAAGATCTCAATTTGACCATGAGAAGGGTCGGAATGAAAGAAGACAATGTATTTATCAAGAATCGATTCATAGAAGGCTTACGGGAAAATCTTCAAGTACCGGTTAAGCTTCAACATCATGTGTCGATGAGATATTTATTGGTGATAGCGAGATTAGTTAAGAGTACCTCACAGCTAAGGAGACCTCGAGTCAAATTTCCTAGTTAAAAATTAGGTTTGCTTGTTTTGGCCAAAGTAGAGGATCAACCATGGGAGGCCGTAGATCGGTGCAATCATATTCAAATCCAAATTATAATCCCAGTAAAAGAAGGATGACACCCTCTACTCAACAATCTTCGAAAATCCACCTAAATCTACTATTTCATCATCAAATTCAGTTTCTTCTAACACTCCTACTTGTTTCCATTGTAAAGGAAAAGGGCACGTTCATAGTAACCACCCTCATGCTTGAATTGTACTACAATTGAGGAGGAAGATGAAGAAGATGAATATGCTGATATTCCAGCTTTATATGAAAGTAAGGAAGAAAATGTAGATGAAAAGATCATCATAAATGATCTTGGTGAACAAGGTCCAGACACACAAGGTAACTTTGTTTCATTGAGACTCCTAAATTCTCAAATGGCAAAAACTCAGGTATAACGTGTCAATATTCTTCCATACTCATTGCATTGTGAAAGATAACAATTGTTTACTGATTACTGATGGTGGTTCTTTTGCTAATACTGTTTCAAATCTTCTTGTTAAATCATTGTCTTTGCTTGTTACTACTCATCCATCTCCATATAAACTCATTTGTTTAAATGGTAGTGGTGAAATTAGGGTTTAAAAACAAATCATGACTAACTTTAAGGTCGAAAAGTATCATGATTCTATCTTGTCTGATGTTTTTACCTGTGAAAGCTAGTCATATTTTGTTAGGTAGATCTTGGTAGTTTGATCAAAATTATTTGTATGATGGTTACACTAACAAAATTTCTGTGATTAAGGATAGAACCAGGTTTACTCTGACACCATTATCTCTTGTGGAAGTTCTTGAAGCTCAAAGGCACATGAAAGTCGACAAAGCGAAGTTGGCGACTGAGGCAGAAGTGGCCAATCAAAACCCTACTCGGTGTTTGTGTGATTTCAGCCATAAGATGATTTAAAGGAGCAAAACCCTGGAAATTTCAACCAAAAAATAGGGAGGGCGGAACCACAGGCAGGTAAGTCGCAACGTTAAATCTTATCTTTACATATTAGTCCTTTACCATCGATTTAAATGATAGGACATGAACTTCCTACTAATTATGGTAAATAATTTTATACTTCAATAAGGGATGTGAATCGAGCCTTTTCTAATCATTCTTATGTGCTTACTTTACATTTCAAAGAGAGTTATCTTGTCAAGGATGATATTCCTATACATGTTCCTCCACGGTTTGATGAGATGTTACAGGAATTCGAAGATGTCTTTCCAGATGAACCACCTCATGGATTACCACCCATGCAAGTTATAGAACATAATATCAACCTACTTCTGGGTTCAGTTATTCCAAATCCTTCGGCGTATAAAGCAAACCCCGAGGAGACAAAGGAACTAGAATGACAAGTCGAGGATTTACTTCAAAAAGGTTATGTGCATGAATCTTTGAGTCCTTGTGATGTGCTTGTCATTTTAGTTCATAAGAAAATTAAAACTTGGTGTATGTGCATTGCTTGTCATGCTATAAACAAGATAACCATTAAGTATCGTCACCCTATACCTAGATTGGATGATGTGCTTGAAGATTTGCATGGATCTGTGATTCATAATAAGAATTATTTGACTCGGGGTTATCATCAGATTCAAATTAGAGAGGGTTATGAATGGAAAACTGAATTTAAGCTTAAGTTTGGGTTGTATGAATGGATTATTATGCCTTTCGGTTTAACTAATGCACCTAGTACTTTTATGCGGTTGATGAATGATGTTTTGAGAAAGTTTATTGGTCAATTTTTTGTGGTTTTTTGTGGTTTATTGTGATGATATATTGACCTATAACTTACTTTAGTGAAAAGTTAAAGGGCGGTGATCTTAATTATCCTATTTATGACAAAGAATTCTATTCTATCGTGAGAGCTTCAGAAACATGGCAACATTATTTATTACATAAAGAATTTTGCATTTGTAGTGATCATGAATTCTTGAAATACTTGAAGAGTTGGATGAAGTCGAATAAGCGTCATGCTAAATGGTATAGTTTTATTGAATCTTTTCCTTATGTACTGTGATATAAGAATGGTAAAGAAAAATGTTGTTGATGATGCTTTGAGTCGGCATGTTTTACTTACACGAATGGAATGTATCATGTTAGGGATTTCATTTGTGAAATAATTATATGCCACATGCAAAATTGGTGCTTATGATAAATTGTTTTGGCATGATTGGTTCTTGTTTCGAGATAACAGGCTTTGTGTTCCTCAAAGTTCTATGCGAGAATTACTTGTTAAGGAATCTCATCCAGGTGGTTTTATGGGACATTTTGGTGCACTTAAAGCTTATAATTTGTTACGAGAACACTTCTTTTGTCCAAAAATGACACTTTCTGTTGAAAGGGTTTGTAGGAATTGTATTGATTGTTTGAAGGCTAAGTCAAAAACTACACATGGTCTTTATACTCCATTATATGTTCCTACACATCCTTGGGGATATATCTCGATGGATTTTGTCTTAGGTTTGCCACGATCTCAATCAGGTAACGATTCCATCTTTGTTGTGGTTGATAGATTTTTTTAAATGGCACATTTTATTCCTAGTAGGAAAACGGATGAAGCAAAGCATGTTACAGATTTATTTCTTAAGGAAGTAGTTCGGCTACATGGTATCCCTGCGAGCATAGTGTCTGATCATGATGTTAAGTTCTTATCCTACTTTTGGGATACATTGTGGCGCAAGTTGGGGACGAAATTGCTATTTTCTACAGCTAGTCATTCTCAAACTGATGGACAAACAGAGGTCACCAATCGTACTCTTGGCACTCTTCTGTGAGCCCTAGTACAAAAGAATTTGAAGAATTGGGAAGCGCAGATTCCGATAGCAGAGTTTGCTTATAATTGCACTATTCATTCTACTACTTCGTTCTCTCTATTTGAAGTTGTTTTTAGTTTCCTACCTATTACTCCTCTTGATCTAATTCCTTTGAAATTTAAACATATTAGGAACCTTGATGGAGAAAAGCAAGCTGATTTTGTTAAGAAAATACATGAGAAGGTGCGCTTGAGGATTGAACGGACAAATGCTCAGAATGCAAAGAATACCAATCAAGGCCAAAAGTTGATGAGATTTGAGGAAGGTGATTGGGTCTGGTTGCATCTGCGTAAGGAGAGGTTTCCAAATGCTCAAAAATCTACATTAAGTCTGCATGGTGATGGCTCTTTTAAAGTGTTAGAATGTGTGAATGACAATGCTTACAAGATTGCGTTGCCTAGCGATTATTGTGTTAGCACTACATTCAATGTTGTTGATTTATCTCCATTTACCTTTTAAGATGTTTCAGTTTCGAGGGAAAAACCTTCTGACCTTTGAGAGAACGATGCAAATGTCCAAATTGCTACCACCATAGATGACGACACGCCAAAGCTTGATCAGACATTCAAAGGATATGTTTTGGATCCTCTAAGTGACATGACTGGTCCTATGACAAGGACAAGAACGACACTTAGAGATTTGTCTTTGAAAGATTTGATTGACTAACTTCATGATGAAGAATTGAAGAATAAATCAACATCGATATCTTGGATTAATTGTTCAAGAGTGTTGAGGAATTGAAGACATCGTGAAGAACATTGTACATTTTTTTCCCACTGGGTTTTTAATGAGATAGTGTGATCATTGTAAACTATTGTAAAATTATTTCATTTTGAATTTTGGGATTAAGTTTCGGCCATGTGGATTTTGAAGAGCTTAATTTTGGAATCAGTCCATTAGGGTTTAAGAATATTCCATTTTGTTCTAACTAGAATTATAATTTGTAAGATTAGTGAAGGGAATATTCATTCACAAACTTATCTTGATGAATTCGGCCATATCACCATTTATTTTAGGTATTCTATTTAGATATGGTTTTAGCTTCTTTAAACTGCCATCAATCATTTTAGATTTTGATTTTGATTAGGGTTTTGGCTGAAATTGAACCTTATAAATAGCGGGGCTTGGCCGAGTTTTTTGACACACTTTTATCAATCAAAAATACAATTTTCGAGTTTATAATCAATGCTAGTGATCATTTTCATTGTTGCTTAATCCTCTGGGTTAATTAAGTATTAATACCCTTGATTTGTGAACTAATCATGCGGGCTAGTTAGTGAGGAAATTTGAAATTGAGAGCAATCCCGAGGGCTAGTTGAGATCAATTTTGTGCGATCGAGTGAGGGTTTACAGATCTCTTCATTAGGTCAAAGATTTAAATTCCACAATCCAAAGCCTTCGCAAGGAGATTCATATCAATTAGCACATTCGATCTGGATGTGTCCGTATCCCCCACATTCTCTACATTGAATTCTTCCCGGCTGCTTTATTTCACCACTATGATTTCTTGAGAACTGCTGATTGGTTTATTTAATTCATCTTCCACAATTATTACGGAGGTCTTGTGCCCAAAGTCTATTACCGCCGAATCTTTCTTGATATTTTTTATTCACCTCTTTCTTAAGAATCCTTGAGAAATTCTTAGTGATAAATGCAAGTGCTTCAGTACTATCATCACTATCAACTTCCTGAGTGTTTTCTGGCAAAGAGATCTTGAAATCCAACTCCTTTTGCACCTTTTTATAGGGTGTTTCAACGCTATCTCATAGGTTTGCAATGATCCAATTAGTTCGTCTAGAGTCATGGTGGCCACATCTCTTGCTTCTTCTATTGCCGCAACTTTCATAGAAACTCTTTCAGGAAGTGATCTCAAAGTCCTTTTCACCAGTTTGGACTCCTAGTAAACTTTTCCAAGATGATACGCCATATTCGTGATATCTCTCAGTTTTCCATTAAACACAACAATAATTTCATCTTCCTCCATTTTCAGCTCTTCGAACTTTGTGGTAAACATTTGTAGTTTGGATTTACGTACACGACTTGTTCCTTCATGCATTGTCTGCAAAGCATCCCATGCTTTCTTTTCTTGATGACATGTAGAGATGAGTTCAAACTGATTTTCATCCACTGTTGTGAAGATATCATTTAAATCTTTGGAGTTTTCCATTGAAGCCTTCAGTTCATCTGGAGTTCATGATAACTTAGCTTTGAGTGTAGGTTTCTTCGAGCTCGATTCTCCTTGTTTTGAACTAGATTCTACTTCCACAATGCTCTCAGTTGGTGGATTCCATTTTGTTTTGGCACAATGCCAAGCTAGTTCATCTAATGAGTTTATTAAAACTCGCATGCATGCCTTCCATTAGTTGTAGTTTGTGCCCTCTAGCAGTGGTGGCCGAGACACAGAAACTCCTTCTTTGGTCACCATTGGTAAAATTGAATCATGTTTTCCTTGACAGAACTAAGGTAAGAATAGATAACTTAGCTCTGATGCCAATTGAAATTTGGTTTTACCTAACTAATTCAATAATTACTAACATTTTCCATCATAACCTATCTAATCAAGTATGCAATAAAGTAAAGCATAAACATACCAGACTTAGTTACACAATTCAGTGAAATTCACCTATATCTGTGGGGCATGGCCCATATCGTAATAAA
Organism: Rubia yunnanensis; assembly: GCA_037428765.1. NCBI lineage: Eukaryota > Viridiplantae > Streptophyta > Magnoliopsida > Gentianales > Rubiaceae > Rubia > Rubia yunnanensis. The sequence continues at coordinate 46,893,556 of CM075069.1, read as the reverse complement.
TCTGCTAATAGGAAAGATACAGTATAAATAACACCATATAATAATACTTATCTTATCTAATTATAATGTGTGGATTCCGCAAGCTCCCGTTTCAACCGATCCACCTTGATCAGATTCCACCTGACCTCCAAACTCATCAATGCTATGTCTTCTCCTCCCAAGGAATTAAGGTATACGATTTTGAACTTGATCAACAAGTTACAGTATGTTGGAACATATGTATTCAGGCTCGGTCTCATGCAAAATTTGGATGTAGATTTTTGCTGTTAAGTTTATGAGTAGCACAGCCGGGATGTCCTCTATTTATAGTCCATGAGCAGATCAGAAATCTCAACCTTTGTCTCCAAAATATTCCAATTCCATATATGCTTCTGAAGCATATCACAATCCCTTGAATAAGGGATTTCCCTTATCTCAACAAATCCCATAATATTCCATAAATATAATTCCTTAAGAGTGAGAATATTCCATAAATTTAGTATGCTTCAATCACACACCCAAATCAATATTGCAAAAATTTTTATCTTCCATAAATCAATATCCTCGAAGTATTCGCAATTGGTTAAATTCATTTAGCCATCAACTTTTCGCATGTTCCAACATGGAAAATTTTTCTTTTTCAAATCAGTTCACAAATGCCAACTAAATAATAAATGCACACCACGTGACTTTACAGAGCGCCGCTCATTTTCTCTCCACCGACTGGAAGATCGTGAGTCCATTACAGAAAAACGACATCACTTTTTGGGACATGTTGGTGGTAGGAAACAATCGGTGATGGATGGTGGGAACTATTTCGTCCATTTGAGGGAGGAGAGGAAAGGAAAAATAAGGGGAAATGGAAACTTGGTATGAATTAGGGCATTAAAGTCATATGAATTTTTTCATTTTTCATCCGGTCAAATTTCCCATTAATTATTGAAGTCAAAGCAGCTCAGGGTTAGTTTGACACTTTCATTTAAAAGATAAGACTATTTTAGAACTTTTCTCAACTTTTAATATCATTTCGGTTGGATGCTATATAGTTTCATGCGTATTTATGTTCTTAAACTTTTATAGGAAGTTATTTTTTTGAATGGCACATACTAGAATGATTCAAACAATTGAGATTCAAAATAACTAATTAAAGACATTCTTGTAAGACCGTCTTATATCGAGACCAAGGATTAATGTGCAATATAATGAAGTTTAATTAGAGATGGAGTTTCAAATATTATTAAAGAATGTTTTGGAGAGGAATGAGGGATCTAAGTGAAAATACCACCGGGAGGCCATCGTCGTACCTCTCAAAGTTAATATTTATAAGCCCTAAATACTTACTATCTACAACTAATTAGATAGCGGCAAGTCGGAGTCGTCCACGGAGAAGAGGGATTTTCTCAAGCATTTAAAAACAAAAGGTTGCTATTAAGCTAGAAGTAGATATATATATATATATATATATATATATATATGTGTGTGTGTGTGTGTGTGTGTGTGTGTGTGTGTGTGTATGTGCATATATATATATACATATAAAAGCATGTAAATGGGGGGGGGGGCTGGATGTTTGGTGGTCCTAAGTTATGAAAGTTTGAAAGACAAGATAACTAGCAAAGTCAAGTAACTATGCTAATCATCAAACAAACTAAGAAAAATGGGTTTAAAACTACAAAATATAAAGCCTTGGGGGCAATCAATATCCACTTCCAAACCAAATGTTAATCATTGAACCATTCACTCATCATTTCGCAATTGTTACCTATGGACAAAGAACCATAGATTTGGCAACAACAAGCCATCTACCAAGACATAGCCAGTTAACCAAACATAGCATTCATTAGGCAAAACCTAAAACAAACCATATTCAAGGTTCAACCTTTCATTCCATCAAGAGGATAAGTATGACAACAATCCACATTAACATACTTATCTAGCAAGACTCATAACACATGATGCACAAGAAGTTCTAAGTTCATGTTCTTAGATTTTTCATGCAAAAGAGCTAAGGAATTCGTCACTTTCCTAACTCTCTAACACTTAATTCATACAAACACTTCCTATTCTCAAACAACTCATGGCATAAATGAAGTAAAATATAGCATTAAGAACACATGAATGCTAAATAACAAAGGCTTCAAGAACGAGTGAAACAATATATTCACTACTTCCTCTACTTGTTGTGAAGATAAATCTTCCATCCTTCTTAGATAGTAGTTTGCAAGAGTGAATTCGACATCTCTTGTCAAACCTCACCAATGACTCCCTTAGCCAAAACACGACTAAAAGTATCACATTGATGGCATTGAGCACAAAGAACCAACAAGCTTGGCAACACTTGTAAACACTACACTATGTCTAAGCATTTAACCAATTCATGCATTTACACAAGATTAGTCAAGAACAATCGACATTCATAGACTTCTCTCATTTGCTACCTAAAACAAACATGACAACGAGTTCAACATCATCACATTCATCCAGCAATTATCAACACACCAACATTATTTAAGAAGATCAAACTCATGCTCTTGGATTCCACATTAAAAGAGGGGGGGGAATTAGGTACTTTCTCCCAACCCTAACAAGTAATCATACAAGCAATTCATATACTTAAGCTTCCAACACCATCAATGAGAATTGTTAACATTAACAATTCACATTAAAAGCTCAATAAATGCACAGTAGCAAAAGCACCAAATAGATAGATATGGTTCTTACTACATAGATATGGAAGCTTCAATCCATTGCTCCCAAGATAAAACTAAGCTAGATAATTAAAAGACATGATTAACCTACAAAAACTAAGAAAAGAAAGAAAGAAAAACTAGGGTTTGAACCCAAAAAAAAAGCAGGAAGAAGAGTATGGATTCGTGTTTTTTGAAGAGGAGATGATAAGGTGAGTATTTTTAGTACACAAAGCAAGAAGAATTTCTGGCCATTCGTCCGTCGCGAGTCGCGACGGGCTAGTTTCAGTAATTTGATTTCTTCTTTTTCTTGTTTTATGTTCTCCTCTTCTCTTCACTTTTCTTCAATTCTTCAAGTCTTCAAAAGCTCAGATACAAGTGTTCAGATCTTCAGATCTTCAAAGGTATTCTGAAAGTCTTCAAAGTCTTCAAACAAATTACCTTGTCACACAAAATTCTGTAGAAAAGTAATAAAAGCGTAAAAGTTTCTTTTAACTCTCCTTATAGAATTTCAAGGCAAAATGCCACATTTAGAGCACAAAAGTGTACAAAAGTGAATTCTACAAGTCCTAATATAACCGTATAAAATGGGTGCATCAAACCTCCCCGCACTTATACCTTACTCGCCCTCGAGTAAGAAAAGATTTAAGGACACGAAGGAATTCATATGTTTACATCCTAACTAATATTCCCCCAATCAACACCTCAAAAAAAACTCTCAATATCATAAATCCCAAAATCAAAGCTAAAATGAGAATTTTTTCACACACACAACCCCAATTCCTAAATCCAACCAAACCTACCACTTATCAATTCACTACCCATAAAAATGTTTCAAAGTCCTGAATTGATAATCCCAAAGTCCAATGACACAAAATGAAGTTAAAACCAAATAGGAGGTTCAAGCACATACTTCACTTCATACCAATATATCAACCAAAATCCAATGACACAAAATGAAGTCAAAACCATAGAGGAGGTTTAAACACATACTTCACCCAGTGCCAATATCAACCAAAATGAAGTATAAAATAATCAAGAATTTCATACCCATACTTCGTTTTTCAACCCACTAAGTTACCCAATCCGAAGAGGCCTAAAGATGTTTTGCTACCCGATCCATCCATATGACAACCGCAACCTTATGACTCCAACGCCGACAAATGAGTGAAATCATAGAGAATTTCAAGGTAACATGTCACATTTAGAGCACAAAAGTGTACAAAAGTGAATTCTACAAGTCCTAATATGTATAAAATGGGCACATCAACCACTTTTTAGGTGGGGTGCTTAGCATAAATAATTGGGGAATTCATGTTTCAGAGTCATAAGAATCTCGTGGGACAAGAATTTAGGTCGGAGAAATTCACGGATCAATTGTTTCCCTCACGCAATGCGCAGGCTTTTACTGCCAAACTTGATGTTTCATTTTCAATACTTGATGTTTCAACCAAACATTGTGATATTTTTTCATAATTATTTTTTTCCACTAAAATCATGTGTTTTAAAGTCATTTTTTGATCTTTTATTTTAAATCTTGTGTTTGAATGTTAAACTTTTGACATTTTATACATGTTAACATTAGTAAGTGATATTGTATTATCTTAAATTTTAATTTATAAGTGATACTTTTATTTTGATTGATGTGTTTGTTATTCAGTGTGTCTTCTAAATTATTAATATTGATGTTTCTCTTTTTCTCGAATACTGTTTATATTTTTAGTATATCGATCCTTATTGTTTCAATTGCCTGAATGGTTTTTAAATTTTTATTGTACCGATGTTTTTTTTATATTAGTGTCACATTTTGTTGCACAGAGGTTTAGATAGGTTTTACAACATATTGGATTTAGATAACCATTTTTGGTTTTCCTATCTAAATCCTTCATTTTGTAGCTTAATATGAGCCTAATGGATTTTTCTCCTTACGAGCATCTAGATCTTATTTTTTAAGCTTATTTGTAGATTTCTTGTAAGCACTTTAGAGTAGAAGAATGAAGGCCAATTGAAAAATATGTTGAAGATTGAAGGTCACAAGTCAAAATGTGGTAGAAGATAGAAGAGTTGAAGAAAAAGAAGCCATGTTCAGCAGCGTCGAAGAAATGCATGGGGTCATGTAAAATGGCATGGTATGTGCCATCAGTCCTTGCCACATGTAGGTCCTAGGGGCTGGGCCGTGCAAATCTGCACGACCCGTACACAAAGCCGCCTATAAGAACAAGCCCGGACTAATAAGATGTGAAACTTCAAAAGCCAAAAACACAACTCCCAACCAATGTGCCATGCAAATTCGCACACCTCATCCCATCAGTTTCAAGTGCCACATTCCTCTAATCGACGTCCCATGCAATACTGCACGAGTCGTGCCATGCCAGCATAAGGGTTTACAACTTGGGCTTTTTGGGCCCATTCATCCTACCCTATATAAATGACCTTCAGCCTCGTATGGTTAAAAAAGTATTCATAGTTAGTTTTCATTTAGTTAGGTAGAGAGAGAGGCCATGGATCTAATGTTAGTAGAGTAGTTATTTACTTGGGGTTGTTATTTGTAAACATGATTTGTGAGACTCTTTAGACTCATCTGATTTCTCTATGTTATATATATCGTGCTTATTTGTATATGCTACTCCATTCGCCCATGATGTATTTGCACATGTTGACTTTTGCAAGTTGACCAAAATTATTTTTAACCATTAATATCTTTATTTGTGCACATTTAAAAATAATAAAAATTTGATGTTAAGAAAATCGATGTTACGGCGATTCTAACAAGATCCCAATGATAGTATATTAGCTTATATATTACTTGATTTTTACGTTTACAAGTAACCAATTTAGACTAAATTAATAGTGCTTGTTCAAATTCAGCTGGGACACAGGGAGTATAAAATATGTTAAGATGAAAATTGATTTATTTCCCGCATAATATCATGCTACGCTTTAAATGCTAATTTGGGAGTTTTGGATTATTGGCGCTATGGTAGTCTTGTAAGTACCAAGAGGATACGTGTGATGAATTCATCTTGTGAGTACCGAGGTGGTAATAAACAATAATCGTAATTGGCTTGTCGTTTGAAGAGTTGCATGTTTGGAGCATCAAACCTATTATGTTGGAGTGATTAAAATCCTAATGGGGAAAGCTTAGCTTACCCCGATAACTGAGCTATTTGGGTTAATAGCAACTATGGTGGTACAAAATCTAGAGTTATCACGAGGTACTGATGCTCTGTTCCCACTACTGAAAAATAGGTACATACGCACTGGTAAAAAATCATGAGTACAAAATACTGGTGCAAACGTGTACAATTGCACCGGTATAATCATGATTAGAAACATACCGGTTCTTAAGAATACATACGTACCGGTATGATGTCAATTGGTGTAGAAATTATTAAATTTTGCACCGGTTTTATCTGAAGAGGTGTTGAAGACTGGTGCTATTTTTTTTATAATTTCACCGGTACAATTTCACCGGTGTAAAAACGTGGTGAATTTTTATGATTTTGGCAACAAAAATTAAATTTTCACACCGGTATATTATGTCACTAGGGTAAAAAAGTGGGAAAACTGTATAATATCTACACCGGTACTAGGTTATACCGGTGTAAAAATTACAAACGCACCGGTATTATCCGTGTATCGGCATAAAAATGCGCAATAAATGCTCACCTACCACCTTTTTAGTGGGTTAAAGCTTAATTTTTTGGGAGAATGAGTTCATTAATAGAATTTTTGGGTTGATGAAGGCATTGAATGAACCACAATGAAAACCCTAGAAGGTACCATTTTTAAAATTTTATTTATGGATATTAATGATTTCATGGATTGTTAAGGTTGATAGAGGTATATATCTTGTGTGTTTGATCATTTGATGGTGATTGAGGTAGAATTGTTGATATTAGTTTTTGATTTGTTCTCAAGGTTGATGTAGTTATAATGCTATGGCTATTGATATTTACATTGTATGACATATTATGAATATTTGTGTTTATTGTGCATTAATAATATTGCGTGGTTTGGGTGTTATCATTAAATTATATTATCATAAATGTTTTGAAGTTTGACTGTTGGATATTTATTTGTATGTAAAGTTGTATCGTGCCATCGAGAGGCGTAAGCACATGTATGCCAATATTAGTAGGGTGAGCGATGAATATACTGTCTTCGTGGATGAGTTTTTGGATCATGCTTTCTATCATGAGAAGCGAATATTATGTCCTTGTCATGATTGTGGTAATCGAAATCATACTAATAACAAGAACATGCTGAAACACCATTTGTATAGCCGGGTGTTTGCGAAAGATTATGTCGTGTGTACATTTCATGGGGAAAAATCACCGCCGCAGGTTAAAGTTAGTAGTGAGGGAGAGTGTATTAGGGATGCTAAGTTGGATGACATGTGTGAGGAGGTAGTTAACAAATTTAGGAGGAGGCTTGGCTAACTTTCTAGGTGAGAAGAATAAACCATTGTATCCCGGTTGCAAGAAGAAAGACATGGTCATGCCATGTTTGATGGAGTTGTTTAATTTTAAAGGTCTTGGGTTATAGAGTGATACCATGAATAAATTGCTTAAGTTTTTGAATGAGAATCTTCCATTCGGTATCGAGGTTCCAGATAATCTTTATGAAGCTAAGCGAATTTTGTGTCCGATGGGATTGGAGTATTAAAAGATACATGCTTGTCTGAACGATTGTGTCTTATATAGGGGTGACCTGAAGGATAAGATTGTTTGTCCAATATGTATTGTGTCTCGTTATAAGAAAAAGAGAAATATGGCTTTTGGTTGAGAGCACGTTGTATCGGTGAGGAGACGGGTGCCCGACAAATGTATGTAGTACCTTCCAATTATTCTAAGGTTGAGAAGGTTGTTTATGATTGATAAGGATGCAAAGAACTTGACATGGTACATTGATAGGGAAGGTTCTAAAGATGATGATATAATTTGACACCCGGCTGATGAGGACCGGTGGTAGAAATTTGATAAGATGTATCCAAAGTTTACATCTGAACCTATGAATTTGAGAATAGATTTGTGTACTGATAGTATGAACCCGTTTGGTAATATGTCCTCGAAACACAGTTCATGGCCAGTTATGCTTGCCATTTACAATCTCCCCCCGTACTTGTGCAAGAAGACGAAATATGTGTTGATTCCCATCATGATTTCCAGGCCCAAACAACCTAGAAATGACATAGACAATTATCTTACCCCTTTGATAGAATATTTGAAGGTGCTTTGGTCGGTTGGCGCCTTAATGTTCGATGTATTTCATGGTGAAGAGTTTACTTTGAAGGCGATTCTTTTTCGCACCATTAATGATTTCCCGACATATGGTAATCTTTCTGGGTATGTAGTCAAGGGTCACAAGGCTTGCCCTATTTGTGAGGATGGGACAGATTACCATCAGTTGAAAAATGGGCGTAAGGCTGTTTATTTGGGTCACCGTAAATTTCTGCCTTTGAAGCACAAGTTGCGGGATAACACAATTGCATTCGTTGGTGGGTAGGAGAGGAGAAAGGCACCAAAACCATTGACTAGAGTAGCCATTCACAACAAGGTGAAGAAATTGACGGTTGTTCTTGGTAAGAAGTTATCAAAGGGTGGTGGGATTGTAAATGAACCATGGAAGAAAAGGTTTATTTTCTTTGATTTGCTGTACTGGGAGAATTTGAAGGTTCACCATTGTTTGAATGTCATGCATATCGAAAAGAATTTTTGTGAGAGTCTGATTGGCACACTTCTAAACATTTCTGGGAAGACTAAGGATAGCTTAAATTCGAGGAAGGATTTAGTGAACCTTTGTAATCAGTTGGATCTGGCACTGGAGGTAAGAAGCAAGCGAACGTACCTGCCTCCCGCTCCATACAACATGTCGGTTACTGAGTGGAGATCAGTGTATGAAACCATCAAAGGAATGAAGGTACCGTCCGGTTAATCCTCTAGTGTTAGTCAGTTTGTGAATGATGAATTGTGTCTTAATGCTTTGAAAGCACACGATTGTCATGTCCTTATGCAGAAGCTTTTTCCTGTTGTGAACCGAGGGTGTTTTTATAAGGAAGTTATATTTTTTATTATGTGTTTGTGTTTCTTCTTCAACTCGATATGTAGGAAAAGTATTAGCAAGCAACATCTTGATGAACTGGAGTGGGAGGCTGTTGTTGTTTTATGCCTTTTGGAGAAGTATTTTCCCCCGTCATTCTTTGATATCATGGTGCACCTAGTGGTACACTTGGTTAGGGAGATACGTACATGAATGCATTAGGTGTGCCCAATTAAGCATCACATGGTTGTTTTCAAGGGTTATGTTCATAATCGTAGTCGGCCAGATGCCTCGATTGTTCAAAGGTACGTCACTGAAGAGATCATCAAGTACCGCACATCAAACTTGGTTGGAAAAAGAGGTGTTGGTGTTGTAGGCGGACCACACTGGGGAAGGCGGAATGTGATTCCATGGTCTAAGGGTATGCTTCATACACCCTTGCACATTGAGCTGATGACAGTTCACCTGTATGTTTTACGTAATAGTAGCAAGACCACAATGTATGTTCAAGAGCGTGTTTCCATGTTGGAATAGATTCATCCAGACCAACCCTCGAATAAGATACATGTTGGGCATTCTTCAAGGTTTGTAAATTGGTTTTACAACCGTTGTAATGTCGAAGGGATGCTGGCCATTTGCAAGGAAACCAGACTGTATAGTAAGACGGTAACTTGGTTATGACATTAATGGATTCAGTTTCTCAACATTGGATAAGGATGTGAAGAGCACAACGCAAAACAGTAGTGTTTATGTTGAATCTGAATCCATGTGGCAGGCAAGCGAGAGATATAAACATCCAGTTGTTGCTCTGATGCCTTTCTATGGAGCGATTGAGTAAATTTGGGAGTTGGATTATGTAGAGTTCAAAGTTGTTGTGTTCAAGTGTCATTGGGTGGAACATGGTTCCGGAATCGTAGTAAAAAAGCCTATGGGCTTTACATTGGTCGACTTGAATCATGTAGGATATGAAGATGACAAATTCATCCTAATTGGGCAAGCATGGCATGTTTTTTTTATATCAAGGACCCTTCAAATGAGAAGTTTTGATAGCGGACGGTCGTCGCACCCCTATGCAAAGATAATTTATAAGCCCTTTTTGCTTACTTTCTACAACTAGGTAGATAGCGGCAAATTGGGGTCGTCCAAGGAGAAGAGGGATCTTCCTAAGCGCTTAAGCACAAATAGTTGATATTATGCTAGGAGTAGATATATATACACACACATAAAAGCAAGTAAAATGGGGGGGGGGGGGTTTGTTGGTTGGTTGTTCCTAAGTTACGAAAGTAAAAAGATAAGATAACTAGCAAGGTCAAGTGACTATGCTAATCATCAAACAAAACTAAGAAAAGGGGTTTTAAAACTAAAAAGATAAAGCCTTGGGGGCAATGGATATCCACTTCCAAACCTAATGTAGATCATTGAACCATTCACTCATCCTATCGCATTCCTTACTTGGCTTAACATTAACATACCTCTCTAGCAAGAATCACAACACATTATGCACAAGAAGTTCTAAGTTCACATTCATAGGTTTTCATGCAAAGGAGCTACGGAATTCGTCACGTTCCTAACACCTAACCAATTCAATCATACAAACACTCCCTATTCTCAAACAACTCATGGCATAAATGAAGTGAAACACACCATCAAGAATACATAAATGCTAAATAACAAATGCTTCAAGGATGAATTAAAATCATCTATTCAATACTTCAACTACTTGTTGTGAAGATAAATCTTCCATCCTTCTTAGTTCGTAGTTTGCAAGAGTGAATTCGACATCTCTTGTCAAACCTCACCAATGACTCCCGTTGTCGAGACCACGACTCAAGGTATCCTATTGATGGCATTAAGCATGAAGAACCAACAAGCTTGGCAGTGCTTATGACCACTACACCGTGACTAAGCATTTAACCAATTCATGCAATTACACGAGATTGGATGAACGTGCAATGCACATTCATCCAAGAGTATATAACTCTCTCATTTTCTACACAAACGAACATGACGAAGAGTTCAACATCAATCACATTCATCTAGCACATTATCAATCCATCAACACAATCAAAAGCTCTAAATCATACTCATACATTCCTAACAAGAACAGGGGGGAAATCAACCCAAATCCCCCAAACCCTAGCCAGCAATTCATACAAGTATTTCATATGCTCAAGCTCTCAACAACATCAATGAAATCAACAATTAACATTCAAAGCACAATAAATGCACAATAGCAAAAACACCAAATAGATAGATATAAATGGTTCTCAATACATGGATATGGAAGCTTCAATCCTTTGCTCCCAAGGTAAAAACTAAGCTAGAACAACAAAAGAAATAATTAAACTACAAAAACTAAGAAAAGAAAGAGAAGAAAACCAAGGGTTTTCAAGCCCTAAAACCAGAGAAAAATGGGCTGGGCAAAGCTGGAGAAGAGGAGGAAAGAGAGTGGTATTTATAGTGCAAAGAAGATAAAGTGGATTTCTAGTCAGTGGCCATCGCGACTCGCGACGAAGTTCGTCGTGACTCGCGACGAACATGTTGGTCGCGACGAGTCCGTCGCGACTTGTGACGGGTGCCAAAATTTTGCATGTTTTCTTCTTCTTCTTCATAGTCATCCCTCTCAATCTTCAAGTCCTCAACGGCTCCAAAAATGGTCTTCAACAGCCTCCGGTCTTCATGTCTTCGAAGGGAGTATTCAAAAGTCTTCGAAAGTGTAGTCTTCAATGTCTTCCAGTCTTCGTTGCTTCCGTGTTCTTCCCTCGTCACACAAAATCCACTTAGAAGAGGTAAAAGAGCATAAAGTTGCTCTTACCTCTCCTAAGAGAATTTCAAGGTAAAACACAAGCTCTCGATAATAAAAGAGCACAAAAGTGATCCTAAATACTACTAAGTAAATGCATATAAAATGGACACATCGAACCTCCCCGCACTTAAACCTTACTCGCCCTCGAGTAAGAAAGATCCAAGCACATGAAGGAAATGATATATCCATATCCTAACTACTATCCCCCAATCAAAGCCTCACAAAAACTCTCAATATCATAAATCCCAAAATAAAATCTCACATGAGAATTTTTCACACACACATCCCCAATCCTAAATCTAACCAAACCTACCACTTATCAATTCACTACCCATAAAAATATTTCAAAGCCCCGAATTGATATTCCCAAAGTCCAATGACACAAGATGAAGTTAAAACCATTTAAGAGGTTTAAGCACATACTTCACCTAATGCCAATATATCCACCAAAATCTAATGACATAAAATGAAGCTAAAGCCATATAAGAGGTTCAAACACATGCTTCACCTAATGTCAATATATCAACCAAAAACGAAGTAGAAAAGGATCAAGAATTTCATAACCATACTTCGTTTTCCTAACCCACTAAGCTACCCAATCCCAAGAGGTCTATAGATGTTGAGCTACCCGATCCATCCATGTGACAACCGCAACCTTATGACTCCAACGCCGGCAAATGAGTGAAATCATAGCATTTATCAATTTCTCTCATTTTCTCTCATTTTGCCTAGGAGCTCTTTCGAGTTTTCATCCTAGCCACACATCATGTTTCTTTAGCTCACATCTCACCTTTTTCCGCACATTTTAGCCTCTCATTTTTGCCTAGGCTGCCCTGTCGGGTTTTCGACCTATCCGGGCCCCCAATGTTGCCTAAGTTGCCCTCTCGGGTTTTCAACTTAGCGGGTTTTCTTTTCTCTTTTTTTATTATTATTTTTTCTTTTTCTCATGTTTTTCCAATGAAAAGTAGCAAAAAGCATTCCAAAACAATCTAGCATGCATGTGATTCCTCTAACCCCTCCCCACACTTAAAACATTACATTGCCCTCAATGTAAACATGTAAGGCAAGAACAATAAAAATCAAGGTAAGGGGGTAGAGTGACACCCATTTCTCCGTGTATTCGCCGGTGATATGGCGCAATCCAATGTACTTGTATGGTCCCAAAATCGGTTTCGGAACCGGAAGGGGGAGCAAAGATGCCGTAGAAGAACTCACCCCTCGAGAAAAGCATAGTCTCCGTGGCGCCGTTTGATCAAGACTAACACCACAAAGAACAACATTAAACTCACAAGTACATAAGGATTTGTAATACTAGGCTTAGCATCAAGAGTTAATAACCATAGTATTTTCAAAGAACAACCAATCCACCCTCAATCACCACTATAAGATTATGCATTAAAAATATTCAACATATATTGACATATATACAAGCATCATTATAAGATATGCACTCACGGTCACAATGATGTAGTCGGCATACTACAATCAACAAAGGTACTGTAAAGATGCAAGAATGTTCATATGTCAATATATGTAGGATGGTGGAGGAATGAGTGGGTATGTGGTGGTTCTTGGGAGTGTTGGGTGGAGAAGAAGGAAGGATCATGCAATGTTTAAGATCAGTTGGAAACTTGGATTTTTCATCGCGACTCGCGATTGAACTGGTCGCGACTCGCGATGAGTTCGTCGCGACTCGCGACAGGTTCATCGCGACTCGCGATAGGTTCATCGCGACTCGCGAAAAGTCGAGGCTGGGAGCCGATCTTTAGCAAAAATTTTCTGATCTTGTCGCGACTCGTGACCTCTATGTCGTGACTCGCGGAAAGTTGGTTCCGAGAGCCCAAAAATTTCTGAGCTCGTCGCGACTCACGACGAGACATCGCGATGTCATCGCGGCTCGCGGAAAGTTGGTGCTGGGAGTGGATTTTTCTCCCCTATTCGTCGCAACTCGCAACGAGCTCATCGCGACTCGCGACCCAGGCTTAAAATTTTTTTTGTTTTCTTACCAACTGTCCAAGCTTTCTTCCCTTGTTCGTTGATATCGTTCCTTCATCTCCTCCATTGCAATGCACTTCACTTTACTGCAAAATCACAGAAAAACACGCCATAAAAAGAACAAAAAAAACAACAAAGAAAACAAACTAAGAAATAAAAACTAAAAGAAATGCCGAATTTATTTTGCATCGTCGGCACGACGAAGATCCATATTTGTAAGGTCGTCGGCACGACCCTAATGTTATCCGTATGGTGAAGGCTTGAAGCCCTTCAGCATGAGCATCCAAAATAAGAGAGGTGGGGGCACAAAACTTTCAAGAGGAAAGTCTTGTGGAGGTGGAGATGGTTCAAAGGGAATTGAGTGGTTAGGGAGCTTGGGACAATCTTTTGGCTCCTCTCTTGTTTCCCTCAAAACTTCCGAAAATATTAGAGTTGGTTCATCAGGTGGGAGAAGGGGTGGCAATGCTAATGGATGTAGCACTATCACCTCTTCCTCCATTTTTCTATCCTCAACAACCAACTCCTTATCCCTTTCAAACTCAAAATCATTCTTATTGGTGACCTCATTCACCGAGTCATCGAATCCAAGTTGAGATGGTGTATTTTCAGAATCACGAGCTTCCATGCGGGCCAATACCTCTAATATGTTCCTCACATGCCCCTCAATGGCCTCAACACTAGAGGAGAGCTGGGTATCCGGCTCCTCACTAGTAAAGGAGTTCAAGTTTGCTATGGTATTTAAGACATCCTCACGTGTCAAACTTGAACTTCCTTGTTGGGCTTGGTTTTGGGGTATGGTATAGGGTGGTGATGGCCAACTAGGTTGCTCGTATGGTTGGTTTTCCGGCTCATTCTCATACCACCAATCCGGATTACCACTCCATTCCGGATTGTAAGAGTTGTGGTATGGATAGCATTCATGAGCTTCTTGCCCTTGAAAACCAACATCTCCTACCTCTTGGTAGCACTCTTCATAGTACCCATGGTTTTGAAAACCAAGGGTTCTTTCTCGGTCATAGTGCTCTTCCCACAACAAAGGGCAAGATTCGGTAGGATGATCGGAATGACACATCCTACAAAACCTTGCTTGTTGAGCCTCTCTTCTCATCATGAGTTCCCTCAAGGTGAGATGCTCCATTAAATTTTTTTTTTCAAAAGTTCGGAATCATAGTGCAAGGATTCTCGATAAAATAAATTACTAAGAACTCAAGCAATACCTACTCCGAACAAAACCAACCACCAAGTAGTGGAAAATAAAAACAACTAGCTAATACACAACCAAATACACCTAAATACTTAAGAATAAACGCCTCTTCCCCGGCAGCGACGCCATTTTGATAGTGGGCGGTCGTCGCACCCCTATGAAAAGATAATTTATAAGCCCTTTTTGCTTACTTTCTACAACTACGTAGATAGCGGAAAATCGGGGTCGTCCAAGGAGAAGAGGGATCTTCCTAAGCGCTTAAGCACAGATGGTTGATATTATGCTAGGAGTAGATATATATACACACACATAAAAGCAAGTAAAATTGGGGGGGGGGGGTTTGTTGGTTGGTTGTTCCTAAGTTACGAAAGTAAAAAGACAAGATAACTAGCAAGGTCAAGTGACTATGCTAATCATCAAACAAAACTAAGAAAAGGGGTTTTAAAACTACAAAGATAAAGCCTTGGGGGCAATGGATATCCACTTCCAAACCTAATGTAGATCATTGAACCATTCACTCATCCTATCGCATTCGTTACCCGGCTTAACATTAACATACCTCTCTAGCGAGAATCACAACACATTATGCACAAGAAGTTCTAAGTTCACATTCATAGATTTTCATACAAAGGAGCTACGGAATTCGTCATGTTCCTAACACCTAACCAATTCAATCATACAAACACTCCCTATTCTCAAACAACTCATGGCACAAATGAAGTGAAACACACCATCAAGAATACATAAATGCTAAATAACAAATTCTTCAAGGATGAATTAAAATCATCTATTCAATACTTCAACTACTTGTTGTGAAGATAAATCTTCCATCCTTCTTAGTTCGTAGTTTGCAAGAGTGAATTCGACATCTCTTGTCAAACCTCACCAATGACTCCCGTTATCGAGACCACGACTCAAGGTATCCCATTGATGGTATTTAGCACGAAGAACCAACAAGCTTGGCAATGCTTATGACCACTACACCGTGACTAAGCATTCAACCAATTCATGCAATTACACGAGATTGGATGAACGTGCAACGTACATTCATCCAAGAGCATATAACTCTCTCGTTTGCTACACAAACGAACATGAGGAAGAGTTCAACATCAATCACATTCATCTAGCACATTATCAATCCATCAACACAATCAAAAGCTCTAAATCATACTCATACATTCCTAACAAGAACAGGGGGGAAATAAACCCAAATCCCCCAAACCCTAGCTAGCAATTCATACAAGTATTTCGTATGCTCAAGCTCTCGACAACATCAATGAAATCAACAATTAACTTTCAAAGCACAATAAATGTATAATAGAAAAAATACCAAATAGATAGATATAAATAGTTCTCAATACATGGGATATGGAAGCTTCAATCCTTTGCTCCCAAGGTAAAAACTAAGCTAGAACAACAAAAGACATAATTAAACTACAAAAACTAAGAAAAGAAAGAGAAGAAAACCAAGGGTTTTCAAGCCCTAAAACCAGAGAAAAATGGGCTGGGGCAAAGCTGGAGAAGAGGAGGAAAGAAAGTGGTATTTATAGTGCAAAGAAGATAAAGTGGATTTCTGGTCAGTGGCCGTCGCGACTCGCGACGAAGTTCATCGCGACTCGCGACGAACATGTTGGTCGCGACGGGTGCCAGAATTTTGCGTCTTTTCTTCTTCTTCTTCATAGTCATCCCTCTCAATCGTCAAGTCTTCAACGGCTTCAAAAATGGTCTTCAACGGCCTCCGGTCTTCATGTCTTCGAAGGGAGTATTCAAAAGTCTTCGAAAGTGTAGTCTTCAATGTCTTCCGGTCTTCGTTGCTTCCGTGTTCTTCCCTCGTCACACAAAATCCACTTAGAAGAGGTAAAAGAGCATAAAGTTGCTCTTACCTCTCCAAAGAGAATTTCAAGGTAAAACACAAGCTCTCGATAATAAAAGAGCATAAAAGTGATCCTAAATACTACTAAGTAATGCATATAAAATGGACACATCAAGTTTCATTTGGTGCTATATGGGAAGAAGTTTTACTTCGAAGAGAAAATTGATCAACCAGACATAATTACCAGTCAAGAGGTTCCACAGTATTTCCTGGTTTGGAGGATGTTGGGGGAGCGGTGGTGGGATGGCGTTCTCATGGTGATGGGTTGTGGGTTGATGAGAGCGGTGAAATAATAGGTGATGACAATGTGTTGAAGCGAAAATGATAGATAGTGATTGCCACGCCGCATGTTTGTCTACCAATGTTTTGTTTAATACTCTTCCGATTATGATGTCAATTAGTGTGAAATGTAGTTGGATCCTTCTTTGTTTTAGAAATTCCAGGTATAATCCATAATTTTGTTGGAATGTATGTGAATTGCATCGATGAAAGTGTAAAGTAATACAATTTTTAAATTTATTTTCAGCATGTGTATACATCAGTAAAATTGCATAATACCAGTGTAAAAAATAGATCATATACTCTGTTTTTTACAAATGCACTGGTATCCTCTACATACGCACCAGTATATTACCGGTGCTGGATACTTAGAAATTTGTTATTGGTTTTTCCTCTCGGGTGAAAAAATGTTGATTTTTTAAAAAATAAAGCAGCCTAAAGTAGCTGCGTTAGATAACTTTTTGCACCGGTATCCTCTACACACGCACCAATATTACCGGTGCTGGATACTTAGCCAAATTTTTAAATTTTTCCTCTCGGGTGAAAAAATGTTAACTTTTTTTTCTCAAATAAAGCATCCTCAACCAACTGCGTTAGGTTAGTTTTTGCACCGGTATCCTCTAGATACTCATCGGTATTATTACCAGTGTTGTATACTTAGCCAAATTTTTTGGTTTTTCCTCTCGGGTGAAAAAAGGCTGATTTTTTTTCAAATAAAGCAGCCTAACGTAGCTGCGTTAGGTTATTTTTACACCGGTATTGCTGATGTACTGGTGTAAAATTTACGGGATGCCTTTAAATTTATTCTAGAACACTCATTTTCACTAAACCATCTTAACATCTCTTCTTATCTAGCATCTCCTTCATAGGCATATCACTTCAAATCTGACTGTGGTGCTGCTATAATCAAGTAAATAACTTCAATGCTTACTATATAAGGTTAATTAACAATAGGATGTCAACTACAATATTTGAGAATGTGATATAATGAATAACTTGACTTGCATGCAAGATGTTTGATAAAATGCTTCAATGTGTTACATAGGAAATGGCTTCTAAATCCAATTTGAAAAGGATACGCCATTCATCATCTCCTTCTTTGCCAAAAGTGTCATCACACAATTATCCGGATGGTAGGAAATGGCTTCTAAATCCAATTTGAAAAAGGATACGCCATTCATCATCTCCTTCTTTGCCAAAAGTGTCATCGCACAATTATCCGGATGGTACCTTTGTGACCGAAGATGCGAGGTTGGTACACGAATCATACAAAGGATGAAGTCATAACCAGGAGAGAGGAATTGAGGCCTCTCCCCCATTCGAACACACCATCCACAGTCTTGGGTGGGAAACTTTCTGTGAGACTCCACAACCTTTCAACCTAAGTATCGTAAGTGAGTTTTATTCAAACATGAGGTGCGGCTGAACCTCAGCCAGGTGTATTGTCGAGGAAAAATTTTCTATGTCACACCAGAGGCTATTAATGGTTTGTTTGGATTGCGCGATTTTCCAAACGATGAAGACGAGTTCCTGGAAGATCCAATTGGGAACGACTATTATCTGGAACAACTATTATCTGGAAGATCCAATTGGGAAGGAGATCGTCAGGACAGTAACTAGGCAAGGTACGGACATTGATGAGCTGGTCAAACCTGGTTGGACAAAAATACCGAAGAAGACTCTAACTGCAGAAATGAATGAAAGGTACTGATATTGATGAGCTAGTTAAACCTGGTTGGACAACAATACTAAAGAAGAATCTAACTGCATAAATGAATGGGTGGTATCACATTGTGGTGTTTAGGATAGATCCGATGACTGTGAATACGGAAGTCAACAAAAGTTGACTTGGATACTTGTACGCAATAAAGATGAAACTTCGGTGAAATGTTGGTCATCAAATTTGTATCACCTTGAAGGTGGAATGGGATAAGATGGTATCATATGGTTTTTGCAGTATCATTTTGGCCCTCTGTTCAAGAGTGGGAACTAATGCCCTCCCGCACGATGTTTATGGCCAGCTAATGGGTAATATTTGTCCGGACTCTTTCTACAGACAACCATCTGACATGCCTGTCCCTACCATTGAAAGCAGAATCAGTGCCTTGGAGGTCAGAGTACAGAACTTGATTGAAGAATCAAAGTATCAGAGATCATGGTTCAACCACATGGCGAAGATTATGCACTATCAATTTCCTGATGCCATGAACGTCGTTGGAAATTTCTCTATCTTCCACAAATTTGACGTGGAGGACATGAATGTGGGTACAAGTACCCGTGATGGGGATGGAACTGGAGACGATGCTGATGTCGAACCATTTTCCCGTTACTATAAGTAGTAAACATGTGGTAGTTGTACTGAATTTGTGATCTCGTACCAACTCCGTACTTTGTTGCACTTAGATTGTCAAAAAATTGCATATTATTTGAATCTAATTCATTACTATTTTTTTAAAAGGGTGTGCTTGATGGGACGAGTTATAGAGTTTATAATCTTCCGGGTATATTTTTTTGGGTAAAATTCCTCCCAAATCTACAAATTATTTCTGAAACATATAGTCGGGCTACAAAACTTTTGAGACTGTATATGAAAGCTTCATTATATTGCATAAATAGGCAGAATAGTAAAAAAAAGTACAATTGGGAGCTATGGAGGTTCCTCGTATAAATTTTGGGGACATAGTGCAAATTTGGAAATTATAGTGCAAACCTTCAATCTATGTTTTAGAGGTCCTTCTGTGTACCGTTGCACTTGGAAACGCATGAACATGATTGTATTGTATTGAATTTCATTTATTTGCCGCCAATTTTTTTATTTCGTCGCTTCCAAGATTCTTGGAGGGACTAAAGTGCAAAAAGTAAAAAGTTTACTCGTGCTTCGAAATTGAAATCCGCTTGAACTGGATAGTACTCCAAACATACACATTGTATTTACAAGCTGCACAATTGGGAAAATTGACAGGCTCGGACCATGTACTGAATTAAGGAGTTAATCATTTTTCACATTGATGCTATGAAATAAACCTTTACCGTTTACTCTACATGTACAAGCGCTTTCGGTGAATACACCACCCGGGCACATTTTTGTTGCATTTATGATTTAAGCCTAGAATATTAAATTTGGTAATTTAATTAGTTTCCTAACGTGTGGTAAATGCATTTCTTGTTCGGGGACCCTAATCACAAGAAACGAATATTGACAATGTTGAGAGACAAATTTACCTCGGAGGTATATAGTTCTTGTAAAGTATTGTTTGTGATAGAATCGTATTCGGAGCCATGGAATAGTGGTCGACGGGGTGAATAAAAATGTTTGGGGTCGAATTGGTAATTTTTTAAAGTATAACAATGCTTCGTATTTTAACCGTATGGGGCCCATAGTTAGTCAAGATATGTTATAAAAGACATGCACGATGTTTAATTAAATAAAATAATCATTAATTTTAATAATTGGACTTGTTAAAAAAATATGCGGGGGGAAAATGAAAGAGTAAATATTTTTTTTCTATACTCACTTTTATTGTGCACCAGTATTTTTAAAAATTATACCAGTGTATTTTTCAAATTATTTTGGCACCAGTTACAAATTTTTCAATTTTTCATTTTTCTCAAACGCGGGAAATTTTTACACTGGGTATTAGTTACAATAGCACAAGTAGTAATACCAGTGCTGAATAGTTAGCCAAAAAATTGACAAGTTGCTCTCGGGTGGATCCTTTTTTTTATCAGGAACTTTGACAGACAAACATTAAGCGGAATGAGGGCAAGAATTACACCCACTACACTGGGAGGAAAGGAAATCGATATGTCCTCCACAAATTGACTGAGGAGCTAAAGGAATAAGAGAGAATCAGGTTGACTACTGAGGGATTCACTGATAAGGAGATTGAGCAACAACTCAGGCAGAATGAGATTACACCAAACAGATCTCTTGTCTACCTTGAGGAAAATAAGGACAAGAAAGGAAAATACACATCGAAAGAGATTGAGAAGATCGCACTGGACGTTTAAGTTACACAAAAATCTCCAACTTAAATTAATTTGTACATGATTTGTTACATTATTCTTATAGAAATTTTCTTTTCTATATCCATTCATTTGAAATTGAACAAGTTGGAGGAAAAGGGAACACTGGTACTGCATTTGGGTGAAGACATCCACATAAAAGCTACAAAGAAGAAAGATCACACGGGCAGGTACTAAGGAACTCGGACGGGTCTACTCACATCGATGGCATTTCCTCATCTTTCCCGCAGAAAGTGTGGTAGCAGTTCCTCAAGCAAGAAAACCCCCTAGAGGAGACCATCTAATGATCAACCAGTCGTGAAAGCCATGGTATCATACCTCGAGTAGTTGCTGAAGGGCATCGCATTTGCAGGCGGTGTTCAGATTCCTCCAGGCCTTTACAATCCGAAGAAGTTTATCGAGAAGGCAATGGATGACATTGCAGCGGGCGCTACAACGTCTGGTGAAGAGGCCATCGACGGAGAAGGAGATGAGGAGGTACTCTTCAACATCTATATGCATTTGGTTTACATTGAATTGAACGTCTTAAAATCTAGATAACCATTATATCATTTAACTTCACTCTTATACCAACAAGATGGAGAACGAGTGACATTATATGTGAAGGAAATTGTTGGTAAGAGAAAATGGTTGTGCATGGGTTGTGATAGATACCTCATGGTTGGGATGCCTAACAAAGAAGTGTGGCTCGCATGAGAGTATGCGAGCCTATTTACCATCCTAGGGCGGGATTTCCCTCAGCAGACCAACAATTTGATTACATTGGCGAGGCCTTGAATAGCGTCGAGGATTGGCCTATGTCTTTAATAGGCAAGGGAGACAAGCAACCAAGTGACATCGATGAAGACGATGCCGATATGCAAATAGACGATGACGACAAGGAGGTTATGATTCTCACCACCGACGATGAGGTACAATCTTGTAACACCATAAATTTCATTTAGCACATATTACATTGACATTTCCATAATTATTAATACTTGTAACAGGGTGATGCCAAGAAGAAATCCCACTCGAGCACTAACTTTTGGCCGTCAACGTGAACGAAATTCAAGAAGCTACCAAAACAGGGGCTTCACTAAACCACAAACCTTTATTATTCAATGCCTATTACAGTTCGTTTCTACATGCTTAAGTGAGCATTTCCTGTAGTTTTGCCTCTACATATTATAAACAGATGGGACCAGGCAGATTGGCCAATTATGGTGAGATTCATCCAGAATGCTAATGCCTCTATCCTAGAAATGATACAGAGAAAGGACTGCATGTTCTTCCCAGTCTTTCGACCATCGACCTTTGGGCACTGTTACACCAATGGTGTTGGAGTAAATGTTCTGGTCGAGTTCGGAAAGAAACTCGGGAACATGTGTTCGATGACCTGGATCAATAGTGCACATATCGATGTATGGATGGGGTGAGTTTCAAAACTTACAAAACTAATTCATATTTTTAATCGATTAAGATTTGATATTTAGAATCATTAATGGTACATGCACCTCTAGGAGAAAATATGAGAAAATAATGCATGCCACATCTAATTCTGCCCTTGCAACTGTGGAAACTTGTCCAACTTCAAGCAGGAGGTTGACCAGCGTTTCAACCTCATCTGGGGTACAATGAAGGCAACGGAGGCTGAGTTCTACATTGTCCTATGCATTAAAATGTAAGTATTTTTTCCCGAATTTCACTTTTATATTTCATACCACTTCCATTTCTGTCATTAATTAACACAAAAAATTCGACAGCGATCATTGGTACCTCATCATTATCCGTCCCCAAAACAGAAGAGGTTTTCACGCTGGACACTTTGTCGGGGGGTATCAAACCAACCAACGTGTTTGAACTCAAGATCATTTCCAGGTATTACAATTATTCAAACAATACAACCAATTTTAAGAATATACTAGAACAAGTAAAAAAATTATTTACTTTCTTGACAGGCTTGCATGCGCATACCAAAGCGAGAAGAACAAGGAGGAGCCAGAACCCGATTACACTTGAAAAATCAAGAACATTAAGGTAGTTCTGACATGTCATTCACACCATTTGTTATGTTAATAATTGGTAATGACATATTCCATTCAATGTGCATTACTGAACCCAGAATGGTTCATGGCAATGCGGGTACTCCGTAATACTCTTCATGGAAGAATTTGTTAATCGCCCCGAGACGAACAATATCTTGGAGGTACACATTGGATCTCAAAATTAGTTATTCTATGTTTCTATTTGACAAAATATTCTTTACTAACATTGGAAGTTTTAAATTGATAGATCTTCCCAGAGGGTCAAGGAACTTACCATGTGTACGACATTCAAGCCGTTGCAGAGAAATGGAGCGGGGCTTGGCTCGATGGATACCAGCATCAGACGAACACTTCCTTGCAACTTCTGGATGATAAGAACGAAATAGTAGGTTCATAATTGATTTTCTGTGGTTGATCGTATTAGAATTATTTTGTTGGTGATTGGTCATACAAAACTTGTGTTGTTTTTTATTTTATTTCCATTCATGTCGAAGATACTTTTCCTTTTCATTGTTCCAATAAATTATTGTGTCTTTTTATCAATATTGTCACTGGTGTTTGAAGTTTATCACAATTTCCAAGGTCTTTATTTTATAATAGTTTCGATTAAAGTATTTCTGGCTGTCGTTGCCCCAGAAATGATCTGGGAGGGACCATCGGAAAAAAATTGGCCATTGCATTTTTTTCCACATTTTACACCGGTATACATTCTTCCTACCAGTGTAAAAACAAATCTTAATTAAATAATTTTAAAAAAAATAACCAAAAAAAGTTTACACCGGCATTTCAGGACATTGATCAAATACCGGTGCAATTTTAAATACCGGTGCAAAAATTACGTTGGTTTTTCGTTCAAACCAGTGTAAATTTCTAATAACCAGTGCATAAAATTTACACCGATTTTGTCACAGATACCGGTGCATATACTTTGTGCCATATCAGTGCATAAAACAAATTTTACACTGGTACAACTACCAGGAAACTTACTATGTGCCCCCCTACCTTTCAAATTTTCTACACCGATTGGAAATACTGGTGCACAGTACTTTTTTAAACCGGCATGAATTTCTGGTGCAACAAAGTTTCTCTTTTACACCGCTATACTTACACACCGGTATTTTGGGCCCCAAAATACCGGTGCTATTGAGGCAAAATGTCGGTGCTATTGCCCCTGTTCTGCAGTAGTGTCCTTTCGAGTATGATGATGGGTGCTTATAGTGGAGGTCCTGATTCTGTGATGAAGTTTACTCCCATATCTAATATTTGCAACCTATGCAAGACATGGTTCCATTTAGCATGGGCCTACTTGCAGCAGGAGTGAGCTACGGGGGTGGTTAGTTGAGAAGCGCACCCTAACAAGTTACGGAGGAGGTGAGATGTTAAGGAGGGGGTAGAACCAGATGCATGACAAATAATGGGAGTTCCTAGGGATTTAACGTTTCACATTTCCAAACTATGTGATATAGCAAAAAAATAGGTTGATAGTTGCTTATGTGAATTAGGGTCTAGGATCAAATCTGTATGTCAATCATGTGAAGCAAATTGTTTATTTCGTTTTACTTGCATGCTTGTATTTTTAGTAGTTCAAACACAACCCCCTTGTTACTACTAGCAAATCCTAACACAAAATTGGGGCGAAGCCCAAGAGTGGATTATGTTTAGCTGACCTTTAGGCTTTAATATCTCTATGGATGACTCTGGACTTACCATTATCTACGTTTATCATATATAGTTAGGAGTAAGGTAAGGACCAGTTAGGAGTAAGGTAAGGAGCAGTGTACAAATTCTTATCTTTGACCCACCGTGCTCGCGAGTTTCAAACGACTCCGCGGGTGCAGGTCATTAGTGCTTAGCAGCAGGAAGCGTTGCAAGGCTATCTCACCAAGAGGATGATTGCATGCGAGTTCTAGCTTCTTCTGTTGCTTAATTAAAATAGAAGAATAGGACTCAGGATAAAATTTTGACACATGTAGATAAGGGTTATATGAGGTTAGATGTTGTCAAGGGGGAATTGGCGTCATCTCAGGCTTTCGCTTTAGAGTGGCAGTTTATGTTTGATTCTAAGGTTGCATTCAACGTGGAGTAGAAAGAGGCTGACAAACGGCTTGCAGAAGAGAATCGCAGTTTGGTAATTATTAACCAGGAGTTTTTCCGAGGTGTTGGTGCTTCTCCTAGGCTGCTGGAAGCATGCAATTCGCAGGGCATGTCGCATGGCCTGTAAGCTGCATTATAGTGCCAGACATTCTTGATATTCGATTGGAAGTACGGGTGTACATCAAGAAAATTGAGGTTGAGAATAATGCACTGTGACAGTCTTTGGAGCGTTGTTATTCGATTGGAAGCTTATTATGAGCAGCAGCTGGATAGAATGACGTGTTTGGGCCAGTGTCATCATTCTCCTTACTGTTACATGCACTATTTGCTCGGTTGTAAATTACAGACAGAAAAGCAAAATGGTGCGAGTTCCTTAGGTCTTTAGGATCCCATTTTTGGGCTGAGCCTTGTACTTTTTGTGATTGTACCACTCATGTACGTTGTTAGGTTTTTCCATGATTGTCGAAAGCAAGTTCCTTTGTTGTTTTTATCGATTGTGATCAGTTGTGTTTATCATTTCAGCTGGCCCTACTCCTTTTATATTTGGACTGTTGGTTCCCAGAGGAGTAGTGTGGTGATGGGTATGGAATCACTAGTGAGTTTCATTCCTTGGGGTTTCAACCTTGTTCACAAGCATTAGGTGATTTAACTGTGGGTTGAGGATATACCCGTATTTGCGGGGGTACATGTGATTTACTTATCTAAGTCACGAGATAGGGACATACCCATATTTGTGAAGCCACAAGCGATTTTCTTGCTTAAGTCGCGAGGTGGGAATGTATCCTTATTTGTGATGCCATAGGTGATTTTCCTACTTAAGTCGCAAGGTGGGGATATACTCGTATTTTCGATGTCGCATGTGATTTTACTACTTAAGTCACCAGGTAGGGATATACCCATATTTATGAAACCGAGTGTGGTTATCCTGCTTAAGTCTCGAGGTAGGAATGCACCCTATTTGGGAAGTCACGTGTGATTTTCTTAATCAAGTCGCAAGGTGGGGATGTACCCATATGTGTGAAGTCGTAGTTGTTTTTCCTGTTTAAGTCGTGGGGTGGGGATATACCTATATTGGTTACCTGTTTGACATATAGTATTTTGCCTCCAACAAGATATTTTTGTTTATGTATGTGCGTCCTCGATCATTTCGTGTATGGCATTTAGAAAGCATGGTCAGCGATCATATCGATATCTATGTATAGTACGTCCGTAGGTGGAACCCTAGGTTTACACATGGAATTTCTTATGGTTGGTCATGTGCTACATATTTGGGACATGTGTGCCATTCATCCGGGCTAAGGAGTAGATGTTTGATTTGTAAGCTTCCATACTCTTGTATGGGCCTTCCCACGTGGGGGAGATTTATCCTATTTTTTCGGCTAGACGGGCTTCGTTCTTTCATTGGACTAGGTCTCCTACTTTGAATAGGGTTGTTTTTACTTAGTCATTTTTGGAGTTCGCTACCATTTATTTGTATCTAGCCTCTCTGATGGGCACGATTTTTCTATGCTCCTCGAGGATATCCATGTTTGCTGTGATATTTTAAAGGTTGTTGACCTCATTGTAGTTGATGGTTCTTGAACTTGGGATGCCTACTTCCGCTAGGATAACTACATAGGTTCCACGTACTCGTTTGAATAGTGTTTCTGTTGTCGGGGTGAGGGTGGTCGGTAAGCCCCCAAGACTGTTGGTAGCTATTCGACCCATCCTATTTGCTTCCCTTCTAACCTCTTTTGTATCCCTTGAACTATCATGCGAGTAGTAACTTCTACTTGCTCATTAGCCCGATGATGTGTTAGTGAGGTGAACTTATGACTTAAACATAAGTTGTGCCCCATTCATTGAAAGCTTTGCTTGCGAACTGTGTCCCGTTATCCGAGACTATGGTTTTAGGTAATGCCGAAATGACATACGATGTTATTCAAGAAGAATGTGATTGCTGCTTTAGCATTGATTCGGTTCAAGGGCCTCGATTCAACCTATTTGGTGAAGTAGTCGATGACTACGATAAGGAATTTTACTCCAACTAATTCGACTGGGAAGGAGTTGATGATGTCAATTCCGCACTTATCTTACGTTTAGGCACTGTAAACTCCGGTTATCTCCGCTTTGGGTCTTAGCTAAACTGTGGCGTTTCCCTTTCTGATTCTGCATTTTAGGATGAAGGAATGTGTGTCATCAAATATGGTCAGCGAGTCGTATCCTGACCAGAGGATTTTTTTTGGCTAAGGTATGTGCACCCTGATGTGATCCGTACAATTCTTCGCGTATGTCTTTGATTACAAGTGCATATTTTTTTGGTTCCGTGCATCTTAGTCGTGGCATTAGGTGCCCTCTATTGAAAAAATGGTTTTTAACATCAAAAGATGCAGCTACATCAGCTTGCATAAAAATTTGAGCCAAAAACATTTAGGATATTTATTGTGGCACGGGGAAGTATTACGTTATAAGATACCGTTGTAGGGCTCTAGCATACCCCCTCATGTGCAACGATAATATTCATCGCTGAAAGGTGGACAACAAAGGTGTCACGTTCCAAACAGTTAGAATATAAATGCAATGGTTGAATATGTGTTTTAATACCACATTAGAATCATTAACTTCTACGTAAATCAATTGGTTGTATATAAGTGGGACTTATAACTTTAACTATGAAAAAGGCATCTACTATAATAGGGGACTCTAACCAGTAAAACATTAAATAATCCCCACTCTCAGTTAGGTGGTTTTAGGTTGAGTAAAGTGTATATATACCCCTCGAGTTCTTTATACCCCAATAGCCAGAGATCGGCGTTGAAAATCTGAGGGATATATACACTAAACAAGGAACTAGGGATACATGTACACTTTCAAAAAATTAAAAAGTATATATATACTAAACAAGTAATTGGAGGACGTGAATACACTTTACTCTTTTAGATTTCTTTTAAAAAACAAATACAAATTATCTCCATTTCTTTTACGTTGAGATCCATAGAGTCTGGCCACTACCTCAACAACCTTGTTATTGTTTTTGTTTTTCTGAAGCACCAACTTTTGGAAATTATTATAAAAAAAGGGTAAATTCCGTATTGTTTCATTTTCTTTCGGCCAATAAAAGAAGGGTATTGCTAAATCATGCTCTGTATTTACTAGATTACATCATGATACATATATACACGTATAATACTATTATTAACTTTTAAAAATAAAACAAAATTAAAACCTTTCCCTTGCCCTAGTTGCACCACCACCGCCGCGCCGCCATCGGAAACATCCAGCCCAGCTCCACCTTCGTCCCCAGCCATTCGCCGGAATAACCATCCCTAGTAAAACCCTAGCCCGCCATCCCCTAGCACAACCCCTCCCGTCCCCAGCCACCCGCCTGCCCCTGATCTGATTGATTAACCAAGATTTTCCGCCGCCCCCTTGCCCGATTGATCTAGATACAGAGGTGCGCTTGAAGTGGGGGGTGTGCTGTGGGTTGCTTGCCCAGAAAGAGATAATGATGGTATTCGTTAACCTCTTTCTGGATCTTTACTTTACGGAAACAATATTATTTCGGGTGCCATTATTCCGGACCAGGGTGAATATTGCAGACCAGCGGATCTGGTGGTCGACAATCGTTCGGACTTGGTAAAGGTTTTCGCGGCACCTGTAGTAGGACAGAAGACTTATCGCGATGCCCGCGGACCCTTATTTTCCCGGTGAAGAAACCCTCCAATGAAGAACCAAGGCTTGGAGGGAAATGAGAACCAAGGCTTTGGGTAAATAAGGACCGAGAAATGAGAACGGGACGGTGGGGGAAACGAGAACATGAGCGGTGGGAGGGAAACGAGAACCGGGAGTGGGGCAAACGAGAACGGTGGGCGATGAGAACCATACCGGTGACGTCACTGCACGGGGAGATAAGAGCGGGCCTGAGCGAATCGACGAGAGCGTGGCCAAGGAAAGCAGATCCGGAGAAGGAGGCCGGACAAAGAAGAGAAGGAGACCGAAAAAAAAGAAGAGAATGAGAAAGAAGATGCCACCAGAGAGAAGGAAAACCCGTTGGGAAAACGCCGATGACCACCACCTCCAGCGAACATCGACCACCGTTCTCCACCGTCGCTTACCACCGTTCTTCACTTCCGGTGACCATCGTCCCTTGCCGTCGGTGAACACTCCAGAGCAGCAGTGCTCATAAGGATAAAAGCATTTTTCTTTACTTTTAATTATTCTATTTTTTTTATTGAAATTATTCAAAATACATATAATATAAAATACATGGCATAATTAAAAAAAATATGGCGTGATATAGCGATTAGAAAGAATGGACTAAAGTCTATAACCCTTTTGGTGTTTCATTTGGTTTCTTCTGGCTATATAGCCAGCTACTAAACAAGGGGGCATGCTCCACTTTCTTCACTCATTGTCATTTGATGTTTGGTTTCCTCCAAGTTGCATAAACTAGCTACCTAATGTTCATTACTAGTTCCCATATTATATTTTCGTTGTCACGTAGTATTGCGCATGAATCTTTCGTTCGAACGTATTTCTCCCACTATCCTAGATTAAGTTACGCTCTTGTTTTTTAAATACTATTTTTTATTAAAATTTAATTTTATATTTGAATAAAATATATGAATAATAATATTATTGTATATAATATTATTCAATTCATCGTAATATATAGCTTTTAAATATTAATTTTTTATTTATCGTAGTTATACGTAGATAAACATATTAATAGTCAAATATGTCTTTTAGGCGATGTGCAAAAAATATGAGTACAACTCTATGTGGGACAGTGGGAGTAAAAAAACACAAATACAAATATGGCTAGATGGCGAGATGGAGTATCTACACCTATAGCTCTTCTTTTGAAACCCACTGAGCTACTTTATATCACTTAATGAGGCTTTACATGATAATCAGGCGCTTAATTAATATTTCAGGATCACCATCAGTACTCCTGTTACACAGGAAACACTAATTTCAGCACTTTTAACTATAAACATCAACACATAGCCTGAAAGAATAGGTCTAATGGCTTCTTTAAAAAATTTTAAGGGATATATACAAATGGAGAGATTTTCGAAATGATACTCATTTTTAATCAAAATTCACAGTTTGGTAATCGAATTTTGAATTTGTCCTTTAAAAGTACTCACTTTTTCATTCATGTTTTAAAAGGGTACCTTTCAGCGAATAATGAGTATCAATTTGAATCAAAATTGTGCCACAGTGGTACCCACTTTTATAGGTGCAACAGTGTCCGCTATATTTGGCGCGGTACTAAGCAACTGAATGTGGTCCCCCCTCCCTCTCTTTTGCTTTATCTTACTACCTCCGTCCCGAATTAAATTGCACAAGATAAAAAATTCAATCTAACTAAGAAAACTTTGAATACATATCTGAATAGATATAAACAATAATATTGTTGTATGTGATATCGTTGGACTCGTCATAATAAGTAGTTTTCAGAAAGTAGCATTTTGTCTACCGAGATTATGTTTAGTTAAATATATTAATGATCAAATGTGTGTTGAAGAATGTGAAACAAATTCTGTGCAATTTAATATGGGACAGAGCACGTATATGATTTCTTTCCTTGTTGATTAAGTATTTGTAATTTATATTAGTTATGTATTAATTACTTTCAGTTCTATTATATTATATAATAAAATGTGTATTATGTATAATAAATTATTTATTTATTGAACTATAATAATCTATTGTAATTTCTTTTTCAAGAGTTTCATTAATAATAAGAGTTTGTCTCTTGAAAGACGATTTTTTTATAAGGTATGGAAAGATCAAAATTTAAATAGAAAATTAGAATAAATCAGGATAAAAATTTTGGATTGCATTAATCGAGTCATAAATTTATAACTACTGCACGTTGAATAATAATTTTTTTATATTGCAACTAAACCTTTTACATTTCTATAATTTTAATTCAACCCGTTTTTCTCAAGACTTTTCCTAATAATAATTATTAATTTTTATTTTATGGTTAGATGAAATAATAATTTGATCTAAAGGTGTAATTAGAATAATTTTGCAATATAATAAAAGATTATAAAAGTAATAAAATTTATATTGATAAAAAAATATAATGAAATATTCCTGTTAAAGAAAGATATAGAGTAAACTATTGAAACATAAATATTGTAGCAATTGTAAAAAGTTCCTGTAGCAACGGAGAGATAGAGCAAACAATGAGAGTTGCTCTAATAAATATAATGGAAACAAAAATATGAGGACTACTATAGATGTGATTCTTATTTGATGATTAGGTGTGCAAATGCGAGAATCTGAAGATATGGTATAAGATTAATTAATAAGTATTACCTTTGGCTACCTTGAAAAGCAAAGGCTAGGCACTGACGTAGTAGTTGGTTGCATTTGTCAAGTTGAGGCACAAAGCGGCGATGCTTTGCATTATGTGCATAATCAGAAAAGAATAAACTTGGGATGCCCCATATTTACAGAAGCAAAAAATGCTTACTTTCTGAATTTGATTAACTCTATAAGTGAAGCCTGATAAAACAAACTTTCAACCAAAGTTGGCATAATTATTTTAAGTGCAAAATTCATATAAAACCCTACATTATCTACGAAAGTGTACATATAATTCTGTGATAATTGAAAATGTAAATATAATTCTAAATACTTAGTTTATGTGCAAATATAATGTAAACCTACCTAAATCTAGCAATCTTCTAATAAAAAGACAATAAAAGGGATGTTCAATGTTTTGGAAAATACATGCATTTGACGTTTTATCAAGTCGCCCCACACTTAAACATTTACTCGTTCTCGAGTAAACAAGAACAAGCAAATATCTAAATGTAAGCTAGCATGCAAAAAGTTTTCCCAAAACATCCAACATTATATTCTTAGACTACCCTAACCCCTAAGACATAAGAATCTCCCACACTCTCACATCCCAAACTTTAAGATAATCTAAACAACCATCATACTAATCAAATGTGGGATATACAATGCAAGTGCAAAATTAGCTCACTCTACCAAATAAGCCACCAAATAGACAAATCAAGAGAAGCATAATTTTTTTCATTTTTTCTCATTTTGCCTATGAGCCCTCTCGGGTTTTCATCCTAGCTTCACAAAAAAAATTCAAGGCTCACCCTTACCTTTTTCCGCACCATTTGGCATCTCATTTTTGCATAGGTTGCCCTTTCGAATTTTCAACCTATCCCCCCCCCCCCCCCCCCAATTTTTTCTTAAGTTGCCCTCTCGGATTTTCAACTTAGGGTGTTTTCTATTCTCTTTTTTTTAAAAATGTTTTTGTTTTCATTTCAAAAGCTCTCAAAATAGCTACTCTCTACAACATAACTAACTACTAATCACAAGTATCATCTTATTCCCCTCCCCGCACTTAAATGTTGCATTGTCCTTAATGCAAATAAACGTTCTAGAGAATATGCCAAGGATGGAAAATGAGAGAATATTCATGATGAGTAACAAACACCAAAACACGCTTAGTAGCATAACTATAAGATCTAATGGACAAACTACCACAACCACAATATATTCTCCCCACAACCTCCATTATAAAGGTACACTAACAATCACCGTCATGCACAACAAATCGAATAGAGCATTGAAATTGCAATGGAGGAGAGAGATACCTATTTGATATCAAATTGTGTGTTTCAAGTAGGTCGCGGATAAATAGGTTTGGGGTGTATTTAGTGGTGGTAGGGAGGGAATTTACTTTGGAGATGGGGGAGTGTGTGAGCATCACGGACCTCGCACTTCTATACGGTTCGTGAATTTAACTTCTCCTAGCCCCAATTGCTCGCCCATTTTTCTCCTTCCTTTTTATCCAAAATCAAATACTCCCTGCAAAACAATTATATGAACCAAGCATAATAGTGTTCCAAAAAAAAAGAAAAGAAAAATCAATCATGAATTCCAATTAAAACAAAAAATCTCCACAATCCTTAACAAAAAAGAGATCACAATTACATCGACGGAATGTCACGAATGACTATCCGGACGATCAAAATTAGGTTTATTTAACGTCGTCGACACGACATACTCCCCTTTTTATCAAGCTCTTCTCAAAACGTTCCTCGGGTCTCCGGAATCACCATCCGTGACTCCACACATTCTTGTCTCAACATGTATTGGTCTCTAACATTGTCTCGCCTTAAACCTCATTGTGCACCTCATCCTTTTTCGAACGGTCGTAGGGACTCTTTGGAGTGAAGGGGATTTAGATGATGTTTCTTTAACCCTTTGTTCACTCGCTGCAAGCTAGTATTAGAGACATTCGCATATGCAACATTGACTTTGCTCAAAATACTAGAAACTTTCTTAGATGCCTTACTCATTCCATTATCAAATTCAACTAAGTTCATCATGTGGCAATGTTCAAATTCATTGTGGGGTTCATGAAAAATTTCAAGTATAGTGACACCATGGAAAGATATTTTATCCTTTGGAAGCACTTTATCCTTGTAGATCTCATAACCTACTTTTTCTCCGTCAAACTCTAAGGTCAATGAACCACTATGCACATCGATCATAGTTCTCGTCATTTTCACAAACGGTCTCCCTAACAAGATAGGGGGCACACTCTCATCATGCGACATGTCAAGAACATAAAAATCGGTGGGGAAAACTAGTTTATCCACTTTAACCAACACATCTCACACTAGTCCTTTCGGAATAGCTTGGGAATGGTCGGCTAGTTGTATGAACACCCTAGTTTCATGCAAATTCCTTAAGTTAAGAGTCTTGTATAGAGAGTAGGGAATTACATTAATAGAGGCTCCTAGGTCTATCATTGCCTTTTCAAATATTTTGTCACCTATGACACAAAGGATATTGAACATGTCGGGATCATTGCATTTAGGAGGCAATTTCTTTTGAAAGAGAGTCGATGCCTGTCCACCGATTTTAAAATTTTCAACATTTCTCAATTATTTAGTTCTCTTAGGGGTGCATAACTCTTTAAGGAATTTAGCAAACCTAGGTACTTGATTAATAGCATAAAAAAGTGGAATGTTTAACTCGCATTTGCGGAAGACCTCGAAAAGAGCTTTGTTCTCATCCTTGCAATTCTTGTCCCACAAAACCGCTAGAAAAGGTGGTGGTGGAAGGATTTTTTTTCCAATTTCCCTCTTCTTCGGGGGTTGAGTGATCACCTCCTTGACCTCTTGGCCTTTCACCGTAAGCTCCTTTTCGACTTCCTCTCCATCCTTAACAACTCGGTCAAGCTCCTTAGTTTCTTTCCCACTCCTCAAAGTGATTGAGCTCATATTTAGCCTTGGGTTCAATTTCGGTTGTAAGGGAAGTTTCCCGAAATCCCTAGCCTCTAATCGGGCCACGGAGGATGCAATTTGGCTAACTTAAGTTTTCAAGTTCTTGAATCTAGCCGAGGTGCGGTCCTCTAAGTTTGTGACTATGGTGGATATGGCATGCATAAGCTCCTCGTGCTCCGACCGTGATCTCCCCTCTTGGGGGTTAGATGCGACCTAATCCTTTGGGTAGCCTTATTATGGTGCCCGAGTATACCCTTAATTCCCATGGTAATGGGCTTGTGCCCCATGATGATTTGATTGGCCAGTTTTCTCATCTCTCCATCGAAAGTTTGGATGGTTTCTCCACCCGGGGTTGTAAGTTTAGGAGTATGGATCATACTTCTTCTCATGAGCTTGTCCCCTTTGGAGACCTTAACCGCCTTACCCTTGTCCACCTTGGTATCCCTAATTTCCTTGGAAACCTTAGCCTTGACCACCTTGGTAACCCATTGCCTTTACTTCTTAAAACCCTTTATCTTGGAGTTGAGGGCATACATCGGTGTGGTGATCCAATCAACAAACCCCACAAACTTTGGCTTGATGCATTCTCCCCTTCATTAGATCCTTCATCATGGAAGCTAAAGATTTAACTTGCTCCTCAAGCTTGGGGTTTTTCGGATGTGGAGCTTCTTGCACCTTTGCTCTTTCTTTCTCCCCGAACTGTCTTGTTCCATTAGCCATCTCTTCAAACAATGCAATGGCGCCTTTTGGGCTCTTGTTGGCAATCAAACTATTACAAGTGGAAATAATCATCCCATATTTTCAACGGATAAATAAATAGTACACAAGATCTTCTTCCTTGTATGGGTGGAATGGGGCAACTCGCTAGAAGCCTCTTGATCCTCTCCCAATATTCGTATAAAGATTCACCAGAATATTGAGAGATATTGCTCAATTCATTCTTTAGCCCCGCTAACTTGATTCCCGGATAGAACTTGTCCAAGAACTTGTTCTTCATCTCCTTCCATGATGTTATGCTTCCCAGAGGAAGGTAGTACAACCAATCTTTGGCCGCATCCTTCAAAGAGAAATGGAACGCCCTTAGATTGAAATTGTCCTCCAAAATTTTGGATGACTTCATGTTCATGCTCACATAGTGGAACTCAGAAAAATGCTTGTTTTCATCCTTCCCGCTCATCCCATGGAAAGTTGGTAGATAATGGATCATCCCAGACATAAACCCACAAGTGAAATTTTTCGGAAGAGGAGGGAATGCGATACAAAGGGGTTGGCTTTCTAGGTTGGGAGCCATGATCTCTCTCAAGGTTCTATTATCATCCTCCATAGTTGGTGTTACTACTTTGGGCGATGGTTGGGTGGCTTGGTTAGAAAAATGGGCTACTCTCCTTGCTCTTCGGAGCATTCCTAAAAGACCGGGGTCATAGTGCAATGGTTCTTGTCTATTGGTACGAGTATCAACCATAAACAAAGAACCAAAGCAATACAACCTTATCCCAAGTAACAATCACAAGAGCAAGCAAAAGAACAATAACAAACAACTAAAAACAAAAGCACACAAACACTACACTAATACTTTAATAAAATACGCCTTTTCCCCGGCAGCAGCGCTAAAATTTGGGAGGTCGTCGCCATGCCTTTAAAATATAATATTTATAAGCCAAAATTATGGCTAACTACTAAATAGTAGTTAGTGGTAAGACGGGATCATAACGAGGAAAATGGGATTTTATCAAGTGTTAAATGTAGTTAAAAAGCACACGAAGACGTCACTCTACATGTGTGGTAACCAAGTTAGGGGTTGTTGATTCTGAAAACACTACAACTACTTTAACAACTAAATTAACCAATAATTAGAACAAGCAAAGTAATTACGATCACAACTAGCACAAATAACTTAACTAAGATGATAACGAGTCTTGGGCGCAATTGGTATACATATCTAGTCATCCCTTGATCAGAGATTAACTATCCTATTTTAAGCATTAACCACATATTGTGGAGAACTTGTCAACACCTTTCGAGTGTTTACATTTCTCACTGCTCCTCGGTTATAGTTAGAGTGAGCGATCGGCGCCACACAATAATTCTTACCCTCGGGTCACTCTAGACGATCGGCGTCATAGATTTCGCCGAGGATAGCAATACACATGGAGACCTAACACAACGGTCACAATGTTTAACAAGTGAGAAACACATAGATAGCAAAAGTATATCTATTAATACCGACTATGAGGATTAGCCTTCATGCTAATCGTTATCAGGGGCCATATTGATAATTACTCAAACTCGTTCAATTTCATCCTAAGTCTAAGCAATTTCATCAATCAACAATTATAATTAGTTGTCACTCCTAATTATAACCTAACATTGACCAACAACAATCACATTGAGAAAAAGTCAAAGTATTCTGGGTTTGCACAAAAACCTAGCAAAGAATCAACCCTTAATCATCAACTAGTTGATCACCCTAGTCTAAATCATGCATTAATCACACTAGAAAGCATCAAATACACTTGATAATCAAAACACAAAATAGGATGAATTTAATATCACAAATTCATACTAGGAATACTTTCCAATTGCTCCCAAGAGTATATTTATCCTAGATTATGAAAACCCATAACAAAATATCAAGAATCCATGGAAGAAGTGAAAAAACTAAGAAAAGATGAGAGAAAACTAGGGTTTTTAGGTCAATGGTTGGGCTTGGATGAATGAGGAAGAAGGAGGTAAGGTTTGTAGTATTTATAGTACAAAATGGTCAAAAGAAAGTCAAAGGGTGCAGAAGGGCGCGCTGGCGGGGCGCAGAGTGCGTTGGGCGCGCAGTGGTGCTGGGCTGCTGGCGCAAGGGTGCTGGGCTGCTGGCGTGAAGGTGTTGGGCTGCTGGCGTGAAGGTGCTGGTCTGCTGACGCGGGTGCTTGCGCGCATGGGCTCCGGCGCCGGGTGCACATTTCTGGATCGCGGACGTGGCCATGGCTATTTCCCAGCGCCCGGGCTTTGTGCCACAATTTTCTTCACCTGGCCTGTCAGTCGGCTAGTCTTTGTGCCGCTATGGGTGAATTGTTGCTCCGATTTTGGAATTCTTATAGTCAATTTTATAGTGTTCGAGAAGACAAATCCAATGATTTCACTCTTGTAGGGTGATTCTTCTCGGATAATTTTAAGAACTTTGGCCCACACTTCAAGGTTACAATTCAACTGCTTCTTTGTCTTCCTTCTTTGACCCTTCTATCTTCTAGCACATTTTGGTTGTGGCCTTTAGTCTTCTACCATTCTAGAGAATGGCCTTCACCAAACTAATCTGAAGTGCTAACGAGAAATCCAAGTTAATCTTACAAAAATGAATCTAGATGCTCGTAAGGACCAAAAATCCATTAGGCTATAAATAGGTTACGAAATGAAGGGTTTACATATGAAAAATCGATAACGGTCATACAAACCCCTTATGATGTAAACCTACCAAAATCTAGCAATCTTCTAACAAGAAGATAACAAAAATGATGTTAATTGCTTTGGAAAATACATGCAGTTGACGTCTTATCACAAGGCTAGGTTTTAGGTCCGACGGGGCTGTATTTTAGATGCGAAGGTTGTTGCGGGATAGGCAACGTAGGAGGTGGGTGTGATGGGGATAGGTTTTCACGGGGAGATGGTAGTGGCGCAGGAGAAGAAGTGGGGGAATTGAACAAAGATGGTGTGTGGATAAAGATGGTCGGGGAAGGTGATAGTGCACGGCGGTGCACGGTGGCGCGCGGTGGATCATGGTCAGATTAGCTCATCTGCGACAGTGAGTGGTTCCTGTTGCGCGACCTTGTGCGGCGGAATGAGCACAACCTTTTGTCTTCATGGTTTATACTAAAATTTTCTGCAGATATGTCTGCTCAGGTCCCCTTCACATTAGTGTGTTTGTTAGTTTGTCTTTTATTTTCACGTTAATAAGCAGAAATTTCCTACTCTTCATAAAATTGAGAATTATGTGGATGCTACTAGAAATTTTGACTTTGTACAGATTTTGAAAAAGTCCTTTAGTTGGAACGGGGTTTTAGGGTATCCAACTGTATCTATCAATTTCAGAAGGGCTCGAATGCAGTCTTGAAAGCTTCAAAACTGTCACTTTAGAGTTGTAGTTTTAATGTCAATTTGTCGTACTCAAATGTACGGTTTCAGGTGAAGGTGATAACACGCCACCTTGTGCGGTGGAGCACAAGCATATTGGCTCACTAGCGACGGCAAGTGGAACCGACGTCTTCTTGCCCAGGGGAGTTGTCTCTTCCCTTGCTCCGCTGTGGAAGAAACATGGTCCATTTTCTTTCCAAATCTGCTTTCTGGTGGCTGGTTCATTTGTTTTTGTGGGTGGGGTGTTTAATCTTCTTTCCAGTCGGTCAATTTTGTATTAGGGCATTTTGGTCTTTTAATTTTTTTGTTTTAGGTTGAAAAAGCATTTTAGTCATTTCCAGTCGGTCAATGGGCGGAAATGGCCAGTCAATACCGGAATATAGTCTTTAGGGTTATATTTGCACACATGTAAAGTAGATAGGGTTATTTTTGCACTAAAAATTATCTCAGAATTATATCTGCACTTTCTCAATTATATAGGATTACATTTGCATATTGCCCTTAGTTTAATAAAGCATGTCCTATTCTCAATACCTTTGCACTTAATAACAACTTAAAAACCTACAAGGAGTACAATGAATAAAATACACAAACTGTTAGCAAAGTTCTTATGAACTCCAATCAATCAAAAACTCAAAATAAAAGAATTTGGAGATCCTTTCAAAACATGCGCTATCCAATGGATGAAAATGGGTTGGGATATAAAAACCTACTTACACATAATGATCAATTGTTTCTCTATAAATCTTTGGTAGAAACTGCAACACGACCAATCTCTATGGGCTAAATTTATGTGGACATCGTAAAAAATTGTAAACCTAGAAGAGAATCAAAGAGATAAATGAATTGGCTCAGAAACATACCTCATTATCAATAACTGGTATCAATATTCAGAAATACCTTTCCATGAACCGACAATAGCTTAATTCTTAAACAACAATCTGAGTATCTCAATTTGCTAAAGATAAAGCTCCCTAAATATATTTTACATAGTGTAGAACAAAACACCAAATTTAGTCAGAATGTGAGGACACAGTGATCTTGAAACCATGACAAAATGGTCTATTCACCTTAAAATCAGCAGATGTGGTCTGTTTGGCAGACCTGTACTTATAAGTAAAATTAGTTTATTTTAAAAGTAGAGGAAGACTAGCTTATGTATTTCTTATAAAATAACTTTTGCTTTTTAAATAAATATTTTTTCAACAATTTATCTAACACTGAAAAGATGCTTAACTAATAAGTAAAACACTTATAAGCGGCCAAACTCACCCATGAACTAATCATACATAAAAAAAAAAAAAAGGTTTCATCATTCAAAAAAGTTTCTTCCCTCTAAGATAGGTAATGATCTATCCAACGGAAGCATCCAATTGCTTTTAAGCTGAATACTGATGGGTCAATTCTCAAGAATGGACAATTACTTGTTTGACGCCAAAACACATACAATGTTGTACAACCTTCCAAACTGAAGAAGCGGCATTACAATAGGACTCGAAATTTTAGTGCAACAATAGATAAAAAAACTCGGAAATCGAATGTGACTTGCAGATGCTGGTAAAGATTGTCCATCAAGAATGTACAGCACCATAGAGCTGCACAATGAACGGGAGCGATCTGTAAACTGTTACATAGCTTGCACTTCCTCTAGTTACAACACATATACAGGGAAGAAAATATGTGGCCCCGGTTCTCTCTCAAAACTGGCAGTTCCAAGAAGGTAAATAACATTTTTTTTTCTTTTGCACGTGATTAACGAATATAAATATTACTTGTAATTATAATTAGATTATATTTCTTTTTTCTAATTTGTATAGGTATTTTGTACTACTATATAATGTACCCTGGAGGTCATGAATAAAGACAGATCATTACCCTTATTTCCTACGTTGTATCAGAGCTTAAATCTAAAACCTTAAAATTCCGTCCTAAATTTTTCACCGTCGCCCGTGCATAACCTTCACGCACCGCCGATCCAAATTACCTTTCAGCAGTTCATAAAAATAATAATAAAAATTCAGTTGCTCGCCTTGCTCGCCGCCGCCACATCCGTCCAGAAATCCACCGCCACGCAAGACCTTAAATCCACAGCTGCGTCCGACCAGAAATCCGATAAGTTGCTCGCCGCCGCTTGGTTGTTTTGCCGCCACAGCAACTACTCCACCGCCACTGCCGCTTAATTGTTTCGCCACTGTAGCAACTATGCCACCGCCGCTTGATTACTTCGACAGTGTCGTCCCTCCAGCGACAGAAACCGCCGTCCGGACCTTGCTTCGACACCAGATCAAAAGAGGGCTCCGATAGAGGCGCGTGTAATATTCACTCGCGCGCCATACCTGAAGCACGTGTAACCACACACGGTTGTACCAGACGCGAGCTTTTCCTCTAGTGCGCGTGTCGCCACACGCCATTGCCTCCACGCGCCAGACGCGCATCAGATCCTCCACGCACGATTGCCTCTTTTGCTACAAACAGTTTGTTTGCAAAGTATTTTTTTTATATCCTTTTATTTTGAGTGCACATCTACCATTGGTTGCCATTTGTGTTATGGCTCTTCTTGCCAGTGCAGTAACATCGCTGCAAGGGTTTGCAGCGGCCACTTTCTCTGGCATTCCTACACGAACTAATTTTGGTCCTGCTATGTCTGATGATCAATGGAGTACGACCTTACATTTATTTAACCAATTTAATTCTTTATCTGACCATGGGTTCGGTAAGGCTACTTTACCTTGAATTCTTAATTTGGGAGCCTCATATCACATGACTGGTGACAAGGGTTCTCTTACTGATATTACTACTACTACATATTCTGTGAATGTTATACTGCCTGATGGATCTGTGTCGTCTGCTACACAATATGGGTCTATTTGTTTTGGTGATGTCACCCTTACTCATGCGCTCTACATACTTAATTTGTGATGCAATTTATTATCATGCTCTAGATTGTTATCTGCCTTAAAATGTCTAGCCTTGTTTACTGAAAATTATTGCATTTTACAGAAAATCAGTACGGGGATTGTGATTGGCGTGGGTGAACAGCAAGGGGGGGGGTTTATTGGCTTCATCTGTTGGATACTTGCATTCGTCCTCATATCCTGCAGTCTATTCCGACAGTTGCTTTGGTTTCTTCATCTGATTTATTTCATCAACGTTTTGGTCATCCATCATCTCCGGTGTTGTCTTCTATTCCTACTCTTGATTTTAGCACAAATAATACTACTATACCTTGCTCTGTATGTGATAGAGCAAAACATACTAGACATAGTTTTCCATCGAGCTCTACAAATGCTACTGCATTATTTGAATTAGTACATTGTGATATTTGGGGTCCTTATAGAACTCCACCTTCTAGTGGTGCATCTCATTTTTTTACAATAGTTGATGATTATTCCCGAGCTATTTGGGTTTATTTATTAGTGGCTAAGTCAGAAGTAGCTTCTAGATTTTTGGAATTTTGTGCTCTGGTCAAGAATCAATGGGGCCGAACTATACTGCGTGTCCGGGCTGACAACGAGACTGAATTTTTACCTTTGAGATCTCATTTTGCTGCATCTGGGATCATTTTTGAGACATCTATGGTTGATACACCACAGCAGAATGGTAGAGTTGAACGAAAGCATCATTATTTACTCAACGTGGCACGTGCCTTACGGTTTCAAGCCAGTCTCCCAATTGAGTTTTGGGGAGAATGTGTTCTTACTGCTGCTTATCTGATTAACCGGGCACCAACGAAACATCTCAATGGTCGCACTCCCTTTGAGATACTATATGGACAAGCTCCAAATTACTCATCTTTAAAGGTATTTGGATGCTTGTGTTTTGCTGCTCATGTTCCCAGATACCGCGACAAGTTTGCACCAATAAGTCGGCGATGTTTGTTTCTTGGTTATCCTGCTAGAAAGAGAGGCTATCGCCTTTTTTACCTGGAATCCTACATCATCTTTAACAGTCGGGATGCCAATTTTTTTGAAGACCAGTTCCCATATGCAGCAACTTCGACATCAACCTCTTCCGTAGATCCCGACGGCACCACCACCTCATCGCCGATATCACATCCACCACCGCCGGAGTCACATATCCAGATTGTTGCACTATCGACTGCCACCGAACCTATACCGCCGGTCACCGCAGCTCCCTTCCCACCGGCCATCGTCGTACCCTTACCGCAGGATACCGCTGCGCTTATACCACCGACCGCTTCTCCGGTTCCAGTGACCGACCCAGATCACCGACAACCCTTGACAGTCCGGCATAACGATGCACTGCCTAGGACACCACCGGCAACCGGCAATCATGCGCCTAACGCACAGCCAGCTCCTGTGACTCCTTCTGCTCCACCGCTCAATGCAGTATCTCCGGCCCCGACTAATTCTTCTCACCGTTTTCTTTTGTCAGCTCTACCGCCTGTTTCACCGGTTATTCCGACATCTCCTCCCGCCGCTGAGTTACCTCCTATCAGACAGAGTGTTCACGCTCGCTGACCTCCTCCTTATTTGGAAGATTATTATTGTGATGATTACGCCCGTGCTCTTACTACTCAAGACCTCCCTCCCACTGCTATGTTCACTCATGCACCGTCACGATCCTCAGGTGTTCTCTATCCTCTTACTGATTATGTAAATTGTGATAATTTTTCTAGTATGCATTCTAGATTTTTGGTGCAGTAACGTCTAGTGCAAATCCCGCCACTTATTCTGAGGCATCACAGCATGCTCATTGGCGAGATGCAATATTGAAGAGCTTACTGTGCTTGAGAGCAATCGGACTTGGACTTTGGCCCCTTTGCCTCTGGATAAGAGGGCAATTGGTTGCAAATCGGTTTACCGGACGAAGCTTAAGTCTGATGGTACTATTGAAAGTCATAAGGCACGCCTAGTGGTTCTCGGGAATCGCCAGGCTGAAGGGATTGATAATACTGAGACATTTACTCCTGTTGCGAAGATGAGTTATGTTTTCCTATTCTTATCTGTTGCGGTCATTCGTGGTTGGGAACTGCATCAGATGGATGTCCATAATGCTTTCCTGCATGGTGATTTGCATGAAGAGGTTTTTATGTGACCCCCACCAGGCTATGCCGTGCCTCATGGTCAGGTATGTTGCCTTCAGAAATCTCTTTGCGGTCTTTGCCAAGCTCCTAGAGATTGGTTTGCCAAATTGGCTCAGGTTTTACGAGCATTTGGTTTTGTTCAGAGTAAGGCAGATTACTCTTTGTTTGTCTTTTCCCATGGATCGGTTTCTTTACATGTTTTGGTTTATGTTGATGATTTGGTCATTGATGGAAGCTCTTCTGCGCTTATATCTGAGTTCAAGAAATACTTGAG
Source organism: Rubia yunnanensis (assembly GCA_037428765.1). Taxonomy (NCBI): domain Eukaryota; kingdom Viridiplantae; phylum Streptophyta; class Magnoliopsida; order Gentianales; family Rubiaceae; genus Rubia; species Rubia yunnanensis. The sequence continues at coordinate 46,849,847 of CM075069.1, read as the reverse complement.
TTCTTGTTTCCATATGAAAGATCTTGGTTTACTTAAGTATTTCTTAGGCATAGAGATTGCTAGAAGACCGGAGGAGATGTTTCTTTCGCAAAAGAAATATGCCTTGGACATTTTATCTAATTTGGGTTTGTCTGCCTCTAAACTGACTGACTTTCTGATGGAGCAGCAACACGATCTGGCGCGTGTTGATGGCCCATTTTACCATGATCCTGAGCAGTACAGGCAACTGGTTGGGCGCCTGATATACCTTACAATCACACATCCTGAGCTTAGCTATTCGGTTGACACACTTGCTCAATTCATGAAGTCCCATTGTGTTCCTCACTGGCAAGCTGCAGTTCGTGTGTTGCACTACTTGAAGAGCCATCCGGGTCAGGGTTTATTTCTATCTTCTCGTAGTGTGTTACAGTTGACTGCTTACTGTGATTCTAATTGGGTTGCTTGCCCTATTACTCGGCGTTCTCTTTCCGGTCACTTTGTGAGGATTGGTGATTCTCCGGTTTCTTGGAAGACCAAGAAGCAACCTACAGTTTCTCGGTCTTCTGCTGAAGCGGAGTGTCGTGCTATGGCTGTTACCTGTTGTGAGTTGTTATAGCTTAGGTCTTTACTGAAAGACTTAGGGGTCACGCATACTGCTCCTATGCGTTTGTTTTGTGACAGTCAATATGCTCTTCATATTGCAGCAAATCCAGTGTTCCATGAACGTACAAAGCATATTGAAGTTGATTGTCATTTTGTCCGGGATCTTGTGCAGTCTGGTACTATAGTTACTCATCATATCCGCACTACAGATCAACCTGCGGACTTGTTTACCAAAGCTCTCGGACGTAACCAGTTTCATTCATTACTTGGCAAGTTGGGCATTCTGATCCCCACGCTCCATCTTGAGGGAGGGTGTTAAGGAATATAAATATTACTTGTAACTATAATTAGATTATATTTTCTTTTCCTAGCTTGTATAGATATTTTGTACTACTATATAATGTACCCACGAGGTCATGAATAAAGACAGATCATTACCCTTATTTCCTACACATGTCTTCCAAAAGACATTCAAGGTAAAATCCAGCTGGACGTGGACTCTATTCCTTATGTTAGAATATTGATTTTATTAGTTCAAACACTAATGTATTTGAATTATATCTTTTTATTCCAATTTTTTTATAGTTAAAACTGTCAATGACGGTGATGTTTGGGAATCCAACCCTTTATATTGATCAGTTTGGCCAAATAGCCTACATTCAAGTGATCTTTACATCAAGTTATCAGATGATCCCATTTATCCCAAGATGCTAAAACAAATATTACAGTTCTAATCGAAGGCTTTAGTGGCAATAAGAGATTTTACACATAGGCACTAACTAAATATTAGAATAATAATAAAAAGCCTAAGTGATAGTAAAGAGGGTATACAAAGGATGGGGGTTCCATTGTGTAGTTGTTTAGTATGTCGACCCGTAGTCACCAAATAAAATTATCAACTTGAGATAGTATTCCACCTTTAGTTGATCACAGTAATAAAAATTAGATTAGGACACCCGGAAAATGATTCATCCACACTTATGATCCATATGAAGACAATAAAAATGAAACAAATAAATGCTCCCCAACTAAAAATCAAGAGGGTCTCCATTTAACCCGTTCAGAACCTTTCACTAAAACTAGGAGACCTCGACCTGCCATTTTAATTGCCCAAATAGTTTTTCAATCAGTGTATAGGAAATCATTGACAAAGTGCTAAATTGCCCCTAACCCACACTCAAAAGGATACCGATATGAAACGATCTAAAGGGTTGTTAAACCGAATAAACGATCTAATTAGCCAAAAACATCCTAATGAGTTAGAATCTACAAATCTAATTTGAAATCTCATGTATGGAATAGCCAAAAACCAGTTATTCAAACGATTATGACTCGAATTTCTCCTATCCATCTTTAGGTAACAACAATAGATCTGAATTCAATGAAGTTTTACCAGTCCGTTTGACCGAAAAAAGGTCGCAGGAAAAACTCACAATAACAGAGGCAAACACAATCCAATACTTAAACAAAAAAGAACCATTTTCAGATCTACCCATATATTAAATGATAGAATTACTGAACCAAGACAAGAAAAAATGAAGTAAATTAAAACCAAGTAAAACACAACAAGAAAAGAGAAAAAGAAGAGAAAGAAGAGTAAAACTCTGCTCCGGCGTAGAGTATATCGAGTGGGGTGTGGGTGGTAAATGATGGACCTTGCGGTGGTGCATGGTCTTAGCTGACCACGCGTGGTCACCATCTTCGGCGATTTCTTTCTACCACTAGGTCGAAAACTCCCATCTGAATAGTAGAGGCTGATATCATCAGTAGCTACCAGATATGTGTTGTTGAAAACTCGGGATCTGAAAGCTTCCACCGAGGCTGCCGGTCGTGACTTGAAGAGCTCCAGTAAGGTGTCTCCTCGGTAGCGGCCACTACGTGGCTGCCGTAGCTAAAACCAACCGCTACGTTGGTGGTTTTCACCGCCCGGGAACGAAAGTGGATGCCGGATCGAAGCGAGATTGGAGAAGGTTTACATATTTGGTCGTCGGATAATTTCGAATTATCAGAGAGAGTTTTGTGGAAGAGAAGGAGAGGTAATATACTAAGCTAGTGGTGAAGGAGGGGGTGGGGGGCTGCCGGAAAGAATGAGCAACGACAGCCCCCTTTGGTTGTGTTTAGGGTTTGAGGTTTTCTCTTGACGGAGAGAGCTTTGTGGAAGAGAAGGAGGAAATTAGCTATCTTTTTATTCACATTTTGTGACCCATTGGTTCAATAGAATGGTTAGGAGTTGTATAGAATCTGAACCAAATTATCTAAACTTTAAGGGGTAAGATATTAAGTCTCCTCTTTATATGTACCTTTATTTTTATTATTCAAAAACGGATGTGGATTTTTTATTTTTTAAAAAAATCAGAAAATAATAAAGTGATGTCTCTTGAAAAATTATAGTCCTTCGTAGAGTTAATAATGCATTATAACCGTACTAGTGATAAAATATATAATGCTTATTTATATAATGTATATGGTTGATGGTATTGATTACCAATGGCCCATATGTATATATGATTACAAACTAAGGTTAAATAGGAAACTAAAGTCAAAACAAGAAAAGAAAACTATTCTCTCTGTCTCGCTCGATTTTGAACACTTACTATTCGGCAGTCAAAGTTATTTTACTTTGATCATATATTTGAATAGATATATGAACAATAATATTATCTTATGAGATATTGTTAGATTCGTTGTAACATGTAGTTTATAAATATCAATTCTTATGCTGTCATTATTGTCCGTGGTTACATATATTTATAGTTAAACATGTTTTTTGGAAATCGTGAAAAATATTCTGTACAAATTCCCCTAGGACGGAGGGAGTAGTCTATAACCTTTCCTACAAGGGAAAAAGTTTTTGTTTCCTTAATAAAATCTTCCTTACGTTGGAGCATGAAGATTGAGTGTGCACAACTTGCAAAGAAGATGATGAAATTGCTGATGAAGCGTCTCGAAACCAATCAAACTGCCCCAATGAATCCTTTGGTTGTGATCTGCTAGACAACAAGCTCTGACAGGTCCCTGAGGAAAAATCTCTGATGCTCAAGTAAGCAAAGTATATGAATACGGTGTAGAATAGAATGAAACCAAAAATAAATACGTACCTAGTATTTATAATGTTTAACTTTAATAGTATTTGTCTTCAATTATAACTCTTAATTAGCACTAAATGTGGCCACTAAGTCTGACCGTTTCTAATACCTTTATTGGGTGAAAATAAACCCAATACACTGTTTGGGTTTTCACTAGGTCGAACGATCATAAAAAACCCCAGAAAACTTAAGACCTCCTCGAGGCTATAAAGTTTCGATATAGTGATTCGAAGACTCTCAAGATGATGACCCAAAGAATCGAGTTATTGGGTTCGCGATGGAGTAAAAATCCGTTGTTCATTGTCTCGAGCTTCGAGGTGGTATTTAGTTTTCTCATTTCTAACTTTTCATGGAATTTGAAAAGATGCACGTTCTAACGAATTGTGCGAAAGAGTGCATGTCTAAAAAGGTATGAAAATATTCTCACACCTTTTCAAACTTTTTAGTTTCCCAAGATAATTATTATCATGTCGTCGTTTCAGGTTTCTTAACTGCCCACTTTTTCCACACCTCTTTATTTTATTTGCAGGTATTCTCTTCAGAAGATATCCATAGAGCTATAATCTTTCTCGATCTCTTATCTCTATGAACCTTCTTTTCTTAAATCAGTAAGTTCTTTTACATTTTCATCTTTCTTTTTTCCATTTTTCAATAATGGCTGTCTCCGGCGAGTATCTGCTAAGAGGGGGTTATCTGGTGAGGCTAGGTTAGAGAGGAAAGAGGTTGAATCACCTGAAAAGGTGAATCCCAGTTCTGAGTTTAGCGATTCAGAGTACGCACATGAGAGTTCTGACACAGATGTTGATGATATCGACCGTACTAATTACATTCCCACCGGAATTCTGATTATTGATATGCCCCTCGATGGATACTCAAACATCTGACCAGCGGGTATGGGAAAGTCATTTGTGAAAAGGTCATCCCTTACCAGGGATATTGAATTTTGTGCCCCAATACATGAAGATGGGAACTTCTTGAGAGTATCCAAAAGGGAGGAGGAGAGTGTTCACAAGAAGGGGTCTTATACCCTCGAAGATGAGGAAGAGGAAATGCCCTTTGACGATCCCCCGGCTTCCTAGGGATTAGAGTCAATCGTAAAGCTTTTATTTTCAATCCATGCTGGTCAAAGAGTTCCTCCTGATGTTGATTTACAACCCTTGGGAGTAGAGGGATCTCCAGAAAATCTTCCAAAGGATGTGTCAGTCATCTACATTAAACACCTTCGATCGGGGCTCTGTTTCCCCTTCCCCTCTATATTCTTGAAGCTTCTCAAGGATTTCCACGTAAGTTCCGCCCAAGTTCATCCAAACGTGATAGTGACCATCATGCTATTTATGACAATGTGTGATGAATTCAAGATCAAGCCTAAGTACAAATTACTTCACTCTCTGTATAGTGTGACCTACAACGGTAGGTCATCAGATAATGTTATTACACTTACAAATAGGCAGAGGAAGTATAAGGTTTTCATTGTTCCTTCCCATTCAAGCAAGTGTAGGGACAATAGAAGAAGGCTCACCTTCGAATTCACAAGATATAAAGTCCCCCAATGGAATCCCAATGTAATAGTCGAGACCTCGAAGGGGAAGAAATATGTTTGCCCTGACTATCTCGAGAGTGACACGAGGAATCTTTTAGCTCCATCCCTCGATTACAATATTTTTTCCAAACAGGATACCACTATTGATGGTTTTATTCTGCCACATGAAATTTATGACAAATACGTCTAATCAGAAGATAGAGAAGAAGAAGTTGTTAAGGTTACGGCGCTCTATTCTCGAAGGTGAATCTAAAGTGGGCAAGAAGCGAAAGAGAGTTTCCAAGAAGAAAGACAGATCTAAAACTTCTCTGAAACAACTTAGTCAAGAACCCCCTCTCAAAATAACTCCCAAAAACTTTAAACCCCTGGAAATGGCCGAAGGTGTCTTAGTAATTAATTTAACTACTTTGTATTTTTTATACTATTTTTAGTTTCTAACCCTGTCTCTCCTTTCATTTCCAGTGGGTAGGAGTCTTGGTTCAGCTTTGACCTCGATGAAAGTGGATGGAAACAACCCCTCGAATGTTATTCCGACTGCTCCTTTGAGGAATACAACCATGGAGGCGGTCAAAGATAGGCACAAAAGGAAGCCTGGCAACGAGCCTTCTTTCAAGGAGCTTCATAAGAAGGGAACACATGACAAGCTCTCATGCTCCTCCTTTTCAAGCTCAGCCTTATGATATTCAATCCCCCCTCTTGAACGATCTTTCCACTACCTCGAGCATTCTTGTCTTAGAGGAAAAAGTTCTAGGGACCCTTGTTGAAGATCCCCAGGTTTTTAAGACTTCTCTGATTCTATTTATTGTTTAGTCCTTAGAACCTCTCATTTCTCTTATTTTTACTTACTTTATCCCAGGTGGCTCAACACTTAACCAGGTGGCTTGAAAGATGGAGGAACAGGTTTCCTCGTTTACTTCACAAGTCACCTCCTTCTCCTCCCTTCTTCAAGCGCTGGACACGAGCCTGACTAGGCTTCGTCTAGAAGTTCAGCAAAAATATACATAGGTATCACAGCTGAAGAAGGAACTCGAGGTGGCTAATAAGAAGATAACAGACCTTGAGGCTACAACATGTTAATCACCCTCGAGAAGAATACTTAGCATCAAACCGCGAAGGAAGCTCGCGATCCTCAAGCCTAAGCACTCTTGCTTGAGGCTTTCAAGGATAAGCTAATCCCAAACAACATATAATAGAAATTGTTTGCTTTCTATCAACAGTCGATATTGAAGTCATTTAGACTAACCTAAACCTATTTGTCTAAAAATAACATATTAATATTATAATATGTTACTGATTTTAATTTTTTACTATATATAATGAATCATAACCTGTTAATATATAAAACTTCTAAAGATATATTTAAAACCATAAATATCTTTTATATATATATATATATATATATTACTGAAGAAACCCCAAAGAAACACATAATCTGAAATAAGAAATTGTTCAAAATTTTTTATATAATGATATAGTACTTTTGATAGAAATATGTATACATTTTATATATTTATTAATGTATGACAAAGTCTTGTTTTAGACCGACTAATTATTGAATTAGAACATTCAATAATTAGTGAGACTAATAAGGTCATTTGACATTTACTTTTATTTATTGCAATGAGATACATATAATTATGATAACCTTTTAAAATAAATTTAATATATAAATAATTAAGAAAGTCCCAAGAAAGACGGTTTTTCCATAAGTTTATGGATTTTACCTTAAATGTTGTAATTTTTTAATAAAATTTAAATATTATATTTTAAAAGTTATAACAAGTAATAATATGTATTTGAATGTGAAAATATTAAATTATATAATATAAAAAAAGTTGACATTTCAAAATTTAGTATGTAATTTAAACATATGCAGCGTATAAGGTAAAAAATAAGTGGCCTATCAATAAGCTTATGGAAAGTCTGCCTGTCAGAAGACCTACTCTAAATAATTACTTTTTAAATAATTTGAATAAAATATTGTAAAAGTAATCTTTTTTTTAATTATATTCAATATTTAACGATTTCTAACCATACTCCATAACTCATATAATTTTCTGACTAAACTTTAAAATTTTAAATAAAACTTGATCTCAATATTTTAGTTAATGATATTGCGCAATGTGCGAGGGTACTTCACTAGTGAATAATTAAGAGCTATTCAATCATTTTCTCGAGCTTCTCGAGATTACAAAGAAAATTGGAAATAACTCTTTGATCAATGACAATATTGTGCCCCAGCTAACTCCCTCTCTATCTGGTGAGGAGATCAAGTTTGTGATTTCTTTCCTCGAGCTTGATGTCGTTGAGGCTCTTGATCAGAAGTGGGTGGCAGCGGTCGAGAAAGGTGACCTAAGTTTCACCTTCCTGGACTTCTTGAAGTCCCCTAGTCACTTCTATACTGCCGATGAGGTTTGTGTCCTTATTGTTGATGGAACATCGCCAAAAGATGCCATCCAGGGGGTCCAACAACAAGAGGCTGAGAAGAAGGTTGGTGTTGAAGCCCATGCCGAGGGAGAAAATTGTAGGGTAGGGTAAAGATATGTATTTTCCATTGTGACCTCTTCATTTATTCCTGTCTTTCTATAAAAAGTATATTGTTGCTATTTTCCTCTCTTTAATTTTTTTTCTTCCTTTTGTTTTCATAGCTTAATGCACTGACAAGAAAACTTCAACATGTCTACGAAGAATTTTCCAAAACTTGAATAGAAATGGACAACACCAAAGGGAATCTAATGCAAACGATGTTGGTTTTAAAAAAATGCAACAAGGAATTAGAATCTTGGTGCAATAAAATCATCCTTTGATAGAAGGTCTTTTAAAGGATGTCTTCGACCTGACCGTGGAGTTAAATTCCACAAAGGAATAATTAAAATCTTGGGAGAGCGGTGAGCACCCTGCATTCAAGGATCTGTTAAGGGACCTCGAGAAAAAAAATTATAATGGCATTGGGCCCCCCAAAGTTGTTGATAAATGTGATCCTGCTCAAAAGAATTGTTAAGAAATTGCCAACCATATAAATACCCGATTTGGGTCACTCTCTCAATGCCTTTCAGATGCTAACAGATTACAAATTCTTGAGTCTCGTCTCAACCTTTAGTCACATTGAGGTTTATAAGCTCAGATATCAGGTATAGGAAATGGTAAGACTTAACTGGATAGGTGTAAATGAAAACATCAGGTTGAATGAGACATTAGCTGCAAAGTCCAAAGCTGTTGATGGAAAAATCTCTCTAGTTGAGTCTGTGATTGCCAACAATACTTAACTCTTGGAGAAGAACAAGGAGTTGCAATCTACTCTCGAGCTCTATCAAGTCAGCTTTCGAGCCCATGGGTTATTCCATGGCATTATCAATCCAGCTTGTCACCAACCTCCCAGAATTTTTGCTTCAGCCAGCTAACAATTGGATTGTTAGTCGTGAGGTATATAAAAAAGGGACCTTTCGTCAAAAGGAAACTATTGAAGTCATATTGGAGTGGATGAAAGAATTTTCTCATACAGTTCTTCCTAAGAGAGAACGCGGGACTTCATCATCCCATGCTCTAAAGGGCAAAAAGGGGATTAGCATCAGTGAACCTTCAAGGGCCCAATCATCTGATGCAAACACCAAGAAGAAAAAATCCACTACCAGCAAAAGGAAATTTCCATGAAGCCTCAAAGAACAACTGGGCCTTCTAGAAGATGACGATCTGACTGGTCCCGAACGGAACCGTTCTCGTGCAAAGATTTTGATAGATCTTTCCTAATATCCTTAAGAGGAGCATGAGAGCAATTTTCAACACGTAGCTGGTATCAAAATAGAGGAAATTTAGAAACTAGAGAAAGAGTTAGGGTCTGCTCCCAAAATGACATATAATATTTTTCCAACAGAATGCAATCACTAACTTCCCTGTCATGTCGGTCAAAGGGTCTTCTTCTACCCATTTTCTGAAGTAACCTATTGCTACAATATGATATTTGAATTTCCTCAGAGCCTCTGGGAAAGGCCTCACTAGATCAATTCCTCACTAATCGAATGGCCACGAACTATGAATGTTCATCATCTCCTCCTAAGGAATATGTGTGATCGGTGCATGCTTTTGACATTGATAACAAACATGTATGTACCTGTTAGCATCATCAAACATCATAGGCCAGTAATACCCCATTCAAATGAGCCTTCTTGCAATAGATCGTGCCCCTCTGTGACTTCCACATATACCCTCATGAACTTCTCTGATCAAATAAGCAGCCTTATAAAGGGTAACACATCAAAGCAATAGTTGTAGATTACCCATTCAATAAAGAATCCCATCCTACAATACATACCTTGGTACTTTCAATTTTATATTTCTTGCCTCAACTGCATCCACCGACAAGACTCCCTCTCGAAGGTAATTCACAATCGGTGTCATCCAAATATTTTCCTCCTCAATAGTCATCACTACTTGCTCCTCGAAGCTATGTCTGCTCAAAGTTTCCATGAGTAACTACTTTTGAGGCTGGACTCCCAAATCTAATTATGCGAGTTTTCTTAAAGAATCTACTTTGTGATTTTCTTCTCTTGGCACTTGGGTTAAGAAATAAGTTTGAAAGCCCTTCAACAAAGGTCTCTCTACCTCCAAATACCTCTGCAAATTTCATTCCCTAGCCTTATATTCTCCATTACCTTGCTGAACTACAAGTTGAGAATCATTGAGGATTTATAAATCTTTCACCTTTAACTCCTTAGCCAAAAGCAAACCAGTAATCAAAGCTTCATATTCCACCTCATAATTTGTGGCCTTGAACGTAAAGTGCAGCACCTATGGATAATCTTTGCCTTCACGATTGGTGAGCAACAGACATGCTTCACTTCCTCCCAAATGTGAGGAACCATCCACATACAACTTCCAAATTTCCTTCTTTCAAATATCCTTTCCCAGTTCAATAGGCTCCGTAGTCTCCACTATGAAATATGCGCAAGCTTGACATTTTATTGTTGTCCTAGGTTGAAACTGTATATCATGTTCTCCTAACTCCAAAACCCATTTCATCATTCTCCATGAGTCTTCTGGTTTCAAGAGGATTTGCCTAAGGGGATAATTGGTAAGCAACACTATAGTAGATCCCTGGAAGTAAGGGCGCAACCTTCGTGCGGCATGTACTAGTGCCAAGATCAACCTCTCGAGAGCTGTATACCTTATCTCAGGCCCTTGCAGAGCTCGACTTACAAAATATATGTGATGTTGTGTTTTTTTTCCTTCTCTTTCACTAGTACTGCACTTCCAGCCAAAGGTGAGGCAGGGAGATACAATAACAAAACTTTGCCTTTCTCTAGCCTCATGAGAGTAAGCAATACTCAAAGATGTTCTTTCAACTATATGAATGCCTCCTTGCATCTTTTTGTCCATTAAAAATTCTTTTCTCTTTGAAACACATCAAAAAGGGAAAATGTTTCTCTGCTCCCTTTGAGCGGAATCAACTCAAAGCTTCTAAGGACCCAGTATGTTTTTGCACATCTTTCAAACTCCGTGGACTCTTCATTCTCATTAGAGCCTTGGCTTTCTCTGGGTTAACATCGATGTCCCTCTCGGATACCATAAATCAAAGGAATTTTCCAATCACGCACTTAGCAGGGTTCCACATCAAATTCGCTCCTTGAAACTCCTCGAATGTTTCCTTCAAGTCTATAAGAAATTCATCGCGAGTTATACTCTTTACAATCATTTCATCAGCATATATCTCCATTTTTTGCCTGTCTGATTCTTGAACAACTTGTCCACCAATCATTGATAAGTTGCCAATAAATTCTTTAGCCCAAATGGCATCTTCTTATAGCAATACGTGCCCACATCAGTGATAAACAAAATTTTCTCCTTATCTTCCTCCACCATTAGTGTTTGATGGTATCTCTTATGAGCATAAAAGAAAGCCAAGACTTGGTAACCCATGATGGCTTCCACTTGTTTATCAATTGGTGGCAAGGGATAGCTATCCTTGGGGCAACATTTGTTTAATCATTAAAATTAATACACATCCTCCAAGTTCCATTATATTTCGGGACCATAACCAGATTAACCAACCATTCCAGATAAAACACCTCTTCAATAACTTCCTCTTTCTATAATTTCTTCACCTCTGCTTTAATAGCCTCCACCCACTCAAGAGAAAATACCCTTCTTTTTTACTTAGCTGGTTTGATGGATGGTTCAATATTCTGCTTATAAACCATCAGTCTCAAAGGTACCCCGGTAAGATCCGAAGTACTCCAAGAAAAAACATCACCATATTCTTTTAACAATCTCCCAACTTTTTCTTAACAACTTTCAACATCAACCTTCCCACAGCCATTGTCCACATATCTCATATAAGCAATTGTTTTGGGTCTGGGGGGGGACGACTTCTCCATGTACTGAAGCCACATCTCTTATCTTCCTTGCCTCCCTTACCGTCGTAAGGTTACAGCCGTCTGATCCCCTTGAATCAAAGCTATTCCCTTATCTGTTGGAAACTTCATCATCAAATAGTATGGAGACCACACTAGTCTAGCTTGGCACATCTATGGTCTTACGAGAATCACATAATAGGGTGAGTATGCATCGATAACTGTAAAATAAAAGTCTACCAATACCCTATATCGTCATCTGGTATTCGAAGCAATAAGGTAATCTCTTCTAAAGGGAACATAGTTTTCCCGTGAAGCTAGACAATGACGAGGAGGATTTTTTCAAGTTATTATGCCCTATGTCTAATGATCAAAGCAATCAGCAAACATTACTTCAACATCATTCCCGTCATCAATGAAAATCCTATTTATCAAAGAATTCCCGATCACAACTGATCTGCACTATTATGAAAGCATTAACTAATGCATTGACACGTTTGTTATTATGTTTGGTTTGGTTGATTGCTAGTTTTTGTTAGGTTTACACAACAAATGGTTTAGATGACCATTGTTGGTTTTCTAATCTAAATCCTTAGTTTTGTGGACATAATTAGAGCTAATGGATACATTATATTCACAGGCACCTAGATATTCCTTTGTGATCTTACTAGTAGGTTGCTCGTGAATATTTTGTTGTCATTTTGTAGAAGGCCACTTGTAAGGGTGGTAGTATATATTAGAAGGCACTTTGCAAGGGCGATAGTAGATGTGGAGATCAAGATCCGATCTGATCTCAACCCCACTGAATTGCATCTCCTTCTCCTTGATCTGTGATCTGCAAAACAAAGCCTCCAGAGAGGCTCCGGGGGAAAGATCCTCTGATGGTAAAGTTAGCCCCCAGTATGAGAAAGAAGGAATAATAGTTAATGAATCAAAAAGAAAAGGCATACCTTCATTTTTATAGCATTTAAGCCCTAACATGTAATAAATGACAATACTAACCCCTACATAACTAAACCCTATTAGGCTAAGCCATCCCAAAGAAGTATTTTAAAGAGTTGGGTTGTGGCCCAACTCCAACTTTATAAGAGTATCATCAAGAGCACCAAAAAATGTTTAGTGTGAATCTAAGGGTTCGAAGAGCTATATCTTATCGAAAGAATTTAAAAGCTTGATCCATTGAGAGATGTAGATTACAACTGACGATCTCAAGAGTTAAGAATATATGGTCTTCGAACTTGTTAGTATGACATGAACACTTATGTTTTCTAAGATAGTTATTTCTTAGTTTCGAATTTTAAAGGTTTTAATGGACCCTTAGGGTTTTAATGGCTCCTTATCAGAGGTATCAAGTATTCTTCCTTACTCGAAGGGTTTCTCCAAATCTTATACTTTTGAGCCATGTTTCTTCTTTAAAAGGGGGTTCTAATTTCGAGGCTTCCACATCGAGGCTCGAGGAAGAAAAAATTTGAGATTCATAAGGCTTGCAGAAAGTGCATAATGCTAGTGCTTGTATTCTTTTATTCGAAGGGTACACTAACAAGAGGGCCACGACCAAAGGGGTTTCGATACCTACTTCTAGACTTGGCTTAGCCCATATAGGTTCTAATCCTACTATGTCATCAAAAGCCCCCAGAAAAACTAAGAGATCTTCCATCCTTCGAAGGTATGTTCCATCAAAGGTTGAACTTAGGTATCGAAGGTTATATCCATCGATAACTTATAGTTCCTGGATATTCAATCCCTCGCCGAAGGTGACATATTAACTGGGCCGAAACTGGAGGATATTCGATGGTCCAACTGATTGTGTGTACATAGTGTTATATTTTATAACTTCTAATAAAGTTACAGTTTATGTTTATATGTTATTGGTGCAGTTGTTAATTATATGAATGAATCCTTCTAAATAGTAGATTATTTATTAAGAAAATGAACTTATCATTTACGAGCGAGTATGTATGCAATTTTAAAGCTAATTTATTCTATTGCAAGAGATGTATTTTCCACTTAAGAGCGAGTGATTCGATTGCTTAGAACGAGCATTTCGATCGCTAAAAAGTGAACATTTTGTTCGCCTAAAAGAAAATTATTTTGCTCGCTTAAGAGTGAATTATTTTACTTCGGGAGTGGAATTCTTAGTGGAGCTCTATCATTGATGCTATCCTAGGGTCTTCGGGAGAGTTTATCCTTGTAGTATATATATTATTTGATGTGTTGTAGTATTTATATATTTATCAAGGTATGCCTAAAGTAACTATTAGACTCGGCGTAGATTGGGGTAATGTCACTCTAGGCGTACGAACGTTGAGCAAGTAATTGTTTAAAATATGCACCGAGCATATAGGTCATCATAAATATTATAGTTGGATGTAGTGCTAGGCTTATAACTCCTTAATAATGAATTTGGAATCGAGGAGGATGTCCTTTGACTTTTACGGTCTCTATGGGTACACTACCCACTTCAGTCGAAGGACATCCGTTATTACTGATAGCGTCTCGTTCTTAGAAGACTTTTTCATGCATTTGTGCACTCCTTGGGTAATATGAGATCATGCATTTTATAGTATCCTTCGTGAAGCTTGTAAAATATTGTTGTGCACTTAAATCTCTCAAATGCATTTGTGGAGTTAGCTTACTGTTGTCCAGCTATCATACTTTATATAAGCAGGAATAAGGAGTTCGACCTCTTCAACCGTGACTGTGGAATTAACCACATTGTTCGGCTAATGGACTCGAAGTAGACGAGAGTAATCGAGTGACCAAGGATGCTATTTATTCCTTTGGAGGGAAATTGTGTTGTCATCCTAGTGTTATGATTTTGCTAAGTCTCCCCTTTAGAAGGAATTTGTTAATTAGATCTCTTTTGAGAGTAATAATATTTTAGCCTTCGAGTAGGCTGTTAATTATGATACAGCACTGAGTAAACAAATTGTAAAGTATATAATTTAGTAATCAATTGATATGCCCAGCATGTAATGTAAAAATTGATTGCAGCATTTGACCTATGATTTAAAAACTAACTACAGTGTTTCACATGCAATATAAGACACGATTCTTGTTTTTAATCTTGATAGATGTTTATCGAAACAGTTTATAAAGTGCCTTTTATTTCATCGCTTCTGATGTGAATAAAAAAAAAGGCAGTGTTCAACATGCGATCGTAAGCAGCTTTTCACTTCATCATTTTCAACGTGAGTAGGAACAAGTGTAACTCGCCCTTTCGAAGTAAGTGAGTTCTCCATCCCTTCGATGTAAGGGTTATTTTCGAACTTCATCTTTTTGACGTAAGTAAATAATTTTCAAAATCTTATTCGATGTGAGTGAATAATTGTTTACCTTAGAAATAGTCGAACTTGATCTTTTCGACGCAAGTGAAATAGTCAAACTTGGTCTTATCAACGCAAGTGAAATAATCGAACTTGGTCTTATCGGTCAAGTGCAATATTAGACCTTCGCTTAATGAGCAAGAACCGCCAATGAGCGGAATCAAACCTTTGCTAATGAGCGAGCATCGCTAATGGACGGAATCAGACCGCCAATTGATGGAATCAAACCTTCGCTAATGAGCGAGCATCGCTAGTGGGCAGAATCAGACCGCCAATGAACGGAATCAAACCTTCGCAAATGATCGAGCATCGCCAATGGGTGGAATCAGAACGCCAATGGACAATCAAACCTTCGCTAATGAGCGAGCATTGCCAATAGGCAGAATAAGACCGCTAATGGATGGAATCAAACCTTCGCTTGTGAGTGAGCATCACCAATGGGTGGAATCAGACCGCCAATGGATAGAATCAAACCTTCGCTAATAAGCGAGCATCGCGAATGGACGGAATCAAACCTTCACTAATGAGCGAGCATTGCCAATGGACAGAATCAGACCGCTAATGGACGGAATCAAACCTTTGCCAATGAGCGAGCATCGCAATAGGCGGAATCAGATTCGATCTTATCGACACGAGAATACTCAGACTTGGTCTTATCGACGCAAGAATATTTTCAGACTCGATCTTATTAACACAAGGGAAATAATCGTCGACCTTGGGCTTATTGACGCAAGGGAAATAATGGTCAACCTTGGTCTTATCAACGCAGGGTAAATAAACATCGACCTTGGTCTTATCGACGCAAGGGAAATAATCGTCAACCTTGGTCTTATCGATTCAAGGGAAATAATTGTCAACCTTGATCTTATTGACGCAAGGGAAATTCAATAGCTCTTTGGCTGAAATTGTCAACTAATAACCCTCCGAAAATAATAAGAGCAACATCAATATCAACATCAATATCTTAATCACATTTTCTCACCCAGGCCTTTAGGCCATATTCAATGTCATAGCGAGTAACATGGGGTAACATAAGTGATCTCACGTCAAACACATAATCTCAGCGACAGAAGAGAATACATAAGAAATAAATGAAACTTGTCCAAGCATATATAGAACGAAGAGAGAGTGACCACACGCAAAATGAAACTTTTGTATACGAGGTAGCTTATCATTTAGCTAATAGAAGAGAAACAATTGCATTAATCTATAACTTCTAGCCACAAATACTCATATATGAAAGAGGAAGTTAAATCACTTATCAAACACTTATGCTATATGTTTTTTTATAGATATCCATTAGATACTAGTGGAAGTTGTATTCATATGATGATATTTTTCTGCTATTATTTTTGCTGCTAATTCACATTTCAGTGTTACTTGCTTTTCTCACCTGCACTCGACCTTGGTCTTATTGACGCAAGGGAAATAATGGTCAACCATGGTCTTATCAACGCATGGTAAATAAACATCGACCTTGGTCTTATCGATGCAGGGGAAATAATCGTCAACCTTGGTCTTATCGATTCAAGGGAAATAATTGTCAACCTTGATCTTATTGATGCAAGGGAAATTCAATAGCTCTTTGGCTGAAATTGTCAACTAATAACCCTCCGAAAATAATAAGAGCAACATCAATATCAACAACATCAATAGTTTAATCACATTTTCTCACCCAGGCCTTTAGGCCATATTCAATGTTATAGCGAGTAACATGGGGTAACATAAGTGATCTCACGTCAAACACATAATCTTAGCGACAGAAGAGAATACATAAGAAATAAATGAAACTTGTCCAAGCATATATAGAACGAAGAGAGAGTGACCACACGCAAAATGAAACTTTTGTATACGAGGTAGCTTATCACTTAGCTAATAGAAGAGAAACAATTGCATTAAGCTATAACTTCTAGCAACAAATACTCATATATGAAAGAGGAAGTTAAATCACTTATCAAACACTTATGTTGTATGTTTTTTATAGCTATCCAATAGATACTAGTGGAAGTTGTTTTCATATGATGATATTTTTCTGCTATTATTTTTGCTGCTAATTCACATTTCAGTGTTACTTGCTTTTCTCACCTGCACTCGCTTGCAATATACAATAAGAAAACAAGTGTAAGTACAGACGTCAGACTTATGTCGCGGGCTACTCATTTTAACAAGCACAGTCTTTGCATGTTTAAAAGTAAAATCTTTTAACTTTCCTCTAATAGGAATTGAGCAAGCGCGTTATAAGTGAGGGAATTTGGAAAAAAAATTTTTGTATAGCTTTGTTTAAATATCTTAAGAGCTACGTCAATCTTCCTTTGTTTGCAATATCAACCAATCAAAACAGTATAAATCATTTCATCTAAATTTATGCATTTCCCTAAAAGGGAGTAATGTAGGGTGTAGGCCCCTTCAACCTTGCCTTTGTTGCAAAATAATTGATGCATAGTCTTCGCCCCCAAATTTATTTTAAAATCTGATTAAAAAAATTTTGAATAAATTAATCCAGCCTAAAAAAATATTGTGATGCCTAAATTATTTCAGCAAAATTAATTTTAACATTTTGATCTCTTTAGGCTAGGTTCATAGAATTTTTGTATAAATTGAGATATTACCATGCAGTATGCTTCATGCTTCTATATACTACTACACACAAAGAGAAAGAGAAAAACAGAGATATGTAGAGAGTTAGTAGAGGGAACCCTGATTAAAATGACCAGCTCACAAAGCATAAATAAATTGTATATCCTCTCAGAATCATATGAGAAGACATCTTGAGCAGTAGATACACCAGCGCTGAAGGTCTGATCATCAAGAAAACCCATGCGTATGAACATTAGCAACTTCAATGAGCATTGATTCCAGTGCTTCAATAGTTCTCATCGAATAAAGGATCAATAATCTTAAATCAAAATGATTTAATGAATTATCAGGTGGAATGCAACTGTTGAGGAATTTTAAAGAATATGAGTCAATCACATGCCCTTTAGTTATCAAATGCCTTTAAGATTTCCACTAACAATGGGAATCTATTTATTATGACTAATAATCCCATACTCTTAATGTTTAAAAATAAGCAAACATAAGTCTTCTAAGCACGTATGTTTAGTACAGACGAACGATAATAATAAGATAATCAAGAGATAGTATGGACAACTTAATCATAGGGAACAGACAAAGCAGAACACAAACTGAAGAACTCCTTTAAACTCTACCACGTGAATGATCATATAGGGTAATAGAGGGATGGAATATAACTAGATTAGGAGCAGGGCAGAGGTTTGGTTAGGGTGCTAAGTTGGGTACAATCAACATAAGCCCCGCGCACATACAACAAACACACAGATATACACCAAAAATCTATCTTAGTCAAGGATCCAAACTAAGAACTTCAACTAAGCCTCAAAGAAGCTTAATCGTCATTCAAGCAGGTTTCCTTTGTATTTTCAACAAAATCTACACATATTCACATCATACTTTATAAGGCGAAACAAAAACTCAAATTCCGAGAAGCAATCAAACACATATTCTCAACATAACCAGCCAACATCATTTCCAAACAACATCTACAAAAATTGTTGCTGAAAGAGGAACATTAGAAGTTGTAGGCATTAAATCTTCAATGAGTAGCGGTGATTACGAAGGCTCGCCCAAAGGAGTAGCTAAAAAATGCTAGATATAATGACATATGATATGTCGACAAGAATTTAGAGGTATATGATAGAGAGCAGAGGGATACCCAAAAGAGTAACATATGTGACACACCTCCCAAGGATCGGAGGTACTCCCTTGTTTTTCAAGCCCTTGAGTTTGTCCGGACAAGGATTTGTTAAGGAATTAGAATATTATTTGTTAAGGAATTAGAATATTACTTGTAATTATAATTATATTCTATTATCTTTTTCTAGCTTGTATAGGTATTCTGTATCATTATATAATGTATCATGAGATCATAAATAAAGATATACAATTATTACCCTTATTTTCTACATGGTATCAGAGCATAAAATACTTAAATCTTAATAGAAAATTTCCGCTACCATAAACTCCCAAGCTCCCGCCGACGCCGAATCTGCCACGCGCGCCGTCGCTGCGCTCTCCACGCGCCACTGCTGCTCCACGCCGCCGGTTGGTTCTGCCGCACGGCCACAACTCTCTAACCTTCACGCGCCGCTGCTAGTTCAACGCACTGGTGTGTCATGTCGATTTGATCTGCCACCGGGTATTGTACCTGATGCTGGTCTATACCTGATTTTACACTATGTCTGCCTCCGAAGAACAGGCTCGTCTTGATGTTGCACCTTAGGTTCCGAAGCTTCAGGATATGAGTGGTTACGATGTGATTGCAACTTTTCTAAAGCAGTTGCAATTGCAATCTGGCCCTCTGACTGCTTAAACCTTTTGGTCGTATGTTGATTGATTCTTACTTTATTGGCTCTGGCGATGGTCTAGGTTTACAAATTATACCAAACATGCTGAAAGGTCAAGAAAATTACATTGAATGGTCTGACGTGATGTGTCGCGCATTCCTTGCCAAGAACAAAATTGGGTTCATTGATTGATCCATTACCAAACCCCAGAATAGTTATTCTGATGCTGCTGATTGGCCTGAGGTTAATGCTACTCTTGTCTGCTGGATCTTACAAACCCTGGATCCGGTGTTGAGATCTTCTACAAGCTCATTTGCCACAGTTAAGGATATGTGGGATGACCTGAAGGCACGGTTTATTCTTGCCGATGGTATGAAAGTTTTGCATATGCAAGAGGTTATTCAAAGTTGCAGGCAAAATGGTCAGCCCATCGACATTTACTTTGGCAAACTGAAGAAGTTGTTTGCAGATTATCACTGCATGCGGCCTCCCCTAGTTTGTGACTGTGAAGAAAGCAAGGCATTATGCCATTTCCATATTTCAGCGAGAGTCTTCCAAGAAAAAGAGAAGGATTTAATCTACCAATTCATCTTTGGTCTCGACAAAGGCTTTCACACCTTGCGATCACATATCATGAGCATTGATCCAATGCCACGTGTCATGAAAGTGTATGCCCTTGTTGTCCAGGAGGAGAATCATAGAGCTTTCATTTGAGCTCGTGAGCCTTCTTCTAACTCCATGGCATATTCTGCACGGCGTCCACCACCTGCAAGTTCTTCGTCAGTTGTGCTTTTTGCATTTGAACGCAAGAATCTTGTTTGTGCACATCGTCATCGCAATGGTCATGATAAGGATTCCTACTTCCATATCTTTGGTGTACCAGAATGGTTCAAGGACTTAAAGGAGAAAGCCAGCACCGCCAAGAAGCCGGTGCCAGCTTCTTGGACTTTTGCCACCGGTGCCGTGCCTAGAGGTGCTGCCACGGCACTTCCTCTCCCGCCGTCATTTGCCATCGCAGCCACATCGCTGCATGGTCTAGTGGTTGTGGCTTCCTCTGGCCGCATCCCTGCCTGATCCGACTTTGGCCCTGCTTTGTCTGATGACCAATGGAGCACGACCATGCATTTATTTAATCAGTTTAATTTTTTTACTGACAATGAGTCTGGTAAGTCTACTCTACCTTGGATACTTGATTTTGGAGCCTCATATTACATGACTGGTGACAAAGGTTCTCTTACTGATCTTACTACTGCTATTAATACTGTGAATATTGTTCTGCCTGATGGCTCGGCATCATCCACCACTCAATATGGTTCTCTTTGTTCTGGTGGTGTCACTCGTTCTCATGTATTATACATACCTACTTTGCGGTGCAACTTGTTATCATGTTCTAGACTATTATCTGCCTTGAACTTTCTATCTTTGTTTACTAAAAATTATTGTATTTTACAGACAATCAGTACAAGGAAAATGATTGGCATGGGTGAACAGAAAGGGGGGTGTTTTGGCTTCGTCTGCTGGATACTCGTGTTCATCCTCCTATCCTGCAGTCTCTTCCAACAGTTGCTTCCGTGTCTTCTTCTGACCTATGGCATCAGCGTTTTGGACATCCTTCCTCCACGGTGTTGTCTTCTATTTCTTCTATTGATTTTTACACTAATAAGAATTATGTTCCTTGCTCTGTATGTTATAGAGCAAAACAGACTAGAAAGAGTTTTCCTTTGAGTTCTACAAATGCTACTGCATAATTTCAATTAATTCATTGTGATGTTTGGGGACCTTATTGAACACCATCATATAGTGGTGCATTCTTTTTTTTTACTATAGTTGATGATTATTTCCGAACTGTTTGGGTTTATTTATTAGTGACTAAGTTTGAAGTAGCCTCTAGATTTTTAGAATTTAGTACCTTAGTGAATAACCAGTGGGGCCGAACCATACAACGTGTTCGGGCTGATAATGGGACTAAATTTTTGCCTTTGCGATCTCATTTTGCCGCATCTGGGATGATCTTTGAGATATCTATGGTTGACACACCGCAACAGAATGGTCAGGTTGAAAGAAAGCATCATCATTTACTCAATGTTCCACGTGCTTCACGGTTCCAAGCCAGTCTTCCTATTGCATTTTGGGGAGAATGTGTGCTTACTGCTACTTACTTTTAACTGAACACCGACACAGCATCTCAATGGTCATACTCCCTTTGAGTTGCTCTATGGGCAAGCTCCAAACTACTCATCATTAAGAGTTTTTGGATGCTTGTATTTTGCTGCTCATGTTCCCAGATATCGTGACAATTTTTCCCTAAGAAGTCGACGGTGTCTATTTCTTGGTTATCCTGCCGGAAAGAAAGGCCATCGCCTTTTTGACTTAGAATCCCATGTGATCTTTACCATTCGGGATGCCAATTTTTTTGAAGACCAGTTCCTGTATTCTGTAAATCTATCATTGGCCCCTTCAGACGAACCCGGCTGCACCACCACATCACTGTCGGTCTCCTCCAGCCCACTGTCGGAGTCGCACAGAATTTTCATTCCACTATTCATCACCGGCCAGTCACTGTCGGCCGCCGCCGACCTATTGCCGTCAGTCGTCACCGATCAGTAACTGCCGGCTGCCACCGATCAGTTACCACCGGCTGCCACTGGTCAGTCACTACCGTCTGCCACCAATCAATCAACGCCGGTCAGCCGCTAGCCACCATCAGCTAATCGCCGTCAACCACTGCAGAGCATTCATCAATGGCTTCTTGTTTTGCTGTATCTTTAGATTCAGATGGTTCCGCTGGCAAGTTTCCACGTATCAGACAGAGTATTCATTCTCGCCGATCGCCTTCTTACTTGGTAGATTACGATTGTGATGATGATGCATGCGCTCTTAGTACTGAAACTCCCCATTACGTCTCTGTTCACTCATGCATTGTCACTTTCCTCAGGTGTTTTCTATCCACTTACTGATTATATAAATTGTAATAATTTTTCTAGTATGCATTCTAGATTCTTGGGTGCGATAACATCTAGTGCAGATCCCACTACTTATTCTGAGGCTTCCTGGCATTCTCATTGGCGAGATGCTATGACTGAAGAACTTATTGCGCTAGAGCGCAATCAGACATAGACATTGGTTCCTCTGCCTGTGATTAAGAAGGCGATTGGGTGCAAATGGGTCTACCGGACAAATTTCCGGTTAGATGGTACTATTGAACGTCATAAGGCGCGCCTCGTGTTTCTTAGGAATCGCTAGGTTGAAGGAATTGATTATACTGAAACCTTTGCTCTGGTTGCTAAGATGAGTTATGTTTGCTTATTCTTGTTTGTTGCGGTCATTCGTGGTTGGGAATTGCATCAGATGGATGTCCATAATGCCTTCCTGCATGATGATTTACATGAAAAGGTTTTTATGAGACCCTCACCCGGCTATGTTGTACCCCATGGTCAGGTATGTCCCCTTCAGAAATCTCTTTATAGTCTTCATCAGGCTCCTAGAAATTGGTTTTCTAAGTTAGCTCAGGCTTTATGAGCATTTGGATTTGTTCAGAGTAAGGCCGATTACTCTTTGTTTGTTTTTTCCTGTGGATTAGTTTCGTTGCATATTCTGGTTTATGTGGATGATTTGGTCATTGCTGATAGTTCTTCTGTGCTCATTTGTGAGTTCAAGAAATACTTAATTTCTTGTTTCCATATGAAAGACTTGGGTCTGCTTAAGTATTTTTTGGGCATAGATATTGCTAGAAGACCGGAGGGGAAGTTTCTTTCGCAAAGGAAATATGCTTTGGACATTTTATCAGACACCGATTTATCTGCCTCTAAACCTGCTGATTTTTTGATAGAGCAATAGCATGATTTGGCACATGTTGAAGGTCTAGCCTACCATGACCCGGATCAGTATAGACGTCTGGTTGAGCGCATAATATATCTAACTATTACTCGTCCCGAACTTAGTTATTCAGTTCATACTCTTGCATAATTCATGAAGTCTCCTTGTGTTCCTCACTGGTAAGCTACTGTTTGTGTGTTGCACTACCTAAAGAGTCATCCTGGTCAAGGTTTATTTCTCTCTTCTCGTAGTACGTTACAATTGACTGCTTACTGTGATTCGGATTGGGCTGTTTGCCCGAATACTCAGCGTTCGCTTTCTGAGTATTTTGTAATGATTGGTGATTCTCCGATTTCTTGGAAGACTAAGAAGCAACCTACTGTTTCTCGGTCTTCTGCTGAAGCAGAGTATCGTGCTATGGATATGTTACATGTTGTGAATTGTTATGGCTTAAGTCTTTACTGAAGGACTTGGGGGTTTTGCACTCTTCTCCTATGCGGTTGTTTTGTGACAATCCCTCTGCTCTTCATATTGTGGCCAATCCAATTTTCCATGAACGCACAAAGCACATTGAAATTGATTTTCATTTTGTCCGGGATCTTGTTCAAACTAGCACTATTGTTACTCTGCATATCCGCACGTCGGACCAACCTGCGAACTCGTTCACTAAGGCTCTCGGACGTACCCAGTTTCATTCCTTACTTGACAAGTTGGGGATTTTAGATCTCCATGCTCCAACTTGAGGAGGAGTGTTAAGGAATTAGAATATTACTTGTAATTGTAATTATATTCCATTACCTTTTTCCTAGCTTGTATATGTATCCTTACCTTTTCCTAGTTTTTATAGGTATCTTGTACCACTATATAATATATCCTAAGTTCATGAATAAAGACATACAATTATTACCTTACTTTCTACAGGCTTCAATGCAGAGATGGTCCATCGCCTCTTTGAAGTATGTTGCAGGCTTCGAAGGTCGACGGACAATGGATGACCTTCGATCAAATATGCACCTAGAGGCAAGTGCTCGAGATAAGGGGATCGCGAGAGGATGCCCAAAGGCTGTAGCTTCTTGATGGATTTAAGTTATAAGACTTCAACTACTACGGGTTTCGATGGCAGCTCTTCTATAAGACTTCGATGACAGCTCTTAAAGCCTTAAGAGAGGAGTTTGGGCTGGATCAATTCTAGCATGAATCTCTACAGATGGTTCTCTGCATAGCTTTTGAGTTGCATGGAAATCCAGAAACAACTAACTGGCGAACTATTTTCGATCAAAGAAATCATCTCTCTTGTGAAAGGTAAACATTATCATGGTTTAACTCAGATGCACCAGTATTATAATTTTGAACAAGAATTGTGTCCCCTGTATAGTCTGTGCATCGGTTTACCAAAGGTGCTAGCAGTAATCAAAACTGTGTAGCTGTCTGCCAGAAATGTTGGAAAATTTCCTTAAGTAATAGCTTGAAACTGCAGAGTCATCTTATCACATACTTTGAAGCAACTTACGTATGCTGGCACATAAATATTCATCCCATTTTCCCACAATAGGGAGGAGGAAAACATTCATATGAAAATAAATTAAAGGGTGCCTTCCAATTTACAAGCCAAAATGATTAAGAAGAGCTTCAAAAAGAAATCCAGCTTTATAATGCAATGGTAAGACAACACTAGCATGAGTTATATCAAATAAAGCCAGCCAAATCACAAATGCAGAAGACCAGACCAAACCATCACTACCACGCGAAGACACCTCTAGCACCGGTTGTTTTGGTTCCTAGCACCGGTTTTTTAGTGGCTAAAAAACCGGTGCCTAAGTAAGCGATGCTACATTATCACCGGTTGAAGCAAAACCAGTGCTAAATTTCTTTTATTAGCACCGGTTATATTTTGCACCGATTTAAGTTACCAGTGCTATAATGTGCCATATTAGCACCGGTTTTTTGTAACCGATGCTAGAAAAAAACTGGTGTAAATTTTGTCATTCTTGCACCGGTTATAACACCGGTGATAAATACAATTTTGTCGCACCTGATTTGTTAGCACCGGTTATGGAACCGGTGTTAAATATTTATATCTAACACCGGTTCGTAGGTAGCACCGATTTTTAAACCGGTGACAGAACAATAAATTGCACCGGTTATAGTTTAGCAACGGTTTGGGAACCGGTGATAAAAAACAGTTTTATTACACCGGTTATATGTTAGCACCGGTAAAAAACCGGTGCTAGAGTTGTTTATTTGTTGCACCGGTTAAATTTTGCCCTCATTTGAAAACCGGTGCAATGAAGTAAATATAGCACCGGTTATGATCGCACCTTTTTTTAGTAGCGGTTTTGAAAGTGGTGCTACAAGCGTTAATTTTGCACCGTTTAATATTAGCACTGCTTCTCTAATCGAAAGAAACCGATGTTAAAAGTGTGAGTAACTATTGTGGTCACTGTAAGCTGTGGTGTGCTACAGCTTCCAACGTTCATCTTCTCACAGCCAGTTCCTTTTTTTTCAGGCATGGTACCCATTATTTGTTGTGCGTAGTAACAGAATGGTGCACGAAGACAAATTGAACAAATTCCGAGCCACAATGATGCATAGACAAGAAAGTAGGTTGAAGAAAGCATTGAATCCAATGAAGTATAATTTATGACTAGCAAAAGAAGAGCATGATGTGTTTCGTAGTGTCCTAAGATACTAAAACCCCCCTCAATGTCGAATTTGACGAGTATAAGAAGAGATGGTCAATTACCTTTCTCGTAACAGATAATACTAACCACTATCCGACGATTTGTGCAAGTCCTTGTATGATATTCAATTGAGCTATGCATTTTGGCAGAGTATTTTTTGCAAAAATACAAACCCATTTCAAAGCAATACTCCGCAGTTCATCGCTCCCCAGTGGAGTGTAATCTTCCGGGAATTGCTGAAACAATGCATTAAATGACATGTTAAGAGAACGATGTATATGTGAGGATAACAAATACAAAGAGGAATTGTAGGAAAACATACCGGAATAATGTCAATGTCATGGACGTGCCTAACAATTTTTTCCATGTAATACATGTAATGGTATCCGCACTCCCAAGTACTACTTTGTATCTTGTGCTGATGATGGAAAAGATAATTTGTTGAACCGATTACGAAGATGAAAATGACACGTGAAATATGAAGGTATGAGATGATATGTACACTGATGTTTATGACATCCCAAGTGTAGTTGGAAGGGTAGGACCTATTTTGTTTGGAATTGGACCGTCGATATTTTGTTGCAATCCTACAATAGATGGAAACCTATTTTTGTCAACATGAGGAATATTATTTTTAGAAATTGGGGTTCACACAATATATGATAACATACTGAGTAACAGTAATTGTAAATAATTGAGCCAAGAGAGTGCGAAACGTACAAGAACACAATTACAGGAACAAACATTTTTGAATAACATCGAAGCTGAAGGAAAGAAACAAATGTGTTCCACTTACAAATGAATCATTTTAAGGCATGATCTATTTCGTTTGGAAATTCCCCCAGTCATTGAGTCGATGCAATATACTCGATCGATTTCTGGTACGAAGACAAGCAAAAACCAATGGTCCCTATGGGAAAAAGGGGAAAACAAAAGTACTTAAGATTCTTAAAATAAAATCACAGCACACGGTTGCTCTCGCTTCCATGTGGTCGGGTCTAGCTACTCGAAAAATGAATGGAACTTACTCTTGATTGTATAGGAAGATGTACATCCTCGCTTTAGTGCGGCACATAACAGCCAAAACCTTGTCCGCAGTCAATTCCACCCTTTGATTTGCCTTCTGAGCCATTGAGTTCGAAGAGGTAGAAATAAACTGGACGTGGCCTCCACGTACCACCCCATCGACCTATCTTGCAAATTAATATGGTCAGTGGAGAAAATATAATGATACTTGTATCTATGAATAATGAAAGCATGCACTTCTTACGATGCCCATATATCAAGTTGGCACCCACTGATCCACTCCATTTCATTATCTGCGTCCAAGCTGTTCATGAATAGTCGTATCTTATCAGTAAATATGGCTGCGTAGACTTCTTCGGATCTGAACACCTTTGCGCTGAAATTGACGCAGAATATTTTGTCTGGTCCATATATTTGTGAAGATAGCCGTAAAGCATCATTAATCTGGTGAACAGCAGCGATGCATTCTTGGTTTTCCGTGGCTCCCTAATCATTACATTCAGAATCTAATAATGTTAGTTGAACAATATTTCTATGTAATTCAGTAGTGGATGATGATAATGTAAAGGCTGAAATGAGTTCTCACGAATATGTACTGGGGAGAAATCGACGAGGGAGGATTTGGTTGCCCATTCTCCGGTGATGTAGTTTTTTCTTTTGGTAGTAGCTAATGGGTAAAATGTTAGTGATGCGTAGGGGAAAATCAGTCGGAGTGAAATAGCATGGGGGTATGCACCTCTCCTTTTACCGGTCGAGCGGCCACCTCTCCACGAGGAGTATCTTCCTTAGCCGCTGGTGTGAGGTTTGTTTAAGGACTTCCAATTTCGTCGACCACCATTTCCTACGGAGTCGGTTGCTGCTCGTTCTCCTACATTCGTAAATGAATAACATATTATGTCATTGTATTAGCAAGAAAGATATGTATGAGCACCGATGAGAAGAAGAATACAATTATCACACCTCATCATCCTGTTGCTCTATGACACTTATCAGCTTCCCCGGCTATAGAATGTTATATCCAATGGCCTGAGTGCCAAACTCAAATTCTTCGTGTTCAATCGGCAAATGTGCCTTTGGTATGATCACATGTCCTTTTAGATTTACCCGCTCCCACTTGATGGGTAAGTCCGCTTCCGCTTCCTTTGGAAATAATATACCGAATGCAGCTACCTCCCTTTTTCCATGATGGTTCAAAACATATAGGCAGCATTTTTTTCCTCTCTGAGAGATGAACTTAGAGATTGGGTAAATACATCGGTCGGGCAATAACTAAGTATTCTCTATTGAAGGAAAACATATAAATTCGGAAGTGCAAGCGATAGATGATAAGAAGTAATGAATTGTACATGTAGCTACTGAAGGCTGCAGCGCGCTGCAGCTTTCAGTGCCCAGTTGAGACTGAGAGCTACAGCGCGGTGCAGCTTCCAGCGTTCATCAGTAACGAACTGTATCCCCACAACATCAATCCAAATCAGGAAATGGAAATCCATGTACTACAAATCACATAGCAAGAAAGGAACAAATACGATTGCAGTTCACGGTTTGGACTACCTTGTCATCCGCTGCAGTTCCTTGTGGGTCACTACATCCCGATGCTAAAGGAATGAATACCTGGTTGTCCTTGTTCGTGGGGGTGGAAGATGCAGCAAGGAAATTACGGCCATCCAAGTGTGGGGGAATAGCTTTACCCAATTGCCCAGCTAGCCAATTTGTTTGGGCCTAAAGTAAAGTAACAAATGTTTCCCTGAGCTCGATGACATCTGTTGGTTGTTTGTTTGAATTTGAAATTTCCTTAGATGGCTTCGTGTTTGTGCTCCCACATCGACTAGATGCGTAACGGGTGACAGTCATATGTGGTAGGGCCTTGTTCACCTTAGAGGTTGTGGAGCAACCTCTCCAACTACCCCCGTGATCCTTCCTACCCGTTGCTTGAACTAGAATACCTTCTTTTCCATGTATAACCAATTCTCCCTTTTGCTTCTTATCCAAAAGGTTTTTCTAAGAAACAAAGAAAATAGAAGCCTTTTGATCGGGATAACATCAAAGAATATCAATAGATATAGATTCAATTATGAATTATGCTCACAATAGTGGGGGCTGCTCTTCAGACGGAGTCGTTGGTGTAGGTTGATAATTTATTGTCCTAGTTAGCGGCAATGAACACTTCCGAGCGGTCCGGTTTGAAATCCATGCTTTGAACTAAAGCCTCTGCTTCTTCTACACTCTGACCTTCATCCAGAAATGCCTCAATTTTAGCGTTTCTTTTCCTCTTCTCGAGTTCTACTGCAACCCTACGGTCCCCTCCACTCCCCGTGTAGTCTTTTTGTGAGGCGCTTAATTTTGCTGCTTCACTTACCGCATATTTGGACATCAGTTTGTAAACTGCTCTCATCGTAAAGACTAGAGAAAAATTATATTGAAGGAAGTACCTTGAATTCAGGGGTTGACCTGTGTTTCACAAACAGCTCCCACTCATTTTTGTCCATCCAGCGATAGTCTCTCCATGCACAACAGCCCAGTTTTTTTTGCACAATGTATTTGTACGCCACCTTAGTCTTCTAATTCCTCCACTTTTCTCCTGCATAAATTGTCCATTTATTTCGGAACTTATTCATCTCATTGAAAGTCATTTTTGTTTGTATATCCCAGATAATCTGGAGGATAAGGAGACATGTTGTTAGTGCGACATGTAACGAAGTTGACATAAACAATGGAGAATTAGCAGACACTTATGAGAATGTCTTCCCATGCATCCTTCTTCACATGGTTTGGGACTGATCTCCAATTATGCCAAGTCCCGAAGCAGATTCTGCGCCGGAAGGCATAGCCAACATACATCGACCATCGGCTGCGCATAACTAGGGGTTCGAAGTCATCATCGAAGAATATTTTCAGAGGCTTCTTTTGTTTCGCAAGCAACACGGACTTGCACGTGGCTGTTTCTTCTGCGCTTTCAATACTCTCCAATCTCAAACTTGTCGAAGCTCCCACTCATGTATTCTTTTACCATAGTTTCTTCTGCTTCTCCCGACTTCTCTGATCCCAAGCAATATGTCGGTGCATCAGCCCCTTCCTCACTATTGTCGTCACAGTTGGCATCCTTTGGAGGGGTAAAATATTTATCGGCAACAGTTTGTCTACCACCAGAGTCAAACAATTTCTTCCTCGGCGGCGCCATTGAATCTCTTTCAGGAGTAAATCAAACACAAGCAAAACATTAATCCAACACAGCCCTTTGTGGATTTCCACGAAAATCCAACCGAGTTCAACAATTTCCTATATGGGGCATGTGGGTAGGCAAAAATTATGACATAACAAGCATGCATATCATGTATGAGCATGAAATAACACCCACAATATTATAACAAGAAACGTCAACACAAACTCACATTCAAAGAGTACCAACATATAGCTACTCATTAAACCCAGGAAAGATAGAAACTACCAATGGGTGTTACCTTATTCCGTCAACTGCCGGCCATCTTGGTTACTCCCTCCACTGTGAAGATTCTGACCTAGGTACGAAATTTGTGGAGTTGAATGTCGACAAAATTGGTGTATTTGGTTTGCGATTAGGATTGGGAGGTTGAAGCCCGACATAAATGGTGAAGGGAGGGACACTGTTTTGGGGAAAATCTGGACGGGGTTACGGTGGGAAGAGGGGGAACTTGGGATTAGGGATGTGGTGGGTGGAAAGAACTCGGTTCAATGTGGTGGGGAGGGAAGGGTACGGAAACCGAGGGTGAAGGATATGGAAGGAAAAGGGAAACATTTGGAGGGAATGAAAATGAAGCTTTGTTGGCACATTTTGGTGTCTATAATTTCAAATGCTTTAATTTAAAAAAAAATTAATCCATACGAATGTGAGGGATACGTATTATATTCCCCAGGACCTAGAAAAGATCGTAAAATCTTTAAAATCTTATATTCCCTCCGTCCAAAAATAAATGGTGTGCGAGAGTCGTCCACGTTCATAAAGAAACCTGTCTAACTGCTAATGCATTGAAACCATCTAGCAAGGAAGTTACAGATACTCTCTACCTTTCCATTACCTCTTCCCCCTGCTTCCCAACTATATTTCCTAGCCTAAGTTTTTAGTTCCCTTCTGCTGATGTTTCCCCCCAGACCACCACCGAAGCCAACTACTTCCACAGTATACTGGGAATCTCCAGATCACAGTTGATCAAGGTGCACGTGGATGCATCCTGGATTTCTTCCTCTGTTTCAATTGGCTTAATTGCTCACAATCACCAAGGTTTACCAATCCGATGTTGATTAGAGACCGTAACAGCCACATCTCCACTGGAAGCTGAAGTTAAGGCAATTCTTATGGCCTGTCAGATCTGTCTGGATAGATTTCCCAACCTCATTATTGAATCTGACTCACTACAAGTAGTAAATATGATTAATGATCCTTCAGTTTCCGAATGGACCCTATACCCTCTAGTTTTTCTAGTTCACACTCTTTTATCTCATGCTACCCTCAAGCACACATACAGATAATGTAATTCAGTTGTGGATGCCATTGCGATATATCAAGCATCCTCTGCAATGGTTTCTCCTTTGTATATGACCAACATTCCGGCACATATTAAAGGCTTAATCTATATGGATAGTATTCATACACCTTATATTAGAATCCATAGGCAAGCCTTTAAATAAGATTGATACTGCTGATCTGTCCTCTATTCTGTCTCAGGTTATGGACTACTTTCCTTCATGGAATTGGATTTTTTCCCTCCTCTTTCGCAATGGCTACCATTTTTCACAGTCTCATTTGCGCTTTCACCATCTCATTTGCACCTTAGAGCACTCGAGCACTAGATACCTCGAACACTCAAACACTCAAGCCCTCGAGCCAAGGAGGCCTCGATCCCTGGATCCCTCGAGCACTCAAGCCCTCGAGCCGAGGAGGCCTCGATCCCTGGATCTCTCGAGCCATCCCGCCCTCGAGCCATCAGGCACTCGAACCATCGAAACACAAACACTCGAGCCCTCAAACCATCGAACCTCGACCCCTCAAACATTCGAGCCATCAAGCACTTGACCATCAACCCCTTGAGTCTAAAACTTAATATTCAATTGGTCTAACATTCAGCCCAAAAATCAAATGTAAACTTCAGCCCAATTAGTATAAGGTGTTAGTGTGTTAGTTTTTGGCCCACAGCCTCTGCTCTTCCATAAACTATATTCCCGCTATTCCCAAGGCCATTCCTCCGCCATTCCTAAGCCCCATCCTCCGTTATCCCCAAGCCCCTTCCTCTGCCGTCCCTAAGCCCCTTCCTCCGCCGTCCCCAAGCCCCTTCCTCCGCTGTTCCCAAGCCCTCCGTCTCCCCCTGCTCCCTCCGTCGTCCTCGACTCTCACGGCACCATCCCCTGCCACCTCTGTTGTGCCCTGCTCCCTCTGCCGTCCTCTACTCTCACAGCGCCGTCCCCTGCCACCTCCGCCGTGCCCTTCTCCCTCCGCCGTCCCGGCTCCCTCTGCCGTCCACTTCTCCAGCCGCACCCCTTCCTTGGCCAAGCTCTGTCCGACCATCGTCGACTCTACACCGAACACCACTCGTCAACAACCCGTACTCCAGATTAGGTAAGGGGATTATTCTCCTAAGGTTTGCACAACTATATTTTTTCTTCCTCACGGGTAGATTTCATTATAATGCCTCATTGTGTCAATGCCCTCATTGTGCTCTTGTTTTCGGCATTGGTGAAAAATATTGTGCCCAACCCGATTGTTCATGATATGTGATTCTGGATGGCATAACCCGTGCTCCGATATGATATGATAATTTTGTGCATAACCTGATTGTTCATGAAGTTTGTTCTTGCTCAAGGGTTGATTTCATGATAATGCCTCATCGTGTCGATGCCCTCACTGTGCTATAGTTTTGGGCATTGGTGAATAATTTTGTTCATACCCTGATTGTTCATGACATGCGATTCTGGGTGGCCCATTGATTCATCCCAGGATTTATATAATATCCATCTAGTTTAATTATTTTGCTTCTGTTAATATTATCTGAAATTGGGATTCACTGTGAATAAACATTATTCCATATTCAGCCTATGAGAAAATTTGCTTCATTTAGAATAAGTTGATTCCGTATTATTTACCTTTCTGATTGTGTATTATTTACCGTTCTGCATTCTGGCTTCTGTTAACACATTTAGTTTAACAAAAATGGCCCCCAAAAAAGTTGCAACCAAGCAAAAGAAGAACACCCATAACCCAGCCAAAAAAGCTAGAGTGGTAGAGGGGGAGGATGTCGAGCACGGGACTCAGATTGTTCCGTCGACTGAGCCCATACCAGCCGCAGAGGTGGACTGTACTGAGCAAATTACTGTGTATAAGGACTTCATCCCGAGGGGCCTCATCCTTGAGAGAGGGTTGAGGCTGGAAAAGCCCTTCAGGAACTATGTGAAAGAGCACGGCTGGGAAGGCTTCATCGCA
This sequence comes from Rubia yunnanensis, assembly GCA_037428765.1. Lineage (NCBI taxonomy): Eukaryota > Viridiplantae > Streptophyta > Magnoliopsida > Gentianales > Rubiaceae > Rubia > Rubia yunnanensis. The sequence goes on along the minus strand of CM075069.1, from coordinate 46,816,631 downwards.
CAACCGACGCGTGCAAACCAGACCATGGCGTGTGAATTCCCGTCGCTCATGAAGTACAAGAATTCTGCAACTGTTTTCCTCCAGGGTCATTTGGTCGAATTGTCTTCGGATTTGATCAACACGTTCTACAGGATCCAACTAAAGCCCTCGAGCTTGTACAAAGCCACTAACACCGTCGTTGAACAAGCTTCATGGGAGGACATCATCACAGAAATCTGTGATGACAACGACGAAGTAATTCAGAATCTACCACAAGAATGGTCAAGCATAGAGAAAAAGTACTTGAATGAAGACATGAATGCGTGGTACAGTTTCATAGCTGCCCGGCTACTCCCCGTGAAATTGAATAGCGAGGTTCATCGGTCCCGTATGCTGCTGCTCTACAAGATAAAGAAGAATATGAGCATTGATGTTGGGAGTACAATAATGGCATACATCTGGGATTGTGTCAATGCCAATAACTTCTTAGGCTTGTCCTCACTCATCACTGCAATATGCGTGGAAGCAGGTTGCAGATACAAAGATGATGATGTCACAATGATGCCAAAGCTCCCCATAAACCCTATCATATTCTCGAAGAAGAAGAACGTTGCTGAGTCATCTAGGGCCACAACAAGTAAATCATCGAATGAGAACTCGGATGGGGACTTGGCTGCATTGCAACTGAAGGTGGATCATTTGGTGCGCTGGATATCGCTGGTTGGGAAGATCCTTACAGCCATGTGTGGCAAGAGAATCAATGAATTGGGTCTAATCCCTACCTTTGATTCGCCAAGGCCCAACACGGTGGAGAAGAGGGCACGGACGAAATGACTGCCCACATTGAGCTCACATCTTCGTATTATCAGGTTGTTTCATTTGCTAGTTTAATTTTGCTGATCTGTCCTTGTACATTGATTGCTTTCGAAACATACATTGCTCCTTTGTTGGTACTGTTTAGATGTGATTTTGGAATGTTAGCTTTCAAGCCACATAATGTATTTGTGCTATTGTCTTAAACGTACTGCATGAGCAATTCGTTTCAGGTTCATGTGTGTGTAAAATTGCTGCAGCGCGCTGAACCAGTAGAGCTGCAGCGCGCTGCTGCGGCCAGAACCTACCATAGGAATAGAAAGCCAATTTTTTTACCAGCATTTACCAAAAGCGCTGGAGTACGCTGCAGCGGACAGTACTGCTCAAAATGGCAACAAATTGGGAGATTTTCTTACATTAGTTGCCAGGGGCAACGGCCAACAACTAAGTACAAACAGTAAATAAATTTTAACTTCGACATCATTGTTCGACCCCCCTAGTCTACAACCAACTTCATCTTCTTGGATTGACTGTCTCGAAGTTCTCGGCCATCGTCATCTATCCAAATGCCATCTTTGTGTTTCCTCCGTATGGCTCCCGCCTCAATCCCGTTGTCAATGGGTAGAGGGGAAATAGAGGGGAACTCTAACCTTCCACTTGTAACCTCAAAATCAATTTCATCTCGGAAAGAGAATTTCCTACCTTGTACCACAACAGACCAACCTACATTGCACGGGTCATTTATGTAGAAAACTTGTCTTGCTTGTTCGGCCAAAATAAACTGATCATTTTCATATGCCACACGAGTCGGGTCAACAAGGGTAAATCCCATTGGATCATCATTTCAAACCCCAATCGTGTTACGAAACCATTGGCACTTGAATACCAAAATCTTGAATTCTCCATAGTCAAGCTCTCAAATCTCATCAATAACACCATAGAACGACATCACAGCTAGGACTGGTTTTTTATCTTTCTTACTTGCTTGCCACATAATCTCCGACTCAATGTATACCCCACTATTTTGTGTTGTGCTCTTCAAATCTTGGTCCCTAGTAGCGAAAGAAAAACCGTTGATGTCATATCCGGAATACCTTAAAACCGTGCAGTTAGGCTTCCTTGCAAATACCCTAATTTTTGGGTCGTAATCAGCAACATTGCATCGATCATATAACCAATTCACAAACTTGTCATTGTTCTCCAACTGAACTTTATTAGGGGGCCATGTGGGATGACACTCTGTTATCGAATTAAGGTGCTCAGTCACATAGGCAGTAGTCTCCAAACAATTCCTCAACACATACAAATGAACTGACATCAGATCACTATTCAATGGAGTAAATAACGTTCCCCTCGACCTCGGCTTGCCCCCCTTCCTCCCAACAAGTCGATTCAGGGGCACCCCAAATTTTTTGTGTCCCTGCAAATAGCAAGAGACAAATTCAATCACTTCTTCAGTAACATACCTCTCAACGATACTAGCTTCCAGCCGACTCATACATTTCACGTACCCCTTAAAGACTTTCATGTGACGCTCGAATGGATACATCCAATGCATGCCAACTGGACCGCATATCTTTACCTCCCGCACTAGATGGACGACTAAGTGAACCATTATATCAAAAAAGGATGGAGGGAAATACATTTCCAACTTGCAAAGCACAAAAAAACATTTTTTGTAGGACATCCAGATGGTCCCGGTCAATAGACTTCCGGCATATTGAGGCAAAAAATATACAAATTCTAGTGATTGAGTGCCTTACGTCGGCCTCCATTACCCCTCGAATAGAAATAGGTAAAAGTTGTTGCATCAAAACATGACAATCATGAGATTTCAACCCCGTCATCCGACAATCCTTCGTAACTACCCAACTCACGTTCGATGAATAACCAATGGGGACCTTGACTGATTTCAAACTATCACAAACTGAGATTCTCTCCTCCTTAGACAAGCTACAAGGTGCAGGGGGCAAGTACGTCCTCTTACCCTTCACTTTTGGGGCGAGGTCATTTCTGATTCCCAAATCAACCAAGCCCAACCGGGCATTCAAACAATCTTTCGTCTTCTAAGGAATATTCAAGGGGGTGCCTATCAAACTTTCACAAACATTTTTCTCAATATACATCACATCTAGGCAATGCCTAACCTCAAGATGCTCCCAATATGGTAGATAAAAAAATATTGACCTTTTCTTCCAAGGCTCACCACAATGTATTTTGTTCTTGCCTTTGTACTTTCCCAGCACAACTCTCAATTTCTTAACCTTACTGTGAATCTGCACACCAGTTAGTGGTGTAGGGGATTTCCTTCGTTCTTTCCCTCCAACAAAATTGACGACATCATCCCAGTATTTATGGTTTCCATGGAGCCATTTTCTATGGCCAAGATACACTATCTTCCTTCCATGCCTTAGCTATTTGAATTCAGTCTTCTCCTCACAAATGGGACATGCTTTGTGCCCCTTCACAACGTACCCCGACAAATTTCCATAGGCTGGAAAATCATTGATCATGCAAAAAAGCATGGCACGAAGTTGAAACTCCTCATTCATATGGCCATCAAATACCAACACCCCTTTATCTTCCCACAGTATCTTCAAATCATCGATCAATGGTCTCAAATACACATCAACCTCAATCCCAGGTTGTCTAGGACCTGAGATTAACATAGGCATCATAACATATTTACGTTTCATGCACAAGCAAATTGTATATAACCAACATCACGGGCCACGAACTATGCTTCGATGGCATATTACCAAATGGATTCATCCCATCAGTACACAATGCAAGACGGAGATGTCTAACCTCCGAAGAAAAGGAAGGATATTGCTTGTCAAAATTTCTCCATTGTTCACCGTCCGCCGGATGTCTTATCTTCTCGTCATGTAGTCTTTCACGCTCTCCATGCCATTGCAAGTTCTTCGCATCGTCTGAATTCGCGAATAACCTCTTCAGCCTAGGAATTATAGGAAGATACCACATACACTTCAATGGGACCTTCTTCTTCTTCTTAGCCAAACACCCATCATCATCATTCGTCACACCCTTATATCTTGAATTTTGGCACACAGGACATTCAATAGGATCTATCAAATCACCGTCATACAATACACAATTATTTGGACATGAGTGTATTTTCTTGTATTCCAAACCAAGTGGACACAATATTTTCTTCGCCTCGTAATAGTTTTTCGGAATTCCATTCCCATCCGGAAACTTATCCTTCAGAATCTTTAGTAGTGAATTCACACTTGCATCACTTCAAGAACTTGTAGCTTTCAAACTGAAAACCTCCATAAAAAAATAGATTACGGTATCCTTACTTTTACATCCCGGATACAATGGCTTCTCTTTCTCGTCGAGCAAAGCAGTCAACATTGTAGGCTTCCCCTCAAAATCTCTCACAATGCCATCGAACATACCATCAACTGTACATTTGTCTCCATCTACCTTGTCAAACCCACCGTCATGTCCTTGCTCAACCTCTCTATGAAATGTCCATACAATGTAACCTCTGTCAAATCCGTTCTTCAACAAGTGAAATCTAATAACCCCACGATCATCAAACCGTTCACGACACAAGCATCTTTTGCATGGACAAAGTATCCTCTCCTCCCGACCAAAGGCATAATCTAGAAACAAATCAATAAATGCAATATGTTCACCACTCCCTCTAGCTACACTTGGACAGTTAACCATTTTCCCCCTCCACGCAAACATTGATTCTCGGTTCGTTCGATCTAAACAAGTCAAAACACACCATTACACATATTTTCATTGGTCAAAAATATGAAAAAATGAACACGATCTTTTTGCTACACAATACTAAACGTGTCATGTCCGTGTATAAGTATGTGAATCGATCAACTGCATGTTCTCGGGAAACATATAAATATATATACCATCTACCAAAAGAAACACAAAAATGTTCACATCAGCACTCATTAATTTACACTCTCACAACATGATCGATACTCAACCAACATAAGCTAGGCATAGAGAAACCAATAATAAATACGAAAACACTACCTCCAATCATGCATTTATGGTTCTAGTTGATCGAAATTTCAAAAAATTAATTAATACTTACTTCCATGAGTTTTCATTTGTTTGAGTTATTGCACACCTTCCCAAGAAATCTACCATCTAATAATGGATAAGGTTCAAGTTCAGAACTAATTTAAGAGGGTAAGTTTGGAGCATTAAATGCTCGATTTAGCACCGGTTTTTGTCAATAGTACACAAAACCAGTGCCAGTTTTCCCGCCTTTTTCCACAAATGCATTCAGTACTGGTTTCTACATCCCATAACACCGGTTCCTATAACCAGTGCCAAAAACACACATCACGCCGGTTTTCTAGGATTCTTTGCACCAGTCTTCAAACCGGTGCGAATATAACACCGGTTATTGTTATTTTTAGCACCAGTTTCTTGACCGGTGCTAAACTCTCAATGGTTTCCACGAACTCTAGCAGCGGTTTCCCGACCGGTGTAAAAATAACACCAATTTTTATTTAAATTATCGGTGCAAAAATATTTTAAACCGGTGCCACAATAACACCGGTTTTACAACCGGTACTAACACAAAAAAACCGTTGCTAAAACATGATTTGCACCGGTTTTCATAACCGGTGTTAAAAAAACTGGTTCCAGAGGGGGGTCTCTGTGGTAGTGCATAGACAACAGGCAAAAGGTTAAGGCCAAAAGAGTATCATGTGACACATATCACAAAGGTCGAAGGTACTAGGGAGCTTCGAAGAATAGCCATGAAAACCCCATCTCGAGTTTGTTCCTGTGAGGATTCGATACTTGAGCTTCACACATGGGATGGTGGCTTCGAAAATAGGATCCCATAACAGGCACAACATGAAACAAGTTTTAAGAGAACTCTCGATATACGACGGCATCGAGCATTAACGGGTGAGCTCTTCGAGCTGGTAGAGCATATTCGGAGCAGGACAAAGTGAGTACTAGCTTTCAAAGCATGAAGAAAGGCTCTGAAGGTTGAGGCAAGAGGTTTCGAGGGTCCACTGGCTCTCTACGGCTCAATGACACCGACGAGTTCTTGATGATGAAGATGATCTCTTCGACGGCCCTGCTCTTATGTATACAAATGCGGCGTCAATGCTTCAAGAAAATCTTAGAACAGATATCCACGTAATTTTACATGGTGTATTAGCTCCTCATCGAGGCGTCGAAGTTGAAGCTCCATGGGTGAGATCGAGAAACGAGGGTCTTCCTCGCGGCATGCGAACCAATTGCAAGTAACACAAAGAGTGAGATTGTATGACCTCGATTATTTCCAATCTTAATGACTCTCAAATGATCCTTTGAAAGTAACCAAGGATGACTAACATCATATGAATGTCATTTACGTAATGCATGACCAAAAAATCAAAATACCTTTTTTTTCTTTCCTTTGAACGAAGGCAGTGGCGAGAGGTCGACCTCTTCATTGGCCTTTACCCTTTGATGGCTGAGCTCTTCGATGACTCATTTTTGAGGAAATGGTTTTCATCGAAGCGAACCCTTAAATGGTTGAGCTCTTCAATGTTGCCCTCCACTAGAACTTTCTTCTCATGCAACGATATCTATATCTACCAAATCTGTGATCCAGTCTACCCATTAAAAATGGCTATTCCAACAGTCAGTATACTTCGACCCAGTAGACTTTGAGGCTTCAAGAAAACCAACTTCGATAGACTCAACTTGGCAGGCTCGATTTGTTGTCGAAGATAGTTCGATGACATCCAAAAACAGGACATGCATTGAGCTCGAGGTAAAATCTCTTGATAGACGGATTTTGAAGGACATTCTCGATAGTTAAAGACCATGAGGTCGAGGGACACTCGACGAAACAAACTCTTTGAACTTAATGAACTCTTTGAAGGGCGAACAAATGAATAAACTAACATTGAAATTTGGTTTTACTGAATTTTCTTAATTATATCTCGTATGTTCCAACATAACCTATCTAACCAAGTTCGCAATAAAGTAAAGCATTAAAGATACGAGACTTGGTTACGCAGTTCAGCTAAATCCACCTACATCTGCGGGGCCTGACCTAGTTCAGAATGAATCCACTAATCAAAAAGATACAGTACAAAGTACACCATACAAAATACTTATCTTTACTAATCAAACGTGTGAATTCTGCTAGCTCCCCTAGCTACCGATCCACCTTGATCAGACTCCCTCTGACCTCGAAACTCGTCGATGCTGGATCTCCTCCTCCTGAAGAATTAAGGCATATGATTCTGAACTTTCAACGGCAGGTCACCTATGTTGAAACATATAGATTTGGCTCTTTGCAGTACTCTCGTAAGGATCAAAATCTGTATGCAGATTTTTCTATTAAATTCGTGAGTTTAATGCGGCCGTGGTGTCCCATTTTAAATCAATGAGCAGATCAGAACTCTCTATGATTATCTCTATAATATTCCTATTCCTTATCTGCTTTTGAAGCATATCAAAATCTCATAAAATAAAGGGATTTTACTTATCACAATATCTCACATATATTCGATAACATCAATACCATATTTGTAGGAATTTTCCATAAACCAACTATGCTTCTACCACGGCTAGCATATTGCAGAATATTCAGATTTCCATAAATCAAAAATACCATAATATTCTAATCTTCTTCTTCCGTAAAACTTGTTGGCATAAACGTCGCTATTCGCATGTTCCAACATGGAAAGTTTTTTGTCGTTTTCAAATATGTTCACAAATAGCCAATTAAAATATTCAATGAACAACACTTGACTTTACAATCTTCCCCTTTGACATTTTGTGGACCCAACCATTTTGGACATTAAGAAGATAAAGAAAAAACTTCCAATTATTCACATGGGTCCAGAAATCCACTTATGTTGGAACATATGCTAACTAATGAATCTCATCATAAAACAATACCATTCGAAAATCAGAATTCCAGAATACTGAAACGTAATCTTCATATTACAGTCATCCAAAAAATTAATATCCAAAATCACCAAATATTCTCCCCCTGGGGCCATGAATATATTAAAGGCAATAAATGATACAAATAAAGTTTGAAATAAACAGAAAACCAGCTCCTCCTGAACATAACATGAGATCTATGTGGGAACATAGATACTGCATCAAAATCAATCATGTTCAGGAGCAGCATCATGTGCCTCCAGCTGAGCCTTCCCTCCCCCCCAAGTCTGGCCTTCTCTGCTTTAAGTTCCGCAGTTTAGATGGCTATAACCCCCAATCTTGCATTGAGCACCACTATCTTGGCCTTCTTTTCAGCATCTGCAGAAGTATAAGCTTTAGGGTTCCATGGAAGATCATGAACAAGCCGCATGCCAAAAGTCTTCTTGTTAGGCCGGAGAAACTCTGTATCTATGATCACATCCTTTGTTTTTCCCTTCACCTTGGCACTCTTGGCCAATGCAGATATCAGACAAGAATACACCAGAGCATGTTTCACCTTTGGAGCACTGGCTTGCCTAACTAAACTCTGCTGAATAAACAACCCCTGGTTGACTGGTTTTTGTGTTCCAACACAGTGCAACAACTTCGCCATTTCTCTTATCAAAGCATTAGTATTAGAGGATGGCATCCAGCAGTTCACAGCTACCTGATATAAACTAAAAAACCAAGAAGACAGGCACGAAGCATGTGAGTATCCAATCTCGGACCATTCTATCTTGTACCCTCCTGAGATGACCTCTAGAATTTTGTCATCAGACACATTTAAACTGTCTGGAAAACCCCTTCAAAGCCTGAAGTCTTCAGGCCCAAAATTCTTTTTATCCTAGAAGAAAGAAAAATCAATGATCTTCATTTTAACATAGACCCTCTCAAAGCATGAGGAATCAGCCTCCAAGTTCCCAGCCATCAGGTTGAAATATACTTCAGTGACCACCTGCTTTTTATATTGAAGTTGACTGTAGCAGCCCTCTTCATCCCAATTAAGTCCAGAAAATCAGAAAAGAAACTAGCCATTATGCATCTAGGTCTACCGGTCTCTCAGAGATCACATTCCTCTCTACAAAAACTTCTCCAATCTCCTCACAGTTTACATCAAAGTAAGAAAATGACAGTGCTTCACTTACAGACAGTGCTTCTTGGGAGCAGCTTGGGTTTTCTTGGCTTTCTTGGTTAGTGAGGAGTCCTCAGTAGCAGCCATATTTCTCTTGCCCCTAGCAGTTTGTAAGAATTCATCTAATACCTCATCACTGGAGTAGTTCAACTCAGGCTCCTGTGTTGGAACATACTCAGTATCTCCAACCTCTTCTTCTTCGGCAGTTTTTGCCCTACCTTGTGTTCCAACATGCCGATCCTTAACTGATTGATCTTGCCTCAAATAAGATCCTCCAGCTTGTTCTCCGTCTGAATACTCCGGTTCATTATGTGCATTACCATGGGCATCAACCTAGTCTTGACCTCCCATGTCCTCATCATCAATTTACATGTCTTCAGCTTTTTCTGAATCTGCCTTATGTGTTGGAACATACCCAAAACTACTTCCATCTTCACTATCTGTAATCTCTATGACCACAGTTTTTCTAAGCTCTTCAATCCTCTGAGCAGCCTAAGCATCATAGAATCCTACAGGCAACCTATCAGTGAACTTAACCACCTTCATCCCCTCAGCCTCTCTATCACTTATCTCTTTAATCTTCACATAGCTTGGGCCATGAATAGATGAGTAAACATGAAATCTATCCTTTCCCTTGTAAACTCTATATTTCCCCCTCAAAAATTTGACCTCATAATTTTCAACATCCTCTATATAACCAATATCACCAGACACAAGTTCCTTGACATTAACATTAAAAATTCCCCTTCTAAACTCTTAATTTTAGTTAGATCTACCGTGGTCCTGTTTGCTTCAAGCCACTCGAACACATCATCTACTGATTTGAGTTCCATTCTATGCACCTTTAACAGAGAAGGATCAGGGCTAGTTACCTTTTGATAGGGACCTTTCCCTTTGCCTCTGAGGTCTTCACTCTGTCCGTCATCACTGTTCAGGTTTGCCTCCACATTTTCTTCACTGTGCTCAGCATTGCCATCCTCTAGAGACTGAGGAATTCCTTGAGTTTCTTTTTCCACAGTGGGAGAATTAGGGCTTGGAGACATTATTTGGTAGTGATTTTTTGCGAGGGAGAAAATATTTGGCAAATTTTTGCAACAAGAATCCAAAGCACACCAAGAAGAGTGGGAGTGTAGGCCGAAAAGAGTGGGATAAGGAGAGATGGAGACAATTTTGAAACAAATACAAACTCTTCACTTCTCTTCCTCTTTTGTTGCAAAACCTAACACTTTTTTCCTTTCCAAAAAAATTAATGATTCTACTTTACTCACTTGTGAACTCAAGACACACCTTCTTCCAACATACCATAACTCTAATTTTGGTAGTTTTCTTTTTCTTCCAACATACCATAACTGTGCAGCTTCTATTTTTGTAGCGGTTTCCTTCTTTCTATTTTTTTATTTCCTAATTTTTTGAACAAAGTGAAGAAAATATTTACAGCTAATAAAAATTACCTCAAATCTGACAAACACCTAAGTGTTGTCTGAGAATTTCAAATGTGGCGGTATCCAATGGTTTTGTAAAGATATCTGCAAACTGCTCAGATGTTGGAACATAGACTACCACTACTTCCTTTCTTTCAACAAGATCTCTAATAAAATGATGCCTTATGTTAGTGTGCTTGGTTTGAGAGTGTTGAACTGAATTTTTTTGAAATATCAATAGCACTTGTGCTGTCACATAAAATATTCAAAGGCCATTACAGAATTCCATGGTCGTTCATCATTTGCTTCATCCATAACAATTGTGCACAACAACTTCTAGCAATAAGATATTCAGCTTCCGCAGTAGACAAAGAGGTCAAAATTTATATCTTACTATACCAAGAAACTAGGTTTGTACCAATAAAGAAACACCCACCTGTAGTGCTCTTTCGATCATTAGCATTATCAGCCCAATCAGAATTGTTGTACCCAATTAGATCAGAATCTTGATTCTTAGAATACTAGACACCATACTCAGAAGTCCCACTTACATATCGAATAACTCTTTTGACTGCAGTTAGATGAGATTCATTTGGATCAGCCTGAAATCTAGCACATATTTCTACGCTGAAACATATATCTGGTCTACTTGCTGTCAAATACAATAGACTCCCAATCATGCCCCCGTATAACTTCTGATCAACTACGACTCTTTTCTCATCCCTTACCAGTTTATCAGAAACCCCCATAGGTGTTCGAACCGCTCTGACATTGGTTAAACCGAATCTTTTTACCAAATTCAGGGCATACTTACCCTGATTTATGAACAGACCATTTTTTCCTTGTTTGTCTGACTTATTTTCGTTGAAGTGAAAACCTTTGATGGCTGACCTCTTCGATGACTTTCGAAGAAATGTTTTGTCGTAGCAAGCCCTTCGACAGCTTAACTCTTTGATGACTTACTTTCAAACAAATGTTTCCATCTTAGCAAGCCTTCGATGTTTGAGCTCTTTAACGGATAACGATGTCAAACTCGATAGACATTCTCAACGGAGAAGCTTTACGATGGATGATGACATGAATCATTGACGAACAAACTCTTCGAGCTGATAGAGTTCATATTCACAGCTGGTTGTGGTCTTCGAAGCACGACCAAGTGGGTGCCAACCTTGAGTTTGAGTACTAGCCTTCGAATTATGAGATAGTAGCATTGGGTACCAGCCTTCAATGTATGACGAAGGCTTCAAAGGTCGAGGGGCACATTTCCAAAAACAAAACATGATGAACATTGATATTCTCAGTCTACCAGTTGATATTCTCCAGCTTCGTCTACACCAACCCATGGTAGAGTTATTAAGCTGATGAACGTTGGAACAACCACCTTCGACAAGAAGTGCTTCCACATACTTCAAACTTTCAATTTTGTTCCATCGTGGCTCCAATATTTGAGCTACACACATGAGATGGTGACTTCGTCAACATGAGCAATAGAGATCATATAATAGGCGTAGTGTGAAACAAATTTTAATGGAGGAGCTCTTTGGTTGATGATGACATCATGCTCGATGGACAAGCTCTTCAAAGCATCGACGGACGTGCTTGATGGAAGTCTCGTTGAAGTACTTCGAGGAGAGGTTGACAGGTACTCAACGGCCGAGCTCGAGGGACGAGCGGTGGAAGGAAAACTCGAGACTTTGAACTTGGTCTTTGGTGATATAGTCTCTTTGGAGACAACGCAGAGCTCTCCATTAGCCATCAATGTTCGACGAAATTCCTGGCTGCATACCCAGTTGAATTCCCAAGGCTTCGAGGATTAAATAAACTTCCTAGCTTCGATATTTGAATGAGGGCTTCGAAGACTAAATAAACTTCATGGTTTTAAGAGTTAAACGAGAGCTTCAAAGACTAAATAAACTTCATGGCTTTGACAGTTAACCAAGAGCTTCGAAGGTGGATAGCGGCATCGGCAGCTTTGATGGAAACACTGAAAAATGAGTAGCGTTTTCATGATCATCCATGTTTCAGACGGGTGTTCAACTGGTTTTCAAATTTGGCGCCAACTCCATTCGAATGCTGAATGTAGCAACGCACTTCTTCATGTCGTTTTGCTTATTATTTTGTTTGGTTGATAGAATGGCCACGTGTCACTTTGTGATAGGTAGCTCAGTTTCTGTTGGATTCATTTTAAACATTTGCTTGGCAGTGCATTGTGTGTGATTCTGAAAAACATGAATGAGAAGAATGGTTTTTATGCTCTTTTGGTTAGCTCCTCTATTTTCTGAATCTTTTTCTTCTTTCTGATTCATCATTTCCACATGGTATCAGAGCAACTCTAGGTACATCCTGTGTTGTTCCCGCTTCTTATATTTTTCTGTTTCAATCAATATCCATAAGATATGGATTCAGATTCTGAATCTATCAATTCTGTTGGGAATTCATTGAGAGGCATCAGATCTAGAAGGACTGATGCGGATGATCCTTTTAATCTTCAAAGTTCTGACAACTCAAACTTAGTACTAGTTGCAGAACCACTGAACGAATACAATTACATAACATGGAGCAGATCGATGGTTGTGGCAATTCGATCCAGAGGAAAGCTCAAGTTTCTGACAGGAGAGCTGAAGGCACCAGAGATGGATGATCCTTTGTTCGATCGATGGGATAAGGTGAATTCTACTCTAATTTCCTGGATCTTGAATTCAATTTCGAAGAAAATAGCAAGAGGATTTATGTTTTGTGAGGATGCGCATACTTTGTGGAATGAACTTAAGGAGAGATTTGGCGAATGTAATGGACCTCTGATTCATAAATTGAAGAAAGACATCTGTGAACTAAAACAAGGAAATGACTCTGTGGCTGTATATTTTACTGAGTTGAAGGGATTATGGGATGAATATGCATGCTTCAGACCTAGGAGAAGATGTAATGTTAATTGCATTAACTATGCTTGTCTACCTGCTGAAGAAGAAGATGATAAACTTCATCAATTCCTGATGGGATTGAATGAAGAGTACAGCTCAATTAGTCACCAGATTTTACTGATGGATCCATTTCCTAGTGTTGGGAAGGCTTGTCAAATGATCAGTAGAATAGAGAAGCAGAAATTAGTGCATGAGGGATATCAAGAGATCCAGAACACATCAGCAATGGCAGTCAGAGTGTATAGGGATACCAAGATGCCTTATCAATATAGAGATGGTTCTGCAGAACAAAATGAGGATGGAGATGGTAATAAGAGAAGAAATGTAAGGAGACCTGATCTGAAATGCGATCATTGTGGGAAATTGGGACATGTGAAGGAGAATTGTTTCAAAATCAAAGGATATCCAGATTGGTGGGAAGGAAGCAAAGACACTGCAACTAAGATTCAACCAACACAAAAACCACAGTTCATTCCACAACCATATCAGAAGACATATCAACCAAATCAGAATTATCAGAAATACTCAGCACATGCAGTGACTGAAACAGAAGAAGAGAGTCCACTCAGTGATGTTGATGGAAGACTTCAAGCTCTAATTGCAAAAATGGTGGGAGCACAGTTTGAAAAGAAACAAAAAGGGAAGGAGCCTATGCAGCATCAGGGAGCAATGGCAAACTATGCTCATTATCATGACTTTGCAGGTAGTGTTACTACTGATCTTTCACTTAATGTGTTTTCTTTGAATGATGATAATTGGATAGTGGATAGTGGGGATTCAAGCCATATGTGTAGAGATATCTCCCAATTCACTTCAGTCACACCAGTAAGCCACATTACTCCAGTTTACATGCCTGATCATACCACTAAGTTGGTTAAAGGGAAAGGAATTGTCATCTTATCTTCATCAGTCATCTTACTTGATTGTCTGCATGTTCCAGATTTCAAATGCAATCTTCTGTCAGTCAGTAAGTTATCTAGGTCAATGCTAATCCTGTTTAAATTCTTATCAAACCATTGCTTACTGCAGGACCTCAAGACTGAGAAAGTCCTGGCAGTGATCAAAGAAAACAATGGTTTATACGTTCTAGATTCTCACTCTTTCCAGCCAGAAATCATACATCAAAGACTTCAGTCAGCTTGTCTCCTTTCAGTATCAAGAGTTCCAGTTTCTAATGCAGCAATCAGTCATACTCATTTGTCTCCTGAATCTTGGCATTATAGATTAGGCCATCCTTCTACTGATGTATTGAAACATTTTGATGTAATCAAAGATATTCCAAGTGATATTCTATGCCCTATCTGTCCTATGGCAAAGCTACACAGATTGCCATTTCCATCGAGCACCTCCTCTACTTTTCTACCTTTCACTTTGTTGCATACAGATCTTTGGGGGCCATATAGAGTGAGATCAACTACTGATTGCAAATATTTTTTGACATTAGTAGATGATTTTACAAGATGCACATGGACTTATCTCCTCAAAACCAAGGATCAAATCCCAGCTCTTCTAAACACTTTTCTGATCATGATCAGAAATCATTTCAATGCTTCTGTCAAGTTTATAAAATCAGACAATGGAAGTGAGTTTGTGAACCATGAATGTAAGAAACTTTTTTTTTTTCAGATTTTGGCATTTTGCATCAGAAATCCTGTTTTTATACTCCACAGCGGAATGGAGTGGTTGAGAGAAAACATCAACATCTACTTCAAGTAGCAAGAGCCCTATTGTTTCAATCACATTTGCCAAAGATTTTTTTGGGAGATGCCATACTTACTGCTACATATCTCATAAACAGATTACCAACACCAACACTGTCTTGCCAATCTCCTTATCAACTTCTCTTTGATCAAAATCCTGATATTCAGAACCTTCGATCCTTTGGATGTCTTGCCTATGCTGCAAACACTACCCCTCACAAAGATAAGTTTGCTGAGAGAGCTTTCCCTTGCATCTTCATTGGTTATCCACTAGGGCAAAAGGCTTACAAACTTTTTGATCTCCATCACCAGAAAATTATAGTTTCCAGAGATGTGGTTTTTCATGAGTCAGTCTTTCCTTACTCTCATCCAGATCAGTTCTCTTTTTCTTTGCCTTACCTTGATTCAGAACATCTCTCCATTCCTACTAAATCACAGATACTAAGTCACTCTGATCCTATTCCTATTTCTGTTTCCACACCCTCCATTGATACTAATCTGAGACATAGCACTAGGGTTATCAAACCACTAGTCTGGTCAAAGGATTATGTATCTTCTTCCTCACTTCTTCCTTTTGTGCCTCAGTCCAATATCACTGCACATACAGCTTATGGCATTTCACATATTCCAATACCATCCACTTATCAACAGGCAAAGGATTCACCTGAGTGGATCAAGGCCATGGATGATGAGCTGGTTGCTTTGGAGCAGAATCACACCTGGGATTTGGTTCATTTGCCCCCTAGTAAGAAGGCAATTGGATCTAAATGGGTGTACAAAACAAAATATAATGCAGATGGTTCATTTGCTAAGCATAAAGCAAGATTGGTGGAAAAGGGTTATAATCAGATTGAGGGAATTGACTTCTTAGAAGTTTTCTCACCAGTAGCAAAGGCAGTCACCATCAGAATGCTTCTTGCCTTAGCTTCTGCTTCCAATTGGTATATACAGCAATTGGATATTAATAATGCATTCCTTCATGGTCATTTGGATGAGGAGGTGTACATGAAATTGCCAGATGGTTATACAGCTCCTGATTCTTCTTTGGTTTGTAAATTAACCAAGAGTCTCTATGGTTTGAAACAGGCATCTAGGCAATGGAATAAGGAGTTCACTCAGCATCTCCTATCCTTGGATTTCACTCAATCTTACCATGATCATTGCCTTTTCTTGAAGATCAGTTCCACATGTTTTTTGGCACTTGTGGTTTATGTGGATGATGTTCTCATTATGGGGACTTCTCTGGAAGCTATCACAGAGGTTAAGCACTCATTGGATCAGAAATTCACCATCAAGGATCTTGGTGATGCCCATTATTTTTTAGGATTGGAACTTCACAGAACCAGATCAGGTCTGCATCTGCATCAGAACAGATACATTTCTGATATTGTTGCTGATTGTGGTCTAACTCATTGCAAGTCAGTCTCCACACCACTGCCAATAAGTTGGGTTGTTCATGATGAATCTTCTCCTTTCCTACCTGATCCAAGTGTTTACAGAAGGCTGATTGGGAGATTACTCTACCTTAATTATACTCGGCCTGATGTCACTTTTGCAGTGCATCAGTTGAGTCAGTTTGTCCAAGCACCTACTCATCATCATCTCACAGGAGATTTGCACATTGTAAGGTATCTTCATCATCACTCAGATCATGGACTTTTTTTATGCTTCAGAGAATAATCTCAATCTCCACGCCTATTGTGATGCCGACTGGGCAACCTGCAAGATTTCACGCCGCTCTGTTACTGGTTATGCGGTTTTCTTGGGTACTGCTCTGGTGTCTTGGAAGTCCAAAAAGCAATCCACCGTTTCCATATCCTCTGCTGAAGCTGAATACAGAAGTCTCTCCATGACCGCCTGTGAACTTAAGTGGATTAGCTATTTGGCTCGAGATCTTCTTCTTCAGGTTACCTTTCCTATTCCTCTGTTCTGCGATAATCAAGCTGCCATACACATCACAGCGAATCCAATTTTCCATGAGCGTACTAAACATCTTGATATTGACTGCCACTTGGTTTGGGACTACTTTCTTGAAGGTTTCTTTCTCCCTTCTTTTGTATCTTCCCGTTTGCAGCTTGCGGATTTGCTAACCAAAAATCTTCCACCAGTTCTTTTTCGTGCTAATATTTCCAAGCTCAGCTTTGTTTCTCCCACAGCAGAGCTTGAGGAGGGGGTGAAAAATGAGTAGCGTTTTCATGATCATCCATGTTTCAGGCGGGTGTTCAACTGGTTTTCAAATTTGGCGCCAACTCCATTCGAATGCTGAATGTAGCAACGCATTTCTTCATGTCGTTTTGCTTATTATTTTGTTTGGTTGATAGAATGGCCACGTGTCACTTTGTAATAGGTAGCTCAGTTTCTGTTGGATTCGTTTTAAACATTTGCTTGGCAGTGCATTGTGTGTGATTCTGAAAAACATGAATGAGAAGAATGGTTTTTATGCTCTTTTGGTTAGCTCCTCTGTTTTCTTAATCTTTTTCTTCTTTCTGATTCATACTTTCCACAAACACAGCGGCGTGCTTTGATTACCTCGGTTGACAACATATCCCAAACATCACAAACTCGATCTTAAATCTTCATGAGAATTTGACACGTCATGAGTCTGTGGGCAGCGTTTGGCAGCATCGGCGATGAGCTCGTTAGTAACAAGGACACTTTGAGTAAAACGGTAACGGTGGTGAGGACTCCCTGTTCTGAGTGCCAAAGTTCAGGCTGAATCGACTGTGAATGGGCAACGCTCGGTAGAGTAGATTCACGACTTCAATCGGAAACGAAGCCTTGCTTTTCGACGTCAATCTGCTCTAAGTGGTCGAAAGGAAGCGGCGGTGAACAATATGTTTCTGTGATAAATGAGGGTGGTAAGAATTGTTGTAGTATAGCATCGGCCTCTGGATCTGGGTGGATTTTACAAAGAGAATGGATTTTGGGAATCCTTCTTGGATCTGAGTTTCCACACTTCTGGTCAAATATAGTTGCTCCTATATGGCATAATCACCAAAATCACAAACCTGAACCAAAATTCAGTATTGAATCCGCAAAATTATCAAAAGAATTCCGACAGTTTCTTCCGTCCAAGATTGAAGCTTTAACCTTCCAAAGATCTCAAAGACCGAGCTACTAGGAGAAGGGGAAATCACATGATCTTAGTTTTGACTTCATTAGGACCCACTGGGCGTGCCAACTTGAAGAAGATCAAGACCCAATCTGATCCCAACTAGATTGGATTGTGTCTCCTTCTCCTTGATATGTGACCTGTAAAACAAAGGCCCCGGAGAGGCTTCCGGGGTAAGATCCTCTGATTGTAAATTTAGCCCTGAATATGAGAAAGAATGAATAATAGTCAATGAATCAAAAAATAAAGAAATGCCTCAATATTTATAGCACTTAAACCCTAACATGTAAAAAATGACAATATTGACCCCTTCATAACTAAACCATATTGGCCTAAGCCATCCCAAAGATGTTTTTAAATGAGTTAGGTTGCAGCCCAACTCCAACTTTATAAGAGTATCATCAGTAGAAAAGAAGGCCAAGAGCTTAATTGTGGTAGTAGATGGAAAGAAGCCAGAAGAAGAGTGGAGTCGAAGTCTAAGATCTCAAGACAAAAGTCGGTCACATCAGCCGGCATGGTCCGTGCAAGAGGCACCGGTATGAGGCACACGGCACTGCACTACCTGTGCTAGTTGGCTTTGGCACGAGGCCTCCGTCCCTCATGTCCCATACTAGAGCCCCTTGGCAGGAGGCCTTTTCCAGCACAGCTCGTGCCAGCCTCTTTTGGCACAATTGAAGACCAACCGATGAGGTGTGACAATCTACATGGCTGCACCTTCAGTTTGCTCAGAAAATGACTCCCATCTGACACCCCAAAAAGTTCTACATGGCCCGTGCCTTTCAACTGGTTGAGACACCACTCCCAGCCGATGGTTGGAGCCAAATGACACGGACGTGCATGATCAGAAGTCCAAAGACCGCACCCAGCTGACATTCCGTGTCAATAGCGGTGTCTGTGCCAAGGCCCATTCCAGTAGGGTCCAGTACGAACTGTGCAATGCAGCATGACCAGTTCCTGCATCACCCAGCAAGGCCGTGCCATACGAGACATCCCATCCCATTTGCGGCTGCTAGGGATTTTTGGCCTATATTGGGCCTTTTTCAAGGCCCATTTCCCTAATACTATAAATATAAGCCTATTTTTACTAGGGTTTAGGTTCACCTTAGCTTAGAACATTATTCTACACTCCTGGAGAGCATTTTAGAGAGAGAAAGGGAATAACCCTTCTCTCTAATTCTATTTTCTTTTCTTCTTGATTTTTCCCAATAGAAGTGAATCCAATAAAATACTTGGGTTCAATGATTATGGAGTAGTTAATTTACTTGGTATTAGTGTTGTATTCATGAATTGATGATGGTTTTTTGAGATTCATAGATTTTCCTATCTTTATGTCCTATGAATATTTATGCTTGATTTATGCTTTCCATTCTTGTGAGATTTAAGCTATGACATTTTTATGATGAATTCATACATCCATGGTAGTGTAATATTATTTTAGGCTTCATTGCTATTTTGGGAGTGTTAGATTATAGAGTAGGTTCGTGAACACTGGGGAGATGAGTGCATTCATCTTACCTCAAGAATATATCTTCCGATTGGTTAAAAATTATTATAATTGGCTAGTTGTGTGAGGAATCACATGTTGGGGATAATAGACTAAACCCTAACGAGGGGAAACCCTTGGCTTACCCCTGAAAAATGAGCTTGATAGTTTGTAGCAACTACAGTTGTGCCGACTCTGGAGTCATCACAAGATATCAATTCCGTTGCCTCTCTGGGCCTAGGGATTAGCTTCTATAGTGGAGTATATGGGACGTATTTTCCTCACTATCATGTCTAACGGTTTTGACCTAACGCAAGGCTTTGTTTCTTTAAGTAGGGGCACATTAGCTTTGGTAGTGATGTTATAGGGATGGACTACATCGTCCATGGACTAGAATGCATCCCTAATTATGGAGACATTGAGATATGCATGTATTGGTGGAAAGTATCTTTGTGTGTTAGACGAAGGAAAATTTCTGGCTATCTCCCCCATTATATTTTTTTAATTAAAACCATCCGTAGATGGGGGAAATTCTATTAGGCCTTCCCAAGCCGAAAAAATAGACAGAAAAGAAAAGCCGAAGCAAAAGTAGGATATACATGAATGCTCACTGGCTAATAGAGCAACGCTTGTTGCCCCCAAAAGAATGAGAAGAAATACATATTATCATCAAGTCAGAGGCCTCTTTATCTATGTTGGAAAGGATCGAAACTTATTAGTGAGTCCAAAAAGAAACACAAGGCAGTCGAAACCCTCTCCACATAGATAAAGAGCTAGCCTCCACATACTAGCCTGAAGTTGAAATGTAAAACTAAACTAGCTGCTTGCAAAAGAAGAGAGGTGGCCAGTAGTCCTCCCATATGAACATGTGTGATCAAACCATCTGTGTCCGAATCCAACTGCAGAAGCATCAAGTAGCCCTGTTTCCATGAAGCCTGATATCAGCATTTGATCTGCAAGAAAAAAGATTTTTGAATGAGTAGCATCCAAACTAGGAGGCAATCCGCAGAGAAGGAGTATTCATTTGGTCTAGTCTAACTAATCCCTGGACTCGGTTAGGCAGCAAAGAGAAATGTGGAAAAGCCAGGTTACATTTTTGTGACAAGCAAGTTTTTGCCAAAAAATGAGCAACCTGGTTGGCTTCCCTAAATATGTGCATAATGTGTATATCCCCCAAAGAAAAATGAATCTCATCTACTAAATCAAACAGTTGCCAAGGGGATTTTTGTGGATCAGTAGCATATAGCACAGCATTAAGGCAGTCTGATTCCAAGCAAACAGTGGACAGAGAATTGCAAAATTGAATAGCAAATGAAATAGCTTTTAACTCAGCTTCTAAGGCAGATTTTGCATTAGTAAATGAGGTATATGCTTCCTTAAAACACCCTCTACAGTCTCTAATGATCATGCTAAGGCCACACTTATTTGTCTTACAGCACCAAGCAGCATCCACATTTACTTTAAAACCAGTTGTTAGTCTAACCCATGCAATTTTCCAGATTTTTGGCTTTGGGGGTCTCTTAATGAGAGGCAAGTAAGAGTGGTTAGCAATACTGAGATCCAGTGGAGAGACTATATATACTGGTTTAGCAGAGAATGAGTAGAAAATTTGATCTCTAATCTGCTGAAGCACTATGGAAGATGAGGGCTTAACTGAATCAAAAATAAATCTATTCCTCATCTTCCATAGATTCCAGAATGTATAAATTGCTGCTGTTCTCACAATAATGGAGTGTAATTTAGATAGGGTGGGGAGGGATAAATAAGCAGATAGTCTATCCCACACAGAATGATAAACCCTGTCTCTAATTCCCATAAACTGATGTATGGATTTCCAGACATTCAGGGAAAACTCACAGGAGTTAAAAAAATGATCAAGATCATCCACATGTAAATTACACATACAGCATTTAGAGGCCAAACTGATTTTTAGATGTTGAAGAGTATTATCAAAAGGAAGAAGAGAGTTTGTCACTTTCCACATAAACACAGATATTTTTTTCTCAATTCTAGAGTTCCAGAAATGACTTGGAGATGCATACTGACCTGAGTTGTTACACAGTAACAAATAAGTGGCTTTGAATGAGAAATTACCATCAGCTCCTGGCTTCCAAATTAGTCTATCAGGTCTATGTGGCCAGGTTCTTGAGTCCTGCAAAAGAATAGTAATGTGAGGTGGCAGAAATGGTTGAATTAAAGGTATAAGGCTAGATTTATTGGCTATAAATTCAGCAACAGAACAGTTATCATCAATTCCTATATTGTTTTGATCACACAAATCAGATAAAATCCCAATCCCCAGCCAATTTGCATTCCAGAAATTGTATTCTCCATTTCCAATTATTACCCTTGAGTTAGGTTCTGCCCAAGGATGAACTGAGAAAATTCTTTTCCAATTAGGGGAGGTTCTATAAGATGGAGGAAGGTTAGCCAACAAGTGAGACCATAGAGTATCTGCCATCTGGAATTTCCACCACAACTTTACTGAGCAAGTTTTAACAATAGTCCTTATACTTCTAAAACCCAAGCCATTTTGATCAGTTGATGCACAAAGAGCAGTCCATTTTCTCCATGCTCTTTTTGGTTTATGATCATTGTCACCCCAAAAAAATCTACTCAATTTTTTTTTCCATGGTGGAAACAATCAGATTTGTGGGCTTAATTACTTGCCAGATGTGTTGGGGAATTGAATAAATACAGGATTCAATTAGTGTAAGTTTTCCACCTGTAGTTAACCACCTATTCTTCCAATTACTAATCCTGCTATCAATCTGCTCAAAAAGGGGTTGAAAGTAGATCTTCTTTAAAGCACCAGTAAAAATTGGAACACCTAGGTACATGAATGGAAAAGTACCAATTTTCATTCCCATAATTCTCTTAATGTGATTCACCCTTTGAGCAGTAGCATACTTACCTATGAAAATGTCACTCTTATTATAATTAATTGATTGTCCAGTGACTTATTCAAAGGTAGATAAGAATGCTTTTAATCTTACCAGAGTTAAGTTATTTGCTTTAAAGAAAATGACAGTGTCATCAGCATATGATAAGTGTGAGATTTTTGGAGGATTACCTGGCAGGTCATAGGGTGAAAGCTTACCAGTTTGGAATATGAAATCCATACTCCTGGAAAATGACTCAGAGAAAATATTAAATAGAAATGGGGATAAAGGATCCCCTTGCTTAATACCCCTAGAAGATTGAAAAAAACCACAAGGCTTACCATTAATAAGAACAGAGAACCATGCTTGAGACAGGTTTTTCATAATTGAAAAAATGAATTTTGGATGAAAACCAAATTTAGCAAGTACTTTGTATAGAAAAGACCACCTAACCCTATCAAAAGCCTTTTTAAGATCTAGTTTTATTATGCAATTAGGTTCCCTTCTCTTCCTATTGAGCAGCCTTACCATTTCCTGTAAATAAATGACATTATCTGAAATGTCCCTGCCATGTAGGAATGCTGTTTGATTAGGGGAGATTAATTTAGGCATAATAGCTTTAAGTCTCTCCATAAGCAACTTAGAGCAAATCTTATTAATCACATTAGAGAGACTTATAGGCATGTAATCATCAAAGGTAATTGGTGTTTTCTTCTTTGGAATAATAGTAATCCATGTGCTTCCTATGCCTCTAGGCAGAATGGATGAAGATAAAAAATCCTGAACAGCACTAAGTAGGTCTATAGCAATAATGTTCCAAGACTTGATATAGAATTTAGCAGTGTAACCATCCGGACCAGGACTGCTAGATTTATTCAAGCTAAAAACAATCTTTTTAAGCTCTTCCAAAGAGACTGGCATCAGTAGATTTTCATTATCAGCCTCAGTGACTAAACATGGGATATGATTAAGAAAATGAAACTGAAAAGGAGAGCTGAAAGTGGCAGATTCCTCACTCAGAAGTTCCTGATAGTAATTAATAGCCTCCATTTCAATATCATTAGTGTTGTCTAGCCACTGTCCATTTTTGCTCCTGATTTTTGTGATTTTCAGTCTATTATTTCTCTCCTTTACAGAATTATGGTAGAAACTAGTGTTGTTATCTCCCTCTTGCAACCATTTAACTTTAGCCTTGTGTTTCCAGTAATTTTTCTGTTCAGACAATGCCAAAACTAACCTAGCCCTAGCCTCTTTCAATTTAATCTGATCTGGCAAAGAATCTGAAATATCAGTTAAAGATTCTTGAGTCTGTAATTCTAGTTCAGCTTGGATCACATTATCATGAATGTTACCAAATTTTTCCTTATTCCATATTTTAAGAATCCTTTTAAGTCTGACTAACTTAAGATAAAAAGCTAACATTCCAGTATTATTTACAGGGATTTCCCAGTTTTGTTTGATGACTTCATTAAGCTCTTTCCTCTTATACCATGTATCAAGAAATCTAAAAGGCTTTGGGCAAGAAGGAGAGTCACTACCTACAGTTAATAACAGAGGACTATGATCTGAGGTAGCTCTATTTAGAATCTGAATAGAAGACTGAGGAAAACATGAAGACCAAGATTGAGTGCACAAACCTCTATCCAATCTTTTAATTGTGGGAGATCTTAGTCTGTTGTTTGACCAGGTAAACAGATTACCAGAAGTGTTAATATCTTCCAAAGCCAGACCATTTATGAAGCCATTGAAATCCCTTATACTACCTAAATTTGGAGAGGATGGACCTTTATACTCATTAATAGAGGAGATGGCATTAAAATCACCTATAAATAGGGATTCAGAGTGACTGTAAGAGCTCAGGTCTGCCCAGAGGGGAAGTCTTCCACATCTAGTCCTAAGACCATAAATGAAGAAGGCATCCATTGAATTATTAAGCTTTGTACTGCTCAAGTTAACTGCTAGAAATTGCAGATTATCATTATTAACCATTAGAGTTAAACTTGATGACCAGAACAACCAGATTTGACCACTATTGGCTGAGAAACAATAATCCAATTTCAGTCTCTGTCTATATGACTCACATTGGGAGTTATCATGTTTAGGCTCTATTAGGCAAATAAGATCAAATTTATGCCTTTGAGAAAGATTACAAAGCCTTAGTATGGATGTATCCATGCCCCTAATGTTCCAGACCAACATTTTAAGCTTAGTGGATGTACTATTCATTGGGATACATTAGAGGAGCTTTTTGATCTGGTCATAATAATATTCTTTTGTGAAAAAAAGGAATCATTACCTTTTTTTGATTGTTTCCTTTCAGAGCTATCAGATCCTTTCTTACCTTGAAGAGGGGTGGAGGGACTAACCTTATGGATCAGATCATCATTTTTTCCAGGGGAGGCTGAGAGGGAAACTTCCTCCAGTATGCCCGTTTGTAAAGGATCCTCAGTAATGGATAGGTCTTCAGCCAATGCCTCATCATCAGCCAAGAGAGAGAACCTATTTTGCTTATGTTTCTGTTGAGAAAAAATGAAGTTTTTTGCAGCAATAATGGAATTAAAAGGAGAGAAAGATCTACCTCGCTTACCATGCAAATTATCCTTAGCAAAGACTTTCCTAAGGTTAGTAGGGTCAGATTGAGATATCTTGTTCAAATGCATAATTGGACTACAAACAGAGGAGGGAGCAGAAGGGGAAGTACCCCCATGAAAAAGGTGGGAGGAAAGATCTTCTCCAGAGACTACATGAGCATTCTGGTTAGTACATGTGTTAAGATCATTACCTTTTTCTGTCATATCATGAGGGGGAACCGGTATTACCTTACTAAGCTGTGGGTTCTCATTGTCTTGTTCTATTATCACTACTTGGCTCTCTTCATGACATGACAACTCATTAGAACAGGCAATAAAATCATTCTTAGCAATATGAACTGGCAGATCCTTTGTCACAACATCAGGAATCAGTGAAATCTGTGGAGCCATTAGGGGAACAGAGCCACAAGGATTAGTCTTATTAGTGCCCTGCTCAACATTAGAAAGTTTCTTAGGAACATATATCATTTTCTGAGCTTGAGAATTTTTCTGTTTTTCCATTATGGAAACTCCAGAGCTCCCTGCTTTAAGAGACTCTACCTGGGTTAGATTAATCTGTTGAGCATCAGATGTTTTCATTATATTGAGCTCTGGTTTTTTTGTCCAAATTCTCTTAAGTTCAGGATGTAAATATACACAGTAATTGTCCTCATGACCTATACATTTGCAGTGGAAACAATAGGGTGGGATATCCTCATATTCTAGAGGTAATTTGCGCACATTAAATTCATTACCTTCCTCTTCAATACCCACTCTAATATGTGTTGGTAATTTATTTTTTAGGTCAACTTCCACACACATTTTGACACAGGAAGGCCTAGACAGAGCCTCAGTAGCAGCATCAACTTTAATAAATTTCCCAATTTGATTCCCAATAACTTCAAGCATTGCAGAATTATAAAAATAAACAGGAACTTGGGGGATTGATACCCATACCGGAACAATCGACGATTCTGCCTCCGGTGAAAAATCAGGAGTCCATTTGAGGACCTTCATTTGAGAGTTATTAAAGGACCATTGTCCTTTGAGCCATAATCGTTGGTAATCTTCCTTTTCATGGAATCGGATGAGGATGTGGCGGTAGTCAATCGAGCCTATCTGGAACTTGCCTTTAAAACCTACAGAATTAAAAGCATTGTTTAGTTGGATCATCGTCGGCTTCCCTCGGGCAAACTTACCGATCAAAGAATTGCTATAGTGAGAGGCAAGAGTCTCAGCATCCTTGCGGGTGACAAGGCACGCAATCTTCCCTTTGAATTGGACTTTAGGTGTAATCTCCGGATTCGAGGGGAGGGAATCATGTAGGGGCGGAGGGCGATTAGCGAGGGCCTGGAGGAAGGATTTCCCTCCCCCATAGCCACCGCTACCAGACGACGGAGCCGCCATAGCAGCGGAAGAATCGCACACAGAGCTAGAATATAGCCGTTAACAGAAGAAAACCAGAGAAAGGTAGAAGACCAAGAACGGAGCAAGTGAAACGACGTTGAAAAATTCGTTTTGGAGAAATCGCACTAATAAATCGCACACAGATAAACAAGAGCTCAGTGTGTGTGTAGTTATGTAGGATTTTAGTCTTCCTATCTCCCCCATTATGTGACATAGGAATAGAATAGGTTTATATATTTGTATGTGAATGAATCAGGGATAAAAGTCATTCATCGATCATACTACGCAAATACCCCCCAAGTGCTAGTTTATATAGTTTATTTTCTTGTAATCTCAAATGCTTGTAGTTGTTTAGTTTAAAAAAACCCCAAAAAACATGTTTTGCACTATTTAGCTATTCCTAACACATGGATGGATTGACAACCTAGACGTGGTGGTGTTTAGTTGGCTTCTGGACATCTAGCATCTCTGTGGACAAACCCGGCCTTGCCACTATCTACCCCCAAGATAGCATAGTAGTAGGAACAGGGGCAGAATCTCAAATCCCCCGTGCACACACCCACGTAAATGCATTCTCCCTTACCCATTCTAACATCTAGTTTCTCTTCCCAAGGGGGCTTTGATATTTGCACCATACATGAATATAGCCCAAAGTGTGTGCTTATATGTGGTGTACTATTCATGCATATCAAATAATCAAGAAAAATCACAATAATATCATGAACACAAATATTAGGATGGACTAGAGAATCTCACAAAACATGTAAATTAAACCACGGTCCTACAATTTATCCCCAAGCTATAAAAACTGCTCTATAGATAGGAATTAAAATAAAGGTTTGAATTCTACACCTTCGGATCAAAGAAAAATAAAGAAAAGAAAATGAGAGAGTTTTCTCTCTCTCTCTAGAGTTTCTCTCCTAACTACAAAACTAAAGATATGATTTCAAACCCTAGTAGACTAAGGTTGTATTTTTAGTAGTAGGAGATTGGGCCTAAAATAGGCCAAATTAGGGTAAACCCTAGCTCAGCTACCACTCGACATGGGCCGTCATGGATGGTGCAGCCCATGGTGATCCTTGCCGTAGGACGCGAGATCTGTCCCACATCGTGCCTCTTCATGTGGTGTGGGGTGCCCATTCTGGTGCGTGGTTCAGAGCCTGGCGCTGTTCGTGACTTCCCTCAAGCGCGGGTTGCATCATTTGGCACAGGCCGCCATCAGAGTGTTGAATTTGAGGCTTCTAATCCGAGCCCGTAACTGGTGGTGTGGGCCGTGGTCGGGTAGGATGCTCTACTCAGAAACTTTGGTGCAATCTGTGTGTTTTCCCATACTCGGACACTGGTCTTGGCATCATGGACATGGAATGGTGCGAGAAGTAAAAAATGGGATGTCCCGCGCCCATATAGCTATGTGGAGTGGGACTTAGCCTCGTGCTTGCGACCCATGGCATCTGGCGCAGGCTACACCATAGCCTTGTGTTGGTCTTCTTAATATGGGCCAGCTCCTTTGGTAGGGGGCCGTTGGTGCCAACCATGAATGGCCCACGCCGACCTGTTTGTGCCTCGGCCGGCTGAACTAGTTTCCTTTGCTACGGATGAGCCGTTAGTCAGATTTGAGAGTTTTAGCAGTTGATTTTTTTCTGCTCAAGAAGACAAATCCAATGGAATCATCCTTGAAGGCTAATTTCTCTTGGATTGTTCTCATACTTAAGCACAACTCATTGAACCATGATTCACCATTTCTTCGTTGGCAGCTTTGAACTCTGTTGCCCCCTATCTTTGGCTTTAATCTCCTTCTACCACGCATTGATGCTCGTGACCTTTGTCTACTACCATTCTAGTTTGAATGGCTTCATCTCTTCTACCGTCCTTGCAAATGGCCTTCAATATCTTCTACCGCCCTTATGAACAACCTTCACATAGAATGTAAACAAAAATTAACCATTGGCAACCTACTAAAGATGATCACAAGGAAGATCAAGGAGCCTGCGGATATAAGATGTTCATTAGTACCAATTATGTCTACAAAATGAGGGATTTAGACAAGAAAACCAAACATGGTAGTCCAAACCCCTTGTCACGTAAACTCAACTAATACTAGCATTCCACCAAAGAAAAATTTCTTAAAAAGTATTGCAAATGCAACGGTTAGTGCACACATAGTGAAGCAGATTAGACAGTACCGCAATAGTCCACCTAGCTTTGTGGTACGTCCAGCAGATTCTATCTATGGGAGTATTTTGCCTTGGGGAACTACCGCAATGCCCTAGCTGGTATGTCCAAATTATTTGGGAATGACACCAGAAAGGACCTTTTACCACAACTTGATGGGATTCTTCGTGGAAGAGTGCTTAGCAATGAAAAAGAAGAAAGGCGGTAAAATATCAATGGAAGGCATAGTTGGACTCTTGGCTTAACATTTGGGGCATCTGGTTCCTTATCCATTTGCGGTGGAAAATTTGGGATGCTCGGGATCAAGATACACTATGGAAAAGCTAGCGAGAGCGTCGATGGTTTCCCCCACCACACCCGAGGATTGTTTCGTATGGTTGTACGATGGTGCTATGGTGTGAAACAAATTAGCCAAGCCGTTGGGGGAATATTTTTATGCACCACTATCAACCAATATATCATCTTGGAGGATATTTTTATTGCCCTTAATCCAAGATTTCAGAGAGTTTTCTACAACACTCTATCAAGTCCAAACATTGAGATAGAGGAGGATGGTGAGATTCCACTTCGAGCACCACCTACTTGAGGATCCCTACCGATAAAATTTCTTGACCAATCCTACACATTTGGCAAGAAACTTTTTTTGTCTACCCAAATGGTGCAACAAATTGGCCAAGCCGTTGGGGGAATGAGTTTATAGTTAGATGAACTCGGGAGTGCAATGGGTGTGATGGAAGAAGCCATGAGCTCATGGGGGAATATATTGGAATCCATAGAAAGAAACGTGGAGGATGTATTTGCCATCATAGATGAGAGGGCCGACCTTCAAGAAGAAGCCATTGAGAAACTGATCAAGAGATTCCACATTTCTAGGCTTGATGGGTTCTGAGACCTAGTCCTCATTGAGAGACAAGAGATGAGGCAAGAAGAAAAGAGAGGGAGACACGAGACGAGGCGATTCAGGGAAGGCCCTTCGGGGTCGAAACAGTAAGTGCCACTGTCTTCCCCAACTCCACTTATGATTTCCATTTTTCACGTTGCATTGGTTAAAAGGCATGGCTTAAGTGGGGGGAGGGGAGTAGTTGGACACTTATGGATTTCCATAAGATTCCTTTGTGTTTTGTTGGTAATTTTTTGTAGCTTTTGTAGTTTTCATTTGGGGGATGCTTTTGGGAACACTTTGGTGGCATCATTTTTTTTTACTTATCTTCATATAGTATGAAGCCCATCCTTGGGGCATTTTGTGGTATACCAAGAAAAAATGAATATATATATATATATATATATATATATATATATACCCGGCTAAGTCAGAAACCCGAAAGGGTGACTTCGCCAACAATGGGAAAAGCCCGGATAGGTCGAAAGACCTAGGTAAAAATGAGAGGCAATGCCCGACTAGGCTGAAAAACCTAGGAAAAAAATGAGAGGGCATGTGGAAAAAGGTGAGAAGTGAGCTCAACATGTGTGAATGCTAGGATGGAAACCCGAAAAGGCTCCTAGGAAAAATAAGAGAAATCGGAAACTAAGTTGAGGATCTTTTGGGATTATCCTTGGTGGCAACTAAGTTGAGGATCTTTTGGATTATCCTTGATTGTGACAAAGTTGAGAATCTTTTGAATTATCCTTAGTGGTTATTTCGGCAACATCTTTTGGATTTCTTTTGGCGGCCTATTCGGCGGAGTAAGCTAGTTTGACACTTATCATTATTGCTTACCTTTTTCTTCACAAAATTTGGTTATATATATTACTTAGTCTCTTTGGGGAGTTTGAGAGTTGTGATATTCTTACTTTTTTGGGGGAACTGGGGAAATCTAGGCATAAGTTGAATGCATTAGTTAATTTATCCTTGAATGCTCCATTCCTCCTGAATCTTTTCTTGTTTTTGTATAATCGAAGACGAGTAAAGGTTTAAGTGTGGGGGAATTGATCTGCACCATTATGCATGCGTTAACTAATGCATTCAACACATTGTTTTTATTATATTTTGTTTGTTTGATTGCTAGTTTTAGTTAGATTTACATGAAAAAGGGTTTAGATAACCATTGTTGGTTTTCTTATCTGAATCCCAAGCTTGTAGACCTAATTGGAACTAATGGATACATAATATTCACGAGCACCTAGATCTTTCTTTGTGATCTTACTAGTAGATTGCTCGTGATTATTTTTTCATCATTTTGTATAAGGCCACTTGCAAGGGTGGTAGTAGATATTAGAAGGTCGTTCGCAAGGGCGGTAGTAGCCAAGAAGGCCACAAACTTAAGCATGGTTGTAGATGGAAAGAAGCTGGAAAAAGAGTGGAGTTGAAGTTAAAGATCTCAAGACGAAGGCCGATTGCATCACGCGACACGGTCCGTGCCAGCCAACACGTGTAAGACGGCCTTGGCATGAGGCCTTCATCCTGCACAGCCCACGCCAAAGGCCCTTAGTATGCGGCCTCTTCAAGCATGACCCTTTCCAGCCTCTCTTAGCATGAGTCATTGGCCTCCATACAACCGTGTCACTCCCCATTCCAAAAATTGACTAAGTATAAGTGTAAGCCATCTTGTCGTTTCAACTCAAGAATTGAAGACCAACCGATAGGGTGCAATGTTGTACACTTTTACACCAGTAGCTGCTCAGATAATGACTCGTAGATGATGCCCCATGAAGTTCCACATGGCCCGTGTTATTCAAGTGGTCGAGACATCACTCCCAGCCAACAGCCCGCGCCAAACAACAAAGGCGTCCATGATCAGAAGTCCAAAGACTGCACCCTGCCGACGATCTATGTCAGCCGGCATGGTCCGTGCTAAGGGTGCGTAGCACATCCGTGCAAACCAGCATGGCCCATGCCAGAGCCACCCAACATAGACGTGTCATGTTGCACTGCCCAAGCTAGAAGTGTCAAGCACGGCCGTGTCATGCTGCATGTCTCGTGCCAAGAGAGGCTTACTTTTATGTTTAATGGTTGCTTCGTATCCATAGTGAAGTGTCTGGGATGTATTGTCCTTACTTTCATGTTTAACAGTTTCAGCCTAATGCAAGGCTTTATTCCTTAAGCGGGGTTTCGTTAGCGTTGGGAGTGAGATGACAGGGATGAGTTGCGGCATCCATGGGCTAGAGTACATCCCTAATTACGAAGATGGTAAGATATGCATGTGTTGTTGGAAAGTACCTTTGTGTGATAGACGAAGGGAAATGTCAGACTATCTCCCCACTATGTGACATAGCCATACCATAGGTTTATATATTTGTATGTGAATGAATCAAGGATTAAATTCAATTATCGATCATGCTACGCAAATACCCCCTAACTTCTAGTTTATATAGTTTATTCTCTTGTGATATCGCATGCTTGTAGTTGTTTAGGTAACCCTCCCCCCAAAATTTTTTTTTGCAATATTTAGTTGTTCCTAACACACGGGCGGATTGGCCACCTGGACGTGGTTGTGTTTAGTTGGCTTCTGGACATCTAGCATCTCTGTGGACAAACTCGGCATTTCCATTATCTACCCTCTGGGTAGCATAGTAGTAGGAATGGGAGCAGAATAGAAATTTTAAACTTGATTACCTTTGAAAGCCATGTGCTTCAAGTTAATTTTAGTTGACCTCCCGTGGACCATTTTCACAACCCTGAGGTAGAGGTTGGTCAACAGCCGAGACCACCAGGATCAATATGCGGAGTTTGCTCAGTAACTGCATCTGCCTCCAAAAATACCGTTTCATCCATTCGAAACCTCTTATGTCATGGCTCCCCTGCAGGGGATTTGCGTGAATCTACCTTCATAATGGTATTCGAAGACCTCTCTCTCACAATTCAATTAATCACATTAATCACCCTTTGAATCGGCTGATTATCCCCATTCAAGTTCTCTTGATTCCCAACAGGTTTCTCTCATGGCTTTTCATCTCTTCTCTCTTGACCCCTATCTCGAGTCCCTTGGTCTTGAGGTCTCCTATCTTGTCTGCCTTCATTGTTCTGGTAATTTCTCCAGTAGGGCTGCCAGTCTCTACGATTATTCCTAGGTCTCGAGGGTTCTCCTGGATTCCCCCATCTATGTCCAGGGCACTTGAATCGTTCTTCCCTTTCACATATTTCAATCTTCATTCTTAGCTGTGCACAATCAATCGTATCATAGCTATAGTCTCTGTGATGATCACAATATTGATTCATAGCCCTTCTCTCAGCCACTACACTTGGTGTGTTCTGCATGGATATATACTCAATATTTGCACTGGAGATATGTTCATGGGTGTATACCTCTCAAAAATGGGCCTAGCCACTTTCATTAGTTTCTTCCCTTGATGATCATTACTTTTCCCCCGCTTATCCGTCAAACTTTCCCTCTTTTTCTTAGTGGCTTCTTTGACCTTCGAGTACTATTTAACTATTTCCTGGTGTTTTTGCAAGGTTCGAGGAGTGTTGGTACTCAACTTTTTGTATAACTCCATATCATGAATTCCCAGCATCCCTAAATCACCTCATTCTCTGTGGTTTCTACCATTCCCAAGCTTTCATCAACATAACGATGATAGAAGGCCTCTGTAGTCTCCCTTAACTTCTGTTTAGTCTGGTATAACTCCAACAAAGTCTTAGTGAATTTCTTTTTCTAGGAATACTGGCTCAACAATGCCCTACTAAAATTTCTATAGGAATGTAAGGAACCCCTCGGTAGTTTATTAAATCACTCCTTGGCTTTCCCTCGAAGGAAACTCCCAACTAGCTTGCCTATCTACTTTTCATCAAAGTCCCTTGAATTCATCTAACTCAGAAATGTCTTTATGAATTCTAGAGGATCTGATTTCTTGCTATAAGTAGCAAGCCCCTCCGGGGGTTTTGTATCAACCGGCCATCAAAATCCAGTTATCATCGGGCCAAAGGGTGATCCTCCTGCTTAACATTGGCCCAATCAACATGTCTAATTCTCTCTACAATGAATCTCCAGCATCTCCTGTTAATCCATGCTGCTTCCAAGGCAGTTTTAACCCTGGATTAATCTCTCCATGCTGCATCTGATACATGGGTTGGGTCAAGCAGTTTCCAGGATTTGACCAGGCTTGCATGGCCCCTGGATGCATTTGAGACTGCCCATAAGGGCCATAAAATCTTTAATTGTCCATAGGATTCTTTATTCCCAAACTACCATGCCCCTGGATCCTCATGGAAGACACCATTCAATATCTAGCTTCCATTATCAGGAAAGCAGTTATCGAAGCCACTGGCATTTAGGAAGGTGCTGGATATAGTGTCCCTAGTGGATAATCTGGGAAACAAAGTTGGGGCCATGTTTGATACCCCTCCCCAGCATATCCAAGATAAGGGAATTCCAATATAGGTACCCACTGGCATCTCCATAGCTATCGAAGATATCACATCTCTCAATACACCAATAGGTATCAAAAGTGGAGTAACCTGATATCTTGTAGCCACATGCGCCAAATCTGGCTTTGAACTAATCGCTCCCATGTTTCAATTCGCCTAAACTGTCTGTTCATAACTCTCAATATAAGCATCACTAGAAAGTTTTGTGAAACGCTCATATCTTTCATCATGTGACCCAACTAGTATATTCTGCACGGGGCATGTATTCCCAGCACCCTGCTCCATATTAACCTATGGGCGCCCCGACGGCCCTTCCACATTGGTCTGAGGGGCCTTGACAAGTGGCGGGTTAAGCCCACTCAAGACTTGTACTACTTCATGCTCAACAGTAGAGGCCTGCACCATTCCAGACTTGACTAATGAGACTTCTGCCATCTAGCGCTTAACATTTTGAGACATCGGAGGATGAACCATCTTCCTTCTTCTTCTGTATAGGGATTATACCTTGTCACTAGTGCTTGTTCCCTTTAGTCTTAACCTCTCACTCCTTCGAGTAGCCATAAAAGTGGACATAAACCAAAAAAAACTCAAACCTTTCTTAATTGGTCCTACTGGGTGTGCCAACTGATGCATCTTGAAACCAATCAATCCACCCCAATGAATCCTTTGTCCGTGATCTACGAGACAACAAGCCTCGGGAGGTCCCGGGGTAAAACTCTCTGATGCTTAAGTCAGCAAAGTATATGAATACTATGTAGAATAGAATGAATATCGTACGTACTTTGTATTTATATTGTATACCCTTAATAGTATTTGTCTTCAATTATAACTCTTAATTACCGCTACATGCAGCCATTAAGTCTAACTATTTCTAATACCTTTATTGGGCCAAAATAAGCCCAATACACTGTTTGGGATTTCACTAGGTCGAACAATCATCAGGTGACGACCAAAAGTTTCAGTGAAAATGTTAGTTGGTTGACTTGAGGTGCCAATGTGATGAGTGGCCACCTCACCAGACCGAACAAATTCTATAACAAAAATGACAATCAATCTCATTATACTTTGTAAACTCATGGAAAACATAACTAGTCGCAATTTGAATAGCTTCTTGACCATCATAAAAGAGGTGCATAGGACAGAAATGGCCAACACCAAGAAAACAAATTAGAGACTTTAGCCAAATTAATTAACAATATACAAAAGACATAGCTTTGTATTCTGCTTCACCGAATGAACGAGAAACTATAGGTTGTTCTTAGTCTTCCAAGACACTGGCAATTCTCGAACCATTACAAAATATCAAGACAAAGAGAGACAAGTGATTGGACACGCATCCCATTCTAAATCACAATAAGTTGTCAACTACAATGAGCTTTTAATATACAGAAAGAGACCTTGACCTATATGACTCTTTAAATAGTGAAGAACGCATAAGGAAACATACTGATGAGCAATGCGGATTGCTGTATAAACTAAATAAGTAGCTAAGCTCGAGACGAGTGATGATCAAATAGATTAGTCGCCCAATGAAACAACGGTAACGAGCTAGCTCATCAAAGAAAGGCTCATGTGCATGAGATAGATCATTACGATTCTCTTTTGAAAAATTATGTTGGTTCGCCCGCTAAAAAACTAGAATCGGAGGAAATATCAAGGGCATATTTTTGTTGTGAAAGAAATATCCCATCAGAACTACGAGCAATCTGAAATCTAAGGAAATATTTAAGCGGGCCAAGATCCTTTATGTGAAAACAAGAATTACTCACGTATATCTTGAATTCACTCAAGAAAGCAGAAGAAACACCAGCAATAATCAAATCATCAACATATATAAACAAGCACATGTGAAGTATTTGTATTTGACATGTAAGAGAATAAGGAGTAATATGTTTTAACCAAAATAAAATTGAACACACTGAGAGCAACCGCCAGCTTAGCAAACCAATTGTGGGAGCCTAACGAAGACCATATAAAAACTTCTGAAGCTTATAAACAAGAACATGAGAAGAAACATTTTAGCCTGGAGAAGGGTGCATGTACACCTTCTCCTCAAGGTCGCCATGCAGAATAGCAATTTGACATCCATTTGATGAAGTTGTCCACTCTTAATAACAACAACAGAAAGAAATATGCAAACTGAAATCATCTTGGAAACTAGATAAAATGTTTCAAATAATCATCCCCCTCAATCTGACGATTTGGGAGAAAAACTAGATGTGCTTTGTATTGCTCGACCGAACCATCAAAATTGTATTTACCACAAACAACCCATTTACAGCCTATAGCAGACTTAACAGGCAGGAGAGGAGACATTATCCATATGTTGTTTCACTCAAGAGCATCAATTTCTTTTGTCATTGCTGCTTGCCAATGCGTGAACCAAGAGGCCACGGAGTAAGAAATATGATATGTACTAGAAGTCATCGCACCCAAAAATCCCAAATGCAAAACCCACAATTTATCACAGGAAACATAATCAAATGTAGGGTAAGGAATAATTGAGGACAATGACGAAGGCGCAATGGATGAAGCAAATACAGGGGATATACCGCATGTAGAAGAGCAAAAATAATCTTTTAGGTGGGTTGAATGATGAATAGCACATGAATTCTGTCGAGGATAATTAGGCACCGACACAAACTCAGGCTCAGAAGTTATCTCGTCTGCGAGGTGAAAGACTCATAAAGTGGCTCAGCAAACAAATGGCTATGTGGTGGCAACAAACCTGGGAATGGTTAACGACCACGCACGGCTCAACTCGACTCAGTGGATGGTTTGACTTGGCTCAGTGGATAGCCTTACCCAGTTCGGCGGATGGCTCGACATGGCTCGACTCGGCTCGGCAGAGTAAGGGAACGGTGGTGGAATATTGAAGCTAGAAACCAAAAATGTATTAAAGATATGTGGAGGCTGAAGATAAGCGGATGAGAGCTCGGGCTCGACCCCAGGCTCAATCTTAGCCTTGAAAATAGGCTCAAAAGAAAACATGTCTTCATAGAACATGACATCACGACTCTTAAACAGAGAGCGTGATTTAAGATCACAAAAGTGCCATCATTTCTTTCCAACAGAATAACCAAGGAAGACACACCTACAATTATGAGACACAAATTTATCGCATCTTCGAGGCACTTGAGAGGCAAAGCACAAGCAAGTAAACACACGAGGATAGTGTAGTTTGCCTAACGACCATGTATCAATTGATAAGGTGTTTTACTATCTAACAACGGAGTGGGCGTGTAGTTGATTAGGTAAGCCAAAATTAAAACACAATCTCTCCATGAATTAACCAATAAATGAGCCTGAAAGCGAAAAGCACAAGAAACATTGATAAGATGGTGATGCTTGCACTCAACCCAACCATTCTATTGAGGTTTATCAACACGGACGTCTCAAAAAGAATGCATACTTCAGTAAAAAGAAAGATCGAAAAGGTAAGAACTCAGTCCCCAAACTCATCGAACATGGCGGCAGTACCGTGTTCGTCTATATCTACAAAAATCCCTAAATCTAGCATCTACTTCCAATTTAGTAACTAGTAAATGAATCCAAATGAGCTCAAGAATAATCATCAACGGTTAAAAAATAATAGGCTCCAGTATTAGAGGGTGAGCTATAAGGCCCCCCAAAAATCACAGTGAATCAACTCAAGTGGTTGACTCGTTTCATTTTAACTCAAAGGAAAACTATTCCTAGATTGTTTCGCATGATGACAAACTGAGCATGGGACGAGATTATTAGAACATAATGATCATCTTTAATGAATGAGTTAACAAATGAGTTAGAAGATAGCACCGAAGTGGAAGGATGAACAAATTGTTGATGCAGAGACTTGCATAAACATGTGGCTTAGAGACGGCGAACACAGTGGCCAAAGACAACGAGAAAGCTTATGCAAATCCCGGATGGTGCGAACACAATATAACCTACCCAATTGTTCACCCACGCCAATCATTGTCCTCAAACTAATTTCGTGTAATATACACACTTTTTTGGTAAGCAAATTAAGCTAGACATTTTAGAGTAGCAAGTAACTTATCACAAGACAGTAAATAGTATCTTAATTCAGGTTTAAACATTACACTCTGAAGAACTGTTTTCCAAACCAAAGAGTTACTTGTTTCACAATAGTTGATATAGTTCCACCATGTAAAGTAACATCAACAGATTCATCAACAATAAGATCATGAAGAAGATTCTTGACGTTGGTCAAATGATATAAAACTCCAGATTCAAGAATCAGAAGTACAACAAGATTTACTGACCCGTTATCAGATAGATTCTGTAATTCAGAAAAATTTTACTCCATTGAATGTCGAACACTGGTGGATCGAGAGCTAATCGATCGAGATCAGTCTGGAAGGCAATTGTAGTGGTGGTTTAGAGTGAACTGGTGAACGACGCACCATAATAAAGGCGGGTAGGGGCCAACCGAGAGATCGGTGGGGGCGACGAAGCTTGATCAGCGGCGACAAAAACTAAGGCGGAAACAATGAACTCCATGTTGGAAACAGGGGTGGCGTCTTCGGCAGCTGTAGTGGTGTCTTTGGCAGCTGTAGTGGCGTCAAGCGGATCGGTGGCCATGGAATGTGATCGACAATAATGGTAAGAAGGATTTAGGATATAAAGGGTTTCAGGAATTATTATTTTTAGCTCTGAAGAGAAACACGAACAACAAACGATTTATCAAATTTTTGGGTGAGAACACAATCGGTTCGATAAAAAACCAACCGTGCGGGATGATCAGCGATGCAACCTGGCTCTGATACCATGATAAAATATAGAACTGATTATTGAATATAATATGAATGGTCGATGACATTCATCCCAAAAGGCCCTTATATATAGGGCTACAAACTAACGTCTAACATGAAACGAAAACAAAAGTTAATACAGGAAAAGTAAACTAGACATAATCTTTCCTGCAAGGATAAGGATTTCTACTTCTTTATTTCCTTAATAACAAGCAATACTCAAACCTATGTTGTGTTACAATAATATACTTTCTCTATCCCACGACTTTTGGCATATATTGACTTTTGGAGTCAAGGATATCAATATTTAACCATTTATTTCTTTATTTATGTGTAAACAAATTGAAAAAACAATAATTTGAAGATATACGTTATAAAAATTCAACGATGTATTTTATGATAATATTTTTGTATTTATAATAATCGAATAAAATTGTCAAATATGTGTCAGTTAAATTGTAAAAGTCAAATTATGTCAAAAGTTGTGAAACGAGGAGAGAGAGTGTGTGATATTTTAGGTAATATTTTCTAACTCTCTCATCTCTCTGACCAACCTCTCTCCCTCCCTCTCAGACCCGCCTCTCTCCTCCCTCACTCCCTTAGTTTTTATTTCCCAGAAAATAAATCCCTAACTCCACCGCCCACCCTCCAACGCCACCGCTCTCCGGATTTAATCTACGCCCTTCTCCTGCTCTCCCTCCATGCCTACTCCATTTCCCTTCCCCACCCAGCGCCGTCTTTGTCTCCTCTCTCCGCAGTCGGGCCACATCACCTCCCTCTGCCGGGCCGCGTCAGATCTGCCCACTCCGGTGTCTATCGTGCACCCAGAAGCAGCGTCAGCGTCCTCTCCTCCCTTTTTTGGGCCATACGCCTTTCTCCGCTAGGCCAGATCAGATCTATAGTTGGACGCATTGCCACCGCTCGCCACCGGATGCGTTATCTCCGCCAGCCACTGGATGCGTCGCCTTTGCCCGCCACCGGACACGTTGCCTCTGCCAGCATGATTTGTTTATTTTTCACAAGTGTGACATTTATTTATTGTTCAAATATCTAAAATCTGTTGCTGCTCTGGTCTAAAAACAAAAAGGAAAGTGTGATATTTTATATACTCCTTGTTAGTGCTAGTGTTACTGCTACATTGTAGTGGCGATTCTCAAACCTAAGTTGGGTATGTTAGGTGAGGATAAGGATGATAATGGATTTTGGATTCGGTGCAAATTTATTTTTAGTAAAATTTATTTTTAGTAAAAGTTGTGTGTTAATGTGTTGGGTAAATCAAGTTCTTCCACGTGTTCCATAGATCACCAATTTCTCCTAAAAAAATTCTAACTTTACTAAATATAGAATTTATAGAATACATGGTAGAACTTGATGTGCCCAACATCTTAATATACCACATTTGTTAATATATAATTTTTTTAAAATTTTTAGGAGTCCGTCTCTTGAAAGACGGTCTTTCCATAAGTTATGGAAAGACCAATGTTTAAAGTGTAAATTAGAAGAAATTAAGATAAAATTTTCGGGTTGCATGAACCGGGTTATAAATTTTATAACTACTACATGTTTCATACTAAAACTTTAATATTGCAACTAAGACCTTTTACCTTTTATTATTCTAATCAAACTCCGTCTTTCCATAAGACTATGGAAAGACCGTCTTTCCCAAGACTTTGCCAATTTTTAGGCTTTGAATATTTTATAATTAGATTTAGGGATAAGTATCAATATAACCCTATCTACTTGAGTAAGTGTCAATATAACTCTATAATAATTTTTAATGCAAATATAACCCTCACTAGTTATTGAAAGTGCCAATATAACTCTCAGACCCCATTTCTAGTATTAACATCGATTTTCCGTCGTTGACTTTATGAAAATTGATCAAAATGTCCTTTGGACTAACTCTGAAATTAGGTGGATAATTTTACCCTTATAGTTCGTCGGATCGTCACCTGAACATGTAGGGTTATATCAACACATTATGCAATCTTATTGGATTATATCAGCACATTCCTAATATTTGTAGGGTTATATTAGCACATTTCTAATGTTTGTAGGGTTATATCAGCACATCCTTATAACTTATAGGATTATATTGGCACTTCCACTAACTAGATAGAGTTATATTGGCAATTTTAAATATTGAAAAGCTATATTGGCACTTATGTCAATTAGGTAGGGTTATAAAAACACTTTTTTCTTAGATTTAATGAATTTGAATTGGATACGAATGTACTCCCTCCGTTTTTTTTCATTGGCACACTTACTAAAAGTGGTGTTTTTTTTTAATTGGCACTTGCTATTTTGGGCAAGTTTAAGGTTTTTACATCCACTCATTTTACTTTCTCTTCTTTCAATTCAATTTCATCCACTCATTTAGCATCTCCTCAATTCTAACACCAAAAGAGAGGTGCCAATGAAAAAAAACGGAGGGAGTATAAGGAGTAGATCGAATCTGAAAAATATATTTTGAAATTAACATTCAGATCGAATACAGATTTGATCCACGAATCTAGTTAATATATAAATACATAATATAGCTTAAGAAAAATTTACAATACTATGAAATCTCTTTGTCCCACTTTAAATTACTTATTTACTTTTTGAGAGTCAAACTTTATAAACTTTGACCCTAAATATAAATTAATATATAAATAATAAATATATCATGTGAGATATTGTTAGATTTTTCTTAACATCTATTTTCTAAATATCAATTTTGTATGCGACATTATTATAAGTAACTAGAGATATTTGCAGTCAAACATACTCATTGACGACCGTGAAAAAGTAAATAAATAATTTAGAGTGAGATGGAGGGAGTAATATATATTGCTAGTCTATTTATTAGTTGTCCTTTCAATTCCTTATTTTCCAACTTTAAAGCATGCACAATGGTAGTGGGCTTAGAGAGCACTTCTTAAGTGCACATCATTAATTTTGATAAAAACTAGGTATGAATAAACTACCAACAATGGTAGTGGACCTAAGGAGTACTTCTTAAGCATTTCTTTTTATTTTGAAATTATAATTAATTAAAAATATAATATAAGTCATGTTAGATGACATTCATTGATTGGTTGGTATTTGCACAAAGAAAGATGTACCAATTCTTTAACGAGCAACTCCCTATTAAAAAGTGGTCCTTAAAACTCCACATTGATACTTCTTAAATAAGAAGTGCTCCTTATTAAGAAAAGTGAGTTTAAGGAGTTATCAGTGTTGATTCTGTTAAAGTATTTTGATAGCATATTTTTACGTTGTTATCATGTTTGAGAAAAATATACTTTTAACTTTTTTTTGTATAGTTTCAGATTTGATTGACATGGTGAATTTTATAATTTATTTTATTAAGATATTATCAAGTACACGTTTTCAATACATAATGATATATTTCACTAGTTGGTTTCCCCTACTTTTAAACCAAACAAGCTTTAGTTATAATTACAACTCCACCAATGATAGCTATTATATTTTAATTATATATACATACATAGGGGATGGCTTGGGTTTTACTATTCTATTTATGTGAGGCCACAATGTTATGTGAGACCACAATGTTATGTGAGACCACAATGTTATGTGAGACCACAATGTTATGTGAGACCAAACTTGAGCCGTTCAAACATTTCATCTAACTCATCATATTTAATTACACACTGGTAAAATTAAAGGCTTCAGAGGTTAGAAGTGTGGGTTTTTTTGTCAGTTATAAGACCAAAACGTGGTGGGAGATTTTTTGTGTGCCATCACGGAGGTACTATTTCTATACACCTAATGCAGTGAATACTATAGAGTGGCTAGTGGAAACTAGGGGTCGTTCCTCAAGGAAAAGAGACTCAATCAAGCGTACCATGTAGTTTAAAAGCACACACTCTAATGTTAATTAGTGCATCTTGTAAAAAGGGGGGCTAGTTTTTCAGATTACACCTCGACTAAATTTTAATCAAATCAATTGCTAAACTAGCATGCAAGTGTCAGTATGACTGTATGTAAGAATCTGACAAGCCTAGGAGGCAATTGGTGCCCAATTTAAATTATCATGGATCATCAGCCTTCTTGTCATTGCCATCGAGCACATGACAGAATCCCTCAATCTGCTAGCCATAGCCAAGAGGTTTTTGGCCAAAGGCCTGGAATTACTTACGAAAGTCATGCATCGGGAGTTAAGGCTGTTGTGGTTGCTGGGGCCCATCGTCCTCTCCCTAGGACATCTCTAGCATTTGCAATGCATACCATAATACCACTGCAAACATATCATCTAGCACGAGGAACAGTTGTGTTTCCTGAGATGGTTGTCCTGTAAGAATGAGGAAGAATCATAAATTGGGCAACTCTGCTCCCAATCAATGGTGGTCAAGAGCATATTGTCCTCCTCCAACCTCTCTATTTTATAGTAGTTACCAGCTGTTGTCGTTTGGATGAACATTTTGAGTCACCGCATAGCTCACCTTCCATGCTGAGATTCCGACCATGCCTCCCATAATAACCCTCCCATGCAAGTCATAACGAAGACATACACAAAGTAGGGGCATCATTCTCCCTCAAGCGTCATCGCCCATAAACACATCACGTCAAAGTTGGAGCACTAAGAGGTCTTGCTATGAAAAAAGTGGTCAGGAAAAGGAGGTGATGAAAGTATTTAACCGCAGGGTGATATATCAGGGTGTTATTACATAGTATGTACCTTCCTATTGAGCATGTGCCAAAAAATAGCCACGTTATACATCATGGCATCTCTGTCAGCACCCCAATCATCTACATATATCGAACGAAATTACCTAGCCACCTCACACTAGTCATTGTGAAACCCCACCCCCACCCCAAAGTGTGGACAGGAACTTGAGAACCTAACACATGTAGGTCGGAGAGTAGCACTCAAGAAATCCCCCTAAACCCACTAGTATATACCTACCCAATCAAGAAAAGTATAGCATCGGGATAACCACCTCGCAGAAACAAATCGATTTGCTAAGCATGCAGAGAACCTCGCTCAGAACAGCAGGAGAACCACTCATCACGTATACCCTCTATGAAAACACGATCAGAGAAAGAAGAGGGAAAACATGTAGGCCACGATCGCACGATCCAACATCTATAAATAAAAACACAAGATCACGAATCAGGTAAGAAAATTTAAGCACAAGAAGGAATAAGAAAGTGAATAACACTAAGTTGGTCATTGGAGCTTTCTCCTCGGGACCACCCTCGGGATCTCTATTGCAAGTACTCGAAGGGGCTAGGTTTGAAGTGTTGATTTCAGGAACTATAGTGATCTAGAAGGGCCTCTCGTAGTGACATCGTCTATGGAGAGATTTTTAATTCCGAATCTTCATAGTCCCTAGGAAAGTACGGAACCCAAACTGATGTTACAGTGTCCAACTAGAAAGCATGCAAGGACTGGCCTACTGAATAGGGCTGATAAACAGCAAAGTTGCACAGTAAGGCAAGGAAAAGGAATTGTGACAAGAATGAAACCACACTCGTGTGCCACCTCCACGGACAAATGATTATCCATCCCAATAAAGGTACCTCAAATAAAAGTTACGCTCCCACGTGACAATCATCTCGCATGCGTTTAAACTGAGACATAACTTAATGATTTATGATATACCGTCCCTTTATTTTTAGAATACTTAGTCATAAGGTCGCTTAGTCATGGAACTAGGTACAACAAATCATAAACATAACACATCGATGAAGGAATATCCGGAAGAGTCATACTCATATCAGTGAGCGGACTGCAATACTAACAATGTGATATTAGTGGATTGATGCTAGCAATGTGAAATACCGTGTACCATATAGATTAGGTCGCAAGACTAGTAATAAACTTTCTTTCACCGATCCTAAAATTCATACAAAAACTAAGGATTACATCAACATATTTCCTTTCTAGCCTAAAACATTCTGAAAGAAATATTACATCACGTCAAATATCAATCTATCACATAGGTAAAACATTTAACTAATTCCCTAGTTGTAAGCTATTCCACCCACTCAGGCGGTACAGTATGGTGGTGATGTTAGCAAACGGCCTTCTAATTCTCTCATTGCACCTCCTCCACTTCTCAAAGTTCCCCCGTAAAGAGATCATCCTGAAAGTAAGCAAGTATACTAGCAAGATGAATTACCGCCTAGCTAGCATACCGGTCTCATGAATCCACTCCAGCTTTACAAGTCCTTCAACTGTGTAGCTCATATTGCCCCTAGTGCTAATCCACCAAGAGTTTGGACTTTCCCTCGTGTGGGTTATACTAAGCCCCCATATGCAGTGGTCTAGAAAATGGAGATTCTTCATCCTTCTCCATCCTGACCCTGCGTTCACTAATCCCAACCATTGATCCTACAATTATGGAAAAGCTATCAGCTAATAGAACCTATAAAAAAATTCA
Organism: Rubia yunnanensis; assembly: GCA_037428765.1. NCBI lineage: Eukaryota > Viridiplantae > Streptophyta > Magnoliopsida > Gentianales > Rubiaceae > Rubia > Rubia yunnanensis. Next base: position 46,771,634 of record CM075069.1, on the reverse strand, counting down.
AAACACTTAAAAGTTTACACACTTACAACAAGCATAAGTGTTTCTAGAACGTCCCATGAAGAACATAATCTGAGCTTTCCCAGCAACCAGGGTAAACCTTTTAGCACACTCATGTGAATCAGAGTATAACATAACTAGTGATGCCCCAAACTCATATCTGAGGCATCCCAATATCCCAAACCACCAAACCTATAGGATACTTACAACTTACATGCACTCGCAACAACTTGAAATGACAACACAAAACATACTCTCGGGAATAATTTCACAAATACTAAGCTATGTTTAAACAACACACAACTACAATGGAAAAATACCCTGGCAACAACCCCTTTATGTGTAAATACCAGTACGGGTAAATTAAACCCTCTTTATCATAACACCCAAAAGGTTCCAAACCCCCCCCCCCCCCAAATTTCTTCATAATTGACTAAGCACTTATTCAGTCTTGATAATGAAACCCATTACTAGTTACAAAGTCTAACATTATTAATCTAAAAAGACTATGCCAACATGGAATACTTATCCACTAAACTACTAACCACCCAAGCCCAGACCCACACAACTCCTAAAAACCAAACCCACATCATACCAAGCTATCATATATGACCTCACCCCTCGCAAAACGCAATTGATGAGACGGTAATTGCATATTTTCTTAGGGCATTTGACACCACTTTTTATATGCTTTTGTTGGTGATTAATTAGTTTATGAGTGTTTTGCATGGTACTAGGTTAAAACACTTTGTTTGTTTATTTGTATCAACTCTTTTTTTTGTGAGACATTTGTGATTTAATAGAATTTTTCCTCCATGAGTTGGTCTACTTGATTTTGTGAGCTTAGATGAAGATCTTCATTGGAGAAGGCCATTTGCAAGAATGATAGTAGATAGAAGTCCAATCACAAGGTTGGTAGTAGATTGAAGACCACTTTATATAATGGTAGGAGATTGAAGAAGTTGGGAGAGGAAAAAGGAGAAAGTGTTCAAGAAAGGATTAGAAATGTTCATAGGTCACGGACTGTGCCAGTCAAGTTGCCCAAAAAATGCAAGGTCAGAAGAATAGACTGTGTAAATCTACACGGTCCTTGTACAATCAAATGTTGACGAGCACGTCCTAGAGAATGGAACATGTAATTCTACATGGTTCGTACCCGCTCAGTTTTCCCATAACATGGCTCCAAAGCATGAACCGTGTAATTCTAAACACTGCATCCCTAAAACCCTTGGCATGGTCCATGCCATTCTGTTGACTAGAGTTTGACCAGTGGGTAAAAACATTCTCTCTCCTCCTACTATATAAAGCAGTCATATCCTTTGGATATTAGAAGGGGGCGGATTTGAACTTTTTGAAAATCATTTTCTTCTCTTTCTTCATTCATTACTCAACATTAATGGCTTCCAAACCCATTTATGTTATGGGTTTGATTTTGTTAGCTTAGATTAGTATTTTCGATCATTTGTAAATGTATTTTGATTATTTACTTGAGACATTCCTAGATTCACATATTTTATGCTCTTATTATTATTATTGCTTTGTCTTATTTTGTATGATTATGCATGATTGATGTTAGTGTGTACAAATAATTGATTCCATTGCATGATCCTAAACTAGGCACAAGAATGAGCCAAGGAGTATTTTGTCTTATTATCGGGTTTGGTCAAAGGTTAATGTGAAGGTCGTGTTTAAGAGTGACAACATGCATGATTGTTAATTCTTTAGTTTAATTAGACTAGATTACTTAATTAAATTAGGATATGAAAAATACGGGAATAGCATGACCACATACTGTAGGGTATTGGTGATAAATTTGGTTAGGGTTGTAGTCTAGTTCCAAAAGTCATATCATGTGTTTGTAGTAAACTGGTCTAGATAAAATTTTAGGGGGAAATTAATAAGATAATAATGCTCTGAGTGGAACAATATAGGCTTAGAGTGGGTGTTCTTGGTAGAGGTCCCACCGAGTCATACTACTACCGTGTTTTATTGCGTGTTGGGGGCGGATTTATTAACCACGATAGTGAAAGATAGGGGCAGTGGTAGCAATTTTCTAGCTATAATGAGCGGAGGTCAGAGTTTGATGAGTGGGCCGAACCAGGATATTAGTAGTTGTAGGAGTTCCTGGTGGACCAACATCTCCACATCGTGTGATAAGGCATGGAATAGTCAAATTATTACTATGTGAATAGGAATCGAGGATCGATTCTAAACATCAAATACGTGATAAAAAGGCCCCCAAGGCCTTTATTATCATCTTTATTTCGTAGTTTATACTTGAATGCTCTTAGTTATTATCTTAATCACTTCAAAACAAAACCCCATTTTCTCTACTCTCAACACACAAACTTGCTGACGCATGTGTGTAAATTACATGAATTTATCTTTTAAACCCCTTGGTCTATGTGGATAATACCCGATGTTAGAACTAGATACTTTCTTGTAGCTAGGAGTAAAGTGGGGTACAACATATAAATCTTATCTTTGAGGTGCCATTCAAATTTTGGCATCGTTGTCGGAGACCTGGCCATTTAATAAATAGGTAGCATAGTTAGTTGGTAGAGTAGTTTGTTTTTTTGTGTTTTTGTTGTTTGAGCTATTGTTGTTATATACTTGTTTCTCTCACGTTTGTTAGCTTAGTGCCTGTCTAAGGCATATTATTGTCGTATCCCTTGTTTATGGTACGAACCTGTACCACAAACTTAGAACCATTACACTACTATCTCAAAACCAGGTAATTGTAGACGATATAGAAGGACAAGAAGAGTAACGGTAGAATTTCCACAAGCTCCATTTGTGATTAAAAAGGGGAATATGGTGGTGGAGGAAAATGGGATCCTTAGGGAGTTGATGGCTCTAAATAAACCCCTATGCATCAGTTTCCCTCATTATCCGCCAACATAACTTTTTAGCTAAATTCCGCCATGATATGATGTCTCCCCACTTTCCATGGGATGGTCGAAGAGGATCCAAAGAAGCACTTTTTAGAGCTTCATCTTGTGTGTACAAACATGAAATCGTTGAGAGTCTCAGAGGAAGACAACAACTTGAGATTATTTACATTCTTACTACAGATGTCGCTAAGGATTGGCTCTATTAACTCCTCCCGGCTGCATCACTACTTGATATATATGAAGAGAATATTTTTAAAAAATTTCATCCCCACCTCAAAGTCTTCCAATTTGAAGAAGCAACTTTTGAATACCTCCCTCTATGCCAACGAGGCACTCGATGAGTATTGAGAGAGATTCAAGATACTTTTAGAAATTTTTACATACGGGGGCTTGCGTATTTCTTCTTTGATGGTCTGAATAAGAGAGATATGATGATGGTCAACATCGAGTGCAAAGGGTCCATAGCAAACAAAAGCGCTAAGCAAGCCATGGCCCTCTTTGAGAAATTAGTAAACAGGGCAATGCTATTTGGGACTCAACCAAGGGTAGATACAAGTAGATAGATGAATCTTACCTCCCCAAAATAGGAGGGGAAAGTGCAAGCCCTCGCATCAATGATTAAAGAACTCATAAGAGAGAGAGCTCACCAAGAAAATTTTTGCAAGATTTTTTTCATGTGATCATTTGACCGACGATAACTTGAGTCGTTGGAGCAATGGGTAGGGGCAAGGATCTTCGAGAGAACAATAATGGGATGGCTACCAACATTTTGATCTAATCAATCCTTGGGAGGATCGGAGTTTTGATACATCCAACGTCAACCATCTCAAGCAAGACATAACAAGAATGGTTAAGGCCAATGTGAAGTTTATATCCCAAATGCATGAACAAATTCAAGACTTAAACACCAGGGCATTTTCAAACATAAGGGTCTTGGAAGCTAAGGTTTATAACTTAACCTTTTCGATTCACCGTTTAGAAGCCAAATCCAAAGGGCAATCCCAGTGCCACCCATACGGAGGATTAATCCCATATGTGAGTACAATGATTGTGAGACCCAAGGTGGAGGGAGGGGGGAGTCATATGTTGGTTGAACCACAAAGGAGATTCGAAAGAGGATTTCATGAATTATGGAAGAAGGAACGTAGAGGCATAATGATGGTCACTCAAGAAGGACAAACTTCCAAGATTACAGAGAAGTGGGAGATGGAAAAGGTCGCACCTTCTCCACCATTCTTGAAAATGTTAAGGGATAAGAAAAGGAATGACAACAACAAGGAGCTCTTTAAAATCTTCCGTCGTTGTGAGGTAAGTATCCATCTTGTTGATTCTATTGAAAAGTTCCTATATATTCTACGTTCTTGAAAACAATATGCATACAAAAGAATAATTCTAGATCTAAATTGGTAGAACAAGTAAATAGCCATGTGTCACCTCTCTTGCAAAAAGTGTTTCCTCCGAAGTGTGTTGACTAGGGCATGTTTACAATTCTGTGCATAAATTGAAAATACCATGTTTAAAGATGACATGGTAAGGAGCCTCAATTAATGTCATTCCATACTCATTGTATAAGGTTGTATACCATGGCAAATTACAAGATACCGAGGTAGTGGTTCAATTTGCTGACCTCTCCAACGCATAACCTATAAGTATTGTGGAGGATGTGTTGGTTAAAATAAATGAATTGAATTTTTTTATGGATCTTTATGGTCTAAGCATGGAAAATGATAAGGAAGCCATCCCCATTCTTTTCTGTAGACACTTCTTAAAAACCTCTAGAACTAAAATTGATGTGCATACATGCCAATTGACTATGGAACGTAATGGTGAGGTTGTAGAATTTAACATATATGTTAGCATAAAATATCCCATTGATGATCCTTCTTTACATGCCATTGATATTGTTGATGAAATTGTGCAAAATGTCTTTGATGCTACAGTAATGATAGCTTAAGAGAATGATCTTGATTATGATGATATACTAATACCTCTAAATGCTAGCTTGGTTTGGAGCCTATGGAGAGACCCATTTAGACACCCTCTCAGAAAACCTAATTGAGCTTAAGGGATCGGGGACCTCCCCACCCCCAGTGAAGACACATGTAGTTTAGCTTCAATCATTACCTGAAGACTTGAACTATGCATTTTTAGGTGAGGGAGACACACTACCGGTTATCATATCTAGAAAACTCACTAGTGTCTAAGAGGGAAGTTTATTGGTGTGTTGAGAAAATATACGGGAGAAATAGGGTGGAGCATTACCGACATTAAAGGCATAAGCCCATCGACTTGCATACACCCCCATCCTATTGGATGAAGGGGTGAAACCTATGAAGCAACCTCAAAAGCGGATAAACCCGCCAATGGGTTAGCCCTACCCTAGTTGTTCCCAATGGGTTAGCCCTACCCAAGTCCTTAAAATACTTCAAGTCGGGGTGATATACCATATCTTTGATAGTCAATGGGTTAGCCCTACCCAAGTTGTTCCCAAAAGATTTGTGTCATGCGGTGACCCGAAAACACCAATTACCTTGTCTTTCATAGATCAAATGTTAAAAAGGCTAGCTGGGCATGCCTACTATTGCCTCTTAGATGAGTATTCGGGGTATTATAAAATATTTATTGACCCGGAGGATCAAGAAAAGACCACTTTCACTTGTCCATTTAGCCCTTGTGCCTATTGGCGCATGCCATTTGATCTTTACAATGCCCCAACACATTTCAAGAATTCATGGTAAGCATTTTCTCAGAGTATGTTAAGTACTTTGGAGAGGTCTTTGTGGATGATTTTACCATTCATTGGGATTCTTACGATAGTTATTTACATCATCTATCATTGGTTCTCAATAGGTGCTTTGAAACTAATCTTGCCTTGAAATCCAAAAAATGCCACTTCACGATGGAAAAGGGCATTGTATTAGGTCATGTAGTCTCTTTACAAGGCCTTTAAGTACATAAGACAAAAGTTAACACAATCCAATCCCTACCTTGCCCCTTGAGTGTTAGAGAAGTTAGATCATTTTAGAGAAGTTAGATCATCTCTAAAATCGTATCCCCTTTGTGTAAGTTGTTGTAAAAGGATGTAGAGTTTACGGTTGATGAAGAGGGAAAAAGTGCATTTGATACTTTGTAAGTGATGCTAGTGATCACCCCTATCATATAACCTCATAATTGGTCCCTTCTTTTTGAGATTATGTGTGATGCTAACGACTATGCCATTGGCGTGGCTCTTGGTAAAAGAGTAGGGAGGATACCAAATATCATATACTATGCCTCAATAACTCTTAATGATGACAACACAACTACTCCACTCCTGAGAAAGAGTTATTAGTCGTGGTATTTGCACTCGAGAAGTTCATACCTTAGTTGCTTGGAACAAAGGTTACTGTCTTCATGGATTATGTGGCTCTTCGTCACTTGATGACCATGAAAGAGGCAAAACTGAGATTAATTAGGTGGATACTTCTCTTGATTGAGTTTGCCCTGGATGTGAGGGATAAGAAAGGAAGTGAGAATGTGGTAACCAACCATTTGAGTAGGGTAGTGTCAACACATGTGCTAGATCCCATCAAAGAAGAGCCTGAGTTAGAGCCCATCCAGGAAGAATTCCCCGGCGTGCAACTACTTGGACTCAAAACAAGTCAACCTTGGTAGACCGACTTAATTAACTACTTAGTCATCGGCCAATTTCAACTCTCGTACACCAAGCTCAGGAGAGATAGAATGATCATTAGAAAATTCTTGAATAGTGGCCTCTATTGGCCAAACTTGTTGAAGCAAACCTTTCAATTTTTCCAATATAGTGAAAATTATCAAAGGACGGGAATCATCTTGGCCAAAAATGAAATGTCATAATCTTCCCTCTTGTACTGTGAGATCTTTGATGTGTGGGGTAATAGAGGTCGGGTCAAAATGATATAATGGGATATATTAACATCGGCCCAATTGGAATATTGCTAGACCATTCAACGCCGCATTTATAGGGTATTAAAGGGTTGTAATTAATGTAATTATTATTAAGGCTCTACGGTATAAATAACAAATATGTATTCATTTTTTGTATACATTCTGTCTTGAAAAGTGTGCATATACTCATTACTGACTTAAGCATTGGAAGACTGACCCCTGGGCTCCCCATGGAAAGTTTTATTGCAGGTCATAATCAAGGAGCTCGAGCTTACTTTCTGTTTGGTTGTCTCAGGTGCATCAATTAGTGCCATCTGTGGGGATGACTAAGTCAGAGTTGAGTTTCTTGGTTTATGCATACGGTTACTCGAAGGAGTGAGAGATTGAGGTTGAAAGGTACTAAAGCCAGTAACGAAGCACAATCTAGGAGAACAGATATGGCTAATCCCCAGGAGATGCAGGATATCGAAACTGAAGAGGCTCGGGTATCGGTAGTTAAGTTGGGGACGGTACACGTCTCAACTACGGACCATGAAAGAGTGCAAATTTCAAGTGGTCCTGATCTCCGAGTTATTGAAGCTCCTTGTGGGGATGTTGTGGGACCCTCGAGACTCCTATAAGTTAATATGGAGTAGGGAGTCAGGATTATCAAACCTGCTCAGAGTGGACTAGCCGGTTCGTGAGATGATAGAGGTGAAGGTTCACAGAGGTTTCAGCTGACTCTTACATGGAGGCTTATGAATGAACTTTGGATGGTAATCAGGGTATAAGAATGATACCCTGATATGGCCAGATCAGGGTATATGACTCTTACATGGTATATGGCCAAGCAGAGCATGTCCAGATCAGGGTATATGACTCTTATATGGCCAGATCAGGAATTGACCCAAGCAGAGCATGTCTTAGCTGCGGCACAATATCGAGTGATCCCCTCAAGGGGTATGAATATCTCGAGCGATTTAATACCATCTATACATGTAGGAATGATGATGAGCTCAACATCTCAACCCATGATAGCTTATCCTTACCCGGCCTATGCATGAGAAATGTTGCAGGCACGACCTCAGCCTTCTTTCCTGGATTACTAACATGCAATGGTGTATTTGATGCCTCCATTAGTCCCGTTAACCTTAACAGTTACCCTTCCAGGGCCTAAAATGGGATACGGGGAAATAACTTCTCTAGGAGTCTAAGGATATAGAAACATGGGATTGCAGAATGCAATGGCCAGTCAAGGGCCTTACAATCTTTTTAGACAATTGCTAAATTACCCAGGGAATATGTAGCCTTTGGTACATTCTCGACATATGGGAGCTCAACCTACATACCCTTTGCAGTTTGGAGAAAACGGACAAGGATTGAACTCGATTGGAAGGCAACAAGAATTGGTGATAGATGCAGGTGTTTCCCTTAAAAGAGAGTTAGATGGGTGATTGAGCTAATGGTCCAGGCAGCGGGATTGCCTTTTAGCTTGGTGATAACAGGGGTTCGCTAACCGTTAGATGTAAAGCCCCCTGAAGGGATTCCTACCTATAGTGGAGAGACAGATGCTTGAGAGTTCATTCAAACATTGTTAAGTATGAGGAATTTGGGGGATTTTGAAGAAAAGATAACATTTAAACTGGTGGGGAGTTACCTACGAGGGAAGGCCCAAGTACCAAGAGGTTTGTTACCCTTGTATAGAGATTTAAGTGGAGCTTTATTAAATCAGTATGCATAAAAGAAAAAAAATCACAAAGACTTTGTTAGAACTTTATCAAACTAAGCAGAAATTTGGAGAAAACACAGAGGCCTTTTATCATCGATATGTGGATGAGAGTTTGGGGGTAATATACACCACGAAAAATGAAGTAATTGGGGTATTTTTTGGGGATGCAAGATATGGAATTGTACAAGAAATAGTGGCATGAATACCCCCCCGCACATTGCAAAAACTTCAGGAGGTAGTGGAATAGCACACGAGGGTAGAAGAGGCTACTAAGAAGAAGAGAGACAACCTGGTAGAGAAGTCTAGAAAGAATATTGACTCTTGAGGAAAGAGACCAATGGAAGCAGCTAGGCCTACCTTCGAGAGGTATGCTCCTATGCTGCCAACACTTGGAGGAAGAACCCATGTGCAGATTCTTAGTATACATAGAGAATTATTTTGGCAGCCCCCGCCTATGATAAATACACTAAATGTTATGATGGCCAGAAGGGCAACGAATTGGCATTGTGATCATCATAGAGATTATGGCCATGACACGAATGATTGTGCACATTTAAGGATGGAGATTGAAAGGTGTGAGAGAGAAAGACGGTTCTGAGGCCCTGGACCCTAAAATAATCATGCTGGGCCCCCAAGACCCAGAAATGATCGGAGGGAATGGCATCTGTATAGGAGGAACAATCAAAATAATAGAGGAAGGGGAGACAGAGGCCCCACAATCCAATGATTCAAGATAGAAGCCTGGAGGGAAGGAAGGAAAGGCATCAGGAGCAACAAGGAGGCAATCAGGAAAATAGGAATGGATATAATCCACCAATTCGAAGGGTAATCAACGTTATCAAGGAAATCGTTAGGGAAAGATCCTTGAATGCTATAATGAGAGCGAGTGCACGAAAGGTCCCACCAGGAGAACCAATCCATAAAATATTTTGGCCAGATGAGACTATGACATTCTCGGAGGCTGACACGGTCTCAAATCACACGTCACATGTTGATCATATGGTGGTCTCGACAGTGGTCAGAATGTCTTTAGTAAAAAGGGTGTTTATTAACGATGGAAGCGGGGTATAAGTAATGCCCGTTGATTGTTTTGATCAGTTGGATATAGGGCATGGTAATCTGAAGAAGTTAAACTCGCCTTTTTCTGGTTCCACAGGGAATCCCATATTTCCTCTAGGGGAGATACCATGTCGGTTCAAATATTGATGGTGATAAAGGGGTAATGACAGATTGTAATTTTGTAGTCACTGACGCCCTTTCCCCCTATAATGTGATCATGGGAAGGCCGTAGATGTGCTAGGCTTGAGCAATCTGGTCACCTTATCATCTTATGATGAAATTTCCAACTGATAGAGGGATAGTTTCTATTCTAGGTGACCAGGTTGTGGCTAGAAGTTGCAACCTTACAGCGGTGAGAAAGGCAAGGAGACAGATGAATGTGGCTTCAGTACATGGGGAGGTTGACCCAGTGGATATAGTACAAATGCACGTTTGAGATGATGGAACATTAGCCATTGGGAAATTGATGCCTGAGAGCGTCAAAGAAAAATTGAGTAACTTGTTGGAGAGATATGGTCATGTCTTTTCTTAGAATACTTCGGACCTCACAGGAGTGCCCTCAAACCTAGAAGTGTATAAGTTGAATATTGACCCTTCAATCAAACCAGTGAAACAGAAAAAAAAATGGTGGTTGCCCCTGAGAAGGCTGAGGCCATCAAGGAAGAAGTTGAGAAGTTATTGAAGGCAGATGTCATTGAAAATGTGTTCTACCCTGAATGGATAGCTAATCCAGTTATGGTCCCAAAACATGATGGAGCTTGGCGGATGTGCATAGATTTCATCGATCTGAATAGACGTTATCCCAAGGACAAGTACCCTTTGCCAACAATTCATAAGTTAGTGGAATCTATTGATGTACATCAAGTCTTGGCCTTCTTTAATGCACATAAAGGGTACTATCCAATTCTTACGGCAGGTGAAGACAATGAGAAAACATCGTTTTCCCCTTATATGGGTTCTTATTGCTATAAGAAGATTTTGTTTGGGCTCAAGAATGCTAAGGCAACCTATCAGCGGTTAGTTGATAAGCTATTTAAAGAGCATATTGGAAGAAATATAGAAATTTATGTAGATGACATGGTTGTGAAAAGCAGAAGCTACAAGGAATTCTTTGCATATATGGAGGAAACTTTCGAGAAGCTTCAAGGGGCAAACTTAAAGTTAAATCCAACTAAATGTGCTATTGGCGTAGGAGCTGGAAAGTTTCTTGGATTCATGGTATCCGAGAGGGTTATTGATGTTAACCCCGAGAAAGTTGAAACATTGATGAGAATGAAAAGTTCACAAACATTGAAGGAGGTACAGAAGCTTACGGGATCCCTGGCAGCATTGAGTAGATTTCTCTCAAAAAGAGCAGAAAGGCATCTCCCATTTTTTTATGTACTTTGAGGGGCTAATAAATTTGAGTGGATAGAGAGGTGTAAAGAAGAATTCAAGCAGTTAAATGAGCATTTGAGGGTGTTACCTACCCTCATGAAGCCCGAAAGGGGGGAGACGTTGTGCTTATACATTTTTGTCTTGCCCTTGGCAATCAGTGTCATTTTGATAAAAGAGAGAGAGGGCGCAGCATCCCATTTATTTTCGTAGTCAAGCTTTGCAAGGGCCGGAGATGAGGTACACAACTCTCGAGAGAATGATATTAACTTTAGTGCATGCAGCTAGAAGATTGCATCCTTACTTCTAGGGGAATACAATAGTGGTTCTCACAAATCATCTAATCAGGCATATTCTATTAAAATCATAGGCTTCCGGGAGAAGAATTAAGTGGGTTGTGGAGTTAGGAGAGCATGCTATTTGATATCAACCTAGAGTTGTAATCAAGGGTCAGTCGCTAGCATATTTTAAGTGGAAACCTTAGAACCCATCGAGCATGAAGACCCTACTGGAGAGGGGGAGGTTAGAAAGAATGAGGTTTGGAAGTTGTATGTAAATGGTTCCTCACATTCGGGTGGTAGAGGGGTTAGGGTACAACTCACCAGTTTTGATGGTAAAGACTACCCCTACATGCTACACTTCATGTTTAAGGCCAAAAATAATGAAGCAGAGTAGGAGGCCTTGACAACTGGACTGCGGTTAGCTAAAGAATTGAGGGTGAAAGATCTAGATATTTACAGTGATTCTCATATAGTGGTTCAACAGGTGAATGGGGGAATATAAAGCCAGAGAACGCAACCTACAGAGGTACCTAGAGGTTGTGAAAAACCTTTTGAAAATTTTTAGATCACATACACTAACACAGGTCCCATGGGAAAACAATCAAAAAGCATATGCTCTTAGTAAGCTTGCTTCTTCAGACCTGGGTGTTCAATTTCAAAGACAATTGCTCATAGAAACTTTGAACAAATGAAGCTTCAAGGAACCAATGGTTCTGGAAATCAAAGAGGAAGATACTTGGTTGTAGACTATTGTGAAATACCTTCGAAGGGGAGCTTTGCTATAGAACAAGGTCGAGGCCAGAAAGATAAGGCTTAGGGAATCAAGATACGTGCAGCAGGAAGTAGTATTATATAGAAGGGGTCATCTATAACCATTACTTTTGCGTGTTACCCCTTATGAAGCAAACTATCTAATTTGGGAGGTTTATGAAGGAGTATGTGGTAGCCACCAGGGAGCTCGATCGATGGCAAGAAGGCTCATTCGAGCAAACAAATACACACATGCTTGTCACCAGTACCAGAAACATGCTCCCATAATCCACATTCCGTAGGAAGAGTTGACAAATATTTATAGTTCATGGCAATTAGATAAGTGGGGGATCGATCTGGTAGGACCTTTTCCTGAACCCCTTGGTAAGTTCAAGGACCTGATACTAGCCTTTGATTATTTCACAGAGTGGGTCGAGGTCAAACCTTTAATGAACATAAGGGGAAAGACAGTCATTGCATTATGTTGGAAGAATATTATATATCGCTTTGGGATTCCAAGGACAATAATTACTGATAATGGAACTCAATTCTCCCAAGACCCATTCAAAGGGTGGTGTGAAGAGTATAAGATTCAACAAAAGGTGGCAGTAGTATATCATGCTCTAGCTAATGGTCAAGTAGAAGTAACTAATCAGACGATAGTTAATATTATTTGAGATTGGCTCAAGGGGGTAAAAGGAAACTGGATATGCAAGATACCGAATAATTTTTGGGCATACTGGGCAGCCAAGTCTTCTGTCACTGGTGAAACATCCTATAGCTTGGTGTGTGGTTTGGAGGTAATAATTCCTGCGGAGATAGGAGTTCCCATTCTGAGGTTGATGGATGCAGCAAATAAGACAACTGATCAGGAAAATTACTACATGGACCTTGATATGGTGGAAGAAAGGCGAGAACTGGCATCCCTGCATGAAGATAGGGTAAAAGAGAGGGTCAAATGATATCATGATAGAAGGGTAAAGAAAGTGTTGTTTAGCCTAGGAGATTTGGTGATGAGGAAAAATGAGAAGAATCACCAGGAACCTAAAGGGAAATTGGCTGCTAACTGGGAAGGACCCTACGAAGTGGTCGAAGCACATCCAGGAGGCATCTATGTCCTGGAAGCCATGGATAGAGTTCAAGTGACTAGAAGATGGAACATTACTAATTTGAGGAAATATTACCAGCTTTTAAAACACAAGTGATATGCTGATAAGTGGCATTCCGTACCTTATTTCCAACTTCGGCTGATGATCTAGTGATATGCTGATAAGCGGCACTTTGTACATTAATTCCACATAAGGCTGATGAGTTGAGTGAAAAGATGATAAGCGGCACTCCGATGATAATACTAGTTAAGGCTGATGAACGAGTGAAATGCTGACAAGCGGCACTCTCATAGTACCCTTGTAATCTTAATTACTTGTCTAGTTGAACTATTCTTGCAGGATGTAGGAGGAAACACCAAACCTGGGTAAAATCTCTTGTGTTCTCGCATTTTACAATTTCCTTTAACTATAACAATTGTTCAAGTTAAATCATAGGAAGATCGAGTGATATGCTGATAAGCGGCACTACAAAATTAATTTCCATCCTGATTGATAACTGAGTGAAATGCTAATAAGCGGCACTCATGGCAAATCCTGGGCTTGTATAGTTAATGATTTAATTAATAGAATATGTTGATAAGTAACTCAAACCCCATTCAGGCCTACAAAGTTCTTTGAACACTACCTCATGCTAAAAAGGCAGTCTGATATATTATATCTTTGGGCTATCCTATAATATTCTCCTAACTGGAGTAATTTGTGAAGGTAATCTTTGTCAACAAGTTGAAAATAGGTTGAAATTTACAATCTGAATGAGTGCTGCCAACCAAATCAATGTCAATTACATTGTGATGACAAACTTAAAAGCTTTAATATATACGAGGTACATGATACATTGAATCATTGGTATACAACAAAAGTATGCTCAAATTACGATAACTTGAACAATAGCATGGAGAAAATCTATCTATATGGCTGAAGGGGCCAACTTTCTTAATCTTACGTCTAATTGCTCAAGCTCTTCCATCTTAATATCAGTTTCACGATGAAAACCCCTCATCTACTCCTCTTCTGGGTACTCGAAGGGGTTTAACGACGTCTTCATTTTACATTTCCTTGTTACAGGCCTCTTATACAAATTCCTCAAAGTGGATCCTTCATTTTCACGACGTCTTTTTGAAGACTTTTTAGTAGCATTACTCGAAGATGCGCTTTCTATTAGTTTCTCAAGATACTGATTTCTTTGAACAGGAGGATCCGCGACCGCTCGAAGTGGGGTGAGTGCTAGATTGAAATTCTTTCAGCCACTTTAGGATAGCATCAGAAGCTGCTTTTTTCTGGTCAGTTCCATTTTTCGTACACATTACAATCCACGATCCAATAGCGGGAAGCCTTAAGCATAAATTTTGGTAAATGTTGGGAATCTATCAAATATAGAGTGGGGATACCATGGGAGAGGCAATGAGCCTAAAGGCTCATGTCGTACAGTTTCTCAAATTCTTTGACCTGCATCTTCCAGGCCTCGACTTCTCCCAGGAGTCGAGCATTCTCAGTGAGAAGGGAATCAACTAAGGAAGGATCTTTGCTTGAATGTGGATCCTTTGTTGACAAGGTTTCCTCCAACCTGGCAACTTCACCTATGGCTACCTGATGGAGTTGTACCACCTCCTCTAATTGCAACCTAAACTTGTATACTTCACCCATGCTAGCGATCAAGAAAACTTTGAGGACTGGTAGCCTATTGGCATCAGCAAGGCATATTTTTAAGGATCCAAATTGGCTTTTTATTTGATGAATTGTCTTTTGATAGTTTTACTTAGCGGGATCATAGTCCTCCACAACCACGAGTGAAACTACTCCATTGTACTTTTAGGCTAAGAAGCTTATTACGAAATCTTTAAAGGCAGGATGTTCCTTAGATCGCCATGATTTCAACTCCTCCTCTCTTCATTGCATTTTGCAAGGTCCAACATTGCCTTCATCAGATGCCCACTGGTTTCATTCAGCTCTATTCGAGTTTTCGATAGTTCCATGTAAGTGCATTCTAACTGCCTTTATAGTGAGTTACGCTACGAGAGAAAAAAATTGAAAAAATAAGTAAATGATCAACAGTTAAAATGTCTTATTCATTAAAAAAAGGAAGATACATGAGGGGGCTAAATATAAGCAAAAATTACAGTTTATTTCCTACCCTAGTAGTGTCCTCCTTAGTGGTGGATGGAACCTGGTCCCCCACGACTTTCTCCACCAAAGTTGGCTGCTGATGAGACTGACCGCTATTTTTTTCCGGGGTGAGTGCTTGAATCCCTTCAGCTATGAGAAAGTGCCCATTGGACTTAAGGTAGTTCAGCAAGGTGAAACTCAGGCCACCATCCTTAACTTCTTCATCCCATTTTGTATCCAGAACATCCATGAGCTTGGGCTTGATGAGTTCATCCAGCAATTTGACATCATCCTCGGACAAGGAAGAAACTAGTTTGGGTTTTAATGTTTCATTGACCAGAGCGCTGCATTTGAGTTGCTTGGCCAATTTGAGGAGCTCGACAAAGAATTTGAACAGCTCGGTATTGTTCATCACTTAAAAGCTTCGAGAAGGCAGACCTGGGCACTAGGATTTTTTGCTGCTTTCACCCTCTGCTCGAGGACCTCCTTATCGAGGAAGGCTTTCCGACTCTCAACCTCGAGTATTCCATTCTTTTCCTTTTCAACTTTGAGAGATTTTCTTAGCTTAGCCATCTCGAAGCCTTTTTGCTTCACCTGCTATTGCAGCTGACCATGACCTGAAGTCACTGCTTGCAAAAGAGCAGCCAAGCCCTGGGTCACTTGGCCACGATGTTAAGGGACCTAGAGAATGGTTAAGAGACTCGATAAGCTGATTAGATATGTTAAGTTATGAACTAGAAAATCATTTAAAACTTCACAAAATGTATGTATATATATGATGTAACATGAGGATCGTCAGTCAAGGTCTCGAGGACATACTCGTTGATAGTAAGAACACTTGGAGTAGTCGCCAGAGTGTTGGAGGAGAGTGCATGTGGGTTCGGCTGCTGGGAGATGTGGGAGGCTCGGCCCTCTATCCTTTGACGCTGATTCCTCGAAGTAGAAGTGTAGCCATTCGGCCTCTTGTTTTGGGCAGTCTTTCCAACATCCACCTGAGGGGTGGATGTCTACTGCAAGAGGGCAGGGGCACCTTTAGGGTCACTTTTCTTGGAAGTCATAGTTGAACATATACCCACTAAGAAAGCCAAGAGAATTAGACTAAAACAAAAAAAACAAAAAAGAAGAGAGAGAGGGGGGGAATAAAACAATAATATGTATTAACACCTTCGGAGACTTTCGTGGGTCTAAATCCATTATTAGGGGGCTCGAGAGGGGGCTCCTGAGGGGGGGGCTTCGGAGGCTCTTTTTACTTTCTTGTTATCTTTCTAAAGCTTCACATACACGAACTTCTCATAAACCACAACCGACCAGACAAAACCACCAACATTCCTACCAGGGATTGAATAAAGACTATAATCAAGAGATGTAGATAAATGTCATTTTCTGTCGCCCTCAAGATGGCCGGGGTAGGAGTATTCCCCATACTTTGGGGACTCAATCTGTACATTTGAGTTCCATTGGGGAAACATATATTTTATACAATCGAAGGAGATTCATTTTCTCTAGTTCCTCTAGTCCCCCGAATGGGAAGGAATGGTAAAGACTTTATGGTGCACTTCTCTGCTAACGAAGGTGATAACATTCTCCGCTGACTTACCGCTATAAGATACTCCGTACAATGAACGAAGCGGTTTATACCTTAGATCGATCCCAAATTCATGGCATCTAGTTAGAAACATCATAATAATCACCAGGACGCTGGGGTGAACCTCTGCGAGGCTAACTTGGAATTCCTTGAGAAGTTTAGAGAATAAGGGTGGAAAAGGGAAGCAAAGCCCCATAAGGAGATGCCTAATAGAAATAGCTGATCTCCCTTTGGGAAGATTGTCAGGGGTATCTCCCTCTTAGAAAAGCTGGAAATCTACATTTGGAGCTATCCTTTGACCGAGGGGAATCGAAGCCAGGATCCTCAAGATAGTTTTTCTGTCTTCGAGAATGGGGGCTTGTTGGCAGAAGCTCCAATTTTCTCCCCTCGAGACATTTTCTTCTATCCTTGAGATATCTTCTTCCCTTGAGACACATCTATTACTTCTCGAGAAACCTCATTTTCTTCTCGAGGTACTTCTTCTCTCTGTGGAGGCACATTCTCTTCTTCCCTGGCCTCGAGGATTATATTTGATGGAGGGTAAAAACCAACTTTACCAGTAGTAAAGGTTCGTCTCACATATGGTTTACCCATACCTAGTGGCCAAACTTAGGTATATCCTTGAGGAGGCATGTCCATGATAGGTAAAACCTCTGGGATGTAATCCATGTGGTCGAGAATATCATCTTACATACCAGACTCGTACTACAACCCATCAGAATAGCTTCAGAACCAAAAATCAACTTTTTCGGTGAATTAATATGTTCTCCATCCACTCCAACCTTGCAGGAAAACCCCCTCTTAGTAAAACCCTCGCCGGAGATGTTCATTAAATTAAAGAAAGAAAGGGAGTAAGAGAGGGAAAATTGGAGGACTTACTGGTTTCAGAGGAGAGGATGATGGAGTTGGAATTGTTGCTAGAAGAGGAAAATAATAAATAGCCCTTAGATATAACCTCCTTTGTGACAATACATGTAAATGAAGAAAAGTGGAAGTTGAAGAAATGGGGGTAGTTCATAAACCTAAAACGGCATTAAAGTAATGATAACTCTGGAAAACTAAAAATTTTGAAAAGATGCGACTGTTTTTTCACCTTTTTGGAGCACGTTGTTTTGGGCGCATCAACACACGCAATTTCCAGACACACACGCCTTTTGGTATTCCAGCAAACTTTGAGAGTAAGAAAACTGGATACCTTTTCGAGACCTAAAATAGTATGTGAAGAACCCCATCTCGAATGCTGATGAGCCGAGATCCTCGAATCATTATCGGGGGAAAAGTTCTTGAATGCTGATAAGCTGAGATCCTCGAATTATTATTAAAGAAAAAGTTCTTGAACTGCTATCTTGATATTTTGGGGCCTCAAACAGGAATCTAGTTTTCTAGGGGCTTTTGATTGAGGTTGGGTCCAGATGTGATAATGAGCTATATTAACATTGGCCTAATTGGAATATTGCTAGACCATTCAACGCTGCATTTATAGGGTATTAAAGGGTTATAATTAATGTAAATTATTATTAAGGCTATACAGTTAAAATACCAGGTATGTATTCATTTTTTGTATTCATTTTGTCCTGAATACCATGCATATACTCAATACTGACTTAAGCATCGGAAGGCTGACCCATGGGCTCCCCAGGGGCAGTTTTACTGCAGGTCATAATCAAGGAGCTCGAGCTTACTGTCTATTCTGTTGTCTCAGATGCATCATGGGGGATAAACTTCATAGGACCATTCCCGAACTCGGGTAGCGAGCCGTCAACTATGTATCTAAGTTGGTAGAAGCGGAAGGACACAAAGATCGATGGCTTCAAAATGGGGTTGGGTTCCTAAAACTAACAATTTCTATCGGTTCAAGGTTCCTCAAACCATGATTACTAATAGAGGCACTAATTTTTGCAATCAGGCCATTGAAGCATTGATGAACTATGGAGTCGCCACAAGACATGCACCTCATATCACCCCAAACAAATGGGCAATTCGAGGCCTCTAGTAGAGAGAAAAATATATACCTGAAAAATATAGTGAATCCATTAAGAAAATATCGGAGTACTCGGCTAGAGGATACACTTTGGACATACATATAATCGCATGTAAAACCCCCAATATGTATGTCACCATGTATACTACATTTTGGGAAGGCATGTCATCTCCCGATTGAGCCAGAGCATAAAGCATATTGGGTCGTTAAAAGCCTAAACACAAAATTGGATGAAGCCGGGATCAATAGGAAGTTACAACTTCAAGCGTTTGAAGAAATACAACATGTTGAATATGCAGCAATCTACAAGGAAAAGGTTAAAACATAGAACGACAAGAGAATCGTGAAGAAAGATTTTGAGGTAGGCTACTTTTCCAATCACGACTTTGCCTTTTTCCAAGTAAGTTGCGCTCAAGATGGATAGGTCCATATGTGGTGAGAAAAGTCGTTCCCCATGGTGCAGTGGAAGTAGAAAGTGATGAGGATGACCACGTCGTGAAGGCAAATGGACACCGATTGAAACCATACCTTGAGAATGAATCTTTAGAGTCATTTGAGAAAATTATCACCCTCGAGGACTTGGCTTATGAATGAATCTTCTCATAAGACTAAATTGTATTTTTGGTCCCCTAAATATTATACAATACCATTTGGTCCTCAAGGTCAATACTGCATTTGTTCAACAACTAACATACTGAAATTGATTTTTTTTTGTCCCTAGAGATGGTTTTCAGGTAAAATCAATGCGGTATTGGCCAAAAATCTATAAAATGACCATTATGCCCCCGATTAAAAAGGAATGATGACACCTGGGGTTTAGGGGATGGATCGGGGGGCAGAGCGACGGGAGCTAGAATTTGGCGTTGAGCATGTTCAGATCCAGCAGTGAGTTCGAGGGACAACCTTGGCGAGCTCGGCAGTGTCACCAGAGGTGGCGCTGCTCGAATGTGGCACTAGGTGGTCACAGGCTTGACGACAGTGGCGTTAGAAGACCACAGCAGCGAGGACAAGGGAGGAGCCAGGGCGCATGGAGTCCACTCACTGGATCTTCTTCCTCGGCAGCGCGCTTGGATCTCTCGCGCTTGATAGAGCGCATCTCTGTTGTTGTGGTTTCTGAACGATCGACGACAGGGAGCTAGGGTTCTTCGACGGTGAGGCGACCACTAGGAATTGCAGACAACGAGGCGGCGAGGAAATGGTTAGGAAGAATTGAAGATGACGAGGAATTGCAGACGGTGAGTAATTGCAGATGACGAGGCAGCGAAGTAGAAACCCTTGGTCTGCAATTCGAATCGAGGTGACTGTGAAGTTGAAACCCTAGGTTGCCGACAAAGTTGAAATGAAGCGACAATGACAAGGCTCGCCGGAGACGAAGCAAAGCAGCAACAGAAATAAAAAAGAGTGGCGGGGTAGGTATAGCCGGAGATAGAGAAGCTAATCGGAGGAGAGCACGGCTGGAGAAGCTGATCGAAAGAGAATGAACTCGCCGGAGAAGAAGCTGATCGGCGGAGAATCTGATCGGTGGTGTTGACCGTATTTTTTATTTTTTTAATCATATTATTTGTAAAATTACCATTATACCCCTAACTATACTGAAAACCCATTTAATCTTACCTGAAAACCATTTTGGGGACCAAATAAATTATTTTGTATTTGTTGGTTGCTAAACAAACGCAACATTGGCCTTGGGGACCAAATAAATTATAAGATGTTATGTTGGGGACCAAAAAAACAATTTAATCTTCTCATAAATAATTGGAGACACTCTTATTAGTACACTCTCTGTTTCTCATTATATGAGATACTTTTCTTTATAGGATGTTTATTTTATATTGATACATATTTTATTTTTGATAAAATTCTTTCAATTTCATCAACTCATTTTACTTTCTAAATTTAATTATATCTACTCATTTCATTCATCTTAATTTTAACAGTTAAACGTAAAATGCAATAAACTAGGGGAGTAGAAAAGAGTCCCAGTAGAAAATTAGAAAAAAAAAATTGTGTTAAGAAAACAAGTATGTTGGGTGATGGTCCAATCACATATTAACAAGTGTCAATGAAGTAGAAAGCTAAAAATAATTTTTATTTTCTAATTTCTTTTACTTTTTATTTTCTTAACTTATGTAACACTTATCCAAATATTATTGGACCATTACCCCCACCATACTTGCTTTCCTAACCTATAAAATTTTCAAAGTAGAAAATAACCGTCATGTGACAGGAATTTCTGGGGAATACGCCATCACTTGCTCCACTCAGAGAGTATTTCGAGTCGCGTTGATCATTTTCAAAGAAAACAAAAGGTACGTGTATGTAAAGCATAAAGTGGTAACAAGAGGTAGTTTAAAAGTACTGCCCACAAGAAAAAGATGAACTTTGTGTTGAAAATTGAAGGGTAATGTTGGAAGACATTTTCTTTTCAAGCACTAATAAGGTACATGAGGTTTATAGCCTATAGGCATGTAATCTCCACCATTACAGCAACACGAGGACCCCCATCGTGATTAGAATCTTAATCAATCCTTTTTATATTCCTCAGTGACCAAATCCCCACTAAACCAATCATTCATTTTCATTCCCCCCAAAACAAAAGCGAAGCCTTTCACCCAAACGCACACGCTTCTTTCTCTGTCACTCGCTGACATCTCCCCACGTGAACTCCCTATGGATTATCATCTCTCTCTGTCTCAGTCTCTCGGTTTGAGCCCATTTCTTTTGTACACAAATGGTCATGCATAATTACAACACTGATTAATGATATGATCATGATTTCCACTTACTAATGAAAATTACCACTGTACAACTTCTCCTCCTCCTTCACTTTAGTCATGGGATAAGGACATTTTTCATTAAAACATTATTTTCTTTCCCTCCCAAATACCAGTTTACCACCATGGTTTCTTGCTCTGCTTCTTGCTCATTTTCAGTTCCACTCCTCTGAGTACCAATGGTTGAGAGTGGGAGGCTGTTCATCACCAAAGAAGGTACTGCATGTCTCATCGCCACTGAAAAAATTGTGCTCCTCTAACTTCACAAACTGCGGTTGGTAAGCGGCCTTGTGTGCGTCTCCAAGAATGGCTTCTTTTGTGTCAGCAAACTGGAATCCAGTGGCTGTGCTCATGGATGGTGATGAATAGAGTGAGCTACCAGCACCACCTCCTTTGGAGATCAAGAACTGATGGGGACTCTGAAGGATTCCCAGCCCAGTCGGTGAAGACATGGCGCCGTTGGGGCTGTTATTGTTCATGTTCATTTCCTCATTCAAGATTGCACTAGTGTCACTGTCAGATGATCCATCTTTGAAGTCCAACAGGGCTGATGCTCCCATTACTCCATTGCTGCTGTTGAAGCTCCCGAAGTTGAGCTCCGTTGCATTGACATCTTCATCGAGCTCTTCAAGAACCGGAAATTTTTCTTTGTTGCCCAAGTGATCTACCATCACATTGTCCTGATGATCACTCTCAGTATCAGTCTCAGACAGCAACATTGCCTCATCTTTAACTTCGACTTTATCTTGAAACTTCGATTTCAACTCACGAATCTGCAGTAAAAGAACAAATTCTCAACTTCTAAACAAGAAAGGAGCAAATCCCAGATGAAAAAGATCAGAACTTTGGCCAAAAAGTTGAAAGTTATACCTCTTTGTGTAGAGCTTCATTGTCATGCTGGAGATTATCATACTTGTTCTTGAGTGCATCATAGCTGGCTTTGAGCACACCATAATCCCTCTCCAACTGCTTAGTTTTCCATCTGGCTCGGCGATTTTGGAACCAAACAGCAACTTGTCTGGGCTGCAATCCAAGCTCTTGGGCTAGTTTCACTTTCCTCTCAGGTTCAAGCTTGTTCTCCACTTCAAAATTCTTCTCCAAAGCCTTCACTTGGTCAACACTAAGCCTCCTCTTTTTCTCTGGGGCATGCCCAGATTCTTCCACACCCCCTTCCTCATCAAAGCCTTCCAACATGGTCTGAAAGTCCCTTGGGTAGACTTGGTTGTTTTCCTCTATATTTGCCAATTACAGTAAGGAGATAGTGTTAGCAGCTTCACCAGAACATATACTTGACCATATTAAAGCAAAGACTCAACCACCAAAAATAGAGAACCCAGAAAGTATGGTAAGAAAGACAGTGGAGTATGACCATGTTACTAAAAATACTAAAAAGGGAAAAAAGCTGTTTCATTTTAAATCATCAACCAAACAGCTGTGCATAGAGTTGAATTGAATGAATTTATTAACAGACAAGAAAACACAGTAAGCATTAGCCATCAGTGCATAAAACACACATTTGAATCTTTATTAGGTAAACAAAAGCAGAGTAAGAGCAAGAGCAAGCACCTGTAGAAGATGGACAGATTGTCATCAAAGCACCCAAGGAATCTGAGCTCCCAAGTCTCTTCATTAAGTGTTTTGGTACAGAAAGTTGGTAGTAATCTAAAAAACAAACAGATCCAATCCCTTTTTTTGTGATTCCTTATTTTGGTTTTTAGTGCACAAATTTTTTGTCGAAGGTTAACAAGAGCTAGATCTTCAGATCACTCAGTACTTGCAAGATGATGACAAGGAACCAAAACAAGCATCTCCACCACAATAAAAACCCCACTTTGCACAGTTTTGTATGCAAGAAATTGACTCAACATACATGTTCAAATTAGCTTTCTTGGATGCTCCATCCCCCTCCTTTTTCACCACTTCCTCTAACTCTAAACCCATCAAAAGGTACTAACCAAAACCCAAGAAAACAATGAGTAGTACCAAGTAGTATAACCCACCACTATCTTCACTCCAATAATTGTAATCTTCACATAATTGTAATCTTCACAAACCCTTTCCTTTTATTACATAATATAATAATTATCAATCACTTCAAGAACTCTCTGCTACTACTGAACAAAACCAGAAGAAAAGGTCTAAAGCTGCTCAGCTACAGAAGAAGAAATGGGAATGGAGATGCAGAGAGGGATCCGGGAACCCAGTGTAGAGTCCAACTGGGGATACACCATTTGTGTCTTTAAATAAATAAACTAACTGGGGTCAGGTTAGGGGCTGACTGGGGTAAGGTTCAGAGTTCAGAGCATGGTGGCTAAATGCGAAATGAAATGATCCCCAAATTCATCTGAAATGTAAATTTGGTAGTGTACCGGGTGTAGCCGGTGTTTTGGACCGTTTTAGGAGATATTTTGGACTATTGGAGTAACCGATAACGTAAACTGCGGGCTGCGATGCTGTGAACTGTAAGTGGTGGCTCGGCTTGGCTTCAAGTCGATGAGCATTGAGCTACAGTCGGCCTCAGCGTATCATCGTTCAGCGAATTAATTAGTCGGAGCGCGTAGTCAGCGCTAGTGCCCAGATGACTTTTCACGCGCGAAAAAATTTCACAAAAGAAAATAAAATACTTCATCCATCCTACTCACCCGTCCCATCTTTATTTAAAATACAGTTATTATTACTCTATTCAATAAACATAATTTATCGATAATATGTTTACTTACTTATAATAACATAAAATAAAAAGTTGATGATTAGATTTTATTTATTATGATGAATTCAATAATATTATATACGATAGTATTATTGTTTATATATTTATTCAAGTATGTGGTTAAACTTTAATAGAGAATATTAATAAAAATAAGATAACAAATAGAGTTAAGACAGAAGGAGTAGTAAAAATGGTACAATTATCTTTTTCGTCCATTCCAAAAAAACTCCCTCCGCTTCTCTATCAGTGGCACATCACTTTTAGATGTTAGAATTTATGGGATACTAAATAAGTGGATAAAATATAATTGAAAGAAAAAAAAAGTAAAATGAATGGATGTAATAATCTTAAACTTATCATAATTAGAAAGTGTCATATAGAATAAACACATCAAATTAGAAAGTGTCATATAGAATAAACATATCAAATTAGATAATATGTCACTAATAGAGAAACAAGGGGAGCAACATGATTTGAAAATAATAAAGAATGGCAAAAAGAAAGTGTTGTTAAATTCTCACAATATGTTCTTTAAGTTTAAGAACTTTCAAATTGGGCACACTATTTTTCTAAAATGAAGCAAATGACTTCCATGACTCATTCTACTTACTTGGAATACTTTCAATATTTCATTTAAAAATATCTAATTTTACTTAAATTTATTTATATAAGTATTAATATATATTTCTTATTTTAATCAACATATTATTTATAATTAATTGAACTTTTACAAAATTATTTTAATTTTTATAAATAATTTTTTTCAAGAATTTAAACTTTTTTGTTTATGAAGTAAATTGAATTAACCATCAAACTGATTATGTTCTTTCGCATGGAGAATTTATGTTATTATTCAAGAATATTAAACTTGTGTTTGAAGTAAATTAATGTACGTGGGATAAATTGTATCAAACTAATTCTTTTTTATAAATGAAATTTTCAAGAAAATAGGACAAACTTGTAAATTGGTCAAAATGGATCGATTTGGGTCAAAATTTGACCCAACCCATTTTTATCTTACCCAAATGGGACATTGACCTGACCCGATCGAAATGGGTTGGGTCGGACAATTTGAACACTCCTAATTTACAGAAATGTTGAGTCGTAGCACTTCCATCTGATCAAACCGTCAAGTTAGGCTAAAATACTCTCTTTGTTTCTCTATTACTGACACACTTTCCTTTTTAGCTTATTTCTTTTATATTGGCACAGTTCTATTTTTGGTAAAATTCGTTCAATTTCATCCACTCATTCTACTTTTTAATTTCTACATTCAATTTCATCCACTCATTTTCTTCCCCTAAATTCAAACCCTTAAACCTATGTTGACACTATTAGTGATTCAGAGGGGTATCAATTTAAAATTGATATTTCCTTTATCCTTTTTTCCTTTTCCCCTTCCCATTCCCACCACTACCGCCGGCGATCGGAAGATTAATCGATGACCGGAGATGCGAGCATGCAGCCGAGAGGTGCCGGAGAAGCGTTGGTCAGGGAATCTAGGGCTAAATCCAGAGGAGGACATAGAGTTACGATGTAATAAGTTGAGGATCCAACGTACACTTAGACTTGGTTGAGGCTGCAGGAGAGGACCAAACGCGGCTCCTGGGAGGATGCTGAACATATGAATCCCGTGCTCCCTTTACAATTCCCAAGCAGCATTCTTTGCCAAAGTCGTTGACACATTATACCACAGCTGACCACCCACACTTCAAAATTAGCAGTTTCATCGTGAAGGGAGATGAAGCTGAGGCAGCGTCGAGGTCGGGGGCCTTGAGATGATGCAGGGGTGCAGGCGAAGAAGAATATGATGAGGGGTCGGCTAATTTGTAAATTAAAAGATAGGGATTGAATTTTAGTTTAAAAAATGGATGTGGCCTGGATTTGTAGATAAAAAAATGTGAATAGTTATTTTTAACTGCAAATTCACAATTAACTGCCCAAACTTTAGAGTTAGTGGTTTGACCAAACTGTATGGTCATGATCCAACAATTTTGTTAGTTGAAGGGGTGATCATGTTCGAAAAAAATATCTAAAGGTCAAAGGTTGAAGATCGTGATAGTTAAGGGCACATCAAAGTCTTTTACTCTTTAATATATCCCTATTTTTGCTCACTTATAATCTGCCACATCAACTCGCATTTTTATGCGATACAAAATCAATTCCACCATTTCTTACATGGCGGAAGAAGTATACATTTATCTCTATACTCTAACTCAAATTTATAGTACCCCATCCGGTCTCCTAATAATGGTCTCCTTTGACTACAATTTTTTCATAGCATGTTGAACCGTTGATAACTTTTATTGTACACAATAACAGACATTATGCGAGATGTCTATGGATTCTCTGTAATGTGTAGTTTTAGAAAGTAAAATTCTATATCTTGTTAGCATATGCAATTAAAATTATCGGTGGTCAAACATACCTTAAAAATGTTAGAAGAAAATGTGTCATTGTTAGGAGACCAAAGGGTGTAAGACAAATATCTTACACTAACATTAAAAAAAACATGGAAGGAATTTAAAATAGAATACTCCCTATGTCCTTCCCTGGCTAGGAAGGGATTTTTTACATTCAAAGTTCCCCAAATTTAACCATATATTTCAATGGATATAGGCTCTGTTTGGCAGAATTGTGCTTGTAAGTAAAGTTGGCTTATTTTGAAAGCAGAGAGAGACCAGCTTCTAGTTTTCCCCAAAAAAGAGCTTATACTTTCAAAATAAGATGTATTTTAGCACTTTACCAAACATTAAAAAGTGATTTGCTTATAAGCACAACAGTTTAAAAGCTCTGTCAAACAGAGTCATACTCCCTCCGGGTTTTTTACATTGGCTCCTACTTTTGGGCACTATTTTTAACAAAGAGTGGAATATGTGGTGAGGATTGCATTGAATGTACAAAAACTAAATTAAGTGGATGAAACAATCTAGGATATGCCAAATATGCAAATGAGTCATTATATATAAAAAAAAACTTTCCCTAAATGAAAAGGGAGTCAATACTAGAGGACTGGAGGAAGTATGAGCAATGATATTATCGTTTGTAGATTCACAAGTGATATTTGCTAGCAACAACATAATAGAGTCACCCTTATCAATATAGATTGATCTGAAATATGATTCAAATCCAATACTCTCTCCTTCCCACGAGTTTTGGCATATTTATTTTATCCAAGTCAAACTTGGTAAACATTGACTCTAAATATAAATTAATATATTTATAATAAAAAATATCACTTGAGATATTGTTAGATTCATCTTAACATCTATTTTCTAAATATCAATTTCTAGTGCTAGAAATACTGACGATCAAATATGATCATTGAATACCGTAAAAAAATAAATATGTCAATACTCATGGGACGGAGGGAGTATGGTGCCTATGGGTACATAAGAAATGTATTGAATCAATTCCTTTTAATGAATAAATCCGATCGTAAATTCGAATATGGAGGATCAAATAGGAACATTAAGGATACTCTGAATCACAAAGCTATAATGAAATATAGGATCGACCAACATTTATCGAATTCGGAAAAGAGTCGGAAGAAATTATTCGATCCTCTTATTTTCATTTCTCAAACCAAGAGATCTGATATATTGTTAGATTCGCCGTAACATGTAGTTTCTAAATTATGTGTCATTATTCTTCACAATTACATATATTTTTAGTCAAACGTGTTTACTAGAGACCGTAAAAAATATTTTGCAAGTTGAAGGGTGTGTTTGGCAGTGTTTATAATTTTTTTGCTTATCAGCTAATCACTTTTTAGTATTTGGTAAACTCCAAAAAAATATTTATTTAAAAAACATAAACTATTTTGGGATAAAAGCAGAACCTGATCTCCCTATACTTTCAAAATAAGCCAAAATAAATTAAATTTACTTATAAACACTTTTCTGTCAAACACATTCAAAAAGGGACAGAGCGATTACTAGATTTATAAATTACAGGTCCAATTTCAAATTATGACAAAAAAATAGTCTAGAGAATTCATTTGTGTAATGGCATGTTTGCCTTTGATTGGGTGATTGAATTTTTCTTGGAATTATTTGGTGTTTCTTTTAGATCTAATTGGCATTTTCCCTGGCCTGATAGGCTCTTTTACCTTTAAATTTTTAAGCTTTCTTCTTCTATTGGTTTTTTTTTACAAGAGATTGTCCAAAATGATACCCACTTTTAATTAAAATTCACAGTGAAATTTGAATTTTCCGAATTATCTTAATTATTACTACTGTGTTCTAACATAACGTATCTAACCAAGTATGCAATAAAGTAAAGCATAAAGACACAAGACTTGATTACGTAATTCGGTGAAATTCACCTACATCTGTAGGGTCTTTCCCAGTTCCGAATGAATCCACTAATCAGAAAGATACAGTACAAAGTACACCATACAAATATACTTATCTATCTAATTATGTCTTGTGGATTCTGCAAGCTCCTCTTGCTACGGATCCGCCTTGATCAAACTCTTCTGACCTCGAAACTTGTCGACGCTGGATCTTCTCTCCCCAAGGAATTAAGGTATACGATTCTGAACTTTGAACAACATGTTACGTATGTTGGAACATATATTTGCTGGTTGTCGCAGTACTCTCGGAAAGATAGAAAATCTGTGTGCAGATATTTGTAATTAATTTTGCGAGTATAATTCAGCCTTGATGTCCCTTTTATAGTTAATGACCAAATCAGAACTCTCTATAATTATCTCCATAATATTCCTATTCCTTATCTTCTTCTGAAGCATCCAAATCTCATAAATAAAGGGATTTTTCTTATCTCAATATCTCTCATATATCATAAATCCAATTCCGTATTTGTAGGGATTTTCCATAAACCTAATATGTTTCTACTACCCTCTAATATATTGCAGAATATTCATACTTCTATAAATCAACATAATCACAATATTAATAGTTCTTCTGTAAAAACCTTTTAGACGACTGATCGTATGTTCCAACATGGAACATTTTTCTTTTCCATATCAGTTCACAAACTGCCAATTAAATAATCAGTACAAACCACCCGACTTTACAATCTCCCCTTTTTGGTATTTTTTGGACCCAACCATTTTGGAAATAAGAGCACAAAGAAAAACTTCCAATTTTACAACATAAGCCTCCAGAAAACCACTTATATTGGAACATATGCTAAATACTGAATCTGATTATATAAGAATACCATAAGAGAACCAGAAAATAAGAATTCCAGAACAAAAGAAATAATTCAGCTTACAATAACATCAAATCAAAAATAATATCCAAAATACTCTCCCCATGGGGCCATGAACTGCCAATGGTAATAAAGGCACAAAAAGAACCAATAATATAAATAAATCTACTCCCTCTGAACTCAGTTGCTTGACTTATGTTGGAACATAGTCAGTTTTGACTATTCAATCTTGTTCAGGAGCAGCATCTTGTGCTTCCAATCGACCCTTCTCCCCCCGAGTCTTTGCATTCTCCGTTTCCAATGCTGCTATATGTACATCCAAAAGCCCTAATTTTGCATTCATCGCAGCAATTCTGGCCTTCTTCTCATTAGTCCTAGAGGTTGAAGCATTCAAATTCCAAGGCAGATCAAAATCTTTCTCATCTCAAATGTCTTCTTGTTAGTCCTAAGATACTCAGTCTTCACAATCACAACCTCAGCCTTAGCCTTGATCCTTTCACTTCTAACCACAGCAGAATTAAGGCACAGATATACCAGTGCATGCATAACCTGCCTAACAATACTCTGCTGAATGAACAACCCCAGTTTTAATGGTTTCTTTGTTCCATTACAGTACAACAGTTTTGCCATCTCTCTTGTCAAAGTTGTAGCGTTGGTAGATGACATCCAGCAATTCACAGCAATCTGGTACATGCAGAAGAATCTGGAGGATAAAAATGAGGCCTTTTAATACCCTTGAGCTAGCCACTGAGTTTGATAACCACCATAAATCTATGTCAAAATTTGATCATCAGTAACCTCCAACTCCTCATAAAATACCCCATCAAATTCAGGAGTTCTCAGACCCAACATCCTTTTAATTTTTCCAGCAGAGAAATTCACATTTTTCCCTCTTACAAACACCCTATCACACCAGGGAGAGTCTTCTTCTAACTTTCCAGCCACCAGGTTTAAATAAACCTCACAAACTAACTATTCGTTGTAACCTTGGTAAACTATTGCAGTAGTCTTCATCCCAATCTGTCCCAAAACCACTTGTTCTATATGCCTCTAGATTGACTGGCCTTTCAGAGATAATCTTTCTTTCAGAAAAAATCTTGCACATCTCCTCATAGTTATCATGAAAGTAAATGTCAAAAATTGCATCACTTACCAGAGGAGGTGGCAACACATTTTTCTTCTTTGACGCAGCTTGAGTTTTCTTTTTGGATCTCTTGGCTGGTGGAGAAGTCTTAGCAGCAGGCATCCTCTTTTTAGCCTTTACGGTTTGAATGAACTCATCCAAAACCTCATCACCGGATTAATTCAAATTTGGCTCCTGTGTTGGAACATGCTCAGTCTGATCAACCTCTTCATCTTGCTTAGCACCTGAATCAGGTTTACTCTGTGTTCCAACATGCTGCTCATTACCTGACTCCTGCATCAGGTCAAATCCCCCTGTCTTTCCTCCTTTTGAGTATTCCAGATCATCATAAGCATTCCCAGTAAATTCAAACTAGTTTTGATCACCCATATCAACATCAGTATTCTCTAAGCTAGGTTCATCAACCTCCATGTCCATAGTAACCTCTGTCACCAAACACTTTCTTCTCCTTCACTGTTAAACACCACAATAATCAGTGGTCTCCTTAGTTCTTCCATCATCTGGGCAGTATCAGCATCATAGAACCCCAAGGGCATCCTGTTAGTGGATTTTACAATCTCTAACCCTACTGTCTCAAGATTCATCAATCTCTTCAAGTTTCACACTACTTGATCTTGGAATATAACAGTAAACATGAAACATATCCTTTTTGTTATGCAACCCGTATACCCCTCTCAACATCTTAAGTTCATAATCTTCCACATCATAAAGGTCTCCTATATCCCCTGTGTACAACTCCTGGATATCCACATCTAAAACTTCTCCCCTTAAGTTCTTAAAATCTTTAAACTTAGTCAAGTCTACAGGAATTCTATTTGCTTTAACACAATCAAAGAATTCTTCAACTGACTCAAAGTCTCTACCCTGCAGAGTGAAGTGAGGGAAATCAGGACCAAATACCTTTCTGTAGGGAGTCTTTCCTTCGTTGGAAACCTCATTCTTCTATTCTTTATTGTCAGTGGTGAGCTTGGGAAGTGGAGCACTGTATTTGTTTTTGTTCTCGGCCATGGTGAGTTTTCTGCATGAATTTCTCTCGGCAAGAATGGTTTGAATACATGGACGTTTTGAGACTTCCAACTTAATTAGGACTCTAAAATAGGGACCAAAATTCTTGGCAAGAATATCTCAACAAGTTTTGAGAATCCAAAAATCCCAAAGAGAATGAGTATATTGGCCAAAAATAGAGGGAAGTTGAAGAGATAGAAACAAAATTTGAACCAAAATTAAACTCTTCTCTTTTTACCTCTTTTACCGTGCAACCTTTTTTTCCTTTCCAAGAGAGGTAATGATTTCACTTTTCCCTCTTGTCAACGCATGTCATACCACTTGAACTTCTAACATAGCTTCTCCACATTTTCAATTTTTTTCACCTCTTCTTATTTCTATTTTTTTCTTCTGATTTTCTGTACACACAAATCAAACGAGAAAAATATTTAGAACCAAATAAAAGTTATATAAAGAAATATCTCAAATCTGACAAACACCTACGTGTTGTCTGAGGAGCTCAAATGTGGCAGTATCCAACGGCTTGGTGAAAATATCTGTAAATTGCTTAGATGTTGGAACATAGACACCCACCACTTCCTTCCTTTCCACAAGATCTCGAATAAAATGATGCCTTATGTCAATATGCTTCGTTCGAGAGTGCTGAACTAGATTTTTAGAAATATCAATAGCATTTGTGTTGTCACATAAGATCTTTTTGATTAATTTGATAATCTTTCAACATTTGCTTCATCCATAATAGTTGTGCACAACAATTTTCAACAGTAAGATATTCAGCTTCCACAGTAGACAGAGAGATCAAATTTTGTTTCTTACTATACTAAGAAACTAGATTCGTGCCAATAAAGAAGCACCCACCTATAGTGCTTTTACGATCATCTGCATTACCAACCCAATCAGAGTCACTGTACCCAATCAGATCAGAGTCTTGATTCTTAGAATACGGGAAACCATACTCAGAAGTCCCACTCACATATCGAATAATTCTTTTAACTGCAGGTAAATGGGATTCCTTCGGGCCAGCCTGAAATCTTGCGCATATTCCTACGCTGAAACATATGTCTAGTCTACTAGCTGTCAAATACAATAGACTCCTAATCATGCCTCTTTATGATTTTTTATCAACTCCAACTCCTTTCTCATCCTTTACCAGTTTATCAGAAACTCTCATAGGTGTTCGGACTACACGAGAATTTCTTAATCTGAATCTCTTCACTAAGTTCACGGCATACTTGCTCTGATGTATAAACAAACCATTATATTCTTTCTTGACTTGCATCCCTAGAAAGTACGTGAGTTCTCCAACCATACTCATCTCAAATTTGGCTTGCATCACAGTCATGAAATCCTGCACCATAGATGATGAAGTGGAACCAAACACAATATCATCAACGTAGATTTAAGCAACCAAAATATTTGAGGCTTTTTTTAGCACAAATAATGTGCAATATACTCCTTCTCGATGATAGCCTTTATTAATTAGAAAGTTAGTAAGTCATTCATACCATGTCCTCAGTGCATGTTTTAGATCATACAACACCTTCTTGAGTCGAAACACATGGTGAGGGTAATGAGGATCCTCAAATACTTTAGGTTGTTCAACATACACTTCTTCATTTACCACACCATTTAGAAAAGCACTTTTGACATCCATTTGATATAGAGTGAAATTCACAGAGCAAGCAATTGCAAGTAAAATCTGAATCGACTCTAACCTGGCAACGGGTGCGAATGTCTCATAAAAATTCACTCCTTCAACCTGTGTATATCCTCGAGCAACCAGTCTAGCCTTGTTTCGAGTGATTTGTCCATCAACATCTGATTTGTTCTTGGAGATCCACTTTGTTCCAATGACATTATCACTTTTAGGATGAGGAGTGAGATACCTTACATCATTTCGTGTAGACTGACCAAGTTCTTCTTGCATTGCTGCAATCCAGCATTCATCTAGTAAAGCTTCCTTGTAGTTCTTGGGTTCAATGAGAGAGATGAAATATTGTAATCCTGTTAATTTTCTGTAATGAACTGGAGGGATTAAACAAGTACTCCTTGTGATTGGTTCTGATTGCACCTGTGTTGGAGCAAGCGGTGAGTCAGTGGGGGATAATGTTCCAACATACTCGATATCTTCAGGTTCAGCATAATAGCTAGTCTGTTAAGATGTTTCAACATTGGCTGGCTCATCAGGTTCATTGTGCTGTGTTGAAACATGGTCTTATCCGGTTCATCTTCTCTCTCACCTGGTACTTGTCTTTTGTCAAAATTATCCACAATGACATTTATGGATTCCATGAGAGTATTTTTCCAAAGATTGTAAACATGATAAGCCCGACTGTTCACAGGATAACCAAAAAAAATCCCAATATCACTACGATTGTCGAATTTTGCCAATTGCTCTCTATCTCCGAGAATGTAGCACTTGCTTCCAAACACATGAAAGTATGAGAAATTTGGCTTCCTGCCCTTCCATATCTCATAGGATGTTTTGCTTATGAATGGACGTAGACATACTCGATTGATTGTACAACAAGCTGTATTAACAGCTTCTGCCCACCATCTTTTGTGAATTTATTTCTCGGCCAACATGACTCAAGCCATCTCCTGAAGAGCCTTGTTCTTTCTTTCCACAACGCCATTCTGCTAAGGAGTAATTGGTGCCGAGAACTCATGTTGAATTCCAAGTTCATCACAGAAGTCACATAATTGAGAGTTTTCGAATTCCCTGCCATGATCACTGCGAACTATGACAATTTTCCCAGCTAGACTTCCTTTTTCTGCCTGAAATTTTATCACAAGACTTCTAAACAGATCCACAGTATCAGATTTTTCTTTTAGAAAAGCTACCCAAGTAAATCTAGAGAAATCATCAACACAAACAAAGATATTTTTCTTGCCACTTATACTAGGTGTATTGACTGGATCCATCAAATTCATATGCAATAATTCCATATTTCTTGAGGTAGTTATATACTGAAATGAATAATGGGGTGATTGAATTTGTTTACCTTTTTGACATAGTCCACAAATAATTCTGCATTTACTCGTCAATGTAGACATACCTCGTACTGCCTTTGCATTTTCAATTTTGACTAAGGTTTTGTAGTTGATGTGACTGAGCTTTCTGTGCCACATAAATCCTTCATCTTGTTTTGAACTCATACACTTCACGTCATCCTTCAACAATTAGCAATTATCTGATGATCGAATGCCTAAGAGAACTTTGGCTCACCTTGTTTCACTATACATTTATGTTTCTGAAATTTCACGGTCATATTGTCATCACACAGTTGGCTGATGCTGAGTAGATTTGCCTTTAAATCTTAACAAACAAAACACTAGTGAATACTGGAATTTAATCTGCAGTTCTCCTTTTCCAACTACTCTACTCTTCTTTCTATCGCCAAAGGTAACAAAACCACCATCATATGGTTTGATGTTTGTTAGAAATTCCTAAGTGCCAGTCATGTGGTGAGAATAACCACTATCAAAGTACCACGAATCCCTGGAATATGCTACAAGAGAAGTATATGCAACAAGGAAAGTACTAGAGCTTTTAACAACCCATACCTTTCTGACCATCTTTGATCACTGTACTTGGTCTATGTTAGAACATGCCGAGAGTTGTCGTCCTTTGAAGATGTCACTGAGCAATTTCTGGCATTGTTCCTCTGTGTGACTCTGATACGTGCAGTAGCTACTGATGAGGGATTTCCTTTGATGAGATTCGCCAAACTTTCTCTTTACCTCTTGGATCTTCAACTTGAGCATGACTGTGCTCCTAGGTGGGTTTTCATACCCAATTCCATGTTAATCTTCAAATCTCTTCCCCATGATCAGAATGTCAACAAGTTTCACCTTTCCAGTGTTCAATTTGGTAATAGTTTCTTCAGACGTCTCAACTCTCTTGGTTGCTGAAATTAGTTTTAAATTTAACTCATCATTCTCTTTTTTGAGTTCAACAACTAGCACTCACAACTCCCTCTCTATCTCAGCCAGATGGTTGTTCTCTTCCTTCAATAATTTGTTTGTATCAACAACTTGAAGCCATATGGCATACATCTTCTCGTATGTACTGTAGTTTTCTTCATCACTTACAGCCAGTCCGTCATCATCACTTGACACATCATCAGAATCTATGTTGGATCATACAACTTTATCTTTCTCTGACATGTTAGAACATTCATCATCTGATCCACCATGAATTTTTTCTCCAAATGCCACATAGTGGCTTGTAAATTCCTCTTCGTCTTTCTTGTAGTCTTTATCTTCACTCCATGAGGTGACATACGATTTTCCTGTTTCTTCCGGGTATTTGCGCTTTCTGCCAGAATATGACCATATCCTTCACATTCTCTGCATTGAATTCGTCCAAGCTGTTTTGATTCACCACTTTTATTTCTAGGGAACTGCTAATTTCCTTGTTCAAAACGTGTCCCACGGTTATTGCCAGATTCTTATGCCCTTGGTCTATTTCCACCAAATCTTTCCTGCGATTTCTTGTTTACCACTTTCTTCAGCATTCTTGAGAAATTTTTCGCTATTAGTGAAAGTTTTTCAAATTCAACACCACTGTCAAATTCATGATTGTCCTTTGATGACGATGTTTAGAAGGCCAACTCCTTTTGAACCCTTTTTGTAATCTATTGGAATGTCATCTCATAAGTCTGTAACGATCCTATTAATTCATCTAAGCTCATGGTGGCTACATCTCTTGCTTCTTCTATTGCTGCATCTTTCATTGCAAACCTTTTAGGAAGTGTCTTCTTCACCAATTTTGCCTCTTTGTAAACTCTTCCAAGTTGATACACCATATTGGAGATGTCTCTGAGTTCCCATTGAATACATCAATAGTGTCATCCTCCTCTATCTTTAGGTCCCCGAACTTTGTAGCCAACATCTGTAATTTGGATTCTCAAACACGACTAGTTCCTTTATGAACAATTTGCATAATATCCCAAGCTTTCTTAGCTTGATGACATGTTGAGATGAGTTTGAACTGATTTTCATCAACTGCTGTGAAGATAGCATTCAATGTTGTTGAATTTTCCAATGAGGCCTTGAGTTCATCAGGAGACCAAGCAGATTTATCTTTGAGTTTCTACTCCCTCTGACTTGGATCTCCTTCTTTCGCTTTAGAGCTTGTTTCAACATCTTCAGTAGGGTGATTCCACTCAGTTTCAACAAAGTGCAATGCTAGTTCATCTAGTGAGTTGGTGAAGACTCTCATGCGTGCCTTCCAGTAATTGTAGTTGTTGCCTTCCAGTAGAGGTGACCGAGATACCGAAACTCCTTCTTTGGTCGCCATGGTAAAACGGGATCACACTTTTCTTGACACAATCAAATGAAAAAAAAAGTGACTAAGCTCTAATACAAAATGAAATTTGGTTTTACCAAATTATCTTAATTATTACTACTATGTTCCAACTTAACTTATCTAACCAAGTATGCAATAAAGCAAAGCATAAAGACACGAGGCTTGGTTACACAGTTCGGTGAAATCTACCTATATTTGCGGGGCCTGGCCCAGTTCCAAATGAATCCACTAATTAGAAAGATACAAACACTATACAAATATACTTATCTTTCTAATTATGTCTTGTGGATTCTACAAGCTCCCCTTGCCACCGATCCGCCTTGATCAGACTCCCTCTGACCTCGAAACTTGTCAACGCTGGATCTCCTCCTCCCAGGGAATTAAGGTATACGATTATGAACTTTGAACAACATGTTACGTATGTTGGAACATATATTTGCTGGCTCTTGCAGTACTGTCAGGCAGGTAGAAAATCAGTGTGCAGATTTTCACAATTAAGTTTGTCAGTATAATGCAGCTGTGATGTCCCCTTTATAGTTCATGAGTAGATCAGAACTCTCCATAATTATCACATAGTATTCCTATTCTTTATCTGCTTCTAAAGCATATCCAAATCACATAAAGAAAGAGATTTTCCTTATCTCAACATGTCTCATATATCTCATAAATCCAATTCCATATTTGTAGAGATTTTCCATAAACCTAATATGCTTCTACTACCGCCTAATTTATTGCAGAATATTCAGACTTCCATAAATCAACATAATCGCAATATTCGGTTCTTCTGTAAAAACCTTTTAGGCGACTGATCGTGTTTTCAACATGGAACGTTTTTCTTTTCCCAGATCAGTTGAAAAACTGCCAATTAAATAATCAATGCAAACCACCTGAGTTTACACACAATTTGGTACCCAATTTTTAAAAATCATTCTGAAAATGTACCCATTTTTTCATTAATATCCCAAAAAGGTACCTTTCAGCAAAATATGGGTACCAATTTGGATAAAAATTGTGCCAAAATGGTACCCACTTTTAACTAAAAAGTACCTTTTCGGAACATTAATGAATAAGTGGGTACCTTTTCCGGATAATTTTTAAAATTGGGTACCAAATTGTGAATTTCACTTACAAGCGGCACCATTATGGACAATCTCTCTTTGATTATCTTTAACTCTTCTTCCTTTTATTTTTATAAAAATTAAGTTTTTTTAAAAAATTAACTATAAATAAATATTTTTAAAATTATATTTCCAAGTGAAAAGAATATATACGTGTGTTTTAATTTGTTGTTTCAAAATCTATCTTTTAACATTTACTATTTTATTTTTTCTTTTTAAAACTTCCAATTCATTTTGGTAAGCAAATATAATCAAAAGATTATACTTTTATTTTCTTAACTCAGCACTTTTAAAGACATGTAAAATTTTATTTTTTGTAAATTTTTAATTGTATATTAGTGTTGTGAAAATAAAATTGATAACATTGAGTGACTTTTATGAATTTTTAAGTTCATAATTTATGTGATTAGATACACTTTTTGTTGTGATGAGTCCCTTTAAACGGATAATGTACTCCCTCCGGTCTACTAATAATGGCACACTTTCCTTTTTGAATAATTTTTTTATATTGGCTCCTTCCCCTTTTAGTAAATCCTAGATTGTTTTTATCCACACATTTTACTTTTTATACTTTCAATACAATCTCTACCATTCATTTGTTTTTTTGAAAAAGTTTGTGCCCAAAAGTTGAGGCCATAATAAAAGAACCAGAGGGAGTATTACAACATTCGTGACCGTTCCTATAATTTCGGAACTGCTCTGAGGTGACTCTGACATATAGCTAAAAACCTACCTACGACGCTCCTCTGGCGATGCCGTGATGGCGGAGCCGCCCCCTGATCCTAAACCTACTTTCTCATATGCCCAAGCTTTAGGTAAGGACTCCATTCAATCCAAAGCCAAGAGTTGATCATCTCGAAGAACCTGGGTTGCGATTTACCATCGAAGAATGCGAAAGATTAGAAGCCCCTCTGAGATGGACTCTGGATGGGAAATTTGCACGTAGCAGACCCCAAATGGAACATTTGCAAAAAGATTTTTAGACTGCGGTAACACAGAGATTCACTTGCTAGATAACAAACATGTTCTGATTTCTTTCACTCTTTCTGATGATTGTTACCATTACTAGCTTCATAAGTTTTGGAATTTCGGGCCTTACTCTCTCGTACTACAAAATGGGAACCAAATTTTAATCCTAATGCAGACTCATCTTTAGTGCCAGTTTGGGCAGCTATGTATGGTCTTCCACATCAATTTTTTGATAACTGGGCAATGATGTCTTTGGGAAGCTTAATTGGTAATCCTATTATGGTATATAAGGCCACTCTGAATAAAACTAGGCCTCATGTTTCCAAAGTCTGTGTTGAGTTAGACATTACTAAACATTGGTTGAGAGAGTTTGGATTGATTATAAGGACTTATGCTTATGGAAATATGTAGAGTACGAGGGTATACTAGACTACTGCTCTAACTGCCGTAAATTAGGACATATGATTTCTGCCTGCAGAAATGATAGCATAAAGTTTATAAGTAATGCTTGGAGAACTAAAGATCAAAAACAAGTTCAAAATATTTCAGGTAAAAAGACTCATCCCCAAGATAAACAGAGAAGGATCTTAGGTAATGTGATGAAGTCTTCTTCCGGCCTTTCACATAACAAAACACATTATGTGCCTATTTTAAGAAATAAAACTAACCCAAGTGTTTAGAATGTGAAAGATGCAGAATCACCAGTACTGGAAAATCTCGAATGAAAATAATGATCAGCCAAAGAATAGCAAAGGGAAAAATAAAGAATCTTGGATTCCATCTAAAACTAATATTGATTTTACTATTTCTGAACCAGTGAAGCATGCAGTGGCTGAGCCTGCAAATGCTTATATGTTAATTGATGAATCTGTGACTACTACTTTGAACATTAAGAAGGCTGCATCTGTCAATGAATCTTTTAATTCCGATTTGGCTACTAAGTCTAATAAGAAAGTAGTTTTTCCCGTGAAACATGCAGTGGCTGAACCTTCTAATAGTTATGTGTTATTTGATGAATATGAGAATGCTAATTTGAACATTGAAAAGCTTGAATATGTCAATGTATCTTTTAACTCTGAAAAGGCTACTGAATCTAACATTTTCAAGAAAGTTGTTTTGACTTTGATGCATGCAGTGGCTGAACATGCAAATGCTTATTTGATTAATGAGAAATCTGCACATGTTAAGATAAACTATGATATGGCTGTATTAGTCTCTGAATATTTTAACCCTACCAAAGTTGATATGTCTGTACCCAAAACTCTGAACCCCATTTTGGCTGAAATGCCTACCAACGTGTCCCAAAATGTCCTCTCTGATAGTCATATTTAAGCCTTAATTGATGATCAAAATGATATCAACCATAATCAAGAGAATATATCTGAACATAATCTTCAAAATGAAACTGATAAGAGCTTTAAAAATAGAGAACCAGAGTTAAATCAGGAGGAATTCATTGAAATAAGTGTAGGTGATTCTCCCAATATTAACATATGGAAATAGAAAGAATAAAAAATTGGAATGACTAAACAATGCAACACCAAACAAAGACATTAACAATCAAGTAACCGATGAAAATTCTAACTTGTCAGACATAATAGCTGACCTAAAAGAGTCCCAGGATAAATTCAATACATTTCTAAAAATCAATCTTGAGGAAACCACAAAAGAAAAATAAACAATCAGGAAATACAACGGAAAAGTTTATATCTCAACTCCAAATATGGTAGTTACCCATTCCACTTTGAATCAAAGCAAAACTATTTAATGATAGGCATAAATACTTGTGTCTGGGACATCAGAGGAGTTGGAAATAGTCCAACTCAAATAAGTTAAAAGGTATCATTAAAAAACACAGACCAGAAATCTTGACATTAATTGAACCCATGCTAAAAGAAGAAGACATACAAGGTATATCCTTCAAATTAGGTTTCAAACATTTATTTATATATAAGGATGTAAGATATGGATTTTTTTGGAATGAATCTATCACATTAGATATCATCTCAAGCGATGAACAATTCATGTTAGCAAAGATCAGTGGAAGGTCATCGCCGTATCTCTCAAAGTTATAATTTATAAGCCCTTTATGCTTACTAAATACAATTAAGTAGATAGTGGCAAATCAGGGCCGTCCACGAAGAAGAGGAATTTTATTAAGCATTTAAACATAGAAGGTTTATATTGGGCTAGAAGTAAATATACATATATATAAAAGCAAGTAAAAGGGGGGGGGGGATTTGGTTGGTTGTGGTCCAAAGTTATGAAATTAAAAGACAAGATAACTAGCAAAATTAACTATGATAATCATCAAACAAACTAAGAAAAAGGGGTAAAAAATACAAAAGACAAAGCATTGAGGGCAATTAATGTCCACTTCCAAACCTAATGTAGATCATTGAACCATTCACTAATTATATCACTTTTGTTACCTATGGGGAATGCTAAAACTTCCCAATCGAAGATCAACATTCATTCCTTTTTAATAGTAATTTGCAAAGACAAATAACGACCATTTTTAAATCTAATTGATAATCACTCTAGGCAAACCACACCATAAAGGTATTTCATCAACGACATTATACGCGAAGTACCATAGATTTGATAACAACAAGCATTCTACCAAAGACATATCCATTTAACCAAACATAGCATTTATTAGGCTAAACCTAGAACAAACCACATTCAAGATTCAACCTTGCATTGCATCTATAGGATAAACATGAGAACAATCAACATTAACATATTTATCTAGCAAGAATCACAACACATTATGCACAAGAAATTCTAATTTCATGTTCTTGGATTCTCATGTCAAAGAGCTAAGAAATTTTCCATTTTCCTAACACTCTAACACTTTAATCATACAAACACTTCCTATTCTCAAACACCCCATGGCATAAATAAAGCAAAACATAGCATTAAGAACACATGAATGCTAAATAACAAAAGCTTCAAGAATGAGTGAACCAATCTATTCATTGCTTTAACTACTTGTTGTGATGATAAATCTTCTATCCTTCTTAGATAGTAGTTTGTAAGAGTGAATTTGACATCTCTTGTCAAACCTCACCAATGACTCCCATAGTCGAAACACGACTAAACATATCCCATTGATGACATTGAGCACGAAGAATCAACAAGCTTGGCAACACTTATAAACACTACACCATGTCTAAGAATTTAACCAATTCTTGCATTTACACAAGATTAGACTTATCTCATTTTCTACCTAAAACAAACATGACAACAAGTTCAACATCATCACATTCATCTAGCAATTATCAACACATCAACATCATTTAGAAGCTCTAACTCATGCTCTTGGATTCCACATTAAAAGAGGGGAAAAATAGCTACTTTCTCCCAACTCTAACAGACAATCATACAAGCAATGCATATACTCAAACTTCTAACAACATTAATGCCATTAACAATCCACATTCAAAGCTCAATAATTGCACAATAGAGAAAGCAATAGATAGATAGAAATGATTCTCAAGACATTAGTAGGGAAGTCTCAATCAATTGCTCCCAAGTACTAAGCTAGATACTCAAAACCCATAACATAGAACAAATAACTACAAAGAAAGAAGAAGAAATGGAAGAAAATGGTGAAAAACTAGGGTTTCAGAGCCCCCGAGTTGGGATTAGAGAGTTGGGGAAGAAGTAGTACAAGAAAAAAGGGAGTAAAAAGCAAGTTGCAGGGCAATTATCGCAAGTCGCGACGCCTCCGTCGTGAGTCGCGACCAAATCAGGAAATTGTGAGCTCTCAGGTCAACATTTTACGAGTCGCGACACACTCGTCGCAAGTTGCGATGAAAAAAATCCCATTTTGTTTTGCTTCCTCTGGGTGAACCGTTGATCCATTTTGGGAGTTCTTGTAGTCGACTTTATATTAATCAAGAAGAGGAATCCAACGGTACCACTCTTGGAGGCTGATTCTTCTCAAAAAATTCTCAGAACTCTGCTTCAAAACATAGATCATTCTTCACCCTTTGCTTTGCTCTCCTTTCTTCACTTTATCTTCTACCACTTTGTGAGTGACCTTCTATCTTCCACCATCCTTTCGAACGGCCTTCAATAAACCACTCATAAGTGCTCACGAGCAATCTACAAATTAAGTTTACAAAAAGGAATCTAGATGCTCATAAGGACCAAACATCCATTAGACTAAATATAGGTTACAAAATGAAGGATTTAGATATAAAAACCATAAATGGTCATCTAAACCCCTTATCATGTAAGCCTACCTAAATATAGCAATCTTACAACAAAAATATGATAAAAGAGATGTTAAATGCTTTGGAAAATACATGCATTTGACGTCTCATCAAATCTCCCCAC
The DNA here is from genome assembly GCA_037428765.1 of Rubia yunnanensis. NCBI lineage: Eukaryota > Viridiplantae > Streptophyta > Magnoliopsida > Gentianales > Rubiaceae > Rubia > Rubia yunnanensis. The sequence goes on along the minus strand of CM075069.1, from coordinate 46,728,328 downwards.
ACTTAAACCTTACTCGTCCTCGAGCAAACAAAAACAAGCATAGATCAAAACGTAAACTTGCATGTAAAAGTTTTCCCAAAACATCCAACATCATATTCCTTGACTACCCTAACCCCCAAGACATAAGAATCTCTCACATCCCAAAGCCTAAGATAATCTAAACAACCAACAAACCATAACAAAAGTGAGGTATAAATATAATGCCAAGCTAACTTACTCCACCAAAAAAGCCACTCAATAGACAAATCAAGAGAAGTATAAAATTTTCAATTTTTCTCATTTTCTCTTATTTTGCCTAGGAGCCCTCTCGAGTTTTCATCCTAGCTTCACACAATTTTCTTTTTCAATGCTCACCCTCACATTTTCCCTCACCATTTGGCCTCTCATTTTTGCATAGGTCGCCCTTTCGGATTTTCAACCTATTCGGGCCTCCCACTTTTGCCTAAGTTGCCCTCTCGGGTTTTCAACTTAGCGGGAATTTTTTTTTCATTTTTCATTTTTTTTCAAACAATACAAATCAAAGTGGAGCATATGCACACTACACTACAATACAATGAGATATATTTCTCTTTGCCTTCCCACACTTGAAACACACATTTTTCTCAATGTGAAAAGGACAAGATAAAGAAATAAGGGAGAAAGAAAAAAATACTCTCAACTTGGACTTTGACGGTCCTTCCCGGTGATGACGGTGCTCACTTCTCAATGAATATTCTCTCCTCCATGTTCTCCAACTCCGCCCAATATGAAACTTCGATCCATCAACTACGAAGCCACAACTATGAAAATCCCGGTCAACACTCACAAAAGACAACAACTAGTAGTACTCCTAGATGGTGGTTTTGGTAGTGGTTTATATTTTGTGGTGGATTGTGGTGGTATTCTTATGGTTTTGGGTAAGGGTTTGAGGACATGGTTGAGGAATTTTTTTTTCAAGAAAAGAAAAATACTAATCTAACTTAGAAGCTCGGGGTGCCTCCCGAGAAGCTCCGTATTTTTAAGGTCGTCGGCATGACCTTAATATTATCCATATGGTGAAGGTTTGAACCCCTTCACCATGAGCATTCAAAAATAGTGAGGTTGGGGTACAAAACTTTAAAGAGGAAGGTTTTGTGGAGGTGAAGGTGGTTTAAAAGGAGTTGGGTAGTTAGGAGGCTTGAGATTGTCTTTTGGCTCCACTTTTATCTCCCTCAAAACTTCCGAAAATGGCGGAGTTAGTTCACTAGGTGGGGGTAGGGGTGACGATGCTAATAAATGTAGCACAGTCACATTTTCCTCTATTTTTTCATCCTCAACAACTAACCCCTCATCCCTGTCGAACTCAAACTCATTTCCCATGGGGACCTCACTCACTGAATCCTTGAGTTCGACTTGGGATGGTGTATTTATGGAATCATGAGTTTCCATTTGGGCCAACGCTTCCAATATACTCCTCACATGTCCTTCAATAGCCTCAACACTAGAGGAGAGCCTAGTGTCCGGTTCCTCACTAGTAAAGTTGTTCAAGTTTTCTATTACATTCATGACTTCCTCACATGTCAAACTTGAACTTCCTTGTTAGGCTTGGTTTTGGGGTATGGTATAAGATGGTGATGGCCAACTATTTTGCTCGTATTGTTGGTTTTCCAGCTCATTCTCACACCACAAATCCGGATTGCCACTCAATTCCGGGTTGTAAGAATTATGGTATGGATACCATTCTTGGGTTTCTTAGCCTTGAAAACCAACATCTCCTACCTCTTGGTAGCGCGCTCTTCATAATACCATTGGTTTTGGAAACCAAGGGTTCTTTCCTCCTCATAGTGCTCCTCTCTCAACATATAGCAATACTCAGTAGGATGGTCAAAATGACACATTTTACAAAATCTTGCTTGTTGAACCTCTCTTCTCACCATGAGTTCCCTCACGTGTCCAATGGCTAATATTTCTGAAGGTATTGGTCGACAAAATTAGTGGGACACGTGTCCCACTTATATGGCAACACGTGTCCCACTGCAATGGCTATTTTAATTTTCAATTTTTAAATGGGACACGTGTCCCAACCGTATGGTGACAAGTGTCCCAACAGCTATTTTTTTTAAAAAAGAATTTTTTTAAAAAATTTTAAATTTTAGAAATTTGTAATAATTGGTCGGACTAGATCAATATTTTATTGTTTAAGTATTTATTGTAATTTGTATAGTCGTTACAATTGGCCTTTCTAATGTAATGTGTATTTTTTATAAAATCAATATGTCTTATTCTTTATTTTAGATAAAAAAATATTTAACAATTTCTTGACAAGAAAAAAGAAATTTAATTTAATTTTTGAAAAATAAAACACGAAAATAAAAAAAAAGTGAATTATTTTTTACTTTTTTAATAAAATGAAATTCTATTAATAAAAATTATAATGAATTATTAAATTTCACATTCAACTTATTTTGGGTGAACAAAGTAAATTAAATTAAATGTTAATGGTAAAATTAATGAGTAGAATAGAGAAAATCAAGTGGGGCCAATGAATAGTCAAAAGTGGTTTCTTTCCATTGTGGAGGTAAAAAAATGTGGTTTCTTAAGTGATTTCTTAAGATTAGGTGGAAGAGAGAGAATGCGAGAAATAATATATTTAATTAGTAAGAAATTGATAGCGGTTTCTACCACTGCACTTGATCTTATGTGCTTTCAAGTTTCAGTGTCATTGACTCTCCCGTGATATCACAAGATGCATGCACGAAGAGTGAAGGCCAGCGAGCAATTGAACATTGTTGTGGTATTCCCAATTTGCCCAAGTGACCTCCATTCACCTTAAAGCTCCTGCAAAAGAGATCCCGGAAGTGATTTCGGGGAAAAGACTCTAACGCTAAAGTCAGTAGCTTTCCTCTTGAGAATTAGGATTTCTTAGTATAGTGGCACTTACCTTGACTGGCGTTCTTCTACTTTTTTTATAGCATGTTACAATCGTGGTTCCACCTTATTAGGATTCACCATCGTGGGTTAAGTTGTTCCGATAAAGGCGGTTTGCGTCTCAAGCTTGATCGTGGTCTCTGCATTTCTCGGTTCGTGGCCTAGTTCGTTCTGACCTGAGTCCACTTTTTTCGGTTCGCATTGTAGATTATTATAGAGCTAAGTTATGGGTTGGGCCTGAAGTCTAAGAGACATGAAGCGATAGCATAACCTGTGAAATAAATGTGAATTGATGTTGTATTCTAACAACCTGTTCGTCATTAATATTTCTCCTCTTGTCATCGCGAAGTGTTGTTGGATTCTTGCCTATACTTGTGACTTTGCCAATGTTCCTGATTTTGAATTTTGAATTTTGAATTTTGAATTTTGAATTTTGAATTTTGAATTTTGAATCTTCACCATCAGTGTCGTCTTTGTGAGAAACCCATATGTTTATATCTTGTTTCCTTGAACCGAGATTTTATCCTTATTCTTTACTATACAGTTTCGATTTTTCCTGCCTTTTGTAATCGCTTCATCTTTTAAATGAGGAACTTGAATCAATTAATTTAATCCCATCACCATTCAGTGTGTTGTCTACTCAAATTCTGCCATCGTCTCGATTTCTGTAAAAGGTGACCTACTGTTGTGTCAGACTACCATCATTATGCTTTTGAACTGATTGAACTCCTCATTTTTACCGTTTCTCTGTTGTTGCTTAAATACCATTTTTTTTAAAAAAAATTCATCTCCTCAGTCGCTGAAACTTTCATCTTCTCCGGTTCTTCCTAATGTTTATGTGAATCACTGTTCTTCATCCTCTATAAAAGTAAGTTTGTTTTAGCTCTATCTCCTCTTTCTTTGTTGTATGTGCTAAATTTATAGAGTATCTCTTCTTCATTTCCTGGTGGTTTATCGTTTATAATCTGAATCCCATATTTTCGATCATCTTCTCCGGCATATCCTCTTTTGTTTTCCTTAACATCTGTGCTGAAACACTTATATCCAAGTTTTGTAACTCTGATTAAGGTTTCTATTTCAAATTCTAGGATCCCTGTCTCTCTGAATGTGTTCCTCTAACCATATTGAATCTCCCATAGAAGATGTTCACTCCAATGAGGATTCTGGACATGTCACCGGATCACTATTAGCAGTGTTTTTTATGGCCCATACTTGGAATATTTAAAGAGATTTTTTCCTTTTCTATCTTCGTATTAACTCCGGGCTCTGAAAAACTCTTAATGTGTTTGCACTTCTTCTACTAGCTATATATCATGTTAATTAGCCAATTTGAACTTTGGTCTTTATTTTCCCCTTCCTCAACATGTTGTTAAGCTTCTGTCATCATAAAAAATCGCTTTGTCTCAGTTTCATCCTAAGGGCATCACTATTATTATGGGATTCCACCATGTGTGTGAAAAAGCGGATGTTCCTTTCACCCTTGACTTATTTCATAACTTTTATCATCTTTGCAAATTTAAAAAAACCATAGATGAATTTAACTTCTATCTTGTTATCCTTGGTGTTGAGCTTGTGAGCTGTTTTTCTAGCAATGTTGGTCCTTGGCGTAAAAAATAATTTTATGTAAAAATAAACCAAAATTCGAAAGTGGTCACTCTGCATTGGAACTTCAATGTTCCCAAGTCTAAGCTTCCTAGTTTGGGAGTTCGGTTTATTACTGAATCTGAAATCGTGGTAACACTGCGAGATCATACACAACATCTCTGCCACGCTGATTCTGATACTGAAGGTGTTTTGTTTGTTATTGTTTCACTATAATGGATCTGTTTTTTTCTCTCATATTTGACATATCTTTACTTCTTTTGTGCGTTAGTTTGATTTGTGCTACTCACTCGTTTGTATACATAGACTTAGCTGGAGGTGCTCCTGACAGATCACTTTTTGTTGACGATGATGAGGAGGTGGCTGAGATGCTTGTCCACCCTAATGATACTAATGCAAATGATATCCTCTAAGAGGATGTCAATAAAAATAACTCTTAAATTGTACTTACCAAGGGTAGGAAAACTGAGGGCAGAGAAGTGGGTGGTGATCGCACCACTGGTATCTCCAAGGAGAAGAAAAGGAAAAGGGAAAGGAATGATGGATCATCAACTCATTTGCCACCTCCTATGAAAAAGGGAAGTGGTAACCAGCCTCATTCTAGAGCTCTGTTGCGAACTGATAACCTACTAGTGAAGGGGACTATTCTTGCTACTCTCTCCAAACTCTCTCTTCCTGATACCTTGACTGTGGTAAGTTGGCTGGGAGTTCAGAGTAATTTTTGTTATACTTTAATATTATTTATTTAGATGAATGACTGTCTCATTTATATGTATATTTCTCTGTAAGGTTGGTGAGAGTCTTCAGCTCGTGAGTAAGCAACTTTCAAAATTTTCCCGGGAAGACGATTCACTCTTGGAGAACTACAAGGCTAAGGAGAAGAGGTACGAGACTTTAGAAAATTCCCTTAAAGCCACTGAGGAGTGTACGATGACTGCTGGGGAGTATACAAAGGCCGCTGAGGAAGAATCTACCAAACTTTGCTCTAAGCTGAGGGAGATGCGTACGAATGGTCCCGCTTCCCCTAAGTATCCCCAAGTTCTGGTAGATCAGCTTAGAAAAACAAACTCCTTCTTTAAGTTATTTGAGGATATTTCTAGCTCTCCTCGCAATGTTTGTTATTGCAAGGCTATGAAAGATTTGCGCAATTTGAACCCAACTGTGAAGGTGAAGAACTTGCCTTCTTTGGCCAAATCTACTACAGTGCTGGCGAAGCGTAAGGCTATGCTCAATGATGGTTTCATTGGAAATATTTCCGATGGTGGGCATCCCTATGTCTTACTATCGAATCTCGCAGGGCTTTCTTGCTTGCCCTAAATCCTAGAGCTTAAAAGTTTCCAGGTTGATTACTGTGAAGGTCTTCCTTTCTCTTCTCATAATGCTACACCAACCCCCATCCCATAGTCTGATGCACAAGTGGAGAACCCTATCCAGGATGCAAACCAAGGAAAAACTGCCCTTTCTGTTAAGTGCACTCAACCCTCTCATAACGAAATCTGGTGAACTCTAGAGTTGTGATTTGACGTGAAACAATATTAACCCTTGTCTCTAGTACTTAATGTCACTATTGTGCATTTTTGCAATGTATATTTTGTTTGAATTTGACTTATTTATGGTATTATGATTTTATACCTTTGTTTCATATTTGCTCGTGTGCAGGCTTTTGATATTTTCATCAACCATAAATTTTTGCAGCTCCGTGGCTTGTTTGGATCTAGTGATCGTTTTGGGCATCCTCTTGGATCTATGTCTTCTAGTACTTGGTGTCCTAGTATGCTAATTGAAGCTACTAGTTCTATGTCACAGGAGTATCTTGAGTTATTTTCTGGTAATTTGTTTGTCTAACATTGGAGATTCAGATTTAAACTCTATCCCCTTATGTCTTGGATGGTTTTCTTCTACTCCTTCAATGTCTTCATCTTCTTCTAAAGATTGTCCGTGTAGCAAGTTTATTCTAGATGGTTATAACCTTGAGTCTCTTGGTAAAGACATCATCCGTACCTTAGCTGACCTTGAATCTGTAGGCGCCTAGTCCATTCACTTAAGCTCCCTGAGCGCCTTGAAGAATGGGCAATGTCATTCTCCCAGATGACTCGGGCTTGCTCAGAATGTTCTTTATTGGTAGTCAGTATAGATTACAATCCTATGGTTTTGGAAATAGGTTTGTAATCTTCTTACTGAATATATTAAAGCTAGAGTCAATCTCTCAATTGGCAGATACACCCTTTCTGTGTTCTATAGTATTCTGTTAGTGTAGAACACTGGTATTTGCTTCTGGCCTTCTTGTCACACCAAAACTGAGCTCATCGCATTGATTGAAATTGCTAAGTATAAATACAATGTTTCTCTAGGGATTGGTGATTTCAATGTTTGTAGCATTTGGAGCATCTCCTTTAAGGACTCATATGCTTTTTGACTATCTTTGCTCTAGCTAAAGTTTTTAGCCTTCTTGAGGACTTCAAAAAGTGGGAAGTGTTTCTCGGTTGCCTTTGAAATGAACCTACTAAACAGTGCTAACGATCCCATAAAAATCTGAACTTCCTTAACTGTTCGTCGTTGAGGGGGGGAGAACCATCGCTTGTATTTTCTCCGGATAAGCTTCAATTCCTTTTGAGAATACCTTGTATCCCAAGAGTTTTCCTGCACCTACCCCAATAATGAATTTTTTGGATTCAACTTCATTCCAATCACGCTCAATGTATCCAGGGTTTCCTCCAAATCTTGTGCAAAATTGCATATCCTTTTGCTTTTTATGACCATGTCGTCAACATATACTTCTATATTTCTCCCTATTTGACTATGAAATGCATTGTTGACCACTCTCTAATATGTTGCCCCTGCATTTTTCAGGCCAAACGACATCTTCGCATAGAAAAATATCCCAAAGCTTGTTATAAAGGCCATTTGTTTTGCATCTTCTAGGTTCATCAATGTCCGGTGATATCCCTTATACATATCTAAGAAAGCCAGGACCTTGTATCCATAAATCGCTCTAACTAACTGATCAATCTTAGGTAAGGGATAATAATCCTTTGGACCTGCTATGTTTAGATCAGTGAAATCTATATACATTCTCCACCCAGAATCTGCCTTCTTCACCATCATTGGGTTTGCTAGCCATTTTGGATAGATCACCTCCTTTATGATACCAGCCTGCAATCACACTTTTACTTCTTTGTTAACCACTTTCTGTCTATCACTATCGAAGCTTCCTTGCTTCTGCTTGACTGGTTTGATCAAATCACTGATATTAAATGAATGAGTTGCAATGCTTGCATTGACTCCTCCCATGTTTTGTACACTCCATGCAAATGTGTCCGTGTGATCTCGCAGGATTTGTATCACCTTCTCTTTCTCTAAGTCTGGAAGATGCTTTCCTATTTTGACACACTTAGTGGTATCTTTGTTATCCAAAATGACATCTTCAGTATTTTCACCTAGATCTATTGGAGGGTCCAATTAGTTGAGCGAGTCACCATCTATGATAGTATAACCATCTTTGTTTGCTCCGAATTCTTTCCTGCTCTCATAGCAAACCATACACCGTCTGGCTCTTTGTTGGTTTCCTCTCACCATTGCCATTCTTGTTGGGGTTTGGAACTGCATGACCAGATGGTATGGAGACCATATCATCTTTGCTCTATTCATCCAAGGTCTACCGATAATAGCATTAAATGAACTCGGTGCATCCATGACAGTGAAGTCACAAATGATAGTGTATTTTCTATCATTTTCACTGTTTGTTACAGGGAGCTATATGTTGCCCAATGGTGTCTATGCTTGCCCAGTGAATCCTACAAGCGAGGATGTGAACTTTTTCACGCCAGTCCTCTTGAATCCTAATCTGTTAAAGCAATTCACAAAAATGATCTCCACTGTGCTCCCATTATCTATAAACACTCTATGAACTGTTGCATTCCCAATCCTAGTGATAATGACCATTGGATCATTGTGAGGTGAAGCATTTGGAACTACATCCTCTTCGCTAAACGTGATTGTTTCATTCACATGCAATCTTTTGTCTTCATGCTCTAGTGGTGGTGAATTCCTGGTCTTAGCTTTCCAGAAATTATTTGATAAAGACTCAGTTGACCCATGTATCGATAAAACTCCTCTCTGGAGCCTCGTTATATACGCCTTCTTCATAATTCACCACTGCTGTCATCTTTTGATTCTGGTTATAAGTGTTCTCAATGGCCTGGTTCTTAGCCATGGAGCTTCCTGCCATATTAGCTTCATTGTATCAGTTTACACTATCTTCTTTCTTGTATGGGCTTAGATAGTCATTCCTCAAGTTCTCCCTTATTTGCCTCCTCATAGCTTTGCAATAATCCATATCATGGTCATGATCTTTATGGAAGGCACAATAGTACTCTCTTGATCTTTTATCTGGAGGTGCTATCATTGGTGCTGGTTCACAAAATAGATCTCTGTTCGCTTGCCAAATTTTCTTTCGTGACTTCATTAGTAGTGTTTCTTGAGACAGGATACTTTGCATTCCCACTTCTCCTCCTTTGAAAGGGAGGCTTCCTTTTCCCTTCTTTTCCAAACTTCTTTGTGAGTCTTTCATTTCTCTTTTCTCAATTTGCTCCCACTCTATTTTGCGGTTATTTGCTTCTTCGGTTCGCACATACTACTCAATCATTTTTTGTAATTCTCTTGGGTTCTCCGATATGTTCTTTGTGAGTTTGGCCAGCCCCCAACCCGATCGTTGTTAAAAACATGACCCGAGGGCCTTATTGGTCAAAGATAAGAGATTTATATTCCGCATCCGTTCTTACTGCAAAGCTACCAAGGGGTAGTAAGTGGCAAGCCCTGAGTTTGTCCACAAGGATGTTAGGGCTTGAGTATTAATTAAAACACAACCTCATTTAGGTCGTCAATCTGCACGAGTGAAAGGAATTTCTAGTAATGTGGACATGCAACTGGCAGGATTGGTATTTTCAACTAACAACTACAAAGCATGCAATGGATAAACGAGTAAACTATTTCAACTCGGCACTTGGGAATCATTTAGCAACATGGTAGTTCTAATGCTTCAATCCTCGATCCATTCACATATAGATATACAAAAGACCTATCAGTGTGTTTACAACACGTGGTGTGGCCGATGGCATACACTTCCCAAACCCTGTCATGGTGGGTGCACTCGCAACCCTCCATCGGCACCACCATCGTAATTAGGGGAGTACAAAGAGGTCTGACCATTGTTGCGGGTCTGTTTCTCCTCCATGCTATTATGTCCTGGGCTTCCACCACGAATGAAACTACTTCCCCGAGTCCTATATACTCTAGGCCCAAGGTTTGTAGGTACCTTATCTGTGATACTAGGGTTTCAACACAACACCTTGCTTGCTACTATTCATTATATCTACCTGTAACCTCTCAGACAATAGTTACGAAGTCAGCTAAGACTGGTGCAACAACAAATCGATTAGAGCATTCTCAAATCCCCATGCACACACCCACACATTCTCCCATACCCATTCTAGCATCCGGGTTTCTCTTCCCAAGGGGGCATCAATAATTGCACCATACATGAGTATATCCCAAAGTGTGTGCTTATATGTGGTGTACTACTCATGCATTTATAAAATTCAAGAAAAATCACAATAATATCATAAACACAAAGATAGGATGAATCTATTGAATCTCATAAAGCATTTAAAACACACCAAGTGCCAAAATGAATCCCAAGCTAATCTAACTACTCCCTAGACATGGAAATCAAATATAGATTTGAATTCCACATATTTGGGACAAAACAAGAAGAAAAGAAAAGAAAAGATTACAAAACCTACAAAAGAAACTCCTTCTTTCTCTCCAAGCTCTCTCTTCTCCAAATGTGTTTCCAAATATGATCCAGCCTTTAAAATGAGTACACTAGGGTCCTATATATAGTAGTAGGAGATTAGGCCTAAAAATAGGCCCAAAATAGGCTAAACCTAGCAAAGCCCAAGGTCAGCCGGCAAGGTTTCTTAGGCTGGCACGAATGCCACGGTCCGTGAAGCATGCATAGCCACGGGATGCCATATCTACCACGGTCCGTGAATGATCATAGCTGTGGCCCATAGGATTTGGCGCGGTCCATGAAGCTGGGATTGTGCAATAGTCCATGAAGGTTTCATGGACCGCAAGCAGCATGCAGTTTTTGCTCAGAGTTTTCCCACGACCCGTGAAGGTTTTCACGGACCGCAAACAGCTTGTGGCTTCTGCTCAAAAATTTTATCACAGCCCGTGAAGGTTTTCACGGACCACCAGCAGTTTATTGTCTTACTCAGAAGTCTTCTAACGGTCCGTGAAGGTTTTCACGGACCAGTGTTATACTTAGCTAAATTATTCAACTCTTCTCCCCCCTGCTTCACGGCCCAGTGGTTTTGTCACGACCTGAAGCCTTGCCTCGTGAAGGTATCTTGCTGGTCTCGTGCAGGTCTTCACGGTATCCCCGGATTTCGATATAATGCAGGCCATGAATATTATCACAGGCCACTGGTGCTTGGCCATGCGGGTATGTGGTTGTCCGATGGTGCTTCATTGGCTGAACTTTATTTTCTTGACACATGTGAACCGTTAGTCTGAATCAGAAGTTATAGTATTTGATTCCATAGTACTCGAGAAGAAGAATCCAATGGAAACACCCTTGAAGGATAATTCTTCCTGGATCAATCTCAGACTAAGGCAACACTCCTTGGACCACAATTCACCATTTTCTCCTTTGACCGTCTTAAATTCCTAAGCCGCCTATCGTTGGCTTCATCTCCTTCTACCATGCATTGATATTCATAGTCTTCATCTACTACCATTCAAATGTGAATGACCCTCAAATCTTCTACCGTTAAAAGAAAATGGCCTTCGCAAGAATGTAATGTAACAAATAGCATTCACGGGCGACCTACTAAAGGTACTCATAATGAAGACCAATGAGCCCGTGAACACGAGATGTCAAGAATCACTAATTAAGTATATAAAATGCGGGATTTAGAATAGAAAACTAAACATGGTTATCTAAATCCCTTTTCATGTATGCTCAACTAATATTGCCAAACCGCCAAGCAAAAGTAACTAAAATCTATGTTAAATGCATGGTTAAAGCATGCAAAATGGTGATGATCAAACTCCCCACACTTAAACCTTTATTCATCCTTGAGTAAATAAAATCAAAGAAAAAGGTTCAAGCGGAGTGAAGCATGCAAAAATAGCCAATGCATTCAACTTATTCCCAAGCTACCCTAGTTTCCCTAAGAAGATGAAAATATCACAACTCTCACACTCCCCAAAGTTCCTAAAGCAATCAAAGTTCTTAAAGCAACCAAACCACCCAAAGCAAGTAAATGTGTACGGAAAAAGATAAGTTACAAAAGATTGGAATAAAGCCAAGCTTACTTTTCCCAAATGTAGTCCCAAAAGCAATCAAAGAGCAATCCTCAAGCAAAACAATCCACCAAGGAAATCCAAAAGTCGTCGACTTGGTTGCAACATAGGGATAACTCAAGATTCTCGACCTAGTTGCAACCAAGGAGTATAATGTATCGTCAACCTAGTTTCTTGTTTTTTTTTTCAATTTTTCTCTCATTTTACTTTGGATCCCTTCTGGGTTTTCATCCTAGCTTTATCCCACAAAACGTGCTCACCTCTCACCTTTTTCCATACGGCCTCTCACTTTTGCCTTAAATCATAACTTTAGCCAGGCCACGGCTCTCACTTTTACCTAGGCATTTCGACCTATCCAGGATTTTCCTAATGTTACCCAAGTTGCCCTTTTGGGTTTTCCAGGTTTTAATTAAATTTTTTTTCTTCAATTTTTCAATTTGTTTTGGTGTAGTACAAAATTGCCCCAAAAAATGAGCTTCATACTACAAAAGATAAGTAACAAACGAATGCACCACAAAATCCTAAAGCCATATTCCACATGCAAACTAGAATCCTAAAATCCTAGCATAACATAAAGACCACCAAAATTTTCCAAAAGCATCCCAATCACTAATAACCAAAAATCTACCAAGAAACGCAAACAAAGCATGCATACACAAAGAAATCCATGAATGAGAATTCCTAAGTACTCACTAATCCCTTGACTCCCCACACTTAAAATGTGCATAGTCCCATATGAATTCTCATGTCAAATCAAAGGTGAAGTAGGGAAACTAGTGATACTTACGCTTCCAGCCTCGAACGGCCGGCCTCATCGTAGCTAGTGAGACACCTCTCAGTGAATCTCGTTGCTTAGATTATGGCCTCAAGGGAATCCACCCCCGTGCTTAGCCCCTCAACTTGTGCCTTCACTCCTCCAATAGCTTGAACTATCTCTTGAAGCACTTGGGTAGAACTTGAGAGTTGCTCCCCAAGTAGTTGTAGTTGATCCATAATGCCCGTGGGAAGATGAAACCGGCTTGGAAGTGTTCTCGAAGATATCTCCCCTTCAGCCTCGTCTAGGTTTATCTCCAGGTTGGCCAATACTTTATAAAAGTCCTTCTCAAACCGTGGGTCAGGTTTAATGAACAAGTCATCTAGGCTCGTATCAAGGTTGATAGAGGTACGCTCCGGTTGCGGAAGAACCATGAATTTGCAAGTAGGTGCTCCACCGTAAAACCACACAAATCTATCTTCCAAAGTTGTAGTTCCCACCATGAATGCCCTAGATAACTTCTCAATTGTATAGGTCGATCCCGACCTACCTATATTGGCCAACGCCCTATGCGAGATAGGATGTCCCAAATGTCACACCAAAAGGCCAACCATGCCTCCCATAGGAATCTTCCCACTCTTCTGCTCTCCCATAACTATGCATTCTTGAACAAAAACACTAACCAAGTCTGGGTAGATGTTCCCCTCCGGTGTCATTGTCCAAAGAAGGTGTATATTGGAGCCCGGACAATGTGTCAATTCATCGTGGCATAGAATGCTCATATAAAGGAGTCGATGAATATAACGTATTTCTGGGTGGACTGTAGCCGTGCTATTGCTTAGATTCTTCTTGTCGGTCCTTGTTATTCGTCTCCAAAAATTCCCAAGGGAGAATGACATTCCTTGGCAATTAGTCTGTAGAATGTCCCAGCCTATCTTTCACCCAAAAGCTAATGCCACCTCTCTATAATTCATTTGGTACTCCTTGTTATCTAAGTTGAACTTAATCGCCTTGTGACCCTCCTCGTCTGTGACCTTTCAAATAGTAGCTAGAAACTCTAAAGTGCACCTTATGTAGGTTTTCGAGTGCACGTGAAAAAAACATTCTAGGCCTACCCAACCCAAAAGAAAGGTCACTGGTTCAAGTAAGCCTAGAGCCATCAAGGTGCTCTTGCAAGCAAAACTAGTCTCCAAAATGCTCCTCTTTGGTTCCCTTAAATTCCTCCATTTCCAAGCTGCAATCCCAGTAATGTTGGTCAAACCCATAAAATTATTGGCCACAGACTTGAGGTTGCGAGGAATGGGAGTTTCCAGTTTAGGATTTTCACCCTTTACCGGCTTCTTCCATTTCTCACCCCGTGAAAACTTCTCTTTCTCCGAAGTACCATTTTTTGGAGGTATCCTAAAACAATGAAGGAGAAGAATGGTAATGTTGTAACACCCTAAATTCATGATCTACCAGCTCAACGCAAGTATCGGGTTGGATCTGGGCACGCTATTGGATTACTCAAAAACAGTAGCGAGCAAATAAAGGGAAGCAAATTTGGAAAATTCAAAACCTAACTTACTGTTACAATGAAAATATTAGTATAAGTGTTAAACAAAAGTTACAAACAAAAGTTCTAAAGGATCCAGTAAGGATTAGTTCACGTTATTATTACTATTTTAAAATCTAACCAAAAGATTCCGATGGTCCACCCTGGTTCCTTCTGCAAAAGAAGTAAAGACACCAGTGCACTTCTCTCTTACGGTTCATCTACACCCAAGAGGGTTCATTAAACTAGGGTAAGCTCCTTGCTTAGTGAGGTTTCACCGCCAGTATTTACCAAGTTGAGTTTTAGTGGTTACAAAAAAAATAGCCACACAAGTCCTAGCATAGAGTAAATAGGATACGGGTTGTTAATTCCAAGTTGCTATCAAGTTCCTATATGGCAACTCTGACTAACATACAAGGCATAACCTTTTTAGTAGTGCCTGAAGGCTATCAATCAAGAATTCATTCTCACCAACCATGCCCAATCATATGTTCATTTACAAGCTCGTATTAGATCCAGATGGTTATGCTAGCATACCAGAAACTCCACGTGTAGCCGGTCTAATAAGACAGTGTGGTCTATACCGTTCCCCACTGACTTCGACCAAACTACAACTGCGTCGGGGACCCCAAAAAACACAGACAAGCAATAGGGTGGCAGATAATTCAATTTTGACACGACAAGATAAAGTACAAGCCGGTCATCCACATAAAATATCAGAGTAGTTCATGTCCTCAGTTTCACAATAATTGAGCATAATATTAAATATATACTAATATATTTAAGTTTAACAGGCATAACCCTCTCTATAAGAGTTCGAGTACTCATGGTTCGAGTAAAGGGTTCAAGTAGAGAGGTTCAAGTACACGGGGTTCGAGTAGATGGGTTCGAGTGCATGGGGTTTGACTAGATGGGTTTGAGTACATTTGAGTGCTGGGGGTTCGAGTAGATGGGTTCGAGTACAGGGGGTTCATGTAGAGGATTCGAGTAGAGAGTGTTCGAGTGGTACTGGGTTCAAGTGGTACTGGTTCGAGAGGTACTGGTCTAAGTGGTGAGGTTCAAGAGGTACTGGTTTGAGAGGTGAAACATCCAGTAGAGGGTTTGAGAGGTATTGGTTCGAGTGGTATTGGTTTGAGAGTTGAAGGTTCCAGTGTAGGTACTGGTTCGAAAGGTATTGGTTTGAGAGGTTCTGGTTCGAAAGGTACTGGTTTGAGAGGTTCTGGTTCGAAAGGTACTGGTTTGAGAGGTTCTGGTTTGAAAGGTACTGGTTCAAGAGGTACTAGTTCGAGAGGTGAAGTTTGAGAGAAGGGTTTGAGAGGTATTCTATGGTTCGAGAGGTGAAGGTTCCAGCGGAGGATTCGAGAGGTACAGATTTGAGAGGTGAAGGTTCCAGTGGAGGGTTTGAGAGGTACTGATTCGAGAGGTGAAGGTTCCAGTGGAGGATTTGAGAGGTGAGAGTTCGAGTGGAGGGCTCGAGTGGTATTGGTTCGAGAGGTGAAGGTTCCAGTGGAGGGTTCTAGTGGTAGTGGTTCGAGAGGTACTTTTTTGAGAGGTGAAGGTTCCAGTGGAGGGTTCAAGATGTACTGGTTCGAGAGGTGAAGGTTTCCGGTGGAGGGTTTGAGAGGTGAGAGTTCGAGTGGAGGGTTCGAGTGGTACTGGTTTGAGAGGTACATGTTCGAGTGGTGGGTTTCGAGAGGTGGGTTCGAGAGGTGGGTTCGAGAGGTACTCTCTGGTGGCATCATATATATAAATATAAATAATCATTTCAATTCAATTCGTGTTAAGGCGATGAAAACACTCACCTAATTTAGACGTGATTTTTTGGTTGGAACTTGGTGCAACCTTCGTTCCTATGCTACCACCGCTCAATCAATGTTCTTATTTTGGTAAGAAAATGGTTTAAGGTTGTAAGTAGGCAGTGATTACTATTTATGCTAGATAATGGTATGATGGGAGACATAGGTGTACTGACACTTGACACCAAAATTTTATCCATTTACCTTCATTTGGATAAGGTTCATGTCCACTTGCCTGAATTCACTTTGGATAAGTTTTCACGTCCACTTGCTTTAATTTCATTTTTTTTCTTCCTATAGGGTTTTGAGTAATAACTGAAAGAGAAAAGTGCAGATATAACCCTACATAGTTGACAAAAGTGCAGATATAACCCTGCAATCATTGAAAGTGCAAATCTAACCTAGATATTTAAGTTGTGTGAAAATATAACCTTTTCCGGCATTTGGAGGCCGAATTGTGTTAAAAATACAAATTTACCCTATGTAAAAAAAACACTGAAATGGCATGTACACCCCTGAAACCCTAAATCCTTCATCTTCAAATTACCTTCCCACGGCTTTATCTAAAATTTTATCTTCATTATCTCGGATCTGGAATCGAAGATGGAGGTTGGCGATGGAGCCATCAATTTGGTCGGCAACGGAGGCGGCATCGCCGGAGCTGGAATCGAAGGTGTAGTTGATGAAGCAAATCTGGCAGCTGGAATCAAAGATGGAGGTCGGGGACGAAGGCATCGATTTGGTCGGCAATGGAAGCAAATTGCCACGAACGCCCTTCTTCCCATCAGTTTGGACTCACTAGTGGTGATAGGATAGAGCAACTGTGTGTTTTCAGCAGAACCCATTTTTCCATTCAAAACCCACTCCATCCATCGCGTCGGAGGAGGCTGAACTTGACCCTCTACGTGTTGGTGGATGACGGCGGTGGGAGGGCTCACAAGGAGGATGAGGGGGCTCCGGTATCGACCGGGCCGGAAGAGATCGTAACCACTGCCCTTTCTTCTCCCCACCACCACCTTCAAACCTCCCTACCTCAATGACCGCCCGCCACTACACCATTGGCAACCCTGATTTTTTGACAAAAGCCCATCAAACCGCTCCTCCGACAACAACTTCTTCCTCTCCCTTCAATCCTAAATTTGAATCTAATGCCCAATAATTGCCAAATAATCTAAACCTCTTCTTTCCACCATTTTAGAATTCTTCAAGTTTTTGGGATTCGTCCAAATAACATCCAAGCCGCAATCTTGGACTGAGTTTCATCTTTCTAGGTGCATAATTTGGTTCTTTGTTGAACCCCACCCTTGTTGACCATTCGAATCTGTTTGGAGAAGAACGACTGAGAATCATGGCGGAGAAAGAATAGAGGGTAGGCTGAGCTAGAGGTAGAGGAGGAAGAAGGCAACTCTACTGTGTATTTTGCGGTGGAGAAGGAAGTGGAAAGGTGGGTGGAAATAACGGTGGTGGCGGAGGTAGTAATTGGTGGTGATTTTAATTTGTTTTCCGGCACATCGGCAGTGGTGAATTAGTGGCGGTGGTAGGGGATAAAGGGCATATTTGTCTTTCAAAATTTTTTATCAGGGTGAAAGGGTATTTTGGTAATTTTCGATCGGTTAATGGCAAAAAATGGCCGGTCAATGCCGGAATATAGTTTTTAGGGTTATATTTTAGCTTATGTAAAATACTTAGGGTTATATCTGCACTAAAAATTATCTCAGGGTTATATTTGCACTTTCTTAAATACATAGGGTTATATTTGCATATTTCCCTAACTGAAAATAGGTGAGGGAAGTAGATAAGAGATTTAAATTTTTGGTTAAAACCTAGCTATTACATGCACACTGACTTCATTATGGCCAGGGTTTTAACAATCTCCCCTCCTTAATGAATTTTGGCCTCGAAATTCCCAATTCCCGTGAACAACTCTGGGTAATTATCCCTCATGTCAGCTTCTAGCACCCAAGTTACTTCCTTGACCTTATAATTTCTCCACAACACCAAAACCATAGGAATCTCTCTGGTTAGCAAGGTCTTGATTTTTTGATCCAATATCTTTTCGACATTTTCCTCATGCATCAGCTTTTCATTCACTGCTAAGTCTTCATGGTTTAACATGTGTTCGGGGTTGGGGTGGTACTTTTTCAGAAGCAATACATGGAAAACATTATGTAATTTCCCCAACTGGATAGGTAGGTTAAGTTGGTATGCAACTGGACCAACTCGTTGTACAACCTCGAAAGGGCCAACGTACCTAGGGCTCAACTTTCCTTTCTTACAATGCCAAACGAGACCCTTGTGAGGGGTTACCTTCAAAAATACTTGGTCACCAACTCTAAACTCCATATCCCTCCTTCGATGGTTCGTATAACTCTTCTATCGACTTTGAGTAGCCTATAAGCACTGCTTTATCAGCTTGACCTTATCCATGGATTCCTCAATCCAAGGTATACTGGCAACTGGGAGAATCTTTTTCTCTCCCACTTTTTCCCAAAAGAGGGGTGTCCGGCATTTTCTACCGTAGAGTGTTTCATATAGGGCCATACCAATGGACGGATGATAACTATTGTTATAAGCAAATTCTACCAAAGGTAAGTGAGCATCCCAACTTTCCCCGAAATACATAACACAGCTTTGGAGCATATCCCACTTTTTAGCTCACAAGTCACATTGGAGGGAAGGGTGGGAATGTGATACATAAGGGTTGGTTCTCTAAGTTCGGGACCATAAGCTCTCTCAAAATACAGTTATCTTTAGCCATCTTGTGCGATGCTTCCTCAAAATTAAAACCCCTAGGTTAAGCCTCCAATCTAGGTCTTTTTCTCCTTCTCCTCTGGTTACCTATGGAATTAGTTAGAGAATGAAAAATGCCTAGATTTGTGGTACGGGTATGTACCACAAACTAGGGTCACACTATCCTTCTAATGTTACAATAGCAACCAGAATCAAAGTAACAAGGAAACTATGACAAAAACTCCACTTGCAACAAACAAAAAAACAAAAGAAAAATAATAAAAGACATTACTAACTACTCTACTAACATGTCATGCTCAACTACTACTTGAACTGAAAAGCATCCCCAGTAAAGACGCCAAAGTTTTGACCTGCCCCTAACCCGGTTGTCATCAAAAACACAAGCTAAGGGACTTAATGGTAAAAAATAAGAGATTTATATTCTGCACCCCTTCTTACTGCTAAGCTACCAAGGGATAGTAAGCGAAAAGCCCTAGGTTTGTCCACAAGGATACTAGGACTCAGTATTAATTAAAACACAACCTCGTGCGGGTCATCAATCCACACAAGTGAAAGGAACAACTAGTAGCATAGACATGCAACTAGGGGGGTTGTTGGTAATTTCAACTAACAACTACAAAGCATACAATGAACAAACGAGTACACTATTTATACTAGGCACTTGGGAATCATTTAGAAACATGGTAGTTCTAAAGCTTCAATCCTCGATTAATTCACATATAGACATACAAAAGACCTATCAGTGTGTTTGCAACACGTGGTATGGTCGATGTCATACACTTCTCCAACCCCATCACAGTGGGTGCGCTCGTAACCCTCTACTAGCAGCGCCATTGTAATTAGGGAAGTACAACAAGGTTCGACCGTCATTGCAGGTCTGTTTCTTCCCCGTGCTAATACATCCTGGGCTTCCACCACGAATGCAACTACTCCCCTCGGGTCCTATATATGCTAGGCCCAAGGTTTGTAGGCACCTTATCTGTGATACTAGGGCTTCAAAAAAACACCTAGCTTGCTACTATTCACTATCTCTACTGGCAACCTCTCAGACAACAGTTACGAAGTCAGCTAAGACTAGTGCGACAACAATTAGGTCAGAGCATTCTCAAATCCCCGCGCATACACCCATACAAACACATTCTCCTCTACCCATTCTAACATCTAGGTTTCTCTTCCCAATGGGGTATCAATAATTGCACCATACATGAGTATATCCCAAAGTGTGTGCTTATATGTGGTGTACTACTCATCCATTTATTACATTCAAGAACAATCAGAATAATATCATAAACCAAAGATAGGATGAATCTAACGAATCTCATAAAGCATTTAGAACACAGCAAGTGCGAAAATGAATTCCAAGCTCATCTAACTACTCCCTAGACATGAAATTGAAATATAGATTTGAATTCCACATCTTTGGGACAAAGCAAGAAGAAAAGAAAAGGTTACAAAACCTACAAAAGGAACTCCTTCCTTCTCTCCAAGCTCTCTCCTCTCCAAATGTGTTTCCAAATATGATCCAACCTTCCAAATGAGTAGACTAGGGTCCTATATATAGTAGTAGGAGATTGGGGTTAAAAATAGTCCCTTAATAGGCCAAAAGTAGCAAAACCCTAGGTCAACCGCCAAGGTTTCATAGGCCGGCACAGATGCCACAGTCCGTGATGCATGTATAGCCACGGGACTCCAGATCCACCACAGTCCGTGAATATTCATAGCCGCGACTCATGGGATCTAGTGTGACCCATGAAGCTAGGATTGTACCATGGTCGTGAAGGTTTTCACGGACCGTAAGCTGTATGCAGTTTTGCTCAATGTTTTCCCACGATCCGTGAAGGTTTTCATGGACCGCGAACATCTTGTGGCCTCTACTAAAATTTTTTATCATGGTCTGTGAAAGCTTTTACAGACCGCAAACTGTTTGTAGTCTTGCTCAGAAGTCTTCTCATGGTTTGTGAAGGTTTTCACGGACCGGCTCCATACTTAGCCAAATTCTTCAACTTTTAATCCCCTACTTCATGTCCCGATGCCTTACCTCGTGAAGGACTCATGCTAGTCTCGTGCATGTCTTCATAGTACCTCTAGATTCTTATGTACTGCTAGCCATGAAGATTGTCACAAGGCATTGGTGCTTGGCCATGCGCGATCCGTGACCGGCCGTTGGTGCTTCATTGGTTGAACTTCATTTGCTTGTCATGAGCGAGCCGTTAGTCCGAATCTGGAGTTCAAGTAGTCAATTTTGTAGTACTCGAGAAGACGAATCCAATGGAACTAGCCTTGAATGGTCATTCTTCCTGGATCATTCTTGGACTTAGGAAACACTCCTCGAACCATGATTTACCATTTTCTCCTTTGACCGTCTTGAACTCCGAAGCCACCTATCTTTGGCTTCAATCTCCTTCTAACACGCATTGATGTTCATGGCCTTTGTCTACTACCATTCAAATGCAAATGACCTTCAAATCTTCTACTATTAAAAGCAAACGGCCTTCGCAAGAATGTAATGTAACAAATAGCATTCACGGGCAACCTACTAAAGGTACTCATAATGAAGACCAAGGAGCCCGTGAACACGAGATGTCAAGAATCACTAATTAAGTATACAAAATTCAGGATTTAGAATAGAAAGCCAAACATGGTTGTCTAAACTTCTTGTCATGTAAACTCAACTAATGTCGCCAAACCGCCAACTAAAAGTAACTAAAAACTATGTCAAATGCATTGGTTAAAGCATGCAAAATGGTGCAGATCAGAGTTCTTTATAAAATTCTCCTGATCGTATGCCTTATGTGAATGCACAGAAGATTGGAAGGACATGTCACAAACTTGCAAACTTTCTGTTACAAACCTACTTTGGTATTCTGCCAGAATTTCCTCACTTCGTTGAGCTATATTGTTTAGGTCTGCTATTGTCTTAGTGATTTTTTCTTTTGGTAGAATTGCCCCAGGAACAGATTTGAGAGCTGTACCAAGACTTAATGCTCCCGTTTGGAAAATATTCGCACTATGTAATCATAGTTCCCAACAGAAAGATGGGGAAAGCTTTACACAACAACTCAATCTCCGCATCCCAAAATTTCATGCTGTTACGATAGGAATGTAATAATTCCTTTGGGTCAGTAGTCCCATCGTAAATTTTGACGTGCAACGACAATTTGAATTCTTTTGGCATCTTTAAGTCATGAAGATGTGGTGTTAACGGTGACTTATCTACATCATCGTCTGCCACTATATCTCTTCATTCGTCCCCATATTTAAGATCCTCATTCTTTTGACTCACTTTTTGACTTACTCTTTGGGACTTTGGCTTGAGAGTGGCTAAGAATTGATTATACATTTGTTCTTTGTTTGCTTTTAGAAATGATGCAAAGGCTCTCCTTTCTTTTTCTTTATTTATATTTGGAGACTCTGCCTCTTCCTCATCTTTTGTGTCTTCTTTAATGTGTTGCCATTCTCTGCTAGGAACGTATTCCTGATCTTGGCTGGGATGCTTATTCTTGTTGCGTCCAACCATTTGCACTTGTGTATGATGGTTTTGGCTTCTTTCACTTCTGCTGAACACCATTGTCTACTTTGCTGGGAATGAAGGGCCAAAAAATATTCCCGTCTCCACAGAGGGTGTCAAATGTTGTGGTATTCCCGATTTTCCCAAATGACCTTCGTTCACCTTAAAGCTTCTGCAAAAGAGATCCCGGAAGTGATTCCGTGGAAAAAACTCCGATGCTCAAGTCACTAGCTTTCCTCTTGAGAATTAGGATTTCTCAGTATAACGACACTTAACTTGACAGGCATTCTTCTTCCTTTTATAGCATGTTACAATCGTGGTTCCACCTTATTAAGATTCACCATCATGGGTTAAGTTATGGTTCCAATGAAAGCGGTTCGTGGCCTGGCTTTTTTTTACCTGATTATACTTTTTCTGGTTCGCATCGTAGATTAGTGTAGAGCTAAGTTATGGGCTGGAAGTCTAATCTTATGTAGTTCATGGGCTAGGTTTACACCATACATGATAGCAAGTCAAGAGATGTGGGGAAGACGTAAAGGGGATTCACTGTCACCAAGGCATGAACGATCTGATGGTGATCCTTCGGAGGACCCAGAGGATTTAGCAAAGAAGTGGTAACGTTCTTGTGACACTCGTCGTAGTAGGGTCGAAGGTGAAGGTGATAGTATGACTATCACACTTCCTAACGATCTAAATGCGACTAAGCACATTTCAATGATTGGTAAAGCGTTTCATTGATGTTATTTATTGTGTGTGTGTGTGTCTTGGAGGCAGAGGCAGAACTATCATGGCACGTGGTAGGGCTCCAGCCCTACCTGAGATTCCGGCTCCATGGTAGTAGTGGTCAATTGCGCTTCATGGCATTTGGGAGTTCCATTTTTCCAACGTAATTTCTATTTTTCCGGTCACTGGAAGTCGGAGAAGAAGGCCTCTGAAGGCCTTTTTTGGCCTATATTTCATCAAAATGACGTTGTTTTGGTTCAAGTCAAACACCGTCATTTTGATTAGTACTGAAGAAAAAAAATAAAAACAAAATTCAAAATTTGAGTATTTGGATTGGGCAAAAAATGCATAAGCTAAAAAACATGCATTTCACCTCCCAACCTCCGCCAAAAACGTAGGAGCAGCAGCTGCTTCCAGCTCTGCTCCAGCCTCCAGCTCCAGGCGGCGCCACCGTCCCGTCACCGGCCTGAGACTCCGGATGCCGCCCCACCATCGTTCCTCCTCTAGCCCTACCTGAAAAAAAATCCTGGTTCCACTACTACTTAGAGGGATGTGCTGAACATTTCTCCATTTTTAGGTTGTGGATGGCTTGTCAACCTTGGGTCCCTGCTTGCGGGCACTAGGGGATTTGAAGCCCAAAGCAAAAGAGGGTAATGACCCGAGGGTTGAGCTTGAAGCTACTCGTGAGCATCCCCAATTACCCGAGGAAGAGGTTGAATGCCTTCGTAAAGAGAATTCTCATTTGCAAACTGGGGGATTTAACGCTCTGCAGTATCAAAGGATGTTGCTCCACTGAATTCTGAAGACCCGAGGTTTCTTCAAAATGGTTTTGGAGGTTGCTGATGCTACTCGGGATGTTGGTAAATATCTTGGGTATGGTTGTTTGCAGAGTTTGAAACCCAAACTTGTAAAGAAGTTTCCTCTTATATTAGAATTACAGAGGAATCTAAGTTGGGATAAAAGGGATATGAATGGCATTTTATAGGAAAAGTTGGGTAATTATGGTCACCCGTTTCCTTAGGCAGGCTATCTGGAGGGCCCGAGTCAGCTTCATTAATGTCTGGATGATTTTCAACCTCGCTATCTTTTATTGTTGTTGTTAATGTTATTGAGATCATAAGAATGATGATGGTGTCCCATCTTAGCTATCTTTTCAACCTCGCTGAGGTAGATTATCAAGTTTTTAGCTAAGCCTTTTATTTTTTGGGTTAATTTAGTCATTATTGTGGAAATTCATAGGAGGTGTTTTGGATGATACTGTGTTTTTGTTGCTAGCTCTATTATTTTTCACTACACCTATTTTATCTTTTGTGGTGGATGTCTCTACGTAGGTAGCGAGTCGGTTGGGGAATTCATATGAATGTGATTTGTATTCTTTGCTCGGAAACATGTATGGTGGCAATGCTTCATCTGTGTTCTAATTTTTTTAAAATTTTTGGAATGTGCACAAGTTGTTTAATAGGGTTGAGAATGCCCGCTTCCCGTCAACATTGTTGGGTCCGCCTATAATATTGCTTCTGGATTGAATGTATCTTGGGTAAAGCCTAACATGGCCTAATATAGGTGAGCTTTATGTTGTCTTGTATGCCTCTTTTATAGGCAGGGAATGTTCATTCAGTAGGGTGCCGATTGGTGAAACTCAATCCAAGAAAGGCTCTTGAAATGACCCTGATACGAATATCAAATGCTTTGATGGTCGACAAGATTCTGTGAAATACTTGGATTGGGAGAGGTGGATCCAGAACCTATTTGATCTTAATAACTACCGTGAGAAAGAGAAGATCAAGGTCATGGAGTATTCTTTCACCCAATATGCCATAGAGTGGTAGGGGAATTTGAAAGAATCAAGATATCTTGGTGGAAAGAAACCTATCTCCGCCTGGGAGAGATTGAGGACCAAGCTTCGATTATATCATGTTCCACAAACATATTTGATGGAGCAACATTTGTATCTCAGCACTATGAAGTAAGGCAACCGTAGTGTAGTTGAATACTGGCAAGATCTTGAATCAGCTATGAGAAGAGTGGGCATGAGAAAAAATGATGATTTTATAAAGAATTGGTTTATTGAAGGTCTAAGAGAAAATCTCCAAGTTCTAGTTAAGCTCTATTATTATGTTTCCATGCAAGATTTATTATTCAAGGCCAGGCTGGTTGAGTTGACATTAAGGCCCATAGGAAGTTCTAATTTCAGCTATGACAGTTAAAGACAATTCTCTAGTTTCAGAAGCCCAAATTTGACCAGGGGTTGTAGCAATTCGAACATAGGTGGCCGAGAAAACCCTAATTCGACCAAAACCTACTCAAATCCACCATTGGAACCCACTGATAAAACAGTCTCTTAGCTAAGATACAGGTAAATCAATTTAAACTTTGTCAGATACAATTTCTTCTAACACTCCTACATGTTTTCATCGTAATGAACGAGGACATGTTAACAATAACTATCCGTATGAATGAATTATAACAATAATGGAGGAGGAAGAAGATTACGATATGCCTGCACAGTATGACACCGAAGAAGAACAAATAGATGATGAAATCATTATTGTTAACAGAGGTGAGCAAGGTCATGAAACACAAGAAGTTTTTGAGGCATATTCCACAGAAGTTACCGAAATTACTCCCACACAAGGAGCTAGTAATTTCGACCAAATAGTGTCAATTCCGCCAAAAAGGCAGTAAATGTCGCCATAGATAAGTTCTAGGTCAATCCTAAGGCAGGTAAGACAGGTAAGTTGCAAAATGATTCTGATAAGTCGCATAAAGTCTTGTCTTCAGATCTTAGTCATTTTTACCTTCTATTTATATGATGAGGCATGAGCTATCTATTGACTCTAATAAATTGTTTTATGCTTCAATAAGAAATGTGAATACGCATTGACTAACCATTATTTTGTTCTTATAATATAATTTAAATAAAGTTACTATGTCAATGAAGATATTCCTGGAGATATGCTTTCAAGTTTGTTAAGTTGTTACAAGATTTCAAGGATGTTTTTATAGGTTTTATGCTTCCCGTTTCGAGGATGAAACTTTTTGATCCGGGAGGGAATGATACGAATATCAAATGCTTTGATGGTGCTTTAAATGGTTTGATGGACCAACTTTATGATGAAGAATTGAAGAAGGAGTCATCATCGACATCTTGGATTTATTGTTCAAGACTGTCAAAGAACTGAAAACATCATGAAGAACACTATACTCTTTTTTCCCACTGGGGTTTTAATTAGGTAGTGTGATCAATGTAAACTATTGTAAAATTATTTCATTTTTGGGTTTATTAGACTGATAGCTCAGCCATGTGGGTTTTGAAGTGCTAAATCTCAAAAATACAGTCCATTAGGATTTAGTATATTCAATTTATTCTGATTGGAATTAGATTTGGTAAGATTAGATAAGGTAATATTCTTCAAGGTTACTTCTTGAAGAATTCGACCAGATTACCTTATATTACCATTTATTTTAGGTATTTTAGTTAAATATGGTTTTAGCTTCTTAAAGCTGCCATAAGTCAATTCAGTTCCCAGTTGTGATTAGGGTTTATGGCCAAAATCTACCCTATAAATAGGGGAGGCCTTTGGAAGAATTTCACACAACTTTTATCAATAAAAAATACAACCTTTCAAGTTCATACTCTTTGCTTGCGAGCTATTCCATTGCTGCTTAACCCTGAGGGCTAGTTAAGTATCAATAAACCTTGTAATATGATCCTAAGGGCTAGTTAGAGAGCGAGCCAAAATTGAGTGTTCCCCGAGGATTAGACCTTGAATTTTGTGCGGCATTGAAGGGTTTGCGAGTTCCCTTGTTTTGTCAAAGATCTTAATTTCGCAATCCAGATTCTTTGTAAGGGGATTCATATCAGACCCTCATTGGGGAAATCCAGTACTACCTTGACGACTTGAGGGATGTTTTTTAAGTATGTGGAGACTTTCCACCATGCACCTCATTGAAAAAATTGGATAGGTTGTGTTTATAGATATGTGTGGGATGTGTTGGTGCAATGTAAGGAACATGCATCCTCCTAGGATGAGAACAAGAAGGCTTACAAAGTGAGTATTAACAATCTTGTGTGCCGGCAGCAAAATTTTGATGGCGCTCAACAACGAATGTAGTTGGCTAGGTTGCTTAGTCAATAGGGGAATTAGAGGCGTGTCCTGGCTATGATCATCCATTATAGATGGAACTTCTACCTTATGTAACATCGATATCTGAATTATGTTCTCTAAAATCCGCGTTCAACTCAGTGGTCTTAATGGCTACAATGAACGAAGAAAGAACCTTCAAAATTAATCATAAACTCAATGCAATTCAGTCTTAAAGATTATCACGACATAGCTGTCACTCTTAACCACAACCTCAAACCAAAAATTAAAACTAATACAACACATCCTTAAGCCTAATCTAATAAATTAATCAACAACCATGCTTAGTTTTCACTCATAATCACAATCTTCACATCAATTAATGACTAAATCGACAAAAAAAAAACAAAATCTCTGGGCTCATTCCTGAGCCTAGCAATAAATTATGTTATAAGCACAATCAGTTGTCTTCCTAATCTTAATAATGCAAAATCATAAACATTAAACACAAACATTCTAGATAATCAAAGGAAATGAGTAAAAGGAACCCAAAATCTAACAATAATAGCTAAACATGATTACCAAATGCTCCCAATTACTAATCTAGCCTACTAATGCAAAACCCATAATAACCTATGAAGAAACCATGGAAAACATGCAAGATGTAAGAATAACTAATGAAAATATAAGAATTTGGAGGAGGCCCAAGTCGGGCTCACAAAATATGAGGCACCTGGGTGGGGGGCTTCAATCATCTTTCAATTATCTTATGAATTTTTGCAAGGTTCGCAAGCCGGGGCTTCCATCCATGCTCACGATCCGATCTGAATTTTGTGAACCGTGCAGGTTTGCAGGTTTGCGAGCTTGATGCTTCTCAACTCCTAGCTTGCTTTTCTTTCCTTGTTCTACAATATATTCTACAAGCACCCTTCTTGTACCACTTTTGAAAGTAGTCTTGTTCCGATGACGTGGTAGTCTCTTCAAATTCAAGCTCCAATCCTTTACCTGATTATAAAAGTAAATAATCCAAAGATCAAATACTTCACAACTAAATGAATTAGGGTGCAAAACGATGCAATGTAATCCTAATCCTTTAAGTTGTAAGCATCCAATTCTCAAAAGAGAAACCTACAATCTAGTAAAATTATGAGGATCAAATGTACCAAAAAGATAGTATAAAATGATCACACCATTAACCAAATATGGAAATTAAATCTAGATTTGGGCCAAACCCAAGCTTTGCAAACCCAAACCATAAAATTAATCCGAAGAACCCCCAATGCCCTAATAAAAAATTTTGAGTAATAAAACATTTTCCACAGAAACTCTCCCCTGAACCAGCAACCACTCCTCTCACTCAATCACCTTCCATATGCGTTTATTCACTCCTTATAATTTCTCAAAAACCCTAATTCACTCACTATCATCTCGTCTCCCTTTGTCTTCCCTCGTATTCTCCTAAATCTTTCTTCGTCATTGCTACTAGATTACTCCCTCCGTTCCAACTCAAACTTCCTACTTCACTTTATGTCATTTTTTAGTGTCCAACTTTGACCACATATTTGAATAGATATATAAAAAATAATACTATCATATGTTATATGGTTAGATTCGTCGTAACAAGTAGTTTTCCAAAAGTAATTTTCTATTTTCCGTTATTATACGCAGTTAAAAATATTAACGGTCAAACATATTTCTTGATAATCGTAAAAACAATTCCATGAAATTTGAGCTGGGACGGAGGGAGTATAGTCCATGTTCATTGTATAGTTTCTGTGTATTCCTAGAGTGTAGATTACTCAATACGTATTCCTAGAATTCTATTCATTGTATTCTACTCCCCATGTAACCTTATTTATACTTATAATGAAAGGTAAAATGAGCAATGAGTTTTGACTTTTTCATGATATCAGAGCAATGTTAGTATCATGTTTTTTTTTTCTTTTAAACTTTTTCCGGTGCCCCTACCGCATATATTCTCCCATCATCACTTTCTTTTCTGGCAACCATTCTGGCATCCCTTCTTTCAAGACAACTCCTCTCTCCCTTGTTCTGGACATACCTCTTGGCATTTCTTCTTTTCGTCTTTTGGCTCGGCTTCTTCTCAAGGTTTCCACCTACCATTCTGTCTCCCCACTAGTTTAGGAAGAGGCCATTAAAGATGGTTATGTTGGACCATTAAAGACACTTTCAATGTGTCTTCTCTGATCCCGCCTTTGATCAACCACCTACAAAGACGGTTCCAAGAACCGCCTTAAAAAGTCCAACGAAGGCGGTTAAAAATTGCCTTTAAAAGAGCGCTAGAACAACCTTAAATGGTTTCCAATTTTGGAAAAATGCTTCATTCCCTCGGACCATGGGCATAATTTCCAAACTCGAAAGCTTACATATTTCCGAACTCGTAATAAAGCAAAGAGGTGCCATTCAGCTCTTTGTAAAAACCCATATAGTTTCCGGACTCGTGTCTATTTTTCATGCAGTTTCTACCAAAGAAAAGCTCACATTTGATTTTTTCAGCACACATTTCCTAGTTCGGAAGTACTTTCGTGGCGGCTATTTCCGTACTTGTAAATGAAAATTAAAGCTATGGTCCGAGATGACTTCCAAATCCGGAAGTACTTTCTGCACTTTTGGTAAATAAAATTTTCTATTAATATTCACGGCACAAAAAAAGGTCTCAATTCAATGCAGCAAATGTAACACAATAGATAATAGTATCTTGCACTTTGACAAAAACATATAGATAATGCTAACCAAGCAATAATCTATAGATAGAAATAGAAAATGCTAGAAATCTATTCCAACGTTTCTAACATTAAATATTTATCTAACTTGTATTACTCTAGCAATATCAAGATTCCCCATGGTTGCTGACCGATTGATAATTAGATGACTAGCCAAAGAATTCCTCACATTGTTAATATCATCTTGCGAGTAGGGTTTTGATTCCTCCCAGAAAATCTGTTAATAACAAGTTACTAGCAAACATTAGAAAGCTTAGTTAGACGGGTTACTAGAAATAATGGTACACGTACCTTGTCAATTTTAAGTAAATCTTCTTTGACTTCTTGAATGCACTCAGTCGCGTA
The DNA here is from genome assembly GCA_037428765.1 of Rubia yunnanensis. Lineage (NCBI taxonomy): Eukaryota > Viridiplantae > Streptophyta > Magnoliopsida > Gentianales > Rubiaceae > Rubia > Rubia yunnanensis. The sequence goes on along the minus strand of CM075069.1, from coordinate 46,698,229 downwards.
TAACATGACGTAATAGCCGGATTCCTATGTATTTCCTTCAAGTTTTGATCCTTTACAGGATCGGTGCATTTAAGTTGACAAGGCCAAAGAAGGAACATTCCCCGCACAGGACTAACTTTCTTGTATTCCACGTCTGAGATTGGAAAAAGGGCACCTAACACCAACAAATTTTCCAACAAAACCCTAGAAAGACCCTCTACAATAGGTACAAAGTGATGTTGTTTCACTAACTCATGAAAAACTCCATTTTCAAGTGTTTACACATATATATGAGAGAACACACTAGGCATATACATACATAGATACGTATAAAAGCATGTAAACAAGGGGGGGTTGGTTGGTTTGATCCTAAGTTATCAAATTGAAATACAACAACTGGCAAAGCAAGACAACTATGCTAATCGTGCAATACAACTAAAGATACGATGAAAACAACAATTAACAGAACCTTGGGTGTAATTGTCTTCCACTTCCAAGCCTTTTATCCATTATTGAGCATGCAACCTATTTACTACTTTCACTACTTGTTGTGAAGGCTAAATTTCTATCCTTCTTAGATAGTAGTTTGCAAGAGTGAATTTGACATCTCTTGTCAAACCTCATCAATGACTCCCATAGTCGAAACACGACTAAAACTATCCCATTGATGGAATTTAGCACGAAGAATCAAAGAGCTTGGCAACACTTATAAACACTACACTGTGTCTAAACAACGACATTCATAGACTTCTCTCATTTGCTACAAGCAACAAACATGACAACGAGTTCAACATTATCATATTCATCTAGAAATTATCAATCTATTAACATAAATCAAAAGCTCTAATCATACTCTTGATTTCCTCTCAAGAAAAGGGGAAATCAACCCATTTCCCTAAACCCTAACAAACATATCATACAAGTACTTCATATACTCAATCTTTCAATAACATTAATGACATTAACAAACAATTCAATGATCCATAAATGCATAATAGTAAGAGTATTAAATAGGCTACAAATTGTTCTTAAGACATGGGCTTGGAAGTCTTAGTCAATTGCCCTCAAGAACTAGATGTAGCTACAAGAGTTCATACTAATTAATGCTAAACAACCAAACATAATACAAGAGAATTCAAAGATGAAAATGGAAGAAAATAGGGTTTGGAACAGTACCAAAACTGCAGAAGAAGAAGATATGAATGAGAGGAAAAAGAGGGATATTTATAGTGCAAAAAGGATAAGGTTAGATTCTGGCCACCCGTTCATTGCGACTCGCGACGGGCTCATTATGACTCGCGACGAGTTCCAGGATTTAACCCTTTTTTCTTTTCTTCTTCTTGTGGTAAACATTTATCTTCACTGTGATTCCTCTCATTTTTCAAGACTTCAAGGTCTTCAAAAATGGTCTTCGGTGGCCTCCGGTCTTCATGTCTTCTAAGCAAGTCTTCAAAAGTCTTAAAAAATGTGATCTTTAATGGCCTCTGGTCTTCAAGCCTCCGTGTTCTTCCTTTGTTACGCAAAATCCACTTAAAAGAGGTAAAAGAGCGTAAAGTTTCTCTTACCCCTCCTAAGAGAATTTCAAGGTAAAACACAAGCTCTTGATAATAAAAGAGCACAAAAGTTACCCAAAAATAGTACTAAATTATGCACATAAAATGGACATATCAAACATCCCCACACTTAAACCTTACTTGCCCTCAAGTAAGAAAAGATCCAAACATACGAAGGAAATGCCGTATCCACATCCTAACTACTATTCCCACAATACCTCACAAAATTGTCAATATCACACATCCAAATGTTAAGGTCAAATGAGAAGTTTCCCACAACCCCCATTCCTAAATCTACCCAAACCATATTAACCCACCAATTCATTGATATCCCTAAAACATCTCCGAATCCCGAATTGACAATCCCAAACCAATGGTATAAGGTGAAGCTAAAGACATGTATAAGGTTCAAAACACATGCTCCACTTTATATCAATGTATCAACCTAAAAAAAGTATATCAACGATCAGGAGTTTCATAACTTAGTCTTTTCTCACTAAATTTTCCACCCCCAAAAGGTCCTCAAGATGTCAAGCTACCCGATCAATCTGTATGGCCACCGCAACCTTATAACTCCAACGCCTGCAATTGAGTGAACACTTTACATTTTTCAATTTCTCTCATTTTGCCTAGGAGCCCTTTCGGATTTTCATCCCAGCCACACGTCATGTTTTCTTCTTTTTTTGGCTTACATCTCACCTTTTTGCAGATATTTAGCCTCTCATTTTTGTCTAGGTCACCCTCTCGGGTTTTTGGCCTATTCGGGCTCACAATATTTCCTAAGATGCCCTCTCGGGTTTTCAACTTAGCGGGATTCTTTTTATTTATTTATTTTTTCATTTTCCATATATGTTTTTCAATTTTTTCAAAAATTTTCACGTTTCTCCAATCCAAAAAGTAGCAAAGTGCTTTCCAAATGTTAAGGCTAAGAAAAGTATCAAAGCCAACATTATCCAAGTACATCAAAAGAAAAACATCCCAAAACAAAAGGGAAAAATATCCAAAACAAAACAAAAGAGTTACCCAAAAGTAGCAAGTCTCCAAAGTATTTCCACCCCAATCACCTCAAAGTAGATACCCCTTCCAACACTTATAACACTACATTGCTCTCAATGTAGACAATAAGGAAAAAATGTACAAAGAAAAGTATGGAAAGGGTAAGGATATGGTGCTCACAAATCATTGATGTGAGGAAGAAGGGCCACCGCTAAAATAGCACTGCTGATAATGAGCCAACAAATTTGTGCTCCTCTGCCTCTTAGCCCTCCGCCTCTTTGCTCCTGGATCGGGGCCTGAGACATCGCCTGCCTAGGACTGCATCTCATGGATGCGAGCTGACAGGTGATCAATCTCCTCATCCATGTCGATCAAGGTCTGGGAGATAAACACATTGTGCTCCACTATCATGCTGTCCTGGCGGCGGAATCCATCATGCATGGTCCGCATCATCCACTCATAGAAATCTGGTAAAGGCTGGGAGTAGTGAGGTGGCACATCGTCCTCCTGCATTGGCTTTGTCTCCGGTGGAGGCTGCGGGGAGTGTTGCCACTGCTGTCGCTCAGACAAAGGTAGACTGCTATCATCATGCTGGACAGGGGCTAGACCAAGGTCATGGAGCTCGCGCTGAAAGTCATTTATGCATGAGAAGTTAGGTGAAATTTCCAAGTCTCCTAGAGGTGTATCAAATTCCATTTTCATCTTGTTGGGCTGAGGAAGTGCCATGAACGTGACCTTCCTGGCGCCATACAACCACTAGAATATCCCCGTGGTCCGGGTGGCACTGAGCATCTCAAATCTAACCAACCTCTCAGTAGTGATGAGGTAGGAAGTGTGCTTCCCTAAGCGTGGAAAGTCAGCCGGAGGAACCAATCCTGGGTACTCCGCTAAGAGGCATATCATACCTCCGACCATGATCTTCCCCTTTGGCTTTCCTACCACCTCCACGAACCTCTTCATCCACAACTCAGCCCACAACCCCGTATCCTGATCCCTCACTCATTAAGTGCCACAAAAAGTGAATGTCGTTGTCTGGCACATTTTTTGGCTCTGTCGAGCAAAGCACTGTGCCAGCCAACAGTCGATACACATAACTAAGTGTAGGGTGGATGATGACACTGCTGTTGTCATGGCAGTTCTTTGGCCTCATCTTGATGACTTTCTAAAATTGCATGTCATCCTTGATCGATCACTCCAAGGCCTATGGGTCCAGCCTGGCCCGTATCTCCGTAGTGTCAAATCTAAATGCCTCCTCAATCTGTGAGATAGTCATGTGCCTAGATATATCATCCAAGTGGAAATAAATGTACCTCTCACATGGTTGATCATCTCTCATGCTGCAGATCCTGACCGTGGATAAGAACTCTAGCGTGTATCTCCGGTAAGAGGGTGTTCTCCAGCTCATGAATCCTTCCATTCTTCCCTTGGCGAGGAGGCATCTGAAAGGCTGGGTGAGCCCAAGAGCATCTAGTGTGGGTACATCTACAAAACTCATCTCCTTGAGTTGACAACTCACCAGGGCTTCCCACCTTTCAGCATAGGACCCGGTAATCCGAGTCAAACCCATGTACCTATCCGGCGGGGGAGGTACATGGCTCGATTCCAGAGCCGGTGGTGGAGAAGGAGGGGGAGTGGCGGTGCGCCCATCTCGGGGAGGACCTCTGGGCCTCTTTGTAGGGGCTATAGCTAACAACCATAGCAAACAAGTCAAATGCACAGGAATATGTGTATAAGTAATATTGCAAATTCATACTCAACCTTAAACTAGCTCATCATCGCAAGCCAAATCAAGTTCAAGCCTACTAGTTCAAGTTCTACTCACAATTGCATATACAATCCATATTATGTCCCACATGCCCATATTCTCAAGTCCATGAAGTCTTCACATAGTTGAAATCAAAGCACGGTAATATTTTATCCAAATAACAACTAAGTCTCATCAAGGAACAACATGCCTCATATCTAGTATAAACCACAATACATTCTGAACCAAAGCAATACTAATAGCGCAATCCAATCATAAAACCAATATGAGCAACTCAACACACTCAAAGTGATTATAATATTATTCTACATCCAACCAAGCCGTAAACACCAAATATTCATACAATCCTTCCAAATCAACTTGCAAGCACAATATATTCCATTACATATACAATGTTACAATCAATCAAACTAACCTAAGGTATCACACAAAGTTCATACAATATCCCACAAAATAATTGATTAAATCATAATCACAAGTAAAGCTTAAGAGATTAAAGAATTGTACCACTTAGATGCCTAGGATGAGAAAGGAGTGAAACCCACAAGCAATTTGAAGTTTGATTGCAAAAAATAGTGTTCTTCAACAATTTTAGGTGGATTTGTGGGTGGAGCTTGGTAAAAGGGAATAGGGGTATGGAGTGGTGGCTGTGAGCGGCAGAGGGCGGCAGTTAGTGGCGGTGAGCGACAGTCGGACAGAGATGGCTTGGTGGAGGAATGGCAGAGAAGGTGAAGAGCGGTGGAGGAGGATGAGGGTTTGTGGCAAAAAAAGAAATCTGCTCATTTTTTAAAACAGGGCCGTATGCCCGTGGCAACTCACAAAGTGTTCATCGTGACTCGCGACGTGTTTATCGTGACTCATGACGTGTTCATCGCGACTTGCGACTAGTAGGTCAAAGAATGCCAAAAGTCACTATTTATGTCGCAACTCGCGACCACTTCGTTGCGAGTCGTGATGGTCCATCATGACTCACAATGGTTTATCACAACTCGCGATGAGGCGATCGCGACTCATGAAAACTGGAGGCCGAGATCTCTATTTTCACAAAAAATTCCTGATTTGGTCGCAACTTGCGACCACTTCATCGCGACTCGCGATGGTCCATCGCGATTCGCAACGAGGCCATCGCGACTCGCAAAAAGTGGATGCCGAGACCTTCATTTTTCAGCCAAAATCACTGATTTGGTCGTGACTTGTGACCACTTGGTCGCGACTCACAATGGTTCGTCGCAACTCATGATGAGGCCATCGCGACTCGTGATAGACTACTAACCTGGTACATAGAAATTTTTTTTGATTCCTCCTCTTGTCCAAGTTTTTCCTTATTTGTGTCCAAGTATTTCTACCTTCAAAAGCCCAATGTCTTGGCTTTAAAATTGCTACAAAATCATGGAAAAACAACCCGTTAAAAGCACAAAGCAAAACAATGAACTAATGACAAAATCCAAAACCAAGCAACATCAACGGATAGTAACGAATGATGATCTGGATGATCAAAACAAAGTTTATTTAATGTCATCGGCATGACTTACTCCCTTTTCTTGGAGTTTACTCATAAACCAGATCGAGGAGATCAACATCATCTCCCTTTTTCGGCACAAAATTCTCGTGGTAAGGTGTCAACGTTATCTATCAACCTTGAATGTATTGGACTTAGCTCAATCTAGAATCTCCACTGCGCCATACGGGAATACCTTAACCACCTCAAAAGGACCAATCCATCAAGACCTCAACTTACCTGGGAATAGGCGATGGCGGGATTGGAATAGGAGAACTTTTTGACCAATGTCAAATTCCTTCCTAATGATCATCTTGTTGTGCCACACCTTTGTCTTCTCTTTATAGATTTCAGCGTTCTCATAGGACTCCCTCCAGATCTCATCTACTTCATCCGATTGTAACTTACTATTCAAGCCAGCCTCATCTATTTTGAGATTGAATTCTTTGACCGCCCAATAAGCCTTATGTTGAATTTCCATCGGCAGGTGATATGGCTTACCAAACACCAACCGGTATGGTGACATACCGATTGGTGTCTTGTAAGCCATCCTATATGCCAACAAGGCATCATTCAACCAAGAACTCCAATCCTCCCGGTTAGGGTTTACCATTTTTTGAAGGATGGACTTGATTTTCCGATTGAAAACTTTGGCTTGCCAATTGGTTTGTGGGTGATAGGCGGTGGATGTTTTGCAAGTGACACCATACTTCTTCAAGAGTGCCTCTATGGTCCGACTGCAAAAATGGGTGCCACGGTCACTAATCAAGGCTCGGGGTACCCCAAACCTAGAAAAGATATTATCTTTCAGGAATTTTGCAACCACTTTAGAATCGTCAGTCCTAGTGGGTTTTGCTTCAATCCACTTCGACACATAATCAACGGTAAGAAGAATATATGTAAAATGATAAGAACTAGGGAAAGGTCTCATAAAGTCAATACCCCAAACATCAAAGATTTCACAATACAAAATAGGCATTTGGGGCATTTCATTCCTAGTGGAGATATTTCCTACTCTCTCGCATTCATCACAAGATTTGCAAAAAGTGTATGCATGCTTATTCAATGTAGGCCAATAAAACCCACTTTCGAAAACGTTTCTAGCGGTCCTCTTTGCTTTAAAATGGTGCCACATGCATGAGAATGACAAAATTCAAGAATTGAGTGTACTTCATTATTGGGGATACATCTCCTAACAACTTGATCCGCACAATGTCTCCACAAAAAGGGATCATCCCACACATAATACTTAGCATCACTCTTTAATTTATCCTTTTGGGCCTTAGAAAAATGAGAGGGAATTTACCGGATACAAGAAAAATTTACAATGTCGGCATACCACAGTTGGAGATCCCTAATGGTGAACAAGTGTTCATCAGGGAATTCCTCTCGTAGTTTCTCCTTCATTGCGGGGTTTACCTCAATGTCTCGGTATGGAGTCAACCGACTCAAATGATCGGCCACAAGGTTTTCCGTGCCCTTCTTTTCTCGCACCTCCAACTCAAATTCGCTCAAAAGCAAGATCCACCTAATCAATCTTGGCTTGGCTTCTTTCTTTGTCATCAAGTGACGAAGTGTTGCATGGTCAATGTACACAATAACTTTTGTACCAAGCAAGATAGATATTTTTCCAAAGAAAATACAACTGCTAGCAACTCCTTTTCTGTGGTGGAGTAGTTTCTTTGGGCTTTACTAAGAGACATGGATGCGTAGTAGATGGCGTGAAGTGCTCTCCCCACCCTTTGACCAAGCACCGCTCTAACGGCGTAATCACTAGCATCACACATAATCTCAAAAGGCAACGACCAATCCGGAGGTTGTATAATAGGGGCCGAAACTAACCTTCCTTTCAATGTATCGACGGCCCCTTTACAACCATCATCCATCACAAATTCCACCTCTTTTTGCAACAACTTTCATAAATGAGATGCTATCTTCAAGAAATCCTTGATGAATCGGCGGTAGAATCCTGCATGGCCAAGAAAAGAGTGCATTTCACGCACATTAGTAAGATAAGGCAAAGTTTGAATTGTATATATCTTTGCCTTGTCAACTTCAATACTCATAGAGGAGACAACATGGCCTAAGAAAATGTCTTGCGCTACCATAAAATGACACTTCTCTGAATTTAACACAAGATTAGTATCAATGCAGCGTTTAAGAACTTGTGCCAAATTTGCTAAACAGTTGTCAAAAGAACTACCATGGATGGTGAAATCATCCATAAATACCTCGACAAAGGTTTCAAAAAATTTTGAGAAAATACTTACCATACACCTTTGGAAAGTTTCGGGGCGTTACATAACTCGAAAGGCATACGCCGGTAGGCAAACGTACCAAAGGGGCACATGAAAGTGGTCCTTTCTTGGTCGTCCGAGGCGATAGCTACTTGAAAGTACCCCGAGTACCCATCCAAAAAGCAATAGAAGGGGTGGCTTGCTAACCTCTCAAGCATTTGATCAATGAATGGCAATGAGAAGTGATCCTTCCAAGTTTTCGCATTTAGCCTCCGGTAGTCAATGCAAACGCGCCACCCATTTTGAACTCGGGTGGGCACCATTTCATCCTTCTCATTTTAGACCACTATCACCCACTCTTCTTGGGTACCATTTGAATTGGACTCACCCACTTGCTATCCGAGATTGGATAGATCATTCCCACTTGAAGTAACTTGAGGATTTTCGCCTTCACCACCTCCATCATAGGTGGGTTTAAACAGCGTTGGGGTTACTGAACGGGTCTTGCATCTTCTTCCAACAAGATTCTATGCATACAAGTGGATGGACTTATGCTTTTGATGTCAGAAATAGTCCATCCAATTGCTTCCTTGTTTTCCCATAACACCACCATCAACTTTTCTTCTTGATCTTTGGTGAGCTTGCTTGAAATGATAACCGGAAGCGTCTCCCCTTACCCAAGAAAAGTGTACTTGAAGTCACTTGGCAAAGGTTTAAGTTCAATCACCAGTGCTTTCACAAGTGACGGGAGGAATTCTGGTTCCTCGAGTTCCTCTAAGAGTAGAGGAGGAGGTTTTGAGAGACTCGGTTTCATTTCTTCAAGAAGGTTCAAATCATCAAAGCTTTCCTTCAAGTTAGTTCTCATAGAGTATACATTTTGGGGATCATCACTATCACATTGCGAAGCAACTAACAAGGAATCATCACCACTTAGCTCAAAAACATCTTGCACAACTTCTTCAACAACATATAGGGCATGTCAATCATGTTCTTCACTAGGATACTTCATAGAGTCATTTATGTTAAACTCTACTTATTCCATCAAATTCCATGGTGAGGGTACCCTTATGCTCATCAATCATTGTCCTAGAGGTTTTCAAAAATGGCCTCCGTAATAAAAACGGGGCGACATGTTTATCATGCTCCATGTCAAGGACATAAAAATTCATGGGAAAAACTAAGGAATTCACCTTAACCAACACATCCTCGACATTATGTTTAGGGTATGCACTAGAACGATCGGCCAATTGGATTACCACCCTGATTTTGTGCAATGTACCCAAGTTGAGGTTTTCATATAAAGAGTAAGGAATCACATTTATTGATGCACCTAGATTAAGCATAGCTTTTTCAAAATGTGTATTTCCTATTATGCAAGGGATTGTGAACATTCCGTGATCGCTACATTTATGGGGTAGCTCTTTTTGACACAGGGCGGAAACATGCTCACTTTTTACATTTTTCAACTTATTTTTGGCCCTTTGTTTTCTATTTACAACACATAATTCCTTGAGAAATTTAGCATATCTAGGAATTTTTTTCAATGGCATTCAAGAGTGGGATATTTAGCTCACATCTACGAAAGACTTCGTAGATGCCCTTGTTGTCCTCCTTCCTCCTTTTGTCTTTCAAGGCTTCTGGAAATGGAGTTTCCGGTACATATGGAGGGATCTCCACCATCTTTACTCTTTTGTGAGGGGGAGATGAAGGTTCTATGATGGAGGTTGACTTTGGTCTTGGCTCAAATGTCTCCACCTTGATTTCTTCTTCCTTGCTCTTTTTGGCTAACTCCTCGGCCTTCTTCTCATGGGCTTCTTCCTTCTCAACCAATTTTTCAAACACCTCAATCCTCATAGGATCCTCTTCAACAATTTAATTATCCGGGGAAGTTACAACCTCTCTACCACTTCTCAAAGTGATAGCACTTGCATTTTGTCGAGGGTTAATCTCTGGTTGGGGTGGTAGCTTACCCTTTTCCCGGGCTTCCATCCGATTCACCACTTGAGCTATTTGGCTCACTTAAGTTTCCAAGTTCTTGATAATCACCTTGGATTCATCTTGGAATTTCTCACTTTTCTCGGCACACGTGCCCAACCGGTGAATGGCTTGCATCACTTCATCCTTTGTTAACCCTGAGCTCTCCCCTTGGTCTCGAGGTTTGTCTTGGAGCCTTTGAAATTGTTGTTGAGGTGGCCTATATTGTTGTTTAGGAGGCCAATATGATTGAGGATTTTGGCTTCCTTGAGGGTTTCTATACCGGAGGTTTGGGTTATCATGATTTCTCGAATTGTACGGCCGGTTTTGGTACCCTTGATAACCTTGGTAGCCTTGCCTACCTTGATATCCTTGGTTGCCTTGGTAGCCTTGATTTCCTTGATATCCTATGGTACTCACCTCTTCAACATAGTTCTCTTGCAAAGTAGGGCAAGTGTCTGTAGGATGTGCCAAGTAACAAATTTTACATGATTTTACATGTGGTGCATTTTTGGGCTTTGTCATCAACGATTTCACCATGGATGCAAGGGCTAAGACTTAATCCTCAAGCTTCCCACTATTGGAAGAGTCACTTGCGGGTATTGGACTTCTCCTTCTCAAATCGGTCCTTGAGCTAAAGTTTCTTGATCCTTCTGCTAGCTCCTCATACAATTGCATCGCTTCGGATGAAGTTTTGTTCCCAAGAGTGCCACTGCAAGAACTCTTTACCAACCTTTGATCCTCATCAAGAAGGCCATTGTAGAAGTAATAAACCAAATCCCCCTCCGAATAGCCGTGGTAAGGGCAACTTGCAAGAAGCTTCTTGAACCTCTCCCAATAATCGAAGAGAGATTCTTCATGCCATTTGAGGATGTTTCTTATATCCTTCTTCAAGGCAGTGGACCTCAAGGCTGGGAAGTATTTGGCTAGAAAATTCATTTTCATATCGAGCCAACTCTTGATGCTCTTGGGCGGTAAGTAGTGGAGCCAATCTCTTGCACAATCCCATAGTGTGAACAGGAATGCCTTCAACTTATAAAAATCTTCATGCACTCTATGGGAGACCGTACCACCACACAAGAAGTGAAATTTGGTGAGGTGTTTGTTGGCATTCTCCCCTTGCCTACCAAGGAAGATGGGTAGCATGTTGATAAACCCGGTCTTTAGCTCAAAGTGCCCATTTGGTCTAACCACGGGATACTCAATCCACATTGGTTGGTGATCGAGGTTGGGGGCCACGATGTCTCTTAACAAAGCTTGCCCCAAAAGAATATCCCTTTGGTGGAAAGGAGGAGCTCGCCCTTGGAGAGGAGGATGTTGAGGTCCCCCTCCTGGATGCTCATCTCTGTGCTCAAGTTGATGTTCCATGGAGGAAGAGGTATCCACAGAATGGTCACTAGGAGGGGTGTTATTCACACTTTCCAAAGAAAGCCCCCTAGCCTATCTCAAATTCAACTCTAACTTGGGGTCGTAGTGTAGGGGTTCTTGTGAAGAGGATCGTGTACGAACCATACACCAAGAACTCGAACAACATATCTCCAAGCCAAGTGAAAATGGAAAATCAACTAAGAAAGAAAAATAAAAGCAAACTAACAAATATTTACAATTAGCATATAATCACACATAATATGCAAAAACACTTAAAAATAAAAGCCTCTTCCCCTGCTGCGGAGCCAAAATTTGGGAGGTCATCGTCGTAGCTCTCAAAGTTAATACTTTTAAGCCCTAATGATTTCTATCTACAATTAAGTAGATAATGACAAGTCAGGGTCGTCCACGAGAAGAAGGATATTTTAAAGTGTTTACACATATATAGGAGAGAACATACTAGGCATATTCATACATAGATATATATAAAAGCATGTAAACAAAGGGGGATTTTGGTTGGTTTGATCCTAAGTTATCAAATCGAAATAAAACAACTAGCAAAGCAAGAGAACTATGCTAATCATGCAATACAGCTAAAGATACGATGAAAACAACAATTAACGGAACCTTGGGCGCAACTGTCTTCCACTTCCAAGCCTCTTATCCATCATTGAACATGCAATCTATATACTACTTTCACTACTTGTTGTGAAGGCTAAACTTATATCCTTCTCAGATAGTAGTTTGCAAGAGTGAATTTGACATCTCTTGTCAGACCTCACCAATTACTCCCGTAGTCAAAACATGACTAAAAGTATCCCATTGATGGAATTTAGCACGAAGAATAAAAGAGCTTGGTAACACTTATAAGCACTACACTGTGTGTAAGCATTTAACCAATTCATGCATTTACACAATATTAGTCAAGAACAATCGACATTCATAGACTTCTCTCATTTGCTACAAGCAACCAACATGACAACGAGTTCAAAATTATCATATTCATCTAGCAATTATCAATCTATTAACATAATCAAAAGCTCTAAATCATACTCTTGGATTCCTATCAAGAAAAGGGGAAATCAACCATTTTTCCCGAAACCCTAACAAGCATATCATACAAGTACTTCATATACTCAAGCTTTCAATAACATTGATGACATTAACAAACACATTCAATGCTCCATACATGCATAATAGTAAGAGTATTAAATAGGCTACAAATTGTTCTTAAGACATGGGCTTGGATGTCTTAGTCAATTGCTCCCAAGAACTAGATTTAACTACAAGAGTTCATACTAATTAATACTAAACAACCAAACATAATACAAGAGAATTCAAAGATGAAAATGGAAGAAAATAGGGTTTGGAACAGTACCAAAAATGCAGAAGAAGAAGATATGAATAAGAGGATATAGAGTTCTATTTATAGTACAAAAAGGATAAGGTTAGATTCTTGCCACCCGTTTGTCGCGACTCACGATGGGTTCGTCGCAACTCGCGACGAGTGCCATAATTTAACCTTGTTTTCTTTTCTTCTTGTTGTGGTAAACATTTATCTTCACAGTGATTCCTCTCATTTTTCAAGTCTTCAAGGTCTTCATAAATGGTCTTCGATGGCCTCCGGTTTTTTTTAAATAAATCCACCTGTGATGGTGGGGGGTTTGGCAGACCCTACCCATTTATTAATTTAAAGAAAAGATACATAGAAGGAGGGGGCTTAATACCGTACCTCGGAAAGTCTATCTGCCGATCTTTGAAAGCTAAACATAATCCTATAACTACCCTAAAGATCAGCAGAGACGAAAACTAAAGGAAAATTACATGAAAAGAGCTACATTCTCCTAAAATAGGGAAAACCCTCTGCATCCAACTTTACCTGTCCTGCAACTCCTGTGAGCATATCCGTGGGGCCATGGATGATATTTACCTGTTTTTGGCTAGCCATCTTTGCGAGAGAATCAGCCGCGCCATTTGCTTCCCTGAAAATGTGATGCAATGAGTAATTCATTCCCTGTAGAAGGTCCCAAATTTCCCTCAGCATGATCAGCAATCTCCATGGAATTTTAAGCTGATGTTGAACCATTCCAATCAGAACTCTAGAATCAGTTTCAATCTCAATTCTATTGATGCGTTTATCTCGCGCGAGATGTAATCCATGTAGATGTGCGGTGGTCTCAGCCTGCAAAGCAGATTCAGCCGAGATAGATTTTGACATAGCAACAATTACGTGGCCAACATGATCCCTAATCAAACAGCCTACGCCTGCAGCCCCGTTGTTAAAGGCTCCATCAGTATTAAGTTTGAACTCTACAGGTAATATCCATTTTAGTATTTTGATTGATCTCTGTCTAATTGGAACCTGGCTTACTAGCCTCGGTATAGGAGATAAAGTCCAGTTGAAATCCAGTTTGAAAGCAAGCAATGTGTCATTAAAGTGGAATAGGATTTGCTTAAAAATGGACATTAAATCCGGTTTTGTTCCCTCAAAAAGGCAGGCACACCTGGCATGCCACAGGTACCAGTGTACTGCACACGGAATGATTCGGATTAAACTTGTAGCAGAAACATCAGTGGGGCTGTAATTCCAGTAAAAATAAAATCTATCCCACACTAGTTCGAAATGGTTATTTGGCAGACCAAAAATCAGGTTAACCAATTTCCGGTCTTCATGTCTTAGAAGTAAGTTTTTAAAAGTCTTTGAAAATGTGATCTTTAATGGCCTCTGGTGTTCAAGCCTCCATGTTATTCCTTTGTTACCCAAAATCCACTTTAAAGAGGTAAAAGAGAGTAAATTTGCTCTAACCCCTCCTAAGAGAATTTCAAGGTAAAACACAAGCTCTTGATAATAAAAGAGCACAAAAGTGACCCAAAACAGTACTAAATTATGCACATGAAATGGAAATGTCACTCCCACTTCCCCAGCACTTCCCGGGTGGTCGGGTTTTTCGCTAGCTTGACAAAGGATGTCGTACTTATCCATTGGAATGAATTACCCTTGAAATTGATCATGCTTCATTTTTTCCTAATTATAAAACAATGTAAATATTATTACATGATTAAGAATAATATTTTGAAAAGAATAATATATTCACTACAACTTTAACTTAATACTCTTTCCGCAATTGGTTTCTTCATTTTGACATATACATCATTTTGTCGGCCTTTTAGGAATAGATCGTGCCTCTGAGTTTCATCCACATTGATTGGTTGCACCGAAGCCCTTGACTCATCTTCGGTCATCCCAACCTCTATTGCAATTTGCACATCTCATTCAAGACGTTCTTTCACTAGCTTGATTGCAGCTAAGGCATAACCCCCATGGCTCAATCGGTGAGGAATTATATTCTTCGCGGCTATCCTTATTTCCCTTCCCTCAGACCCTAAGTTAGAATGTTAAAGTCATGTCATCACTGTAGACATGTTAATCTAAACATAATCATAATTTGAAATTGTTTTTGATAACCGTATCCCTATTCTCCAAGGTCCTCCTCTTATGGATCTCCCAATTATCTGTTGAATGTGAGTGTAAGTTATCTTTGGGTGATCACCTCTCTTATCGCTAAATATATAGTATCTTGACAAAGTGTATTATGTTCATACCATCTCTTGGACATCATGAACATAGCCTTCTTTTGCAAATCATCCATGTCTGGTGCTTCGATGTCAAATGACCTCTGTGAGGATTTTTAACGCCATAGGATCAATCACGGAGTTAAAGATAAAATCTAAAAAAAATATTGGAAAATAACAATTCATTAATGATACCTTGCATTCCTTCCACAAAGTGTCCTTGTTATCTTTCAGGACATCATGCCAACTATAGTAGCGGATGTCTACCTTCGTTCTACCAACCTTCGCAACCTGACTAGACCATTTAGCACGTTTGGCAGACACAAACTTGCCCAACTTATTGAATATCAACGAGGTCCACTCTTCCTAGCCATTCTACATTCTAAGGTTCTACAATGACTTTGACTATTCCTATATCCTCGGATTCATAATCCTCATCCATACCATGGTCCGTAGTTGGTGCATTTTTATTTTGGACAAATGAAACATCACCACGAGTTCTTTTCTAAGACATCATTTTTTATGCTACATTCACAAACATAGAATAAAATTACTAAACCGTTCTTCAATTCTTTAGATATATAAAAAAGTTACAAAACATTAAATATATAAGAAAACCATATTGAATACTAAAACCTTAATCAAATCAAATGCACAAACCTACCTCACAGATTTACATAGCAATAAAATAAGCATTCAATCACTCCATCACCTAGCTCAACCAATAATCCTACCAATAAACCTAGGATTCCCATTGAAAATGCAACATTTAATCATCCACACCCATTTCTCAACCAAAACCCTAACATAATACACAAAATCCATATTGAATACATAAGCCCTAATCAAATCAAATACACAATACGTATGAAAAATCCTTGCATTTAAATCAATAAACCTACCTCACAAATTTACATACCAATAAACCTAGGATTGGCATTCAAGAAGCAACATTTAATCATCCACAACCTTTTCCCAACCAAAACCCTAACATAATACACAAATGACCTTGCATAATAAGCCCACCCAACATAGAACTCATAAATATCACTAACCCTTGTATGCAAACTATTTTAATCCATGGCAGCCCCAACATTTTGGCTCAAGAAATGTAAACCATATGTTTCACATGAAAAGAAGACTAACCTTCTCATCAAACAAAGGGTTTGAATTTATTCTCCCTCATAGCTTCTTCTTTAATGAAAAAATCCAAGACCCTAGTGAAATCAAAAGATTGGTAGATAAATTGGAATATAAGAGATAAAGAATGAAAACGTGATTAAAACTTACCTCAAATGATGTGTAGATGAAATCTTGGAGTAGAGATGAAAAGGAATTGAGTTAAGAGTTAGGGAGTTTTTGGAAGGGGAAAAGGGTGGGAAATTTGTGGGGGTTTTTCAAATGGGTATTAAATGGCCTTTAGAAACCCCCTTATTGGGTATTTGTTTTTCGCGACTGAAAGGGTTTCCGACTGTGGGGACAACTTACAAACTCGAAAACTTGTCTGCTCTTCATAAAAATAAAAAAGGTCCATTTTTTAGCTTGGAAGTGACTTTTATATATACAAAAAATTAAACATGAAACGGGAAGAATTCTAAAACCCCTAATTCACTCACCACTCCCAAATCCTAATTTGAAAATTCCACACACCTCAAGCCCAAACCAATTCACAATGAGGTGTAAGAGCATGAGCGCTAAGTCAAAGGCGAGCGAGCGGAATCATCGTCCGTTCACAGAGATTGCGCCATCCATAAAGTTCTTCAATGAACATGCCGAGCAAAGGTATGTGGATCTCTCGAAGAGGAAAGTTATAAATTCAAAGGATATATTAGGGTCAAGCATTGGGGAATTAGGTTTATATTATTTTCTTGCACATTTTAAAATTCAACATTTAGAGAAATTGCTTTGCATTGGAGAACCCAGTAATGTTGATGAGGTGATCCAATTTTATGCTAATTTGGGTCAAAGTAAGAACAATCATGACCTCACTAAGGTCAATGGGAAAACAGTTGTTGTGACTAAATAGACGATTAATGCCGCCCTAGAATGTCCCTACATGACCCCCAAAAAATTGAGACCTGATGATCCCCATGGTCCCCTAGAAATTTACCACACACAGTGTTGGCTGAGCGTCAACGATACAACCCCACTATGTCTTATCGCTATGGGCAAAAAATATTTTAAGAGGGTAGAGGATACCGCAGGGAAATTGGAACTTTATGACGTTAGTGTTTTGACCGTAGAGAAGTGTCTCATCCATGAGTGTATTTGTCTTAACGTCTTGCCCATGGGTGGCCACACTTGCGAGCCGACAATTGGTAACCTTATGCTCTTTTACTATGTCATGGAGGGGGTAAAAATAAAGCTCGGCTTCACCATCATCTCATGCATGCTAAAGGCTGCGAACACAAAGAAGAAGGACCTTTCATACGGTGGTTTGATCGCCATGTTGAAGAAGGCAGAAGTGCAACCCCATATAGGTCTCTCCACATGGAATAGTATGATAAAGATTAGTTCCAACATTAATAGCTTAGGCTCGACTTCGACGAGAAGTGGGAGTACAGGCCACTACTTGGTCAAGCTGCAAAGATTGCGAAGAGGGCTCTTGACGCGGACCTAGATAGAGTCGAGGCATTGAGCTCCCTTGAGAATATAAGATGGCATTTCAATTTATTACTTTATACCAGGGCTGGTCATGCTGACTCGAGGGTCGGGGCGGGTTATCTGTCCCGGCCCAAATTGATCCAAAAGTTTGGGTCAATAGGGTCAGGTTGGGTTAAAATTCCCATAGTTTTGGGTCGTTTCGGGTTGAGTCGGACCGGGTCACAAATCGATCCAAATTGGCCCAAATCGACCCAAATCATATAAAAATAATATTTTTTCAAAATAATTTATCCAAATAAAATAAATATTTTTTGAATGTATTAATGTTTAAATAATAAGTAAAATTACAATTTATTCTCATATAATTTAAAATAAAAATATTATATCATATCATATCATATATTATTCCCTTAATAAAGAAAATATAATTATTTTCATTTTAGTTAGTTAGAATACTTTTAATATTTTGATTAAAAATATATAATTTTACTAAAATTTATTAATATAATTATGAATGTATATTTCATATATTAGTTTATTATATTATTTATATTTAATATTATTTTGTAAAGTTAATTTTAGCTTTATAAATATTTTTTAAAAATAATGTTAAACTTGTTTATAAAGTAAATTAATGGTGAATATGTTGTATTAAACTAATTCTGTTTTATGATTTTTTTTAAAAGAATAATATTTTCTCAAGAAAATGGGGCAAAAATATAAAATGGATCAAAACGGGTCGATTTGGGTCAAAGTCTGACCCGACCCATACCTTGGGCCGGGTTAAAACGGATCAGGTCGGGTCTAGCAATTAGGACACCCCAAATTTATGTGTTGTTTTGAAATAATAGTATTAAGTTCTTCTATGCTGGTTGAACTTAATTGAAAGGTTCCCAGAGCGGTTGGAAGACTAAGCTGAGCAAGTATTTCGATTGCTTGCATGCGGACATAACCGAGACGCACACGATGTTCACTCGAGCGCATTCGTAGCAAGTGACATTCATGGAATCCCAAGGAATTCACCTAGAATTAAGCGAAGATGAAAAGTAACCAAACTTCGAGCCTATCTTCTCGGAGAGCAATAAAGATGGTGATGGTGATGATGACGATGGCAGGGACGATGGGGATGCCGGTCAAGGCGAATAAGAAATTGGCGGGGGCCAAAATGAGGGGGGAGACTCCAAAATTGATAGGATGCTTGATAAGGCATAATTGGAAATTTGATTGTAGCTATTTGAATGTTTTCGAATGTTTAGTTTAAGTTAGAGATGTTAAGTTTTCATGTTTGAATGTTTCAATTTCGGATTATTTATTTTCTATTCTTTTATGTTATGCTTATAATCTTGTAATTTTATGCTTATTGACTTCCCAATTAGATTAAATCATGTCGATTTACTCATGTGCTTGTAACGATGATCGGCAAAAAAACTATGGACTTAAAAATTGTTTTGATTAGCTCTACTTCAAAAAGTGGCAAAATGGTACAATTTGTCCAAGTGAACAAACAATCAAACAATCTTCTGAGCTTAGAAGGCTGTCTTTTCTACAGCTTTGGGGAACAAATGATGTTACGGACTCAAAAGCATGTTCGCTCCATTTTGTCTGTTGACCTGAAAATGTTTCCAAGTCCAGAAACAACACTTTCGACCTCTGATCATTTTTCCGTCCCTACTCTGTCAATGAAAAGCGCACAAAAAAATCTAGATTAAAAAGCCTTCTGAGTATTGAACTCAATCATCTATAAATCCTGAAGGGCCGAACAGTTATTTCCAAGCTCGGAAACTCTTCTTCCTATAAAAAAATTGATTGAAAATTCATTCTTCTTATTCACCCCCAAATCACAAAACCCTAGTAATCCTTACGAACTCACAAACACACCCAACTATTCCCAACTCTCAAAAATCAAATCGAAGACAAAGGCAAAAGGAGGTGCATCCCGGAGCGGAATCCCTAGGTCTCGATCCATCAACCACACTCCTCGCGTCGATGAAACAAGCTTTGTTTCGCTTTTTTCACAAACTCATTAGGATGCATTCCGTGATGAGGGGAAGCTATTGGGTTGTTACATATTCAATTTTAGTGAATATCACTACAACGAACAACACCTATTACCTCGGTTTTTCAGGCCTATTTACCTCAATTTTTTGCCCCCAGAAAACTGAGGTAAATGTGGGTGAGTTAAAAAGTACATCTTTTACCTTGGTTCGAAACCGAGGTAAAAATGACTTTTTAATCTCAGTTTGGAATCGATGTCAGTATGTTCTGCGACCGACCTCGCACCAAGGAAGAAGACAAACTATAGTACCCCGTAGTTGCGGCATTGTTTAAATCGACGCCGGCTTCCATAAGAAGCGAAGTCGATAACAACAAGAAGGCAGTCGATGGCACTGGAAAAACTACGTTATCAATGAGATCGACAATGCAGATAGTAAAAGCGATGCCGATCATGATTGTAAAAGAGATTGCATGATCCAGTGCACCCTCATCGTCTGCTTACTGACATGGGAGGCTTGCCAATACGACGTCGTTTTGAATATGCGACATCACAAAATAAAATGCAGTTGTTATATGCAACGTTGGTTTGGTGTCGTAGCTTTATCGGCATATGCAATATTGCATAGGTGCTGTATCTTTACTAATTCGTGTGATGTCACAGTATGAATCGTGGAGAAATCGATTATCGTACAATAACATAGTATTTACTTTCTGATGAAACAAAAAACCCCTTGAACATAAATTACCAATAAATGTCAGAATATATTCAAATACATATGGTTGATGTGAAAATGAACGATTAATTGTATTTAACATCCATTGCCTACGTCGTACAACATCTAAGATTCCATCATAACTATCCTTGTCCTATGAAAACAAATAAACATGAAACAAAATTTATGTCAGAATTCGACAGTCCTAGAATGATGTACACACAATATTGTCAAGTGCAGGTGACAATAATCTAAACAGAGAAAAAGTACCTTTACTGACAGAAAGCGATGTCGCTTGGTTGTTAAAGCAGTGTCGATTAAATCGATTGATGTGCAACGTCGAACATTCAAGATGGGGATGTCAGTTCTGGACAATGCGATGTCGCATAACATTCGGCTCTATATCATATAGGGTGATGAACAGAGTGCGATGTAGCACATTCAACCAGTGTTCATTCAAAAATTTGATTATTATCCACAATCAACAATAATCTTTGATTTTTTTCCCACAATTCTTACAAACAAGACATTATTTTGGAAAGACAAACATTGTAACTTATAAAACATGTAACCTAATCATCATACTCCATGAATATGATCAATGAATGGTCAATGTGGAAAAAAAATATACAATTGAGGAGATGTAAAAATGAACTACCTCAATTTATTTGAACCTGGAGATGCTCCATCCTAGAATAATTGTTGATATTCTATAGAAGAAATTAGTTGGGTTCTTTAGTGTTTATAATGGTGTTAATGAAAAGGATGGTGTGGAGTTGTGTTGAGAGCAAATGTGTTGGAGAAGAAAAATGATTGTGTTGGTGCTGGATATTATTGTAATGAGATGGGTTTGGGGGGAAATTTTGGTTCAAAATTTCAGTTCCCGCTGGAAATTTTCAATTGGAGCAAAATAGCAATGGATGTCAGCCACATATTCATTTCATGCGACTAGCATTTGCGAAATCAGAGGAGTGGGTTATAGTAAAATTTTTGATAATTGTCATCAAAGACTCCATGTCAAGTTTGTGGCCCCGTTCGACGACCCGTTCATGCCAAATTGGAACAACATTATCATGTAAATGTAAATAAAAAAAAACGTTATCTCCAATTTTGCATTTCAAATTGGAAATGGACGATTACCCCGGTTGGGGAACGGGACCCTTGCCATCTCCCAGTTAAACTCATGATCACCATTAGTCATGACAAAGAAACTGGCATGATCCCACAGAGAATTCCACAGGTTCATCCTGAATGAACCTAGGCCTATATACTTATAAGTAATCATCTACAATTTACTCTACACGATGTACTAGCTCCTTTTAAAATTTGATGGACTGAAATTTATTAGCTTTTAATTTCATAAAAAACCTAGAATATTAAATTTCATGTGATGCTACTTGGTGGAAATGATCTTTCTCATAACGCTTATAGTAAGGGCATTAATGGAATACTCCAAAAATGATGGATGATTACCCCGGTTTAGGGACGGGACCCTTGCCAACCGCTAGTCAAAATCATGATCACGGTTAGTCATGACAAAGAAACTGACATGATCCCAAAGAGAATTCCACAGGTTCATCCTGAATTAACCTTGTATACTTATAAGTAATCATATACAATTAATTTACTCTACACGATGTACTAGCAATTTTTAAAATTCGATAGACGAAATTTTATTTGCTTTTCATAAAAAAACTTGAATATTATACTTCATGTGGTTCTACGTGGTGTAAATGATCTTTCCCATAACGCTTATAGTAAGGGTATTAATGGAATACTCCAAAAAAATGGACGATTACCCTAGTTTGCAGATGGGACCCTTGCCATCCCCCAGTCAAACTCATGAGAATACGATTTAGATTACTAGGTAGCTTCAGTTTTTGTATTTCATCCTCCCCCACGATCTTGGAGGGACCTAAGTGTGAAAACTGAAAAGTTCACCGGCTATGTTAAAATTGACTTTGATCGAACCAGACGTTAATATAGTTCATGGAAAATTATAAATTAAAATTAGAATTATCCAATGTACAATCACTCGATTTGAAGGTCAATTACGCTCATCTAGGTCAAACGCGGGGCCAGTTGCCATCTTATTGGGCTGAAATGGTGATATCCAATTTCATAGGCACCGGCATCGGTCTTATGTTAGATTCATGTCGCTAAACTAAAATAACATGTGACCTTGCACATGGATAGGTCAAAAGCAAGCCCATTCCTATGCTAGTCCCACACTTATATTAGCCAATGTAGCACAACAGTGGGTATGAGGTCGGTCATTGCGACAAGCATGCGAAGTTGGCTTGCCCTAGGCGGAAGTCACAACGCTTCATAACAAATGTATAAATGGATCCCACCTCTTATACATCACTTCAAACTTTCTGTATTCTCTTGAATTTCAACACTCCTCCATGCGCATCTTCTAAAAGGTATGGTTTCCACATGTGTTTACGTTACTTTTATTTTTGTATTTATCCTTGAAATTTTTATTTGGATTAGGGTGTGAATGTGTTAATCATTTTAATTTTTGAGGTTTCTATGGGGTGCTAGAATATGGTTTTAGGGTGTTAGAATATGGTTTTAGGGTGTTGGATTATGGATTGGAGTGCTACAATATGGTGTAAGGGCGGTGAAGTTTCTGTTGTTGTTATCTACTTTAATGAGACGTCGCTGACAAGTCGGTCTTGCTTCTTTTGTACCGATCCTTATGCGACGTTGCAATCATGTTTTCTGTAGATGGCTAAATCAATGCGAACTCTCACATTCATCGGTTAACCAAACGGTTATACCAATGCTTTCGCGATGCCCCCTTGAGGTGGTCAACAAAATAGATTTTATGTCTTTATTTCACATTATCCAACTATCATAACATTTAACATCCTCGACAATATGAATTACATCAATCATGTCTAACAATGTTAGTTCCAGCCGTGAACCGATTGAGGATAGCAATTTTTTGTTACGTTTTCAATATTCATTCTATTTCATTACTAACAATCTAACTGAACTTTTAATAATTTCATTGACCAATATAGATCCGTATTGATTCAGATGATGATAGTCCGCAATGCACATTCTCAGGCAGATATCCGCATTTTGTACATACTCTGACCCAGGCGAACTTCGGGTCAATTCCAATTATGGAAATTCCTCTATATTTTAAAAAAATAAATTTTCGATTAACTTTTTCTATAGATTACGTTCATAAGTACTAAAAAAGGTTTTTTGTTTATAATTCAGTACATCCCTGACAATATTACTGAGTACCTACCGTCGTACAAGTTGGATGCTGCAATTAGGTGCAAAGGAAAGGAGTACAAAATGCACTACTCGGGGAACATGATGCTCAAAACATTGACCCCGAAGGGGTTTGGGCAGCTTCTTAACATAGAGGAACTTGAGGTTGGGGATACACTGTACTTGGAGCTCATAAATGGTGATGGCCATGTTGTTTTTTGTGTTGTCATTCTTCCCCGCGAACATTAGAGGGCTAGCTTAGACTTCGTATGACTATGTATTTAAAAATAATTTTCTCGTATTTGGATGAATTTTAATTGGGATGAATTTTAATTGGGACGTATTTTCTCGTATTTGGTTGTTTATTGTTATTTTAATGTTATTCAATGTTTAATATTTAATATAGCATGTTATTCAATGTTATTCAGAAATTTATTTATAAATTGGAATTGTTGACCTACTGGGTGGTAGGGTGAAATAATTGTTAGGCCCATATACATGCGTCGTCGGTCTCAGGCTGGTATGTTTTTGTATACACTGACATACGTGCAACATCGCACCTTATGAAGCAGACTTCGGGGTAGGTATAAATAGGTAACCCTAACTGAGAGTTCAAGCTTTTCTTCACAAGTTTCCGACGAATTTCAACGGTCTCCACCATCCACCCTTCTCTTGTGTATTGGAAAAAATGTATGGTTTTTCTAATCTCCTAACACATAAGTTTTGTAATTCTTACTTCACAATGTCAGATCTGTGGTCTGTGGATTTTTTTGTTTATCTTTCTAGCTTTTGTTCTGAATTTATGAGAGTTTGAACTTTCCTTGACTTCAAACGTTGGTACTATGTTTTGGTATGTCTCCAAAGGGTTTTTGTTTTATTTCATGTTGATGAAGCCTCAGTTTTTACGGTTTGATGTGTTTCTTCCCGTAGCAACCTGCGATATATGTGACATCGGTAGTCTATCTGACACGGTTCTTTTTGTCCGATACAGTGCAACCTTTCATATTCTGCGACGTCAGGTGTATCTAGGTATGAAATTCTTTTTGCCTGAAATGTTATCGACTTTTCATTACGAACTTTAAGTTTACTTTGGATTTCCCCACGAGACATTGGTATTGTGTTAGTTTACTGTTTGGTGTATCTGACACAAAACCGAGGTCGCATTTACATATCGACCAAATCACTACTTTGTACCGAGATTTACCTGTGACGCTTGTTGCAACATCACACCTGGCATTCCACAGTGTCATTCTACACTTCATATTTTAACTTTTGATGCAGAACTAATGGCTGGCGAAGGATCATCTGATCGGCCAAACAGAACTCCACACTTCATAACAACTAATACATTCCGGTTTTCGTATAGTTCACCGCACAACGGAGACACCCAGAGCCTTTTTTCTTCAATATTGAACATCATTCGATGGCTATTAATAGCTCACGTTTCGACTGCACTTTGAAGCAGCTGAACTTTGGGAACATACCAACTTTTGTAAAGCTTTTTAAATAAATTTTATTTGTTGACAATTGCATATAAATATATATATATATACATAAATATACATATATATACATATATATACATATATATACACATATATACATATATATATATATTTCTAATCAATATTTGTTACAGTGACTTAGTACATCCTATGGGAGATTGTGCCAGTATTGCCGACTGAGAGGACCCCCGTAGTGCTGAGGTGCTACGGGACAGAGTGGAATATGAACTACTTGGGGGGTGGGAGTGTCAAGGCCCTTTCGCCAAAGGAATTTGGTGAGTTCCTTAAGGTAAATAACCTATGCATCAGGGGCACCTTGTTCTTCGAGGTGATACAAGCCAGGGGGCCAATCATCTTTAAGGTCATCATTTTCGAGCTGATTGAGTGTCTTGTAATTTCTGTTATGTTGGAACTAAGACAGTTCTTATTTGAATTAAATTATGTGCTATATAAGTGTAAGGATATTTTCATGATTACTATTTTTCTAATTATTTTTCTATCTTATTTGAACATTGAACAAAAGAGGTAGTGGTTGTGTTTAAATTAGGGTAGGATTTGTAGGGTGTTTGTAGCACAATAGTTGCTAGCAGCTGTTGTGCCTAAATAACCTTAATTTTACATTTCCCCAAATTAATCGTGATGACAAGATGTTAGGAGGATAGAGACACCAAAGACAACGGGGAAAAGGGCACGACCTCCTAACTATACCACGCTTATGCTATTCTATTACATCATTGAGGGTAGGAAAATATATCCTGGGGCGGTAATTTTTAGGCATATGTTGTGGGTTGAGACTTCAAAAAAGGTGGTTAAGAGCCTCCCGTATAGAAATATGATCACCCTCATATTGAAGAAAGTCGATGGATTGACTGTAAGCGGGGAGGAAAAAGGGTTGATGTATTTCGACAGGACTTACTTCGAGAATAAGAATTGGGTTTTTCACGATCGTGAGTGGTTTCATAAAACAATGTAAGCTTCCGAGGCTAGTAAAACGCCACAAATTTAGGAAGGTTAGTGACATTTGAGTTTTATAACTGTTTGGTTACACACGTTGGTTCTTCCTTTTATACCAATTAGTCGGCTCTAACTTGTGTACATAACAAAAAATAAGCTTATATGAAAGGATTCAAGGATTGCTATAAATGAATGCGCAAAGAATTTTGCGCCATAAAGGAAACGATAAAGTATTTGGATAAATCTCAACGAGCATACGAGAGACACCTTGCGTCAACTTCCCTCCCTCAACTCGACTGGTCGACTTTGATGGGCGACATTGAAGATGATGAAGAATGAATATTCTAGAATAATTAAATGTTTTGACTGTTCTTTATTATGTCATTCGAATTTATTTTCTACTAATATATTTTGTTATTTAAAATCTTGTTCTAGCAATACAATGAATTGAATTTGTATCATACTTTATATTTTGGTTTCATTTTTTTTAATGGTTCTCGAAAGTAGTGATTCAATCTTATATGAGTTCTTTACAATACATAGCATTTTCAAAGGATAATAAAAGGAACAAATAAGATTAATCCAATTTACTAAACTCGATGAATGAAAAAAACTGGCCTAAAGTTGGAACCGCAAACTACTTATGCTTCCTTTTCCTCACCACCTTCTTTGATTTTCTTCTTCTACGGGTGATTTTCCCTCTAACGTCAACCCACATACCTTCGGCATGATTATTGTAACCAAGGAAACTGTGAAGACTCCTATCATCCTCAAGGAAAATAACATTTTCAGATCCACCACTTGGAGAATGTTGCTCGAATCCAATTATTTCCTCTAATTCATTCTCTACGACAAAAACTTGTTTTCCTTCGAAAATAATCTCCCACATGGGATTAACATAATCCCTAACATAAAATACCTGGTGTGCTTTAGGACGCCAATATGAATGGATCGTCCTTCCAGCCTACCCGACTTCTGTCAAAAAGGATGAAACCCAAATCCTCTATGCGTTGTCCATTGTTAATATTCACCCATTGATATTTAAAAACAGGGACTCGCATAGTGACATAGTCAAGCTCCCAAATTTCAGAAATTGTGCCAAAGTTACACTTTTAAGCTTACATAGGATTGTCGTCACTCCCCCTTCCAACATGCAAATCTTTGAACCTTCATTGAAATTAGAGTGCCCTACTCGTTTGGCATCCATATGAACCTCAATGTATGGGACTACGTCTTCATGGTTGCATAGAACATAAAGATGGGAAGCAAATAAATCTTCTGCACTAGGACTAAACAATTTCCTCTGTTTAACCCCTTCACCTTCCAACCTCCCCTCATGTCTACCTATTGGAACACCTACGGATTCAACTTCTTTCATATACTCCGTGCAAAACTCGATGGCCTCTTCTGTCATGTATCGATGCACAATACTTGCATCTGGCATGTACCAATTTTTCACAAAGTGCTTGAATATTTTCATGTACCTCTCGAACGAGTACATCCATCTTTAAAAAAATGGCTATGTAGCTTTATCTCCCAAAATAAATTGATGCACAAGTGGGCCATAATGTCAAAGAATAAGGGAGGGAAATACATTCCCGCCATGTATAAAATTTCCACAATCATTACTTGCAACCTATCCAACTGAGAAATATACTTTTGCAACAAACTGACTTGAAGAACAAACAAAGATTTGTAATGCATAGTCTTACATGGGATGGCAGTGAAGATCGAATCACAGTGGCATTCAATTCCTTTATTAGGTTGTGACAATCGTGTGACTTTAACCCAACCAACTTCAACTCCTCCACTGACACATAAGTGCTAATGTTGGACGAGCACACACCTGGAACCTTCACACTAGTCAAGGTTTCACAAAAATATTTCTTCTCCAACCGCGACATAGTATATCATGAAGGGGGAATATAACAATATTCACTGGAAGCCATTGGCCCTAGATTCTTCCACATTCCCATCTCAACCAAATCAAGCGTAACCTTCAACTTATTCTTTGCTTTCCCAGGGGTATTTAATAGCGCCTCAATCAAAGAATCACAAACATTCTTCTCAATGTGCATGACATCCAAACAATGTCTAACATCCAAATGCTTCCAATAAACTAGCTTAGAAAATAGAGCATATTTTTCAAATCCCATCAGCGAAAGCTTTTCTTTCCTTTTTCCCAAAGTCACTGGGCAAGTTTTTAACACTATGAAAAATCTGTCTACTAGCTATTGGCAAAGGTACTCCCCTAGCCTCACTTTCCCAATGCCATGGGTGCCCCTCCGGGAAATGCCTCTTGTGGCCCTGATAAACAGTTTTACAACCATGTTTCAATTGAAAAAATCAATATCCATGAGTGCCCCTCTAGCCTCACTTTCCCATTGAACCATTTCTTCGTCAAACGCCATGGTGCCCCTCTGGGAAAAGCCTCTTGTGGCCCTGATAAACAGTTTTACAATCCTGTTTCAATTGACAAAAATTAGTATCCTTCTCACGCACCTTCCAGCCACCCAACGACCTATAACGCTAGTCACTAATCCCACTAGGGCTAGGAAGTAAGCCCCACAACCCAAAGTGGTGAAAAACAAATAAAATTTGCTACAAAAGTTGGCTAACAGGGGTATTCATGCATATGAGAACATAGTACTGGAAAAGGTAATAGCCAAAATAGGATTTGTTTTGGCTAGAGCGCCCAAATCTGCTATATATTTGACACGGGTTTGCCATAATGCTAAAACTATGTCGAATGCATCTATCGTCATTAATGCATAAATAAAGATACCAATTAGTAGTGATTGAATTCTATAAGCTAAGTGGTTTTTCACAGAATATCCAGAAAAATTCCCATATGCTGGAAATCATTAATGGTGAAAAATAACAAAATTTTTAAAGTGAGGAAATCTTCAACCAAACCATCATACGTTTGAACACCATAATTGAATAAAGTCAACATATCCTCCACAAGAGAAGCAAGATACACATCAATATCTTTACCCGGTTGCTTCGGGCCTGTTATCATCAAAGACAACAAAATATACTTACCTTTCATAGTCAACCAAGGCGGAAGATTGTAAACGACTGACATAACAGGCCAAGAGCTATGAGTGTTGCTCTTATTACCAAATGGATTCATACTGTCTGTACACAAGACTAATCTTAAATGCCGGGATTCATTGCCAAACTTGGGGTATAGAGCATCAAATTTCTTCCATTGCCCACCATCTAAAATATGTCTTATCACATCACCTGCCGGTTAGACCCTATCCGTGTGCCAACACAAATACTTTGCTCTTACCTGCATGCATATAACTTCTTCAAATGGGGAATGATAGGGAGATACCATAATACTTTTGCCGGTGTCCTTTTCTTTGATTTCAATACAACTTCTGCACCCACCGCAATCCACCTCTCTTCAACTTGTACTGAGACACGCCACATACCTGACATGTTTCTCAATCTTTATCTTCATTTCCCCTGTACAACATACAATCGTTAAGGCATGTATGAATTTTTTACAATTCCAATCCCATTGGGCATATAAAACTATTTGCCTCATACAACCTATCAGGCATTACACTACCTCTGGGAAGCAAATCCCTAAACAACTCGAGAGAATTGGTCATTGACTTATCAGTCCATCCAAAATTTTCCTTCACATTCATTATCCGCAAGGTTAAACTCAAAACAGAGTGTTTCGAATCATTGTACAAAGACGTCCCTTTGTCATAAATCAAAGATTGTAACGACTCAGGTTTACCTTTGAACTCCCTTGCAATATTTTCCACCATTTCATCGAACTCCACATTCCCATCTAATTCATTTTGGACCTTATGTTAGCAAGTTCAATCGTCTCAGAGTCATCCCCAACTTCCCCATGTTATACCCAACAAATGTAGGTAGTTTGAAACCCCCACATCACGAGATGTTCCTGCATTTTCTTCCTCCCTAAATACGCATAATTTCTACAATCCTTACACGTGCATCATGCTCGTGCCACACCTTTTTTTAGAAGCATCTTCAAACGCTAACGAAATAAATGGTTCTACCAATGGCATGTACTCGGGCAATTTTTTAAGATCATTACCAATGAATTTATTTTGATCCATTATCCTACAGGTAAATTACAATGCAACCAATGGCCATTCAATCAACAATAATCAAAACCCCTATCTCAAACCCTAATTGAACATATATATAACATTAAAATTATCATCACCCTTAATATTTCAATACTTTCAAGTACATAATTTGGATAAAACTAACATTTTCCAATGGAAAATGATACACTTTAAACTATGGAATGACTTCTTCATCAAAGGCCAAGAAATTAGAGCTAACCCTTCAAAATTTTAGGTCTTGGGGAATTTAATGATTTGGGCGCATTTTTTTTAATATACTGGCCCATTTCCGAACTTGGAAATGGTTTTCAGAAATATTACTTAACAAAAGACCTATTTCTGAACCAGAAAGAGGACCAGAAAACTATTACGAACTCGGAAATATGATATGCTCTTCATACCTAGGAAACCCTGGACTTTACGATCTCGGAAATACCATCAGACCTCCCTTCCTAGCTCGGAAGAGGCCATTTTTATAGGAGGTTTGATGTAACCGCCTTTAATGAGGTCCAATGAAAAGCGGTTCCACCCTACACTGTAATTAATTAGCTCTAATTAAAGGCGATTAAGAAAAAAAGCCTTTAAATGTGATTTTACCACCTTGAATTTCACATGCTGGATATGACTCAAGGTTTTTCGATTTCAGAAGTACTGATTTAAGGCAGTTCTAGGTGGATTTTTCAAAACCACCTTCCATTGCCACCTTTTATAAAAGGCTCTCTACTGGTGGGCCCTTTCTTATCACTCCCAGAAAGAAAGAAAGATGGATTTCACCGCCCAGTGTATCACCCTTACTTTATTGAGTCGGCCTAATCTCGTGAAGGAGACAGACACCCAGGAAAGAAAAAGTGATTATTTTGCCTCCAGTGCGTACATTCATGCGTGCGTCAACATCTGCCAAGCATGTGCCATCACGCGCGCATCACACTAGCAAAGGAGCTTCTAGCTCGTGTTTTCCACGTGCGTACCATTCTCTGCCCTTGTACATTGCACGCGAAATATTTTTCCAGTGCCCATTGGTATTGGCCACGTGTTGCACGCTCTGCTCCAGCTTATATACCCACTTTAGGCTTTTTTTGGAAGCCTAATTTCCTGGAATTATGCATCAATTCGATTAAATCTCTGCCTGCCACCATTCTTCTAATAAATGGATCATCGATTATGGCACAACAACTTATATGACTTCTCAGACTTCTCATCTTGATAAGGTACTTCCTTATCATGGTTCTAATAATGTTTTTGTGGGCAATGGAGCTTCAGTATCAAATTCTCATATCGCCCAATGTGATATTTTGGGTTTATCGTTATGTGATATGCTCATGGTTCCTCAAATCACAAAGAGTTTGGTTTCCATAAGTAAACTCACTTAAGATTTACCTGTTACTATTTTATTTGATGCTGATTTGTTTATCAATTGGCATAAGCGCACCAGAAAAGTCTTTGGTACTAGCCAACTTAAAGCTGGTCTTTATCATCTTGATAGCGGTGACTCAAGTTTCTTCATTGAACTACGTTATGAAAAATCCATGCCTAATTTGAGCAATGGCATTCTCGGCTCGATCATGTGTCTCCTGACACTCTTCAATTGTTGAATAAGTAGGGTCATATTTATGTTACCTTTATTTTACCTGCCCCAGTTTTTTGCTCCTCATGTACGATGGCTAAAAGCCATTGTTTTCCCTTTTCCACTAGTGATCACCGATCGGACTCTTTGTTGGACAAAGTTCATTATTAGGGCTTGCACCAGTTTCAGGAGTGTATGGTTATTTTTATTATGTTATCTTTACTGATGACTTCTCACATTTTACGCGATTCTATCCCTTGTGTCGCAAGTCTAACTCCTTTATGTCTTTCTAATGTTCCAGAAGTTTGCGGAGACTCAATTTTCCGCTAAACTTAAAGTTTTCCAATATGATTGAGGAACAAAGTTTACTAATCATCGTCTCCGTGATCATTTTATCTCTTATAGCATTCACCATCATCTGTGAAACCCTTATACACATGCTCATAATGGTCGAGCTAAGCACAGGCACATTCATATTGCAAAGACAGGGTTGGCCATGTTATATTACTTGTTTGTTGTAAATTACTATTGGGTGGATGGTTTTTGCTCTCTGTGGTCTATATTATAGACGGTCTACCTAGTGCAGTTCTAGGTGGTTAATCTCCGTTTAAGATAGTTTACGACACTGTCCCTGATTATTCTCATTTTCATCCATATGATTGTCGTGTGTATCCATGTTTGCGTGACATTTCCACTGATAAGTTTGCACCCTGTTCCATTCCATGTGCTTTCATTGGATATAGCGCTAAAAAGGGTCAAATGTCTTGATCATTCTTATGGGGGTGCCTATATCTCTCGTCATGTTCAGTTTGATGAGTATTTTTTTCCTTACACTTCATTTTAATGGGATAGTCGCTCACCCTCTCATTTAGAAATGTCTTCTTTCATTGAGACCACAATTGCACTGACTTTTTCGTTGGCTTCCAGTGTCACTATTGTTGATCATATCTCCTCTCCTATTACAGAATCTTCATAATTTCCATGTGATTTGTGTCCCTCACATTTGGATCAAACTAATATTGAGCTCTCACAATCCCCATCTCCTTCTCCTCAAGGTTTGCCTATCTCTTTGGCCCTGTCATCATCATCACCATCACTATCTTCTCCTTGTCCTATTCATCTTATAACGATGCATTCTCCAAATGGCATTTTTCAGCCAAAACAATATCTTGATTTTAAGGTACGCGATTTTCTCGCAGTATTTATTTCAGAGACTAAGCCTAAGGGTTACCGCTTGGCCCTTAAGGATCCTATATGGGGTGCCATTATGGATAGTAAAATGCAGGCTCTTTGTAATCAACACATTTGGGATCTCATTCCTTGCCCTTATGGTTTAAACTTTGTTGGCTCCAAATGGGTGTATCGCTTCAAGTATCGTTCTGATGGCAGTATTAATCGTCACAAGGCATGTCTTTTTGCTCAAGGATATTCTTAGGTACCTGGATTAAAATTTAATCACATTTTCATCCCTGTGATCAAAGCTGCAATGGTGTGTATTATTCTCTCCTTCGTCACTTTGCGTAATTGGCCGCTTTATCACCTTGATATCAAGAATGCTATTTTAAATGGTGTCCTAGATGCTCCTGTGTATATAGAACATCCAGCATGTTATACGGATCCGCTTTGACCCTCTCATGTTTGCCGACTTTGGAAGGCCATTAATGGTCTCAAGCAGGCGCCTTGTGCTTGGTTTCAGTGCTTTAATACTTTTCTACTCCAGTTAGGCTTTACATGCAGTTCAACATATATCCTCTTTTCATTTATTCCTGAGGTTATCAAATGCTATATCTACTTGTCTATGTCTATGACATTATTTTAACTGGCAATGACTCTTCTCTCATCAGCCAATTCATCTCTCATGCTCATCAGGAGTTCTCCATCACGGATCTTGGTCATTTGCACTACTTTCTCAATTTATGGACTTCTCGGTCTAGTACTGGTATTTTCTTAGAGCAAACCAAGTTTTCCATGGACATTCTTCATTGGGCTGGTATGACAAATACTAATCCTATCTCTACTCCCTTTGTTCCAGCTAGTCATCTACACAACACTTCTAGTCCTGAGTTCTCAGCTCCCACTTTGTATGGATCACTCGTTGGGGCACTTCATTACCTCATAGTTACCCGACCTTATATCTCCTTTGTTGTTAGCAAAGTCAGCCAGTTTTTACAAAGTCCACGTGATAATCATTTTCAGGAGGTTACCATGATTCTTTGTTATATAAGGGGAACTCTTCATTATGGTCTTTCTTTCTCGCCATCCTCAGGCACCCTTACTATTTTGGGTCGAACGGTGATTGAGCTGGTTGCCTTGAGACCCGCCGCTCTACTAATGGGTATGCTAGTTTTCTTGTCAGCAATCTTGTTTCTTTGTCTGCTAAGAAACAACATGCCATCTCCTCCAGCTATGAATAAGACTATCGTGCTATGGCCAATACCTCTGCCGGTTTATATGGATATGTCACCTTTTGAGGGATCTTTGTGTCACTTCTGCCTTGTCCCCACTTCTCTTGTGTGACAACAACAATGCCATCTTTCTTGCCCAAAATCTGGTTGCACACAAGTGGACGAAGCATATTGTCATCGACAACCATTTTGTTCGTGAACTTGTGGCCTTCAGAAAGCTGTGTTTCTTATATTCCTTCTTCGCTTCAGGTTGCTAAAATATTTATTAAGGGCTTACCCCGCCCTTTATCAGTTTTGATCCAAGTTTTGTGTGTCGTCAAATCCCAGGCTTAGCTTGAGGGGGTGTTAGAATATAGTCTATGTTCAATGTATAGTTTCTGTGTATTTTTTGGAGTCTAGAATTCTCTATACGTATTCCTGGGATTTTATTCATTGTATTCTTCTCCTCATGTACCCTTATTTATACCTATAATAAAAAGGCACACAACCAATAAGTTTGGCTCTTTCAACTAATCATGAGCAAGAACTTCTATCATTGTCCGTGCACTGCTGAATGGTCCACAAAATTCAGAACTAATTGTGAGCAAGGTTGAAAGCTTCTGTTTGCAGGCCGTACAGAATTGCACGATCTGTGTAACTCATACTAGAGTGAAGGTTTAGCAAAATCCTGGCTCGTGGATCGTGTAGATGTGCACAGTTCGCGACATAGGGTAAGAGATTGACCTATGTTTTGAAGCGAGTTTGGTTCATGATCTCAGATGAACTAGTGTCCATGGATATCATAGGTGGATTTGTCTCCGCAAGTATTATAAGAATGATTACAAGAAATTCCAAAACTATATAAACAGTTTACCTATAGCTATGAAAAGAAGTTTTAACCTTGAGTCATACCGAGCATTGTGCACATTGTGCATCTACATGGTCAGCGACCAAGCACTCTAATTTTTAGTTTTTACATTGTCTTCTTCCTCTCTCTTTCTCTCTATCTCTCTCTCTCTCTCCTATATAGACCCCCCTTTCTTCCCCAACCTACTTGAGCCTGACTTGGACCTCCAAAGCCCTTAATTTTTCTTATTCCTTGAATCTTTTGTTGGAAAATGATTGTAAAAAAGGTTGAATTTCATTAACTTTTGGGCATCATTTTGAGTGGGATACGAACTGATTTAGGGTTGGTCGGTGTCATTTTTTATATTCTCTTACGTGAGTAGTATATAAGCTACTATGTAAACTCTCAATACATATCAAGAGTGGATGAGATATGGATGCTCAAAAATTCACACTTGGAAGAAAAACTTGGGTGGAAATACACTCGCCCAATATAAATATTCTCTAATTTTGGACTGCTCATTACTCATATGGACCGCATGGAAGTCTCAAGCAGGCCCAAACTGCGTAACATTAGTTCGATGGTTTTACTTGTGTGTAAATGTCTGGAGATAAGAACGAATATCTTCCCAAGAGATAAGAACGAATATCTTCAAAAGAGATAAGAACACATTTTCTCATGGTAAGGAATACTTTGAGAATATTCTTATCTTTCTAGCATCTTATTTGCATATTTAAAAATATTCTTGGTGATTGAAAAATATTTTTCTCTAGTTATGGGAAATCACAATTTCCCGTTTCATTCTTTAGGGTCTCTTACACCACTATGATAGAGCTCCTATGTCCAATAGAAAACGCGCACCATTCTTAAGTCTCTCTCTCCCCTAAACTTGAGTCTTATTCTTTCTTTCTTGAAGTATCCGCTCGTTACTCCGTCAAGGTGATAGTTCCCCGGGTTTTGTGATTGCTTGAAACTTGATATATTATTTGTATATATACTTTCTGATTATATGCACGAATGATTAATAAATTTTTATTAGACTTGCATATGTTAATTCTCGTGTAATTTTGTTATTCAATTTTCATACACGATACTATCAATAAAGTATCATATATGTTAAACATCATTTCCATGAATTCTTGTTTCATTTATTAGTGTAAATTTATGCTTGGAGCATTTGTTAACCATGCTTAGTCAAGAGAGATGCTGTTATAACATTTCGAGCAGATATCATCAGTGCTCAGATATATAAAACAGGACATCGACGATCAGTGACCATACCAAAAACGGTTTGCGTGGAAGAAAAATTAATGAATTAATTAAATATAAAAGTCTGGAATTGGGTATGGGTGGACAACACTGTACTGCTGGAGCTGGTAGCATTGCGATCTAACTCAAGTATGGGAACATATTAATTAGTGTTTCTGACTTTTATACATATTGAAAGTGATCTTTGTCAACATTTTTGGAAATGTATATTCTTTTTCGAAAACCCTTTCTTGTGACAAAATCATATCTAGTACGAATAGAAACCCTTGTAAACTGAAAAGCACCTTCAGCTTCTTGATTTGGGTAATCATACTCACAAGGACCGGTATCACCAATGAGGTTAAAAGGAAGATGCCATTGTATGTTAAATACAATCATTGAAAGTTATATTTTTATGTGATAAAAGATGCTCCTATGGATACAACCTATTTTTAGCAATTGAAAAAAAAGTTTCAGTTTGGTTTTGCAAAGTGTAATGAAAAAAAAATAAAAATTTATAGTGAAATAATATAGTGACTGATGTGGCAATAATGAAAACACAAGTGAATCCCTAATTAGTTGCAATGTTTAAGGAATGTGATTAGTGATTTAGTTTTTTACTAGCATCCATGGGCGGAGATACAAGGGGGCTGGAGGGGGCTCCAGCCCCCGCTAGCCATTTTTTTAGGGGTATTAATTTTTTAAAATTATCCTTCAGCCCCCGCCGGAAATTTTCTAATACTACAATTTTTTTAAAAATTGCCCTTCAGTCTCCATAAGAAATTTACTAATGCTACCATTTTTTTTAAAAAAATACCCTTCAGCCTCCATAAATTTTTTCCTAATGCTACCAATATTTTAAAAATTACCCTTCAACCCCATCAGATTAGATAAAAATATTTTATTAAAAATTAATTAATTAGCCCCTGCCGAAAAAATTTTCTGGCTCCGCCCCTGCTAGCATCCACATCATTCACTATGAATTTCACTATGATTTTT
Source organism: Rubia yunnanensis (assembly GCA_037428765.1). NCBI lineage: Eukaryota > Viridiplantae > Streptophyta > Magnoliopsida > Gentianales > Rubiaceae > Rubia > Rubia yunnanensis. The sequence goes on along the minus strand of CM075069.1, from coordinate 46,661,118 downwards.
CACTCTCCCTATCAACTCACTTTCCTATCATCACACTTTTGCAAATGTTTTCAATCAAATAAGTCTCAACTTGATAACTTAAATTTGCACATTTGAAAATGAAGTTGTATTGAGTAATTGTTGGGTTGTTTGGCTCACTTCCTATGTGGAAAAATCCAATATTTTGTGTGTGTTTTCAGTCCATTTTTGTGTTCCTAAGTTTGACAAAAAAAGTGGGACTTGTGGGTGGTGAAAAATATAGAAAGAAAAGTAGAGAGAAAAGAGAGAACAAGGGTTTTCTGCATTTTCCCATTTTTGAGTGTCCAACTCTCACAATTCTAGTCCGATCAAAGGCCATTCGTAGTTTGATTGAGCTAAAAATTTGGCAGCAGATTTGGGACATCTTGGGCTTCATTCTGAACGGTCGGATTGTTTTAATGGTGTTGTGGTTTGGGGAAAATGGCAGCTTGACCGTGCTCTGCAGATTTGATGATATTCTTCACTTATGTCTTGCTTGTGTTGCTAGTTATGATTGTATATAGTTGAATATGTTGTGTAGTCATTTGAGACTTGGATAGGGTTTGTGTAACCTTCCTTTGATCATAATAAAAGCAATTGGGGCAGACTCCTAATTGTCCAGTGATTTTTACTATTCACGCCGAATGGATTTTCCACGTAAAAATGCATGTGTCTTGTCTTGATTGTTTAGATTTTTATTTTGCTCATCTCATTGTGACAATTTTGCTGATGTGTTGATTATTGTTGGTGAATTGGAATTAAGAGAGTCATCCTTATTGTTTGTGCATTTGTGTTTGTTGTTGAACAACACTCGTTGTCGGGAGTGCTTTTTCTCCAAACATTCTAGTATAGAGTTATGGTTATTTGGTTGATTTCTCCATGTATTATAATAATATCAAATTGGTTTGATGACACTTATCCATAGTCACCTGGAGTATAAGACGTGCAGATTTGAATATGCCTGTGATTTGTACTGAGAAACCGGAAGATAAGTATGATGAGCAATGGGCTTTTGAGCATGAATACGTGTGTGGTTTTATTCGTGAATGAGTTGATTATAATGTCCTTAATCATATCAATGATAAAGTTCATTTGTGAGAAGCTTGAATCCTTTATGCAAGCAAATCTGGCAATAACAAGTTGTACTTGATCAAGCAATTGATGGGGTTGAAGTTCAGGAAAAGCAAGGCATTGTATGATCACTTGAATGATTTTCCTAGAAATATTGAACAATTGTCTGCTACGGAGATTAAGTTTGAAAATAAAACTCAGGGGATTTTTTTGCTTGGTACAATGCCGGATTCATGGGTACTTTTACGATGACACTTTGAAACTCAGCAGCACAAGGCAAAGTTACTTTGGATTTTGCTAAGGTTTGTATCTTGAATGAAGAGATGAGAAAGAGATATCATGGTGTGTCACCTTCTTCCGAGGAAGCTTAGGTTGTTGAGAACATGAGAAGGGGTAAAAGTATAGGTCCGAGTGGAAGAGATAAGAGTCAGAGCAAGTCCCGTAGAAGATACATTAATTTCAAGAGCCATTATTGTGATAAAATGGGTCATAGTCAAAAGTACCTCTACTAGTGGAAAAGAGAGAACAATAGCGGGGACGGAAAGTAAGAGAGGAAACAATATCAAGATAATGATAATCGAGCTACAAATGCAATGGTTGACAATCCTATTGTTGTACATGATAAGAGTTTTATGAACCTAGCTAGCTTTGAGACAAGCTGGGTGATTGATAGTGGGACCTCACTTCACGTGACATTAAGGAAGGAATTCTTCACGTCTTATACTACAGGTGACTATGGGTTATTGGAGATGGTTAATGATAGTTTGTCTCAAATTGTTGCTGTTGAGGATATTTGTTTGGTGACTGACATTGGAGCAAGGTTAGTGCTCAATAATGTTAGACATGTCCCAGGTATTCGATTGAATTTGATCTCCACCGGGAAGATCGATAATGAAGGTTATTGTAGCACCTTTCATATTGGACAATGGAAACTCACTAAGGGGAATTTTATGCTAGCTCGTGGGAAGAATCTCACAAGCATGTACGTGTTGCAAGCCACAATTTTCACAAATGATGTATATGTAGCTGATGATGATCCGTCAAAGCTTTGGCATATAAGACTTGGCCACATGAGTGAAAAAGGGGCTAAGTTGTATGATTAAGAAGAATGCATTACTTGATTGAGGAGTGCAAAACTGGATAAGTGTGAGCTTTGTTTTGCTGGGAAGTAAAACAGAGTCTCTTTGAAGAAACATCCCTCTTCAAGAAAATCAGGTTTTCTTGACCTTGTTCATTATGATGTTTGTGGTCCTTGGAAAGTTAAAAATGTTAGTGGTGAACTTTAATTTGTAAACTTTATAACTTTGTTCAAGAAAGTTGTGGGTGTATGCTTTGAAAACCAAAGACCAGGTAATTCACGTGTTCAAGCAGTTTTAAGGTTTGGTTGAGAGGCAAACTGGTGTTCATGTGATTAATTTGTCTTCCTATGTTTCCTTAGATAATAATGTTGCAGACAAGTTTTGGTTTGGTAAAGAGGTTTCTTATAATCACTTGCATGTTTTCGGGTGTACGAAATTTGTGCATGTTCCAAATGATGAAAGATCAAAGTTGGATCCTAAAACTCACCAATGCATTTTTTGTAGATTATGGTTAAGACCAGTTTGGCTACATGTTTTATGATCCCATGGAGAAGAAATTGATTCGTAGCAAGAATGTAGTGTTCGTTTAAGATCAGACTACCGAAGATATTCATAAGGGTCAAGAGACTACATCTTCTAGTGGCTATGATCTGGTTGATTTAGATCTACCTCTTTTGAGTTCTGCACCTACACCAGCTGAGGAAGTGGATGATAATGGCAATGAAGCCAATGTTCTCGAGGTAGATGATCCTGTTAATGATGATGATAATGAGGCCATTGCGATTAACCATCTTGGCTCTCCTAAAGTTTAACCAGATCCTGTGAGATGGTCTACCGAAGACCCAAATTCTTCTATGAGGTACCCTTGTTCTGGTTATGTTTTTCTTACTAATGGGGGAAAAGATGAGTTCTTTGGGGAAACTACGGATAGTAATGACTAACAGTGTTGGATGGATGCAATTAAAGAGGAGACAAAATCATTGCATGATAATCACGCTTTTGATCTCGTGAAGCTACCAAAGAGGAAGAAAGCTTTGAGAAATCTATGGGTTTACAAGCAGAAACAAGATGAGAATGCGAAGAAACCGCGATACAAATCTATACTTATTGTTAAGGGTTGCAATTAGAGGAAAATAGTCGACTTTGAAGAGATTTTTGTACCGTTTGTCAAGATTTCCTCGATAGAGTTGTTTTGGGTCTTGCTGCTAGCCTTGATTTGGAGATTAAGCAGTTAGATATGAAAATCGCATTCCTTCACGGTGACCTTGAAGAAAACATCTATATGGAACAACCAGAGGGCTTCAAAGTCAAGGGCAAGGAGAATTTTTGTGTGCAAATTGAAGATTGTATGGTCTCAAACAAGCTCCAAGGAAATGGTATCGTAAGTTTGATTCCTTTATGGGGGATCAAGGCTAAAAAAGACTTTTTGCGATAATTGCATTTTCTTGAAAAGGTTCTTTGATAATAACTTTATCATTTTGCTACCATATGTTGATGATATGCTTGTTGTAGGGATAAATGTGGCTCCAATTGTCATTTTAAAGAAAAAGTTGAGTAATGCTTTCTCTATGAAGGAACTCGGGCCAGCAAAACACATTTTAAGGATATAGATTATTCGTGATTGAAAATATTGAAATTTGTAGTTATCCCAAGAAGCATATGTTCATAAAGTGATAAAGAGGTTCAATATGGAGAAAGTAAAACCCGTGAGTACTCCTCTTGCTTTGCATTTTAAGATGAGTAGTAAACAAAGTCCTTCCACCGATGAAGAGAATGAAAGTATGCATCAAGTCACTTATGCTTCAGCCATGGGTAGTTTGAAGTATGTAATGGTTTGCACGAGACCTGATATAGCTCATGAAGTTGGTTTGGTTAGTAGATTTCTCTCTAATATGAGAAAGGAGCATTGGAATGCTGTTACGTGGATTATGAGATACCTATGAGACACTGTGGATACAAAGCTTTGCTTTAGAAGTGATAGTCCTATTCTTGTTGGCTACTCAGATTCTAACATGGAAGGTGACATTAACTCTAGGAAAGTCTACTTCAGGTTATATGGTCACTTTTGCGGGGGGGGGGGGAGAGGGGCAGAAATGCAGGGCATTGTCTACTACTGAGTCAGAGTTCATTGCATCAATAGAGGCATGTAAGGAATTGGTTTGGATGAAGCAATTTGTTTGTCATCTTAGATTTACACAAAAGAGGTATGTGTTTTATTGTGACAGTCAAAGTGCCATTCATCTATCTAAGAATTCCACTTTTCATGCTATGTCTAAACACACTGATGTGAGATATATTTGGATACGTTATGTTCTCAATGCTAAGTTACTTGAGCTTCATAAGATTCACGCTGATGATAATGGCTCTGACATGATGATGAAAGCATTTCCAAGAGGCAAGTTTAAGACTTGTCGTTTGCTTGCCGGAATGGTATCTACCTCTACATTGTCGGGATGGGAGATTTTTTGGATTATTTGGGTCCCTTCCTGTGTAGAAAACCCCAATATTTTGTGTTTGTTTTTAGCCCACATTAGCGTTCCTAAATTTCAAAAAAAGGGACTCGTGGGTGGTGAAGAATATAGAAAGAAAAGAAGAGAGAACAAGAGTTTTATGCATTTTCCCATTTTTTAGTGTCCAGCTTTCACAATTCTGGTTCAATCAAACCCCAATTGTCCGATTGAGCTGAAATATTGATAGCAGATTCAGGACATCTTGGGCTTCATTCTGAATGATTTTATTTTTTATGGGTGCTCTAGTTTGGGAGAAATGACAGCTTGACCGTGCTCTGCAGATTAGGTGATATTCTTCACTTATCTCTTGCTTGTGTTCCTAGTTATGATTGTCTATGGTTGAATATGTTGTGTAGACATTTGATACTTGGATAGAGATTATGCAACCTTCCTTTGATCATAATAAAAGGCAATTGGGGTGGATTCCTAATCGTCCCGTGGTTTATGCTCTTCACACCGAAGGGGTTTTAAACATAAAAATTCATGTGCCTTGTCTTGATTGTTTAGGTTATTGTTTCGCTCATCTCATTTTGATAATATTGTTGATGTGTTGATTATTGTTGGAGAATTTGGATATACAAAGTCATCCTTATACTTGGAATTTGTGTGTTTGTGTTTGTTTTTAAACAACACTCATTGTAGGGAGTGCATTTTCTCCTAACAATAATAATAAGAGATATTACTGAAAATAAATTTTTTTGTATAAAAGATTTTGAATCAGTACATCATAGATTTAACAATTGCAGCATCATTCAGAATTTTGGTATACGGGTGATAAGGTTTTCAATCTAAACACTCCGAGATTTGAATACGTATGGGATACATACTACCATTACTGGAACTTGAATGACATACACTCATATTTTAAACATTTAATTCAAACTATACCCTACATTGTAGTCTGGTTTATTTTATGTTCAAGAAATAGACACTTCTTTGAGGGTGTAAAACCTAACATTCAGATTATGTTCAAGAGAACCGTATACCAATTCAATGACATTATGTTGAGTTTTGGGATTAAATTCATCTAGGATCCAAGACATTCATGTCCCAAGCTTCTTGTATGTAGTACTCAGCCAAGGAAGCAAATTAGAATTGTTTTCTGCACATTAACTTTTCTTTAAACTTAACATTGACGGTTCCTATCTTTAGAATGGTAATTCTGGTGCAAGATGCATGACTGCCAAAAAGAAGCTATCAAGCAGCTCTAGTGTGCAAGATGAGTTTGAAGTTCTCCTCCTTCGACTACAATTAGTCATCAGAAATCAAATCACTACCATAGAAATAGAGTGCGGCTCAGATTTTCTTGTGAAGGTGGTTCCGAAAAAATTTGAAACTCCAAGGAGATTCAACTCACATCTTAGACAAATATGGATCATCTTAAAGCAACTCACCTTCTCCATTTCATATATCCCCCGGGAAGCAAACAACGTGGCAAATGCCTTGGCAAAAATGCAAATTTAAAACAGGCAAATAAAGATTTTCTTTTGTAGGTCTTCCAACAGACATCAAAAGCAAAGTGAAGTTGGATTCAAGATCCTTTCCATACCGTTCCACGTGATTGTAATCTACACATTATTCTTTTGTAGGTCTTCATTTGGTTTTTGTTCTCTTTGTACATTTATACCGTTCCACGAGATATAATAATTAAACATTAAACTATTTTTGACGCTTTGCAAAATTTTCCAATACTTGGTAGGTACTATTTAGGAATAATGTGTAGATTACAATCTCAGAAAACTGATTTCTCAAGAGGTAAGATTTATGTCCCCCTCGTTTATATTTTATATTATTTAATTAATAAACATGTAGGAGTCTGCCATATCCCCACCATAACATGTGGAATTCTGTAAAACAATAATAAAAATAATAAGGGATACTACTATTTAATATCAATGAGTACATGGTGATATTAATACAAATGATCAAAAAAATGTAACTTCCTTTCTTCTATAACTAGATCACTTTAATAAATGTATAGAATCAACTTTACAATTAATTTTAGGTGAATATATTTCACTTGTACCCTTTTTGTTTTAAATTTCAGTTGTACCCTTTCAAATTTTATTTATTCCAAACTTTATTTTATCTGAGAATATTATACACTTTAATGGTACCATAGATAAAGAAGATTTTTCAAAAGTAAAATCATAAATTGTCATAAATATAAAATGTAAATCATCACGATTTTTAACTCTTAAATATTCATTGTATCGGTAATTATGTATAACAATATACATATATTGATCTATATATATATATATATTCATACGATGATGATGAATTTTAAATTTTAATCAAAATTTAAAATCCTTTTGATGTGGTCAACTCTTTCTGAATGATGACAACAATCCATTCTTAGATGTGCGTAAGCTCTTCACACCTTGGGTTCCTGCAACAAATCCCTAGATTGATTTCGGGGGAGAGGAGATCTGATACTTAAGTTAGTACTCTGTCCTTTAATTTCTCCATCTCGAATTTAGTGTGCATACGTCATCTATGTAGTATTTCTCTTATTTATAAACACCGTACGTTGTTGTGGGTGATCGGCGCTTCTATGATCGTGGCAGACATGGTTCCTATTTCTTGAATCGTGGTTAACGTGGTGACTGTGCGTACCACGTCATCGTTAGCATGATGACTGATTGAACCACGTTGATGTTGCGTGCTTCCGAGTTTGACTTAAGGTCGGCTTAGCCCTTAGGCTGCCATTTCATTGATAGGTCTATTAAATGGACTGGTTGTTTGGACTATATCTATACCATAAGCCCCCAACCATAAACCCTTATGAAAATTGTGAATCAGCGTCTGGTTAGACAGATTGTTTCTTTGCAAGGGGGTGTTGTCATCACTAGGCGGCTTGATTTGGTTGTTCGCACGCGAATGGTTCCAACTATTTTTGTAAGGGTTCATGGTTTAGTGGTATGGTATTCGTTCTTCTTAGTTTGCGCTCTTCATTCGCTGATGTATAAAAATCTAAATTTTGGGGTTTGAATGAAAACTTGCATGTCAAAAGTAGGAGAGCCGTTATTGTTTTTAGGATGGAGAGTTTTTTTTGGGGGGGGCGATATTTTGGAGTTTAATCTCCCTATGTTTCAGCGTGAGTAGGACATTTCACGTGGTTAACTTGGTTGATGTGCCTGTATAGGACCACCTTATATTTGCAATCATTGCCAAAACTATTTTTAAGGCTCTACAAGATGTGTTTTGAGTGTGGCTTTCTACATTCCACCATGGTTTCAAATATTAAAAAAGGTAAGTAACTTTTGGCATATGAATAGTTTCCCAAGTCTTGATTGTGGCATCTTAATTAGTATATATGTGTGTGTGGGGGGGAGGGGTCGGTATTTGGTATGTTTCTCTTTGCCTTCATTCACGTCACTATCTTCCTCACTTTCCTCTCCACCTGAAACTCCTCAGAATCGAAACCCTTTGTCTCGCTGTAATTCAGACCATTTGGGGAGAGTTCTTGCTAGGAATTCAAGTAGTCTCTTTCATTTCCCTTATTTTCTCATCATAGTAATTCATGGCTTCTTTCTCCCCTCTCATTCCTCCATCTGATATGGAAAGTACCGAGTATCCGATATTGATGATGATACACACACACACACACATATATATACATATATGGATAAGCCACTAGCCAGTAGTAGCCTGTAGCGTCGCTTTGCACACTATCCGCACAGTAAATCATTCAAAAACTACCACGCAAACAAATTCTACTTAACAACAATTGAAAGAATGTAGCCCATAATATACACGTGGAGAAAAGTCTTAAAGCACACCACAATGTCTGTGACAAGAACATCCTGCATGACAGGTAACATCCCGATGATGTAGGACCGAGAAAGCCTTTAAATGGGCGGATGATTAAGGACACAAGGTAAGTAAGATCTAGATTCAAAGGAGATTATATAAAATTACTCCATACTAATTTAAGCATCAGAGTTTCTACTCCAGGTCCAATCCTGGAGACTCTTGCAGGAAAAAAACACTAGTATCCAGACACCGAATTTAGTTGTCACCGTCATCTAGAGGGAGCACAACTCAACAGTGGCGTCATTGGTGAGCGTTGTTTCACTCGCCAAAATAATATGCAGACTCAAAAGATTAAATTATTATAATGGTAAGCAGAGTCGATCCCATGAGAAGCAAAGAATTAATTTTAATTTTACCAACTAATTTCAAAACCTTTTTTGGTGTAGCTACCATGCCTTAATTTCAAGAACTTCTCTAACAACTAAAAATGTAAAATAATTAATCTACAAATGAGAAGAAAATATATATGAGAATGGAACCGACTAAGAATAACACATATTAGTTAACGTCGATCATAGGCACAATGATAAATTAATCCTTATGTATCTATCAGTTATAGTAAAGTAGGTACGGTTAACTTCCCAATTCTTCCTTACTTTATTGACAATTAATCAATTAAAATTAACCAACTTTTTTCCTTACAAAAATGCCCCCGGAAAGTATTCACTGAACCAGATACACATTTTGAAAGCATTAAAAAAATAAAAGAACCCTGACATAGCATTTACCAAAGTAAAAGCAAATAACAATGCACATTTAATTGTTCCCTATCTTGCTATTACAATCTAAGTTAGTTAGCTGTTTTTCACAAGAATGCGCTACTTACTAACCCTTTCCAACGATTACGTATTGGTGGAATTAGCTAGCAATATCCTAGCAATATTCAAGTTGACCATGCTTAAACATGCTAGGAATAAATTAAACCAAGAACAATCAAGAACACATAAGAATCAATTCTAAAACAATTAGGCATCATGATTCATAAACTAATACTCGTTATTCTCTGCCGATAAAAAAATTAGCTACTCATGATATGCATATAAACATCAACAAAGAAAATATATGAAAACATGATGTTGAATTAAACTAGGAAAAGAAATTACTCCTAGAAAATGGGTCTCGTTTGGGAAAACTGGACCTCTGCGATGCACTAGAATCTGGAAATAATTTTAAAAAATATGTCTGCGAAAATCTAAACTTATTCTAGACTACAAAGAACATCCCTTAATGTCTAAACTGATGTCTCTTATATACAAAACATGCTCAACCTAAAATATCATCCAAATATATTTGATGTGTGTGATTAGTGTTGTTTATTTGGGGTATTAAATTGAGCTTTTATGAGAATAATGTGCACTTTAGGTGTGTAATCTGTGCAGATTTGATGATTGGAAAATTTTGGAGATGAAAGCAAGAAAGATTAGAAATTGAAGGATTTTGGAGATCAAATGGGAACTTAACACTACACTCTTTTCTCCCACAGGATTTTTAATGAGGTATCATGTTCCAATGGATAATGAATGTTCGTTATTCCACCATTTGAAGAAAAGAA